>OX419185.1:17435970-18816273 GCA_948465475.1 Thalpophila matura
CCACCGCCATCCCCCTTGTAAGTCCAAAAAAGTTGTATTTTGTTTTACATTAACACTGTTATTTAAAAGTCAGTCTAAGGTATTTAATTCAACTTAAAACACGGCAACATTAATCTGCTGCTACGGTAGTTTGCAATTATTTTCGTCTGGTATCACTGCTACTTCAAGGCTACTCCGGTTCCTAACGGCATTATTTTTGGGAGCCTAGTCGGCGCCGGCTGCGGAGGCGCTCCCTAAAATTTTACCCTCAAATTTACCCTAAAGAATTCTTTACCCTAAAAATAAGTTGGCAACACTGGCTTACGAGCGTGTGACGTGAACAGAGTGCGACAGGCCGTTCTTGTGACAGCTACAATAACAAAAAATATTGCATTTTATTTTCGTGTAAGTTGCAAAAAATATACATATTTTAGTTAAAAATCAAGTGAAATAAGTTTATTTACGCTATGAACTGATAGGATGACCACAATCTGTAGCATATTTTCAATGTTGTCAAGAACCGAATTCTGACGGACTAACTTTTGCGGGAGAGAGAAAATACAGTCCGCACGATCTCACTTAGCCGGGCAGAAGTCTTTCTTTCTTTCTTTCTAAGTTACTCACAAGCGGCTGCAAATTTTCGCGTCCCGCATTTTTGCGTTTCGCATCCCGTGGTTAATTTGTCTATGTTAACGATGTACCTATCAAAAAAAATGCCGAAGTTGTCCGCAGTTCTTTTTTCATTTCGCGATCCATTACGCGTTGTGTCAATTATTGCGACGACACTTATTGATGACGCTGAATCAATAGCACAATGGAATGAAATATTTTCTTTACTCATATGTTTTTTTAGTGACCACTCTGTTTTCGAAGATTGCCTTTATGAGTGGAATCTCTGGAGATAAAAAATACATTATTATGAGATGTCAAGAGATGATCAAGGATTGGGTATATGCGAATTAGTTTGCAATTTCAATGCTAGGTTTTGGACGGTGATCGTTTTGTACGAGCAGCATTTTTGCTATCAATAAAATATCAATAAGCCTTTGATTATTTATATGTCTAGATTGACTGTCGCGGCCCCAAATACGTAGAAAAAAGTATAGGTAAACGTGTTCCCCCTAATAGCTGCAAATAAATGCACACATGGACAAATAACACGCAAATGACTTGAAATGACACGAGTGTAAGACAATGCTGTCACTCGCCTGTAAAGGGCACTGGCAGACGCCCGTAGAACGCTGGGCTTCAGATTGTGTATGTCGGTACAGATATGAAATTCGTTTGGTGTGATCGAGTATTTCATGAGTATTAAAATTATTTTTTTATTTGTTTTTGTACGTAATTGGGTTAAAGAGAAATCTTCGTATTTGTGATAGTGAGGTTAAGTATGGTGTAAATGATCCAATAAAGTACAGCCCGACTAATGAGTTCCCAATTCAAAGGTTTTAGTTGCTGTCGACATGATACTCTATGGAGGCACGCGCCAGGACGCATGGACCCGTTTTTGTTTTATTGTTTTTTCAAAATGTCAACGCCATAATCATTTTATTTCTTATTTATTTCGATTTTTATTTCAATTCTTAATCTCTACGATAAATTAGGCAAAGAACAATTAAAATATATTTTTATTTTTGGTTAAGCTTTTATTACTGTACCAGATCAAGCCCAAAACTGCCGACGTCGTTTTGGCCCATTTCAAAAACGGAATTACTGGGCGACGCGCAATCTAGACATATAAATAATCAAAGCAACAAGCCTAGAAATGCAAAACACTGTTTTTCTTCCGTACAACGAGTAGGATAAAAAACCTCCTTTTTTAAATCGGGTAAATTGCGATACTTTTTTCTGCAACATTCTTGAAATAAGCAGTTTCTTAGTTATAACTAGCGGCAGCAGTTATGAGCACAAACGCATTTACAGATTTTTCGGTCTCTTTGGCGGAATGAAGAAGACGTGGGTGCCGAGGCTGCACGCGATTAGTTCGTCAGTCGATGCTCGTCGTCTATTCTCGTGGACTATTCTCTATTAAGTATTGTCAACTGTCTATGGTCTATTGGGCCAAAAATGTACATGCGCGATCTATGCTCGCAATTCACGCCGCACCGATACCAAGCTTGAATATAATTTTTCTAAAATACAATTTTTATATCCTCCTAGAATCATATAAAGATAACAAGATATTAGAGAGATGGTTATAACAAAATACTGATATTGAAAACAACGTAAGTAGGTACTTGGAAAAACGTTAGAAGGAAGACCTAAGATTACAAAAATATTTTTTCTTATTTACTTGTATTTTGGAACAAGCTTACACTGATAATCCTGTATTCTCCCATCATACACACATATCATACATTTCATAAAACGAACTAGTATAACGTATGAATCCACTTTTACTTATAGTCCGGGAGCCCGTGATAATTTTTCACGCCTCACCGAATACCTATAAAGGCGACCGATATATTTTGAAATTACGCACATAATTTATTTCGCCATTGTTCTCCATAAATATGTTATAAAATATTTATGAGATTTTAAAAGAACTGACACGGGTGGAACTAGAACCTACGACCTCCGCTAACATGGCTTTGACATCATCATCATCATCAGTCCATATTAGTCCACTGCTGGACATAGGCCTCACCAATTGCACGCCATTTAACTCGATCCTCGGCCACTCTCATCCAGCTGCCACCAGCCACTCTGCGAAGATCGTCGCTCCACCTAGCCTGAGGGCGCCCTACCCTACGTTTGCCGATTCGCGGTCTCCACTCGAGAACACGTCTACTCCAACGGTCGTCGGTTCTACGACTGAAATGGTCGGCCCATTGCCACTTCATACCTATTGCTTATTCTGTAGGCCATGTCGACTACCTTTGTTCTCTGTCGGATCACCTCGTTCCGAATTCGGTCCCTCAGAGAAACCCCAAGCATAGCCCTTTCCATAGCTCTCTGAGCGACTTTGAACTTATGGACCAGCCGCACCGTGAGTGTCCACGTCTCGGCACCGTAAGTCATGACAGGTAGGACGCACTGATTGAAGGCCGTGACATGTTAAAATTTATAAATAAATATCTATAGAAGTAAAAAAATAGCCATACACATTATTAGGGTGCTTAAATTTTTTAATCATAATTTATTACACACTAGCTTCCGCTCGCGGCTTTGCCCGCGTTCTTCGGAATAAAATGTAGCCTAATTGTGTTATTCTGACATCAGAATAATCAGCTTAGGTATATACTTATATTACTGTGAAGTTTCATCAAAATCCGTTCAGTAGTTTTTGCGTGAAAGAGTAACAAACATCCATTCATACATCCATCCATCCTCACAAACTTTTGCAAACAATATTAGTAGGATAGGAAGTAGGTAGACCAGGACTTCATGAAAGCGACTGACGATCTGTGTTTTGCTGCCTACGTAAACTTGTGAATTCGCTACTTATTAGAAGTTTAGTAAAGGGTGAAACATTACTTTTGGCTCTCGCACTATAAAAATCCCTGATATTGGGCCACCTCACGTAATCCAGGTCTCAAGAGGCGTGTCTCAGGGCCGGCCTCGTATTCTTATCGTATTACTTCGCCTTAGAGAATTTCTATATTGTTACGGAAAATACACGTGCTCTGGGGAATAATATGGAGTTTGAAAATGTATCAATATATGGTTTTGTTTGGTTGCTTTATAAACCACGGTAGTAGTAAGCACCTTAAACGTGCAGATTAAGTTGTCACCCTTACCACAAAAAAGATAGACACGCGTTAAACGCGAATGCTACCAAAAATAATACCCACTTGTTTTAAACAAGTTAGTGCTAAAACAATTGCCTATTATTTTTGGTAGCATTCGTGTTGAACAGATCTTTTTGTGGTACGGCCGTGTATGTTTAAGTGAGTTGAGTTGACGTAAACACACACAGATTTTGAAACACTAACGTTGATTAGATTCACTAACACCCGTTGTCACTATAAGGCTCATAGCAAAGTGTACACAAAACGTTCAAATATGAACATATCTATACTTATAATAAGAATGTAAATTCCGTGTGTCTGTACATTGCATATATTTGCAAAAAAATAATAGGGGGGACTAAGAATGAGTAATGAAGTAAATTTCTATCATTTTTAGAATTAATGTCTGTCTGTTTGTCTGTCGGTTTGTCTGTCGGTTTGTCTGTCGGTTTGTCTGTCTGTTTGTCTGTGTGTTTGAACACGCATCAAATCAATACTACTGAATTGATTTTGAGGAATTAGAAAGAAATGTATAGGCAGTACCTTGAGGTAACATTTAGTCTTTGTTTCATTGAAATCGGTCCACTATATCAAAAGTTATCACAAAAAGTCTACCATCAGAACTAACTTTGCTAACATGTGTATTAAGCCGGGTCCACACATGTACATATTTGTTCAATCCAATCACCGTACATCCGTATCGCCGACGCGTATCATATGTTAGGTAATTATTATTACTTTTAAATCATAAAACCACTGAATTCTATCATTAAAATTGCAAAACGATTGTGTTTTATGATCTTATTTAATAAGATCATAAAACACAATCGTTTTGCAAATGACGTAAGATTGTCTAAATTGTTGTTGTCATTGTTGCAGCAGAACTTTTTTTTTTGGTTCTTTTCGTCCCTCTTTGGGACAGGCAAAGGGAGCTGAGCCCATACAGCCGATCATTAATCTATGCATTGTTGTAAACAAGAAGTTTATAATAAAATATATAAGTTTTTGGTGTAAATTAATGTAACCTCCTTGATTCCAAATTAAATAGCCCTGGAAACGGTACCTATAGCGGTGAATCACCGGATAACATTTTCTATCACTTTTTGCAGGGGGCGAATTGAACACGTATACACTACGAAAATTTGACAATTACGCACAGATACAGGCTTACAGATTGTATTTAAATAAAGCCATGTTGGTGCATAATTTATACTTACACTAGCTGTTCCTCGCGGTTTCAACCCTGTTGCTTGGCTCCTAAGGGTTGTAGCGTGATATGGAATAGCCTATACTATCCTTACTAATATTATAAATGTGAAAGTAACTCTGTCTGTCTGTCTGTCTGTCTGTGTGTTACGCAATCACGCCTAAAATACTGAACCGATTCAAATGAAATTCGGTACCTACACAGATAGTCTGGAGCCTGAGAAAGGACATAGGCTACTTTTTAATGCGAAAAAAGGGCTGTAAAGGGTTGAAATAGGGCATAAAGGTTTGTGTGGAAATTACGTAATTTTTAAAGCTAGAAGCTTGAAACTTATTTTTGAGATTTGGGGTGTAGGGTAGGTGTAGGGTAGGTGTAGGGTAGGCGTAGGGTAGGCGTAGGGTAGGCGTAGGGTAGGCTTAGGGTAGGCGTAGGGTAGGCGTAGGGTAGGTGTAGGGTAGGTGTAGGGTAGATGTAGGGTGTGCGGACGAATGCGCAAGCGACTCCCGCGCCCCCGGCGTAAGGTAATTGGAGGAACACCGGGGTGGTTTTAGTCAGTAAGAGTCTGACAGACCCCTCCGCCCTCCCCAGGGCGGGGGACATCCATGAGGATTTCCACCTCGAAAAAAAAAAAAAAAAAAAAAAAAAAGGGTAGATGTAGGGTAGGTGTAGGGTAGGTGTAGGGTAGGCGTAGGGTAGGCGTAGGGTAGCTTAGCTGGCGTAGGGTAACTTTACCCGTGCGAAGCCCGGGCGGGTCAGCTATAAATAAATAAATTACATAATAAAATTGAAGAGTTTGTTTGTTTAAACGCGGTAATCTCTGAAAGTACCAGTGAGATTCGAAAAAATATTTTTGTACATGATAGCCAGATTCATGAGAAATAATATAGACTATTTAACATGACGATAACCCCCTTAGAAGGAAAGAAAAAAGAAAAAAAGTTTAAGCGAAAACGAAATAATAGCGCGGGCACGTAAATAATCCGATTTCTTTTAAATTAAACTACGGACAAAACCGCGGAGCACAGCTAGTGTATATTATATAGTTATCTCGTCTTGATGCTTCCCCCGCGAGGCGAGGACACAGGATATTAAAATAGCATCAAAGACACGATCAGCCACCAGCAAGCCGCACTATATTGTAAGTTATAGGTACAATAGGACGATATATTTTTAGTGGGACAATACAGGGTTATTGGAAAAACACTAACAACCTCTCAGGACTATATTAAATTGCTAACATCATAAACAACAACATTCGTTCTACATATAACTTTTAATAGTTCATCGAATTTTACTTTCATTAAAAATATTATTTGGCTTTTGCGTACAAAGCGCAGACACTCACGTAGGTATAGGTACTTACTTCGAATTAAATTATTAGTAGGTACGAATAATAGCTCACGGGAGACTGCGTAGTTATTTACTAGAAAATACAGATCTAAAATGTGTCCGATAAGTAATACAACAAAAACTCTTAGGGCCTGTACACACCACGTTTTTTATCCTACAGAGGTCTACTTAACAGGCTACGTCTGACTTGCGTGCGTATCGCGTCTGTATCGCTACAAACGCGCGTCGACGGCGCGTTTAAAAAACGTGGTGTGCACAGGCCCTTAGGTCTATTTTTGGTCAATGTATTATGTTTTGTAAAAATAACAAAAAAGAACAAAAGTTGTTTTTTAGATGTTAGTAATACAGTCCTGCAAAGTTGCTAGTGTTTTACCAATAACCCTGTATACTCGTATACTTTAGTCGAACACTGCACCCTAATTGCGTAACTCAATTTCTATAGCCATGGCTTTTATTTTGACAGTTCAACAACATTCACTGTAGCATTGAGCTAGTAACGGGAGCACGGACTATAAAACATACGGCGTAATGAATGTCAAAATCAATGCCATGGTGATAGCAATAGAGTACCGCAATTAGGGTGCTGTTTTGATACTGTTTATCATTTACCATGGCTGGAGTAACTTACCTTTTAACACAAGGAACACAACTTCGTTTCGTATGGGGGTTGTAAAAAGTTACACTAATAAATCTCATGAAAAGAGTAGGTGAAAACTGCCAAACAGTGAAATGCGCTGCCGGAGTGGGTGTTCCCCGACAGTTACAATCTGTGTCTTCATGTCACGAGTGAATCGGCTTCTTCTAGGCAAGCGTGCTCCATCGTAGACCGCATACATTAGGCGAGATGGCGCATGGCGGTTAAACGCAAGCCTATTATTAAATGTACCTACTGTGTTTTTAAATTATAACTAAACACAACATCATCAAAAACCAGAACAGATAGAGAAACTTGCATTGCAATTTCGCTTAGTATACAGGGTGGTAGGTTAGACAGCGGAAATATTTAAAGGGGTCATTTTACTCATCATTATGTACAACTTTTACTATGGGACCAACCCTGATATCGCGAAAAAAAAATCTGCTGTTCCATACATTTTGTTGAGTTATGTGAACATAAATGTATGGAACAGCTGATTATACATTTATTTTTGCACGCGACTACAGAAATAAGTTTCAGTCTACACTTTACATAGAAGTAGGTATACAAAACAAGTACCTTTACATGTCCAGATCAGTGTAAAAACTTCCATTTATCAATCTGACCCCTCTTTTTGCCGGCCCATTACAGGCCCGAATCAATAAACTACTTCTCAACGCGAACGAACGATAAAAATGTGTAAAATAATCAAAAACTCATTAGAACGCTTTTTATCGCCATTTATTTCAAAAATATTTATTTAACAATACTTTATTGTATGTGGACATGTTTCTACATCATAATAAATTATTAAAATGTAATTACAAGCTTACACACTCTTTTTTTAGAAATAATCATGATTTCCCCCGCCTCGGGGCGGGAGGAGTCTTTTACTGACTAAGGGCTATGTTCACCAACAAGATAACAGTCCGATAAATTGAAAACGACTGTTTATCATGACTTTTCATGTTCATCAAAGCTAATCGACCGATTAAACACAGTAATCAACCGTATTCTCTAACCAAGGTGGGAGAGGTCGTTTAACATCCCGATTAGTACTTAATCAGGGTATTTTGACGTTTGACAATTACGAATTTGTGAAAAAATTAAGCTATTTAATTTTTATTGTTGCTAAAATTAGCAAGGCACTTCTTTTTATCCATTTTGTTTAATCAATTCACAGATTACCAAATACTTTAGATATTAAAATATTATTTGTAGGTATAAATTCGAATAAAAATTATCATTGACATACAAGTTTGTTATTGGTTACCATGACAACATCTAAGATCGAATGCTGCTAAATTAAGACACAACTAACCAGTAACCAAATATATATTATGACATATCATAATCGGGACTTTTAATTTCCGAAGGGTAATCTCATAATGCAACCATTTTAAAATGTTCATATTTTGTACGGTTTATTACGTGTATTGCTACCAATACTAATTAATTGTATTATATTATTCGGTCTTTCATTCATATAACGCTCAATTACAAAATCGAAGTTGAATTAAAAGTGATGAACACGAAAATTGCCGCCTCGTGGTTAAACGACTGTATTAGGTTATCGAACCGATTAGGAAAACATTGGTTATTTCACTGTCGGTGAAATTAGCCCTAAGAGCCAAATTCGCCGACAAGATAACAGTCTGTTAAATTGAAAACTCCGTTTAACATGATTTTTTTCTACAGAAAAAGGTATGTTAAACGACCGTTTTCGATTTCTCGGAAAAGACCAACAAAACAAGTTGTGAAATTTGGTTCTTAGGACAAGTCTCGATACATGTTAAATGTTGTTTTGGTGGAACATTTGTTTTACACCGAAACAATGCTGATTTTTACACTTTGTAATCGGCTCCTATAATAGTGATATAGTACAACTATACAACAGACATTGCTAGTCTTAGGGCTATGTTCACCAACAAGATAAGAGTCCGATAAATTGAAAACGGCTGTTTATCATGACTTCATGTTCACCAAAGCTAATCGACCGATTAAACACAGTAATCAACCGTTTTCTCTAACCAAGGTGGGAGAGGTCGTTTAACATCCCGATTAGTACTTAATCAGGGTATTTTGACGTTTGACAATTACGAATTTGTGAAAAAATTAAGCTATTTAATTTTTATTGTTGCTAAAATTAGCAAGGCACTTATTTTATCCATTTTGTTTAATCAATTCACAGATTACCAAATACTTTAGATATTAGAATATTATTTGTAGGTTTAAATTCGAATAAAAATTATCATTGACATACAAGTTAGTTATTGGTTACCATGACAACATCTAAGATCGAATGCTGCTAAATTAAGACACAACGTAACCAGTAACCAAATATATATTATGACATATCATAATCGGGACTTTTAATTTCCGAAGGGTAATCTCATAATGCAACCATTTTAAAATGTTCATATTTTGTACGGTTTATTACGTGTATTGCTACCAATCATAATTAACTGTATTATATTATTCGGTCTTTCATTCATATAACGCTCAATTACAAAATCGAGGTTGAATTAAAAGTGATGAACACGAAAATTGCCGCCTCGTGGTTAAACGACTGTATTCGGTTATAGAACCGATTAGGAAAACATTGGTTATTTCACTGTCGGTGAACTTAGCCCTTACAGGTTTTGTTAGACTGTGGTAGTACATGTAATTATGTATAACAGTGGCGAAGGGTCCCTAAAATACGATTCCTACCGGCTTTCGCTTTGAAAATTAGCACAGGCAGTATTGCCTACTTTTTTTCGTGGCCAGGTAAGCATGTGTAGCTCGGCTTAGCTCTTACAAACCTGACCCTTCGCCACTGATGTATAGCCTAAGAATCGATTTAACTAAATCTACAAGATCACATATCTTTCTTCGTAAACAATGCGGTGAACTTCCCAGCCTGGTACGTCGGCATGAACGGCAGATATTGGGTCCATTTCCACCTACAAGATATAATGTTCATATTCATATCTAAAATTCTAATTATGTCTCTTTGATTAGAAGTACCTAAAACTATCGCTGACCACTCCACTGCATACAGACATAGTCTTAATTATACTCAGTGGTAGTCAGTAGCTAGGCCTAGGGAAGTGGGCCTTCGCCGACGGCCTCGCACTTAAAGGGGCCTCGCGAGGCCCTCTTAAATGCTATGCCTCCAGACTTTACCACAGATGACGAATTAACTTAATCACATTTACGCTCGAAAAATAACATCACTTTATAAACATGTTTGTTTGGGGCCTCTTTACCGTGCATTTATATTTTTTTCACTAGCATGAGTCGTGTCAAACCATGTTTGGTAGGATATATCTATTGGGTAGATCTTGGGAACGAAAGGAAAGAGGCCTCGCCGATGTGACTTCGCCCACGTCTATACGTCCACGCTACGCCTCTGATTATACTCATACTCCCGTACAAATAAACACGGAATAAACTTATGCACGGATACCGTCGGTATAACCACATATTTTTGACGTTTATGCTTGTCATAACTTTATTGGGTGTTTTATTGTAAGGGAGTTATAGTTCTAGATAGGTTTCTTACCGTCGTATCAGTCCCATTCCTATAGGAAAATCATATGTGTCTCCCTTTTCGGATGCTCCGGCGGCGTCCAGACACATCTCCTTAGCCCATGCAGCTAATCCACGCTCCTCGTCCGTACCTAACCCCATATAAAACAATAAGTATGGGAGAATGTCTTCTCCCAAAGTTCTAGAAGAATAAATCGCGAGAATAAAGCAAATTAGAACAAAGATAAATTTTTTGTAAAATAAAGATTAATGAAAACTATAAGTATCGCCTGAGGTCGAAATTGGACCAAATGTGACAAAAAATTGGTGTTGTCGATATTTTATTGTTTATTGACGAGTAGTAGCTGTTCCCCGCGGTTCCACCCCCGTTGCTCGGCTCCTAAGGGTCGTAGCGTGATGTTAAATAGCCTATACTATTCCTCATAAATGTGGCTATCAGTTACAAAAATATTTTTCGAATCCGACTGGTAGTGCCAGAGATTAGCGCGTTCAAACAAACAAACTCTTTAGCTTCTTAATATTAGTATAGATATTTGCATGGCTAAAATCAAGGATACAGTACAAAGTAAAAGACAATAAGTACTAATCTTACCTGGTATCAAATTATCGAACAGACAGCCAATGATCCCCCCCACTAATATGGAAGTCGACAACAACACTTGCAGCACAGCATCCAAGGCCTCCACCCCGGTCTGTATGACGCCGCTGTTGGCCGCCATCCACCGCGTCAGCACCAGGGGGAAGAAGATGCTGAACCCAATGATGTACAGGTTTCGAGAGCTGTTGAGGTTCACGTACTGGAGAGCTGATAGGCCTGGATGTGGAGAAAATGTGAAAATGACTTCATGCTTGCTTTACAAGCAAAATATCACCGTTCTAACCTAACCTAAGCAGTCTTTCTATCGGTTTTTAGGGTTTTTACGATTTTCTTTCTACAGAGGACTTCGCTCCCCATTTTTCAGTAGGTAGGGTACCCGTAGAGTACCGGAATACCTTTGATTCGCATAATTTCTTAATTCCTAATCTACTCTGCATCTCGCATAACTTTGAATGGCATAAAAATACTTTGGCATAATATTTTATGGTATACTGTTTAAATAGACATAACTATCATTGGGGCTATATTTTTTCGGTCTAATTTTGAGTCGCATAGATTTATAATGCATAGGTAATATTTATTCAAATTCGAAAGAATAATAATAATATGCTTCTAAATCATTATACTAACAATAATCATGGATAAAAAAATATGCCTTATATGCGAAATTATATTATGAGTAGGGGAGACCGGGGATAGTTGACCAAGTTTTTACTTAATGGTATATATCTCTTGTGTTTTAATGTATTTAGATAAAATAACCACTATATTTGATAGGAACACTATTAAGCTAAATAATAAATTCATATTTATTTAATTACTTAACGTTATATTAGTTATTTACGGGATTTTGCAGACCTCTGCCTCTTAGTCGACTAACCCCGGGTCTGGGGTAGGTTGATTACGACATAGGGGTAAGTTGACCTATACAGTAATTTCTATAAAAGCATGGAAAGGGATGAGCAATATATATAATTCTTTGTTTATTGAGCTTTTTAATCAAAATACTAGTCAAATTGAAAGATTACAAGTGTTTGGGCCATACCCATTGGGCAGCAGAGTGCATAGTAATGGATCACAGTTGAGGTTACTGTGGTGAAACCCACCATACCATGCAGGCAGTACCGAAGGGAGTAACAGGCGCACAGGTACATTAATTGCAAGGGTAATGTTCCGGATGCTTACTCGGCTACTCGGCTTACAGCCGACACTGCCCAGAATAAGTGATATAACCCAGACCTTGTAAGCACACTATTATTACCGCTAATATTAAGTTAGGTAACCAATGTATCAGTATCGTTGATGTGTACCTCGAGGAAGGAAGTCCTATAGAAGACCAGGTCTACTGCATCGCTCAAGTGATCAATGCGCTTAACGCGGAAAAGTTTATCTTTGTAGGAGGCCTCAATGCAAAGAGTCTTTGGTGAAGTAGCGAGGCGGAGGATAGGTGAGAAGCTGCTATTGCTCAGTAGGTCACTGAATGAAACATTAAAACTCTTAACAAAAGAAACACACCCTGCTACTTCATTTACACAGGTGACACCCTGTATTCCAACGTCGTGAACATCACCGCCGCGTTGGGACATTTCTGCCCCATCACCAGAACTGTCAGGGCACGCCGCAATAGCGGCGGTAAGACCCCTCTTTGAGGAGTGGCTAGGGAGACGTCACGGCGTCCTCACCTACCGCCTGACGCAGGTCCTCACCGGACACGGAAGTTTCGGGAGGTACCTGCACATCATCGGGCGGGAGGAAACGCCCGGGTGTCATCACTGCGTTGATCGCCCTGAGGACACGGTGGAGCACACGGTGGGGGCCTGCCCTGCATGGGCGGAGCACCGCCGTGTCCTCGTAGAGGCGATCGGCAGCGGCGGCGACCTCTCGCGCCCGGCCCTGGTTCAAGCCATGGTCCGGGGCGAGGGGGAGTGGGAGGCAGTCGCCTCCTTCTGCGAAGCAGTCATGCTAGTGAAGGAGGCGGCGGGACGGGAGAGGGAGAGATTCTCCCGTCCAAGCCGCCGCGGTAGACGCTCCGGGCGTCGGGAGCCGCGTGACGACTCCCGGCCACCGTAGGCGCGGGCCTGCGGGCGGTGAGTAATGGGTAGCTCACCGTCCGATCAGGACCAGGCCCGTGCCGAACGGCGCGTACGTGTTCCACGCGCGCCTCAAAGAGATGTCAGCATCGGAGAGGGGGCCCTCTAGGGCCCAAGCCTGCCGGGAAAGCGGGATTGTCCGGAAGGGATACCGCTGACCCGGACAAAAGGGCTAACGAAGGAACATGGGTGGGTTTTAGTCAGTAAGAGTCTGACACTCCCTTCCGCTCCGCCCAGAGCGGGAGGGGTCATTTGATGATTTCCCATACTCAAAAAAAAAAAAAAAATCACCAGAACTGTAGGATGCATCCGGACTTCTTACTCATCAGATCTCAGATCCATTTGTTTTGAGGTTTAGATGTCATTGTCAGCTGGAATGGTGTGAACAGAGATCACCACTACCGTAAATACAACTCCAAGAAGATGACTGGGACAAGTTTGGGTCTACACTTTCTGGGAGCTCATGGACTGGCTAGTGACAGAGGAAGCTTTTACAAGGTACAATCACCGGAGGATCTGGACTGCCCGGCGGAGAAATTGACGAGGGCTATTGAGAGGGCTTGGGGATGAACAATGTGCGAATGCATAGAAGACGAACGAATGAACATACTAATTCAATTATTCTACCAGCCCCAAAAAAAAATTGTCTACCATCCCCAACCACCATTTTAATTCTTTGATAACATGTCTATCCTAAACAGTGTCTCCGACTTGAAAATAACACTATGCTATATGATAAACAACTCATAAACAAACATTTGGTTTAAAAAGAAAGTGGTTCACAATAAATCTGTAGGCTCAAAAACAAAAAGTGTGAGAGAATACAATTTTACTTAAGTGTATAATAAACACAAATCGTGTCACCATTACTAAACGACGCGCGGCCGCGATGCCGTGCTTTGTTCAATTGGGGGGAGTGCGGAGTGGGACCATTGCATGTGACTGGATGACGTAACACTCGTACTGTCGACGAGTTATTAGCCGTTAGTCTACCTACCCGTTGGTCAACTATCCCCGGTCTCCCCTAACGATCGTCAGAATAAGTAAAAGTATGCTATGATAAATTATGACATAAAATTTTATGCGAATCAATAGTGACCGTAGCACACCGCTATCACTCACCGAACGCGGATATCATTCCGAACATGACGCAGAACAGGCCGCCCACGATGGGCTGCGGGATGATGATGAACACGGCGCCCAGCTTGCCCACCACGCCCTGCACCACCATCAGCCCCGCCGCCCACTGCACCACGCGCCGGGACCCCACCTGCTCCGACAGGGGCGGACTTAGGGCAGGGCAACAGGGGCGGGGAGACAAAAAGGGGCCTCCACAATAAAGATGTGTACCGATACCAATCATGTTGCACTGTTAAGGCACTAGTAAACGCCAACGGCCTTGAACCTTGAGTTTTAAATCTGTGATTTTGCCTTCAAATAATGCAGTTAAGTTGTGGTAGCAGGGGCTATAACCCCTCCCTCAACACGTCGTCACTATAATTGGTATGAGATCCCCCAAAGTCTAAGTCCCCAAAGACGTGCCTATTTCCCATGATCTAGCACGGTCTAGATTCTAAACCGTGTATAGCTAGTTAAAGTACTCGTATGTTTCTAGACTGAAATTGAAATTGAAATTGAAATCATTTATTCTGCAAATAGGTTACTAATAACACTTTTACAAATCAATTGAGTTTTTCTTTTAAAACTAGATGAGGTCGGTGTTTCCTATCTGACTACCTTTGAGAAGAAACACCGAAACAAACTCAAAGGTCAAGGTCTCTTTTAAAGTCCAGACAATAAAAAATCAAACTATGTAAGAACCATGCAGGTTAGTCTGGAATGGCCTTTAGAGTAAAGAGCCATACAGATTTGAGTGGACCTGTCCTTATTGACTCTAGAAACATACTTTTCCTAAAAGATAATTTACACCTCCAGTAATCAACAAAAATTGTCACAAGTTCCGTTGAAGTCCAATAGTGTTCCGTTGAAGTCCAACAGTCCGTCCGTTGCAAACCGCACAAAGTAATTAAATCTCTCACCAACACTATTGCACCGGTACAAATGTCCGATACCTTCAGCCGCATTACCACAAACTCAGATCATAGAAACAAGGAGATATATAGTATCAGTGGCATGACTAGAGGGCAAGTCCGACACATTTTTCTTTTTTTAGAGAGGATTTATTTACGTGATTTATTTATGAATAATATAAGTGATTTTTAATGTACGTATGTATTGCCTTAATAACGACATAAATTCACTTAAATTCGTGAAAAATTAAATGAATGCCCTCTAAAACCAAAAAAAATTGTCGGGTTTGCTCTCTAGGCACGCTACTGTATGTTATCAATGCAAATTAGTACGGAAACCGCTGTCGCCACTTTTAAAGCAGTGTGCGACACAACTAAAAACGCTCATTTGTAAACATAGAGATCTCCTACACATTAAAAATGCCGCACACCCTCAATCTAACACTGTTAATCGTCACTCGTAACTCACACTAAACTAAAACACTGTATAACAATCATCGATCGCATTCAGTCCGTCACGATCACTTTGATCATGTAAAAGCGTCAAGCTCAATAGCGTCCTGACACATCTCCCTTGTTTCTATGATCTGAGACTATAATGTACATATAAATGCACCCCATTGTGCTTGCTATCAACACCTGTCGTTTGCACTCTCTTTCATTTAATTAACACAAAATAATAAATGTTAAATGTGCAGTGATAGCCTAGTGGTTTAACCATGTGCCTCCCTCCCACGGCGAATGGTTCCAGTTCAATCCCGAGGCACGCACCGCTGACTTTTAGAAGTCATGTGCGTATTACAAATTAATTATCACTTGCTTTAACGGTGAAACATCGTGAGGAAACCTGCATGCCTGAGAGTTCTCCATAAAGTTCTTGAAGGTATGTGAAGTCTGCCAACCCGCACTTGGCCAGCGTGGTGGACTATGGCCTACCCCCTCTCATTTAAGAGGAGACCCGTGCCTAGTAGTGTGACAATTTATAAACAGGGCTGATATGATTATTATTTATTATTCTATTATAATTATGTAAAGCGCGTAAGTTTTTCAGGTTAATTTTAATCAGGCAGGGTATTTTTTTTGAAAAAAAAAATTAAAATGATAAGCAGGTCGCTCGCTGTCAACACAGCGCATCCTCAGGAGCTCTGGCGAAAGGTCGCCAGAGCTCCTGAGGATGCGCTGTGTTGACAGCCAGTCGCTACTCTTCGGTAGTGTTGTGTTCCTGTGGAAGGCCACAGGAACACAACACTACCGAAGAGTAGCGACTGGCTGGCTGTGGTATTCTGTAAGGTGTATGTAATTTCGCGAGATACCCCGCTGTGCTTTACCTCTCTTGGATACCTTACCAAGGAGTAAGTGACCGTACCTTAGTGACCCCGATGGCGCCCACGTTCTCGCCGAAGGTGTTGGTGCCGTTCCCGGAGCCCCACAGCCCCGCCAGCACCGTGCCCAGCCCCTCCGTGCCCAGGCCGCGGTTGATGGCGTGCAGCGGGGGCGGGGGGGCGGCTGTAACAACAAGTTACCGTAGACTCGAGTTACTTTGACCCTAGGGCAGGCGCGTGCAGTGCATATAGGCAAGTAGGCAGTGACTACCTCTTATGGTTCAATAAAACCATTTTAACTATTACTACATCAATATGACATCATTATATTTCAATAATTAGTCATGATTTATATATTTTATTTATGTAGTAACAGTTAAAATAGTTTTATTGAATCATATGAGGTAGGCACTGCCTACTTGCCTATATGCACTGCACGCCACTGCCCTAGGGCATAACTTTGGCCCAATGTTTGAACTGCCGCCGTGTCGCGACCACACAACCGTCGCAGCTCCTTCGCCATCTATTAGTTACCGAAGGAACTGCGACGAAAAATCAAGTCGGCGGGCAGTTCAAACATTTTTTCGATTTGGGCCGAAGTTAAGCCCTAAGGTCAAAGTAACCCGCCTCTACGGTACGTGAAGCCCTTAAAAAATAGGCAGATCGTACTATTTAGGACCATAAAGGACAATGGCAACCAATGTAAGGCTCTTGTCACACACATCCTTTCTAATCCAACTTAAATCTTAAACCGACTGCTTACCATAATAACATTGTAACTGGTGAAATAAAAGACCTTTTAATAAACCTCTACAGTAATAATTACCGTCAAAACTGGAAATTAAGAATTATTGACGTAGTTTTATCCTAACGGTTTTGAAACTGTAACAGGCCGTACAGCAGAACAGCATACAGCAATTGCTGCCTAAAGCACTTGCTGTATGCTGTTCTGGTGTACGGCCTGATTAAGTCATGTCGTTTTTACACTGTGCTGTGAACTATAAAAGATGTTTAACTTATGAGGTTCTAACTCACCGCACATCCGGGCCGTGGTGGGGTAGTAGCTGATGGACTCCACGGTGCAGGCGAGCACCCCCGCCAGCATGCCCAGCACGCCCGCCACGCTCACCGTGGGCGCGCCCCACTGACCTACACAATACAATATATTATACTTATACTGGGTGTGAGTTTAGTTAGTCGCAATACGAAAAGGTGTCATTGTACTCATCATTATGAACAACTTTTATTATGGGACCAACCCTGAAATCGCAATAATAATTGTTCATAATGATGAGTACAATGACCCCTTTTCGTATTTCCACTGGCTAACCTGACACCCCCTGTATAATGAATATTGCTCTGTTCACAAACGTCTCAAGGCTTTAGACTAAAAACCAAAGACTTAGGGCCATATCTCATTAGGATGCCATGGCAGCGACGCCAGCAGCGCTTCCGTGGCTACCCTTGGCGTCCGTGAGACGCCAAAACTAGCCACCAAAGCGGATGCCAGACGAGATTAGTATCGCTTGTTCACGCAAACAAAATTAACGTCGAAGAAATGTGTGCGTGTCGAGCGAGTGAGGTATGGTTAGGTACGTTTCAATACAATTTGACATGTTTTAATTGAGGGCGTAGATGCACCCCACCCGTAGATCATGGAAAGCGGAGATATGCCATCATAGCAAATTAGTACGAGAACCACTGTCACCACTTTTAGAACAGTTTGCGACACAATTACAAGCGCTCCTTGTGAATATAAAGATCTCCCACACATTAAAAATTCCGCACACCCCCAATCTAACACTGTTATTCGTCACTTAGCACTAGCATTGAACTAAAACACTGTATTTATTTCATCGATCGCGTTCGGTCCGTCGCCAGCGTGTACGTTTTAATTATGGTCAATGCGCCTTGGCACATCTTTCTTGTTTCTCTGATCTGAGGTAGACCCTTATCCGGCAGAAGTTTATGAGCTGAAATGGCCTATTTAACTTTAACAAGTCTTACCAGGATACGGCACCCTGAACCACGGCGCATCTTCGATGATGTTGAGCTTCACATCGGTCCTGGCGGGGTGCTGCGGTGGGAACACGCCGGTGATGGTCAGCACGGCGCACAACGCCCACATGATGACTATTGTTAGCAACACCTACGAACACACTGTTGTTAATAGGGCTGCCATACATCGAGGACGTTGCTAGGTGTTTGTTCAGGCAAGGAAAACCATAATATACATATTTTTTGTGAATTTGAAACATGTCAAAGCCATGTTGTGCTTTTCTTACGTTATTAAATATAACCGATTTTCTGAAACACATGAGCCGAGTGGGATTTGAGCCTCCCGTGGCGTCGCTCTTCTAACTGAGCTACCGGGTCTCGCCCGCCTCACTCGAAATTTGAAATCCCTTGAATGATGCGAGCGAGACCCGGTAGCTAAATTTAAACCAGGAAAATGTTGAAAGTGGTCTACAAGAAAAGAAAGTTTGGGAATCTTTGTGTTAATCGAAATAAAACGTCCGTTATTTGTTTCTGTTTAACTTATGTCAACCCTAGTTATAAAGTATGGCGGAAAATAATACTTGTAAGGACGGATATCGTGTTTGTAAACATACAGAAATAAACCTTTCCTTTGGAATTCTGCGAACTGTATTAATATTATTTTCTGCTGGATTAACAAATAGCATAAATACATGTTACGTAAATACTGGATGAGTGTTTGAGATGGGACGACTGGCCGAAACCCGAAACTAAAAAAATCTGGAATGAGGTTTCCTTACAAAATGGAAAGGCATTTTTTTTATGTGATATAACTAGAACTACAATTTAAGGATTTTCGAATTATTTTCTTTTTTATGCTGTGAGATTTTGCTTCTTGCCAAATTTCATGATTCTAGGTCAACAGGAAGTAGGTAGGTACCCCATAGGTTTTGATTTATTTGAGTGTCAAAATATGCGCCATAAATTAAAGGCCATATCTTTTAATTACGTTGACTTAGAAGCTTGATTTTTTTACAACTACAAGAAACCGTAAATTTTAGTATTTGATATTAATTTCATCTTGATGCCAGTACTCGTTCCTGAGAAAGAGGGTCTTAACAGACGACGACAAAGTGATCCTTTGAGGGTTAAATTTTTTGCTTTATAGGAACGGAACCCTAAAAAATAGGGAAAAGTTAAAGGAGCCAAGAGCTTGATTTTGGGCATTTCCCTGAATATAATAATGGTCCTCTTACCGGAAAAAGTTTGAAGAGCGGGAACCAAATAATGGTGAATCCTCTGTCCCTCTTCCACGCGAGGGTCGGTATGGTCACGTTGGTCATGCATTGTGAAAATATCGTCAGCAAAGTGAACGTCCTGTAACAAATAGAAACTCCTTGTACAACTCATCTATACTGGGTGTTCCAGAAAGCTCATAAAGACGATTAGACTCATAAAAACGATTTCATTGAATGCTGGCATAATATTTTACTTTTTACGAAGCTAGAAATATTAACTGAAAATTGTAAACTAAAAGTGACTCAATCTTTCATTTTATTTAAAGCACTTTTCTTGTCAACTTAGTTTGAACAGCTCTGAAAATAGGTTGCGTATAACGCGCCACTGGGTTCGCTCAAGTGAAAAGATTAGACTACTTAGTCTAGAATTCTAGATCCATTTGGAACCAGTCACCTGATTCAATAATATTCTTAGCTACATTCATGTTGCTCGCGAATTGTAAGCGTAAGACCATAAACGATAAGATTTAGTGGACGTGTAGACGACCCGTCACCCGCCTCCGCGCCGCCAACGCGCCGCGGCCGCCCCGCTACCGCTTTATTATTGTTAGATGTTAGTATTACACTCAGATTATAGAAACAAGCGAGATGTGCTATGGTGCTATTGAGCTTGACGCTTTAATTAATTTGGTCACATTGACTAAAACGTACACGCTGGCGATGGACCGAACGCGATCGATGATATAAATACAGTGTTTTAGTTTAGTGCTAGTGCTGAGTGACGAATAACAGTATTAGATTGAGGGTGTGCGGAATTTTTAATGTCTGGGAGATCTTTATATTCACAAGGAGCGCTTGTAATTGTGTCGCAAACTGTTCTAAAAGTGGCGACAGTGGTTAGCTATACGGCGGGCGGTGCGGCCGCGGCGTCGTCTATACGATCCTTTACACAATACACATAAAACGATATTTTCCAACAGTAAATTATATTCAAATTGTGACGTCTTAACGTTTACGTTTCCCGTGAGTAAGTGCTAAATAAAAGCGTACGTAATAACAAAGTTGTTAAGCCGTGTACACACGTGTAACAAATTATTTAAGGTAGGTTTAGTTGGATTTATTTCTTCCGGTTCGACCGCTTGAAATAAATTTGTGCTAGCACAATCACACGTCCATAGCTGTGAGCTAGGGTTGGGACCTCAGATCATAGAAACAAGGGACATGTGCCAAGGCGCTATTGAGCTTGATACTTTAGTTTTAGTCATAATACGTGATACAAAAGTACACGCTGGCGACGAACCGAACACGATCGATGATATAAATACAGTGTTTTAGTGTTGAGTGACAGATAACAGTGTTAGATTGAGGGTGCGCGGAATTTTTTATGTGTGGGAGATCCTTTTATTCACAAGGAGCGCTTGTAATTGTGTCGAAAAATGTACTAAAAGTGGGAACAGTTGTTCCCGTACTAATTTGCTATGATGGCATGTCACCTTGTTTCTATGATCTGAGGTTGGGACATATTGAATTGCTGTCCCGCTCACGTAATCTAATCATTTATTATTTGGAGGGAAACATGAAATATATTGGCCTTCATTTGTCATAAAAAATGGTCAAATGGTGGCGCGACTGGTAAACATAGGGTCCTAGGTTCGATCCCCGGGTTGGGCAGTGATATTGTGTTTTTACTTTAGGAAATTCCCAGTAACAGCCCGGAGTCTGGATTTGTAGTCGATTATTGGCAATAGCTCGCCCTATTACATGGAACTTAAACATAAGGCTAAGTTCACATGACCGCGCGGTACCTACAAGTATTCAGCTAAACAGTATTATCGTTTACATGACAGCGCGGACGAATCAGCGCGCGGTCATGTAAACTATACCTAATACTGTTATTTGAATCTTTATACCGCGCGCTGAGTAATCCGTGCGGTAAGTACCGTGTGGTCATGTGAACTTAGCCTAACTGGCGCAATGTGCGTGTATTATTATTATACACCACTGCCTAGTCCTTCGGGGTACAGAGGCGTGAAGTGTGAGACATTTTTATTCTTGAGGATATTTCAATACGCGACGCAAATACCCATTTCCCTCAATTGCGATCCTACGCTCACACGCACATTGAATATTTCCTCAGATCATAGAAACAGGGGAGATGTGCCAAGGCGCTATTGAGCTTGATGCTTTATTTAGATCGATGATATAGAGAAAAAGTACACGTGTCAAGTGGCGACGAACCGAACACGATCGATGATATAAATGCAGTGTTTTGTAGATTGAGGGTGTGCGGAATTTTAATGTGTGGGAGATCTTTTTATTCACAAGGAGCGCTTGTAATTGTGTCGAAAAATGTAAAAGTTGCATCAGTTGTTCCTGTACTCATTTTCTGTGATGGTATAATAATATCTCCTTGTTTCTACGATCTGAGAATGTTTCCCGCCCTCCTCCGAACTGTCGCGGCAAATATTTCCAATCACGGGATTGCACCGCTCACGCAATCTCCATTCCACTGCTCCGATGAAATAAATTAAATGTTAAATTCGTTAGAAATGTGTGCGGTAACGTGTAAGCCGGAGAATCGTTCTTTATAGTTCAGCCTGTTTACTCTGTGACGCCGCAGATATCACCAGAGAACTTTGTTTGCGAACGTTCGAGGGAGAATCTCACCGTGACATTACATTACATAAAGGACACCGGCATGCGCCCATAGCATAGTAGGTTCGGCCTACTTCGGCAAGTCGTCAGACATACGTGATAATTTTACCAAATGACTAATAAAACACACAATTAACCATGATCACTTCAAATTAATTATTTGATCATATAGGAATACCAAGACATTCAAATGTAAAGAAAAACTATTTTTATTACGATAGGTAAGTGGTATTGATTGACATTGTCAAGACGAGAGTTGACAATTTAAAAAAGTTTGAATCCGATGTTGGTAGATGGCATACCTACCTATCTTTCTTCGTAATTTAATTTAAAATATTAGATGGCAGTTGAAGCTGACAGCTGACAACATGAGACGAGTTTGAAAATGGCGATATTTTGAACGGTTTAAATACTTATTATTTCGATATTTTTTACAAAAAAAATCCTGCAAAGAGGGTTACAAAAATATTGTTTTAAGAATTAATTATATTTATTGGTAAAAATACTTTTAACTGAGCATCTTGTTAACGTTTAGCCAAGTTTGAGCAATTTTTTTTCCTGTGTTAACTTCTTATTTCCATTATTTCCATTTTCCTGAGATTTTAAGACATTTACAAGACACGATAGGTAATCAAAAAAAAAAAGGAATTTTTTGATATATATTTCATTTATGTCCTTATAGTGGGCCTAATTTCGCCGGTGTCGTTTACACAATTACCTACATAGATTTCGTAAGTTTTGTGCCTATTCAAGTGCCTGTTATATCCAGATATAAACCAAAAACAATATTCAAAAACCGTTATTAATATTCAACGATCCCATGTGCAGCGGGAAATCAAAAATCGAATGCAGCGCCGCCATGTTAGCTCCTTTGTGGAGACAACCATTGTTTGCGCGGACAAAGCAGCCAGCAGCACTGCATAATCTGGATCGCCGCAGCGAACGCCCACTCGAGCTCACTAGTGGAGTTATAAGCTTTCGTCACAAGCTTTGACATGGTGGGTACTTTTGTATTGTCATACACTTCAGCTTATGTGAGATGAGTGAAGAATTAAGTCGTTTTGTTAATGTATTGCCATGGGCGCCGGGCGTATCCAGGTATAGGCAGAGGGGGGCTGCCCCCCCTAGCAACTCCCGAACCGAAAAGTAAATACCTAATTGTGGAAAGAAAAAAGCATTTTAAATCACACTAATATTATAAATGCGAAAGTTTGTGCGTGTGTGTGTGCGTGTGTGTGTGTTTGGGTGTGTGTGTATGTTTGTTACATCTTAACGCTGAAACGGCTGGACGGATTTGGATGAAAGGAGATGTTTCATCCTGGAACAGGTATACGTACGCCACATAGAAAAATAGGAAAAAAATAGGGGATTTACATAAAAATATTATTAAATTCATTTGAAGAAGAGTACAATTGTAAGAGAATTATTTGAGATGAAGTTTTTCACTATGATATCCCTATTTTTAGGGCGGCCATGACAGTTGAGTTTGACAGTTTTGTTTTATGACGTGACATTTGAGTTGTTGTGCGCACGCGTGGTGGATTGAATGTTGCCATTTTGACTGACATTGACGTAACAACAGTTGTCAAAATGACGTTTCACATAATTCATTTGTCGATTGTTGATCCACCATATTTGTGTTGTGTTGTTCTCCTTGACAAGGAAAATAATGAATTACAATTCAACAAAGTAATATTATAGAAAATAAGCATTAGGAACCGATTACTATCATATAATACTTAATTGCGTAGGTACGTAGACCCCTCCCAGGCTTCATACATTTCTGAAACAACTCCTTTGGCACACAGATAGATTATAGTCTGGAATAACACTCAGGCTACCTTTTATCCCGAAAAACGCGGGTGAAGCCGCGGGCGGAAGCTAGTAATTCATAAATTGAGTCTTTTGCGTTAAGTTAAATATCCTTTATACTAAGAGCATTCTCCCTCAAGGGATCATCTCGTACACGTTTCCTCCATGTATGTATGTATTTGTATATGAACAAAATCCTGGCTACGCCCGCGCCCTTGTGTAGGTATTGCGCGTTTGGCGTGTATTAAATTAATAGAGCCTTGGTTAATCTTTTCCATCACCCGAAGAAATTGTGCCTTCGTCTTTTCCTAAAGTTTAAAGAAGGACATTTCAAATTAAACATTACTCGAGACGTCACGCTCGATAGTCGTGTGTAGATAATCGATAATAATTGGATAAATTATGTTGACAGCGATGGTAGCACGATTATCGAGTTTGGCTTGACGAGGACCTAAACCTACACTTCAAAAGCAAAATCAGCCAAGGCCCCAAGGGTTTAAAAGTTTACCGGAGTTCCGGTGCTACAGAAATTTACTCACGATGTTGGGATGTTCCGTATCCCAAAAGAAAAAAACCGGACAAGTGCGAGTAGGACTTGCGCCCTGAGGGTCCCGTACAAACTTAATTTTGTACGTTGTAAAATCGCGTAGTAAGAAAAAAATAATTTAATAATAATTGTTTTATATCGAATTGTAGGGGTTGGTAAAAAAATTAATAGTCTAGGTACTGGCGGCAAATGTGTGAATCCGCCAGAGATAATAACTAATAATATCTAAAATAGATCATAGTAGGTCAGTTTTACACAAGAGCATACCTACGTCATGGATAGTAGAATGATCGAGTGTGTCTGTGTAATGAATGATTTTCGTTCCGTTAACAGAATCCCGCCGTGACGAAGGACCTGTCATGTTGAGCGTTCAGAAGAATCAAACATTTTCTACAATTCCATTCAGATAAGCGATAACTATTTTTGCTTGCCAGAACTTACCAGAATTGACTTAATATTGAATTAAGCGCTTAGTTTTAATAAATAATAAATTAATAAAGTTTATTTGGTTATCAACAGGTTTTAACATAAACATTGTAGAGGTCTTCTTTTAACTATTAAAGATACCTGTGACAGAAGACCTCCCTCTTCCTTAAATATTATGTGCAAACATACAAGGCCTGTTATTAAAAGAATTAAAACAAATTAAGTAAATTAACAAAACTAATACTAGAGAATTTAAAGTATTTGGGTGTATTGACATGTTTGTGAATATTAAGATTGTAGGTGTAATTGTGAGCGTAACTGTGTGTTAATGGGAGGAGTGTGAGTGAGTGAGTGAGTGTCGTGTGTGGGTGTGTGTGTGTGTGTGAGGGTGTGGATATGTGGAGGTGGGTTAGTAAGTGTGAAAGAAAATTCATGAGCATATTATCAGTGTGCCGTATGTAATAGTCATTTCAATTAATTTATTAGTCCGTCATGTAGGTTCATAAATGTGCATACGGGTAATATATAGGTATATTTAATAACTGATCTAAAGATTTTCCTATTAAAGAAAAACATATTGGGTGTAACTGTAACTGTGAGTGACAGGCGTGACAGCGTAACGAAAACTGCAACCATGGGTTCAGTACCTTATTCTGAACCCAACAGAGTTAAAATTGTGCTTCGGACTTTAAAAAAGAAATACGACTTTGTTTGGAGATTATCTAACAAAATTTTAAAGTGGGGTTAGGTCAAGTGACATATCATATGAAAGGGCTTGATTTGCACATTTCAAAATATATTTTTATTTTATTTTATGTTTCATAGTTTTCGACATATGATGAAAAATCTGAAATAATTAGAGTTGATAGGAATTGATCCAAATATTGCACCAAAAATAAAACGATGTTCCTTACTAGTACAGTTCTTTCAAAATCATCAAAATTCCTTCACAAACAAACTTAGTTATGCGGTCCAGTTTTTCTCACTTTATACGTCTAAAAATTATACGGAACCCTCGGTGCGCGAGTGCGACTCGCACTTGGCCGGTTTTTTTTTTAAAGACTGACGCAAAATTTTGACCCTTAGGGGTTCCAAATAAGGTACTTGTTCACACACACACGTGAACACGTCACTTCTCATCACACACACATGGACGACGAGCGGCGCGGGGACCGGGCGACGCGACACCAGCGCGCTCGCCGCAACACACCGCATCGTCCGCCACGACCGCGATCGGACCTTAATTTTAGAACCTACTTATTTACTTTATATTTGCTACTTTATGTACCACCGAATAAACCTTCATACAGTCCACTAGTTTTTCCTTTACCTGGGCCTATCTATGGTCCTTCGAGCCGGATTACCTGAGCAGAGACTGCACGCAAATTTTGTATTCAGCGACGTAGGTGTAGACTATGCAGGACCCATCATGATTAATAACCGTAAAGGGCGTGGAAGTGTATTAATTAAATCATACATTTGTATTTTCGTTTGTTTTGTAGTCAAAGCTGTGCATTTGGAGTTGGTCACAGATCTGACGACACAGTCTTACATAGCAGCAATAAACAGGTTTATTTCTCGTAGAGGTAAACCTAATAATATATATTCAGACAACGGCAGAAATCTGGTAGGTGCTGCTCGTGTGATCGCCGATTTTCTCAGAAAGCACAGTGAGTCAATTTACAGCTGCGCTGCAGAGCACGGCATAAACTTTCACTTCATCCCTCCCTACTCACCTCACTTCGGAGGTCTATGGGAAAGTACAGTCAAATCAGTAAAATACCATCTCAAAAGAGTTCTAGGCTTAGCACACCTCACATATGAGGAAATGTACACATTACTTGTCCAGATAGAAGGCATTCTTAATTCGAGGCCTCTTACGCCTCTTTCATCCGATCCATCTGATCTTTCAGCTCTCACCCCCTTCCATTTTCTAATTGGTCGTACTCTAACTGTCATACCTCACCCACAGATGTCCGACTGCGACCCAGCACGGCTGCCGAGGCATCAACGAGTCGAACTACTACGCCAGCATTTTTGGAGACGCTTTAATAAGGAATATATTTCCCAGTTGCACCAAAGGACGCGGTGGCAACGTTCACACGGCGCGCTCACAGAGGGCTCGCTAGTCATCGTGAAGGACGAGACGCTACCTGCAGCACAATGGCCACTGGGACGCATTCTGAAGCTTTATCCAGGACCAGACGGAGAGGCTCGCGTAGCGGACATAAAAGTGCAGACAGGCACAATCAGAAGGGCTTTTCACAAAATCTGCCCGTTACTAGATGGACCACAAAATTGATCACTCATTCAACATTCAATCTATCTGGATCTATCATCATTCATACTTCAATGAATCAATCAACCTAGCCGGACAGACAACTTCATTCTCCACTGCTGGCCTGGGAATATGTTCACACACACACGTGAACACGTCACTTCTCATCACACACACATGGACGACGAGCGGCGCGGGGACCGGGCGACGCGACACCAGCGCGCTCGCCGCAACACACTGCATCGTCCGCCACGACCGCGATCGGACCTTAATTTTAGAACCTACTTATTTACTTTATATTTGCTACTTTATGTACCACCGAATAAACCTTCATACAGTCCACTAGTTTTTCCTTTACCTGGGCCTATCTATGGTGTCGCGTCGCCCGATCCCCGCGCCGCTCGTCGTCCATGTGTGTGTGATGAGAAGTGACGTGTTCACGTGTGTGTGTGAAAACGAAGCCGGATGAAAGCCCTTCTGATTGTGCCTGTCTGCACTTTTATGTCCGCTACGCGAGCCTCTCCGTCTGGTCCTGGATAAAGCTTCAGAATGCGTCCCAGTGGCCATTGTGCTGCAGGTAGCGTCTCGTCCTTCACGATGACTAGCGAGCCCTCTGTGAGCGCGCCGTGTGAACGTTGCCACCGCGTCCTTTGGTGCAACTGGGAAATATATTCCTTATTAAAGCGTCTCCAAAAATGCTGGCGTAGTAGTTCGACTCGTTGATGCCTCGGCAGCCGTGCTGGGTCGCAGTCGGACATCTGTGGGTGAGGTATGACAGTTAGAGTACGACCAATTAGAAAATGGAAGGGGGTGAGAGCTGAAAGATCAGATGGATCGGATGAAAGAGGCGTAAGAGGCCTCGAATTAAGAATGCCTTCTATCTGGACAAGTAATGTGTACATTTCCTCATATGTGAGGTGTGCTAAGCCTAGAACTCTTTTGAGATGGTATTTTACTGATTTGACTGTACTTTCCCATAGACCTCCGAAGTGAGGTGAGTAGGGAGGGATGAAGTGAAAGTTTATGCCGTGCTCTGCAGCGCAGCTGTAAATTGACTCACTGTGCTTTCTGAGAAAATCGGCGATCACACGAGCAGCACCTACCAGATTTCTGCCGTTGTCTGAATATATATTATTAGGTTTACCTCTACGAGAAATAAACCTGTTTATTGCTGCTATGTAAGACTGTGTCGTCAGATCTGTGACCAACTCCAAATGCACAGCTTTGACTACAAAACAAACGAAAATACAAATGTATGATTTAATTAATACACTTCCACGCCCTTTACGGTTATTAATCATGATGGGTCCTGCATAGTCTACACCTACGTCGCTGAATACAAAATTTGCGTGCAGTCTCTGCTCAGGTAACTGCCCCATTATAGGAGTCACAGTTTTCCCTTGAAATCGTTTGCATGTCAGACATGATTGTGTAGTTTTTCTAGCTAAATTACGACCTGAAATTGGCCAAAACAGTTGACGCATGTGTGACAACAACAGTTGTGGGCCAGCGTGTAAAAGTGTTAAGTGATATGTTGAAAATATGATTTTAGTGATATGATGAGCTGGATGCAAAAGGATAGGAAATTTCCTATCGTAATTGTATGGCGAATGTGCTAACCTTCCGCCCACACGAATGAGTTGATTATCTCCAAAAAAAGGATTAAGTGAATTTAATTTATGTTTGGCAGGTAAATTTTTATTGTGTGATAACAATTCGTATTCTTCAGGAAAATATTCGATTTGTACTAACTTTACTAATTGATACCTAGCTGAATTAAGTTCTATAGTTGATAATGGCTTGACGTCACCTATGCATACCTGTTTGTTTGTATTACCTGTGTTGTTCGTGATTGAATGTTTATTTCTGCAGTGATGAATGAATCTAAGTATGTAAGCTACGATGCGTGCAAGTTTGTTAAAGTTTGAATATTTGTAAATGAAAGAGTCTTTGTTAAGTGTGTCTGTGTGTATGAAATGTGTTTGGGACCGGACTTCTGGAAGGTCAGATACGCTGAGATGCCCTGGTTGTTCTGGCCAGCTGTGTTTATCATCATTCCTTAAAAAGTCAGGTCCTGAAAACCATAATGGTGTATAAAGTAATTGTTGTGCAGTATTACACTTTGTTATAATATCTGCGGGATTTTGTTTGGTTGGTACATAGTACCATGATTGTGGGTCAGTATGTTTTAGAATGTCTGTGACTTTATGTTTGACGAATGTTTGTAATTTATGTGTAGGTGTATTTATCCAAGATAATACAATAATCGAGTCGCTCCAGTAATAACACTTGTAGTTGTTGTTGTTACGAAGTGAAGCTAAAACTTTATTACATAAATTGACACCTATTAATGCAGCGCATAATTCAAGTCGTGGAATTGTAAGTGTTTTTAATGGAGCTACCCGTCCCTTAGCTATTAGTAATTGTACATTGATACTGCCATCTGATGTATAGGTACGTATGTATACGCATGCACCGTACGCTTGTTGCGAGGCGTCGCAAAAAACATGCAGTTCTACATAATTACGTGATGAGTCATAGAACGCGCGCCGTGGAATAGCTAACTGGTTTATGAAAGATAACGATTCAAGGAATTTTTTCCATTGTACTTGCATTGAAACCGGTGTTTCACCGTCCCAACTAATATTATTTATCCACATCTGTTGCATTAGCAGTTTAGCCTTGAGTATGCATGGACTAATTAGGCCTAGTGGGTCAAAAATATGGCCTATGGTGGATAAAATTGTGCGTTTTGTGATTGGTTTTTGTGATGTGAGATCTGAATGTACAGTGTATGAAATTGTGTCTTTGTGAATGTTCCAATAAATGCCTAATGTTTTTGAAGGATCGTTAGAACTTAGATTCACTGTTGTTTTGTCTGTTTTGTTAAAACCTAGTTTTTTCAGAACGGAGGGACAATTAGATAACCATTTTCTAAGTGGAAATTTATATTTATTAAGCTCGGAAAAAACTCCTCTGGCTATTTCCAATAGACTGGACTCGTCATTGGTCCCCGTTAACAGGTCATCGCAATAAAAATCATGTAAGATGACCTCTGACACTTTTTTTGGATCATAGCTGCTGTCTGAATTATTGTCATTGTCAATTTGTTTATTTTGACAATCTATGCCTACTTGTTTAATGCAGCGTGTTGCTAAGAACGGCGCTGACGCTGTGCCGTATGTGACCGTGTGCAGCGTGTATGTTTGTAGGGGTTCTGACGTATTATATCGCCATATGATTTGTTGAAGTGGCCGTTGAGGTTCGACTATTAAAATTTGGCGATACATTTTTTCAATGTCAGCTGATATTATGTATTTATGCTGACGAAAGCGTATGAGTATAGAAATGAGATCGTCCTGGACGACTGGACCTACAAACTGTATGTCGTTCAGCGACAACTTATTCGATGTTTTTGCGGAGCCATCGAACACTGATCTGAATTTAGTAGTAGTGCTTGACTCACGTACAATACCGTGATGTGGTAGGTAGTATACTGGTGAGCGATGTATGTTTGTAATTGTGTTGTTGTTGTGCGATTGTACGCCGACTGTTTTTTTGTTTTTGTTTGAATGAATGCGTGATGATGATGATTGTAGATTTTTGTTTGAATATTGTGAATGTTTGTTTAGAGTCATGTGACCAAGTTGTATGTATTCTGTTATGAAATTTGTATATTGTTGTTTGTATATGTGATCTGAATTCATGCGGTTTTCTATGGAAAGAAACCGTTTTTTTGCTTGATTGTATGAATCACCTAAGCACTCAGGCGATTTTTTGAATGGAATAGTGACAACAAATCTGCCATCACTTTGTCTTGTAGTTGTTTGATTGAAAATGATCTCGCACGCATCTGTGTCGCACGGATCATTGATCTGTGAATTAGATAAACTATCTAACTCCCAGAATCGTGATAAGTGATCTGATTGATCATTACTGAAATAACAGTTGTTTGTTTGGTTGTTGGTGTCTGTTGTACACCCTGAAACCAGCCAGCCGAATTCAGTTTCTTGTAATGTAGGCTGGTGTTTACCCAAGTGAATTCGACCGCTGCCAATTATTTGCCAGAAAATCTCTGCACCTAACAATAGGTCAATTGGAGCAGGTTCAAAAAACTGAGGGTCGGCTAGTTTCAGATGTTGAGGTAGGTTTATACCTTCTGTGTTGATGCGCATGTTTGGTACTGAGTGTGCTATTGTATCAAGTACCAAACATGACAGTTTGGTTGTGAATGAATTATGTAATGATTGTATTTGTACATTTGTGTAATGAAATATTTTTGTTTGTTGTTGATTGACGCTTGAAACTGTGCCTTGAATGGATTCTAATGTGAGATTGAGCTTTGTACATAGATTATTTGTGATGTAACAAGAGGTACTTCCACTGTCCAGCAATGCTCTCGCCAAGTGTGGTGTTCCATCACTGGCAACAACATGTACTAGGACAGTGGAAAGTAAAACTGCAATGTGTTGTGTACTAGTATTACTGGCGTATGTAGCGTGTTCTGATCCCTTAGGCTGTTCCTTATGCAACATTGTATTGTGTTTTTGTTGGCAATACTTGCATGTACCGCCGCGACAGGATTTGGTCTCGTGTCCAGTATGTAAACAATTAGCACAATAATTATGTAATTTTGAAACTTTTTCTATTCTTTTTTCCACTGTCATTTCTTTAAACACTGGGCACCAGTACAAATAATGTTGAGCTTTACATAAGGGACAGTTAGGAATGCGAAATTGATTTGTGCGAGTTTGTGTGGTTGGTTTGGATGTATGTGATTTTGAATCTGTTTTGTTGTTTTGTTTAGTGTCTTCAAGATTTTGTAAAAGAATGGCACGTCCAGTGAGATATGTTTTTAAATCTTGAAGTGTGGGCTTTTCATCAAGTGTGTTTTTGTGTTCCTCCCAATATCTGCGTGTTTTGAAGTCTAATTTAGTGGCAACAAGATAAATTACTAACGTGTCCCAGGATTGTGTCGGTTCACCTAGGTTTTCAAGTGCTCTGAGATTTTTATTTATTGTATCGAGCAGTTGTCTGAGCGATGCTGCTGATTCATTGTTTATAATGTCTATGCTAAACAATGCATGAACGTGGTTGTTCAGCAGCTGACGCTCGTTATTGTATCTATCTGAAACTAGTTCCCAAGCAACCCGATAGTTGTCTGATGACATTTCTAATGATTTAATAATTTGTGAAGCTTCACCTTTCAAAGATGCACGCAAATAATGGAACTTTTGAATGTTATCTAGCGACTTATTCTTGTGTATGAGTGATTCGAAAGTGTCTCTGTACTCAAGCCAATCATGATACTCACCTGTAAAGTGTGGAAGGTCAATGGTAGGTAATTTAATGAACGCCTTGGTTCCTGATTCACCTGCATTTGGAATTTGTACAGACCCGTTGACGCAAGCAGTTTCATTGTCTCGTATCAGCTGGATACCGGCTGCAAGTTGATTCTGGTATTCCATTTCAAATTGCTCCCGCTCTCTCAGCTGTTCATCTGAAACCCCAATAATTTCGTCGATGAAGGTCTGGTTTTCATCATAATCATTTGCAAGGGACTTAAAGGACTCTAAGCGATTATTTAATTGTAAAATATCTATTTCTGACAATGTTTTTTTTGCTTTTAATGATACTAGATAATTTTTAAAAATAGTGACCTTTCCTTTGTGACTAGCTCGTCTTTTTTTGTAAGTGCTGAGCTGTGAATCGTCATCATCGGGAATATTTGACGTGTGTGATTTTGTGGTTTCCATAATTATTGATAATTAAGTAAGACGGAAATGTAATTGAAACGATACTTAAATTAATTATGAAATGTGGCAGGCACCGTGCGACGATCACGCGACTTTACCAGATACCCTCGGTGTGAGACCAACTCGGTACGCTCAACTTAAGCTCGAGCAAGGCGATGTATGCTGAATAACAAAGGAGAATGTATTAGAATACGTATAAATGAATAAATGAATTGGTTGGTGATTGGAATGGCTCGAATTTCTAAAATTATTTGCAAGAAATTTTAGAAGAAAAATAATGTAGGTAGGCGCTAAAAAAAAATTCTGATGCAATAATTTTTGCTTTTAATGTTATTGTTGAAATGAATGGATGGAATGGACTAATATGTTTGAATTTCTGCTTGAAAAGTGGTATGGAAGAGAATTAAGTAAGTTCAATGAATTTTGAATGAGATTATGTGATTTATTGGAGAGAAATGAATTGGTCGAACTCACGAAACTGCTGCTACCAAACCCTTTTTTGTCCGTTATTGCGACTGATGTTGCCGACGCTGCTTGATTGTGCTGCTTCCAGATGCTAGTAGGCTGCGTTCGCTGTTGCGATGACCGCTGTTTGACCTCCAGCTGAATTCCGGACGCTGTGTTGTGTGATGGCGTGGCTTTGTTCTAACGACCGCGACGCGAATTTTTTGACCGACTTGTCTTGCTACAACGTATGCGAAGGACCATAGATAGGCCCAGGTAAAGGAAAAACTAGTGGACTGTATGAAGGTTTATTCGGTGGTACATAAAGTAGCAAATATAAAGTAAATAAGTAGGTTCTAAAATTAAGGTCCGATCGCGGTCGTGGCGGACGATGCAGTGTGTTGCGGCGAGCGCGCTGGTGTCGCGTCGCCCGGTCCCCGCGCCGCTCGTCGTCCATGTGTGTGTGATGAGAAGTGACGTGTTCACGTGTGTGTGTGAACATACATAGATAGGCCCAGGTAAAGGAAAAACTAGTGGACTGTATGAAGGTTTATTCGGTGGTACATAAAGTAGCAAATATAAAGTAAATAAGTAGGTTCTAAAATTAAGGTCCGATCGCGGTCGTGGCGGACGATGCTGTGTGTTGCGGCGAGCGCGCTGGTGTCGCGTCGCCCGGTCCCCGCGCCGCTCGTCGTCCATGTGTGTGTGATGAGAAGTGACGTGTTCACGTGTGTGTGTGAACATATTCCCAGGCCAGCAGTGGAGAATGAAGTTGTCTGTCCGGCTAGGTTGATTGATTCATTGAAGTATGAATGATGATAGATCCAGATAGATTGAATGTTAAATGAGTGATCAATTTTGTGGTCCTTTACCTGGGCCTATCTATGGTCCTTCGCATACGTTGTAGCAAGACAAGTCGGTCAAAAAATTCGCGTCGCGGTCGTTAGAACAAAGCCACGCCATCACACAACACAGCGTCCGGAATTCAGCTGGAGGTCAAACAGCGGTCATCGCAACAGCGAACGCAGCCTACTAGCATCTGGAAGCAGCACAATCAAGCAGCGTCGGCAACATCAGTCGCAATAACGGACGAAAAAGGGTTTGGTAGCAGCAGTTTCGTGAGTTCGACCAATTCATTTCTCTCCAATAAATCACATAATCTCATTCAAAATTCATTGAACTTACTTAATTCTCTTCCATACCACTTTTCAAGCAGAAATTCAAACATATTAGTCCATTCCATCCATTCATTTCAACAATAACATTAAAAGCAAAAATTATTGCATCAGAATTTTTTTTTAGCGCCTACCTACATTATTTTTCTTCTAAAATTTCTTGCAAATAATTTTAGAAATTCGAGCCATTCCAATCACCAACCAATTCATTTATTCATTTATACGTATTCTAATACATTCTCCTTTGTTATTCAGCATACATCGCCTTGCTCGAGCTTAAGTTGAGCGTACCGAGTTGGTCTCACACCGAGGGTATCTGGTAAAGTCGCGTGATCGTCGCACGGTGCCTGCCACATTTCATAATTAATTTAAGTATCGTTTCAATTACATTTCCGTCTTACTTAATTATCAATAATTATGGAAACCACAAAATCACACACGTCAAATATTCCCGATGATGACGATTCACAGCTCAGCACTTACAAAAAAAGACGAGCTAGTCACAAAGGAAAGGTCACTATTTTTAAAAATTATCTAGTATCATTAAAAGCAAAAAAAACATTGTCAGAAATAGATATTTTACAATTAAATAATCGCTTAGAGTCCTTTAAGTCCCTTGCAAATGATTATGATGAAAACCAGACCTTCATCGACGAAATTATTGGGGTTTCAGATGAACAGCTGAGAGAGCGGGAGCAATTTGAAATGGAATACCAGAATCAACTTGCAGCCGGTATCCAGCTGATACGAGACAATGAAACTGCTTGCGTCAACGGGTCTGTACAAATTCCAAATGCAGGTGAATCAGGAACCAAGGCGTTCATTAAATTACCTACCATTGACCTTCCACACTTTACAGGTGAGTATCATGATTGGCTTGAGTACAGAGACACTTTCGAATCACTCATACACAAGAATAAGTCGCTAGATAACATTCAAAAGTTCCATTATTTGCGTGCATCTTTGAAAGGTGAAGCTTCACAAATTATTAAATCATTAGAAATGTCATCAGACAACTATCGGGTTGCTTGGGAACTAGTTTCAGATAGATACAATAACGAGCGTCAGCTGCTGAACAACCACGTTCATGCATTGTTTAGCATAGACATTATAAACAATGAATCAGCAGCATCGCTCAGACAACTGCTCGATACAATAAATAAAAATCTCAGAGCACTTGAAAACCTAGGTGAACCGACACAATCCTGGGACACGTTAGTAATTTATCTTGTTGCCACTAAATTAGACTTCAAAACACGCAGATATTGGGAGGAACACAAAAACACACTTGATGAAAAGCCCACACTTCAAGATTTAAAAACATATCTCACTGGACGTGCCATTCTTTTACAAAATCTTGAAGACACTAAACAAAACAACAAAACAGATTCAAAATCACATACATCCAAACCAACCACACAAACTCGCACAAATCAATTTCGCATTCCTAACTGTCCCTTATGTAAAGCTCAACATTATTTGTACGGGTGCCCAGTGTTTAAAGAAATGACAGTGGAAAAAAGAATAGAAAAAGTTTCAAAATTACATAATTATTGTGCTAATTGTTTACATACTGGACACGAGACCAAATCCTGTCGCGGCGGTACATGTAAGTATTGCCAACAAAAACACAATACAATGTTGCATAAGGAACAGCCTAAGGGATCAGAACACGCTACATACGCCAGTAATACTAGTACACAACACATTGCAGTTTTACTTTCCACTGTCCTAGTACATGTTGTTGCCAGTGATGGAACACCACACTTGGCGAGAGCATTGCTGGACAGTGGAAGTACCTCTTGTTACATCACAAATAATCTATGTACAAAGCTCAATCTCACATTAGAATCCATTCAAGGCACAGTTTCAAGCGTCAATCAACAACAAACAAAAATATTTCATTACACAAATGTACAAATACAATCATTACATAATTCATTCACAACGAAACTGTCATGTTTGGTACTTGATACAATAGCACACTCAGTACCAAACATGCGCATCAACACAGAAGGTATAAACCTACCTCAACATCTGAAACTAGCCGACCCTCAGTTTTTTGAACCTGCTCCAATTGACCTATTGTTAGGTGCAGAGATTTTCTGGCAAATAATTGGCAGCGGTCGAATTCACTTGGGTAAACACCAGCCTACATTACAAGAAACTGAATTCGGCTGGCTGGTTTCAGGGTGTACAACAGACACCAACAACCAAACAAACAACTGTTATTTCAGTAATGATCAATCAGATCACTTATCACGATTCTGGGAGTTAGATAGTTTATCTAATTCACAGATCAATGATCCGTGCGACACAGATGCGTGCGAGATCATTTTCAATCAAACAACTACAAGACAAAGTGATGGCAGATTTGTTGTCACTATTCCATTCAAAAAATCGCCTGAGTGCTTAGGTGATTCATACAATCAAGCAAAAAAACGGTTTCTTTCCATAGAAAACCGCATGAATTCAGATCACATATACAAACAACAATATACAAATTTCATAACAGAATACATACAACTTGGTCACATGACTCTAAACAAACATTCACAATATTCAAACAAAAATCTACAATCATCATCATCACGCATTCATTCAAACAAAAACAAAAAAACAGTCAGCGTACATTCGCACAACAACAACACAATTACAAACATACATCGCTCACCAGTATACTACCTACCACATCACGGTATTGTACGTGAGTCAAGCACTACTACTAAATTCAGATCAGTGTTCGATGGCTCCGCAAAAACATCGAATAAGTTGTCGCTGAACGACATACAGTTTGTAGGTCCAGTCGTCCAGGACGATCTCATTTCTATACTCATACGCTTTCGTCAGCATAAATACATAATATCAGCTGACATTGAAAAAATGTATCGCCAAATTTTAATAGTCGAACCTCAACGGCCACTTCAACAAATCATATGGCGATATAATACGTCAGAACCCCTACAAACATACACGCTGCACACGGTCACATATGGCACAGCGTCAGCGCCGTTCTTAGCAACACGCTGCATTAAACAAGTAGGCATAGATTGTCAAAATAAACAAATTGACAATGACAATCATTCAGACAGCAGCTATGATCCAAAAAAAGTGTCAGAGGTCATCTTACATGATTTTTATTGCGATGACCTGTTAACGGGGACCAATGACGAGTCCAGTCTATTGGAAATAGCCAGAGGAGTTTATTCCGAGCTTAATAAATATAAATTTCCACTTAGAAAATGGTTATCTAATTGTCCCTCCGTTCTGAAAAAACTAGGTTTTAACAATACAGACAAAACAACAGTCAATCTAAGTTCTAACGATCCTTCAAAAACATTAGGCATTTATTGGAACATTCACAAAGACACAATTTCATACACTGTACATTCAGATCTCACATCACAAAAACCAATCACAAAACGCACAATTTTATCCACCATAGGCCATATTTTTGACCCACTAGGCCTAATTAGTCCATGCATACTCAAGGCTAAACTGCTAATGCAACAGATGTGGATAAATAATATTAGTTGGGACGGTGAAACACCGGTTTCAATGCAAGTACAATGGAAAAAATTCCTTGAATCGTTATCTTTCATAAACCAGTTAGCTATTCCACGGCGCGCGTTCTATGACTCATCACGTAATTATGTAGAACTGCATGTTTTTTGCGACGCCTCGCAACAAGCGTACGGTGCATGCGTATACATACGTACCTATACATCAGATGGCAGTATCAATGTACAATTACTAATAGCTAAGGGACGGGTAGCTCCATTAAAAACACTTACAATTCCACGACTCGAATTATGCGCTGCATTAATAGGTGTCAATTTATGTAATAAAGTTTTAGCTTCACTTCGTAACAACAACAACTACAAGTGTTATTACTGGAGCGACTCGATTATTGTATTATCTTGGATAAATACACCTACACATAAATTACAAACATTCGTCAAACATAAAGTCACAGACATTCTAAAACATACTGACCCACAATCATGGTACTATGTACCAACCAAACAAAATCCCGCAGATATTATAACAAAGTGTAATACTGCACAACAATTACTTTATACACCATTATGGTTTTCAGGACCTGACTTTTTAAGGAATGATGATAAACACAGCTGGCCAGAACAACCAGGGCATCTCAGCGTATCTGACCTTCCAGAAGTCCGGTTCCAAACACATTTCATACACACAGACACACCTAACAAAGACTCTTTCATTTACAAATATTCAAACTTTAACAAACTTGCACGCATCGTAGCTTACATACTTAGATTCATTCATCACTGCAGAAATAAACATTCAATCACGAACAACACAGGTAATACAAACAAACAGGTATGCATAGGTGACGTCAAGCCATTATCAACTATAGAACTTAATTCAGCTAGGTATAAATTAGCAAAGTTAGTACAAATCGAATATTTTCCTGAAGAATACGAATTGTTATCACACAATAAAAATTTACCTGCCAAACATAAATTAAATTCACTTAATCCTTTTTTTGGAGATAATCAACTCATTCGTGTGGGCGGAAGGTTAGCACATTCGCCATACAATTACGATAGGAAATTTCCTATCCTTTTGCATCCAGCTCATCATATCACTAAAATCATATTTTCAACATATCACTTAACACTTTTACACGCTGGCCCACAACTGTTGTTGTCACACATGCGTCAACTGTTTTGGCCAATTTCAGGTCGTAATTTAGCTAGAAAAACTACACAATCATGTCTGACATGCAAACGATTTCAAGGGAAAACTGTGACTCCTATAATGGGGCAGTTACCTGAGCAGAGACTGCACGCAAATTTTGTATTCAGCGACGTAGGTGTAGACTATGCAGGACCCATCATGATTAATAACCGTAAAGGGCGTGGAAGTGTATTAATTAAATCATACATTTGTATTTTCGTTTGTTTTGTAGTCAAAGCTGTGCATTTGGAGTTGGTCACAGATCTGACGACACAGTCTTACATAGCAGCAATAAACAGGTTTATTTCTCGTAGAGGTAAACCTAATAATATATATTCAGACAACGGCAGAAATCTGGTAGGTGCTGCTCGTGTGATCGCCGATTTTCTCAGAAAGCACAGTGAGTCAATTTACAGCTGCGCTGCAGAGCACGGCATAAACTTTCACTTCATCCCTCCCTACTCACCTCACTTCGGAGGTCTATGGGAAAGTACAGTCAAATCAGTAAAATACCATCTCAAAAGAGTTCTAGGCTTAGCACACCTCACATATGAGGAAATGTACACATTACTTGTCCAGATAGAAGGCATTCTTAATTCGAGGCCTCTTACGCCTCTTTCATCCGATCCATCTGATCTTTCAGCTCTCACCCCCTTCCATTTTCTAATTGGTCGTACTCTAACTGTCATACCTCACCCACAGATGTCCGACTGCGACCCAGCACGGCTGCCGAGGCATCAACGAGTCGAACTACTACGCCAGCATTTTTGGAGACGCTTTAATAAGGAATATATTTCCCAGTTGCACCAAAGGACGCGGTGGCAACGTTCACACGGCGCGCTCACAGAGGGCTCGCTAGTCATCGTGAAGGACGAGACGCTACCTGCAGCACAATGGCCACTGGGACGCATTCTGAAGCTTTATCCAGGACCAGACGGAGAGGCTCGCGTAGCGGACATAAAAGTGCAGACAGGCACAATCAGAAGGGCTTTTCACAAAATCTGCCCGTTACTAGATGGACCACAAAATTGATCACTCATTCAACATTCAATCTATCTGGATCTATCATCATTCATACTTCAATGAATCAATCAACCTAGCCGGACAGACAACTTCATTCTCCACTGCTGGCCTGGGAATATGTTCACACACACACGTGAACACGTCACTTCTCATCACACACACATGGACGACGAGCGGCGCGGGGACCGGGCGACGCGACACCAGCGCGCTCGCCGCAACACACCGCATCGTCCGCCACGACCGCGATCGGACCTTAATTTTAGAACCTACTTATTTACTTTATATTTGCTACTTTATGTACCACCGAATAAACCTTCATACAGTCCACTAGTTTTTCCTTTACCTGGGCCTATCTAGTACTGAACCCATATTTTCAGTTTTCGTTACGGTGTCACTTACACTACGCATAACAGGAAAATTAATAATATAATCTAAGAGATACCTAACAAAGGACGAGGAACTTAATTATTTATCAGATTATCCACTTCAAATATTACCTCAAAACAAATACCCAACCTTAACATATTTACCGAAGGTTTAAAATCCAAGCAGGTAACAATTGGGGCACCGCTAAGTGCGTTTAATTACAAAATGGCGGCGATTACACGGCGAAGATCAAAGGGAGTATCCGTAATGAACTCGCTCGAGTTACGAGAAGGGAGGTATGCTGTTGTGTGAAAGTAATAGTGTACTGAAGTTTCGGAGCTATTGTGCGGAACATGACACCGAAAATTACTTGTCATTCTATGTATTAATTAAGTGTAGTACGAGTAAGGCTGTGTCCCCAATAGGCAAACTGTGAGCGGCCGACTGAGTTTGCGGGCGGCGTATCTGTTTAGTACGCCCATCCATATATTTGAAATGGAGTGTCCACAGTTTGATAGTTTGTGCTACTGTTAACGCAAACTCAGTCGACCGCTCACAGTTTGCCTATTGGGGACACAGTCTAAGTAAAATAAAGCCGGGTGGGTATTCACAAGGAAACATTCGTATACAACGTTATTTTTAGTCAATGCGAAATTTTAACAGAGGCGGAGAATAAGGATGGTTGTAGGTGTCAAGCTCGTCCCGTGTCATCGTCAATTTAAAAATTAGAAAACATTTTTTTATAAAATTAACAAATATTTAACTTTTAAGGGCGCTCTCGCAATTTTGTCTCTTCTCTCGCTCGCACAGAACCATTTCTATGAATGTTGAATTAAAAGATGCATTTTTGAAAAATGTAATCTGATAGTGAACTACAAAATAATATTAATTTTGCAGGTAAATAATTAAAACACATTTCTACTGTGATATCTAATAAACAAACTTGTCTCATCAACTCATGTGTTTTTGAAATAAAAAACGTGGGGCGCATCTTACAATTATGCGTCCTACATTTTTCATTTCATTAGAAATTATTTTACACTTTTTAGACCGTTTTAAAAATGTGGTTATTGAAAAAAATATTTTTTTTTCTAATAATTATTAAAATTTAACCCTAGGTTTCAATAGTACTACTGAGGGCAAATCGTTCTGCTGCGGGAAAACAACCACTAAAATTTCATATTGTATAATTTTGTAGTTCGCTATCAGATCACATTTTTTAAAAATGCATCTTTTCATTCTTTCCATTTAACATTCATAAAATATTTGGTTCTGTGCGAGCGAGACAGGTGCCGAATGCGATAGCCCTCTTAATTAACAAGCAATTCCAAAATGTTATTGATTTCAAAATTTTAAATGATCATTTATTAAAAATACCTACAAGAGACTATTAAAGGTTGCCGAATTGAAAAATTGGCGAGTTGGGATTTAGCCGAATAAAGTTGCAAGGTTAATGAACCCTCCTTTCATACATTTATATGCATAATGTTCGCTTTTCTACTTTAAAGTCAAAGCACCGTCTCTGAAGAACTTTCGGTATTAATCTTTTAAGAATATTAAAGTGTACATTATTTACAGGGTAAAATTAAAACCAGTGCGGATATTTTAGGAGGTGAACGTACTCATGAATATGATCAACTTTCATTATGGGACCGACACTGAAATATGAAAAAATATAAGCTGTTCCCTACAAAAATGCACTACAACACGATCAAAATGTATGGAACAGCTGATTTTTTTTTTCATTTTGCAGTGTCGGTCCCATAATAAAAGTTGATCATATTCATGAGTACTTTCACCTCCTAAAATATCCGCACTGGTTTTAATTTTACCCTGTATATAATAGAATTGTAAAGAAAGCTGCACCCAACAATCTTTCTTAGAACGAAGCTCAGCATGCATCTCGGTTAAAAATTAACAGATTGTAGTAGGGTGTACGGTTAGTGAAAGTCGGTTAAAACTTTAATTTATGAAATCATAAATGAACAAAACCATATTTTTCTAAATGGGGCAGATGTTATCAGATACTTAGGCCCGTATTACAGAACGATGCTCGAGCACAGATCTCTGCTTGAGCATAGATTTAAAGCCATTCGATTGGTTGAAATCTATGCTCAAGCAGAGATCGATGCTCGAGTATCGTTCTGGAATACGGGCCATACATACTTAAATAAATGGTTTAAAGAATTCAACTAGGTACCTATTTTTTCTTTCGTTTTTTTTTTAAATTATTTTTCTTTTTCTTAATTGTGTCAACAAAGTTTCATTGATGACCGCAAATTAAGATACGATTTACATCAACTGACGTGCGGCGGAGCGGATGCCCGCGCATGCTCCGGCAGCCGACTGCGTCCGCCAGAAGGCTCGCGCACCCACCAGAATGCTCGAACATTCGTCGACATTCTCCCACATCTTTTGAGCGACCAGAAGTGTTGCTTGCGTATAAACTTTAGTTACTGTATACACAGTTCAATTTCCTTTACCGAATATAAAATGAGCTCCCCGCTCGCCCGTTGATGTAAATCATACCTAACACTGTTACAATCTTATCTTTATTAAATCAATATTTATGACTAAGCATTATGCTAGGATACAGGCCTACGATACCTAATATATATCCATCAATCATATTATACAATACATAACTGCACACTCACGCTATTGCTGAACATAATAATTATGTAATATGCGATCGTGATAAGAATAGGAACGTCAATGACCTCGAACTGTCAACTATCACTTGAAAAGTAAGTCTTACAAAGAAAATTAATTAGCGAATCAATAACGTAATTCTTTTTAACGGAGTCTTCGATTTAGCAAATCTATTCTAGTAGAAATTTTAATACAAAACAGCTAAATTTTCAATAGGAAACGTCACAATTTGGCGCAGGGTCAGTCCTATTCTTATTCCTTGTCTTCATTTGGCAAACTACTAAAACAACCGTTCGTGCGTAGTACGACACCCGCACGGGTGCCGCACTTCACCAGTCCGACACCAAACGTCTAAATTGAAAAAGCCGTTAGCAGTGTTAGCACTAGACACATAAAACTGATAGCCTATAAGCAGTGATAGCCTAGTGGTTTAACCATGTGCCTCCCACGGTGAATGGTTCGAGTTCGATCCCGAGGCACGCACCGCTGACTTTTCGAAGTCATGTGCGTATTAGAAATTAATTATCACTTGCTTTAACGGTGAAGGAAAACATCGTGAGGAAACCGGCATGTCCTAGAACCAAAAAATTCGAAGACATGTGACGTCCACCAACCCGCACTGGGCCCGCGTGGTGGACTACGGCCCACTCCTTCTCACAGAAGAGGCCTGTGTCCCAGTAGTGGGAACATTATAGGCTGATTATGCTACGCTATTATGCTACATAAAACTGATATTAGCCTCCCAAAAACCTCATCCATTATACCTCTAATTAACTGATAGCGCGCACAACCGCCAGTCAATATTGTTAACACACTTAATTAACGGAATATTGGGTAGTTAAATAACTGGCTTATGGTTAATTATAATTACCTACACAGCGGAAATTATAATTAATATTACTTTGAACTAATTTTGATAATATTGTACGAAAATGTAAAGTATCGACTACACGCCGCGGGATAACAGAGCATTCTCGTTCTAAAGAATTCTTGGTTCTTCCTACTAATAATATGGTTATTATGGTAATCATTTTATTCCTCGCGAACGTGCGACCTACAATTTACAAAAAAAATAACAAGCTAAACATAACATAATTAATTACCTATGGCTTTCACTTCACATGACTATTTAATATTCAAAATAAATAATACATTAACGGTCAGTAGCAGAAAGATAATTAAATTTTAAAGGAGGCATTAACCATTCAATTTCTTTCGTTGAAGTCTCCTTTAAAACGTAATGACCTTTTCTGCAACTCAGCGTAAGTTTTTTACTTCATGAAAATCAAAGGCCAACATGTGAACCAGTTACAAGAAAGGCATTCAAAGTGCATTGCTATTTAAATATTACATATTTTATTCATAACTATTCTTACTGCGTACTGAAGATCTCGAATATTCTCCGAAGTCAGTGTGTTGTGTAGGGTTGCTAACTTCTTTTTTTAATAAATATAGTATTTTCGAGGAAAAAAAAATTAAAAATATGGTAGGTAATTATGTTTAAAATGTCTTTATTTTAAGTACGGTACCATTTTACGCTGCAATGTTTTGAAACGAATAATGTTGCTGAATTTTTATCAAACCAAAATATTGTAGTTTGCGAGTACTGTATGCGATCAAAATAAGATATAGGACTGACTTTGCGCCATATTGTGACGTTTCCTATTGAAAATTGAGATGTTTTGTATTAAAAAAACTCTTACAATAGATTTGGTAAATCCATGACTCAGTTATAGTGAAAAAAATAACGTTATTGATTAGCAAATAAATTTTCTTTGTAAGACTTACCTACCTACTTTTCAAGTGATAGTTGACAGTTCGAGGTCAATGACGTTCCTATTCTTATCGCGATAGCATAATACTATAATAATATTATATGTATAGTAGAGTTGGCAACCCTAGTCGTGTGCCAGTTAGGAGCTCGAACGTTGACATCACTTGATTTCTCTTCAGTAGATTTATAAAATGAACTCGACGAACAAAGGAAACTCAATTAGAATAAATCAGGAGGGGTGAAAACTTCCGATCAAATATTAATTGGATTGAACCGAAAGTGATTCCATTAAAATTAATTTTGGTAGGTAGGTAAATCCTTTTCTGGATTACTGACTGGAAGGAAACGCAAAAATCCGGATAAGTGCAAGTAAGACTCACGCCTGCGCCGTGAGAGTTTCGTACAAAGTAGTTCCGTACAATGTAAGTTTGCAATCGCAGTAAAATATTTTTCCATGTATACAGGGTGGCAGGTTAGACAGTGGAAATATTTTAAGGGGTCATTGTACTCATCATTATGAACAACTTTTACTATGGGACCAACCCTGAAATCGCGAAAAAAAAATCAGCTGTTCCATACATTTTGTTGAATTATGTGAACATAAATGTATGGAACAGCTGATTTTTTTTTCGCGATTTCTGGTTTGGTCCCATAGTAAAAGTTGTTCATAATGATGAGTACAATGACCCCTTAAAATATTTCCACTGTTTAACCTGCCACCCTGTATATAGGTATGTTAGGTTACAAATCAGAAAGTACAAATTAACAATTTTCGGTTCTTTTCCTGTACTGTGAGACCTTGCTTCTTGTCAGATTTCATGATTCTAGGCCAATATTTTACATAGTTTTTAACGGTGTTGAAAGTTTTTTTTTCAGTACCATTTCTCGTTCATCACGGTTTAGTGTCCCAGGCATTACAAAAAACATAAAACGTTAAGACCTAAACAATAGTGACAGACAGGGGAACAAAGTAGCGTCGAAGGGAATTCTTATGTGATACGCTCTAGGTTTTGATTTATTTGCGAGTGTCAAAAACGGCATAAAAGGACACGGCAGACGCCCATAGAACGCTGGGCTTCAGATTGTGTATGTCGGTACAGATATGAAATTAGTTTGGTGTGATCGAGTATTTCAAGAGTATTTAAATTCATTTTTTATTTGTTTTTGTACGTAATTGGGTTAAAGAGAAATCTTCGTATTTGTGACAGTGAGGTTAAGTATGGTGTGAATAATCCAATGAATACAACCCGACTAATGAGTTCTCAATTCAAGTTTTTCCTTTTGAGGTACGGAACTCTAAAAGCAAGAAGGACTAGGCTAACAATGAAAATGGAATGAAAACGACAATCAAACAAGTTTTCGCGCTTTAAAGCATCCAACCTCTTCACATTACTAAATATTTTTTTTAATTTTCTCCTTAGTTAATATTTTCGCTGCGTTAAATAAAATGCAACATAGCTAGTGGCCGGGTCTGATACAGATGAAATCAATATAGCGCACTTGTTGCAGCCTGGGGCCGGCGACCCGGTTGCCATGACAACCGGTCACCTCCTTCGATCTACGGCTGATTTTATAGTCACGCGGATGGGCGGACCGTTCAACGTTTATTCAAATGTCAACCACGTGACTATGGGTATTACGGAACAATACTCAAATATTACCTCTCAAAGAATGCTTGAGTCTTGAGTTAGATGAAGCGCAAGATACTAGCCCAAAACATCTGAAGTCGCGTGCTTGTAAAGTCACCACACGTGTCCGCTTTTATGATGTCCTGGTACTTACTGTATAATATGTTACACCGTTTTTAACGGTCTTTGAAGTTTTCTTTCAACACCAATTTATCTTTCACTACTTGTTAGTGTCCTAAGCATTAATTTGACACTTTAACACCCTTACCACAAAAAAGATAAATACATGTTGAACGCGAATACTACCTACCAAAAATAATACCTACTTGTTTTAGACAAGTTAGTGCTTTAACAAGTGCGTATTATTTTTGGTAGCATTCGTGTTGAACACGTGTTTATCTTTTTTGTGGTACAGCCCTAAATCTATACTTATAATAAATCTGTAGAGAGGTCAATTCTGGACATGAAATATATTTTCAAAATAACTATCAGGGGGTGATTACTGATCTGATGCCAAAAATGCAATCAGTAAATTTTTTGTCTGTCTGTCTGTCTGTCTGTCTGTCTGTCTGTATGTTCCTTATAGAAACAAAAACTACTGGACGGATTTAAACGAAACTTGGTAGAATTATTCTTCATACTCTTGGGCAGGTTATAGTATACTTTTCATCACGCTATAATCAATAGGAGCAGAGCAGTGAAGGGAAATGTTGGGAAAACGGGAGAAGTTACTCCATTTTTTAAGCTTCCGTCGCGTGTGCAGCCTTAATGGTTAAAGCTACATAGAAATCATGTATGACGGAAATATTTCACATAAAATTATCTAAAAAATATCTCACAACAGCATATGTCTATCTTTTATGATTGACTCACAATAACATGTGTAACTCCCGATAGCTTAGCAGTTCAGAGTTTTCTGATTGTATTACACACAAGGAGTTACACGCTGATGGAGTCGCGGGCACAGCTATTAATAATAATATTCTGCGGTTCCTTATCTTTTCTCTTATATTTTTCAACAGTATTGTGGATTGACATTATTATATTTCCCTACTAAAATACGAAAGTTAATCTGTCTGTTGCATCAAAACCTTTGAACCGTGAGGAAGGATATACGTTACTTTTTTAAGAAAAACGACGGAAACGCGGACGAAGTTGCGGGCAAAAGCTAGTATCTAATAAAAACATAGACCCCCTTACTTATAAACGCCTCCACTGCATAAAAAATATAGGTTAGGTACAACTATCCTTGTCTGACAATGAATAAAGATGACAGTTGACATAAGCTGTTTAATTTAATCATCGTTTAAGTAAGGAGGAGAACGATTAAGACCTAGACAGTGACAGAAAGGGGAACAACATAGCCTCGAAGGGAACTCCTAGGTGAAGACCAAAACATTCATCTGAGGCTGCGCCGCGTGACTATAAAATCAGCACACGTGTACACTTTTATGATATCCTGGTAGCTTAGATGAAAAGCTACTACGCGTATAGGTGGTTTATTCCACTTTGTTCACCTGGGTGATATCACCTGGGTGAACAAAGTGGAATAAAAAGTGTCCTTTGATCACTTGAGGAATTAAATCACCTAGGTGATTTCACCTGGGTGAACAAAGTGGAATAAAAAGCGTTTTTGTAAAAGCGTGGAATTAAATCACCAGGTAAACAGGGGCGACTCTTATATTACGTCGCCGCAGTCTGAGACGAACCGAGATAGCATTTCCATACGGTAAACACGCAGAAATGCTGCCTCCGATTCACATCAGACGAGCGAATGCTCATTCTATCCCCACTAGTGATCTGTGTCCCCACTAGACGCAAGCATTCTTTCGTTGTTCTATTGTGCAAGAATTCTATTCTAGTTCTTGGTTCTCATTTTTGCTCGTTGATATTTTGGTGTAAACGCTGAAAACGAGCTTTCGTTTACTAAAGGATCGAGAAAGAATGCTCTTGTTCTAATCTAGCTCTTAGTTCGTTCATCTAACTTTTTTTTTTTTTAAACATTGCCCCACACTAGGATTTCTCCTGTATCGTGGGTGCGTTTACAAACACAAATTTCACATACACAAACAGCCAGACCTATGTGCAATGCGGAAATCGAACCCGCGACACGTTGCGCAGCAGCCAATCTCTCAGCCATTGCGACAACCGTGCGGTCTAATGTTCATCACATTCACTGTATAAATTACTTTTGTTAATCGCCTTTCATTCAGTACATATTTTTTAACAAATAGCGTGATAAATAATGTATCTAATCAGTTTTCATAACATTATTGCATGTTATGACGGTACATACATAACTAACGAAACAAATTGTTTCCAATCACGAAATCTCACGAAGGAAATACGAATCATTTTCTGAATTGCCAAAGTTTGGATTAACAACACGTCTTTATAGCGAAGGTTGCGTGCATTGTCAACAAGTGGCTATTTGGCCAACTAACAAGCTCACTTAGTGACCGGAACAACGATAACACGATAACCATTCATTAACCAAACTATAGTAACCAGTATATTTTGGGAAATGGAAATACGAAAACTTACGAACGAATTTGACCCAAATGACGTCATTTTTAGGGTTCCGTACCAAAATGGTAAAAAAGGAACCCTTATGGTGCGACTTCGTCTGTCTGTCTGTCTGTCTGTCTGTCTGTCTGTCTGTCTGTCTGTCACACCTGCTTATTTCAGCAACTACTTATGCTATCGACTTGAAATTTGGAACAGTTATAAAAAATGCTTGTCCAACTTTATTGCAAATGAAAAAAATTAAAATGTATTTTTATTTTCATTGCAAAAGGGGCCGGAGTGGGGGTCCAAAATTTCAAAGTGGGGTTACTAGGTCAAGTGACATATCATATGAAAGGGCTTGATCTGCACATTTCAAAATATATTTTTATTTAATTTTATGTCTTACAGTTTTTAACATATGATGAAAAATGTCTGAAAAAATACCATTCCCCCCCCCTTATCTCCGAAGTTTGCAGGGCGAAAAATCCGAAATAATTAGAGTTGATAGGAATTGACCCAAATATGGCACCAAAAATAAAACGATGTTCCTAACTAGTACAGTTTTTTCAAAATCATCAAAATTCCTTCACAAACAAACTTAGTTTTGCGGTCTGGTTTTTTTCACTTTATACGTCCAAAACTGATACGGAACCCTCGGTGCGCGAGTACGACTCGCACTTGGCCGGTTTTTCTATGTAACCACCCTGAAATTTCAAGTTATGCTGGACGCCCTTTGTACGATTAAATCGCATATTATTTTGTACGATAGCATAAGCATTCGACATTTTGTAATTTAAATATTGATGTTTCAACTAATAGGTATCTATGATTTTGACCAGCAAAATTGCGATTGAGAATAACTGTGGACTAGTTACGACAATCATGATGAACTAGTTAGTTGGCAGTTAGAAATGCCTACCTAGTAACATTAAAATGCTATTTCTGTGTAAAACTATTTGGACCGGAAAAGCGCAGGTGAAAATACTTGGGTTAGTTGTGACTAGGGCTGCCATCCGTCCGGGGTTCCCCGGATTCATCCTCGTTTAGAGGGCTTCCGGGGAGCGTCCGATAGGGGTTTCAAAAAATGTCCTGGTTGACACTTTGTGTCAGGGGAATCCTGATTGGGGAAATATTTTTTTTTGGAGGCGTCCGGGAAAAATCCTCAAATTCACCCAAATGTCCGGGGTTTTTAAAGTTTTTGTCCGGCGTCAGCAATTTGATGGCAGCCCTAGTTGTGACAATCATAGTCATATCATTTGAAAAATTGCAATTGGAAATAAAAGAAAATATATTTTGTGAAACGACAGGTAGAATTAAGTTGTTGGTTAACTTAATAAGATTTTAATGTAGGTACCTACCTACGTAGTTATTCTATAAATAGTATACCTAAGACAAAGTTGCTTTTCGTGTCTGCCTGTTTGTCCGCTTACTCCTAAACTACACAATAGATTTTAATGCGGTTTTCATCATCTTTCAGAGAGTTTATTCCGAAAGGTTTATGTGTATAATACTTATTTAACTTAAATATAGCATATAAATTTTGATGTTTTGATAGGTATGTCGCCATATCAGTACATAGATTGTACACGTGCGAAGCAGGGTAACAGGTGCTAGTAATATTCCTATGTGTAGTTTATATTAGTTAAGTATATGAATATCAGAGTTGCTCGCACGAATATCACATATTAAATTAAAGAAACAAACATAATACACTTATTAACATAGTAAGTATAAATATAAGTAAAACGGTAAAACATTATCCAAAATTAGTTTCCTCAGATTACGTAAATGTACCTACCTACATGCGGGTATAAACACAAATACGTTCAACCCTGAGATCATAGAAACAAGGGAGATGTGCCAAGGCGCTATTTAGCTTGACGCTTTCATACGGTCACATTGACCGTATATAAAAAGTACACACTCGCGACGAACCGAACACGATCGATGATATAAATACAGTGTTTTAGTTTAGTGCTAGTGTTGAGTGCCGATTAACAGTGTTAGATTGAAGGTGTGCGGAATTTTTAATGTGTGGGAGATCTCTATATTCACGAGGGGCGCTTGTAATTGTGTTGAAAAATTTACTAAAAGTGGCGACAGTTGTTCCAGTACTAATTTTCTATGATGGCATATCTCCTTGTTTCTATGATTTGAGGTTCAACCCCTAAAGATTTGGTTTATTTATGGAACAAAATCACGATATTTTCGTTCTTTCTAAATAGTAAGCTTAGGTAGGTACATCGTGAAATATGGTAAGCTTTCCATTAGCCTGGACGCTAATAGTGTCCCCCCCCCCCCCAGCCCCGCCCCGTCCGGATAATCTATCAGCCGAGTCCCCTCGTGGAGCCCTTTAAGTTAGTTTCGATGATAAAAATAGGAACTTAATACTTTCATAACATGTTTTACGTAATAGTTTTAGCAAAAAGCGCAATTTTATACATAAAATACTTTGTGATGTGAAGACATCTCAGAATGCCTCAGATTATCATACGAAAGTAGGGAAATTTTGCATAAACGTTGTCAGGAGTACAGAAAAGGACTTCCTTTCAGCCAGAAAAAAGTCACTTAACCTTATGTCACTCCCACAACGTAAATGTAAACGAATCGGTGACAAAATTATCATATCCCGGGCTGAAATCCATCGCTATGCACTTTATGCATATTCCAATCAAAGTAATACTCAGTGATTGACATTCGGCTCAACGTATCAATCAACAAGTCGCGGAACACGTCGGCTGTACCTAGGGTTGCCAACCCTACTACATATAATATTATTGCTTTTGCCCGCAGCTTCACTCGCCTACAAAACGTACCCTATGTCCTTTTCTGTACCCCTGACAACGTATACTAAAATGATAATCGGTGGTTTAGGCGTGAAAAGAAAACAAACAAAGAAACTTACTTTCGCATAATTATATAATATTAGTTAGGATTAGGATATACGAGGGGAGGTTCGTGGAATGAAGGGGTTAGAGGGGTTAGATATTCTTTTTTATCTGTCACTACTTGGTGACTCAATACAACTCTAAATACTAAGTTTTAGCCCGATCGGTTCATTAACCTTTGAAATATCGCTGGATGAACAAATAAATCGGGAAGAGAACACTGACTATGGAGATAATTGAGTCTCGTGCCGTCGTGATTAAGTTCCTTACTAAGCAAGGAAAAACGCTTCAGATTATTATGGAAGAGATGTCATCTGTTTGCGGGGATTCTTGTCCTGGAAAATCAATGATTTACAAGTGGTACAATGATTTTTAAACAAGGCAGAGACTCAATTGAATACGACCAGCCCGCACTTTATTTACATTTTTGTTTTTCGGTATACAGAGGGGATTTTCTGGATCGATTACGAAGATAAAGGTGTCAATATCATGGGGAAATACTAGGCCACATTTCTAGAAAAAAATAATAAACTCAAATAAAACAGAACGGGAAAGTGGTCTCGAAGTGTGCTCTTTCTGCACGACAACGCACCCGTTCAAAAGAGTCATGTTGCGATGGCTGCCTTACACAAGTGCGGCTTGGAAACTTTTAACCACCCTCCCTATAGTCCAGATTGGGCCCCTTACGATTATTATTTGCTCCCAAACATGAAAAAAGAGCTTCGTGGAGTGAAATTTACCGATGATGAAGAAGTGAAGTCGGCTATATCTGCCTATTTTGAGGGCCTTGAAATATCTAAGTAGTGTATTAGGGCTAATGGAAAATGTTTTGAAAAGGAAAAATAATTTCATGTTAAATTTGACTTCCCTTCCTTGTCATTCCACGAACTTATTGACCTACCCTCGTAGTAGATAGTAGTGCAATCACTATATTTTTCAAAAAAATATATGAATTTATAGTTGGATACAAAATTAAACAACGTTATTCGTTTTAAAATTTTGAAGCGTAAAACGGAACTAAAAAATAGGCTCAAAGCCAAGAATATTAAATTGCTCAAAGCAGTAAAAATATTTCTTATTTTTTTTTTATTTAATATTAATTCTAAACAGAACTACTTACTATAAGTTTTTTTTTTACCTAGCCTTTTATTTTTATTTATTTAACAATTAAGTAGGTACCTACACACAATAGACTTTACAGTGATAAATTAGAATAAGTAATTTAAGTGCAAACATCTACATACTATATTTTTATAGGCAATGGTATCCTCAAAAATACTAGGTAAGTAGGTAGGTATACTATTTGTCCAAAAATAAGTAGGCATCCCTAGCCATACTACAGTCCTTCAATTCAGTTCTTCTAAAAGTGGCGACAGTGGTTCCCGTAATTTACTATGATGGCATATGTCCTTTTTTCTATGATCTGAGGTTGTCATCCCTAGCTACTCTACCGGCCCATACAGCGGCCGGGTGATAACTACGGCGATACAGATCGATGGAGCCTGCAGCCCAGTGCGTTCACCTCTGACATTCTACCGGTGCTCGCTGGCCAGTGCGATCCCCACCCGACCTATATAATTTGCGCACCAATTATAGCTTCATAAACGTACTAATTTTAAATTAAACTTAACCGGTGAAATTCGCACTATACATCTCTGATAAACTCTTCGGAGAATACAGGGCATGATTTTTTTATTTTTTATTTATTTATTTATTTATAAAAACACGTTAATAACACCTTAACAGCTAACGCCAAAGCGATGTTATAACTAACTTAAGACTATAGAAACATACGAATTAAAACGATAAAATTAATCATACACTATTTTCTATGAACTTTTGTGCCATTTCCGTGAACTTCAGCAGGCTACAGTGAAATATGTCTATAAGCATAGAAATTAGATTAAGTAGTCGTATGGCTCGCGACAGGGGGGCAAACTTGAGCAGATTTGTCCTAGACTAGGGCTGCAGTGCTAGTGTGGGCAGACGGCGGATGATGTAATAACTATTCGCGATATGGAAGAAGTGTTGTATCAGAAACATTCAAATACCTACTAGAAGTTAGAACGCAAAATGGCAAAAAATTCCAACACCGTTAAAAATGTTGTAACATATTGACATTTAGGGCAGCCAACATAGCGTCAAAGGGACTTCTTATGTTGCCTTAGGGCTAAGTTCACCGACAGTGAAATAACCAATGTTTTCCTAATCGGTTCGATAACCAAATACAGTCGATTAACCACGAGGCGGCAATTTTATTGTTCATCACTTTTAATTCAACCTCGATTTTGTAATTGAGCATTATATGAATGAAAGACCGAATAATATAATACAGTTAATTATGATTGGTAGCAATACACGTAATAAACCGTACAAAATATGAACATTTTAAAATGGTTGCATTATGAGATTACCCTTCGGAAATTAAAAGTCCCGATTATGATATGTCATCATATATATTTGGTTACTGGTTACGTTGTGTCTTAATTTAGCAGCATTCGATCTTAGATGTTGTCATGGTAACCAATAACAAACTTGTATGTCAATGATAATTTTTATTCGAATTTGTACCTTCAAATAATATTCTAATATCTAAAGTATTTGGTAATCTGTGAATTGATTAAACAAATTGGATAAAAAGAAGTGCCTTGCTAATTTTAGCAACAATAAAAATTAAATAGATTAATTTTTTCACAATTTCGTAATTGTCATACGTCAAAATACCCTGGTTAAGTACTAATCGGGATGTTAAACGACCTCTCCCACCTTGGTTAGAGAAAACGGTTGATTAATGTGTTTAATCGGTTGATTAGCTTTGGTGAACATGAAAAGTCATGATAAACAGCCGTTTTCAATTTATCGGACTGTTATCTTGTTGGTGAACATAGCCCTTAGGGCCGTAAGATCAATCGTAGTTTAAACCACAGAAGAGAGTTTAATCTCCCGTCTTCGATTGTTTCTTTGGTTTTTTGTATTAGAAAACAGTCGAAGACGGGAGATTAAACTCTCTTCCGTGATTGATCTTACGGCCCTTAGTCACAATGCGTCACAATAAAGTGAAACATCACCCATTCGGAAACGCTTTTATTCAATTTGGTAGCGAGTTACAAAACAATTTACCAGTTCCCTAAGATTCTTATCCCCTGTGCGTGACTGCTTCACATTTCAACGCTTCCCATTGTGAATGCTTACAAAACGTGGTAAATGTGTCACAACATAGGTACTTATGCAAAACTCATCAAAGACAAACTTACAAGGGAAATCTCGCTTTGCAAATACGCATAATCAACCGGAATTAGGACGGATGTGGGTTTCGAGAGCGCCAATTTGTAACAAGAAAACATCAATTTGACATCGACGTCACCAACTTTGCGACCGCCTACTTCACGAAGTAGGTTACTAAGACAAAGAGTTTTCAGGGCGATTTGAAATATGCATTGTGACTGTTCATTTGTTATGCACCCACACAATCTCAGATCATAGAAAAAAGTAGATATACCATCATAGCAAATTAGTTCGGGAACCACTGTCGCCACTTTTAGAACAGGGCCTTAGTCTACTATTGCAATATTGTGTAAGAATGGTCTCATAATGACATCATAACTATGTCATGAGACCATTCTGACACGATTATGACAATTGCAATAGCAGACTTGGGGCCCAGTTTGCGACACAACTACTAGCGCTCCTTGTACACCGTTCCGTACAGCCTCAATTTTGGGCTTTGTCCCCAATAGACAAACTGTGAGCGGCCGACTGAGTTTTCGCTAACAGTTTGCAGTAGCAAACTGTTAGCCTAAACTAGCAAACTGTGGACACTCCATTTCAAATATATGGAAGGGCGTACTAAACCGATACGCCGCAAACTCAGTCGGCCGCTCACAGTTTGCCTATTGGGGACACAGCCTTACACTGTTATTCGTCACTCAACACTAGCACTAAACTTAAACACTGTATTTATATCACCGATCGCGTTCGGTCCGTCAGCAGCGTGTATGTTAATATGACCATACTAAAGCGTCAAGCTCAATAGCGCCTTGGCATGCCACATCTCTCTTGTTTCTATGATCTGAGCACACAACCACACAGCCGTGTTGAGGGTGAAAGTTCATAGTTTAACATCGACGTGGGAATTTGCAAGTGACCTTGCAGGTGGAGGCACGTTTGACCCATTTGCTTCAATACCCAGCCGCGGGTTTAAATCCCGCATATTATTAATATAATTTGTATTTTTTAGGGTTCCGTACCAAAATGGTAAACAAGGAAAGGGCTCCTTGTTCCATGTCCTAGAACCAAAAATTCGAAGACATAATGTGACGTCGACCAACCCGCGCTGTGCCCGCGTGGTGGACCACGAACCACTTTCTCTTACAGAGGAAAATTGTCCCAGCATTATAGGCTGATTATGCTTATGCTTTTAACACGACCTACACGCTTGGCATGACCAATTCCACCTCTATTCTACCAAGAATAAATGATAAATGATGATAAATGATATTTATTTTGTAAATAGGTTAAAAATAACACTTTTACACGTCAACACATTTTTTAAGCTAGATGAGTTCGGTGTTTCCTATATGACTACCTTTGAGAAGAAACACCGAAACAAACTCAAAGGTTGATGTCTCTTTTAAAGTCCAGACAATTAAGATAAATTGTGTAAGAACCATGCAGGTTAGTCTGAAATGGCCTTTAGAGGAAAGAGCCATACAGATTTGAGTGGACCTGACCTGACTGTGCACGCATGTGCCGGGTATCGTGGTAGCTCAACCCAGACTTAGGGAGCTCAACGACCCGACGAACATTACCATCAGAGAGGACATTTGGGTAGGCCCCTAAAGTACTCAAACTGTCAGACTAAACTTGAGATCTATAACAGACAATAAATAAACAGACAAAAAATAGACAAAGTTCTTTCTATTGGTTGGGGAAAAAGTCTTTTCGCATTATAGTATGTATGAACTTATAATAAAATCTCTTTGGCTATACTATTTGTATCTGGCTGGTTTTGGTATCATTGAAAGTTTAAATTTTAAAGAACATAATTCCAAATTCAAATTAGGAAAATGTGTGATTTTCATTTGTTTTTCGTACCGTCAAGATGAGTGAATCTAATGAAGAAATTCGATACATTTTAAAATTTTACTACAAAAAAGGTAAAAATGCAACGCAAGCCGCGAAAAAAATTTGCGATGTTTATGGTCCTAGTGTAGTGTCTGTGAGAGTAGCACAAATTTGGTTTAAGCGTTTTCAATCCGGAAATTTTGATGTCAAAGATGCACGTCGCTCTGGTCGCCCTATTACGGATAAAATGGATGCCATTTTTGAAAAAGTGGAGCAAGATCGGCATACTAGTAGTTACGACGTAGCTGAAGAACTGGAAATTTACCACAAAACAGTTCTGGCGCATTTGAAAAACACTGGGTACACAAAAAAGCTCGACATTTGGGTACCTCACGAGCTCACTGAAAGAAACCTAATGAACCGTGTACTCATTTGTGATTCTTTATTACGACGTAATGAAACCGAACCATTTTTGAAGAAGCTGATAACTGGTGATGAAAAGTGGATCACGTATGACAAGAACGTGCGAAAAAGGTCGTGGTCAAAGGCCGGTCAGGCTTCACAGACTGTGGCGAAACCCGGGTTAACTCGCAACAAGGTGATGCTGTGTGTGTGGTGGGATTGGAAGGGCATTATTCATTATGAGCTGTTACCACCAGGCAGGACCATCGATTCTGAAGTCTACTGCGAACAACTGATGAGATTAAAGCAAGAAGTTGAGAGAAAGCGGCCGGAATTAATCAACAGAAGGGGTGTGGTTTTTCATCATGATAACGCTACACCTCACACATCTTTAGCCACCCAACAAAAATTAAGAGAGTTTGGCCGGGAGGTGTTAATGCATCCGCCGTATAGTCCTGACCTTGCACCTTCAGATTTCCACCTGTTTCGGTCTCTTCAGAATTCTTTAGGCAGTGTCAGGTTAACATCACGAGAGGACTGCCAAAACCACTTGTCGCGGTATTTTGACCAGAAGTCCCAAAATTTCTATAGCAATGGGATCATGTCCCTACCTACAAGATGGCAAAAAGTTATCGAACAAAATGGTACCTACATACTTTAGTTAAATGTAAATAAAGTTTATTAAAAAATGTTTTGAATTTTCTTAAAAAATGCGAAGAAACTTTTTCCCCAACCTAACCTATACAACTCGTTCTGCCCGAGCACACGGCGACCCGTGCTTGGCGTACCAGACTTATCGACCAAAGAATAGAAACATTTCTTATCTACATTTTTAACATCATCTGCCTAGCCTTTTCCCAAATTATATTGGGGTCGGCTTCCAGTCTAACTAGTTTCGGCTGAATATCAATATTTTACGTGGAGCGACTGCCATCTGACCTCCACAACCCAATTAATGGGTAATACTGGTATTCGAATGTTAGACCAGCTGTCAGACTTTTAGGGCTTCTGACTACCCGTAACGATTGTCAAAGATATTCTTATGACAACCGGGACCGACTGCTTAACGTACTCTCCGAGGCACGGAGGGGTCTCGATGTGTAAAGAACGGTCACCCATCCAAGGACTGACCGCGGCAAGCGCAGCTTAACCTCGCAGATCGATCGATCAGCGCGGCTGTCATTTAGCCACGAGCCCCTCATTTTTAACATCGCCATGCAGTAATTGGTATCTTTCTACAATCTGTCATTTTGTCTATTCTTTCGTCGATGAAACCCGTTTCTATAGGTGATCAGCTACGCGGGCTGGTTAATCGATACTTAGGTTAGATAACTAACACTTACCCGGCTGCTATGCCCCACTGCTGTGAAGCTGCCTCAGCCGCGTGCTCGAACAGGGTCAGGCCCACCAGAGCCACCGTCGGCGCTATGGTCAGCGGAGTCACGAAGCGGAGCAGTGAGCCAATCACGCCGAAGTAACCTGGACAAATGTAGATTTTATTATAGACCAGTGTGCCCCGCGGTTTCACCCCTGTTGCTCGGCTCCTAAGGGACGTAGCGTTATGTTAAATAGCCTATACTATTTCCCATGACTCTGGCTATCATAAATATAAAAAGATTTTTTCGAATCCGACTGGTACCTAGTTCCAGAGATAAGCGCTTTCAAACAAACAAACTCTTCAGAATAGTTTTATAATATTAGTATAGATCATACGTCCAACCTGATAGCCTAGTGATGAGATGCAGAGATGCAGATGAGTGCAGTGATAGCCTAGTGGTTTAACCATGTGCCTCCCACGGCGAATGGTTCGAGTTCGATCCCGAGGCACGCACCGCTGACTTTTCGAAGTCATGTGCGTATTAGAAATTAATTATCACTTGCTTTAACGGTGAAGGAAAACATCGTGAGGAAACCGGCATGTCCTAGAACCGAAAATTCGAAGACATGTGACGTCCACCAACCCGCACTGGGCCCGCGTGGTGAACTACGGCCCACTCCCTCTCACAGAGAGGAGGCCTGTGTCCCAGCAGTGGGAACATTATAGGCCGATTATGCTATGCTATGCTATGAACATATAAATACTCTCTAAAACAAGGCTTGCTCTCTAAGCACGCCTCTGTATTTACGCTCATCTTGTTCTACGAGTCTCAAGTTCCTAATCGCTCTTCGACGCTGTCCCGCAGCGTAGATCGATTATATCAAGATTGCATGCTGCTGGGCACACTGAAATATGAAACTTTAATAGGTACTAGTGGATATAGGTCGCCTTGACGATCTAGGTCACCTGATTGATCTAATAGTTGTGAGCCTGGCTTAGAACTCAACAGGGTTAGATCCACACGTCTAGTATTAGTTGAAGACATAGTAGGGACCTATACATACAACGTGAAATTTTAGTGGTTGTTTTCCCGCGGCAGAACGATTTGCCCTCAGAAGTACTTACTATCGAAACATAGAGTTAATAATAATTACCAGAAAAAAGAATCTTTTCGAAGACTACGTTTTTAAAACGGTCTAAAAAGTATAAAATAATTTCTAATGAATAACGTGGGGCGCATCATACAATTACGCGTCCTACGTTTTTTCATACAAAATTAAAAATATTACCTGACTTTTGCATGGAAAGCGCGGAAACTCGTAGTGAAACATGTCCGATAGGTAATACAATAAAAACTTTAAAGTCTACTTTTGGTAAATGTATTAGGTAGATATGTTTTTTAAAGTCATAGATAAATGATAAATGATATTTATTTTGTAAATAGGTTAAAAATAACACTTTTACACGTCAAAACATTTTTTTTAAGCTAGATGAGTTCGGTGTTTCCTATATTAGTCATATAGGAAACACCGAACTCATCTAGCTTTAGCTTTAGCCTTTGAGAAGAAACACCGAAACAAACTCAAAGGTTGATGTCTCTTTTAAAGTCCAGACAATTAAGATAAATTGTTTAAGAACCATGCAGGTTAGTCTGAAATGGCCTTTAGAGGAAAGAGCCATACAGATTTGAGTGGACCTGACCTGACTGTGCACGCATGTGCCGGGTATCGTGGTAGCTCAACCCAGACTTAGGGAGCTCAACGACCCGACGAACATTACCATCAGAAAGGACATTTGGGTAGGCCCCCTAAAGTACTCAAACTGTCAGACTGAACTTGAGATCTAAAACAGTAACATAATAACCCACAATACTACTCACATTTACAATAATTATAATCAATCTTACAATATTACATCATTATTATGTAATAGAACCAAGGTTGTTGGTTATGACCTATGATGTTAGTTAATACAGTCCTGCAAGTTTGTTTGGTAGAAAGTACACCTCATATTATGAAGCGAACTTTCTGCCCAATTGAAAATCCGTTGAATAGTTTACCTTCAAAATGTAACAAAAGGACTAGCTTCCACATTGATATAGTTAGCTAAAGATGCCATTTCAGACTAACCTGTACGCTTCTTGTACAATTTATCGTATTTAAGAATTGTCTGGACCATAAAGGAGACATTATAACCTTTGAGTTTGTTTCGGTGTTCTCAAAGGCTAAAGTTAAAAAAAATGATTTGACGTGTAAAACCTATTTAAACCTATTTACAAAATAAATATCATTTATACCTATCATAAAAATAATAGCAATAGACAGGGAAGCAAGTTCCCTAATTAATATTGGAGCCTTTCACGGTACTTTTCTAAAAACAACCACTTAGGCGATGAGGAACATCAAAAGTGCCTTTCAAAGTTCTGTTTCAAAAAAAGTAGGGTAGGTAAATGAAAGTGCGCTTTTAAAAAATAAAGTTTGCGTCAAAGCGCTGCGGATGTTTGCGCTTGCGCGGAAACTGGAGATAATTTAGTTACGGACGATGGTACAGTGAAAACCCTGAGCGTTCCCCGGAAAGCCTTTAGTTTACTACTGTGTTAGCAAAAAGTTTAGTCCTGACTCCTGTCTGGGTTAATTAAAGTCGCGCTAGGATGACTCTGTTGTGTTGTAGCATTTTTAACCGATTTCAAAAAGGAGGTTATGGTTCCATTGAGGTGATTTTTCGACCCCCTCTCGTAAGATTTGGCTTGATCCCTTCGCCGCCTCCCCAAATCACACGTGAGATTTTTCAAAATGCATTATTTATTTATTCTACCTTTAATTTTTTTTTCTTTTCTTTTTATCTGTAGATATGTGTCCATTTGCATACAAATAAAAAAAAATACTTTCTTTTTTTCACTCTACATTATACCTATTAGTTTACTAGCCAGCTTTAAAAAAGAAGATATAAGTACCGGCGTGAGTTATGAACACTGTAATCAATATACAGTTGACAAAACGTAATAGAAAATGGTCCAATTAGACGACGACTATTGACTGATGAAACAATCGCGTGCAGCCTCGGCGCCCCCCGTCTTCTTCATTCCGCCAAAAGGGCCAAAAAATCAGCTAATCGTCCCTTGGCTTAAAACAACGCTGAAGTCGAAAATTGGCGGTTTTCACATTTGAATGCCTTTAGATGGAGCTGGTCATCGCCCATCTAACCATTGCAGCATTGGTCACATGATATAGATTTTAGCCAATCAAAAGCCGTAATTCGAAAAGTAGTGACAGCGCGCAAGATGGTTGGCCTCTCAACGACGCAGTTTTTGTCTCCTGTAAAGTTGTTAAAAATTACTAATGCGGTGTTGTTAGCTAAGGGACGTAATGCGCAGGTGACGTTTGTGCTCATAACTGCTGCCGGCACCTAAACCTTGTGACGGAGTCATCCTTCATTCATCATTTAGTGCTGGCATTCTTCCATTACTGGCCACTTCATCCACTCCATTCTTCCAGATTTGAACTTCAAATTTCAAAATTAGAACATCTCATATTTTTATGCATTTATTTCATTGTTTCGTCATTCTTTGTCTGGTCTCCAACGACATCACTTGTGGACCGCTGAACCGCTGTACTGTTATATTTTATACCTACTACCTATTTATCAAGTGTGCAAAGCTATAAGCTAATAGTCTCTTTTTGTAACAGTTATTTTTGTACCTCTGTGTAACGTTATAAAGTGCAAATATACAACCTACGTCTCGCAATATACCAACTCTAACCATCCTGCAGTGTTTTATTCTACCAAGATTTGTGTCTGTGGAGGCTCCCTCTCTTAGCTAGCCGAGGCTTGAGAGGTCAGAGGAGGGAGGCACCCCGCGACAACCTAGTTGAGTAAAGGCAAAGTTCTTATTCAATAACTCACCAAGGAACACTTGGAACAGTGCCGACACAGCGATAGCCCCGGACAGCTCGCACATCCTGCTCATCCACACCTAAATAAAGAAAGAAAGAAAGAAAGAAATTTATTTGGCACGAAAACAGTCAGACACACAGACAAAGCTCAAACCGAGAAGTGCGAGTCGTACTGGCGCACCGAGGGTTCCGTATCATTTTTGGACGTATAAAATGAAAAAAACCGGGTCGCATAACTAAGTTAGTTTGTGAAGGAATTTTGATGATTTTGAAAAAACTGTACTACTTAGGAACATCGTTTTATTTTTGGTGCCATATTTGGGTCAATTCCTATCAACCCTAATTATTTCAAATTTTTCACTCCGCAAACTTCGGAGATAAGGGGAATGGTATTTTTTCAGACATTTTTCAATGTCGAAAACTGTGAGACATAAAATAAAATGAAAATATATTTTGAAATGTGTAGATCAAGCCCTTTCATATGATATGTCACTTGACCTAGTAACCCCACTTTGAAATTTTGGACCCCCACTCCGGCCCCTTTTGCAATAAAAATAAAAATATTTTTTGACTTTTTTCATTTGCAATATAGTTGGACAAGCATTCTTTATAACTGTTCCAAATTTCAAGTCGATAGCATTAGTAGTTGGTGAAATAAACAGGTGTGACAGACAGACAGACAGACGAAGTCGCACCATAAGGGTTCCTTTTTTACCATTTTGGTACGGAACCCTAAAAACCGAGAAGTGCGAGTACGACTCGTGCCCTAAGGGTTCCGAAATATGCAAAAGTGCCATCTATGCCGCTATTACATCATAGTAGATATATCATATCTTGATCATAGATGGCGCTATTGCATACTTCTAGTGGCGCCATCTATGAGCAGATGACTCCACTTATGGTCCGGAGACAGACGGACAACAAAGTGATCTTATAAGGGTTCCGTTTTTCCTTTTGAGGTACGAAACCCTAAAAACAGAAGTAATAAGCCCGCTGTGTGTCACCTCCTTCTGTTGTTCATCAGTCATGGCATCCAGCAGTTCCTTCGCAGGGCACTGCCATATCGGCAGGTTGAGGATCGCCAGCGTGGGGACCAGGAACGATATGGTGCCGCCTTGCACGATGGGTAGCCGGCAGCCGAAGGTCGCTTGAAGCCATGTTATTAGACCTGGGAAAGGAAATCACTTTCTGAACTTTTTGAATAGGTCATCATGACTAATAAAGGCTATTGTATTTTCATATGATAACAATGTGGGGGGGGGGTTGAACGGGTTTCCCTATGATATATATCATAGGGGTAACCTCAGATCATAGAAAATAGGAGATATGCCATCATAGCAAATTAGTACCTACCGGAACCACTGTCGCCACTTGTAGAACATTTTAACATTTTGCGACACAATACGTACCGAACTATTTTTTTTTTATTGTGAATCTGTAAACTATTTGAAAAAAGATAATTAACACCAAAAAAAACGATGAAACATCTACTAAATTGGCAAAGTTATAAGCGTTTTAAAATGATTTGCTAGACACGGACGGCACGCATGATAAGTGACGTAACACCACCTATGTATGTCCGCTTCGCGCGACAAAGACGGAGCGATACTCCCTCCAAAAACTTTAAAAGCGTCTATGTTTTCCATTTTGTGATAAATGCATATATTTTTTTTTACTTTTTTGTTATTCCTATTCCTTCTTTGGAATAAAATAATTTATTTGTACTTTATTACTACCGTATTACAAGCGCTCCTTGTGAATATAAAGATCTCCCACACATTAAAAATTCCGCACACCCTCAATCTACCTAACACTGTTATTCGTCACTCATCATCATCACTAACACTAAACTAAAACACTGTATTTATATCATCGATCACGTTCGGTCCGTTGCCAGCGTGTAGGTACGTTTTAATTATGGTCAATGTGATCAAACTAAAGCGTCAAGCTCAATAGCGCCTTGGCACATCTCCCTTGTTTCTATGATCTGAGGGGGTAACAATATTGAAAAGGTTAGAAACCTCTATAATTACTTACATGGTAGACTTTCAACCTAAGTTATTATATATATAAGTGATTCTCAAAAATCATATGACCCATATGATCAAATTCACAAAAAAATATACATTTATAATGGATAGATGGTGATATCGCATCGATGTCCGATAACTGCAAAGTAATTGGCATTGAGTTGGAAATACTGCATAAGTTTTCCGATAGATGTCGCCAAACGCTCCTAAGAAGCGTATTACAAAGGGGTCTCAAATTTCAGATGAGTCGGGCGAGACCCGGTAGCTCAGTTGGTTCAGAGCACTAGCCACGGTACGGCAGAGGTCGCGGGTTCAAATCCCGCTCGGGTCATATGATTTTTGAGAATCACTTATATATTTAATAACTTAATAGAAGCATAACATGGCTTTGACATGTTTCAAATTCACAAAATATATACTTTCAACCTACTTTCCTTTCCAAAATGTTACATAAAACTGTGTCATTTTGGTTTCATTTAATTTAATAACACGACGTCTACCTGTGTAATTAATGTTGTAATGAGTGCTCAAATATTAGACAAGGGCCGCCATTTAAAAAGGGTACATTTTACCGAGTATAAAAATATGAATTAACGTAAATGTTTAAACGGTGCTGGGTGGTAGGTTGATTAAACATATCTTGTATTTTTTTTTACTTTAAATAAACCTAAATGTTGTCTTTCATTTGCTGAAAAAATGTCCAACAATGGACTAAATGGACAATTACGTACCTTAACCAAAAAGTTCCAAGTTGGTAGGTAAGGTACTGATGTTCTGTCGGGTTTGACGCAGAATGTGCACTTCGCAAAATGTGCACTTTTCAAAATGAGGAAAATTTATGTTAAAATTCCTATGTTAATCCCTAGAATTTTTATTAAAATTTGTTGAGGCATTTCCAAGCATATTCGAGACAAACTTACAAACCGACCGAAAAAAACTCTAAAAACGGTCATTTAGGATTAGGCATCGTATAAATAGCAGTTTTCACTTACCTAACTTTTGGCATTTATTTTGAAATCACAGACAGACACTTCGATTTTATTAACTGGTAGGTACTTATAGATTTAAGGCGTAGCTCGTACCTAGTTTGCAAGTATTCTAGTTTACCTCGCCCGCGGCAGTGAAAGTACCAACTTGCTGAATACAAAACACTTGCAACAATGTGTACCAAACAGGATTTCTAATCTATATTACAGTCGGGGGTGTAACTCAGTGGTAGAGTGTCTGCTTCGCATGCTGAAAGTCCTGGGTTCAAATCCCAGCACCTCCAAAATTTATTTAACTTTTTTAACTTGTTCAAACTCCTGATTCATATTTTTTACGAGCTAAATTCTTTAAAAATATAATTACAGATTTTTTTTTACTACGAAACTTTTAATTTGCTGTCCCTGAGAAAAATGTCATAACTTGTACGTCAATATAAACTTAAGATAATACAGTATCCTTGAACTAAGTCCAGCTGCATTTCAGTGCACATTTTTATTATCCCTATTAAAATGTTTAACCATAACTTACTATGAAAACTTTTGAACAATTCTATAGAAACTACGGGAACAAACCGAGCGAACTGCAGTAAAATAAAACATGAAAATGAAAGTACGTAGTGTCGTGGAGTAGTTACTCCCAGTTACTCCGTTCCTCAGATCATAGAAACAAGGAGATATGCCATCATAGCAAATTAGTACGGGAACAACTGTCGCCACTTTTAGAACATTTTTCAACACAATTACAAGCGCTCTTTGTGAATAAAAAGATCTCCCACACATTAAAAATTCCGCACACCCTCAATCTAACACTGTTAATCGTCACTCAACACTAGCACTAAACTAAAACACTGTATATAAAACGTACACGCTGGCGACGAACCGAACACGATCGATGATATACGATCGTGTTCGGTTCGTCGCCAGCGTGTACGTTTTATATACGGAATGTGACCATATTAAAGCATCTAGCTCAATAGCACCTTGGTACATCTCCCTTGTTTCTATTATCTGAGCTCCGTTCGCTAGCTAATGAGTTGTATGAGTTGTATCGTAACTTCGGTGCAGAGCAAGCAACTTGTATCCAACTACACGTTGCTATTATATTTGCCGCAGGCGTTCTTAGAGTTCTTATTTAGACACGGAGAAATGGAGCAGAATTTTGATAAATTTTTGCATCAGTTCGTTTTTTATGTATGAGGTGTATAAAGACTATTAAACAAGTTGAGATTTAAGTACACATTAGCTGAAGATAAGGATAGGTACTTGTAGGAGCTGCTCATATAGGTAGGTATTGACGTTTTGATGGAGATATTATATGTATATAGGAATGGGCTACAATGGCTAGAATTATGAAGGTATTCGATTTAGAAATGTTATTTATAATAGTGGTAATATTAAAAAACAGTCATTCTGCGGGGATAATAAGGCTGGTAATAGATAATAAATTTTATAATCAAAAACTTTACTTAACATTAATAAAAAGCTTGCAAAACAATACCAACCTTCACACTGTATTACCTATCATTAATTCATCAACTTTTTATGCAATTTTTATGATTATTAAAGGCTTATATTAGTTGTATTTTCAATTTTTCACGTGATAACATTTTAAGGGGGTGTAAAATGAGTTTTTCTAATAGGTCATAGGGGTAACAAGATTGAAAAGGTTAGGAACCGCTGATCTAAGCGAATCCCTTTCGGAAAAGTTTATCAAAATTTTGTTATTAAAAAGCGGGATAATTAATATTTTATTTTTATATGGTAATTTATAAGTTTAAATATTTTATAAGAGAGGCCAATTTAAATGCAAATGTGCACAAAAGCCTCAACAAAATAAAACCAATGAGATAAGATAAATGCAAGCGAATGTGGAATAATGCTAAGTTATTCGTGCAACTCGCATTCAGATGTTCATTCCGGCATGATATTTACCTACCACGACTACCACTCATTGTTAATTCTGTAACCGTTTTAAGATTTTCGGTAAAACAAGGGTGCGCAATCAGGGTGAAACCTTTTACGAGATTGCGTGATAAGTTGAAACGTTTGTTGTTGTGTAAGTTATGATTAAATGGATTGTCAAACATCTACCCTGATTAAACGATCAACTGTTCTGACATTGCACCTAATTCTAGACGCCTTCGATCTAGCTCTATTTGAGCACATACGGAAACACCCAACACTCCACCCACACACGTACCTAGATAGGTAACTAAACAAAAATAGTCATAGATAAACAAACTTCCTTGTTTAGTTTCTTGATTCAACAGTGACGTACTCGTACCAATAAACGGTTTATGGTCCCATAAAGTACAGCTGACTATGAAATGCAGATACACCTGGTATCATAAGATAATGTTATCAGTAGGAATTATACCAAGATTTTGATCTGTACCTCACCGTGAAATATTTTGAGAAGTTATTTGAACTTTCATAGGAACATATGAAATACAAAAATTTGGTTAAAAATATCCGACTCTCCTTTCGAATTGAAACGATTAGCTGATGCTATTTTTATTGAGTCGAAAAAAAATATCCGATATTTTTTGTTTGACCTAGGTATCAAATGTTATTATAAGCAGTGATAGCCTAGGGCCTAGTATAACCATGCGCTTCCCACAATGCGACTTGCAACAGCAATAAGACTTTTAAACAGGACTGATATTATTTTTTTATTTTTCAGAGCTCCTGAGGATACGCTGTGTTGACAGCTTATCCCCTAAGCTTTCAACGAAAATTCACCGTGTAGACCCTCCATCAACCCTGATAAAGTAACTCATATTGTTGCAAATAAATGATTCTTATTCTTACCAGTAACAAATATCATGGTAGATATGATGTTGGACCTGTCCGGGTCGGTGTCCGCCATGCACAGCGCCGGACACAGGATGAACGGGATCGCCACTATGGCGCCGATCATCGTCAGGTAGTGCTGGAAATAAAACATACCTGTAAGAGGCTTAGATAGTATTTATAGTATTTTTTTATAGCTTTGACTTAGAAGCTTGATTTTTTACAGCTGTGAGGCATCATCCTAATAGAACGCGATTGGGCGATCATCGCGCGAGGAAACGATGCGACCATCGCGTATTCCCGCGATCAAAATTGTAAATCTATTTGCGCGAACTTAGTTTGTACGAACGCGTGTTCAAACATATTGAATTCGAATAGGTTTTCTAATTGAAATTCGCGCGTCCATTCTTTTTGCTATCGACCGTGCCACTGCCCTAGTACGCGGTCGCTCGCTCGCTCGCGTCGTCGTCCATTCGCGCGATGATAGGACACCCAGTTTTTGCCATGGCGCGAACACGCGATGGTCGCATCGCTTATTCGCGCGATGATCGCGCATTCGCGTTCTATTAGGACAATGCCTAAGGGATCGGAAACCTAAGTACCTACCTATTTGATATTAATTTCAGACAGTCATGGCCTCATGGGTCTTGGTCTTTGGCTTGGGTCTTTGGGTCTTGCTTTTGACAAACAAACAAACAAACAAACGGACGGACGGACAAACAAACGGACAACAAAGTTATCCTATAAGCGTTCCGTATTTTCCGTTTGAGGTACGGAACTCGAAAAACCTAAGTATTACGATAAAGTTTTCCACGAAATAACTATAGAAGCTAAAGAACATCCTAACTAAGTTCTCTCATTAAATTTTAAGGGGAATCCCCTAGTGAACGAAAGTTCGCGGGCAGCCCACATCAGGTAATTGCATGAGCGGCCACGATGGCCGCGGGCGGCCCTGTCCGCTACAGGCACGGCCAGAGATACCTCATTAAAATTTTATTATATACCTTTGTCTGTACTAGAAGAGACAATTAAATTTAAAGACTCCGCTACTGAATGTCGAAGTTTGAAATGTCGACGTATGTTAGTTCTAAAGTACAGGATCTCGATGTACGCCAGTTCGAAAGTTCACTGGAGCGAAGTATGCAAGGCCGACGTATCGTTAGTTAGAAAGCATACGAGTGCGATAGGGGGAGGGAGGTGGTCGACGGAGCCCCGCTACGCGGGGCTCCTATTTCCGTCTGCAAGGTTAAAAGTAACCTAATACGAAGGGGTTGAAGGGGGCTTCGCCCCCGTCAACCATCTCCCGCCAACTTATTTCCTTTTTTCTCTAAAGTTTTATCTATGGTCCTGTTACTTTTTCATTAACGATTACATAATAATAAATTAACTTTTTGCGACTCAAATATCATCGGAAACTAAGTCAAAAACATGTACGAAGTATGGTTCTAATGTTTTTGATCCCTTTTCAATACCGCCGCTTCTGAACGTAGCCGTAGGTAAAATCTCTTGAAGCCTAGATATACAGACTCCAACTCAATGCCTACAACTTTACAGGTCATCGACACGATAACACTATCTATACAATATACATATTTATATTGTTATGTACACAGCTATACATTTTTCTTTACTTTTAGCTTTAGTGTTAGCCCTATATTATCACGGGTGGATCACGTATAGGCTATAGTTTTATGACACGTTTCGCAATGTAATTCGTTTTCCATCCCGTTTTATATTTTAATAACAATAAGCTTACATGGCTGTTACAATGTTTAAGCCATAAAATACACAAACCCAGTTATAACTGAGAGTTTTTTGTTCTTTTCTTTTTTTTTATTTTATATTTTTTCGTTTATTCACAAGGACCGCTAGTAATTGTGTCGAAAAATGTTCTAAAAGTGACGACAGTTGTTCCCGTACTAATTTGCTATGATGGCATAATATCTCCATGTTTCTATGATCTGAGGGTTAAACTGAAAGCAAAACCTACCGTGTAATGGACGCCTTAGTTAGTAGTACGCACCTGTAACGCCATGAAGATGCACAGGTACCAGGGCGGTATGTCATCGATGCCGTACGTGACATTCCCCTTCCTCTCGCTGTCCTCGTCGCCATCTCCTTCAGGCACCTGTGGTCACATTATAATTAGCCGGGTCCAACAGTGACGTATTTACCCTAGGATCATGGGGGCAATGGCCCGGGGCAGACTGTGAGGGACGGCCCTCTCGCGCCGCCCCTTGCCCTCAGCTTTGTACAGAACCCTAGACTGCGTTATCCGACACGCACTTAGCCGGTTTTTTCGTTAATTTATAAGCCGGCAAACCTTATAGGCCCAGGGCGCCGAATTTTAAAATAGGTACGCCACTGGGGTCCACACCGGACGATCCACCACGCTCAGACTGCGCGCCTTTGAAATTTGTCTTGACGCGTTACTGACCCTTTGAAATCAGGATTCGTTGTGCCGACAGCTTAGGGGACAAGCAGGTTCCCCGCTGTCAACACAGTGCATCCTCAGGAGCTCTGGCGACCTTACTCGCCCCAGGAACACAACACTACCAAAAAGTAACGTTATTTGGCTGTGTTATTCTGTTAGTTGGAGACACTTCCCCAGTTCGGCTGCTCCAGATTTGAACCTCTCTCCCCTAAATATTTTTCACGCTCATCATGATGTGACCTATTCTAAGGCCAAGATTGATAAACGTTACTTGGTTGCTTTAGCTAGGATAAATGTTCCCGTCTCTGTCTTGCACTTATAGTTTGACAATTGTGCGACAGTGACGGGAACATATCTAAGCCAAAACACGTGCTAATGCTAAGTAACCTTTATCAATCTCGACCAAAGTGTAAAAAGAATTCTATTAGCGAGTAAGTGTAACAATGTAGGCATCACGGAACTTATTACATTGAGCCAAGGTCGTAGCGACTTCCTCAGACGAATATGTACAAAAAATACCCAAACATACATACAAGTAGATCTAGATACCTAAACTATTCTACCTATTAATCACTCTTAATATAGAGCAATCTTGACAGATTTGACAATCTAATTAAAAATGTGATCTAATTCAATACCTAAGTTTTTAGGCAACTCCCACGATCTTAAATCAAGACTTTAGCATTTAGTTGAATGCTTAATCGATAGTTTGTAGGTACCTACTAATGAACAATTCAGGAAATACGATCAACACTGTCGGATAAAAGATGATGAACATAACCCATATATGGTTATCCTGATCTATGGTTTATGACTGTTTATGCACTCGCATTTTTATTAGCAACTAAGCAAATTAGTAACGTAATGCATCTGTATCTACTTAATCTGTTAACACGCACGTTATTGCACTTGTAAATAGGTAGATTATAACTCCGTACATGTTTGCTTCTGTCATTGACATCACTAACTAAGCACTGTTTCGCCTATTCTGCCTTCTCCGGACTGCGTATCTACCTATGTACTCAATAAATCACTATAGGTACTTACTAACCACATGATTCACATGAAATAGGTACCTTAGATACCTGCATGAAGAAAAATTTTGACGAGAATTACAAAATTATTGGACAGCTAACATCTCGTCATTGTGTTCTTTATGCATGTTTTATACGGCTCAATAAAAAAACATACTTAGGTCCTACATGAAGAAAACAATTCCTTCAATAAATTACACCCTGTATAAGTACCTGTTAAGTATGTTGTAAAATTGTCCTACCTTAGTGCTAACTATATCGTAGGCACACTGACACTGACTCATAACTAAGGTTTATACGTATAACTGAAAGGTTAAACTGAAAGAACCGAGGCAATTGGGTACCTATCGCTGTTTATGGTTGTTCCAGCGAATCAAATGCACTGCTGGCATTTTTACGGCGTGACACAAAAAACTGACCAGTCAGAAGTCACGATCACAAATTCTATAGTAAAAATAGGTTCAACCTTGAAACATGAGCAAGTACCTATAACTTTGTTGCTTCAATATGCTTACCTGGATTTTCATTGAATAAAAAACAGATATTATTGCAGCAATATTAAAAAAAGCATAATAATATCCTAGAAATAATTACTGACAATAAACTGTTATGACACTTACTTATTTAGATAAAATAAAATAGGAAGTGACTCCGCGACCGCCGCCGTGACCTGAATTTGCAGCCGGCGGCGGTTGCTAAATTGGCAGCCGGCGCTGACTGACGAAGGGGTTGACGGGGGCTTCAGTGAGCGAGAAAATCGAGCGAACGAAGCCCCCGTCAACCCCTTCGTGTTAGGTTACTTTTAACCTTGCAAATAAATAGGAGCCCCGCATAGCGGGGCTCCGTCGACCATCCCCCTCCTCCTTATAAGTCCAAGAGCGAGCGAAGCGACCTCGGGAACTTGCGGTACCCCGACACGGACAGGTTAGGTTCGAAGGGGTTGACGGGGGCTTCAGTGAGCGAGCAAAGCGAGCGAACGAAGCCCCCGACCACCTCCCTCCACCTTGTAAGTCCAAAAAACTTGTATTTTGTTTTACATTGACACTGTAATTTAAAAATCAATCTAAGGTAGATAATTCAACTTAAAACACGGCAACATTAATCTGCTGCTACGGTAGTTTGCAATTATTTTCGTCTGGTGTCACTGCCACTCCAAGGCTACTCCGGTAATCCGGTTCCCAACGGCGCTATTTTTGGGAGCCGCCGCCGGCTGCGGAGGCACTTCCAATAAAATAATATTTTTCACTGCCACTGTATCTACGTAACAAACTGAACAAGTTGCCAAAAAAGTAAGTTAATTCTATGAAGAATACCCCACAAAATAGTCAATAATTCACCAACAATACACAGTCATTATACCTATGTGGTTGTATATTACACCAATTCGTTGCTACAACCTTATGAATTAGTTCTATAATAAATTCAAAATTAGTGTGATAGTCATCGCTTACACCCCGTAATAGATTGCATAAAATCGGCGTCATTTTGCAGCAGTAGAACAAATGCTCTACTGACGCCTTTTGAACACCTCTGCCAATATTATCAGAAGTCACAAGCGTGAAAGAATTTTATTACCATAGAAATAAGAAAAGGTAGATATCGGTACGATCTTACCCATAGAAGTCTATTTCTTATATCTATTCATTTAATTTAATAATAATTTATTCAAAAATTTGGTAACAACGTAACTGATCATTTACGTTGTAACAAAATTTTTGAATAAATTTTAAATTAATAGATATAAGAAATAGACTTCTATGGGTAAGGTCCTTGAGATCCACGTGTCTTTGTTACCGAGTGATAATGCGGAATATGATATTAGTACATATCGGTAATCTCAGTAATGCCTAGCACTCGATTCTAGTACTAACATTGCTCGCGGTATCTGATTTAAGGGTAGGTACGGTACCTACTTATAACAAAAAATAAAATTTTAAATTTTTGTCTGTCTGTTTGTCCCTACCAAACGACTGAACCTACCGATTTTGACGAGACCTGGCAGATAGTATGGAGTAACTTGGGCGACTTTTATTTTAGAAGAGATCCGCGCATAAATGAAATAAACCAATGAAATCCAATATTTGTATAGACAAAACTTTACCCGTACGAAGCTGGGGAGGTTATGCTGGTCTCATAATAAGTACATTATAACCCTATAAAAGGAATAAGTTTCGAGCCAATATCATGGTACAGAATCTGTACTAATACCAGCTAATACCTATTATAAATGCGAACGTTTGGATGGATGGATGTTTGTTACTCAATCACGCCAGAACGGCTGAACGGATCTGTATGAAATTTGGCACAGAGATAGATTATAGTCTGGATTAACACATTGGCTACCTTCTATTCCAGAAAAAAATACGGTTCCCGTGGGATAGATTTGTAATTTCCACGCGAACGAAGTCGCGGGCGACAGCTGATATTTCGAGCAGCAGTGATATTTTCATTTAAATCGAGTAGAAATAAAATAACTACCTAAACCGCAAATCCTAATTTTGTAGCCAGACTTTCGGCTCTTTTGGACCACTTTCGTTTCTCTAACAATAGGTAGGTACTCGCGAACAATCCCCACGGGAATATCTGCCTTATTTTCTGTCAGAAAAAAGCGAATATCCCTTGTGATATAACGTTCAGCGGTGCGGGTCCTAGTCTAAAATATCAGACACGGTGCTGTTGACATGGGAATTGGGTATCTACAATTTTAACGCTCACAAAAAAAAATTCATAGGTAACCTACGTTGCCATCGATACGATGAACAACTTTTACTATGGGTGGGACCAACCGTGAAATCGCAAAAAAAACCGACCAAGTGCGAGTTGTACTCGCGCACCGAGGGTTCCGTATCATTTTTGGACGTATAAAGTGAAAAAAAACCGGACCGCATAAGTAAGTTTGTTTGTGAAGACATTTTGATGATTTTGAAAAAACTGTACTAGTTAGGAACATCGTTATATTTATGGTGCAATATTTGGGTCAATAAATTCCTATCAGCTCTAATTATTTCAGATTTTCGCTCCGCAAACTTCGGAGATAGGGGGGGGGGGGGGGGGGGGGAATGGTATTTTTTCAGACATTTTTCATTAGGTATATTATGGCGAAAACTGTGAGACATAAAATAAAATGAAAATATATTTTGAAATGTGCAGATCAAAAGGGGCCGGAGTGGGGGTCCGAAATTTTAAAGTGGGGTGACTAGGTCAAGTGGCATATCATAAGACCTTTCTTATTTTTCTTGACCTAGTAACCCCACTTTAAAATTTCGGACCCCCACTCCGGCCCCTTTTGCAATGAAAATAAAAATATTTTTGGCCTTTTTTCATTTGCAATAAAGTCGGGCAAGCATTCTTTAGACTTGTGCCAAATTTCAAGTCGATACTTACCTATAGTACCTAATTTATGTGACCATTAGAATGTAAATTAAATATTATTATGAAGACCATGCTAATAAAATTATTATCCATCGATAAATTTTATAGCTTTATGTAATAAAATCGTAATTGTATGATTTAATACAAGTATAGCTATCTTCTCCAGGTAGGTACTTACCTCATATTGTATCTAATATTGTCATATTTCATTATGAACAATACATATTTTGTAAGACACAACCCCGAAATCGCAAAAAAAAAATCAGCTGTTCCATACATTTTACCGATTTATGTGAAAACAAATTTTAACAAATGTTGTATGGAACCAGCGTTGCCAGACGTCCCGATTTTGGCGTGACGTCCCGATTTTTAGCCCCAAAATTAAATGTCCCGCGCGGGACAGGCTCAGTCCAGCTTTTCGGGGAATACTTGATGGTGCGGCACGGCGGTTATTATTATAATAGTAAAGTAACCTATTTTCATTAAAATATATTTTCGGTGGCCATCTATCATCATTGTAAACATACCTAATTTGAAACTCAAATGCAAGGTTAAGTACCTACCTAGGTAGGTACTTATAAGGACATTCAGCAGTTTTTTTTTTTTTTTTATTAGGTAGTAAAAAATAAAAAATAAACTGCTGAATGTCCCGCTTTCGACGAAAGAATCCCGCTTTTTTTACTCAAAAAGTTTCAAAATCGTCGCTTTGCCCAAAAAAAAATCTGGCAATGCTGTATGGAACAGCTGATTTATTTTTCGCAATTTCAGCGTTGGTGCCATAGTAAAAATTGTTCATAATGACGAGCATAATGGCACCCTGTAGGATCGAACAGGGGTTTTGATACACGCTGTATACATTTACATATCAATAAAAATAATTAATAACAATTAATTAACTTACCCCGTGAAGAACGCCTTCAAGTCCCATTGGAATGTTTGTTATTGGTATTGTGTGCACCATTTTATAGCTACAATTAAAATAAATAAAGTATTTTTTTTAAATAATATGGATCCAATTGTAATTTTTCTTTTAAAAGTTAGAGTCACATTTAGTCCAAAACTAAACATTTTCAAAATAGAGGAACTATAAAAAAAATCAAATTAGGAACTGCCAGCGAATTTACCTTTGCTTATTTTTTTTCACAGAACCAAACACATCAAAAGGAAACACTTCTCACAGCCTATTAAATAATTGTATTTGTGTCGATAAAATTTTTGTCATCACTGTAATTAATTACAGTTTAGATAAGTAACGAGAAACGAGCGTCGATTGAGTGCTGAAGAGGCTGACTGATTGTATGGCGCGTCTTTAATAAATAACAATTATTAAATGAGCAAAGCAAAGAGAATAAACAAGCGTACAATACACAGTGGTAAAGTACATTGAACGAGACTGAATTAACGATAGATCGCGAACATCGTGTCTGTTTTATTTTGCGGATACTTAAATGTAACTATCAACATTTATTTACATAATTATACGAAGCTAAATATGTATGTAGCCTGTAGGCAGTAGGTAGGTATTGAATCTATACCTACTTACAAATAAATAAAACTGAAGTGTCTGTTTATACTTTGTAATGTCAAAATAACACCTTTTTACCAAATACATACCTAATTAAGAAAGTATTATCTAAGTATACTAATATAAGTGCCTACGGTACTTCATCAAATAGGACTTATAATAAATACAATTTTAGACATTTTTGTATCTCTGTCTGTTTGTTCCAGCTAATCTCCGAAACGGCTGTACCAATTTTGACGGTACTTTCACTAGCATATAGATGATGTAATAACATCAGATGCTAGTGAAAGTACCATCAGTAACCTGTCCCTATAAATATATAAGGACAGGTTACTTTTATTCTGCGCAAAAAAATGTATGACTCTATAATTATTCACTTCAATGTGTCATCCGAATTTCACGCGAAGTCGCGGGCACAGCCAGTTTCAATATTTGTATGAAAATCTTTGACATATATATGTCAATGATTTAGGCAAACATCTAGGGGCCAATTCTATTTTAAAAGTAAGGAAGTGACTCCGCGACCGCCGCCGTGACCTGAATTTGCAGCCGGCACCGGTTGCTAAATTGGCAGCCGGCGCTGACTTTGAAAAAAAACTGGGAAATGGAATTGGCAATTTGGCATAATTAAAAAAACATTTCATGTTTCATTTGAGTAATATACCTAATTAGGGTCCAAGAGCGAGCGAAGCGAGCTCGGGAACTTGCGGCACCCCGCCACGGACAGGTTAGGTTCGAAGGGGTTGACGGGGGCTTCAGTGAGCGAGCAAAGCGAGCGAACGAAGCCCCCGTCAACTCCTTCGTGTTAGGTTACTTTTAACCTTGCAGACAGAAATAGGAGCCCCGCTTAGCGAGACTGCGTCGACCACTTCCCTCCCCCTTGTAAGTCCAAAAAAGTTGTATTTCGTTTTACATTGACACTGTAATTTAAAAGTCAGTCTAAGGTAGATAATTCAACTTAAAACACGGCAACATTAATCTGCTGCTACGGTAGTTTGCAAATATTTCCGTCTGGTATCACTGCTACTCCAAGCCTACTCCGGTTCCCAACGGCGTTATTTATGGGAGCCGGCGCCGGCTGCGGAGGCGCTCCCTAAGAGTAAACGCCTTATCAACAAACTTTTCTGGTCCGCTCAGAAGTCAGCGGTTTGAATGCGCAATGGATTGTTTAGGACATAAATTCGTCTATTCTATATCTAGCCAAACCGCTAAATTCAGAGCGGACCAAAAAGTTACTTGTTCTGCAATGAAGTTTCTAATCCGATTTAACAACGGTTCGGTTCCCATCGGCGCTCGATCGTTTTTGTTAGGTAGGTACCTACACCTACTCGTACGTACCTACGTATAAAACCATTCTATGGACTTTGCCATCCATGGTCCGTTCGCAGATGCTCCTGTAGTTATGCTTAGCCCCTTGAAAAAAAAGCGTGAGTTCGCGTATATGTAGGTAAGAACTTAATAAGAAGATACATACCAGACGAGTGTAGGGTTCCGTATCAAGTAGATACCTACTCAAAGTACTCAACCTCAGATCATAGAAACAAGGAGATATGCCATCATAGCAAATTGGTACGGGAACAACTGATGCCACTTTTAGTACATTTTTCGACACAATTACGCGCATAATTAAGCGCTCCTTGTGAATAAAAAGATCTCCTACGTATTAAACATTCCGCACACCCTCAATCTAACACTGTTAATCGTCACTCAACACTAGCACAAAACTAAAACACTGTATTTATACCATCGATCGTGTTCGGTTCGTCGCCAGCGCGTACGTTTTTAATATGAGCAATTTGCTCAAAATCAGGCATCAAGCTCGATAGCGCCTTGGCACATCTCCCTTGTTTCTATGAACTGAGTACTCAACAGTACCTACCAGAGCGTAATAACAGTAATAAGGAGTACCTACCTATTTCAGTTAGTATTAGGTACTTACTTTGAGTTAAAATCGATAAAATTTTCAAAAAAAAAATTACGGCTAAACTGGCACTTCCTGGCTATCAAAACGTATGAGAGGCCCAATGTGAGCTATCGCGATGAATTATTATCTATTAATTATTTAGTCTCAAACTATTGACCGTTTCACGTAAGAATTCCCGTCGACGCTGCGTTGGCTGTGTGCGTACGCGCAGCGGAATGTTGTTGAATTTAAAGATTTTAATTATGCAGATATTTAGTGTATGACGTCGTATAATTGTGTATGGTAAAAAAAAAATTGTGCACGCAACCATTGTGGAGAAATTCACCAAAAACTGATTCCGCTGGGCGAACGTTGTCCTGGCGGAACTTTTTTTAATCCATAGACTTTAGAAGAAAAGAGATGTGTCCAAAAATTAGTGTGTATTTGTGTGTAATTGTGTATGTATGAATAAAACTAGTGCATGCATAAACTTCGGAGAAATTCAAGTTTCCGCTACGCGAACGTTTGGCCATTAGCTAGTTTTCATATAAAGCGCTTACATAGAGAACTGTAGATTTTTACATACGTTGTTTTGAATTTGTTTATATTTGTTTAAAAAACAGATTTAGAAAAAATCGTAGGGCTTAAAAGATAAAAATATAAACGTAAAATACGCTTATTAGATCTTAGTTCTTAAAGTATGCACTTTGGGGTCTAGATTTTCACGTTTATACAAACCTTGTAAGTGTCTGCAACATGTTGCCAAGTATCAATGATGTTCCGTTAGTAACTAAAGAGTTATAGGACAAATTTACCATGAACAGATCACTGTTTACAAAGCAGTCAAATATCACGACGTTCTGAAGGAATTGCATGGTAATATGTATGTCAATAATTAGTGTATTCATTCAACTATTCTTATGCAAAATTTCATGTCATTAAATTCAGTAATTAAAGAAAAACAATTATAATACTGACGAAGCATCGAAAACCTACATAACCCCACCAAGTTCGGATGGCTACCAAAAAGCGGCCGTGCCATATATCTAAGAAACGTTCATAACCTTCCAATATAGTATTTATTAATATGGTACAGTTGCGTACACAAGCGTTAGGAAAAAATAAGACAATTGCATTTCTTGAAAAATATTTTTTTAATAATAACGCCACGTGACTATCGACGATAAAAACAAATCTTCAATTAACAAGTACTTCTCTATTTAAATATCCGCGTACAAAAATATTTTTAATTACATATATTATAATACTTAATTATGTAATTATAATAACGTTAACAAACGCTTGCAATGACAGCAATAGACTTAAATGTGTTTTAACTAAAATAGATTATGAACTAGCTTTTGCCCGCGACTTCGTTCGCGTGGATGACGAAACTTAGGGTAAGTATATAATATTTCGAGCTTCAATAAAAATTAAAATCACATCACATAACTAACCTATTCAGTTGTTTAGATTTGATCAACATTAAAAAAGTGCTTATAAACTAAAACATTGGTATAAAAAAGGTATTTTCAAGAAAATATTCTTAAATGAGTAGCAAATTCTGTAAATAACCTCAACATTTCTAAGTAGATATACCTAATATTTTCTAGTTTCAATATTAAAATCACAGATTAACAAACGAATACGCGCGAAAACATATTGCCCTCTCTTTTCTTCAAGGATGACAGTACCGTTTCAAGCGGGAAGCCGCCTATCGCTCGTTGCGCGCAGCGCGTTGTCTATTTTTTCACACAAGAATATTTTTATCAATTCATAACTACAATACTTAGACTATTTAACTAAAGGATTAAGCGTACCGAACTTCGAACAAAATAATTCTGCATATTTAGGTGGGGTGCGGGGGAACACGCTCACATACATAAGAAAAAAAAATCGATTCAAGAAGTAGTTTTTTTTAAGTTATTAGATTGTTTGATCCACTAAAGTTGCAAAGGGGAACGCTCGTGCATGCCTAGTCTATTGGTTAAATAGTGTAATAAGCTACAATATGATAAATATTTACCTAAACAGTAGTACATACTTACATGTGGTAAATATTTAATTTCCCTAAGGGGTCTATAGTTAGAATCCTGATCCGTGAAATCTTCAATAGAAATTAGCTGTATGAATTTTATTTGTCTTAAATAATATATTTAGATTATATCTCAAGTCTCAAGCGCATACTTAAATAAAGTACCTACGTAAATAGTACCTACTTTCTGTCATAGTCAAATACATTTAAAAAAGTAGGTGTACAAAAATAAATGACCTATAAATTATATCGAAACAACAATTGTGTTATCACCTATACCAATTCAATACCGGTATTATACTGTAAATTTTGGGATGTTACCTAAATATATTGCACGGCCGCTTTTTTGTAGCCATCCGAACTTAGTTGGGTTATGTAGGTTTTCGATGCTTCGTCAGTATTATAATTGTTTTTCTTTAATTACTGAATTTAATGACATGAAATTTTGCATAAGAATAGTTGAATGAATACACTAATTATTGACATACATATTACCATGCAATTCCTTCAGAACGTCGTGATATTTGACTGCTTTGTAAACAGTGATCTGTTCATGGTAAATTTGTCCTATAACTCTTTAGTTACTAACGGAACATCATTGATACTTGGCAACATGTTGCAGACACTTACAAGGTTTGTATAAATGTGAAAATCTAAACCCCAAAGTGCATACTTTAATAACTAAGACCTAATAAGCGTATTTTACGTTTATATTTTTATCTTTTAAGCCCTACGATTTTTCTAAATCTGTTTTTTAAACAAATATAAACAAATTCAAAACAACGTATGTAAAAATCTACAGTTCTCTATGTAAGCGCTTTATATGAAAACTAGCTAATGGCCAAACGTTCGCGTAGCGGAAACTTGAATTTCTCCGAAGTTTATGCATGCACTAGTTTTATTCATACATACACAATTACACACAAATACACACTAATTTTTGGACACATCTCTTTTCTTCTAAAGTCTATGGATTAAAAAAAGTTCCGCCAGGACAACGTTCGCCCAGCGGAATTTGTTTTTGGTGAATTTCTCCACAATGGTTGCGTGCACAATTTTTTTTTTACCATACACAATTATACGACGTCATACACTAAATATCTGCATAATTAAAATCTTTAAATTCAACAACATTCCGCTGCGCGTACGCACACGCGTTGGCTTCCCTGCTTGTCATTCCTATTTAGGTCATATCGTTTTATGTTTTTTGTAGATATGATTTATAATAATATTTAGGACTTTAAAAAGTGATAAAAGTGAATTGGTGCGGAAAGAAAACTTCCAACACCGTTAAAAACGTTGTATTAAATTGAGATTCAGGGCAGCCAACATAACGTACTTAAGGCTTGACTTGACCAGTCGTCTATCCAAGATTGGAAGGGATGTCATTTCAGGGTGTCTAGATATAAGTCAGTGCGAAATTATATACACCAACATTACGTTAAAATATTTTATTTACTTAGTTCAATAATTAAAAATATTACATTATGAACATAGATAAAAAATTTATACCTTATATTACATTAAGGGCCTGTGCACACCACGTCTTTTAAACGCGCCGTTGAAAAACGCGCGTCAACGGCGCGCTTTTATACTACAGAGCAGTTTGACTTGCGTGCTTATCGCGTCTGTATCGTTACGAACGCGCGTCAACGGCGCGTTTAACAAACGTGCGTCCATAAGGTGCGTCAACTACATCGCTCGCTGTACGGAACCTTCTACATCTATTTATTTTATGACAACATCAACGGAGAATATATACTCGTTTGTTTGTTCCAATAGTTAGCTGTCGGTTTCACACCACCTCTGAATGTCATACATGCAAATTATGTTCTATTTTTGAATTTACCTGGCAGATAGCGCTAATCATGAGACTGGCTCATAATCAGTGGCGTGCCTATGGTTCGTAAAGTATAGCTTGATCTCTGTGACAGATGTCAAATCCGTACATTTTTAATGCATTTTGACATTATTAGTTCGTATTTGACATCTGTCGCAGAGATCAAGCTATGTTTTATGAACTATAGAGGGCAAGCCCGAACCTTTTTTTCGTTGTAGAGACTATTTATGTTCATTTTTAGGGTTCCGTACCTCAAAAGGAAAAACGGAACCCTTATAGGATCTCTTTGTTGTCCGCCGTCAGTCACCGGACCATAATGGATGGACGGATGGAGCCATCTGCTCATAGATGGCGCCATTGGAAGTATGCAGGAGCGCCATCTATGATCATATTTCGGAACCCTTAGGGCGCGAGGAATACTCGCACTTGTCCGGTTTTTTTTCATGAATGTAATGGATTTTAAATATACGAATTGCATTAATAACCACATTAACTCACTTAAATTCGTGAAAAATGAACATAAATGCCCGCTAAAACCAAAAAAATGCGTCGGACTTGCCCTCTTGGCATTCCACTGCTCATAATGGTATAATGTTATATTAAGCACCTAGAATTATTTAATTAACTTGTTTACAAGATTGATCAGAACTACATTTATTACTTAGTACTTAATACTTATCAGAACTTAAGAAACAGATAATGGTGCTGATTCTGTTGAATATCGCACTAACTAATTTTAATCACACTATATCTCTTTCTTACAAATATCATTGAAAAAGGACAGAAAATATTTAGAACTGTCATATTAGTCTACGCCCTTGTCATTTACGGGAAAATAGTCGTGACCTTTTGCGATTACGACTAAATTGACATCAAAACTGTTCAAGTGGACTAATTTGACAGGATTAAATTTAATTCATCCCTTTCTCATGTTTCTTATTAGAAAGAGACATAATGAGACTAAATTAGTTAAGTTCGTAAACAACAGAATCGACACCAATATTCAAGTTTTCCATATTAGAACAAAAACAATCATCGCAGAAGGAAGTAGAGAGAAATATTATGTAAAGCTTACTTTTAAAGTCAGGATAATGTTCACAAACATTTTAAACCATTTACTTCTTTTAACCGACTTCATAAAAGGAGGTTCTGTATTCGCACGTAGGTAGGTACCTACTATTATTATACGCACATAAATTACACACTTATTTTTGTGTCCGTCAGCAGTGGAAAAGAAAAGAACATCATACATGCAAGTAGATATTAATAAATATATTGCAAAAATCTATAAATATTACAAACTTTAATTCCACATTAATCCGTCTGGAAATATCCTTTAATTCAGTTAGTTCTTCACACGTTTCACATTCCTGGCTTTGTAAAGAATAATGCATTTATACTTGGACTTTTAATTGTTTGCAGTGACTTGACAGTTCCAAGCAAAATAATGATATCATATTTAAATTAAAGCCGCGTCTATTGCGCCCGGTTTTCGTGTTCGACGAACATCGAACAGTGAACAGTGAACGATAAAGGGGCGTGGTCTACGTGTTTTGAGTGTTTTTTTCGTCAAAACACGTAGACCACGCCCCTTTCTCATTCACTGTTCACTGTTCGATGTTCGTCGAACACGAAAACAGGGCGCAGGAGACGCGGCTTTAATAGTGTTGAGGCACTGAACGAATTTGCGAAAAGAACGAATGATAAAAATAGTTGAATGAAATAAATAATAACTATATTTTTGTGAATTTTAAACATGCCAAAGCCATGGTTAAGCGTAATATTCTACCTTATGTATGCGTATCGTATTTTAAATCATAACAAATCAGTGAAAAGTACGTTACATAAGTTCATAATTCAGTTCAATCAATCATTCTTTTTTTCACATCACTACCTTTTTTTTGTTAAAAAGTGGTATCCCTCCAGTTGTCAAGTCACTGCAAACAATTAAAAGTCCAAGTATAAATATGTATGCGTTTTTAGCACCTTAGTTTTCCTTAAAAATATCTCACAATTCCAACGATAAATCGTTTGACATACCTTCTAGCAACATTCAATGACCGGTAAAACCTCGTTTTACAAATACTTAACAATAAAAAATCTAAAATAGTTGACTAGATCACGGTCTTTTTATCACGAACCCATCATCTGTTGGGCAATTATACAATTTGAGATTGAGACATTAAAATGCTTAAAAATGTTCCTTTTTATTCAACTAAAATATTAGATAGACTTGTTTAATCAGGTTGCATTCCTGGATATATCAGGCATTGTTAAACAAAATCGAGTTGACTTTTCGAAGACTTTTCATGAGAGAACTTTATCCACTCCACACGATCTTCCAACAGTCCAACACCCAACATGATTCCAATCTGTCCCAACTCACTATCGATACAAAAAGACTTCCACACCGTCAAACATGCACGAACTATCTCTCCAAACGTGGAAGGTTGGACGAACAGTTGGACGCAAGCGCGGTCTGGGGGGGGGTCATGGAGGTTATGACCCCCCCCCCCCCAAATCTTACAAAAATTTGCGAAACACGGTAATTCACGGTATAGCATGTCGGCATTAATCGGTATGACCCCCCACAGACATCTGCTCCGGTGTGACCTCCCCCCCCCCCCCAAAGTCTTCGTCTGCGACCGCGCCTGGTTGGACGATCGTGTGGAGCTGTTTATAAGATCAGTGCCAATACCAACTCCACGCATTTCAATAAACAACTTCAAGCCATTCCTACTTAGGGTCAGCAGACATTGATCTAAGCTTCTTGTCTTGTCTTCTACCTATTACACTTTTGTTGATAAATGAACGGCCTCGTTAATATTGTCTTAAATTTTTGTTTTCACATAAAACAATATTAATCAAAGAAAATAGACGAAACCTGTTCCGGCTTAGATTCTGTAACCATGTTTAGATGCTACTTCACACACCACACACTCGCCGGGCAAATTATGCCGTTGTTCAGGCAAGCTCACTGCGTCGAAAGCTGCAAAACACAAATATTTTTATTATTGCACTAGTTTCTTCGGACTTCAAAAAAATCGGAAAATTGCGAGTACGACTCGCGCTCTAAGGGTTCCGAAATATGCAATAGCGCCATCTATGCCGCTATTACATCATACTAGATAACTATATTATATCATATCTTGATCGTAGATGGCGCTATAGCTTACTTGTAGTAGTTTTTCTTTTTTTCGTTTCCGTTTTTCCTTTTGAGGTACGGAACCCTAAAAATAAATTATAATGTACCTACCACGTCCATCGCCTGTGAGACCCGGAATATTAGCATGCTCTTGTGGACAGACCAACTCTGCCTGACGTTTTCTGAAATAGAAAAAAATTAAATATTGTAAATGAAAAAAAAATACTACAATAGTGCCCTCTTCATTGTTCTTAATATACCACTTTCTTTGAAATTTTTTAACTCTGTGATATACAGCAACATTTCTGATCTGATCACCATTTTAATAATAATTAGTTTTATTTTTTCAAAATTAAAAGGAAACATCCTGATTCCTGTTCCTAATATTTTTTTTTTATTATTTATTATTATGTCGTTTATAATTGTTTTTTTTTTTTCAAAATTAAAAGGAAACATCCTGTTCCTAATATTTTTTTATTTTTTTTATTATTATTATTTAAGTTTCTAATTCGTACACAGGGTGAATTTTTAAGTCGGCTTGGGTGGCCAAATTCGAAACTACCTATAAGAAATAAAGAAAAACATTCAAAGGATTCTCGGGGCCGATTTTGATAGAAAATAAAACTGCATCATTACATTTTTGAAAAATCAAGTTTTCTAGCCAGGAATCGAACCCATTGATTTTGGGAAAAAATACACACACTGCATTATTGCACTATCTAATATTGTCTTTAATAAGGATCAAATTCTGGGAAGTAATGCCATATAGCAAACTAAAGAAAATTGTTGATACATATAAGTACTTACTTCCTGACCTCGATTTCCTTCATTTGCCGTTCAGCTTTCGCCCAAATATCTTCTTTAAACTGTTCTTTCAGCTTGCTTTTCTCCAAATATTTGCTGTAGTACTCATTGGCAAGCGTACTCGGGGTATACTGAGTATTTTTCTCTGGTGACCGTGTCTGTTCTGTTTGAGGTAGCTGTTCAACACTTACACCATTAACTTCCGCATGGTTTACGCTTTTTCGCTTGAACATAACAGGTATAACATCTTTAGGAATGGGACGTCTGGCTGATTGTTCAGCTTCCTTAGCTGTTATAATGGATGAGAGAGCTACATTCCTCTTTATTTTGTTTTTGATATGTTGGGGTACAAACTCTCGGCTTAATGGATCCAAATCACTTGACTCTGCTGGACTATCGTTCTCTTGGTCGACTTTCTTTTCTTTCACCTGTAAAATAAAAATAAAAAATTATAGCCTATGGTACTATGGTACAATTGGCTGATACAAAATGTACCGTATTTCTGTAGTTATAAAGTATATTTTGTATTAGCGAAATAACGCGAGCATTTGGTGAAATACGCCAACTGAAGTGCCGTCTTTAGAGTAGGTAGACGGACATTCCTACGATAAAAATGTCACAAAAAAAAAAAAAAAATTCTTTCTTTCTTCACCAATGAGTTCTGGTTCAGAGAAATAAAATATTATAAAGCTGAAGAGTTTGTTTGTTTGAACACGCTAATCTGGAACTACCAGTTGGATTCTAAAAATTATTTTTGTATATGATAGCCAGATTCACGAGGAATCGTATAGGCTATTTAACATCACGCTACGACCCTTAGGAACTGAGCGACGGGAGGGAAACTGCGGCGAACAGCTAATTATGTACACTCGACAACATTGACTGTCGACCGCTTTTCATCCTTATTACTAAGACCATAAGGGTGAAAAGTGGTCGACTGTCAATGTTGTCGAGTGTACCTATAACATCAGATGATTGAAGCAAAACCATGTTATCAAATTAATGTTATGTTAATATTCTTACTTCGGCTTAGTAATCTTGTCTTTGGAACACAAAACATACCATGCTAAGCATTTCTTGTATCATTTTGTAGTCGGGGGCCACAAAGTCTCCGCCTCCACCTCCTTCAGATTCGTAATAGGATCGTTCTTCACTTTCTGTGGATCGAGATTAAGGTCTGAATTACATCTTTTATTCTATTTGCATTAATTGGATGCTTTTGGACACACTTATACACATCATGACTCAAAAGCTAAGATAGGTGGCTACCACATTCTTTTTGTTTGTAAAAAGGGGTTTCTGTTTAACTAAATTAAATTACAGATGGCGCATTACTTTTGCTACTCAATAATATTCTATTGGGTAGGTTGAGGTCATGCACTTGGTAAATAAAAGTTTCTTTTGGTAAGTTGTTTGTTATCACAAGTACAATTGTTTAAGTATTGGTCACTAATTACCAGTCATCCTATATAGGAAGATAAACACTTGCATATGGTTTAGTCACATACACCTTGAGTAGCAAAACTCGCTGGAAACTAGCACCATTATGCGACATACCTTCTTCATCAATGGTGATCGCAGGTGGCCTGTTAGCAGTATGCGTCTCCAGGCATGCAGGTACCACATATCCTTGTGCCACCGACAGATCTTGCATTATTTCCTCCAGGTTAGTCCAGTCACTCATGTTGACTTTTACTATACTTTAACTGTAAAATAAAACTTTTTTATGATAAATAAACCACATAGTCACCAACCTGTCTGAAGACCCATTGCAAATAAAAGAGAAAAAAAAACAGAGTTGACAAATAGGTCTATGGCTATTATTTTGGTGTGAGAGAGATTCAAGATAAACAGATAGTGGCATCTCTTTTTCACAACAGCATAATAATGGTCCCGTCAAGGTGTAATTTTATACTGTGCTTTGCGATCAAATTAGACAATGCTCACCGATACAGTACACCAGGCAAAGAGTTTACAAGTTTTAAAATACACAGAAACAGGTACAATACGCGCAACCGTTGGAGGACTTAGAGTTTATATTTGAGAACATTTATTTCGTTAGAGGAAATGGGGGAATTCCTGTCCCTGTAATTTCTCTAGGAAACGAGTGCTTATGAAACTTATGTCTATACATAAACTAACCTTAAGTCTTTAATACAACCACCACAAATTCACAAACTCAGACCAAAACAAATAAAACAGAAGTTAAATTGAACAATTTGAGAATAAATTATTCATGCACAGTGTCAAATTCAAACCTGCAATTGCAATGACAAAGATGTTAATATTGAGAATAATAATAAAATTCTGATTGATGAGATGCTACCGTAGGTTCACAGAACACAATTAGGTAGGTACTCAGAATGTACTCAGGGAGCGTAGAGGATGCTATGCCTCCTATGCTCCTCCAAGATATTATTTAATATAATATATCAACAGTCCAATCGTCCATCATCCAATGAAAACAACTTTTTATATGACATTTTGATTTTGACGTTTTGTTGACGTTTGACAGTTGACTTGACAGTTTGTAAACAACAGTACAGGGTTGCCATAACTTCCATAAAAAATACGAGACGGGGATCTGCGGGATCCATCAATTTGCGCGCGAAATTCAAAATACATACCTATCTTGGGTTTTTTACAGCACTGTTATACGTTGTATTGTACCTATATGTTGATCAAAATTCAATACACGACAGTAATGTTAATACAGTTACTAAATAATAATAATCATTAAAATTAATATCATCAGTAAAGTCCTCAAAATTATATTTGAGGAAAATAACGGTACCTATACCTACTATACTTATACACCCATCGATCAAATTTTTTAGCAAAGAGTCGCTAGTATAACTTGTAGGTACTTCTACTTTCAACACTTCTAAATATCAAGGGAACAAGTCCTATTATAATAACAAAAACTTCTTTATTCCTTGTTTCAATGGCTAGTTAGAACAATCAACAATTATCTACTTAAAGTGCACCTCTCGAGGAAGTCATAAACGAACGCATGGTGTGCTGTCAAGGTCCCACTTTTTATTCAACAAAAGCACAACACAGGTTAGAGCGGTCGTAAATATGTCACACAACAAGTGTGTACTCTTCTATTTCATTGCCGCTATCTACCTATCGACTTAACTGTTGGGTTCTTGAACAAAGGGGCCACGCATTGAAGTAAACAGTTCTCTTTATTAAACATGAATTGATGTGCGTAAGGATTGAGGGCCATAACGTAAATCAAAAAACGAATGTTAGGTACTAGAAAAACAAAACTAAACACCTAGGAAAAAAATCTTTGGGCCATCAAAATGCAATCGAGAATACACCGTGACATTTTTCATCGTTTTCATCCGGCGATGTAGAAAAAGAAAAAAAAATCTGCTGTTCCGTACATTTTGTTGAGTTATGTGAACATAAATGTATGGAACAGCTGATTTTTTTTTCGCGATTTCCGAGTTGGTCCCATGGTAAAAGTTGTTCATAATGATGAGTATGGTGGCTACATCGCCGAATGAAAGCGATGAAAATGTCACGGTGTATAATGAATTTCTACTGCTTGAAAAGTTATTGACACCCACACAGTGCTGATGTGCCCGTTGCGAGCTTTTATAACTTTTTTTTTGTCGTCGTGGGCAAACACTGAAAACCCGGAACAAATATTTGCTCCGTGCGGGAATCGAACCCGCGAGGCCGCGACACGTTGCGCAACAGCAGCCAATCGCTCAACCACCACAACAAATGTACCGGCTATCTGCGTCCTTCTTGGTCCCTGGTCATTTCTGCGCCCCTCCGCACTGTTGCCAATTCTTTTCGATTTTTGCGCTAGACATTTATGACTTTTGCATACATACCTACATTGCTAGCGCAAAAGTCTGCCAGAGAGGTTGGAAGAGACCACAGTTCCTAATTTTGCAACTTTTGCGATAGAAATGTATGCAAGTCATGTCTAGCGCAAAAATCGCAAAATTGGCAACAGTACTCCAGGGTGTGCGCCATGCCTGAGCGCTAGCACCGTTCTAGATACGGCACTTACCATACACTCACTTAAAGTACCTAAGCATAATTATATAGTAAGCACATTTGGAACTCTGCACTTTGCCATTTATTGGCGGTTTTAGCACACATCATAGCGTTAAAAGTTCAAAAAACCGACGATGGATGGCAAAGTGCAGATTACAACTGGGATTTCTTTTTTCCCACTTGTCACCACTAGCAACGTATGGGAATTTTTTTTCCATTTGTCACCAGTAGGAACAATGAAGTGGTGACAACTGGGAATAAGCGACGTCGTAGGGTGTGCCCGCACCTACTTATGTAGGTTATACCCAGACCTACATTTAAGCGGGGCCGCGGGAATCGAACCCACAGCGCTAATCGAGTTTAATAACAGTCTGACTGGTCAGACTGGATTGGTGGGATGTCGTTCACCGCAAACAGCAACACAAGACAAAAAGGAAAGAGTAGGTTTGGCTTTCCACACACCCGCGGCCGTGTCGACGACCAACCACAGATGCTAAAGTTAAAAGTCAGTTCTGCATTAAAAACATTATAGGTACTTAGGTAAGTACATAAAATATCGTCAGAAACTGAATTGAATTTACAAGTCAACAAAACAGACGCGGCTGTTGAGCGCGACGTCGAAGGATGATAATTGAAATAAAAATATATATTTTACAATGTAAATTGTTTATTTTTGTTGAACCATTTAGTCACATTACCTACATTACAGTATCTGAGTGACCGAAATTCGATCTGGGGGGTGATTCTTGCGGGTTCGATATTGATATCGAATTCGATATATGTTGCAACAACGCACGGTCAAAATCCCTACCATTTTGACATTTGTTGCGATATATATCGAATTCGATATCAATATATCACCCGCGAGAATCACCACCCAGGATTTTCTCAGGGATGACATCTATCTAGATAAAATTGGAAAGTAAAACATAACTAGGTAAATACAAAGTTTCATCCAAGTCGTTAGAGCTGTTTACCAATTATATTTTACACTTAAAGTAGGTAGGTACCTACTTAATAAGATCTTGCAAGTATCTACCTGCTCGTGCTCATCACTTAGTTTTCTAGAAACAGACGATTCATATTTGGTTTGAACAAGATAAGTCAATAAGTTTTGAAATATCAGCTGTTTTCATTTTTAATTCACCAACCGCAAATACAACATTGTACTAAAATACTTGACTACAATAAAATAAAATATTTTTTGCTACTTCACTAGGTATGTACCTACTACCTACATACAGCGGAAACCTACACTGCCTAGAGTGCCTGGTGCTGGTCCGACACGCATTTTGTCGGTTATTATAACTAGGGATGCATATATACGCATTTTCATCGATATGATACCGATATTAAAAGAATATGAATCAGCGATACCGATGATGTTAAAATTTATTCTCAAGTTATGCAGAGAAAGGCGACTTCGCAAGTCCGTTTGAATGAGACACAAAATATTCACTCGGATGCGACATAACTCTTTTGAAAGTGTTCGAAATGTATCGGTGTATCGGCAAATAAATATCGCCGATACCGATATCGGTATCCGTATCGGTTGCATCCCTAATTTTAATGTTTTTATAACCTATTTCAGTATATAAGTACCTACAACATCGTCAAAACAGTTTATAAAATACATTATATCATGAACACTTTAATTAAATAAATAATTAAAGTGTGTAACAAATAAATCATAATATTACATCTACTTATATCTAATTTACAATTTTGCCAATTGGTATGATAAAAACATCCAAGTAATTAAAAGGATTTCTTCCTAAATCATAATTATATTATTATCACATTTATCACATAAAACATTATTCTAAATTATATTTCACTAGTTAGCGACCCGCCCCGTCTTCGCATAATATCTCTATCATTAATTTATATTAATTTACCTACTACCTATCATTCATGCATTGAGCAACTGATTCAAATACACATAATTTAACAAAATGTATGGAACAGCTGATTTTTTTTCGCGATTTCTGGGTTGGTCCCGTAAAAGTTGTTCATAATGATGAGTAGCTGTACAATGTGCTCTTTTCGTATTTCCATTGTCTAACCTGACACCTGTATACCAAAAATTAAAAGTGTAGTTACAATCATTACGATCTTCCGTAAAGATTGTAAATAGCATTAATAGGTGTGCCTATAAAACAGTAATGTGACTGGCTGACAGATAAGCGACCGTGTAGACACGACGCCGCCACCGCGCCGCTGCCGTACCGCCGCGCCGCCGCCGCCGCAGAATTATTGGAACCTAGTTGTTAGTGTTACATTGCTGCTATGACCTTTTTTAAGGCGCGGTCGCAGTCGAATACTAGGGACTCATAAATTTAAGTGAGCTGGGGCCCAAGTCTGCTAATACAATTGTCGTAATCGTGTCAGAATGGTCTATCAATGACATCGTTTTGACCAATGACGAAACAGATAGTCTTAGGCCGACATAAATAGTCGTTACTAAGCAAAGGCTTAGCAGAAGTAAGTGCTAAGCCACGTTCTAAGCATCTAATTCGAATAAATAGACAGTACTTTAGCATTTACTTTCGATGAAAGCCAACCTAACACTAAGCCAATGCTTTGCTTAGGCATAGTATAGATTTTTGAAGACTTAGCACGTTCTAAGTATGGATTTGACATTTGTTTTGAGGTTCTTTGCTTATCCTCTCAGGCGTCGTATTAAAAAACTACAATAAAACATAATATCGAAGAGTATAAATATGGACGGATTAGATGAGATTACATTTTTTTTTGAGGAGGTCGATAATTTAGTATCAGAAGATGTCGACCAGATGCCCAATATTCCAAGATTTCCTAAATGTTACTTAAGAAATAAAATTAATCCATTCCACTTTTATTCCGACCCCGACCAAGAATTTAAAGACAGATACAGATACGTTTGTCAGTATCTGTCAGTAATTTCAGCAAAGCGTAAGCGTAGACATCGTCATTTTGATGCGTTCAAATTTATACTTATTTTAATTCTGGATTAAAATATTTTTCAGCTGTTTATATGTAATTATTATTATTAATTTTATTAATTGTTCAATTTGGATTAATTTAAAATTAAATTAATTAAGGAAATAAAGCAAATTCAGTTGTTTATGAAATTAACATTATCGAGTATAATATGAACGCTTCTGAAGCATAGAAAAGTAGTACCACAGTATAAATATGTATGTTACAGTACAATATCTTTGTGCTGTATCTACAATCTACATCGCAATCTTATGATCTTTATCGCACGTTCAATATCTATTAAATGTTTCTACTATCCGTGATCAACACGTATTCGTTAGTATATAAGATGCACCTTTGGATAATTATAACCAGACTATACTACAACTGTGTCTCATTTATACCTAATCATATACTGCCAAGAAGTCTGGCAAATTGGTGACCCCGACGAACGAATACGCAGCAAGAAACATGGCACAATCACCATGCAAGGCGAACATAAATCAGCAAGGAACACTTGAAGTAGCTGCTGGCACCTCGGTTTTATCTCGCATTCCGGAATTTTGGAAAGACCAACCAAGATTATGGTTCACGCAACTAGAAGCCATATTAGCACCACAGAAGCAAGGAGACGAATACAAATACTGTACAGTAATAGCAAAATTATCCAAGGAAGAAATACTACAAGTTAGTGACCTAATCACTTCACAACCGACTACAGATAAATATAAAAACATCAAGGAACGTTTAATTGATTGTTACGAAGAAACAGAACAGCGACAGTTTCAAAAATTAATATCAGAGACAGAACTCGGTGATCAAAAACCTTCGCAGTTATTACGTCAAATGCGAGTCCTCGGGAGAGGAAAAATCAGTGACGAAACAATTAAACTACTATGGTTCAGGCTTTTACCAACATCAGTTACTACGGTTCTAGCAGTTACGGAAGACATGGAAATTGACAAACTGAGCCAAATTGCAGACAAAATAATAATGAATTCAAAAGTAACCGAAATATCAGCTGTTAGCAACGACACTTCAAACGACAACAATACAGCATGCATTTTAGCCCAGCTAGCAAAATTACAGATAGATATTGACGCAATTCAGCAAGGTCAATATGGCTATCGACCCAGCACGCACAATCATTTCAAGAAACGTCAACAATTCCCGATTATGAGGCCGAGAACAAACTATAGAGGAGCAAATCGATTTTGTTACTACCACGAAAGATTCGGAAAATATGCAAGGAACTGCATTAAACCATGCGGTTGGAAACCAATGACTTACGTACGGAACCAGGGAAACGAATAAGAGCACAGACAACGGCGAAACTCTGTGCAATCCACCCATCCAATCGCCTCACCATTACCGACCGAAAAAGTGGTATGAAGTTTTTAATTGACACGGGCGCAAATATTTCAGTCATTAGCAAGCAACAGAGATATTCAATTTTACAAAATGAACAATACACACTATACGCTGCAAATGGGACTAAAATTAGGACTTACGGCGAGAAGACGCTTACCTTGAATTTAGGACTACAACGATGTTATAAATGGAATTTTATAATCGCCGATGTTACACAACCAATAATTGGAGCAGATTTTCTAGAGCACTATAAACTATTAGTCGACATAGCAGGTCGCAAACTTATCGACAAAGTTACAGAGCTGACAACGCATGTAACTTCAGAAAAAGCGACACAACAAACAATTCGTACTATCGCAGTGGGAACGAATTCACGTATTACGCAACTTTTAAACAAATACGAAGACATCACGAAAGAGTCCTCTCTACGCAATGCGCCCAAACATAAGATTGAACACCACATTATCACTACAGGACCACCCGTCGCAGCTCGGGCAAGACCATTACCTCCAGAAAAATACGACATAGCCAAAAAGGAATTTCAAAATATGATAGAGCTCGGAATTTGCCGACCGTCAGATAGCCCATGGGCAAGCCCATTACATATGGTAAAAAAGAAAAAATGGCGAATGGAGACCGTGCGGAGACTACCGAATGCTCAATAGCACGACAGTACCGGACAAATACCCACTACCAAGATTAACTGACTTTACATACATATTAGAAAATAAGAAGATACTAAGCAAGATAGATATACGCAAAGCATACCACTGTATTCCTGTTAAAGATATAGAAAAAACAGCCATCATCACACCTTTCGGACTTTTTGAGTACTTAAGAATGCCTTTCGGATTACGCAATGCGGCACAAACATTTCAACGATTCATGGATTCCTTATTTAGAGATTTAAACTTCGTATTTATATTTGTAGACGACTGTCTCATCGCATCGGACAACGAAGATTTGCATTATCAGCATTTAGAAACGGTTTTCAAACGTTTACACGAGAATGGAATAACCATTAATCTCGAAAAATGCGAATTTCTCAGAAGGGAAATAGATTTCTTAGGTTATCATATAACGAGCCAAGGAATACAACCTACCGAAGAAAATTACAAAGCAATCATGGAATTTCCCAAACCGAAAACAATTCAAGAATTAAGACGATTTTTGGGCATGGTCAATTTCTACTGAAGTAATATTCCACGCGCAGCGGAAAATCAAAGAATTTTAAACGAATATCTACATGGTTCAAAAAAGAACGATAATTCACCTGTTCCTTGGACAAGGGAAGCAGACAAAGCTTACGAAAAATGCAAGGAAAGCATGAAAAACGCAGTGTTAACAGCGCATCCTTCCCGCAACGCATCACTAGCGCTCATGACCGACGCTAGTGCTACTTGCGTTGGTGGAGTTTTACAACAAAAATCCGGACGCAATTGGGAACCATTAGGTTTTTTTTCACAAAAATTGAGCGAAACTCAACAAAAATATTCTACGTTTGACAGAGAGCTGTTAGGAATATACATGGCCGTCAAACATTTTCACAGATTAATCGAGGGAAGAGAATTTACAATATTTACGGATCACCGACCTTTGACATACGCATTCTCCCAAAAACCATCATCAAACGATACACCGCGACGGGTCCGGCAGTTAGATTTCATTTCACAATACAGTACCAACATTCAACACATAAGCGGACGTGACAATATTACCGCCGATGCCTTATCTCGAATAGAGGAAATATACGTGCCATCACCTATCGATTACGCTGAATTGGAAAAATGTCAATCAACAGATAATGAACTAAGTAAATTACGTGACAATAAAAGATTAAAATTCAAAAACATTACGCTTCCGGGTTCCACAATAAACATCACCTGCGACACGTCTACTGGAAAAAGCCGCCCCTACTTACCAAAGCAATTTCGCAAACAAATTTTCGATACCATTCATGGTATGAGCCATCCAGGAAAAAGAACTACGAGAAAAATGATAACCCAAAGGTATTTATGGCCGTATATGAACAAAGATATCAATAATTGGTGTAGATCATGTATAGCCTGCCAAAAATCAAAAATACAACGACATACGATATCACCCCCTGGTACATTTATGACAGCGCAACGTTTTGAACATTTACATATTGACATCGTCGGACCACTTCCGATTTCACAAGGGAAGAGATATTTAATCACAATCATAGATCGTTGTACGTCATGGCCCGAAATATTTCCGGTAGAAGATATAACTGCAGAAACAGTAGCCAAGACACTTTTCGAAGGATGGATTACTCGTTTTGGATGTCCATTGCGCATTACTACGGATCAAGGCCGACAGTTTGAATCAAGAATATTTGAGTCACTCTCACAATTTTTGGGAATACATAAAATTAGGACAACACCTTATCATCCGCAAGCCAATGGAATGATAGAGAGATTTCATAGAACTTTAAAGGTGGCGTTAATGACAAGAGAATCCAACGAAAATTGGTTAAAAGAAATTCCAACAGTTTTACTCGGGTTGCGGAGTAGCTTGCGAGAAGACACAGGTTATAGTTCAGCAGAGATGACATATGGAACGCCAATACGACTCCCTGGAGGATTTTTTGAGTCATCAGCAGCACAGTTATCAACGTACGAAGAGTTTGTAAAACAAATTCAAAAGGACATCACACAAATGACATCAATTCCGAAAAGAAAAAAACCACAACCAAGCTATATTTGTGCATCCCGAACTCAAAGAATGCTCACACGTATTTGTTCGGTGTGATAGAATTAAGAAAGCCCTAAAACAGATAAAACATTTTGCATTAGAATTAGGGATAAAGAGACAGTGATATCAATTGATAGATTGAAACCAGCATTCATGATCAATGACGAATCAAACTACGTGCCAGATTCAAAGGATTTCTACAGACATTCACACACGTACACTACACGATCGGGACGTAAAGTAAAGCCAGTAGTACGTCTATAAAAAATCGCTGATATAAGCAAGCTATTCATATATATATTAACATAGATCTTAACATATACCATTAATTCACAACTACTCGTAACAACAAGACATCTAAAATGGGAAATCAAAGTTCTAAGGACCAGATAACATACAATACGGACAGTTGCCTCAATCAAAACGAAGCGGACAAACTCCGTAACCTGATCCAGGAGGACTTACGGTGGACAAGAAATGTTGCAATGGGACGGATTATTTTAACAATCGGCGTGATCCTACTTTACGGCATAATAAAAACACTGGACAGAAGAATGAAGAGTTTAACGGAAAAAAAAATAATAAACACTCGTGCAACAGCTAAGTCAAAATTACATACGTCAGCAAATCACACCACAACAGGCGTCATCAAATTCCACCGCGTACAATAGCATTATTGTTTATATACATCAGCAAATAACTAGTAAGGTCTAGGTCAAATTTATATTGTAAACACTATTACCATAATAATTTTTTTTTTACAGGGGGTGTACTGTTACAGTACAATATCTTTGTGCTGTATCTACAATCTACATCGCAATCTTATGATCTTTATCGCACGTTCAATATCTATTAAATGTTTCTACTATCCGTGATCAACACGTATTCGTTAGTATATAAGATGCACCTTTGGATAATTATAACCAGACTATACTACAACTGTGTCTCATTTATACCTAATCATATACTGCCAAGAAGTCTGGCAAATGTACACCAGTACGGAAACTACGTACTAACGTTCGAAACGGCACACTCACACAAACACGCGAATCGACGAGACCTCTAAGCGGACATCGCGGTGCTGTCAGTCGTGAGTGCCGCGTCAAGACGAGTGGTTGCCGTGTGTTTGTGTGAGTGTGCCGTTTCGAACGTTAGTACGTAGTTTCCGTACTGGTACATATTTATACTGTGGTAGTACTTTCGCTTGAACTATGACTTAGCTCGTGCTAAGCAAAGGTATGGCTATAGTAACGTCTATTTATGTCATATCGGATACATTGCTAAGCTAAGTCAAATTAGTACTTCCCGAAGTAATACTTTTGACTGATGCTTAGCAACGACTATTTATCTCGGCCTTACTCTAAGTCAATGAGCGCTTAGGTTTTGACCGTTATGGTGTCATTATGACACCATTCATACACTATTGCAATAGCAGAATTGGGCCCCAGCCGGCCTAGCATGACCACGATAGAAACGGGTTTTGTCTACATAGAAATAGACAAAGTGACAGATTGTAGAAACATTTCTACGTTTTATGAATGAAATCTGTCACTTTGTCTATTTCTATGTAGACAAAACCCGTTTCTATCGTGGTCATGCTAGGCCGGCTGGTGTCGGTATTATAGCAATACTTACATTAAAAATCACTTACATTAAGAACATAAATACTCTCTAAAACGAAAGAAACCGGACAAGTGCGAGAATGCCTCGCGCCCTAAGGGTTCCGAAATATGATCATAAATGGCGCTACTGCATACTTCCAATGGCGCCATCTATGGGCAGATGGCTCCAGTTATGGTCCGGTGACTGACGGCGGACAACAAAGTGATCCTATAAGGGTTCCGTTTTTCCTTTTGAGGTACGGAACCCTAAAAAATGCGCCGGGCCTGCCCTCTAGACACGCCACTGGGTTTTAATATAGGACATGGTCAATCACTGCGTGAATAGGGACTCGTATCAAAGTCAAGTTGAAGATACAGATTAAAATCTGTTAACATTAGTTGAGCTATCACGCTTTAAAGCCTACGTGCGAAGCTGGAGTGGGTCAGTGTCTTATAATAATAAAATCGATCACACATCGTGAAATCACATACACATAGTCGCCCAAAAGGAGCGTTTTTAGGGTTCCGTACCAAAATGGTAAATAAATAATGGAACCCTTATGGTGCGACTTCGTCTGTCTGTCTGTCTGTCTGTCTGTCACACCTGATTATTTCAGCAACTACTTATGCTATCGACTTGAAAGGGAAATGCCCATTTGATAAACAAGTTTTGGCCAAGTAATGCCCAAGAAAGAAACCAATGATAGGTATTAGGATTGATATCGTAGATAAAGAAATAACCGCTATTTTTTACCTAGAACTTGGTGGAACATCACAAACTGTAAATAGAAATTAATGGGAAAAAAAATATGCATAATTATAGTTTTCAAGTCTTTATTCATTTTCATTTAAATAAGTTATAAGTACATCATCTAGGAATTGGGCTGGGGGATTTATATTCGATTGATACCTTGCCCAGCCCAAGAACCACACAATCGTCATCACGTGGGCACAACACCCTACTGTCCTGACACTGCAATAATCGACTGAGTTTTGAATAATTCATCTTTTGTTTTCCGAGGTTTTTATAACAGATAAATATTGGTAAAATTTAAGTTGTAAAATTAGTATTTTAATTGTATTTATCTCATAGATGGGCAAGTACATGGCCAAGAATAGGCGATTCCCTTTGGAACAGTTATAAAGAATGCTTGTTCAACTTTATTGCAAATGAAAAAAGTCCAAAAATATTTTTATTTTCATTGCAAAAGGGGTCGGAGTGGGGGTCCGAAATTTTTAAGTGGAGTTACTAGGTCAAGTGACATATTATCATATGAAAGGGCTTGATCTGCACATTTCAAAATATATTTTTATTTTATTTTATGTCCCACAGTTTTCGACATTATGATGAAAATGTCCAAAAAAATACCATTCCCCCCCCTTATCTCCGAAGTTTGCGGGGCGATAAATCTGAAATAATTAGAGTTGATAGGAATTGACCCAAATATGGCACCAAAAATAAAACGATGTTCCTAACTATTACAGTTTTTTCAAAATCATCAAACTTCCTTCACAAACAAACTTAGTTATGCGGTCCGGTTTTTTTCACTTTATACGTCCAAAACTGATACGGAACCCTCAGTGCGCGAGTACGACTCGCACTTGGCCGGTTTTTTTTTACTAAGAAATAAATAAAATAACTACAGTCAAAATCTGTTATAACGACATCGAAGGGACCACTCATATTTGGTTATAAAAACCGATAGTCGTAACAACCGGCGGTATTTTTAAGGGAACAGTTAGTGAGGACCTATGATTTGGGTTATTATAACCGGTATGTTGTTCTAAATGGGTGCGGTCTGGGTCTTGTTTCCTTAGTTTATTCATGGTCAACATAACTTTTTAGTTTTTGTTGTTACATGTACTGATTATTGTAATTAGAGACTCAAACAAAAAAAACTCTGTAATTGATTACTTTAGCTATAGCACTGTAACTTATTTAGCCTTATGTTTAATCGTAAGTGAACATTGTTATTTTGAATAAAATAAAGAATCTTTAACCCAAATGATGTCGTCGTAAACGGTTTTAACTGTACGTGCTTAACTAAGACTTAAAAGCCGTAGAAATGCATCTTTAAACTTCGAAAACATTTACCACCTTACTTATAAACGATGATTAAATTAAACAGCTTATATGTCAATTGTCATCTCTATTCATTGTCATACAAATGACAAGGATAGTTGTATATTTAATCAGTGGATAAAGGACACGGCGGACGCCTATAGAACGCTGGGCTTCAGATTGTGTATGTCGGTACAAATATGAAATTAGTTTGGTGTGATCGAGTATTTCGAGAGTATTTAAATTCATTTTTAGGGTTCCGTACCAAAATGTTAAAAAAGGAACCCTTATGGTGCGACTTCGTCTGTCTGTCTGTCTGTCACACCTGTTTATTTCAGCAACTACTAATGCTATCGACTTGAAATTTGGAACAGTTATAAAGAATGCTTGTCCAACTATATTGCAAATGAAAAAATTCAACAAGTATTTTTATTTTCATTGCAAAAGGGGCCGGAGTGGGGGTCCGAAATTTTAAAGTGGGGTTACTAGGTCAAGTGACATATCATATGAAAGGGCTTGATTTGCACATTTCAAAATATATTTTTATTTTATTTTATGTCTCACAGTTTTCGACATACGATGAAAAATGTCCGAAAAATTACCATTCCCCCCCCCTTATCTCCGAAGTTTGCGGAGCGAAAAATCTGAAATAATTAGAGTTGATAGGAATTGACCCAGATATGGCACCAAAAATAAAACGATGTTCCTAACTAGTATAGTTTTTTCAAAATCATCAAAATTCCTTCACAAACTTAGTTATGCGGTCCGGATTTTTTCACTTTATATCTACGTCCAAAAATGATTCGGAACCCTCGGTGCGCGAGTACGACTCGCACTTGGCCGGTTTTTTATTTGTTTTTTTACGTAATTGGGTTAAAGAGAAATCTTCGTATTTGTGACAGTGAGGTTAAGTATGGTGTGAATGATCCAATGAAGTAGGTACATTTTATTACCCGACTAATGAGTTCTCAATTCAAAGGTTTTAGTTACAGTCGACATGATATTCTGTGGAGGCACGCGCCAGCCAGCATGCACCCTGTTTTATTGGTTTTTTCCAAATGTCAACGGCATAATCATTTTATTTCTTATTTATTATGAGTTTTGATTTCAATTCTTAATCTCTAAGATAAATTAGGCAAAGAACAATTAAAATATATTTTTATTTTTGGTTTAGCTTTTATTACTGTACCATATCAAGCCCAAAACTACCAACCTCCTTTAGGAGGCGTTTAAAGGAAAGGTGGTTAATTTTATATTTTTTTTTTTTTATCTTTACATTCCTATATTAAACAACTGAGGAATTTTAAAACACTTGACGACTTGTAAACGTTCACTGATTTTTTATCACGTGGGTTCTCACTTTGAGAGGCTCAAAAATATCGTCACAGCAAAAAAATACAAGTGTGCTGCAATGCGCCCTTTGACTAAAGAAAAGGACGGTTCTATTCATCGAGCTACGCGACTCAGCTAAAATAATTTATGAACGTATGCGCGATATGATCACCATGTATATTTATATACGGAATATATTAATTTATATACACCATGGGCTATTAACAATTTAGAAGATAAACTATACAGGGTGAATTTCTATTCCAAGTGGGCGTGGATAGTCAAACTTAAATCCTTAACTATAAAAAATAACATAAAACACTGAAAGGTGTCTCGGGGCCGATTTTGATAAAAACTAAAACTTTATCATAAGATTTGTGAAAAAAATATTTTCCTAACCGGGAATAGAACCCGTTGATTTTGTAAAAAGAACACACGAACAACGACTCCTTTCGAGTATTTTTCGCTACTTAATTTTGGATTTGGTCATCCACACCTAATCGAAAAATTCACCCTGTATCTATACTCAATTCCCTATTGCTATAATAATATATTATACTAACACTACGTAGGTTTATAAGAGGGTACTACTTCATTTAAATTTCCTACAACATAGCACAACTTATCTAATAAATTCTTAGGTTTTAAAGATATGTCAGTCGTTTTTTCTACAACACCGTCTTAATTTCCTCCCTACAGGCTACACTATAAAATATGTCCCGGAGTCACTCCCTTTCTGTCATCAGCTAGCTCTGAGGAGTTTCCAGAAACAGCTTGATAAGGAAAAACACTGAGTATTTTACGGAACCCCAAAATAAACAGCCTACAGTTTTATTAACGAAAATCATACAAAAATAGGTACTTTACATAACACTATATTGACTGTAGGTACTCGTACATACCTAGTTTCTTTTTGACCGTAGCGTTACTTCCACGTTTTGTAGATTTTCATGCTGCGTTCGCCTCACCCTCACTTTCGGCTATTGTGTAGTTTAGCGGAGCCCTAGGGCTCCGCGGAGCAGACTTTGTAATAGATAATTTTTACCCTTTACACCGCTTTTAAAAGTTCAACTGTATAATGAATAATATTTAAGTTACAATTCAGACGATTTGATTACATATAGGTAGATATGCAAAACTTGATTTTTATGTTTTGTAATAATTATCTATTTCTAAACAGTGGTACAACGGTAGCTTGTGACTTTCTTTTTCGAGCGTAAAAGTGATCAAATTAATTAATATCTATGGAAAAGTCTGGGGGCATAGCATTCAAAGGGGCCTCGCGAGGCCCCTTTAAGTGCGAGGCCGTGGGCGAGAGCCCACTTCGCCCACGCCTAGCTACGCCACTATACGTTAACAAAAAAATGGCCACTTTTATTTTCAAGTTAAAGTCCAAAGTCAAAATCAAATCATTTATTTCAATTAGACCATTTACAGGCACTTTTGAATTGTCAAGCAATAGTTGTCAGTCATTTTGTCCGTTAGTTGATGTCCGTCGTAGTAATTTAAGATGGGACAGTATGGGCAGTTACCAGGCGCGGTCGCAGCCAAACACTTGGGGGGCAAGGTCATAGAACAGCTGTTTGTTCACATCGACATCGACAAAATGTATGGAAAAGCTGATGTTTTTTCGCGATTTCAGGGTTGGTCCCATAATAAGTTGTTCAAGATGATTAGTACAATGACCCATGGGCGTAGCCACGGTGGGGCAGGGTGGGGCGCTTGCCCCACCCTGGCTTTGACCTGTAAGGTCCTAACCAACCTGAAAAAATAAATTATCTAGGTACTACCTACAATACTTAATATCCGTACGAAAGTTCACATTCGACAGTGGACACCAAAAAACATAACCGTGGTAAGACCGCGGGTATAGTTTGCTAGTTACTTATTATTTTAGACTGTTGCCCCACCCTGAGCCCGTGGCTGGCTACGCCCATGCAATGACCCCTTTTCGGCTTTTGCATAAACTAAGAATAACGTTGTATAGATACCCGTCACTAAAATAGGAGCTACTTTGATATTTTCAGTATTAAAATGTTACTGCCCCATCTCAAATTTCATCCTTGTATTTTGAATCATTAGGCACTTATTGTCATCGCAGAGGCGAACCTGAATCGTCATTACTTTCACTTGCCGAAGCTTGTTCATCCAATCGCTTCTTGATGACCAAGTCTTTTTGTTTCAACACCTCATCGAGATTCGACCACGTGACATCGTTGTTCTTTGCTTCCATAATCTTGCTCCTTTCAAGGTACTGCTTGCCCAGGTCTTCGGCATATTTGGACGGTTGATATTGTTGGTTGATCCTCACAACCTTCGGAGCCGTCTGCGAACGATCGCTAGCTGGAGATTTGCACATCATAGGTTCTTTCCTTTTGAATGCGACAGGCCCAAGGAATACCGCAGGAGATTTCCTCTTGGTAGGCTCTTCAAGCCACTTGTTCACTTTGTCTATAGACTTTCTTATTTCGGGGTCTATTTTAATTTTCGGTGATGAGTCTAAAGGTGTTGAGTTAGTGCTGTTGCTTGAGCAGGAAGGTAATGTAGTGGTGCTGTCTTTGGGTTCCGGAGTCGATGATGATGTTGATGTTGATGGATTCAGAGCTTCCGTAATAGTTTCGACCTTAACATCTAAATTATTGTCTTTTTTCCCTTCAAAGTATTCGGGAGTAATCAACTTTAAAGGTTCTGTACTTTTCTTAGGCGAAGCATTATGAGTCGCATAAAGCCGCAAAAGCGTTGCAATAGCTACGTTTTTTTGCTTCTTGAACTCAAAAGAATCCGATTTTGCTGCGTCACTAATTTTATTCTTTAGTGTCGTTGCAATATCTTGATAATCGCCGGCTTCTGTGGTATTTTCATTTAAATTATTAACTTCTGTTTCATTTTTACTTGAATCTTCAGTTACCACGTCGACAGTCTGTGTAACATTCGTGTTAACATTACCGCTAGCGTCTTTATTACTAATAGTACTCTTATTTGGCGAACCTATGTCATTATTACGATCAGTACTGGGACTAGGTGAAGTAACACTTTTTGGTATAAATTCTTGGACGTTAGGATTCAATTTACTAACTTTTGATATGGCGATGACACAATCCGAGGACTTTGCAGGGGCATTGGTATCATCGTCATCATCACCGCTGTTGAACTCTTGCATCTGTAAAAGAGACGTAACTTATTGTAGGTAACGAATGTGACTAGGAAGCGAAATATCTAGCTTCCTTAGATACACTTATGGCATATGTGTAAATCAGGGTTTCTTAAAGTGGGGTCCACGGACCTCGTAGGGGTCCGTGACAAAAGTGTCAGGGATCCACAGCCACTCAGTCCACTTTTAACATATTTATTAAGAAACTTGTGCAGTAATTCACGCATCGTTTGTTTGACCGATCGCTCGTAATGACTTTAAGCTTTGTTTTTTTTTTTAACTTTGCCCCACTCTAGGATTTCTCCTGTGTTGTGGGTGCGTTTACAAACACAAATTTCACATACAAAAACAGCCAGACCAGTGTGCAATGCGGGAATCGAATCCGTGACACGTCGCGCAGCAGCCAATCTCTCAGCCACTGCGTCAACCGTGGGGTCTTAAAGTGGTCCGTGACTACAAAAAGTTATAAAGAGTATACATTTCCAGTATAAGCTGATCTCGCATTGTATAGGATTTCCTTACAGTGAGAGGTCAGTGTAAACTGGGAATGTATAGCTTGATGTGTAGCCGTGTGTACCAAGCATTTATTCTTTGTAGCGTTCTTTCCGGACGGAATATAGAATTACCCTTGAACGATACAATTTTTATTAAGAGCGATGAAGAATAAATGTCTGTTGTTTTAATTAAATCTCTTACATATTTTATTTTTATTTAATAACTAGCTTTCACCCGCGGCTTCGCCCGCGTGGACGTCGGAAATTATCCCATGGGAACGTACCTTAGGAGTAAACTTTAACTACCATTATATCACTCTCCGGGTCATAACAGTACCTACAACAACATGACAGTACAAACAGACACTTCAATTTTATTTATTTGTATTGAAGATTATCAATCTTATTACCCCCGCAGAAGAGCTGTTTTACCCCCGAGGGGGTGAATCGTTTTTTATTTTTCTATTTTGAGTGACATAAACACACGCGATTACAGCAATACCGCAAATACCATACCACTAACCGATCCCGCGTCGAGCGCGGCAACCTTTACACAAAAATAATACTTATAGCATGATTCAAATCACGCGCGACGGCGCGAGATGGCTTATTAGCGTATTTCATGTATAAGTTTGGTGTTTCTATACCGATTTCTATGATTCTTTTTTTATTGAATAGGTAATAATGTTATTTTTTTTTTAATTAGGGATGAGTGATTATAAACGTAAGAGTAAACAAATACAATCAGAAAGCTCCGAACTGCTAAGCTATCGGGAGTTACACGTGTTATTGTGAGTCAACCATAAAAGATAGACATATTATTATGCTGTTGTGGGATATTTTTTAGATAATTTTATGTAAAACATTTCCGTCATTCATGATTTCTATGTAGCTTTAACCATTAGGGCTGCACACGCGACGGAAGCTTAAAAAATGGAGTAACTTCTCCCGTTTTCCCAACATTTCCCTTCACTGCTCTGCTCCTATTGATTGCAGCGTGATGAAAAGTATACTATAACCTGCCCAGGAGTACGAAGAATAATTGTACCAAGTTTCGTTAAAATCCGTCGAGTAGTTTTTATTTCTATAAGGAACATACAGACAGACAGACAGACAGACAGACAGACAGACAGACAGACAGACAAAAATTTTACTGATTGCATTTTTGGCATCAGTATCGATCACTACGATCACTACGCGAACCACCGGGTTTAAATCGGGTGGGTTGCTCGTCTATAATTGCGTTTGAAGCTGTCGACAAAGCCGACGTCGTCTAGAACAGCTAGGGCTGCCATCCGTCCGGGTTTCCCCGGATTTTCCTAGTTTAGAGGGCGTCCGGGGAGCGCCCGGTAGGGGTTTCAAAAAGTGTCCGGGGGAAACCCGGACTCTGTGTCAGGGGAATCCTGATTGAAGAAAATTATTTTTGGAAAAATACTCAATTTCACTCAAATTTCCGGGGTTTTTAAAGTTTTTGTCCGGCGTCAGCAATTTAGGTGATGGCAGCCCTAAGAACAGCGCAAGTTGCATTATTTTCATGATCTAGAATTCTAGACGGACAATATTCATTTCTGGCATACGTCTAATCAGGTTCAACAGCTGTATAAATTAGCAGGAGACAAGTTACATTACAATAGATTGAGCTTTATTTATTAAGAAATTGCGTTGAACCAAAGATACAAGAACAGCCGCCTATTAGCGTTTTGCCAAAAAGTGCAGTGCGCGTTCGTAATACCTATTCCTCCGAGTTTGCTCGTTATGTACGTTGTGATTTTGTATGCTAGTAGTGATTTTGTTTTGTTATTGTTTTCTAGTACATATTATTTCTATACTATTATAAAATTGTAAAAAAGCCGTGTCTGTACATTGAAGATATTCCAGAAAAAACAGTCGGGATAGGGTACTGGGACGTAACAATAACCAAAAAAATTTTTTTTAGAATTTTTGTCTGATTGTGCGCGCATCACGCAAAAAGTACTGAACGGATTTTGATGTGGTTTTCACAGTTCGATAGTTTAGGGTTCAACTTAAAATCTAAGCTACGTTTCATCTGATTCCGCTGAAAAAAACCAGAGATAAAGCTTGACCTCTTGGTACTACTAGCCACCCTACACTACCGAGGTCATTTAAACTGGCCAGTTCATTGTAGTCCACGCGGACGGAGTCGCGGGCAAAAGTCTAGTATCAAGATAAGATTGCATAAATTGTATCTTTCCTATGTGTTTTAATTTTTTCTTAAGCTCTTGTCTTGCTCTTGACTTGACCGAAACTAATAAAATAGAACTAAATCAAATGACTCACCATCCGTAACATCTGCTGGATGCCTAAAAGATCTGGTGTGGTGTCCTCGGTCAGCAACGACTTCTTGCTTGCTGCGTCGCCGAATAGAATGTGCATCGCGTCATCTATTTATAAAAAAAAAAATGTGAGAGGAGAGGAGGCATAGACATAAGGATAGTTGTATATTTAATCAATGTTTAAATCTCTGAAATATATAATTATGATATTTAAGTTTTTTAAATTCGTTTTTAGGTTTCCGTACCCAAAGGGTAAAAACGGAACCCTATTACTGAGACTTCGCTGTCCGTCTGTCTGTCTGTCTGTCTTTCTGTGTGTCTCCAGGCTGTATCTCAATAACCGTGATAGCGAGACAGTTAAAATTTTCACAGATGACATGTATTTCTGTTGCCGCTATAACAACAAATACTAAAAACAGAATAAAATAAATATTGAAGGGGGCTCCCATACAACAATCGGGATTCTTTTGCTGTTTTTTTTCTCGCTCTTAATAATGGTTATAGTTATAATATAGTGTCTAATGTTTGTATAGGTAGATAATGGTTCGGAACCCTTCGTGCGTGAGTCCGACTCGCACTTGGCCGGTTTTTTTTTTCTTTGACAACTGAGTGTTAACCTAAGCGGTGGCGGCATGCGTTTCGGCAGGGGTCGGATTACTGGTAGGATTACAAAGGAGATGTTTCATCTTGGAACTGGTATACGTACGCCACATAGAAAAATAGGAAAAAAAAACCGGCCAAGTGCGAGTCGTACTCGCGCACCGAGGGTTCCGTATCATTTTTGGACGTATAAAGCGAAAAAATCGGGACCGCATAACTAAGTTTGTTTGTGAAGGAATTTTGATGATTTTAAAAAAACTGTACTAGTTAGGAACATCGTTTTATTTTTGATGCCATATTTGGGTCAATTCCTATCAACTCTAATTATTTCAGATTTTTCGCCCCGCAAACTTCGGAGATAAGGGGGGGGGAATGGTATTTTTTTGGACATTTTTCATCATATGTCGAAAACTGTGAGACATAAAATAAAATAAAAATATATTTTGATATGTGCAGATCAAGCCCTTTCATATGATATGTCACTTGACCTAGTAACTCCACTTTAAAATTTCGGACCCCCACTCCGGCCCCTTTTGCAATGAAAATAAAAATAAGTTTGGATTTTTTTCATTTGCAAGTTGAACAAGCATTCTTTATAACTATTCCAAATTTCAAGTCGATAGCATAAGTAGTTGCTGAAATAAGCAGGTGTGACAGACAGACAGACAGACAGACAGACGAAGTCGCACCATAAGGGTTCCTTTTTTACCATTTTGGTACGGAACCCTAAAAATAGGGGATTTACATAAAAATATTATTAAATTCATTTGAAGAAGAGTACAATTGTAAGTGAATTATTTGAGATGAAGTTTTTCACTATGATATCCCTATTTTTAGGGCGGCCATGACAGTTGAGTTTGACACTTTTGTTTTATGACGTGACGTTTGAGTCGTGCGCACGCGTGGTGGATTGAATGTTTCCATTTTGACTGACATTGACATAACAACAGGGCCCCAAGTCTGCTAATGCAATTGTCATAATCGTGTCAGAATGGTCTCTCAATGACATTACACAATTGCAATAGCAGAATTGGGGCCCAGTTGTCAAAATGACGTTTCACTTAATTAATTTGTCGATTGTTGATCCACCATATTTGTGTTGTGTTGCTCTCCTTGACAAAGAAAAGAATGAATTACAATTCAACGAAGTAATATTATAGGAAATAAGCATTAGGAACCGGTTACTATCATGTATAGCTATAATACTTAATTGCGTACGTAGACCTATTTCAGGCTCCATACATTTCGAAACAACTCCTTTACAATACTGTGACAATATTGCTTCCCACATTTATCATAATTATGCGGTTTACAAAGCACTCGTTGTCTCATCCGGAACCCGATGATAGCCGAATGCCTGACCGCAATACGATAAGCTGATAACTTACTGTTTTTCTCATGTATTTCATGAGACCTGTCTGTACCGACACGCCGCGTGATAGCACTGCAAAGTTCGAGGGAGAAAGTCACGGTGAGATTCTCCCTCGAACTTCCGCAAACAAATTGGCAGTCAACGAAGATACGGGCCCGTCCGAAAATACAATAGACATAAGATTCCGTCAAAACAAGTGTCAAATTCAATTTTTCCGACGGATAAAAACACATCGGGAGTAAGGACAGCTGTCAAATCGAGCTATCATTCATTCTTAGTTTGGGCCCCAAACTAATCTTAAATCCGTAGGTGTAATACGGAGTAAGAAACGCCCGTAACTAAGATGGAAACTACGGATTTCGTGCTTAGAGAGTAGACCCCCAGAATAGACAGGCTGCCACGTTCACACAACACAACCTAATACCTACATAGATTTCACGGGATTTCTTTCTACAAATACACACTTTGCCCGCGACTTCGTCTGCGTCACCCAAAGAAACTGCATTTTTTCGGGATAAAATGTAACCTATGTTATTCAGTGATAATAGCTTCTACTGATGGAAGAATTTTTAAAATCGGTCCAGTAGATTTTTAGTTTATTAATTGCAAAAAAAAAACATTCTACCGGTGAAAGAATTTTCAAAATCGGTCCAGTAGATTTTTAGTTTATTAATTGCAAAAAAAAACATTCTACCGGTGAAAGAATTTTCAAAATCGGTCCAGTAGTTTTTAAGTTTATTTATTACAAACAAACAATCAAATCTTTTCTCTTTAAGATATTAGTGTAGACAATTTTAATACACTGAAGGTAGGTAAGTAAGGTAACCTATAATTTTTGCGTGTCGGATTACGCGACCACACACAGTGTAGGTGATGTAGGTTCCGTAGCATGTACTAGTACTAAGTATCATTGTCAAGTATTTCAGTTGTCCGACCGCAACAATAACATTGTATTTCACAATGTTATGAAATACAAAGTTATTTTTGCAGTGAACGTTATTGGCGGCACGATTGTCGCAGTGGCTGAGCAATTGGCTGCTGCGCGACGTGTCACGGGTTCGATTCCTGCACGGAGCAAATATTTGATTCGAGTTTTTTTGTGTAGCCACGATACAGGAGAAATTGCTAGTGTGGGGCAACGATTTAAACAAAACAGACAGACAGACAGATGAAGTTGCACCATAAAGGTTCCTTTTTTACCATTTTGGTACGGAACCCTAAAAACACTAAACTAAAACTAATTTATCATGAAAAAAGCTTATACTTCAAACACTTATTGATACCTATATATACCTAAGCTAGGTTTTCTGATGATGCAGTTAAAACTACAAAAGTAGGTAATAATAAAATAAGCAATGTTTTGAATATTATTAGTTTCAAAGTGATGTTACTCAACTGCTTTGGTATTGTTATGACACAACAATGTAATATGACCCGTATGACTAATTTCTGAAAGATTTAAATACCTACTAAGTACTAGGTTGCGACATAACTGATCAAGTCCAAACTTGTTGCTACATGCATGTTGAATTGATGACCATACATATAATGTAAAGAATGTTGTAAATCAGAGATTCTCAACCTTTTGTGTTGAGTCGCCCTGGATTATTACAGGCAGGTTTTGGTTCAACCATTTAGCCATATAACTCTAAAGATGACCCTTCACTTGGAATGTTTGATCAAATATTCACATTATTTTGGTATTCCAAAATAAACTTTATTCCAATAGATATGGGGTATATTTTTGGGCAGGTGAAGTATCAGCATAAAAAGCAACAATATAATGCTAAGTTTACATAACAAAGCCTGTTGACAAACAGGCTTTGTCCATATAACCAATTATTTACAAAATATTTCCTTGAGGAAAAGTCACTTTCAAACCAACATTCAAAACCTTGTTTCCTGCCTAAGGCTAGCAATTGACCACAAAAAAAATGGATACATGAGGCTAAATTAAGGAAATAATGCACAAAACACTTTTACATGAATATAATATTATTATAGTGCTCAATAATAATTGAATTAAAAATAATATCAAAACTTTAATCATTTAACACAAGGCCATAGCTAGGAATTTAGTTCCTGTCCATTTAAGAGATGGGCCTATACAAAATCAAAAGGGTAGCAGTAGGTACTTGGACTAAAACAGCCCTAGACAAAGAGTTGCCATCAATGGCACACAAATTAGAGTTGCACAGGCAACAAATAATAGTAGGTACAAAAAAGCAGGTTGGAATGTAGCAAAGAGATTTATGTTAGGTTCTATAACCAACAAAATAACCTACAACTAAGGCTACTGACCTAAATGTTAGGACTAAGGCTACTGACCTAAATATTGCAAAAATATTATATAAAACAAATAATACCTTCGTCTTCCGCAATCACTGGAGGCGGAGCATCTCCTATCACCAGGAATTCTTCATTAAGGTCTTCTTTCTTTTTAAATCTTTTACCCGAAGCTCTCGCAAGGTCTTTTAGCACCTGTTCCTTGGTTGACCAGGTCTTCACATATGCCATATTGCACTACAAACCAGAAATTCTATTAACTTAGTCGGTCAGAGAGTCGCCTTAGGGGTTCGTTTCTAAGTGCTTACTTTAAATGCTAGACAGGGACCAAAACAAAAATAGACTGACGTCTCACCAATGGTTTGTATTGCGAATTTACGGAAAAATGCTGATTGCTGTTTAACAATTGTCACTTGTCAATGCATCACACAGTTGCATTGATAAATGCATTTGCAATGACTAAGTAAATTAATATGGTAAAAATATAACACAATACGGTACCTCAATAAAAACTTCAGTCAGTCGTCAATCTAGTATCTTCAAGTCTTGGTTAGTGTTATTTGTATGAGTCACCACAACTTTGCTAATGCCTAATATCACGATTCACGTAGGTACGTTTATTTATAGAAAAAATATCAAATTCTAAGAGGCAAGTAGGCAATAGTCTAACAGAAGTGAAGGTTAGATAAAATCTCAGTCAGCATCAATCTTAATCTCAAACAACATAGGTATACTCTATGATCTCAAACAACCCCAACTCACAACTGCAACCAGCAACCACTGTGCCATAGATTATACAGCACTGTGCAACTCAAGACCTCAACCAGGGATGTCAAAAAATAATTGATTATGGAAAACATCGATTAAAAATCGATTTTTTTTTTCGCTGCCCATTTTTTTTCATCGACGACGACGACAGTTTACGATAGTTAGCGTCAATAAATTGACGGACGACAGTTTACGACGTCATACCTTTTTTATGTTGAAAACAAAGTTACGTAAGTTTCGTTAAAGTTATTAAAACTGTCAATAGATAGCGTCAACGAACTACTAAGTTTCGCGGAATGTTGCGTAGGTAAACTTAATAAAAGCTATTGTAATCTTCTCTCTGATAAATCAAGAAAGAGACGGTAATAAGTAAGGCACGTCGGAAACTCTAAACGTGACGATTAAGGGTCTCCCACTCTCCCCACCGAAAAGCCTTTATGTCTACGAAATAATAGTGTTAACTAATACCTAATACCATTCGCATCGGCTCGGCTCGGACGACGCGTCGCGACACTCGCGACACCGGCCGACGGCAAAACGAGCCGTTTGCCTATTAGCTGATCGCAGTGTGGTGATACGCACTCGGTTTAAGCCGATTCCGCGTCGATAAATGTGGGGAGACCCTAAAAGCACGCGAAGTTCATTCAAATCAATATTTAATTTAGTTTTATTAGTTTGAGAGCACTAAAGCAAAAAAAGAACGATTGTTGCTATATATTTGATGATTTTTCGATCTTTCGATAGATTTTAAAAAAATCTAAAAAAGAAATATGAAAACATCGATTATTCACAAATCGATTTTTTATCAGTTTGTTGACATCCCTAACCTCAAGTCCTCAACAGACTGTCAAAACCAGTGTTGCCAACAATAATTTTAGAATTCCGTTAAACAGATTGGTATTTTCCGTCCAAAAACCCGTCCGAATTATTATTTTTTCCGTCAATAAAATCCGTCAAACAAAACATGCAATAGAAACGTCATTTTAAATTAGGTTTTAGTAATTAAACTAGCTGTGCCCGCGGCTTCGCTCACGTGGTTATGTTTTGTTTTAGCATTAATAGTAAACGGACACATGTAGATAGATGATAATAAACGTTTCCTTGACTGCTGTAGGTATATTATAAAGGCGGGTCTCCTGCGCGTGTTCATCGAACATGTTTAATGAACAAAAAGGGGCGTGGCCTACGCGTTTTTTTTAGCAAAATCACTCAACGACTCTTTTTTTTACGATTTGTTTTAAATGGTTTACGGAAATAAGAATGTAAATAATAAATATGCAAACCAATAGGTATTTATGTTAAAGTTTTGCCTGAGTTATCATGAAATCCAAAAAAAAAACCGAAAGAATCGCAGTAGTCTGGAATCGAACTTGGATCAAACTCAGATTGATATTAATATGGTGTCCTAAGAAATAATAAAAGTTACAAAAAGAATAACAGGCTGCAGGGATCGCACTCAGCTATAGAGTACAGCAAGGTGGTCGCTAGACCTCCAAGCCGAGTTGTATGTTGAACGATGATTAAAAATAGTTACACCCATACAACATTAATATTCACTGCTTAGCTCCTTTTATAATAGCGTGAAGATTTTTGTTCAAGCGGTTAATTCAGAAGCTAAACAACAATACTGTACCATTTGTATCGTTTTGTTATTTTCCCGCGACAAACTGAAGTCAAACTCGCTTAAAATACAATACTGCTCAATCCCCATAATAAAGAGCGTGATAATATGTACCCTATAACCTGACCCGGCTTACAATAGATATTTATGCTGAATTTTAACTAAATCTGTTCTTGACTTAGGTACAAGTTTTTTTTTTTGGAGTATGTGCCCAAGTTTTTTTAAAATGATTCTGGCTTTTAGTGGTTTCTGGTGGTTTGAACAGTTACTTTTAGCGGATATGGCAGAAAAAAGTTGGCAACACTGCAAGTGCGTGACGCTTGGCGTGACGTGACATTTAAATTTTTAAGGTTAGGTTGATGTTTGTACTTTTGTGCTTAAAAAAAATATTTGTTTATTTCTATTTCACATTTTTAAAACTTCTTTGTTTACAGTTTACATAAATGGGTGACGAAAAGCAGCCTGATGATGCTCAATCGGACTTGTCCAATGCTACGGAGAGTTTAAAAATTGAAGGCGAACAAAAAGAGAACGGAGACGCGTCAAAATCGGACAAAGTTAAAAGTAAGATTTTTGTTATTCCTGCGGCTAACATCTTTGACTATCTAGCTAAGATACGAAGATAGACATTCAGGAATTTTCCTTGGAGAAAAACGTTAATTTGCTAGTTGAACAAATAAAATAATTAAGTAGTATTGTTTCATGTCGCGGTTGGAGAGTAGCAGAGGGTGCGCAAGGCGATTTATTTTAGACTTAAAAAAATAATCGAGTTGGAGTGTAGCAATGGGTGTGCAAGGCGATTGGGACTTATAAAAGTTTCTCCAAAAAAAAAAAAAAACTTGTTTTCCCAGGAAACTATTATTTATGTGATCTATAGCTCATAATATATAGCGAAAATAATAAAAGAAAAAAAATCATTAAACTATTTTCCAACTCCTTGCTCCATAGAGCCCCAAAGGCTCGAATACACCTAATCCGTAATCGGCCGAACTTTGCTCGGCCGACGACGCCGACGGCCGAACCGAACTCGGACGATTGAATCAAACACTTGTAAATTATAGGGAGCGCCCACACAAACAGGACCGATTTTGTTGGCCGAGGGCGGTCGTGACCCGTCGCACCCTGTGTGATTTCTATACAAATACAGGTACTTGCAAACAACGTAAGATCACGCACTCCCGCGCTACGCTGCGTGATGCGGTGAAGTGTGCAAATCGCCTTATCGAACAAGGTTTACCGTAGGCTGTTCATAATTTGGATATTTATCAAACAATGTGTCTTCTCATACATTCTTGTGTCCACTGTACTGTTTTGTTCTTTTCTATAACACTTAAGTATAACTAGCGGCACCAGTTATGATCACAAACGTTGGTAATTTTTCGGTCTCTTTGGCCAGAAGAAGACAAGGGGCGCCGAGGCTGCACGCGGTTGGTTCGTCAGTCGATGCTCATCGTCTATTGGACTATTCTCTATCTATTACATATTGTCAACTGTCTATTGTCTATTGGGCCGAAAATGTACATGTGCGATCTGTGTTCATGATTCCTGCCGGTACCTAGACCTATCATGAGTATTTGTTCGATTTATTGAATCATCTATTGTCTTGATCTGCACCCTAATTGCGTAACTCAATTGCTATCACCATGGCATTGTTTTTGACATTCATTACGCCGTGTAATTGCTATCCGTGCTCCCGTAAGTACCTCAACGCCGCAATGGATGTTATTGAACTGTCAAAATGAAAGACATGGCGAAAGAAAGATGAACTTACTAATCTTAATCAATGCACGTGCTAATGCTAAGTAACTTTTATCAATCTCAACCTCAGAAAAACCTTTGAGAAAATCGTCGGCTTACTGCAAGAACTCATTAACTGACAAAAACAAAACTGAGAAATCAATATTCATTAATTTTGATTCTATTGAACACCCTATAGATCATAAAGAAAGTAAGCGACGAAATAAAGAAAAAAAAAACAAAATTTCCACATTTCAGTTGACATCCTATTGAAAGCTACAGGGAATGCTCCGATAATGAAGAAGAAGAAGTGGGCCGTAGATGCAGAGAAACCAATCGGATGGATTGTGGAGTTCGTGAAAAAATATCTAAAATTAGAAGCGGATGAGAAACTGGTATGACTTTTTCCTTATTCTATAAACATTAACAGCCTTACTACAAAAAAGTTAAACATCTGTTCAACACGACGCTACCAAAAATAATACACACTTGTTTTAGACAAGCTAAGTGCTAAAACAAGTGTATATTATTTTTGGTAGCATTTGTGTTGAACAGATGTTTATCTTTTTTGCAGTACGGCCCCAAGGGCCTTCTACAAAAAAGATAAACATCTGTTCAACAGTATCGAAAATAATACACACTTGTTTTAGACAAGTTTATAGTACAACGCAGACGACATACTTTTTGTGCGATCGAGTCTGCCGCGCTTTGCAGCGCTCGAACAATCTGCGAACAATCTGTGCACTAAGTTTCGCAGATTGTTCGAGCGCTGCAAAGCGCTGCAGACACGATCGCACAAAAAGTCTGTCGTCTGCGTTGCCCCTAAATTATACATATACTTTTTTCGGAACTTTAATAATATCGAATCGCTAAGTTCCGAATAAAGTATCAATATAAAAATTCGTTCTTACTATTTATTGGTCGGTTATCAACTGGCAACACTAATCTTTTGGCTGTAATAACATAGCTTTTTTTACTTTTTCAGTTTCTCTACGTGAACCAGACATTCGCTCCATCACCGGATCAGTTAGTGAAGAACTTGTATGAGTGTTTCGGTACTGACGGCAAACTAGTGTTGCATTACTGTAAAAGCCAAGCGTGGGGGTGAACTGTGCTTAATTGTGTACTGAACGGCTGAAATATTAAGACGATTTTAAAAGTAAAAGGGTTCATTTTATATTTTAATCATGTAAAGAATTTCAATGTGGTAAACATCGCCTATGAGTGTAAAATACGCAGTAATTATTACACATCGAGCTTTCGAAAGATTATCGGCTAACTTCGGCCACGGGGTCTCATCAGGAACAAAGTAACATTTGTTGAAATAACTCATAATAGATGGCGTTATATGTATCGATTTGTAAATGAAGTTTGTGTAAAATTGAGAACATGAAAAAATAAATCATGAAAATTATTTGTTCAAATTTTGAAAAATGCTTTAAGCACGGAAAAATGTATAGCCCGAAGATAGCCCGCGCTAAATCGGTCACATTTCTTTGTATGAGATGAGGCATCTGTACGTATAGTATTATATTATCTGTGCTTCGGCTTTATAGAGCGTCATCTCTGTTGCACGAAGCACTAACAGTCCGGTATCTAATAAACAAGTCAGCGACAAAACGTCACATAGGTATGAGTGACGGATACGACGCTCTACAAAGCTGAAGCTAGCCGATCTCTTTCTCAAACTCGATGTGTAATATTTACTGCCGCTTATGTATTTTTATTTGGTTAATCTTTATGGCTAAGTGTTGAAGTGTTGTAAGTTTCTAGTCATTGTATCTCACTCCTGTGCTAAAAATAATTTGTTTTCTGTCGCACATTATTTTTTCTGTAAATGTTTGGAATTTGACCAGTGTCATGCCTCCTACAAATATATACCCTTACTTATAAACGTTAATTAAATAGCTCTTAAGTCAATTGCCACCTCTATTCATTGGCATATAAGTGACGAGGATAGCTGTATATTTAATCAGTGGTTAAATTAAGAGGCGTTTATAAGTAAAGGGGTTAATGTTATTTATGCAAGGGGGCCTATGTCCCCAACTGCTATACATGTGAGCACACAGTCATGGGCCTATGTCCCCAACTGCTATACATTAATACATGTGAGCACACAGTCATTAAGATATCTCATAAAAGTCCCATCAAATAATTATATGGGCGATGAAGTGATGCCAAACTATCGATAGTTTTCGTCTAAAAAAGGCCAATAGCAATATTATAGACGAAGTGCAAGCAGTGCAATGCTATCGATAGTATTGCTGCTTATAAAAATAAACTGTCAATACTTTCGAAGTTCTGAAGTATCGATACTACCTAGTACCTATTGTTTTTCAAAACTTCGATAGTATCGATACCAAAGAATAGTCCTATCGGTCGGCAACACTAGCGATGAACCACTGTTAGGTTTTAATTTGTAAAAATGAAGTTGATACATTCTTTGCATTCCTGTGAAATAAACATTTGTGAGGTTTTCGGATGATGACTGGACTTATTATGGGTCATAAAATGCTTGGGAGAATGCTTACGTGCATTTGTAAATGTGATCTTATGTAAAATATTAGTTGTAAGTGTATGTAATAAAGTTATAACGAGCATTTTGTAACTATAGTTTATTTTTATTTTGCTTGCGCTGAGTTGCAGAAAAGGTCATTAAGTTTTAAAGGAGACTTTAACGATAGAAATTGTATGCTTAATGCCTCCATTAAAATTTAATTATTTTTCTGCAAACGACCGTTATTTTAAAATTTTAATTTGAGGTTTAAAAAATCTGACAAGTGCGAGTATCTCGCGCCCTGAGAGTTCCGAAATATGCAATAGCGCCATCTATCAATGCCGCTATTACATCATAGTAGATAATATCTTATCTTGATCATAGACGGCGCTACTGCATACTTCTAGTGGCGCCATCTATGAGCAGATGGCTGATAGATAGCGCCACTCATAGTCACGTCAGTCATAGACAGACCTTAGACAGACGGACAACAAAGTGATACTATTAGGGTTTAGTTTTTCCGATGGAGGGTTTTTTTCTATTGAGGTACGGATCCCTAACCATTAAAAAGGATTTTAGGATATAAATAAAATTTTGTGTTATTCCTAAAACACGTTTATTTACGAAAACATATAAATATTATTCGGTAGTGATAAATACTTGTCACAACACTGCATAATTATCGGACTGTATGCCTACTTCTTGTCGCCGCTGCCGCTCACATACTCTTTACTCGTCGTCCGCGTCGGTAGATTATCTGGGCAAATAAATATCGAGTAGGTATGTCATCATAGAGGCCTAGACTTCTAGAGGATAACACAATCAAATCAAATCATCATTTATTTGCTTAGAAAGTAGGTACATATAATAGCGGTGTTTACAAAGTTTCTGACCCTTGTACAATCTACCATTTATAGGCATGCAAATATTGAGAAAAGCAGTAACATTTTTAAATTTTAAATACAAGACATGTCATTAATAAATGAAAATGCCAGTAATGTATAAAAATGTCAAGATAAAATAAAAATGATATAGAATTTATAGTGAATAATCATTAATTACAATAAAAAATAATAATAATAATGTCAATTATTATTATTATTTTATTACAATATGTGTTATAAATGAATAAATGGAATATAATGTCAATTAATAAAGCTATAGTGTACGGTCATTTAAAAAAAAACGGCAATAGAGTAATAGCACTTTTCCAGTAATAGGGCTGTTAGCTTCTTTTTAAACAATACGAATAGCAATTATCATAAAAATACTAATGTCAATAGATTACATTATAATTATTTGATTACAATGATTGCGGACTTCAGATTTTTCCAAAGACTTTTATTAGTCTTCTAATCCAAACTGTATTGTGCCTGTTCCATACTAATACTAGCTGTTCCCCGCGGTTTTACCCCCGTTGCTCGGCTCCTAAGTGTCGTAGCGTGATGTTAAATAGCCTATACTATTCCTCATGAATCTGGCTATCATTTACAAAAATAAGTATTCGAATCCGACTGACACTATGCGATCAAAATAAGAATAGGACTGACCTTGCGCCATAGTGTGACGTTTTGTATTAAAAAATCTATTACAATAGCTTTGGTAAATCAAAAACTCAATTAAATAAAGTGAAAAAAAAATTACGTTAGGTATTGATCCGCAAATTAATTTTCTTTGTAAGACTTACTTTTCAAGTTACAGTTGACAGTTCGTTCCTATTCTTATCGCGATCGCATAGTACTTCCAGAGATTAGCGCGATAATACAAACAAACTGTTCAGCTTTATAAAATATTTATTATTATTTATTTATTATTTATTTAATATTATATACCTGGTGGTCTGGAAGACTTGAGTGCAGTGGGTTTGGGTTTGTCCGAGCTCATCTTACTGTTGTGGGAGCGCGCCGACTCGCACGGGCAGCACGAGTGCACGCTGCCGCGCGATGTGTCCATCGCTTCGATTTTCTCTGTCTGCAAACAAATTCCTTTGTCACTTCTTTACATAGGTACCTACTATATGAAAAGATGTCGAAAATTAGTAAATTAAAAATGAAAAAAACCCGACTGCCAAAAAACAACTAAAAAGTTCAAAACAAGTGCACTTTTCAAGCAGTCTGATGCAGTTGGTGGCAATTATTTGTGTTAAATCTTAGATTTTATGCCACCAACTGCATCAGACTGTTTGAAAAGTGCACTTGTTTTGAACTTTTTAGTTGTTTTTTGGCAGTCGGGTGTTTTTCATTTTTAATTTACTATTTTTATTTTTCACTTTTTAGTTTTTAGGGTTCCGTACCAAAATGGTAAAAACTATTATTTAAAATGATAAAAGGAACCTAAAGATGATTTTAAAATACCTATTCAACGACACCCCACTTGACATAGTTCATCAACTTTTTTTTTTCATTTTGACAATATGGCGTCTGGTTGTCGCTGTGGTGAATTTTGATTACTGTTATGTCTTTAGTGACACTCGCAAGGTTAAGACGAATCGATTGACGTAAGAATTATCAAAATCGGCCTACGCATTTGGTCTCTAGACGCCACATAGAAACAAACATACATACATACATAGACTGATAAACACATTACCCTTCTTTGCGTCGCGCAGTCGGGTATAAATTGTACAGTACCCGGCAATAAATATCACACATCGAGATGTAGAAACATAATAGGCTAGCTTCGGCCTCGTAGAGCGTCGTCTCTGTCACTCATACCTATGTGATGTTTTGTAGTTACTCATCCGCCTAGCCTTTTCCCAAACTAGATTGGGGTCGGCTTCCAGTCTAACTGGTTGCGGCTGAATATCAGTATTTTACGTGGAGCGACTGCCATCTGACCTCCACAACCCAATTATTGGGTAATACCGGTATTCGAATGTTAAACCGGTTGTCAGACTCTCGGGCTCCTGACTACCCGTAACGATTGTCAAAGACATTCTTATGACAACCGGGACCGACTGCTTAACGTGCTCTCCGAGGCACGGAGGGGTCTCGATGTGTAAAGAACGGTCACCCATCCAAGGACTGACCGCGGCAAGCGCAGCTTAACTCGCAGATCGATCGATCAGCGCGGCTGTCATTTAGCCACGAGCCCCTCAATTGTTGTTGTTTGATGTTTTGTAGTTACTATTATAGGTAATAGTCTGTGTCTGAAACTGACAAGTCTGCGACAAAAAAACTGTCAGAGGGATTCGAAAAAATCTTTTTGTATAAGATAGCCAGATTCACGAGGAATAGTACCTACTTATTATACATAAGATACACTATTTAACATCACGCTATGACTTTTAGGAGACGAGCAAAATAAAGTCAGAAAAACCGGACAAGTGCGAGTATGCCTCGCGCCCTAAGGGTTCCGAAATATGATCATAGATGGCGCTACTGCATACTTCCAATGGCGCCATCTATGAGCAGATGGCTCCACTTATGGTCCGGTGACTGACGGCGGACAACAAAGTGATCCTATAAGGGTTCCGTTTTTCCTTTTGAGGTACGGAACCCTAAAAAACAAGAAGCGAAAACAAAGTAATAGTGCGAGCGGGTATCTTAAGGCGCTGATAACTGCCAACGGCCGTGAGTGATTTGGGTGATATAGCTTGAGTGTTCTGCGCTGAGCTCAAGCAACGTGACATACGTCTACCGAGCAATACGACTCGCCTATCAAGGAGCGCGCTGTGCCGAATTAGACGTATTATTACTTTTTAGTATCTAAAATATAAAATAAAAAAAAAGTAACAGGCAATATTATAGGTAGTAACATAGTCTTTTCACACAAAACAAATCATGAAAATATCTTAAGCGATTTGAAAGTAATTACGTTTTTATGTTTTGTGTAGACAGTAATTCATGAATTTATTTCATTAAGTATTTTACTACAATAGTTAACTATTCACAGGTGCGATTGATATATACAGGGTGGCAGGTTAGACAGTGGAAATATTTTAAGGGGTCATTGTACTCATCATTATGAACAATTTTTACTATTGGACCAACCCCGAAATCGCGGAAAAAAAATCAGCTGTTCCATGCTGATTTTTTTTCCGCGATTTCGGGGTTGGTCCAATAGTAAAAATTGTTCATAATGATGAGTACAATGACCCCTTAAAATATTTCCACTGTCTAACCTGCCACCCTGTATATGTTCTAGTTTAACATAAAAAAATTGCACAACTAACCTGCATTATTTGACGGCGAAATAAGAGATTTAAAATTTTAAATTTACGGCCGTTACCATTTACCGTCGCCTTAATAAGCCGATTTATTAGTTTGATCAGAACGATCTAAGCTCACCTTGTTAGGTGCAGAGGGCAGGTAGGGCCTGTCTCCGGCTGCCTTGGTCGTCGTTTTCTCAGCTAGAGGTAACCGAAGCTCATCTTGCAACGACTTCGTAGACGATGCTGAGTTCTGCTTGCCGGTATTCGGTTGCGGCGGTGCATCTTTATGAATGTATTGCTGAAAGGGAAGAAAATTTTGGTTATTTTTTGCCTAGGATGCACCGTTTCAGAGATATTTGAGTATTTTTTTTTATTTAAAGTACCTACTCATTTGCAAAACCACTAGGGCCGTACCACAAAAAAGATAAACACGTGTTCAACACGAATGCTACCAAAAATAATAGGCACTTGTTTTACCACTAGCTTGTCTAAAACAAGTGTGTATTATTTTTGGTAGCATTCGCGTTTAACACGTGTTTATCTTTTTTGTGGTAAGGGTGCTAGTGTTCTGCTGGCAGTAGTACAGTACAGTACAGACCTCGGGCACTCGCCACACGATGACGCTGCCGGCGGCGCAGGAGCTGACGATGGAGCGCGCGTCGGGACTGAAGCGCGTGCACGTGACGGCGCCCGCGTGGCCGAGCCCCATGTGCGTGTAGATGCCCTCCTGGTACTTCCACAGCTAGAACAACCAGCCGGTTACAAGCTTGCCCCAGTTTCTGAAAGGCTTAGTTTAAGGCCCCGGTATACGCCAACGGCCTTGAGTCATTTGGGCTGTATAGCTTGAGTGTTTTGCGCTGAGCTCAAGCAACGCGACATACATCCACCGAGCAATACGACTCGCCTATCAAGGAGCGCGCTGTGCAGAATTAGACGTATTATTACTTTTTAGTATCTAAAATATAAATTAAAAAAAAAAATATTAGGTAGTAACATAGTCTTTTCACACAAAACAAATCATGAAAATATCTTAAGCGATTTGAAAGTAATTACGTTTTTATGTTTTGGGTAGACACGAATTCATGAATTTATTTCATTAAGTATTTTACTACAATAGTTAAATATTCACAGGTACGATTGATGTATATATGTTCTAGTTTAACATAAAAAAATTGCACAACTAACCTGCATTATTTGACGGCGAAATAAGAGATTTAAAACTGGCCGTTACCATTTACCTTCGCCTTAAGGGCCATAGCTCAGGACGCCATGGCAGCGACGCCAGCAGCGCCGCCATTAAAACATGACAAATTGTATTAAAACGTAACGTAAACCTACCTCACTTGGCGACGGCTTGGAGTCGATGCCAGTTTGGCGTCACCGCCAGCCAAGCATACAATGTTGCATGTTTTGATTGGCGGCGCTGCCCTATCATTGCCGCCCTGAATAAAATCCTGTATCATTACCCCCTGAACAAAATCCTGTATCATTGCCCCCCTGAACGAAATTCTGTATAATTGCCCCCTGAACGAAATCCTGTATCATTGACCCCCTGAATAAAATCCTGTATCATTGTCCCCCTGAACGAAATCCTGTATAATTGCCCCCTGAACGAAATCCTGTATCATTGACCCCCTGAAAAAAATCCTGTATCATTGCCCCCCTGAACGAAATCCTGTATAATTGCCCCCTGAAAGAGATCCTGTATCATTGACCCCCTGAATAAAATCCTGTATCATTGCGCCCCCGAATGAAATCCTGTATCCGTGCCTGTGAAGAAAATGAGCAACGTTACAGCTAGTCAGCTAGCCTCACTCACCTTAACCATTTGATCGTTGCCTCCCGTGGCGAACAATTCACCGTTCTGTGTGATATCAAGCCCATTGACAGCGCCAACTTTACTTGCCTCAAGCTGGAGAAAATAAAAGAAATTCTACTAGGTATATACAGAACTGCTGAGAAGAGTTTTTTTGTTTGTTTGCGTTAAACGCGCCAATCTACCCAGTCGGATTCGAAAAAATCTTTTTGTATGTGATAGCCAGATTCATGAAGAATAGTATAGGTATAGGCTATTTAACATCACGCTACGACCCTTAGGAGCCAGGCGCGGTCCCAGGGTAAATCGTACAAAAATACGCCAAACACGGTAATTCACGGTATATCACATCGGCATTGATCGGTATGACCCCCCCTCCTAAAGTCTTCAGCTGCGATATGACCCCCCCAAAATCGTCGGCTATGACCGCGCCTGTTAGGAGCCGAGCAATGGGGATGAAACCGCGGATAACAGCTAGTCTATAGATAAGGCAGGTATAATATTGCATGTTACAGCTTACCTCTCTGGCAAGGTTGCCGCTGCCGGTCTCCCAGTACGCGACGCGTCTGTCCGTGCCGCCGGTCAGTAGCTGACAGCCCTGAGGCTCGAAACACACGCACATGAACAGCGTGTTCGCGTACATCACTTGTCGACGGGATAGCGAACTGGAAGGAAGGACGTTCATGTCTCGACATAGGTCTTCAAATGAAGGCTATTTGAAAAAGATACATATGCCGCGCCGGTTATACGAATACATAATGTCGCAGGGTCGTAACGAAATTGGAAGTCAAATCCCTAGCCAACGTAAGCCTAGAACTCAGGAGATTAATTATAAGTTCTACAGTACCCATGCGGTAGTAAATATTACACATCGGTTTCGTACACCTGTATGGCGGACACGGAGTTCTTGTGCTCCTTCAGCACCTTCAGGCGGAGCTGGCAACTAGTTGGAGCTGACTCACATGAGGTCCCATATGATGCAGGAGCCGTCGGTGCCGGCGCTGACGGCCTCGGTGTCGTTGGGGGACACCTGTATGGCGGACACAGGGCTCTTGTGCTCTTTGAGGACTTTCTTCAAGGTCTGGTGTTGCGGCTTTATGTCCCACACGCGGACCTGGCCATTAGAATATGCTATTAATCCTCAGGCGCGGTCCCAGGGGGGGAGGGGGTCACGGGGGTCAAGACCCCCCCCCCCAAAATCGTACAAAAATGCGCCAAACACGGTAATTCACGGTATAGCACGTTGGCATTAATTGGGATGACCCTCCCTAAAGTCTTCAGCTGCGGTATGACCCCCCCCCCCAAAATCGTACAAAAATACGCTAAACACGGTAATTCACGGTATAGAACGCTAGCATTAATTGGTATGCCCCCCCTAACCCCCCTAAAGTCTTCAGCTGCGGTATGACCCTCCCAAAATCGTTGGCTGCGACCGCGCCTGTTAATCCTTCAAGATTGACAAAAACGTGGCAAAAATAAAGTCATTCATACAGTACACTGATACACTCGTATTTATAATAGGTAATCAAATATGTCACACAATACAAAATACGATACTACCGCATTAAAAACGATCGGTTTATACCGGCACCCTCAAGAGAGGCCTAAGAGGGGCCTAAGAGGGCTTAAGAGTCCAAGTAAGGGGGCCAATGTTTACGTTTTATCTCAATGCCAATTAAATACAGTATAGTCACCTGTCCCTCGCAACCTCCAGAGATGAGTGTTCTGCCATCAGAGGTCATGTCGAGCGCTGACGTTCCTTTGTTGTGCGTGTTGAAAATGCAGTAGATCAGGCGGCCTGTGAGCGGCGTGAACGCGCGGATGTTGCCATCATTCCACGCTGGGAAGAAGTATTGTAATTTGACTAAAGTTTGTATTAGTCTCCGCCTCTCCGGTAGAGATATCACCAAGGTTACATAAAAGACGTATTCAAAGAGATTTGAAATTTCGACTGACGCGGGTAAGACGCAGTAGCTCAGTTGGAAAAGCGACGCCACGGTGCGGCAGGGGTCGTGGGTGAAAGTCCCGCCCGCGTCAGTTGGTTTTTGAAATCTCTTACATATTTAGTATCGATATTGTAATAGCTTAGTTTATAAGCTTCTTAGGTCAATAATTGCAGATAGAGATTAACCTTTTGAACGCCACGGCATAAACGCATCGTCGTGCCCTGTTACACCAAGCTATAAATTTCCCGCTTTTTCTGTCACGTATTTGTGTCGTTGGCGTTCAGGGACAGTTTTCGTTTGTCACGTATATGTGACCATGGCACTCAAAAGGTTAAGGTATAACAAATTGAGAGGTTAAGGGGAGGGGATCAAGCGTTTACATACTGAACATTTTGTATTAAGCAAATAATGCTTCCAATTTTTAAAAAAATATATCTTACTAGTCATCTCTGTCACAGAGATGATGCTCTTTAAAGCCGAAGCTAGCCGATATCTCGCTCTAAAGCTCGATTTATTGCCGCGTACTGTACACAAATGTATACAATACATACCGGACACAATAGACTTGCCGTCGCCTGAGAACAGGACAGCCGAGCACGTGAAGTTAGGCACCACGATCCGCAGCAACTCCTGGCAGGTCTCCAGGCACCACACGCGCACGTCGCCCGCGCCGGCCGTCGCGAACACTCCGGACATGCCTCTGGAATATTACCATCGTCATAGGACACACTGATCGGTTGATAATTGAATGGTAGCAACTTGTATTTTTATTTATGAGAAGAGAACGATGGTTTCTGCTTATCAGCACCCTTAAAAGCCAAAATACTTCACTATAACTTGCTACTATAAGTTCAAATTAAAAAAATAATTTTATTCAAAGTGGGCTAAAGCCAATTAGCACTTTTTGACCATCAACATAGAAAAAAGCGAAGCGAATGAATTTGCCTGCAAGGCCAACGTACTTGGGGAAGGCGATGTCTTTGATGGCGCAGCGGTGGCAGGTGACGACCAGCGTGGCGCTGAAGGTGGCCACATCGATGGCGTAGATCTAGCTGGAAGGAAAGGGTTATAGTAGGATTTTTACGTACTTGGGGAAGGCGATGTCGTTGATAGCGCAGCGATGGCAGTTGACGACCAGCGTGGCGCTGAAGGTGGCCACGTTAATGTCGTAGATCTCGCTGCTCCCGCATGCCGGCGGACTCTATCAGCTCTAGAGACGGGCCCTAAGATACCCTGCAAGGCCAACGTACTTGGGGAAGGCGATGTCGTTGATGGCGCAGCGGTGGCAGGTGACGACCAGCGTAGCGCTGAAGGTGGCCACGTTGATGGCGTAGATCTCGCTGCTGCGCGTGCCGGCCAGCAGCAGGCGGCGGCCGCCCTGCATGCTACTGGACTCCATTAGTTCCAGCGACGTTATGCTGCCGTCCAGCCTCGTTGATTTGAGCTGGGAGGAAGAGCTTAAGGCATGGTAAGGTGTTTTAGCATGATAAGGTGAATCTGTCAAGGTTGCGCGCGAAATTCAAAATCTTGGGTTTTTGCAAATTGCAGCGCTGTTTTACGTTGTACGGTGATCCAAATTCGATCCGCGACAGTAATGACAACATAGTTACTAAATAATAAAATCATCAAAATCATCAATATAGCCCTCGAAATTATATTTGAGGAAAATACGATTATTTCGTGAAACATGATTTTCCTCAAATATAATTTCGAGGGCTATTTTGATGATTAATGAACTACCGATATGCCATTTGAAATTGTACTTACTGTTAATTAGGATAGAATCTATGCTGCAAAGTTTGGATGTACCTAGAGGTAAAAGCACAAGAAAAATGCAAAGAAACAAAAGCACCAACAACTGGAAGACTTAAGTGTCAAAGTTACTTACAGCTTTGAAATGCGGCTTGTTAGGGTCGAGGATCTTGCCTTTGGGGAAGGACCCCTTCCAGTTGATCTCGTCCAGCACGTCTACGGTGCCGTCGCCACTGCCCACGATGAGACACCCGTCCTCCATTATGAGGATCGATTCGATTCCTGGGAGGCAAATTTTAAATATCTAACCATACTTTTTGGGCAGATGCCAGGGCCGGATTAAAAGGCGTGGAGGCCCTGGAGCAACTAGAGCCCCAAAAATTTTGGAATCAGACGAAAAAAAAATAATCAGACGAAATAAAAGTTTCAGTTTTTCAATAGTAGGTGCCAATTTATTTTAACAAAAAAAAATGCTCTTAACCAGCAGAATGAAACATGCATTCAAATTATGCTTACAATTACGATACCATACGTCAAAATAACTCGTGATCGGCCCACTATGACTTTCGCACGATCGAATATGTTAGAAAAACTCACACTAGGCACTTAAATAGTAGAAAGTCCCTTCTTAAATTTCATCCTCATAAAACTGACTTTTATTCCTACTCCTTCTCAATTCATGCTGTAAGATTGTGGAACTCACTCCCGCCTAGCATTCGTAACTTGAAAACTGTCTCTCTTTTCAAGAAACGTATAAAAGAGACGTGTAAAACCTTTCCTCTTAACTGTCGCTATAATATAGTATATATTATCATATATATTTATATAAGTATATATTATAACATATTTATTTATGTTTATTTACTTCTTGTGTTATTTAAGACGTTCACTCTAATCTCCTCTTCATGCTTTCACACACATTTCTTTTTTATTCATCTCTCCTTTCGCAGGTCTGCTGGCAGAAATTTCTATTGAAATAAGCAGTAGGCCTTTGTACTCCAATCACTTTTTAATTTATCACTGTAAATTCTATTGTGTGTACATAAATTGTTAAATAAATAAATAAAGTCTAAAATTTGTTTGCAATATCACGAACCTTGACTGTAGCAGATTGACTCTGGTCTCCTGCCCTTCTTCCAAGGTCCGCATTTAGCGAGGCAGGCAATCAACGCAGGCTTGCACATAGACACCGAAGCCATGGGGTCGGCAGGGTAGTTTATTGAGAACTTTATCATGTCACCCGTCCTAGCAGGGCAGAAAAAGATAGTTAAAACCTAAAACCCGACACGACAAAAATCAAACTGAAAAGCATGAATGAAACAAGAAAATATTTCTGACTGATAGCCTGAAATTCGGTCGTATGGGACATGACCCCCCCCCAAAATCTTATAAAAATGTACGAAACACGGTAATTCACGGTATAGCATGTCGGCATTAATCGGTATGACCCCCCAAATAAATAAGTCTTCGACTGCGGTATGACCCCCCCAAAGTCGTCGGCTGCGATCGCGCCTGTCTTTCATTTCGTCTATTCTTCTGTAGACAAAACCCGTTTCTATCGTGGTCATGCTAGGCCGGCAGATCGTTATTAAGAAGTAGGTATTTTAGACTATGTAAATTTTAACTGTGTAATAAATGAGACGGTACTCACGTGGTGCCGGCGTACCCAAAGGTGTCGTCTCGACTGACGGCGATGCAGCGGACACAGCGCCGCAGCTTGCCGAGAGACACATCTACCACGTCCAGATTCTTGCTCTCCGCTCGAATGTTCCATACTCTGAGGTTAGCTTGAACACAACGTATATGGTTAAGGCCTCCCTCACACTAGCCTATCACCAGTGCTGTAACTAGGGCGGTGCCAGCGCAGGCGCGGAGCGAGGGGCGGGGTCATGGGGGACATGACCCCCCAAAAATCTTACAAAAATGTGCGAAATACGGTAGGTAATTCACGGTATAGCATGTCGGCATAAATCGGTATGACCCCCCCAAAGACTTCGGCTGCGGTATGAAACCCCCCAAAATCTTCGGCTGCGACCGCGCCTGGGAGTAGGGCGCAGCAATGACCAGGACTAGGACCAAGAAGAGCGCAGTAATAGAAGCTCGCATCAGCTGCATAAAAGACTATAGTTAGGTACGGCATTGCTTAGAAGGAAGTTGTGACTGGCTTAATAACAGCCTAATAGCCCAAGCACGCTCTCTGACTGAAACAATAGCAGCAACACATCATAGTAGTTACAGTAGGTACCCCAGTAGGTGCCGATGCCGACACGTTAGAACCAGTACCTAGGTAGGTATACCTTGATCTAAGTTTTTTTTCAGTACTCACAATCACCCCCAGTAACAAAAGAGTTGACCCTCAAATTGAGGGCAGTCAGCGTCATAGCATCCCCAGTGGTCAGCTTGGCGGCCGCCGCGGTGCCTGTGGCCGAGCCCGCGACGCAGTCCCACAGCACCACGCACCCGTCATCGCGACCTCCCAAAGATATCATGTAGCGCTCGTCTGAGGAAAACGTTAGCGCTTCTACGCGGACCTGCGGTGGGTTAAAGAAAAACTAGATGGGCACCTAAACACTAACGGCCGTACCACAAAAAAATAAACATCTGTTCAACACACGTTCAATACGAATGCTACCAAAAATAATAGGCAATTGTTTTAGCACTAACTTGTCTAAAACAAGTGTGTATTATTTTTGGTAGCATTCGCGTTTAACGTGGGTCTATCTTTTTTGTGGTAAGGCCGTTAAGGCTTTATCGCGGCGAGAGCGCAGCTGGCTCACGGCGAGTTCGCTGCGAATACGTCGCGACTAGCACCGTGGACGCCATGTTGTACACTCTCGTATAACTAGCGGCAGCAATTATGAGCACAAACGTCATCTGCGCATTAGCTGATTTTTCGGTCTCTTTGGCGGAATAAAGAGGACGTGGGACGCCGAGGCTGCACGCGATTGGTTCATCAGGCGATGCTTATCGTCTAATTGGACCATCCTTTATAATACAATTTGTCAACTGTCTATTGTCTGTGTTCATCACTCACGCCGGTACCTATGCCTATGACAAACAGCCTGCAACGCAACCTGTTCGGTGCGCGTTCGCTGTGAGCTCGTTCTATACTCTAATTGCTGCTGTGAATAAGGTCCTTACTGCCACACTAGCGATTTGTGAACGTGTTTCGTTCGAATCGGACATCGGTTCGCGCTCGAAAGTGAACAATGTCGGTGTCGCACGTGGATGGTTGTTCCATTTACTTCGCAAGATGTATTTATATATAGGCGTGAGCTAAGAGCACAGATCGCGCATGTACATTTTCGGCCCAATAGACAATATAAACAGTTGACAATACGTAATAGAGAATAGTCCAATAGACGAAGAACCAATCGCGTGCAGCCTCGGCGCTCCCCGTCTTCTTCATTCCGTCAAAGAGACCGAAAAATCAAATGCGTGACGTTTGGGCTTATGACTGGTGCCGGTACCTGTACCCGATTAACGCAATGATTTGCAACTCGTATACTTATCTACTAGGCATTTCTGATCTCACGTCAAATAAGTAGGTAGTGGTGCCGATTCTGTTGTTTACGAACTAAACTAATTTGTTAAGGCGAAGGTAAATGGTAACGGCCAGTTTTAAATCTCTTATTTCGCCGTCAAATAATGCAGGTTAGTTGTGCATTTTTTTTATGTTAAACTAGAACATAATTATTATATACATCAATCGTACCTGTGAATATTTAACTATTGTAGTCAAATACTGAATGAAATAAATTCATGAATTCGTGTCTACCCAAAACATAAAAACGTAATTACTTTCAAACCGCTTAAGATATTTTCATGATTTGTTTTGTGTGAAAAGACTATGTTACTACCTATAATATTGCCTGTTACTTTTTTTTTATTTTATATTTTAGATACTAAAAAGTAATAATACGTCTAATTCTGCACAGCGCGCTCCTTGATAGGCGAGTCGTATTGCTCGGTGGATGTATGTCGCGTTGCTTGAGCTCAGCGCAGAACACTCAAGCTATACCGCCCAAATCACTCAAGGCCGTTGGCGTATACCGGGGCCTTAAGTCTCTTTCTAATAAAAAAACATGAGAGAGGGATAGCAGATATTTAATCCTGTCAAATTAGTCCACTTGAATAGTTGTAATGTCAATTTAGTCGTAATCGCAAAAGGTCATGACTATTTTTCCGTAAATGACAAGGGCGTAGACTAATTTGACAGTTCTAAATATTTGCTGTCCTTTTTCAATGATATTTATAAGAAAGAGATATAGTGTGAATCATGGTATGCTATCTTAGAACAAATGTAGTGGTCTTCTAAAAAAAAACGATTGTCGGTTGTTAACGAGATGGCGCTATTCTAAATTATTACTATGAACAATGCTTTTTTAAAAGACATGACTTTGGAATCAAGTCTTTTTGCTCCAGATAAATAAATTTGATCAGTGCTGCCATATTAAAATGAATATGGTAGGGTAGTAGAATAATAAACTATTGTTTATATACAAAAACTGAAGCTTGCGCTATCATTAAATTATTGTTTCAGTTTATTTTAGGTTAAAAACTCAGTTTTTATAAGATTATACTATATGAATATTTTTATAAAGAAAACAATTTTGCCATTTTTTGGCTTGGTACGTTAGTTCAATTTTCACTAGCAACATTGAGTTGTGATGCGCGCGCCGGTCTTAAGTACCATATTAGAGATGGCGATTCTTTCCGAAAAAGATCGATTATTAAATCGATTCGAATCGTGACCTAATGAATCGATACACAAAAAAATCGAGGTCTAATAGATCGATTTCCGAAAAATCGATCTTTTTTTCAAATTTTCGTTTATAATGTGATATAAATCTATTTAATTAAAAACAAGATACATATTATAATTTAACGATCTCTTATCAGTAAAATCAGGTAATTCGATAATAAAAAAAATTTTTATTACCATATCAAACTAACAGATCAAGTATAAAACGACATTTATTTTCTACATTTAGAAGTTTTACAAAGTTAAGAAAATGCTATAGAATGATGTTTTACAAAGTTAATAGTCAAAGACTAAGTCAAAGACTACAAACGTAACTTTTTTTATTCAAGAGACGCGAAGGAATCTAAACATACAGCCATCTCGCGAGTTTTTGAATAATTCATTCTATAACCGGCAGCACTTTCTTAATACGAGTACATTCAATTAATTGTAAATAGTTTTATGGTTAAAAAAAAAAAAAAAAATCGAACGTCGATTTTCAAGGGTGAAAAATCGATTCACCGAATCGATTCAATACTACATATCGAATTAAAAAATCGATCTTATTGGCTCCAAAAATCGATTATTCGATTAATCGATTTCAGATCGCATCCCTAGTACCATATTGTTTTGAATTTTTCACTCACTGGAAATCTGCGAACTTTACTTGTTTTTATCTGTTTTGAACAAGTAGAATTTGCTTAAAGTATGTAATTTGAAAGTGCTTCATCATCTCGTTGAGAAGAGCAATAGTTCGTCCGAGTTAGTGTCAAGTTTCTATAAATATACACTGTGTTTTGGTGAGATATAGGACTACAGTTTTGTTTGAGATAAAACTCCAGTTTTGTTTGAGATAAGACTCCAATTTTGCTTGAGATAAGACTCGAAAGTGTTTTGTGTTGTGTTGTTGTGACTTAAAAACTTGAAATACCTACCTAAAACTTAAAAATACCTGTGAAATTAAAAACTTGAAATACCTAGCTATATAGAGGTATGTTATACCTAGCTATACCTATATAGTTATAGCTAGGTATGTTGTACCATTGAAATCATTTGTCGGTTGAGAACTAGATGGAGCCACTTTAATGGTACCAAAAAAAACGCCGAGTTAGCAGTCTATTTCCTATATACATATTGGTCTATGGTGTGAATAAAATTAGTTTAGTGCGATGTTCGACAGAATCAGCACCAGTAGGTACCTCAATAAATTAAAATGCATTCACTTGCCTTGTGCAATTCATGACTTCCGATTAGCGTCTTCTTCTTAAAATCCCACAATTTAGCAGAAGCCTTGAACCCAATGTGGTTTATTTGACCCGAACCTACGAAGGTGCCTTTAGGAGACAGAGCGACTGTCGATACGCTGTTTGTATGGCCGCTGAGGAAGTACATCTTCTTTGTCTTCCACTCCTGGATGCAGACCTTGTTGCCCATTGGGTAGACTATGTGCGCGCTGTCTGGGTGGACCTTGAGGCCTCTGATGGCAGATCCTGTGAGAGTAAGATAAGTAATTGAAAGATAAATGTGTTCAAACCGTGGCCCAAATATTTACCTAAACACACCATTTACATATGGAGCAGTGGTCGCCCAGCCCCCATTTGTTTCATCACCACTGCTCTAAAATCGGTGAAGGAAAACATCGTGAGGAAACTGGCATGTCCTAGAACCAAAAACTCGAAGGCATGTGACGTCCACCAACCCGTACTGGGCCCGAGCAGCGAAGCAATCGCTACAGCTCGGGATGTTGATAGATAGGTATAGCAATCGAACCCAGAAAGTCGCCAAAACGCGATGAAGCATGGAAGCAATCGCTAAAACTCGGGATGTCGAAGCAATCGAACGCAGAAATTCGCCAAAACGCGATGCAGCATCGAAGCAATCGCTAAAACGCGTGATTGCGATACCTACAGCAATCGAATATAGAGTCGCCAAAACGCGATGCAGTCGCAGAATCGCCGATGCTAAGTCTGCCTTGGCCCTAATGCCGGAGTCGCACTGGTACGGCGACAGCAACGATATGAACAATAAATTTTGCTTGTCATTTCTGCAGTGCGGCCACCGACATAATTATGTTTATAATACGAGTTTGTTTTCACGAAATCGCCATACCAGTGCGGCCCCGGCCTAAGAAAAGTTAACTACAGTTATTAAATTAAGCACTTGTTAAAAAATACTTACCATCAAATCCAATGATAGCATAAGATTCCAAATTCTTCACATCACCCATGTTATAATAATTCTTCAGTCTTTTCTGATATTGTCCAATATTTTGCTGATGATATTTGTATAAAATAGGGATTAATAAAAAATATGTATTGTCTGTTCAGAAGACTTGGTTTGGTGATGGTTGCGTATTATTACTGTACTCTGTGATGGTTGCTAAGCAACATGTAAACACTCTTTGGTAGTCATAGTTCTTTACTACATTTTTATGGCATGAGCATGATGGTTTTTGCAAAAGAGTATCTATTAAATTGAGTTGTTATGTCCCTGGAATTCTACAATATGCTATTTAAAATTTTTGTTATTGTCTTATAGCAAGATGTAAAAATTAAAATAAAGCACAACATACAGATATCTAAATATTTAATTACATGGTAGGTACAGCTACAGATCAAGCCATACATTTCCAGTATAAGCTGATCTCCCATTGTATAGGATTTCCTTACAGTGAGAGCTCAGTTTAAACTGGGAATGTATAGCTTGATGTGTAGCCGAGTGTACATTCATACAATCAGTCAATACATTACAATTATTAATTAGTCAAAATATTTTTTGTATATTTGCTCAAATGGACTGGCCAAGTGGCCATAACAATTAACATTATAATTATCCATTCTTATTTCCTTCCGAGGCATCTTCGGCGCACCGCCTTTGCTTTTTCATCAACCTGTTCTTTAACTACTTCAGCAATCCGCTTGGTTTCATTTATCATGTACTGTTTTATTACTGACAGGAATTCTGATAGCTGAAAACAAAATAAAAAAAAACTAAATCTAAATTGGTTCATCGGTTACGATCTACAATGGCACAGACACACATTTAACTTGTAACAGCCTAGGCCTCTGTTTGCATTGAGGGGTTAAAAATGTTTAATATTGTAGCAGTTATCCGACAGTGGATTTGTATTGACAACAAAAAGAAAGAAAAAGAGATGACCTGGTCAGAGAGTCGCCTTAGGGGCCTTTCATGCGTATGCATCACACAAACATGCTACTACAATTTAAAATACCAAACTTGACTGTAGGATGCTACATCAAACTCGTTTGATGTGTTAATATTATCAACAACACTGCCTAAATCTATAGTAGAAAGGAACTCTTTGACATTGCAAGGATTTAAGTTGATCTACACTCTACAGGTCATCCTAAAGCCATAAGAGCAAGTGAATTTAGTGTACATAGTTGATGATAAATATGATGATAGACTAGCCAACAGTGAGAATACAACGATAAAAAACAGAATACGTACAAGTAGTTCATCCTCCTTTTTACCAAGCTGTACGAACGCGCATTGCTTTGCATGGCTTTTATGTTCCGCCCACGGGTCATCGCTAGCTTCCCAGCCATCCAGCTCCTTGCCACACAGGAAACATTTAGCAGCATCTGCGTCTTCGGCGCCCGTCGCTACGGAATAAAAACCAGCCTCCGCCATGTTCCGCACATTACACTTGTTTTTATCATTGAATGGCCAGTTTTTGAAGGTTTTTATTCTTTCTTCTACTAAAAATAGTGAAGGGCTTTCTAGTACTGCCTTTACCATTTTTGGAAAATAATTAGTTTTTTAGGAATCAACACAATTTAATTTGCGGTTAGAGATTCAAAATCAAGTTCAAAATAAAAATACGTTTAGTTAGCTGTCAATTGAAAATGTCCTTGTCATTTTCTGTTCAACCATGTTTTCAACATTCACCCGCATGAAACGAAACGTTGTTTGACATTTCTGGAAGATATTCTCGATAGTAGTTTAATGGTTAAATTGTATTGCAAAAATAAATGTAATAAATTGAATAAAATAAAAACACACGTAAAACGTAATATAAATAAATAAAACTATAGTTTAATAAAATTCAGCGAGAATCGATTAAATAGATTGATTTTAAATGGATGAATCGAGTAGTACATTCGATTCACATAGCTGTTCTTTTCTTTTTCTGCTGTGCTATCCCTTCCCTAGTTCCCTTCCCTTTCCTTTATTTATTTCATTTCCATTCTCTAGAATCGCTCGTCGGAGTTTTTAGGTTTTGAGGATTTTAGGTTTGTTGGATTTTACCCAATACAGCTTCGTTAAAGTTATTTGTCAATGTAGACAACGTTTTCTATTTAACGTTGTAATTTCAGACAAAATAATTGTGATTAAAAGTTGATAGTTCATTACCTCTTGATTGAGCGATTATAAACGAAACCAAGTGCCTACCTAACATTTAACAATCTTTTAGCTGTCTCTATTTTAAATATCGACTTTCATTTGTTTTCGTTTGGTGTTTAGTGATTTTACGCGAATATTGCGATGATCCGAGCTGTTTTCTAGCATCGTCCAGTCGAGTAAAGTATTTTGGTAAGTGATCTTGCTTCTTTAATATTTTTTGTAGAAATGAGGTAAACGTGAAACCAGTCATGCATGAATTTTAATTAAATTAATATTCATGATATGTACATACTATTCTCACAAATTAACTTTTAAAAGTGGACCCTGCATGTTAAGTCTACAATTAAAATTTTAATAAATTACGTAAATTGCACACTCATTCATAACCGAAAATATCCATGAGGAAAATGATAATTTTAAAAATAGATCTAATTCATAACGTCGCGAAAGAGCACTTTTACACATAACCCCCAAAAATTGTAAGTTGCAGTCATGGCATGCCAAAACACATGTCCTTGATCAAACACCTTACTGCTATGAGGTAGGTAGGTCAGTCAGCTGACGGTCTATTATTTCTTTCAAAAAATCTGTGTCAAATTAACAGTAGGTAGGTACACTCGACGCCATTTACGGTCGACCACTTTTCGCCCTTATTACTAACAAAATAAGGGTGAAAAGTGGTCGACCGTAAATGGCGTCGAGTGTACCTACTTGGGCAGCAAAATCAATACCATCTCTGATAAAAAAAAAAGTTTAGGAAGCTGTGAATTACAAAGTAATAATAGGTAGGTAATCCTTGATTTTTGTCTTCTATTCAAAATATATTGTGTGGAATCCACGAAAAAATGATCCAACGGATTCTATATACCTATAAAAAAAAAATTGGGCGAATTATAAAAGAAGTGGCACTAATGTTCTACACTTTCTAAATTTACCTAACCATGTGAAGGTTGCTAGGATGCTTGCAAGCTGTGATTCTCAAACACATGTTGTTAAAACCCACTTAGAATTGAAATTAGCGTCTTAGAAATTAATTAGTTTTTTTTTTTGAAGTTTTACAAATTTTCCCAGTAGGATCACTCTTATTATTTTAATAAGCTAGGCAGGTATTTTAAAAATAAAAATTATATGATGAAAAAAAATTTATATAAGTAGGTAGGTATACAAGTAAATAAATATTTTTTTGATTTTTTTTTTTTATAAAAGTTATGAGGAGGTACAATGCAGTTTTTGCAATGTGCTGATGGACTAATGAACTTATGATGATAATGAACTATAACTTAACACAAATCTACCTATTCAAAAAATATTATACCAACAGCCTTAAGTTCAATAATATTGTGAATATTTAATACATTATTCAGCAGATTTACGATTAATTATGAGTATCTTAAGGAAACTCAGAATGCTTCTTATAATTTATTATATTAATGAGAAAATGTATATAGGTAGGTATGTATTAAAATTTTAGCATTATTTTCTTCCTTTATAGCTATTTAAAGTAACTACACCATTGGCCGTTGATTATTTATAGCTTATCTAGTGCTCTGTTTGTAAATGGAGCGTTATTGGCCCACACACTTCATGTTTAGCTACTGTGCATACAATTATTTAGTAATAAAAGTACAGTCACACTGTTTATACCTATAATTTGTCATAAATTATCAATTTAATTAGACTACATTAAAATAAGTATGTCATTAATTTATTGCTTTGAAATTTTCTACAGAAAAAAGTTATAAAGAAATTACTCAATCAAAAAGAGAAAATTAATTTTCTTACTCCAATGTAATAACTATGAATCCTCGAAAATAAAAGAAGACCTCAAAAGTTGTTAAATGTTTTCATGACAGTGACTTTATTAGCTCCTAACATTCTACTAACATAAATAATTTATATATTATCATTAGGGCGTTTTTCCACCACGATCCGACGTCGACATTATTGAGCCGACGCCGACACGACGTGGAAAACCATTAGTAGGTATTATACACGCGCCTAAAGTCGGTTTAGTGGATAAGTGCTTAGGTATATTACACATGCGTACCCAGGTATAGTATCTGGCAAGAAAGATGATCACAGAATGTCACAGATCGCGCTTGTACATTTTTGGCCCAATGGACAATTGACAGTTGACAATACGTAATAGAGAATAGTCCAATAGACGACGAGCATCGACTGACGAACCAATCGCGTGCAGCCTCGACGCCCCCCGTCTTCTTCATTCTGCCAAAGAGACCGAAAATCAGTTAGTGCGCAGGTGACGTTTGTGATCAATAATAATCAAGATCCACGCCGATACTTATACCTACTAAGTATAGATTTTTTCTAGTGATGAAACGATTATTACTTAGCGAGTAGAATTATTGCCCGTAATAATCGACGGTTACGATTAATCGTGTAATGCCAATAATCGTCGATTACGTTTAATCGTAATCGTTTTATCACAAATTTCTACATCGAAATAATAATAATCGCTTTCCAAACAGGTAGGGTGCGCATCATCATCATCCTCCTGCCTATATCCCAATTTGTTTGGGGTCGGCGCAACATGTCCTTTTCTTCCATACACCTCTATCAGCCTTATTTCAATTCTTGACATACTTTGGTTTTGGCCGCGTGCCTGATACCAACCCTCCTTGGGTATGCTTTTGTTGGTAACGTCACCTACGCTTCTTTCTATCTCTGAAGTCCGACATTTCAAAAGTTGACCATCCGCCAGGTTCAGATGTTAACAGACCATAGATACTGAACCAGGGCATACTTAATATGATCAGCCTATAAATCCCACTGCCGGGACTCAAGCCTTCTCTGTCAGAAGAAGTGGGCCATAAATGCCGTAATCCACCACCTGGGTTCAGTGCGGGTTAGTACTCTTGGTAGATGCCACAATGTCTTCCATATTTTGGTTCTTCTAAGACAGGCCGGTTACCTCAAGATGATTTCCTTTACCGTTTTTAGTGAGCTCTTGCCTAATTCAAATTTCAAATCAATAACTATCGTCAGTGGAAGTGGAAAGGCAAAAGTGCTAAACCGCCAAAAGAAAGAGATAAACTGTACATTTTTTTCTTATAAAAAAAAACTTAATATGCGTTTTCCAAAAGTACCATTTTGGCTATTTAGCGGTCTTTCCGCTGACGAAGATGATATCCTGCATAATTATTATTTACAGAAAACGGTTTTAGAACATGGCTCAAATTTTTAGCGGTTATCATCTGCAATTGCGCATTTGGCGCTCGTTTAGATTCCCTCATCCAACAGACTACAGAGTATTAATTTTATTTCTGTTTCGTTCGGTCTGGGACACCGTCGGACGTCGTGAGTTCGTGACGTGTTCGCGTGTGACGCGTTTACGCGCCATATGTTCGTTCGCAAACTTGCGCGTTGGTCTTTAGCACATCAAGTATTGTGATGTCACATATCACGTGTTTAACAGCTGTCAAATTATATGCAGCGGTACCTACTTTGGACAAGACGAATTTAGCGCGGTAACGGTAATGTCGATTGAACTGAAATATATTTTGGATTAATTTTTATACTGTGAAGCTCCTTTTGCGAAAAACCATTAAATGTGACATTTTATATTTTATCGTTATTAATGGTGTTCACTCAGCCCGTAGTCATTCACAATCGTTCCACAGAACTTGTAATTTATTATCAACAGTCATTACGACGTTTAATTTCTTGGCAAACATGCGACAGTAATGCCGTATGCAAGGACAGAGGACTCACGACATGCGTTAACTCTGTAAGGTCATTTCTGACAAGACTATAAAGGAAATAAATTGATACATTTCTTAGAAATAATGTAGTGGCAAAGATTCTTGACCCGTGGAAATGTGACTGATGGATATATTATAGGTACAAGACTTGTAGACCAAATTAACGTCCCTTGTTGGATGTTGCCAGTAAAGGTCTTTGTGTATTGTTAATGAACGCTGGTTGTGGAAAAAAAGAAAACCGTTCGAAAGTTAGTCAAAAGACAGGACGAAGCATACAAACAAACATAGGTATTAGATGTCTCTTCTGCGTTTTACACAAACCATTTTCATTTGTTTTCTCTATTTTACTAAAATATTCTCTAGCAGTAGGTATCTAGGTATGTGACTGTCAAATGCTATCAAAGTATATTCGATAACTTTAAACAATTATAATTACTGTCAATGGATTACTTAACTAGATGATTAGGTGTCGTTTTACCGATAAAACTATAAAAATACTCGATACGTTAATAAAATCACAGCTGGTTTAGAATCCCACTTTGCTTATAAAATATTACTTGAAACAGAACTTATAAAACTAAGAAACCAAGAAAGGTTGAATGTTTATGATCGGGTGAAGAAAATAAGAGCGAGAGTGAATAATAGCTTTCAGTCAATCTCAAACAATCCTTTTCGCGCTGAAATTGAATTAAGCTTCCAAGGGCATTTATTCTTTGACGATTTAATCGATTCCTCCCGAGCAAAGAACTACCCAACAATTCTAGTAACTATAGTTCAAACTTTCATTGTAACACCCTGAGGTTGAGTTGCAGCTTGTAATGTCATAGAATGCGGTTACAGCGCGCGAAACAATGATCGCGTATCGCGACCGGATCACGTGTGATATGGATATGACTTAACGCGATACTGTTTACTAATTAGCGAAGGCCATTGCCCGTCACGGCACATGTATCGTCACGAAATAGTAAAAAAAATACCAGAACAAATTGAAAAAATAAATTCCAACCCACATACAAACCTGTTCAGGCAGAAACGTGGAGAAAACCTAAGACTACCATTTTGTAAGGCCAAATTACGATTTATTTTTAGAAAATAAATTGCTTTTAGGTAAATGGGGCATTTTTTGCATAGACTGTCTTGTTAGCCAATTAGTAGATGAACAGAATGATCTACCTACTTAATAAGATTAGAAGTATTTTCTCCGACCAGGTAAACAACTTTTTAATCTTGAACATAATATATTGGCAATGAGCGAATTGTTTACGCAGCTATAACACAAACGAATTTGATTTGTTGTACAACAAAAGTAAACCATCTGGATATCTGGATAAAATCACTGAAGAATATAAGTCCAAACCGGCACGGGTTTTGCTTTATATGTACCATAAAAATATGCCAAAAGTATCCTTATAAGCTCACAATATGTAGCTGTTTTTGGTAAAACAGACTTGGACATAATACCGAGCTGAATAATGATCAAGCTGTGGATAAGCTATTACGAAAACTTCAAGAGCTCCCAATAACTCTTGCAAGATTCACTTGAGAATTAGGTCGCCTAAATCCGGGCGAAGTCCTATCGTGGCTGGAGTTCTATCCGACGTAAATCAACGTATCGCTGGCGACAAGCGTGATTTATTTTTATGATCCGCCAATAAAGTTGTTACAAATATCCCGATGGGGACGAGCGCCATGAAAAGGAAATGGAATGACGTTTGTTCTGTAACGCAGAGTTGTATTACTTGTATTACTTTCTGCATATTTAGCGTTCGTGTCTCACTTTGTGACAGATTTGTTACTGATGTTTTTATTGTTTTGGGTTTAGCATTGTTGGTGTCTTTGGCAGCGTGTGACTTGAGTTTTTGTTGCTTATTATGTGAATATTTGTTACAATTTGTCCCAATCCGAGTTAATTTGTGGAAAGTTTCATAAAAATGGTAAACCTTATTAGCCCCCTTGCTTATAGACGCCTCTTAACCTTAACCACTGATTAAATATGCAACTATCCTTGTCATTTGTAGGTATGACGATGAATAGAGATGACAATTGACATAAGAGCTGTTTAATTTAATCATCATTTATAAGTAAGGGTGTTAGTGTTTAGTGTTTACACAGGTTTTGTAAATCTGTTTTCATACTTCATGGCAACGAAATGAGATTAGAAGATGACAAGACTTAACCCACGCTTAAATCGTTCTAGTTTCCTCAAGTACTGGGCAATATTAGGGCGATAAGACGTGCCATGAACGTCCCATTTCCTGTCTCCATTAATTCTCCGAATATTTCTTGTAGGAGAATCATGGTCGGCTTCCAGCCAGGTTAAATGGCGCGGTGGTTTCCGGGATAGCTCGGGATAGGCCTGGCGATCGATGCGGCAGCCGCACTGCGGCTCATCTCGGGTTCAACGAGCCTAAACTAGTTTGGAAGTTTTCGGGAATTACTAACGAGGACTTTTTAGGCTAACGATATGCAATTTTTGTAGATAGGTACCAAAGTTACCTGAAGTTACGAAATTCGAGTGACAGTGATTGAACTTCCTATACGAGATGGTTGAAGTAAATCGGAAGAAACTATCGATGTAAAATGAACAAGGTAGTCTTATAAGTGCACAGCAAGTTAACAATGAAGATTTAACTCGAAGAAATATACTCAGCTACATAAATACATCTATCTTTTCTCCAAACTCTTGCACGAAAGTGAACAGTTTGTAAAGTAACAAGCTGCAGTGCACTTCGTAACTTTTAACTGTCCAACTTGATTCTTGGACCGTTCTTGACTTCATTCAATTGTTTCTCCGAAAGTTCCTCGTTGAGAACTATCAGGAAGTTGAACTAATGATTTTAAACCTAGCCCTGGGCAGTTAATGGATTGTTTACAAGGGAAACGTGTACCGTACGAATCAATAAATTGATGTCAATGACTGGCAATTGACTTTAATTAGCTATATCGAAGTCGTTGAGTTATTCACCACGTTGTGATTTGCATGATACACAGTAAATTAGCATTTAAGGAGCTCTTCGTCATGCATGATTAATATTAGCCGTTATTTCGTGATTCATCTTTGAAGTCTATATTCCTGCTAAATCTCATATTTTGCCGGAGAGTTGGTTTTTCTAACAGATAGATATGCACAGTGAGTCCATTTGCGTCAATTTTGCTTGTTGGTATTCGTTAGTGCTCCAAATCCTGATTTAATTTATCAAACAACGGTTTAACCTAACATTAACGATCGCCTACATAAAAATAAAGCTGAAATTTCTGTACAAAGTAGGTACAGATGGAAAATGTTCCCGAAATTGAGCGATCATTACCGGTAATGAGCCATTCAGAAGTGTGCGTTTAGGTTTTAGCCCCGTCGACAGGGGATTATGTTTGTCCTACATAAAATATTGGATGATATGGAAAGCGGTATATTCAGATTTACGAACATCGATCCAAGCCGATAATGTCGTGGCGATGTTTCGAGAAAGCCTGTACCTAGAAATGGAAGTATGTAAGTTAATGATGATGATAAACAAAACCTAACCCACATTCTTAGTTTTAATCTAAAAATTAACCTATCGATAACGAGTGACACAAACCTAAATACTGATTGAATTTACATAAGGCATACTAAATAGGTTCACTAACAACCTATTGTAGTGAGTTGCTGTCAACTCGACACAATTTATTCGAAAAAAGAAAGTATTGATCGAAGTAAATATATAAGTACCTAAGTAATAAGTTACCTAAGTAATAAGTAATAAGTAAGTTAGTAATAGGTAATAGTAATAAGTAATAACTAAGTAGTAAGTAAGTAATAAGACAGTAATATAATAAACAATCCTGGCCATTCCTGGCCTAAGTTTTGGGACTTGGCATTAGCAGCGAATAACTTAATGTTTCTTTATTTTCGCTAAATTAGCGTGAATGTATTTCTATGTTATGGTTGCTTATTAGTTTTTCTTTTTGTGTTAACGTCAAAAGAAATAAATTGAACTTTATTACTTCAACATCGTCGTTAACCAGAACCTAAATTAACCAACTGCTATGTATTTATAACCTTACTTAGCTTATGCCACATTTCAATCCAGTCATAATCACTCCTACATAAATCGATTTCCGACTTAGCTCACAGATTTTATTGTGTATTTCTCTCAGCGTCCGTATCAGGTGGCAACGATTGACTATATGGGTCAGGCAGGCTATTTTCAATTCCCGTAGGCTGTATTTGTTTTGTATATGACATCGTTTGCGTCGATTGTTAATTTAAGTGTGTCGTGTACCACATTTTCTATAATACTTTGTTTGTCTCTGTTCTGGTACGCGTAGCTTATTAATGTTATACTTATTCGTGTTTATCGACGTAATATTACAATATACGTAATGTTTGTAGTATACCATCCAATAATGTTTAATGTTTCTTATTCTTATTGTACTAAGGCTCTATAGTATATAGGAGTAGTTTCGTAACAGCATTCTTCAATCAATTGACGTTTGTCGTCAAGTGGCTATAGATTACGAAACTGTGTCTCACGTGTCTACTGAGTTGGTATATAAGCTATAATATTACCTAATCTCCGTATTATACAGGGTGGCAGGTTAAACAGTGGAAATATTTTAAGGGGTCATTGTACTCATAATTATGAACAACTTTTACTATGGGACCAATCCTGAAATCGCGAAAAAAAAATCAGCTGTTCCATACATTTATGTTCACAAAACTCAACAAAATGTATGGAACAGCTGATTTTTTTTTTCGCGATTTCAGGATTGGTCCCTTAAAATATTTCCACTGTCTAACCTGCCACCCTGTATAAATATCCATTGTTGGAGATCTGTCTCTTTCAATCTTGATCTAAACATAAGAGAATATTGCTTTAGATTCTGAAGCAATATTTTTCTAATTGTCAGCAGATCCATATTAATCTTCGTGCTGTATAGGTACTTCCTGCTATGTCATCTCTTACGACAACTTCGGGAAGTGAACAGATGGTTAATCTGTTGCCAAGACATTGCACGCATAGTGAGCTTACAATGTATCAGTAAACTTAACTTCCTTGACAGTGAACTAGAATGTTCCATCGGGTGCGAAAATAACCAACTGACCTGAATTGAATCGAATACCGAGCGTCTTGTCGGCCCATCTAGTAATCCATTTAAGTATGTAGTAGGTACCATAAGGCTTTATTAAACTTAATTGGCTACATCTTCGATAAGGTAGGATGGGGGATTATTTTTTATTAATACCGGACATCATGGTCGCTGCTCTAGTGCTCTTATAGAAAATACGATTCTCGTCATAGATTTAGTCTTTTATGTTTTAAGTTGATGCCACGCCGGCATTACAATATTTTAATTGATTTTATGGAGGCCTCACAAAAATTTGAATATCTCAAGAACGGCATAACAGATTCAAATCCGGAAGTGTCTTTGCATCTCGCGCTTAGACAAAGATTAATTTACTAAATAGCCTTTCTTAGACGGTTATAAAAAGCTGTTTCTATGGAGAAGAACCAGAAAGATAACCTTTATTTTTATATGATTTTTGTAATTGTGACCTAATATAAGTTGCAGTTTTGTAATGCGAGTAGGCTTTTTCACTTTCACGCTAGACCGTATTAAAATAACACCTTTCTACGTTTCTCCTACAAAGTTCATCACCGTATTTACTGCGTATACTCAACGCGGTTGCATAATGCGATAACGTTCGCGCACCAACACCAACTAAGTATTAACCACGCTATTCTGCACTCTATTAAACGGGTAATAGGCCCGATAATTAATTGCATCAGCACGAGGGAAAATGTACACAGTAACAGACAGTATTATAATGTATTTGTATTGTTTATAAACGGAACACGTGTAGTAGTCGTAGATAGCTGTCCTAAAGTCTCTTTGTTATAAAAACAATACATAGTTTGCTTGCTTTATTATAGTGGTATTGCTTAATACGGTTATCGAATCGTAAGCGTTCTGTGATACCTATATTTACCAGAATTACCAATTTGGTACCATCGTTATCTTTGTTGTTATCCTGGCGATAACCCACATGTGATAGTATGGCGATGGCCTAGTCTGTGATTTTTATCTGTACGCTTTTCCTTAAAGATATTATCATCAATAACGGTTCATTCCCACTCTTCCTTTCATTAGTTTTGTTTATATTTTCTGATGACGTGTTTAAAACAATATTTTAACGTCTGAGTAATTTCGGTCCTTAATTATTTGGGAAACTGACCTCCATTGTTACCACGGAACAGATAAAAGAGTTGATTCATTGCACTCATTCTATCCCACAAGCTCCCAGATTTGTTAATTACATCAATCGATAGAGCTCTATCTATGCAACCGACACATCGTATTCAATATTCAATTACAGTATTCATAATTTTGTCATCTCTTAAAAAAAAACAGCTCTTCCGTGATCGTTACGTCATTACGAATGTATGAATCATCATCGCGAATAAAGAACCCTCTAAGTAAGCCCCCAGAGATATTAATTCCTTTTAATTTTCCGTCTCCCTGAGTTATTGCGATATTAATTATATTACACTTTCTAACTTTTTTCATGGATTCTGGATGGAATCATGTTGGAAAATTCCTCAACGTTATGAAGGCAAAAATATGTGAATGTAAACACGCGATTAGCATAGAGATTTTGATATACGTTACACGCTTGACTAGGCTTGTGACTTTTGCTCATCGATATGCAAAAGATAGCCAGTCTCGGTTTCTAGCTAGCATTTTTATTTCACATTTGTTCTTGTTGGTCGCATTTGACCTCTATACAGTCTATACATCTTTCTGTCATACGCAAAAGGTTTTCCCTTGTGGTTTTCTCTTATTTAACCTGAAAGCCTGCAGACTTTTTCTCTTTTTTGGCTATTATTATATAAAAGGTTTTTGCCTCTACGTACTAATTCAGGGGCGAAGGAATTTGGTGTGTTTCGTAAAACATTTTTAGGTAAGATTTCATTGGTTAATCCTGCATACCTGATTATGCTATCTGCTCCTAAATTAATATTAATATACTGGCCTGCAAAAATAAGTAGGTATGTACTACACTTTCTACTACTACTTCGTAGTCGTACTGAGTGTGATATGTACTTATTTTTGTAGGCCAGTGTAGTTGTGGGTTTAACGTTTCGTTAATAGCTTGTCAACCGGCTTATGGTTCGGGACCGGTCCGGGACTAAAGGACTATTTTTGCTGATACAGGACTATTAAATATATTATTATTTTAGCATTCCAGTCCAGTCCAGCTTGCTAATGTTTGTTCCGACTTTACCTTTAAATTATAAGGGACTGAAACTACTGCACTGAAAAGAGAGGGTCATCAAATGTTTCAGTCAAATTGACATACAAACCACAATTCAATAAACATTAATCAACATCAGAATTTATTAAATTCAATGTAGAAAACTTCATATTCAAAGCAAAGCATAGAGCTCTATTCCAAGTCTTTTTCTTATTAATTATCTCCAAGAAAGCTTTAAAAGTACGCAAAATTTTCCAACGCACTAATTTACATCAATTCTTTTAGCAGTTGGGGCCGGAGCACTTAGTGGTTCTTAGAAAGTTGTCCTTGAGCTAGTCGCCCTTGACCTTTACGTAATGGTACTCGACAGGGGCTGCTCTTAGAGCTTCTAGTTCAAAATGTGCCCCTTGACGTGGATCATGTTGTAAAAAGAACTCATTATGCTAAAGCTCGTAAAGTGCGAATTTTGGAGACGTGCTGCTATCTCGCCGTAAAATGATCGCGTTAGGAATATTTACACATGCAATTTTAAATATTTACTAGTAACGTTGATTCTTCTAGAGATTCACGATAATAGTTGATAGGCACCAAAGTTATAGAGAATTCCTGTATTTATTTATACCGCAAAAACACATAAATAAAAGGACATAATAGATTTTATGATGATAACTCAGCTTATACATAGAACTCATTTTGCCGTCTGAGCCGGCGCTAAATTGCCTGTTTACGTCAATTTTAAATATGCCAACATAATCTTTAAGCCTCATAAACCGGGATATTGTTTGTATAGGCTTTTAGTATTTTGCCAGCCAGCTTCGCTTTCATCTCGCCCTAAAATGTGATTATTTTTCGGGATCCTTTTTGTTTGTTAAATTGCTTGGATCAATGTTAGTTGTAGGCTTTCTGAATTTAAGGATCTTTCAATGTCATAAGTCGTTAGCAAATCATTCAATATGTCAGGTAAATAGGAAACAGAAAAAACGCCAATAGAAAATTAATGTCCTCTTGTATTGAACGAAAGAAAAACGTTAATGAAGCCCGAAAAAGACAGATACGCCATAAATTCGGTGTCTCGTCTGGGGGACCTTATGATATGGCGTCAGGCTGCGATTTATTCGTCCCTTGGAAGGTCACACGTGCGTTGTATGTCAATTGTCTCAGAGCCACGTGCCGTTAACCTTCGCCCGAGAAAGTGGCCCGGGTTTTCAGCACTAAAATATTCAACGTCTACCATTGATAAAATTTGAGCTGAGTGGGTTATTTCCTCGGGACAACTCAGGTGTGAATAAATGTCGCCAATTTTCGGCTTTTCATTGTCTATTTCAACTGTAAATCATATTGTCATGTTAAATATGATATGTATTTTTACTCCATCGTGGTGTTTTACACTATCATTATGTTTCACATTTTGCTCAATTGGTATGAATCTACAACACGCTAACTTGTATTTAGCGGCACCAGATCTATTTCTGTTGTATTTCTTTGAACCGTTGACGGTTGATGGAACACACCTGTATTAAGTATTTACTTTTATAATTGAAACGATGTTTAACTCACCTTCTTTAGCTAAAGCTATCATTTTCTGACCTGACTTCTACAAACCGTTTCTATGCCGCTAAATGACTTGTGTAGTCTTTGGTATTTACTGTTAAGGTACTCTTTTAATAGTTATTATGTTGATGTGCTTGCTTAAATTGCTCTGTGTAGCTTTAGAACTATTAAAACCTTTCGTAAAACAATGGTTTTTAGCTCTAGACATAAAAATAAACTTTTAGAAATATTTCAACTTTAAAATGTCTCTAAAATTATTTACAACAGTTTTCAACCCGTAAAAGTTTTTACATGTAGCTGTCTGATTGCCTCCCCAGATGTCAGACCCAGCTGTGCATTACAGACTAGAGTGCGGTACGTCGACCTCTACATCTAGAATATTCTAGAACTCATTATTCTGCCGTGATTACTTGGCTTCGTCATGCATTTAATTTGAAAACTGTTTCTCTTAATGGAAATTGTATGCTCCATTAAACTCCATTTGTTTCACGTTGCGGTACTTGTTCAATTAGTACCTATTAGAGACGAATTTCTTTGAAATATTTTTTTTACTTTCGAAGCGCTTAAATTTTCGGAGCCGAAGGCATAAACATATTTTCATATTGTCACGATGTGTTTTCCAATGGCTCTTGGATTGTACCTACCTAAGTGAATCTATCAATGCAACCAATATCATACATTGCTCTGAAGCTATAGCGATGTTGCTAAGCTACAAGACCATCTTCGTCAGCTACATAATATCTACAAAAATGTTTAGTATTCGGTCTGACTCAGTCCAGAGTGACATAAGATTTTCCCAAAATAGTGTGAAACCTCAGATCATAGAACTATATCTGAATGCGAAACGCATTACGCAGGGTGCTACCTACGCATTTCGGATTGAGTTCACCACAGCTGCTTCCTTTAACAGGTCCATTTGCTTTTACCTTTAATAGAGCAAGCATGAACACATCGGTTTTCTTTTTAAGGTTCCGTAGCCTTTCGTAGCCGTAGCCTTATAATTTCGTCCTGTCCGTTTGTCAGTCTGTCCGTATGTCACAGCCATTTTACTGGGAAATTATTCGCAGTTTATAGATGAAACTGCGCTGGTAGATGTCTCTTGTGAACCGCCATTAAGGTAGAAAAATTACGTTTTTAAGGGTGTCTCTCAATAAGTTCATACATGAAACTGAGGGATGAAAAATAAATATTTTCGCGCACCCCTTCATGAAGGTATTAAAAATATCACGAAGGTTTCTACGTGACTTTTCTGTAGGGGAATTTTTGGTGATATACAAACGACACGCACTTGGCCAGATTTTTATTAATTGATTTAAAATCAAATTCTCGGCGCGGTGAAGCGAGAAGTGAATGATGATCGACGATTGTTCTCAAATATATTCGAGCAAAAACAGCGACTCATCCATCATTTGAACACAGACTTTAATACGAGTTTTTGTAGCATTAAATCGTCTGTAAATAAGCTGATATTTTCTTTCGTGGCGTAAAATGTTTCAAAAGGCTTTATTATTAATGCTTTCTGATATTATTTGGTTGTAGCATGATATCATCACGGTTCTTGACAGCTGTATTACCTCGCTTGCCTTGACCTTCAGTAGACTGGAGTGCCTAGTTATTTCGTAGATCTGTCTGCTGAAGTGATTCTTAGTAGAAAATACCCGACTGCCTCAGAACGGTAATAATGTTTTTCGAGAGTATGTATCTTTGTTTGTAGGTATGTCTATTTCTTTGGCTCGCGCTATAACCTAAAAGGCTTGATTGATTTTAACATATGAGGTGTCATTAGATTCGTCTTCATTGTGGAAGTGACATAGGGTATTATAATATTTAAATATTATGCAGTTGGGATTTTCATTTTTCGCTCGCGTTTGTGCACTATCGACTTACGGTAAGCGATGGTGCGTTGATACTCAAGGCTCAAATATTTATTTGAAAAATAATTTAACTTCAATGCAAACTCCATGACAACTACACAAAGGTAAATATTAATTATCTACAGTAAGACACACTAGCATTGTAATTATTTATTTAAACGTACAAATTCAGTCTAAACAAACAGTGAAACAGCGATATGACGTTGTGACAATGGCGCCCGTGGCTGAACAATACATAGTAGAACTATTGAACTCGGCACAATATCATTGACTAGTTTAGCACTGGCACGTGCCTACGTGAGCCATTTACATATTATTTTATTTCTCGTTTTTCTAGATAACCTAGAATTTAGGCTGTTGCTAGCTAAGACGCATCGTTGTACAACCCGCGCAGATAAAGATTATAAATGGCGTCGCATCTATTTAACTTTCGCTTGCACACTGTTTGTGTCTATACTCACACCCGGGTGCGAGCGAGAGGTGAATAGTCTACCCCATTTTCAATCCTATTCTTTATCCGCACGGAAAGTACACTGTCATCATTAGTAGGCACGTGTGTCGTGTGTAATTTTGCGACTCTTTATTTGTCGGTTTTCATAGATTAAAAAGAATTGCGCCATATGATAATGAAGTGTCAAAAAATATATCTACAACAGCCATTAACGAGGCAGCCTGGGATTTATTCAGAAGCCATCCAGCTTTTGGTCTCGTAATTTTTACTCTGGATAAACGCTGCACTGAAATATTTGGCATCAGGATACTGTAAATAAAAGTAACGATAAGAAAAATTTGTGAAAAATCTGTCGAAAAAATCCGAAGTGCATAGGCACCGACCCCGAAAACAATTAGTCTATTATATTTTCTATGCAGATCTGTAAACAGATGATAAGCACGAACCACTTATCAGACTTTCGAAGTCGCTAAGGGCCAGCTGAAGTAAGCGGCTTGTGAAATGCTATCTTGATTTTTTACCCTTGCTTGTTTCAACTGTATCCATCGTGCTTGCAAGTTACGCAAATCCAAAATGGCCTGAATCTAGAGATTGGTTTGAATTCTATAACCGCTAAAGAAGATAAGTGACATGTGAAATGCTATCTTGATTTTTGCCCCTGCTCGTCTCCACTGTATTCACTTTAAGTTTCCCAAATCCAAAGTCCCCTGAATCTTGAGATTGGTTTGAATTCTAAGAAGATATGCCTGACTACTCGTAAGATAAATATGTAATATGTAGACTTGTGTTGAGTACCTACCTACAAGATGACAGGAATGTACCGACTGTGCCACTTCCTCGACTGGTTGGTGCGGATAACGTTATCAGTGAACACGTTGCAATGCCAAATTATGTAGATATTCTAGTTATAGTACGAGTTTTGACAAAGGAACAGCAATTAAAATATTTTACTAACCAAACAATCTGAAAAGGCTGAAGAATTGGATTAGTTTCTGACCAAATTCTGAGATAATTCGCGAGATTAGATGCCAATCGGTTAAACACGTGAACCGTAGACTAATTAGCACAATTTCAAGGCTTCTTTGTCTAAAATATTTCCGGTTGATAACTGCTTTAATCATTACAATATTAGCAATATGCTTCTAGTTCATCGATAATAATGTCATATCATACTATCGTAAATCGTTTTATCATCAAGTAGTACTTTAAATTAGTTTAAATAGCTATTAATTTTAAAGTGTTAAATTTTTACGTCGTTGCATTTATATTAAATCACTTGTAGTGAGATAAGTAACTTGTAATATGAAAACAGAATACAATGAAGATGAACACAAAGGAAGTGTCCATAGTGACCTTACATTTTTAAAGCTCATCCTTAAGATTATAATTATTGTAACAAAATAAGAGATAATAATAACATGTAATTATCTTAACGACTCCACGCCACTCGTGTTCAGTTATATAAATGCTATAACAAATACCACGTGGCGTCATGAGATTCCTAGAAGAACATACGCTCAAGATAACGGATAAGTTTATCGTCGACATAACTGTATTTTATTCAGTTGACGAATTTACTTAATTATAATTAACAATTTTTTGGTCTACGAAATTTCATCGTATGACGATGCTTTTTTAAACAATCGACAATTTTCTAGAATCAAATATATTCACAAAAGATTTCGAAGATACTTTCTTACATGTCGTTCAATCTTTGGCATCAATGCGTCTTCAGTTACGAGTACTTCAGTAAAATACATCCAATCAGACGAAATGTTTGTCCAATCAATAGGGCACTGGTCGTCATCACGTTTCACTTTCGTTTGAGTGTCCGCCAACATGTCGACGAACCATTAATTGTCCGATAAATGATAATACTTTATTGTTAGAGGTCCCAATTTCTAGTCTCTTCTGCCGCGTTATCTCAGTTGGCGGCATTTATCTTTTCGATGTGTACCGGGTTCAGACCTTTGGATACATCACTGTCAGTTTTGTGGCGTCAGTTAATAGGTTAAGTAGTGTCGGAGTTTTGAGTAATATTAATTTTATTATCTTTATTCTTAAATTTGCTTTCGGAATGAAACAGTGTAAATGATTTTGTAACGTGAGGAGTTTGTGCCGTGTACTTATTAACGTTGTGCGGTGCAGATCCAATTTTCGATCCAAACGTTTCTTGTCAGAAACCGATTGCCATCAATTCCGTCCAGAAATAGACATCACACACACACCCGTCTTCACTTTTAATCTCGGCCCTTGTTTTACTGTCAAGGTTTTCATTCTTCAGTATTATCTTTGTGCCGTGAATTGGATTAGAACTATTTGATGACCTCTGTGGTCATGTACCTCGGTGGTTCAGTGATAAATACGTAATTTAATGTCGTATTGACCGAGGACGCTTCAATAGATAATCTTTTATCTGACTATTAAATAATGAGCGGCCGGGAGCGCGCGCACCGCCGCCGGCCACATCGCAAGTGCGCTCGCGCTAGTTCGGAGACGGACGCTCGTCGAGCGCTCACATATCTCATTTGACACCAAATACATTTTGGACTTCATACAAGTTTGAGAGAGAGTGACAAACATAAGTGAACTCATCAACTAACATAACTCGTGTGTCCCCGAGAATCGTGTTTGTGAACCAGTGTGACTTAGACAAAATGTGGAAATTTAACTATCAAATAATAATTGTGTGAGAAATGTGGTTGTATATATTGAAAATACCGGGATTTGGCAAGCACGCGTTATACGAAGAGAGTGCCAAAATGTCGGCGGAACCAAAGGTGCTTCTTGTTTTTATTTACTTTTCCTGTTGTGTTTTGAGAGTAGTATTATTGGTTTCAACCTTTTATTTTTTGTAAACTTCACTCTGACACAACGGACATTGGCAATGAAGTGTTGGGTGTTACACCCAACACTTCATTGCCAATGTCCATTTTTTCAAAGGTCGTTTCAAATTCTTCAGCATCGGTTCCATTTGACGCAGTTCACGCTTTAAGGCCCGTATTCCAGAACGATACTCGAGCACCGATCTCTGCTTGAGCATAGATTTGAAGCCATTTGATTGGTTGAATCTATGCTCAAGCAGAGATCGGTGCTCGAGTATCGTTCTGTAATATGGGCCTTAAAGATTTGAAATGATCTTTTGTTTATTTTAAGTTCAATTGTTTACGGATTTACTTGGAACTGTCTTAAGTCACTACCAAAAGCTGTCTAGAAACAAATGAGTACGAGGAACGTGACTATCAAGTAGCTGGCATTCCTCGCAAGTACTTTGTTGCCGTCTTGCCGTTGGTGACATTTAGTGGAATTGTGTTGTCACCATACTCTCTTTAAACAATATCTGCTATATCGGCTTTCTTCATTTGTTGCTTACAAAATGATGTTGACATTGATTTTTACTCAGTTTTGAGAAACGTTAAATTTACTGTAGCTAGCTCTTCATGTTTCATTATTGCAATCAACAAATATTACGCTGTCGACATCTTACGTTTTAGTATTCTATCTACAATATTAGAGAAAATAAACGTGGTGTGGTGACCGCTCCGCTCGCTTTCCAACAACTTTGCTGGTTTACTGCCGTTTTTACGCAAATGATTCTTGCTGTAATCAAGGAAAATAATTTACTCTCAGAATCTCTCTATTTCATTACAACGCATTTTACGACTTCGTAGTAATCTACATTACTTATATACAAATGTTCATTAAGGAAAACCGATTAAAATATTATTCGATTATAATTATCATCTTATATTGTAACTTTTTAGTCACAAATCGTTTCATATCACAAATCGTTGCAAAGTTTATAATATTAATATAATTATCTACTTATAATTCTTGATAGTACATTTTCTGGAAAAAAGTTAGCCAAACTACGATAATAGTAAACAATATTTTGGCTCTGATAGCAACAGTTTTATCAACCTCTTTTAAGTTATATTTATCACAGTTAATTACATTGTTTAATATATTAGCTGCCCTTTTAAACTGAGCAATATTTGAGACACTGATAGCAGTTAGTTCCTGATCTGTTATCTTGCTTTGCTTCATTGTCGCAACAATGTTAGCTTTTTAGTTAAATGCTTCTTCCAAATCAGTTCTTTTCTTAGTATTTAGAAAGTCTACTTCATGCAGACAGATGTTATTTGAAAAAAGTCGTTAATTTCTCCAAAATATTGAGACTTGTGTTTGATGGTATCATCAAACATGTCTTAATATTTTGGGCAAATTGACAAACGTTTACTTTCTCATGTTTGTTTGCTTCTAAGGATACTGTATTTCCTTATTTAAACATATACTATAGATAAATATTGCTTGTAACGATTACATTGTCATCAATTATGTAATGATTATAAGTCTATTAGTCATTCCATATGTCGCATTCGTCCATCTTGACAAAACATTTTTATCATCTATATCTGAGGTGTCGGGGGTTAAACTTCCATTTTCATCTCGAATGTACCATACACATGCTATAAAACTTTCCATGTGCGCTCAAATTGTGGTGATGATAATTTTAGTCAAAACTTCTACAATAATGTTGTGGCGTGGTATATCATTATTGTATTATAGACAGACAGATGCAAGTGTGAGCAATTAAGATTTTATTGACAAGTCATTTATTATTGACAATAAGTTGGTATTATAATAATTTTTATTCAAACTGTCTATCGACGCAACATTCAGGTAGCAATTTAATATACGTCCCAATTTCAAAGTAAAGATTAAATAAAAAAAGTTTTATTATTAAGAGCTCACAACAAGCCAAAAGTTTCGTCAAAAATGTCCATGGAGAAGTACTAACAAGAGATTCCTTACAAAAAAACAATATAATTGGTAAGGATGTTCGAGACCGCAATGGCGGATGGTGGCTAGCTCTTCAAAATAAGAAGAAGGATAGGGAAACGGGTAATCATCATTTACCGGCTGCACTAAACCGTAAACCGGGCTAGTTGTCCTTCATGTGCTTCAGTATCCGTCACTAATGATTTTCCCTCGCGTTGGTAACCGTTTCGGATAATTGCGTCTTTGCTTCTTGAAATTCTGGAATCTATGACTAGTTGTGATTGACATGGTAAATTTTAGTTTCAGTTAAAAAATAATGGAAATGAATAAAAAAACTGGTTGTATGTCATACCAAATACTCTTTTCTTGCCAAGCGCATTAAAACCTTTTGAAAATCAGGCTTATTTTGGACTTAGGGCAGATCTAAACACCAACGATATTGTACTAATGTTTTCCGTGGTCAGCCTAATTCATTCAACTTGGCCATCGAACCGCACCACATGACGTCTGCTAGTACACGATAACGTATCAGCGTGACCCTCGACTCGAGATTGTGAATTTTTATTACTTGAGTATCACTTATTAATATCGGTTATCAAAAATTTAACATTTTTATGATTATGAAAATAATTTTAAGTAAACTCTTAATATTTTAGAGGCCACCAACCCGCACTGGGTCCGCGTGGTGGATTACGGCTCATTTCCTCTCACAGAGGAGGCATGTGCCCCAGAAGTGGGAGCATTATATGTATAATGTATAGGCTTAGGTATGCTAAACTCCGAATCGTGTTGAGAACAAAAATGTAGTTAACGTAAATAATTATGGTCCAGTAGAAATATCGCATGAGAATTCCTTTGAAATACCTATCGATTTTACCAAAAACCCCATCCAAATCGAATCAGTAGTTTTTGAGAAAATCGCGCACATACAAACATACATACATACATACTTACATACATACATACTTACATACATACATACATACATACATACATACATACATACATACGGGACGAATACAGAACCTCCTTTTTTGAAGTCGGTTAAAAATAACGTAGATTTAATCTCAGGAATGTAGGCAATTGAAGTTGGAGTCAATGTTACTGCTCTTGACTAAGTTGGAAAACAGCCTTCGTAACTATGTATTATGTAACATATCCGCAGATCCCGACCAGCCTGGCACGGTGCCAAGCCAAGCCAAGTTTTTCATGCCGCAGGATTGTCCTCTATTTCTTCCCCACTACGGTATAATTTATCTTGCACATTTATTCAGGGGCAAATGATTCTGAAATGTTAATGTCAACAGTAAATCAAGTGGTGCTAAGAACTGTGCCTCTTTTTTTCGTTAATCTTTTCTTATAGCTGTTTTGGGGACCATTTTCTGGAATAGCGATGGGAGATTTAATATTAAAGGGTTTACGGATAAGTTTCGGTGGAACTGTAAGATAAAAGAATCAAGGGTTTTCTTTTAAGTAAAAGGCTGTTAGTATGTCCGCTCCGTAGTATAATTTCAAACTCAAACATGAATATTAATTAAAGCTCTGCTTAGTTTTTGGGATTGAGAAAAATTCAAGCCATCGCATCGCATGATCGCATCATACTGATCCTAAAAGTGGCTAATCTACAATTAAGTTAATATCCGTCGTTGTGCGTTCTATCTTCTAGTGGATACGAGTTATGACACGTCGATCCATCATAGGCCAGACAGAGAGGAAACTTTCAATTTGCCACGACGTATTTTGCTTGACTATAATAAGTTTTTTGTGCTAATGCAATAAATATTCAGAAATCGTTAAAAAAATTAAGATTTATTAAAAAAATATCCAGATACAGAAAGGCCAATAAAATCAAATGACAGTTAAGACGAGGCAAGAATTAAACAAAAAAATTAAGGTGATTTTCAATAAAACCGAATAATGATTTTATCGTAATCCCCAAAGCTTAGAATTAAAGATGAGTAAGGTTTAGACAAGTGCCCATACACATGTCCATTAAATTGGATTGCCTCTCTAACGCCGGCGCTGCGGCTATCCTGATTGTTTTAAGGATCGTTATCAATTTAACTCCCGCCTGACAGGACGCCGGTTGTCACTCAATTGTCGTACTCCTGACTAAACTAACTACCTGCTGATTTATACGATGAGCAGGAGTTTCAGAGTGTTACGATGATTGTAAAAGCGAGAAAGAAACCGATAAACACTGTATCAAACGCGTTGGCGAAGTTATTACTATTGGTAATGAAAGGTTTGGTGTAGATAAAGTAATGTAATCACAGGCTACAATTGAATTGAATTTTCTTATAGTATTTTTTACAAATACAATAAGAAATTCAATTTGTCCGCGTATTGTTACGGCTTCTTCTGGTGCTTTTCCGCTAGTGAAGGTCGTTGATATCGAGTACTCGTGCCAAGTGAAACTATTCTTCGATGTTATTCTGAGATGTTTACTACTAAAACTTTGGATTAGATATAAGCGCAAGTTTGTTGAGCCTCTAATCCAACTTTTGACTTTCTAGCTAACTAACTTCATCTGCCTGGCTTAAAAGTTGATCCATTACTCCAAAAATAACAATACAGTACCCGGTAAAGAATTAATATTCCCTTTTATTTTTATGCTACAATGGATCTATTTTGTTTCTAACACAAATACACGGGCACAACTCGTTCGTAACTTTCTATTGTTTCTAAACAATTTTCTGTATTCTGCTGGCTACTCGCTGTACTCTAAACAATGTCGATTCATACAACCCGGGGATTTCCTCCGCTGTTTACATGTATACGTGATGTCTGCTAAACATTCCCCTCGAAGTTTATTAGTTCTCATTGAACTTGATATAGGTGCCACTTCATTGTATCTTTTATTCAAGAGCTGTAGATTTACATGATATAAATGAGGAGTTATAGTGAATTGTTTGTTTTTATGTAACAGACTAACTGGCGCGACTGATTGTCTTATTTTAACTCAACATGTTTGTTATATTGTTTAGTATCATTGAACTTTGTGGTTATTTTAAAATAATTCGATCATTCAACCGAAGTAAAAAGGAATGCGGTAGAAGAATCTAATGTAATAGATTTTCTGTCATATTAACAAGTAAAGAGTAATGTGATGAAATGTAAATGAATACTTGATCTCAAGAATGTGAGGCCTGGGACCGGATACGGTCAAAAGAATATAGCTAAATTTATTTTTAGTGTGAAACATGCAAATCATACATGATTGTTTCATCTATGTATAATGTAATAGTTTCCTCTTGTGCTTTAGCTGTAATGAGCAATTTTTTTTCATCAGTAGAAATTATTATTTTTTTTTCACAAAATTGTCATTTAGACACCCACCTTTCTGGCGCAATACGTGTATTGCCAAACATTCGGCTTATTAATAGTATTTGACGTAAACTGTGTCTGGAAGATGGCCAGTCGTTGTGTCATGTGTCCCATCCCATGCCATGTGTTTGGTATTAGCGCCTATTACCTACTGAGATTTCTAAATAAATATCCACACGTGAGAATTTGGTGCTAATTGTTTGTACAGATTCGGATCGTTCGTTCTGGTTTCGTTAGTGGTACACATTTCTATGATTTGGTTGTTCAAAAAATATATTCTTATCCTACGTATTATTTAGATGTTTACCATATTATGTTTTGCTACCGAATCAAATATTTCGTTAGTCGAAATCATCTTTGTCTACTGCTATTGCCTGTCGTAAGACGGTGGATAGAACTTTATCATTGGAATAATATTTGTCATCTGTAAAAACTACTTTTACATTATTATACCTACAAAAAATATTATTACGGAAGTTTAAATGTATTTGTATTCTAAAATAAAAGTTATTTCATCGGCGGCCTTTAAACCAAGGTCTCCAGCGAGACGCATCTTGTATTTTAGAGAATACAATTTATAATACAATATTCAAGACTTGTTAACATCATTTCAGTATTAGTATCAAAGTCAAAGTCAAAACATTTATTTCAATTATTCCATTTACAGGCACTTTTGAATTGTTAACCAATATTAGTCAGTCTATTTGTCCGTAGGTTGAAGCTAGCTAGGTGCCAGTTCCAAAAATTAGATAGTGTTTACTAAGAACTATTTGGTGGTGGGTTTTCATGAATACTCATTGTTACCATGTATTACCATAGTTTAAAATTGGTGCCAATAAGGGCCGTACCACAAAAAAGATAGACACGCGTTAAACGCGAATGCTACCAAAAATAATACGCACTTGTTTTAGCACTAACTTGTCTAAAACAAGTGTGTATTATTTTTGGTAGCATTCGCGTTTAACGCGTGTCTATCTTTTTTGTGGTAAGGGTGTAACTATCTGACCTATTGGACAAACTCCCAGATTCTAAAAATTGGATTTTAAGCATCTGGTTTATAAATCTGCTGTCAAATATCATGTCGGCTGTTGTAATTGATTGATAACAGAATAAATTGAACAGGCTTTCAGAAATTGGCGGTTTCACGTACAATTTTGGTTGTTCAAAGTTCCTGATTTAATAGTAGGTATGTTCTTCTAGATGTCAATTGATCATCAATCGCTATATCAAAATATACATCAGTGTAAAGAGAAATGAACTTGAGTTAATGATTTTTTAAACATTTGTTGACTAAACAAACTAATAGACTTACCAACATAATGAAGATAAGGAAAATCAACACGAGTTTCTTCTAATTACTTTCGAATGAGTTAATCCTAGACTGCTAATTTTGTCTTAATTAGTCCCATTATGCTAATATGTGCTTAATAGTGTTACTCTCCCAGACAATTTATTTTAATTATTCAAATAACGGAGATATAGTAACTACTACGTTTCTTAATGTAACGTTTGTTTTAATGGCAGACTATGTTTAGAGAATTTCTAGCTTAGGTTAATGCTTTTATGAAATTGAGAATTGAGATTTGAATAGAGAATTGAGAAAGAATTGAGATTCCCCGCAAAAAAATATTGCAATTAACTGAAATGGACAGGCAAGTGCATTATAAAAAGGCCGACTACATGTGTTCGGCCTTTTTATAATGCACTTGCCTGTCTATTTCAGTTAATTGCAATATTTTTTGCGGGGAATCTCAATTCTTTTTCTAAAATAAAAGTAGCCTAAGTTACTCCCGTCAAAATGGGTCCAGCCGTTTCGGAAATTAGATGGAACAAGCAGACACAGATAGACAAACAAAATTTAAATAAATGTTTTTTTTTTGTAATAAGTACCTAGTGTTATAAATGTATATTTTTGTGAATTTCAAAACATGTCAAAGACATGTTATGCTTCTCTTAAGATATTAAATATTTAAGAGATTCTCAAAAATCGAATGTCGCGAACGGGATTTGAACCCGCGAACTGTGCTAATGCTCTGCCAACTGAGCTACCGCGACCCGCTCGGTCAACTCGAAATTTGAGATACCTTTGTAACACCTCATGAGAATCTCTTAAATATTTAATAACTTTAGTAGTGTTATATTGACATTTCAAACAGACACTTCAATATTATTTATTTGTATACCTAGGTAATTTTCAATCAACACAACTTCATTAGCCATTCATGAATTCGGGAGTAAGTAATAAAGCTAGTATTTGTTACCAGGAAATTTAATTTACTATCCATTTCGCCTATAAACGGGGGAAATGAAGTTACTTGCGTAGGTACGCAGGCAATATACTCTGGGCAGAAAGCATTAAATATTTAAAGGGGCAAGTCAGACTCCAAACCCACGTTACATGGGTGGGTACCTCAGATCATAGAAACATGGAGATGTGCCAAGACGCTATCGAGCTTGATGCCTGATCTTGAGCAAATTGCTCATTTTAAAAACGTACGCACTGGCGACGAACCGAACACGATCGATGGTATAAATATAGTGTTTTAGTTTAGTGCTAGTGTTGAGTGACTATTAACAGTGTTAGATTGAAGGTGTGCGGAATGTTCAATGCGTGGGAGATCTTTTTATTCACAAGGAGCGCTTAATTATGCGCGTAATTGTGTCGAAAAATGCACTAAAAGTGGCATCAGTTGTTCCCGTACTAATTTGCTATGATGGCATATCTCCTTGTTTCTATGATCTGAGGTGGGTACCTACTGCATGTATTTTTCATGCTCGTAAAGTTTTAATGCTTTTATTTCTCCGTTAGAGGAAATAAAAAGAAAGCCAATATCCAGGTTCTTATTTTGATATTGAAGTATCCACCCTGATGTTAATAAATAGAGCTCTAATGCATGATAAATTGGTGATATAGCTAGAAAAGAAATGGCCAAGTATACGACTGTATTGAAAATTAGCACTTTTCCCGCGACTTCGTCCGTGTGTCCCACAGGAACTGCAAATTTTTCGGGATAAAAAGTAGCCTATGTTACTCAGTGATAATGTAGCTTTCTATTAGTGAAAAAACCGGCCAAGTGCGAGTCGTACTCGCGCACCGAGGGTTCCGTATCATATTGGACGTATAAAGTGAAAAAATCCGGACCGCATAACTAAATTTGTTTGTGAAGGAATTTTGATGATTTTGAAAAAACTGTACTAGTTAGGAACATCGTTTTATTTTTAGTGCCATATTTGGGTCAATTCCTATCAACTAATTATTTCAGATTTTTCGCCCCGCAAACTTCGGAGATAAGGGGGGGGGGGGAATGGTATTTTTTTGGACATTTTTCATCATATGTTGAAAACTGTGAGACATAAAATCAAATAAAAATATATTTTGAAATGTGCAGATCAAGCCCTTTCATATGATATGTCACTTGACCTAGTAACCCCACTTTAAAATTTCGGACACCCACTCCGGCCCCTTTTGCAATGAAAATAAAAATTTTTTGGACTTTTTTCATTTGCAATAAAGTTAAACAAGCATTCTTTATTACTGTTCCAAATTTCAAGTCGATAGCATAAGTAGTTGCTGAAATAAGCAGGTGTGACAGACAGACAGACAGATAGACGAAGTCGCACCATAAGGGTTCCTTTTTTACCATTTTGGTACGGAACCCTAAAAACAGTTCAAATCGGTCCCGTAGTTTCGGAGCTTATTGGGTAGGTACAAACAAAAAATATCTTTCCTCTTTAAAATATTAGACTTTAGTCTTTTTCGTATAAAATGAATAAATGCAAAAACCTTTAAAAGTTAAAATGGAACAGCTATCAATTTAGTTTGGCAAACAAAACATTGAACTGTGCTCAGTTACGTGCTAACATTCGATCTTTTGTCTTCCAATCGAGCGATGTGGCTTGGTTTTCAGTAAAAAGCAATATTCGCATATATTCTGAATTTTTGATGAAAAGGTACACCGCACGAATTGTGTTCTACTATTTTAGAATTGGAATTGTTACAGCGAATAACCACAAAAGTTGTAAACTGCAAACATGTTATTTGGTGACCTTTTGTCGTTATTTTTTGTTACGCAATCTGTGTTTGCCAAATGGGATTACAACCGACGTGATAGGCGAACCTGCAAAATTTTACGAACAAGCCCAAATATTAAAATGGAAAATTATGTAACATTTGCTTCTACAACGCAAACATTTGTGTAGTCCAGATTTTGTAAAAGCTAGTCCACATTACGAAGCAAAACTGTTTAAATATGCAGCTTCATTTGTTTAGAAAACATAATTTATGATCGGGCAGGCTCGGCTTTCTTCGGCACGTTTCGGTTTTAATCTTGCCTAAGCGACAACCTGTATACAGAGGTTTTGAATATATCTAGGCTAATCAGGAAAATGGGCTAATGCAAGCTGGCGGTGCAGGTGACCCTATTCCGAAACAGGTCACATCACACATAGTGCAATGCGGTCGGCCGAACAGGACATAGCCAGCAGATTTACTACAGCCACGCCTAGATAATTATGAAAATCTTGTGAAATAAGTTGTGTATGTTATGTATAATCTTATAGATTAAGAGTATAAGAGATTTCTCAAAAATCGAATGTCGCGAGCGGGATTTGCAAAGAGATCTCTTTCGAGTGAACCGAGCGGGTCGCGGTAGCTTAGTTGGTTCAGTTCAGAGCAATGCCACGGTTCTGCAGAGGTCGCGGGTTCAAATCCCGGTCGCGACACTTGATTTTTGAGAAATTTCGGATATACCTATTTAATTACTGAAGCATAACATGACTTTGACATGTTTCAAATTCACAAAAATATACATTTATCCTGTGAAATATTTCAATAAGCTGCCAAATTAGAGCGAGGGCGGTTCTGGGAATGTTCTAAAAGTACACCCGGATTTACCGTTGAAACTGTTATCCACCACTGAGGTACTACTTACCTACGCTGGTAATATAGTTCAATGTTATCCACGAAGAAGTTTTCAACTCGAAATCCCTTGGAATAATTTGTTCCTCTCCATTGTTGGACATCGACAGGCAACATTTTACATTAATCACTCAAATAATAAACTCTTGAAAATTATATAATTCTTTCACAAAATATATCTGCCGGCCTAGCATGACCACGATAGAAACGGGTTTTGTCTACATAGAAATAGACAAAGTGACAGATTGTAGAAACATTTCTACGTTTTATGAATGAAACGGTAGAAATGTTTCTACAATCTGTCACTTTGTCTATTTCTATGTAGACAAAACCCGTTTCTATCGTGGTCATGCTAGGCCGGCTGGTGGAGTTTTAACCAGAAATAATAAAAAACAAAAAGTTGTGAAAACGTTCTAATAAACTTGTTTGTCCTGCGTGTTACAAAAACTCCGCAGGTCCCTGAAAATTCTTAAGTGACGTGGGCATCCTGAAGCAAAAATCGACATAACGAGCTATTAAAACCTGCATTGAGACTTCAAAGTTTAGGTGTGCTCGAGAAGATTGCTCTATGACAAAGGTTTACAGTAAAGTTTACAGACTAAAGCCATGTTGTTTCATCTTACAGTTACGTATCTGTAACCGTCAAATATGGCGGCTTGTACGACAATTTCATACTGAATTAACGATTACGTACTGACTTACGAATACAGATGGTTTGAAGCAACCCGCCCTAATTAGTTAATTAACACCACGCAACGAACCCCCGAATCTTTTATTTGTCGTTCATTTAGAACGAATCTATACTAACATTATAAAGCAGAAGAATTTGTTTGTTTGTTTGAACGCGCTAATCTCTGAACCTACCAGTAGAATTCGAAAAAATATTTTTGTACATGGTAGCCAGGTTCATGAGGAATAGTATAGGCTATTTAACATCACGCTTCGACTCCTAGGAGCCGAGCAACGGGGGTGAAACCGCGGGAACAGGTAGTCATGATATACTTATTCAAAGCTTATTGTTTCGACTAAAACTTGTTACGAAAACTGTTATTGCTCCCAAGTTACAAAGTTAAGAATTTCAATTTTAAACAGCGCACAAGTTTACCTTAAACGTCCAAACTTTAGTAATTTTAAAGTGAATTCGTAGATTTAACTGTGAAATATAGTGATATTGTGAGCCAACTTCAGCGGTTCATTGCGAAAAGGCCACAAGTGTTCTTTGTTCTCATAGGTCATCGTAACAATAGGCCGGTTTGCGCCGTGGCTAGACGTTTCCAAGAACTTTTTGACTGTTCGGATATTCTCAGATGCTAAAACAATGCTTGAAAAAAAAGCGACCTTTGTCGACAAGGGACCACCTTTTTGTTTTACTCTGTTGTTCCCCCTCAAGGCCATACAAAATATGTTTTGAGAGTCACAAAAGCAACTATAAAACTATAGGGGTTCCCTTCTCAGAAATGATCATGTTTCATTTAACGTCCTTCGTAAATCTGTGACGCTTTATTATTATAATCAACTAGCTATGCCCGGCTAAAGACCTATGAAATCTCGTAGATATAGAAATCGATAGAGATTTCGTAGGTCTTTGTGCGTTGCAACGACTTTCTTTGTCAGACGTGTTACAGGGCGTGCGCACAACAACTGTACAAAGTTTCAATCGACTGAACAATGCGCAAACGCATAGATGACGAACAAACCAACAAATATGTTTTATATTAGTATCTAATAGACTAATATAATAAATGTGAAAGTTTGTGTGTCTTGGCGTTAACGCTAACAGAAAAGCAACTTGGCTAGGGGAGTTGAGACCTAGAGAAGCACATTTTCACGCAGACAAAGTCGCGGGCAACAGCTAGAGTTACATATATAAATCATAGTTCACATGTACACAATAGTTGTCGACCCTGAAGCACATATTACCAACTGAAGTGAAACAATTAAGACGGAGTAAGCCGGTTGACTTAATTAGGATTTAGGGTGTTTTTGCGACGCCAACGTTGAATATCTTAGACCTTACAGCAATGCAGCAATGTAATTATGTTCTGTGAGATATGAGACGTGTTAATACAGCGGCAATTTTGTGACCTATATCGTATGATATGCTTGAAATCTTCTTTCTATCATAATGTGAATAGATTTGTAGCATTATAAAAATGAAATATTATTTTTCGTATCAAGAATGTCGCGTACTCCGTTGTTTCAGTAACAAAGGTCGCAACCTAACCTTTACTTTGGCTATTCTAACCTTTTGCAAGTTAATAGTTCTTTGGCCTATTACGTACAAAGAACTTTAATTATCACCATCTATAATCTATACTATAACTATTATAAAACTGTAAAAAAGCCGTGTCTGTACACTGAAGATATCCTAGAGAATACAGACGGAATAGGGTACTGGGACGTAACCATGCCCAAAAAATATTTTTTTGGATTTTTGTCTGTATGTGCGCTTATGACGCAAAAAGTACTGAATTTATTTTGATGTAGTTTTCACAGTTAGGTAGCTTGGGGTCCAACTTAAAATCTAAGTTACATGTTATCTAATTTCGGTGGGATGAACCAAGGATACAGCTGTAGCCTGTAGACTAAGAGAGATGAGAGAGATGAAGAGTAGATGTAGACTAAGGAGGTCACTTAAAATGGTCCACGCGAAGTCGCGGGCCAAAGCTTGTTAATATAATACAATCTGTGATAATACAATAAACGACAGTTGAATGTTCCTTAACTTCATATCCACATCTATAAATACAAGAGGCGCTCTTTGCACGGCCTCCGGCGTGACCATTGTCCACCAATCAACGGCGTCTGCAGATCGACGATTTAGCACTTGGAACATCCGCTGCAGAAGAACGAACGTCCATTATACTCGCTTCCTAATTCAGTAGATAGAAAAGAACCAATTAGAGACGGCTCTGGGCTCCCGGCTTATTCGTATATGCGTAGGTCAGTTGACAAGTCATTGCTTGGAAATAAATCAAATATCTGTGCAGTTGTGGTCTAATATCTCTGTGAGGCGGCAAGATGTCATGTTTACTGCAGGTCAGCTGATAGGTGGTACTGTGTCTGCGTTATAACAACTAGGATTTAAGTTTTCATATCTTACAGTGGGTTGCAGAAAAGGTCATTAAGTTTTAAAAGAGACTTCAGGTCAGTTGCAGAAAGATAATTAAATTTTAAAGGAGCCATTAACCATACAATTTCTATCGTTAAAGTCTCCTATAAAACTTAATGGCCTTTTCTGCAACTCAGCGTTTGTATGGTTAATTAATTAAAGTCTCCTTTAAAACTAAATGACTTTTTCTGCGACCGACTGTTAATGTTATTAAATATATGTGATTTAGTGACCTGCCGCACCGTGGCGTCGCTCTTCCAACTGAGTTACCGCGTCTTACCCACCTCAGTCGAAATTTGGAATCCCTTTGAATACGCCTCTTATGAGCGTTGGTGACATCTGCCGATATCTTGTCTATTAACGAACATGTTTGTGTTGCAGCATGAGGTCACGGCGGTGGTGTGGTGTCCGCATGGAAGCCCGGCGGCCCGCTGACCACGCGCTGCACTCGCTGCGAGCGTTCCGCCGCGCCCTGCCGGAATGGACCGCGCGCGCCTCTCGCCGCCGCCGGAGTGCGCGAACAATCGGCCGCTCCAAGGAGGACCCCGCGAAACCATCGATACCGCCCCGCCCGCGGAGGCCTTAAGCGAACCAGAGACTCCGCGGCCCGCGCCGCGCGCGTTAGCCTCCATCCCCGAGAGCGAGCCGCTGCTCCGCGAGCCGCTCAGTGTCAGTGCCGTCGGTGCCAGTGAGAATGTCGCGCGCAAGCACAACGGCCGCGCGCTGCACGTGCAGTTCGACGCGCAGGCGCCGTCGCTGTCGGGCTCCGGCAGCTCCAGCAGCTCCAGCAGCTCGGACGACGAGGACGTGTCCATCGCGGAGGCGCGCCCGCCCGACGGCGGCTGGGGCTGGGTCGTCGTGTTCGCCTCCTTCATGGTCAACCTCATCGCCGACGGGATCACCTTCAGCTTCGGCGTGTTCTTCCCCCACTTTCTGGAGTATTTCGGCGAGAGTAAGGGCAAGACGGCCTGGATCGCCGGCATCTTCATGGCGATGCCGCTGCTGTCCGGGCCGATCGCCAGCTTCCTCACGGACAGATACGGTTGTCGCCGAATGACGATATTCGGCTCGATCCTCGCCGCCATAGGATTCGTAATATCCGCCTTCGTAGATAATATGGAGACTCTGTTTTTGACGTTCGGTATAATGGCCGGATTCGGATTAAGTCTGTGTTACGTGGCAGCGGTAGTGATAGTCGCGTATTACTTTGAGAAGAAACGTTCTTTAGCCACCGGAATTTCGGTCTGCGGCAGCGGCATCGGAACGTTCGTGTTCGCGCCCTTGACTTATGTATTATTAGATGAATATGGGTGGCGCGGAACTACGTTAATATTAGCCGGTTTATTTCTAAATATGGCGGTGTGCGGACTGTTATTCAGAGACTTGCCGTGGACGACCACGATGAACGAGGAAAGGGCTAAGGAGAGGAAAAAGAAACGAGAAAAGAAACGGCTGAAGCGCATCGCGCGGTACCAGGCGGCCTCGGCCGACAGCCTTTCCGACAGCAAAAGCAGCACTGGTGGTTCCGCGAAAGTGAACGAAACCGCCGACATAGAGACTGTAACCTCACCAATAGTACCCCAGTTCAGTTCGCTCGTAGACTTACCAACATTCATGACGGGCGGGGAAGGGGTTTCACTAGAAACGTTCGAGCTGATGTCGAACAGAGGCCGGGCGTACGCCATTTTAGCTCAGAACTACCCGGGCGTCATGTTGCCTTCGCGTAGTTTTAGCGACAGCGGGCGGCTGCACGAGATGTCGCCGCCGCGAGCGCAGATGTCGCCGGGCACGACGCCTGCGGACGTGCCGGCGCGAGCGCCCGAGCCGAGCTCAGCGCCTATCAACGACAAAGCAGCACTGTCGCTGTGGCTACGTCGCCAAGCCACTGGCTCCACAAAAAAACCGCCCGGTGTGCTCAAAGACTTGCGCGTACACCGACACTCACTCACCTACAGGGGCGCTATGCTCAACATCAATCGGTATCGACTCAGGGCCTCATCCTGCCCCAACATCTTCAGGAATTCTATGACGACCATTGCTAAGGAAAAGGTGAGAACTTTTATTAGCTGCTATTTTTTAAATCTCTCTATAATCTCTGTATATTCTTTAAGGCTCCACCATGAATAAGTATCAACATCTTTGAATATCACCTTTTATCTTTTAATCAAACCTTTTAATCAACCATACCTTTTATTGAAGCTAATTTTATTCAAAATTATATAGCATGATTATGCTATATGCCCCCTTACTTATAAACGATGATTAAATTAAACAGTGTTAAGTCAATTGTTATCTCTATTCATTGTCATACAAATGACAAGGATAGTTGTATATTGAATCAGTAGTTAAAGTTACAAGGCGTCTATAAGTAAGAGGAATAATGTGTCACTGTTTATTTTCCCCAATAAATGAAATAAAAATAAATATCACCTTATACAACGATTCCTTTCGCAACCTTCCAGGTCCAATGGTACGCTGGCCTATGGGACTTCTGGGACCTGGTGGTGGATGTCCTGGACTTCTCCCACTTCTCGAACCCGGCGTTCCTGATCTTCGCCGTATCGAACTTCTTGCTGTACATGTGGTACGACGTACCGTACGTGTACATAGCTGACAGTGGAATGAGCATGGGCTTCAACGAGTCGCAGTCTTCGATGCTGATCTCTATCATTGGGATACTTAATATGTTCGGAGAGGTTAGTTGATTTTCTACCGTTATGTAGTTACTTTATACAGGGTTAAACGAAGGATGCGCGGGCGTAGCCAGGGTTTATTTCCGGGGCGGGGCGGGGTTTGAAAAATAACCAGATAGGTGCGAGTACAACTCGCGCCCGAACCAAGGGTTCCGAAATATGAAATAGCACCATCTATGCCGCTATTACATCATAGTAGGTATATCATATTTTGATCATAGATGGCGCTATTGCATACTTCTAGTGGCGCCATCTATGAGCAGATGGCTCCACTTATGGTCCGGTGACAGACGGACAACAAAGTGAGCCTATAAGCCTTATAGGAACCCTTATAGTATAAGGGTTCCGTTTTTCCTTTTGAGGTACCTAAGGAACCCTAAAATATGTGTACTTTATATAAAAAGTGTCCCCACGACGATATTCCTCATAGGGGGGCATTATACTCATAATATTATGAGCAACTTTTACTACGGGACCAAGCCGGAAATAGCGAAAAAAAAAAACCGTTGTTCTACATTTTGACGATTTGTGTGGACACAAGTGTATGAAACAGCTGTTTTTTTTCGCGATTTCAAGGTAGGTCTCGTATTAATCGTACTAGTATTGAATACTGAATACCGTAGAGGCGGGTTCTTTGACGCTAGGGTATATAGTTTTGTTGGACATTATATTATTTTATAAACCTTAATATGTACCTTTATAATAAATAAATAAATAAATAATAATAACTTTGGACCAAATCGAAGAAATGTTTGAACTGCCGACCGTCGCAGTTTCTTCGTAATCTATTAGTTCTAATTACCGAAGGAACTACGACGATTGGTTGTGTGGTCGCGACTCGCGGCACGGCGGGTAGTTCAAACATTGGTCCAAAGTTATGCCCTAGGGTCAAAGTAACCAGCCTCTACGGTCCTACTTCAGCCGCCTTAACATGACAATTCTATCTCTATTCTACAAAAGAATAGACAAAGTTCTTTCTATACAATTCGTTATCTCTACTGCCCGAGCACGCGGCGACCCGTGTTTGACTTATCAGAATTGTGTCTACTGAAGAATAGAAACATTTCTTCTCTTCATTGTATGCATAAAACGGTAGAAATCTTTCTACAATCTGTCACTTTGTCTATTCTTCTGTAGACAAAACCCGTTTCTATCGTGGTCATGCTAGGCAGGCAGAAGTGAAAACACTTATACAGGGTGGTTAAAATTACATATTAGGGTGATTTGTCCATAAAATTGATTGTATAGACTTTGCAACACCCTGCATTATCTGTGTCTCTACTGTACTATTTTCGTTACAAGAGGCAGCTATTGATACATATTGGGTTTGTGACAGTAGTATCAGATGTTATCAGCGGGCATTGTTTAACTTGACCCATTTAAGGCTAAGAACTCACGGAGCGATTTTCGCCCGCAACCGCCGCGGTCGTAGATCTGCGGTTTTATTTCAAAACTCACGAGACCGCTTATTCGCGCGGTTACGCGGCCGCCGCGGTTGCGATCATCGCCCGCAAACGTGGCGGGCGATGATCGCAAGATTGCAAGACGGGCGGCGCGGCCCCCGCGGGCGCCCGCCAACCGATCGCAAAGCGCGCGGGCGCCACCCGCCGAGGCTGCGGGTAACCGCGGCCCGCGCGATTCTACTAGTTGCCCGCCGGTACAGCGGGAGCCGCATACAACCGCGTACACCGCGGGCGTAAAACGCGTCGTGAAATGTGCTTTAATTTTTTATATAAACATTTGCATTCTACAGAAGCTGCGGGCCCGCAACCGCAGCGGACGCGGGCGAAAATCGCTCCGTGAGTTCTTAGCCTAAATCATATCCGCGAGATAACCGCGAGACGGATCGATTGTGACGCAATCATTATGTGCATATGTGCAGATTACTGTGTGATTGATTTGTATTGGGAAAACAATGTAGGAAGATGAAAGCTTATGATATTTTTATATTCAATCTGAATTTTGATTTTAAAGTTTGAATTAGAATGATAAAATGAAACCATGAAACCTATTTTGCAAATAGGTTTCATGGATATTATGGATAATTCATAACAACAATTTGGGGAATGGAGAGACGAGGTGGAATGCCCCTCCATTGAAAAGGGAGGATCCTCCTACTAGACCGGGTGTTACAGTCTGGCGGGCCACTGCCCAGACAGTTGATGTCGGGTTTCTGTATGCTACTTGCGTCGCAAACTCTGCTTGCGGATTTAGACGTTAGACGTCATGTAGTGACATTTGACAATGTTGTCACTGTCAGCTATGTAGGTAGTCTTCGCTGTTTGACATTCAATTTTTCAAAAATCTAATGTAAATGAAAAATTGGCATTCGATTTTTGAAAAATTTAATGTCAAACAGCGAAGACTATCTTATTACAATTTAAGACTTTCCTGTATGTCTTGCTCACAAACCTACTCCATCATTCCAGATCCTACTGGGCTGGGTGGGCGACTTCCATTGCGTGAACGCCAGCATCGTGTACGCTGGCTGCATGGTGGCCTGCGGGGCCGTCACACTGATCATGCCGTTACTAGGCACTTACCTATCCCTGGCCTCGGCTTCGGGGGCCTTCGGGGCCTGCATCGCGGCCAACTACTCGCTGACAAGTATCATACTTGTAGAGCAGATCACGTTGGAGAAGTTTACCAATGCGTATGGATTGCTGCTGCTCATTCAAGGAGTCGCCAATTTGATTGGACCGCCTCTAGCTGGTTAGTATACGATTTGACTTGGGTATTAGGACGTAACTATACCCGAAAAGATTTTTTTTTGTATTTTTCTCTGTTTTCTGTTTGTCTGTTTGTGCGCGCATCACGCGATAACTACTGAACGGATTTTGATGTGGTTTTCACAGTTCGATAGCTTATGGTCCAACTTAAAATCTAAGCCACGTTTCATCTGATTCCGTTGAAAAAAGCCAGAGATACAGCTTCACCTCTTCGTAGTACTAGCCAACCTACACTACGGAGGTCATTAAAACTGGTCATTTCATTTTAGTCCACGCGGACGGAGTCGCGGGCAAAAGTCTAGTCTCCAATATAAACACAACCATCTTTCCCTTCCAGGTTGGGTGTACGACGTGACCGGGTCATACGACCTGTCGTTCTACCTGGCAGGGGTGTTCATCGGAGTTTCCGGGCTCGTTTTGTTCGTGACGCCACTCATCCGCTGTGTGAAGTACTGCGCACGTAAGCCCACGCCCACTGCTGAACTAGACGACAAGCCCAACGGTGAAATCAAGCAGAATGGCAAGCTTGTGGTTTAATTAGTGGAAATTGTTCTAACATACAATGTGAAAAAAATTTGTCGGTGTGATACCGATACCGGTACCGATACCGATACCGATACTGATACGGGTGGTGTTAAAAAAACTTAAAATTAAAATACAGTTTAGACTGTATTTTAATTGTAAGTTCCCTCATTCGCTGTTTAAAGTACAGCGCGTGCAAGCCCACGCCCACTGTCGAACTAGAAGACAAGCCCAACGGTGATATCAAGCAGAATGGGAAGCTTGTGGTCTAATTTGTAAAGGAAGTTGGAAATTGTTCTAATAGAAAAAGTGAAAATTTTTGGTCGTTACCGATACCGATATCTATGAATATGTAATCGGCGATACCGATACTGATGGTGTTAAAAGGACTTGAAGTTAAAATAATCAAAATTAACATTAACAAGTTGTCCGTTTAATATTTTTGTTCCTTTTGAATGAGAGCAGGAAATAGTTTCTCGGATGCGATATTTATAACTATAACTCATTTGAAAGTGTTTGAAATGTATCAGTGTATCGGCAAATAAATATCGCCGATACCGATGTAGGTATACAAAATCAAAATATCGCCGATGTATTGGTATCGATATCGGATGCATCCTTGAAAACATCGCACACTACAGTAATTATTACAAATAGGAGAAATTATAGGAATTGTGTAATCAGTGGTGTTAAATGTCATCAAAATTGTAATAAATCTATACACGTCACAGTCAGTTTGTAAGGGCCTTATCACAGTGGCGATTTGCAGGCGAGTTTAAAGCGAGACGAGAGCGTAGCAGGCTCACCGGGAGTAAAGCGACAGCGCAGCTGGTTCGCTGCGAGTTCGCAGCGGTCTCGCCGCGAGTTCGCAGCGAACACGCCGCGAATAGCACCGTGGACGCTATGTTGTACTCGTACGATAGACAGTCAATCCCGCCCCACTCCAGCGATTATGTTGCGAGCTACTGCGCTCTCGCCTCGCCTTGAACACGCTTGCAAATCGCTACTGTGATAAGGTCTTGAGTGTTACCTTATCAACCATATTTATGTATTGATATTACGAGAAATCCTTAAAAAATATGTATAAAATTTTGAAGGCATTTATCATCACCGTTATTCATTGTAATGTATTATTGTGAAGGCGATATAGATAAGAACGTTGCTAATATGGCCCAGTAGATAATGCAGCCCAGTATTTCGGGTCGCATTAATAAAAATACTGTGGTACCGACGTGTACTACAGTAGTTATAAAGAGAGTACGATAAAGAAATATAGGAAAATAAAATTTGTTTTTTTTTTGTAAAATTTTAGACCTCTATGTCGAGTCTATTCAATCAATCAGTCTGATATTGAAAATCATGTTTTTTTTATTAATTGTTTTATTATTTTGTCTTTTTATGCTGGCACTTACCATAATTCGTACTGTTTAGCTAATACAAAATAATATGCCCTATTTCTATAGTAATAACACTTATTTTGTATTAGCGAAATAACGCGAATATTTGGTCAAATACGCTGAATGTAGAGCCGTTTTTAAAGTCTTTATATACTAAATATTGGATTTTATTCCATGGATAAAAAATCGTACTAATTTCAGAGATCAAGCATCATTGGATTTTATCGAACCAACGCACGGGGTTATACCTAAGAACTAATATCACAGTTTGGGCGAATAAAAAAGGTTAATATGTCTTGTAGACATAAAACCATCTGTTCCGTTGCGAAAAAGAGATAGTGCTATTCTGTTCTATATAACTCCATCTATCTCGCACAGAACACAGGTGTTAACTTTTATAAAGGTACTACATGAAGTGACTATCGTAATGACTAGATCGTATCGACGATCCATATTAACATGCGTGTGTAGCGGTCGCGATGTGATCGAACGATTTTTCAATGAAGCTGCTGACTGCTGCGATTTTTGTCGGATCGTTCGACTAAAAGATTGGATATAGACACGATCGTTGCAATAATCGCTTCGTATCTATCTATAGGGAAGTTACAGCACACACTAGGCTAAAGACTCGGGTCCCTCCGCTCAATGATTATCTTCCTTATCAAGTATAGCGACGTAAGTATTTCTAGTGTTTTGTACAAATGTCCATTACATATCTAGGGTTAACTGCGAAAACCAGTAAGTACACTGAACATATTTGTCTTAAAGTTCACTCTATTTTAATCGTTAAATTTTCACGCTTTTAGATATTCCATCCAAGCTAAAATGTGTTTAAAATTTAAGATTAAACTAGGTGTAATTTTTAAGACTAAGGCCATGTTGCTTCAACTTACAGTTACGTGTCTGTAACCGTCAAATATGGCGGCTTGTACGACAATTTCATACTGACTTAACGATTACGTACTGACTTACGAATACAGATGGTTTGAAGCAACCCGCCCTAAATATTTCAAAAGTAACTTCATTGCACTTAGCTGGTTTTCGAAGTAAACGCTCGATATATGAACCGAGGTATCCCATAATAAAGGCTTTTTGAAGAAAATGTATCATGAAAGTGAATTAGTATAACAAATTGTGGTGTTTAATGAATGTTATAAAATCTATAGAAGGTAGTGTGACTTGTATTTACGGTGGCGAGAAGATGAATCGAATTTGTAATGTAAAGTTGATATAGCGAGTCGGCATCGGCAATAAGTCCCATTTCAAAACCTAATAAGGGACATTTTTTCGGGACATAGTTTTATTGCATAATCTTGCCTACCCTCACTAGGTTAGCAAGATTATGCAATGAACAAATGCCCCTTACTAGCTTTTGAAATAGGACAGCCGAACGGTTCTGTACCATTAAAACTATTACCATATTTATTTAGGAACTCGTTAAAGCTGACTAGTTTGGCCCATGGAGTACGGAACCCAAAAATGATAATATTGTACGTGAAATAATTGATCGGAACAAAGTTGTGACTTTAGGAGCACTGGTAGTAATAATTAAAATCGAGTTTCAAATTTATTTAGTTGTAGGATAGATTGAAATTGTAAGAATAGCTAATTCCCTATTAGATATGTTTTTTACTGTCAAAGAACATTGTAATAATGTGTGTGTTTGATTTGTGCAGGCACGGATACACAATGGGGTCCGACCGAAGCACGTTATTTTGACCAATTTCAATTTTTTTTAATTGTCATAGAGACAGAAATCACACAAAAATTGCCCTTAAACGAAATTCTGTATCCGTGCCTACATTTGTGTAGTAAGATTGTTTTAATTTTCAACAGAGCTACAATACAAATAATGCTGATTGCAAACTATAGATTATAAGGAAAAATAATATTTGACTAATGAATGCGAGGGCAGTGTGGAATATCGTCGCTACGCCTATAAAATCGCTGTATTTTTAGTTTTTTAGGGTTCCGTACCTCAAAAGGAAAAACGGAACCCTTATAGGATCACTTTGTTGTCCGCCGTCAGTCACCGGACCATAAGTGGAGCCATCTGCTCATAGATGGCGCCATTGGAAGTATGCAGTAGCGCCATCTATGATCATATTTCGGAACCCTTAGAGCGCGAGGCATACTCGCACTTGTCCGTTTTTTTCAAAAACAACGACTTTTGCAGGCGCAGCGATAATAATCGTTTTGCAGCAATTTTAATGCTAATTCATCAATCGCGTAAGATTTAACGTAATTAAAACTAAGACTTTATATAAAAATCCAGTGTACATAATTAGAAATTTTAAAATTGAATCACCAAAGACTGGTCACTTAAAATCAGAAAGTATAGATCTTCCTGTAGTTTAATGCATGTTGTAAGTAGGGATGCATCGATACGCAGTTTGGTCGATACGATACCGATACCGATATTTATGAATATGTATCGCCGATACCGATATTGATACGGGTCGTGTTAAAATTAAAGTAACCAAAATTAACATTAAGAAATATTTTTATTTAGGAAACAAATCATTCTCAATGGGGGGATAGGCGATTTCGCAAGTCCGTTTGTATGAAACCTGCTGATGAAAATAGTTTCTCTGATGCGATAACTCATTTGAAAGTGTTTGTAATGTATCGCTGTATCGGCAAATATCGCCGATACCGATATGTCGGGAAAATCAAGATATTGCCGAAATATCGGTATCGATAAAATCAAAATATCGCCGATATGTCGATATCGGATGTATCCCTAGTTAAAAGCTGAATAGTAATATTCCTTTGCTTCTACACTTGTTTCTTTGAAAATAAACAAGTGTAGAAGCTATTTACTATACAGCTTAATTTAAACTATTTCTCTGTATGTACGTGTATCTATTACGTTATTTATGCGATATAGTATTTTATTAGCAAATATTTTTTTATAGTTTCTTTTTCTTGATAACTAATGTGCATTATTCAGATATTATATAGCGATAAGAATATGCGCCCTGCTTAGTGTCGCATTTATAAAAAGAACGAATACTTTAAAAATACATCACGGATATGTATAATCGAATGATCTTAGTGATTAAGATTTGATTTGCAGAAAAAATTATCAATCACAAATCAAATTATCAATAACAAAATTATTAAAAACAAAGATTTTTGAGTTTGGTACGGAGCGCCATATATGGGCTGGTGTACAAACAAGAAACTCAAAAATCTTTGTTAAATAAATGCTCTTATATTTTATCGAAATGAGAAGATATTATATTGCTTTCGACACAGCCATAACTTTCTGTCGTGAATAAAATATAGTGTTCAAATCATTCATCTAAAACAATATCATAATTTCCAATATAATGACAAACAATTCGAATGCAAATAATTACTAATTGTTAATTGTGATATTTAAAGAATTTAATTTAATAAGTTTTTTTATCAAAATCGGTAAGCTCTTGCCAAAATATTAGGTATATTTAGGGCGCGGGAAATTTTGTTTTGAGCTAACTTGCGTGTCAATATACTGGGTGTCATTTTAGTCAGTCGAAATACGAAAAGGGGTCATTGTACTCATCATTATGAACAACTTTTACTATGGGACAAACCTTGAAAAAATCAGCTGTTCCATACATTTATGTTCACATAACTCAACAAAATGTATGGAGTGCCTGATTTTTTTTCGGGATTTCAGGGTTGGTCCCATAGTAAAAGTTGTTCATAATGATGAGTACAATAACCCTTTTTAGTATTTTGACCGACTAAAATTACATCTTGTATAAATTGTAATATCGACGATTATACTATTTGGATATAATATGTTTGTGACCCCGTAGACGTGGGAATGGTTGTAAGGTCAGTTTGGTTCGGAAAGAAAATAATATAAGTATGTTAGCTGTTGTATTGAAAATTGATTAAAATAACGTCTTCTTAAAGTTAACTGCGATAATCGTCACTTTGCTTTGAACATCGCAATAAAAATGTATACAGCTAACATTAAAATCAAAAGCAGAGTGACGTTATTGCTTTTGACATTTTGAATTCTATAACATGCGCAGTAAAGTAGATAATTAATTGTCACTGATGCCTTGGTTATCCTCTGTTATTAGTAAGTAGAATCTAAAAGCAAATAATAAAATCGTTCCCTACGGTAATGAAAACTAATGGTGTGTATCTGTAAGTAGTTGTAATGTCAATAAGTATAAAGGTCATAACTCGGCAAATAACTTTTCATTTAAATTAGGACTTTAAGACGTGTGTTGTACGTACGTTTTATAATGGCAAGCGCGCTTACCGTTGTTGACTATCTTGATACTATAAAATGTATTGTAGTACACTCAACTTAAAGTTCTAATTTAAATGACAAGTTATGTGCTGTGTTACAGCGGTTGTAAGTTCACCACTCATTATTACCGCACCGCTCCAGTACGGCAAGTGACTTGTCATTTAAATTAGAGCTTTAACTCGTGTGTTGCAGAATACATATTGTAATGCCATGAAGCGCGCCTACCGCGAGGCGTTGGTGAGTATGACGAGCCGCTAGCTGATATCTTGATATTCTAAAATGTATTGTAGAAGAAACGACATAAAGCCCTAATTTAAATGACAAGTTATGTGCTGTGTGTGAGAGATGATGATACAGTGATGACCATAAATGTATGTTTCGTTCGCATGTGTCGGTCGGACACGTCTAGTGATTGTCAAACGGGTATACAAACAAATGTATTATGTATATATCTGATGCACTCTGTCGTGTGGATGTTAGTAAAATTCTTTTTTGAATTTAATTTACTTTTGTTTTATTTTCTTTTTCACTTTAAGCTTACGCTTGCAGTGGCGAAGGGTCCCTAGAATACGATTCCTATCGGCTTCCCATTGAAAAATAACACAGGCAGTATTGCCTACTTTTATTAATTAGCTTTTCGTGGCCAGGTAAGCATTACAGGTAAGCAGATACGCTCCGGCTTACCTTTTACAAAAACCGACCCTTCGCCACTGTACGCTTGGATCCTTTATTTTTTTATCTTCTTTATTACTGCTGGAATTTATTCAATTATTTTTCTTTTTATCCGACAGTACAGACAAGATTATGTTTTTTATTATTTTTCCATAATTTAAAAGTTCTTAGTGTTCATTTTTTTAACAATATCGTCTTTGAATTATCGTAGCGTCTTATTCTTCTGTGGAAAAAAAATGTGAATTCCCTGAAAAGTCCTAAAGAGAATAAATGTTTTCGTCGTATTGTCTTGTATCTAAACATGTCTAAAAATAAAAATGTGATATAAAATGAGAAATTCTAATGAATATCGACGAAATCAAATTAATACTTATTTTTAAGCGTAGCTAGTTATAACGTAGTATTGAAAAGTAGACGATTGGCCTCCGTGAATTTGATGAAGAAACAAGATTTCCACTTTTAAAACGGATAGGTATTAATAAGATTCAATTATTTCGTGACAATTTACACGAGTGTTTTTCAATTTTAATTCGTCAGAGAGAAACTTAAACGCAATAATGTACCTAATTGTAAAATAATACATTAATATTAAAGGTTCTTCCATAGTATTTTTTGCACTATTTAAAATATTGGCACAACTTAGATACAATACAGTTGTTAATTAAAGACTAATAATTTCAGATACAGTTTTCGATCAATCCTTAAGGTGCGATTCCACCAGTGTTCCACTCTCAGATCATAGAAACAAGGGAGATGTGCCAAGGCGCTATTGGGCTTGACGCTTTGATACGGTCACATTGACCGTATAACAAACGTACACGCTGGCGACAAACCGAACACGGTCGATGATATAAATACAGTGTTTTAGTTTAGTGCTAGTGTTGAGTGATGATTAACAGTGTTAGATTGAGCGTGTGCGGAATTTTTAATGTGTGGGAGATCTTTTTATTCAGAAGGAGCGCTTGTAATTGTGGCGTTAAATGTACTAAAAGTGGCGACAGTTGTTCCCGTACTAATTTGCTATGATGGCATATCTCCTTGTTTCTATGATCTGAGGTTCCACTAGTTCGTCATTCAGGCACTAAACTAAAATACTGTATTTATATCATCGATCGCGTTCGGTCCGTCACCAGTGTGTAGGTACTTATGGTCAATGTGACCATATTAAAGCGTCATGCTCAATAGGGCCTTGGCACATCTCCCTTGTTTCTATGATTCGAGGTACGCGGTCTTAGGTACCTACTGTGCGGAGTTCTACGCAAAATGTTTGTGAACAAAATTAAATGTGCTGCACAAGATTTTGGTGGAATCGCAACTAGAATATTACTAGCCATGATATTCTGTAACTTGATATTACCGACCCAATAAACAAATTATATTATAATGGACGATTTGCACGTTAAAATTTTACATATTTAACTGAATACTTGTGATTATAAACAGTTTACACCAAAATAAGCAATCATTTACTCGATAATTATATTCTAATAAGTCAAACTTTAAATATTTATTGTAGAAGTTGATAATGAATAAATACCTCATAAAGATAGCATTATATTTTATTGGTCGGGGTCTCTTCGTATTTGCTATTGGAGACTACCATTTAAGCCATTTAAGAGATTCATAGTTATGTACTTACCTATGATTATAATAAAGACCATTTTAGCTTGAATTTTGTCTTTTACTTCAAAACTGTCTGGTTTCACGGCATCCTAGGTAATCTTCTGTGGGGGAATCCTTTAAAATAGCCTTCTATAATAGCAAGGCCTTCTAAACGGGATGCCAAAATAATTTTGAAAAATGTGCGAAATAGCACGTCGGCACTAATCGGTATGACCCCCCCAGACTTTATCTGCTATCGTGTCTGTGTGTGCATGTAGGTATCTTATGCCTGACCACATCTTCAAGATCCTCGGCTTTGATGTTCAGTCCTAACGAGATTCTGTATATTATTATCATGCAGGTAGCTATGGTCAGCGACAAGTTTACCTATCTATTAAATAGGTACTGGGGCCCAAGTCTGCTAATGCAATTATCATAATCGTGTCAGAATGGTCTCTCAATGACATCGTTTTGACCAATGACGAAAAAGATGGTCTTACTCTAAGCCAATGAGCGCTTAGGTTTTGACCGTTATGGTGTAATTATGACACCATTCTGACACAATTGCAATAACAGAATTGGGGCCCTGTTGTTAACTTTTACATAACATCTAAAGAAGACGCTTCGCTTGGCGTATTTGATCAAATATTAGCTAACAAAATAAACCTTATTTTAATAGACTTAGGGTAGGTACTTACCTATATTTCGTATTAGCCAAATAAAGCGTATTCGGTCCACTGATCTTCAGCATTTCATGAACCTAACCTATCGAGACCGCGCGATCGCAGCTGAAAATTTGGGGGGGGGTCATACCGCAGTCGAAGACTTTAGGGGGGGAGGGTTCATACCGATTAACGCCGACGTGCTATACCGTGAATTACCGTGTTTGGCGCATTTTTGTACGATTTTGGGGGGGTCATGACCCCCACGACCCCCCCCCCCCCCTGGGACAAGAGCTATAGAAGTTATCTGTAGACGGCTTGGTGTGGCAGTGGCCGAGCCATTGGCTGCTGCGCAACGTATCGCAGGTTCGATTCCCGCACGAAACTAATAAGTAGATACCAGTATTTGTTTCGCGTCTGGCTGTTTGTGTAGGTGAGATTTGTGTTTGTAAACGCACCCGCGATACAGGAGAAATTCCTAGTGTCAATGTATAACAAAATTTTTAACGATGATGCGGTCTGCGATGGAGAAACCGATTCACTCGCGACTTGAAGACACCCAAATTGTAATTATCGGGGAACACTCACTCCGGCAAAACCAAAAAACCATCCAATGCGCAGGTGACATTTGTAATCATAATTCACGCCGCGACCTAGGCATACCTACCTAATACCTATCTACTCAGCATTTCATTTACCAATCTAGAAGCGGCTTCAATTAATCTAACGAGTCATGGTTAACATTATAAGGTTCACTCGTTTAATATTCAACGTCGACGGCTCAAAGACAACCTTAATTAAATTACGCGATGTTTCCTACATCACGTCTGTAATTTATTATTCTATGACGACTCTGTTAGTAGGTAGGTATGTAGGTACTTTCAATCTGTTGGCGCTGGAAGTTGTAAATTATAAATGTTATGTTTCCTGTTTCGAAGGCAGGTTGAAACAACATTTATTTTTGTTCATAAATCGTTACCTACGTTAGGGTATTTTTAAATTCTCAGTGTGTTTATAAATATGACACTAGAATTGCATACCTACCTGTACAAACACCGTGTTTGTGTAATTTGCTAGATAGGTACAATACCTAGGTACCTTAAAAACTGAGTAGATAGGATTAGCACCTGGGTACTCAGATTTTGAGGAATGTATATTATATGAATGAAGAAGAACGTATATATAGACCTAGATTACCACTTAGGTAGGTAGATACCTACTTATTTACAGTTATACCTGCCTACATATAAAATTTACTAAGAAAAAGACATTTCCTTACTACGACGACCTGTGATCTGAAATTCTAGCAAAAGGTGAACTGACAAGTCCTCAAACTGCGCAGATATTTCATGAATACATTTATGAAAGTTGATAGAACAAAAGAATTGTGGAATTCCCTTAGCTATCGGCGTTCGGTCGACCCGGCGACCTCACAAGACCTCACAAGGGACTTTATAGTCTATCCCATGATCTTACGGCTGAGATAATAGAAACAAGGGAGATGTGCCAAGCCCTTATTGAGCTTGTGGCCTACCCACAGTCATTATTTATATCTAAACTTTTAACTAATAGAATGATGTGTTAGAACTCATTGTGTTTTAGAAGAATAATATTCTGTCTGTCACTTCTGATATATTATCCGTCATTGGTGTGTCATGAAAATATATTATATTGGATGAAAATCTGAAAAATCTGTTTTGCTTGTTGTTATGTAATTAGCATCAATTATTCTGACACTACCATCTATAAGCTTGATATGATCAATGTGGTCATGTCGCCAGCTGACAGGATGCGATCGATGTGAAGACGACAAATGACAATCCTATGAATATTATTATAGTTTTAGTATTTTATGTGAGGGTAGGCGCACATTTACGAATTTAATAGTGTTGATATCAGTTATGATAAAATTATAGCGATGTCTACATCAAGAAGACGTTGCTTAAACGATCCGAAGTATTTTTGCTTTATTTGTGGTGAATAAGTTTTTAAAAATTATAGAAAATCGGTGACAGATTTAAAATCCGCGCATACCGACTATTATAAAGTAAGTACAAGTGTGTGATTTGGACAAGCTGTGGGTGCATAGAACTGTTTGCCGAAATTGTGTTGTTAGTTTGCGACAATGGTCAAGTGAAAAAAGAAGTTCCCTGAAGTTCGAAACGCCCATGATCTGGCGAGAACCGAAAAACCACCATCAAGAAATTCGCACCATGGAGTAACGATATAAGAGCAGATGGGATGTGCATTTGATTGCAGATTATTGCTGGAGTTTGAAACGAAACTTACCAAAAGCATTTCATGCACGTAAATCAGTAAAAAGATAATTTTTGGCTGCTTCCGAAAATTAAATATTTTTTATGATAAGTAAGTATTATTTTTTCGTATTTTTTTACAAAATTACACATAGGTACCTCAAAAACTAAAGCTGATGGATAGATGAAAACGATGTTTATTTTCAATCAGGATGCCATAACTATGTCTGCATACGTAAAAGCTAATTAACCGTTTTGGAAAAAAAACTTTGTAAGTAACTAAGTATGTGTTTTCAAATCTAAGCAATACTTTAGTCACAGGACATTATTTTTAATTTTGAAGATTTTTATGTAGGTATATGTATAAGTATACAAAGTGATTGTGATAAATAAATACCTAATTAATTTGATAAATAATTACTCGACTATTCGGTGTAAATGGTGTTCTATTTTGTTTCAATTTTTGTGCTATTTAGTTTGTTTGAAAAAATCATTCTTTGAATTTCGATCGAATTAATTTGATAGTTTCAAAATACTCCAATGAATTATCTAGTAGTATTGCCAGTATTTTCATCTATTGTCGTATTGTCGTCTCCACATTGTATAAACAGTGTTTTAGGTTAGTGTGAGTGACGAGCAGACGAGTGACGATTATTAGTGTTTGATTGAGAGTGGTGGTTGTGTGGGTGACTTCTAGGTACTTATTATATTTACAAAGGAGCTTTTGTAGTTGTGACGCACACTGCTTTCAAAGTCGTGACTGCAATTCCCGTAGGTACCTACTTATCTCCTTGTTTCCATGATCTGAGTCTTATACGAATACTCGCGATAAAAATATAGCTACATGTACAAAGGAATATTATCCTGTTGCATTTTGTAGTTTGTAAAAGAGGTTGTACAAATTGCGGGGTCCCTACATTGCAGGGTTTTGGGCAAAAGGCCGGGTTATGACTGGTTATCAGCTACACGATGACAATAAGAATTTTATAAAGCTGATAAGCTGGTTATATGGTACAATGTTAAGGAAGTGGTTTGTGTAGAACTACTTGCTTTTAGGATTTAATCTGACTTTGTAATTTGCAATGTTGACAGCAATCGAGGACACGAACGATACAAGAAAAGCTCTAACTACGAGTTAAAGGAAAATCCTAAACCTTCACATATATTATTAAGCTGAAGTGTTTATTTGTTTGTTTGTACTTGAAACTTGAAACTACAAGTCTAATTCAAAAAAATATTGTTGTACCTATATGATAGCCAGATTAATGAGGAATAGTATAGGTTACTAGCACTTCGCCCGCGACTTCGTCCGCGTGGCCCACAGGAACTGTACCTACATTTTTTCGGCATAAAAAGTACAGTACTCCCAAATTAATAATGCGCATGCAGATCTTCGTTAATTGTCGTATTCCCGGAAACAAAAAAGTATATAGAGTGGTTAAGTGCATTTTCTTCATGCATAATTTAGGGCTCTTACGATTCAATGATTCGGTGTTTCCGGAAATACGACAATTAGCGAAGATCTGCATGCGCATTATTAATTTGGGAATACTGTACCCTATGTTACTCAGTGATAATGTAGCTTTCTATTGGTGAAAAAATTGTTAAAATCGGTCCAGTAGTTTCGAAGCTTATTCGGTACAAACAAAAAAATCGTTCCTCTTTATAGTATTAGTTAGTTTGACATCACGCTACGATCGTTAGGAGCCGAGCAACGAGTGTGAAACCAAGAGGAACACCTAGTTATTTATTATTTATTTATTTATTATAAAGGTACATATTAAGGTCTATAAAATAATATAATGTCCAACAAAACTATATATATAGTTTGTCTGTTGGATCGCAATAATAATATAATAATAATATCGCAGTTTAAATATAGACGTTATTTCTAAAAGTGTTATCTGTTGTATCGGTTTTTCTTCACCCTTCAGTAGGTAATAAAAGGTAACATTTAAGCTCAAAGGACTATCATAAAGACTAAGTTGATATTTGTAGTCCTTGTCAAAAGCTTAAACTAGCTGGTTTTGTATGTAAATGTTCCGTAGTAAGTCCGTATGTCACACAATGTGATGGTCTCGTCGCGTAGCTCCGGGCAGTCTCGGCGTTCACAGCTCTCTAAGGCATTGCAACTAAAATTCTGTTATATTTCCTTCAGTTCTCTTGCATGGAAGTATTTTGTAACTTTGTTAGGTACCAATAGTTATTAGATTTTTAACGGACTTAAAAAAAAGAAGAGGTTTAGAGAAAGAGGTTTTTTTGCTTTCTCTTTATTTAATTTTTCTTAACTTTTGTATGTGTCCATCTTCACGTAAATAAATTATTTTTCTTTCTTTCTAGACTAATCTAAATATTTGCAAGTAGTACCTACAGAATGTAATGTAACCCAATCAAATCATAAATCAAATAGTAGATAGATGTCACCAACGCTCAAAAGAGGAGGGATTACAAAGGGCACTGGCAGACGCCCATAGAACGCTGGGCCTCAGATTGTGTAAGTCAGTACAGATATGAAATTAGTTTGGTGTGATCGAGTATTTCAAGAGTATTTAAATTCATTTTTTATTTGTTTTTGTACGTAATTGGGTTAAAGAGAAATATTCTTATTTCTGACAGTGAGGTTAAGTATGGTGTGAATGATCCAGTGAAGTACAGCCCGACTAATGAGTTCTCAATTTAAAGGTTTTAGTTGCTGTCACCATGATATTCTGTGGAAGCACGCGCCAGCCAGCATGCACCCGTTTTTGTTTTAGTGGTTTTTTCAAAATGTCAATGGCATAATCATTTTATTTCTTATTTATTTCGATTTTTGATTCCAATTCTTAATCTCTAAGATAAATTAGGCAAAGAACAATTAAAATATATTTTTATTTTTGGTTAAGCTTTTATTAATGTACCATATCAAGCCTAAAACTGCCGACGTCCTTTCTACTGATTCAGGCGAAGACACAGTAGCTCAATTGGTTAGAGCCATCCCACGGTACGGCAGATGTCACGGCTTCAAACCCCGCCTGTATCAGTTGTTTTTGAAATATTTAAAAACATGAAATCAGAAATTATGGATCACAAAATAAAACCTATCAGAATGTTATAATAAATCCACCAAGGATATAAAACTACGCCGCAGTGCAATTCGTTTTATTTGTTAGCTACGGTACGCAAAACAAATACGGAAACTTCTGCCAAGTTGTGTTGAACCACGCAAATGTAAGGATCCGTAGTAGTCTAATAATATTGATGAACTAGGCTTTTGCCCGCAATTCTGTCTATGTGGACTATGACCATTTTAAATAATCTCTTTAGTGAAGGGTGGACCCAGAGGTCAAGCTGTATATATGGATTATCCCACCTGAATGAGATGAAAGGTAGCTTAGATTTTAAGTTTGAATCCAAGTTACTGAATTGTAAAAACCACATCAAAATTAGTTCAGTACATTTTGCGTGATGCGCATATAAACAGAAAAAAAAATCTTTTGGCTTTGCCGTAGTCGGGTAAAAAGAGGATTGTGCACTTAATAATAAATAACGAATGAGGGCGCTGTTGTTTTTTAAGTAAAGTTTAGCATAAGCATAGCATAATCAGCCTATAATGTTCCCACTGCTGGGACATAGGCCTCCTCTGTGAGAGGGAGTGGGCCGTAGTCCACCACGCGGGCACTGGGCCCGCGTGGTGGACTACGGCCCACTCCCTCGCGGGTTGGTGGACGTCACATGTTTTTCGAATTTTTGGTTCTAGGACATGCCGGTTTCCTCACGATGTTTTCCTTCACCGTTAAAGCAAGTGATAATTAATTTCTAATACGCACATGACAAAAAGTCAGCGGTGCGTGCCTCGGGATCGAACTCGAACCATTCGCCGTGGAAGGCACATGGTTATACCACTAGGCTGTCACTGCTTTTTATATTTTATATAAGTAAAGTTTAAATTGCAGTAAAACGTTTAGTCCGGTTCTGTTTTCAGTTTTACAGAATTCTGAAAAACAAATTCAATACGCTAACGGAAAGAGTGGAAATACTACGCGGGTAGTTTTGTGACGTCAGGTTACCTACACGCGTGTTCCAAATTCAAACGAAGAGTTTTTTAAATTCGAATTCGAAACACGGGAGCGTGTTGCTAAGCTTTTCGGTTTGTACGACGCGGAGTGAATTACATTGTAAAATCTATGCCATAGTTTAGTTTATTTATTAATGACTAGTATTAATAACCCTCTTACTTACATATTAACGATGATTAAATTAAACAGTTCTTATGACAATTGTCATCTCTATTCGTTGTCATACAAATGACAAGGATAGTTGTACCTACACCTATATTTTAATTAGTGGTCTCCGTCAGGAACGAAATTCCAATAATGCACATATTTGTGTGGACTTTTCTTTTATTAGCTACCCATTTTTACATGGTAAAATTACGCGTATAATTTTCCAAGCCGGCGACGCGCCCTCCAGCTCTGACTTCTCGACGGGTACTGGTCGGAGACCACGAGCGCGATTACCATGAGTTTACCATGAGGCATAATGACGATTTCTCCTTATGGAACTTCGTTCTAAAAAAATCTCAATAAACAGAGAAATATTACGATTTGTAAGTGAAGACATAATATTGTCTTCTACTGTTCAAAGATTCAATAGGTTGCCAAGATCGGATTGACGCGAAGGCTCCCGAAACCTTCATATCACAGGAATCCGAGATTACACTCGGTGCAGAGATATCTATAGAAATGTATTAGGGATTGGTACAAGGCTCGGATTTTTTTGCGGAATTATTTTGTGTGAGAAATGCCAAGAAAAAACTGTATGGTCAGCGACTATTTGACTAATAACACTCTGGCTTTAAATTGATACAAAATTATTCGATACACTGCTTTGCAGAAGAGTTTGTGATGATTTAATGTTACGTTTGTTTCGATTTAAAGAAACTGAAGTGTTACCCGACTTTTGTAGCTGACTGTACTTAGTTACCGATTACATTAGGCCATGGTCACGCGGTAACAGCCTAGTGGTGCTAAGTGCAGTGATAGCCTAGTGGATTAACCATCTGTGCCTCCCACGGCGAATGGTTCGAGTTCGATCCCCAGGCACGCACCGCTGACTTTTCGAAGTCATGTGCGTATTAGAAATTAATTATCACTTGCTTTAACGGTGAAGGAAAACATCGTGAGGAAACCGGCATGTCCTAGAACCAAAAATTCGAAGACATGTGACGTCCACCAACCCGCACTGGGCCCGCGTGGTGGACTACGGCCCACTCCATCTCACAGAGGAGGCCTGTGTTCCAGCAGTGGGAACATTATAGGCCGATTATGCTATGGTCACGCGGAGCGGATGCTCGCTGCGAATGCAATCGCTGAGAGCAAACTCGCTTGGTGTGACAAGCAACTCGCAGCGACTTAACCGAAGCTCAAGCGAGTTTATTTGCTACGAGTAGATCACAGCGAGTTCTCACTCCGTGTGACCGAGGCTTTGTGATATCTAATGAAAAAGAGAATCCTTTCGCCGGCGTTTTGGAATGTCATAATTATATTTCTAGCTGTAAAAGAATAGTTATTAGGCACCAATTTTTAAGTACTATTTTCTTTCACCAATCCGTATGATTCTGAATAATATTTCCGTTTGGTAAAACGTTTCTGAAAATAATTAAAATTTATCAATTTAAATGCGCGGCAGATAAAAATATTTCGAGTGAACTTTATTTTCGTTTTTCGATATAAATGTCCTTAAACTAGCGATTATTATCTACTTTAATAGGTACCTATTTGTGGGGATTAATATTGCCTTGCTTTAATTTGTAGTTATTTCACCGTGAATATCTCGCGTCTCCACGCGTAGACTCGCGGTTACACGTGTCTACGTCACTGCAGGCAGAGTTCGCTACTAACGCTGTTTAATCGGGGCAAACCGCGTAGGCACAGCTACGCGCGTAGCAGACGTTTGTGGCGCTACGAAATGCGTAGAAATAATACATAAATATATCGTGATAATTATATATCTAATTAAATTATTCATCGGGGCAAACCGCGTAGACGCAGCTACAGGCGTAGCAGACGTTTGTCGACTACGGAATACGTTGGTAGGAATATTTTTTACGTACACAGTAGGATGGATTTAGGTGCAGATTACTAGTTCCAGGCCATTATTTTCTACTTCTATGTAAAATTATTGGAATGTAAGTTCCTTATTTTAATAGCTTTTCTTGATTTCTAGAAAACACTACGTATCTAATCGCAACAGATACGAAATAAAAATCGCCTCGTGTGTACACGCGTTCACCAAAGGGAACGGATACTTATTTACAAATTAAATGATTGCTCTCCATTTATTTCCCTTTGATACGTGCTCGATCAACCGGCTACCTAGAATACTAACGCCGCCTTTTCCTTCGCAAGAAAAATTTAAAAGACTAGTTCATACATTTCAAGGGAAACAGGATTAATTTCCCTGAACGTGAAGTAAATAGCGTTTCTTTTGTCCTCCAATCACAGACTTCAGTTTGTCAAGCTGTTTTTCAACGGACAGAAGTAAAATAAACCGGTTTATTTCTAAGGAAACTCGTTTTAAACTAGAAAGTTTATATAAAATGTGACCGGTTGGTTTTTTATGGACTTTTTAAAAGAAAATACGTTTGTTGTGAATGCCGTCAACGCCGCGTCAGTATGACATGAGATTGGGGCAAAAGTATAACCCGAGCCAATAAAGAAATGAATTAAAAATGGCGGTTATAATCATTCCCTCTCACATTATTGTTGTATTTACTCTCACCCGACGTGTGTGAGTTAAGACAGCAATAACGTGTGAGTGAGAGGGAATGATTAGTGCCGCTATTTTGGATTCGCTTCTTTGTTGGTGCATGTTATACCATCACCTGTTCCATACATTTTGTTGAGTTATGTGAACATAAATGTATGGAACAGCTGATTTATTTCTCGCGATTTCAGGGTTGGTCCCATAGTAAAAGTTGTTCATAATGATGAGTACAATGACCCCTTAAAATATTTCCACTGGTTAACCTGCCACCCTGTATAGTTATGAATAATTTTCGTATTTCCAACGTATGAAAAATTCACGTTATCAAGCTACTAGAATCTTAATCAGTGGGTAAACATTACACACATACATATATGTCTGATAATTTGGTTCCATTCACATTAGGTACCTACCTACAGCCCCACTTAATTATACATACATAATCAAGCGCAGTCGCAAACAGCGCAGTTATTCGGTTTCATCCGCTAATAGCATCATTGCATAACAAAACGTTTTGAATATTGAAACCCCGTCTAGCCGGTCAAAATAAAAATAGTTTAATTTTTTTAAATATTTTTGAATATAGAATCAAAGCGCTTTGATTCAACTTTGATTTACTCACAAGGAAAGTGGAATCAAAGGTCTATCAATGATACGATGTTGTTTTTCGGTGTATTCCCGTTGACCCCACTGGCCGTTGTCCCACTGGTGGGGCCAACGGGAATTTCTTTAAAATATTTAAAATTGTTCCCGTTAGCCCCACTGCTCTGTTTTCCTCAGTAGGGCCAACGGGAATAGAATAAAAATCGTGCTTTTGGTGTTACTTTTTGTTTGTGTATACCTAGTGGACGCAGTCGTCCCCTGACGAGCTCATTTACAAAGAATACAGTCCACTACTACCGAAATACTACAAAAAAATGCATTATAATCATAACTCCCTTTCATTATCATTCAAGAAATTATTCCAAGTAACATAACAGACATCTTAACCTCCTGCCTATACAACCTCCATATATAGATGAACTCTCAGGTCATCCACATTAGTATTCCGAGTACGACGAACCTATCTCCGGCCAGGAGTGATGTCGGGGAGGGTTCACCTCGAGACGGGAACATTTTTTGTTCGAGGTCCGCACAGATCATAGAAACAAGGGAGATGTGCCAAGGCGCTATGGAGCTTGACGCTTAAATACGGTCATATTGACCGTAATTAAAACGGACCGAACGCGATTTGGTTTAATGCTAGTGTTGAGTGACGATTAACAGTGTTAGATTGAGGGTGTGCGGAATTTTTAATCTTTGGGAGATCTTTATATTCACAAGGAGCGCTTGTAATTGTGTCGCAAACTGTTCTAAAAGTGACAACAGTTGTTCCCGTACCAATTTGCTATGATGGCATATCTCCTTGTTTCTATGATCTGAGGAGGTCAGGTTACACGCAGATAAGGGTGCATGAGTTAGCTGGTATTTCAATAGATAACATGACTTGCTCCTTGAGGTTATTACCCGATTGTCCCAAAAGGAGGGTAGGTAATGTTGTTGAAGGGTCGTGGAAAGTTATTTTAAGGGTTCCGTACCTTAAAAGGAAAAACGAAACTCCTATAGGATCACTTTGTCGTCCGTCTGTCCGAGGCAACACCCTAAACAGTTGAAGGCATCACTAGAAGAAGTATGTAATAGCATCTTGCTCACAGATGGCGCTATCGCATATTTCAGTACCCTTAGGGCGCGAGTAGTACTCGCACTTGTCCGGTATTTTTACGGTGGGGCAGCCGTGCGGATGTCGTAGGTACGGCAGCAGTCCGACACCAACCACCTAAATTGAAAGATTCCTAATTAAATTATCTAGAAATAACTTTATCAGACAGTATTCACCGTAATTTTACATTGCTGACTAACTAGAACTAAATAATAACGATTTATGTGTTTACTCTGTTTGGCAAGCTGTTCGTACCGTAATGGAAAGCCGGTGTGTACAATAAAGTAGGGTAGTTGAACAACAAAGTACAAAAACCGACGGTGATTTGAAAGCTCGGCTCAGCATCGCACATAAATCGGATATCGGCTTACAAATCGCGTAGTAAGCGGTTTAGTTGTCAACTCGGATGACTACGATTAGTGATGGATCTAGAAAATACTTGGAGGGGGTGGAGGGGGGTTAAGGGCTCCTCCAGATCTTATTTCTAAGAGTTACTTATAAACGATGATTCAATTAAACAGCTCTTAAGTCAGTTGTCATCTCTATTCATTGTCATAGAAATTACAAGGATATTTGTATATTTTTAATCAGTAGTTCAATTATTAAGAGGCGTTTATAAGTAGGTAAGGAGGTAAATCAGTAATTCAATCTTTCAGCACGCAAGAGGCGGGCAGTTTCCTAGCCTCCTTGGCCCCGCCACTGACTAACTGACTAGGATAGTGACAATGAGCTCCTGGGATGATTTTGTACAAATAATTCGATAAGTGTAACACGCACCATTCTTAAAGGACGTCGGCAGTTTTGGGCTTGATATGGTACAGTAATAAAAGCTTAACCAAAAATAAAAATATATTTTTATTGTTCTTTGCCTAATTTATCTTAGAGATTAAGAATTGGAATCAAAAATCGAAATAAATAAGAAATAAAATGATTATGCCGTTGACATGTTGAAAAAGCCAATAAAACAAAAATGGGTGCATGCTGGCTGGCGCGTGCCTCCACAGAATATCATGTCGACAGCAACTAAAACCTTTGAATTGAGAACTCATTAGTCGCGCTGTACTTCATTGGACCTCCACAGAATATCATGGTGACAGCAACTAAAACCTTTGAATTGAGAACTCATTAGTCGGACTGTACTTCACTGGATCATGCACACCATACTTAACCTCACTGTCAGAAATACGAAGATTTCTCTTTAACCCAATTACGTACAAATACAAATAAAAAATGAATTTAAATACTTTTGAAATACTCGATCACACCAAACTAATTTCATATCTGTACCGACTTACACAATCTGAAGCCCAGCGTTCTATGGGCATCTGCCAGTGCCCTTTTTGGGGTAAAGAGGGATAAGGGGGTTAAAGGAATAAGGGGGTAAGTAATAAAAAAGTCAAAGTCCGGTCAAAGTAATAGATTTATCAATTTGACCGACGGCGACGCTCTTGGTCATTACGACCGGTCCTTATTAATGCGGCCCGGCTCAAAGTGGATCAAAGTGCCCGTAACATATACAAAGTTTTCTCTTCACGTACTTATTTAATAATAGATTACTTTCCATCCGCATAACCAACATGCACGTAATAAAATAAAACCATAAAGTTAATTTTAACTGTAAAAACTGTCATTCTAAAACATTGATGGGCGCTCGTTTTACTACAAATAATAAAAATGTGGCATGAAACATAACTCTAACATCATACTCGTACGGCGAGTCACGTAACATACGTCACTGAGATAGGGTTGCCAGAGCGATGGTTTATGAGAAAATATGGACGTTCTAAACCTTGAGCGAGTTGAAATATAGGTTTAGTCACCAAACAGTGGAATGCGCTGACGGGTGTTGCCGATAATTACATTTTGAGTGTTTCGGAGTAGGTGTTACCCTATATAGTTACAATCTGGGTGTCTTCAAGTCGCAAGTGAATCGTTTTCTTCTAGGAAACGTGATCCATCATAGACCGCATCATCGCTTAACATCAGGCGAGATGGTGAACAAACCTATTATTAAATACTAGGTACCGCCCGCGGCTTCGCCCGCGTTTTTCGGGATACAAAGTATGCCTATGTGTTATTCTGATGTATAATAAAACTACTGAACGGATTTTGAAAATCCATTCAGTAGTTTTTGCGTGAAAGAGTAACAAACATTCATACATACATTCATCCTCACAAACTTTCGCATTTATAATATTAGCAGGGGAAAAAAGTATGTTCGCACAACTACAAGGCAACCCTATCAGTTTCTAATTCTCAAATTGTCTGGGTGTACATAAAATCGTATTAACATTTTACAGCTCCGATATGGTAAATTGGAAACGTACAACTTGTTTGGACGTAACAAAATTTTATATGCCAACAAGTTGATGTGAAACATGTTCTGTTTACGATATTCCAAGGATATACTGTGTTGCTCAGAATTATCGGGAAATACGGAAAAGTTGTACAAATTCAAGGAGATGTTAAGTGTGGATGGACTTTTTATGTATTTTCGGCATATTCTTATGTTACTTCCTTCTCAATATTGAAGGGACATATTCTAATCAATAACGTATTGATACCTAGTTATCAATGTTTTACATTTTTTCTTACGTGTTTATTTCGAGCTTGCCCGATTAGTTTCAAACTCGTAACTACGAAGCAGTGACAGTTCAACTAATGACCTTTTCACCTGATCAGCCTAATGCCGTCCGACCTCGAAATTAGGGCAAACCCGAAATAAACGTCGCGATGTCGAAACAAACCTATTACGTCTATATCACCACACCTCCGTTGCGAAAATAATGATGCGAAACAAACATTACAAGATTAAATTTATCAAAAATGCTTCTTTTCATTTAAAATTCTTAGAAATATATGGTTCTGTTCGAGCGAGAGAGGTGTCAAAATGTAACAGGTGTTTTAACAAATTTTTAAAATTCCTATGTATGTTCGCTGCTCGCATTCATACTAGCTCTGTTACAATCAAGCCATTAACAAACTTTAGGAACAAGCATATGTGCGCCAGTAATGACGTGCGAGCTAATAAACTGGGCTTAAAAATTGTTAATTAGTGGCATGCTGTTGGTTCATTATGCAGTAGGAATGCCGCCATGGTGGATCAATTTGTATGCTTTATTATGGGAACTGGAATTCTGGTACATAAAATGTGTGTGTTATCTTACCTATCTGAAACTAGATAGAATAGGAATCAGAAATAATTGCAGGATTAGAAAGTTTAGAAAACCTATATATTTAATTTATTATATTCTACAAGCTTCCGCCCGCGGCTTTACTCGCGTTTTTCGGGATAAAAATTAGCCTAGGTGCTATTCCAGACTATAATCTATCTTTGTGTCAAATTTCATCCAGATCTATTGTTTGTTACTCAATCAGAACGCCAGAACGGCTAGTTCTGGCGTGATTGAGTAACAAACATCCATCCATCCATCCATCCAGATATCCATCAAAACTTTTGCATATAATATTAGTATATACTTAGATAAACACAGACGAGCAAAAGTAGTAATACTTTTGCTCGTCTCATAATTTATTTAAGAATTCTTAAAATAAATTATGAGACCGGAAAATAATGACAGAAAATTGGAAGTCATTAGTTACAGTATGGCGTGGGTACAGGGGTCAAATTACGTAATTAATTTATAAAAAAAATAGTTTTAACGCTGGTCGTCGGGGCGTAATCGCAAGATGATTAATGTAACTTGTCGAAAAAATTACGTGTTCGAAACGATTTGTCACACAAACGTTCTTGTATTTTACGGTTAGTTGTCGATAAAAAATTATTAGATTTATGGGTGGCAGGTTAGACACTGGAAATATTAGAGGGTACTCATCATTATGAACAACTTTTACAATGGGACCAATCCTGAATTTGCGAAAAAAATCAGCTGTTCCACACATTTTGTTGAGTTATGTGAACATAAATGTATGGAACAGCTGATTTTTTTTTCGCGATTTCAGGGTTGGTGCTATAGTAAAAGTTGTTCATAATGATGTGTACAACAATTCACACCTTCAAATATTACCACTGAAAAATCGTGTTTTGAGATAATAAGAGTTAAAGTTTATAACTCTACGGGGACGATATAGTGGTATGAACCAGAGATACAGCTTGACCTTTTCGTAGTAGGTACTATAGCCACCCTAACACTAAACGCACATTAAAAATGGTCAAATTATAGTAGTCCACGCGGACGGAGTCGCGGGCAAAAGTCTAACATATAGGAACATGAATATTCATTTGAAAATTGGTAGAACACTCGTCCTTTACACTACATATTTCCTTCCATATTACTACGAAAATCTATAATGACGTTAGTTATTTCATCAACCCTCACCAATAATAATAAACACAAAAGTTGCGATCCTCTGGGGCGTGCTAACATCTATCGTAATGCCGCCATCACAGATAACGTACGCTTGTAAAACAACAATATTATCTGAACAATCCCGTATTTCACGTCTCGATTCGCGCGACACATCCGGAAATTAATTTAATAATACAACGTTTAATATTAAAGTTGTAGGGATTAAGTTGTAGGAGAAAGCGGGTCAAAACCGCTGACTGTCAAAGAAATTGTGGACAGAAAAATGTTTGTATAAAAACGTCGCGTTAAGGCCGCGGTCGCATCGGTACGCGCGACGTGATTCGACGCGACGACGGCGGCGATTTCGTGAAAACAACTTCATATAAAGGTGGCCGCACTGCAGAAACGACAAGCTAAATTTATTTGTTCAGGAAATCGCCGTCGCGTCGCGTCCCGCTCACCGGTGCGGCCGCGGCCTAACAGTTTGCATTTAGTAATTTTTAAACTATCGCGGATTGTACTTGTAATGATTTTAAATGACACGGGAATATTTCGCGCACAAACACGATCGAAATAGGTATTTTGACTAACTTTGACATTTGCATTCTGCAACTTTGCATTCAGTCTGCATGGGAAATATACCCAACTTTCGTTCAGATTTATAGAAAACACTTAGATAGGGGTTTATTACGCAATTACATATATAAAAGGGTACAATCCGGCACGAATATTGAGGCGTGATCCATAATTACTTCAAGCGATTTTGGACCTTACTCTTGAGACAATACGATGCAGTGCAAAAGAACTGAAGTCTGAAAATAAAGTTTATTTATTATTATTATTATATTATTATAAAAGACAGACAAGAAAGCGAGATAATAAAAACGTGAAAACGTAAAATAGACTCGCTCACCGCTTATGGAGGTGCCACCGTCGCCTGCATCCGCAACGTTCCCGGCCGCTAGATTACCCATTGTGGTCTAAAAGAGCAGTTTTTCGGGCAGATTTTATTCGGGCAGATTTTAATAAGTGCTACCCCCGAATAGGATTTAATTTCGCCCTGTCACTGCCAGCTAACAGCGAGCACTCCAAAAGAATTCGTTGCCAAAATAAAAATATAAGTTGAACTTGCTTTAGAAATTTAAATCGAGCGACCCCGTGACCGGATGAAATGGGAATTGCTTAGGGATTGTGCATATTTGTTATGGTGTTTTGTCCGTTATGTTTATTCCAAATCGGCAGGGATTTGAGTGTCTCTCAAGGCAAGAAACACTACGATAGTTAGTTTGTTACAGGAAGCTGAGTGCGAGTTGCAAACCATCGCGTTAATCGAGTAAACTTCTATCGAAGTGAATGGGACAACCAATCATGTGCGTTAGCGTCTTCACTTTTGATTAGTGGTTGACTATTTATTTCATATTTATAACATTCTCACGATAGAATATGTTGGAAAACTCGCACTAGGTACTCAGGTAGTTACAGCAAGTCGTTAAACACGTGTTTTGCTCTTAGCAGAGCTCATTTATAAATACCTTTTTCAGGTGGGCATCGGTAAACTTACAGGCAGCTGGAATCGCAGCAGCAATGACCTAGATGCTGCAGGTGCTCATAGACAACGATGTTTTGTCATTAAGTAGGCGTGATGTCATCTGGTGACAGGCCCGCCATTAGGTGGTGTAGCGCCCGTGTGCAATAGCGATTTTGCCGCCCCCTATTGCTGACCTTTTTTTTTTAAGAATTCACTGTCGACCGAAGGTACCCAGATTGTAAATCATCGGGGACGACCCTCTTCGGTAGTGACTTCCATTGTTTTGCGGTTTTAATCATCAAAGTGGAATCAATCAAAGCGCTTCGTTCGGGTTTTTGGTATTTCAACCATGAACCGAGGGCGCTTTTTTGGCTTACGATAGAATACACACACATATTTATGTGGGATGGGTATTATTTATGACAATTGAGTGAATTTTACGTGATCGATCGCTCGATTTGCCGCCCCCCTGGACGTGCCGCCCGTGTGCGGTGCACTCCTTGCACACCCGCTTGCGACGCGTCTGGTGACATAAAAAAACGTGTGCGGTCGGGGGACCCCCGTCAGGAACATAGTTTCAATAATGTACATATTATTCGTATGAACGTTTCTTTTACTACCCATTTTGAGACAGTAAACTTAGGCGTTTTCTTCCCCAATCCAGCAACACGACCTTCCGCTCTGACGTCTCGACGGGTAGATACTGGTCGGAGACCGTGAGCGCGATTGCGTGCGTTTTAGATTTATGGAGGGGGCATAAAGCTTTTTTAGGTAATTATTTGTATCAGTCAATTTGTATCGGAAGCGTACAGGAACTTCGTCCCAAAAAAATCAAGTTCATTATTCAGGTAAACTTGGTTCGTCGTCTACCCTGTTTCCCCTATTTAAATAGGACAGACGTTAATTAATAACGTAACCTATGGTAATTCCGCCGCCTATGGGAATCATGGATGGATTAGCTTATTTAGATTAGGCGGCGGCGAACCGAACGGCCGGATTAGGAGTCGCGGAGTACGCCATTGTTTTTGACGCCATTTACAATACGATTTAAATCATATTTGTATAGAAATTAAAATGTTTTACGTATGAGATAAAAGTGATGTCATAATCATATAAGTACCACTAAGGGCGGGTTGCTTCAAACCATCTGTATTCGTAAGTCAGTACGTAATCGTTAAGTCAGTATGAAATTGTTATACAAGCCGCCATATTTGACGGTTACAGATACGTAACAACTGTAAGATGAAACAACATGGCCTAATAGTAGGGTTAAGTATTAGTAACTAAATCCATTATATTATATGGAGTACTTAATTATAATCTGTATCATGCTTTATTAATTTATCACCGTACTAGCACTTTGCCCGCCACTTCGTTACAGTGACATACACGTAGTGCCATCTAGCGTCCTAAAGCAATTGTGACCGCCGAAAGTTATTGTGCTTTCCCTCGGGAACAGTACTTTTTTCTGGATGAAAGGTACTTTATGTCCTTTTCTGTACCCATGACAATGTAGGTATAGGTATGCAAAAGGACGTCGGTTTTGGGCTTGATATGGTACAGTAATAAAAGCTTAACCAAAAATAAAAATATATTTTAATTGTTCTTTGCCTAATATATCTTAGAGATTAAGAATTGGAATCAAAAATCGAAATAAATAAGAAATGAAATGATTATGCCGTTGACATTTTGAAAAAACCACTAAAACAAAAACGGGTGCATGCTGGCTGGCGCGTGCTTCCACAGAATATCATGGTGACAGCAACTAAAATCTTTGAATTGAGAACTCATTAGTCAGGCTGTACTTCACTGGATCATTCACACCATACTTAACCTCACTGTCAGAAATACGAATATTTCTCTTTAACCCAATTACGTACAAAAACAAATAAAAAATTAATTTAAATACTCTTGAAATACACGATCACACCAAACTAATTTCATATCTGTACCGACATACACAAGAATCCTCCATACTGAAGCCCAGCGTTCTATGGGCGTCTGCCAGTGCCCTTTCATGATGATCGGTTCAGTGGTTTAGGCGTTAAAAGGTAACAAACAAACAAATAAACTTACTTTCGCATTTATACTATTAGTTAGAATAATTATGCAATGCTATAGACACAGTTACATCACATCGTTTTCTTATACTGAATTTGAATAAAATGTCTTTTACGAACAAATCCTGTTATAGAAAAGTCCAATGAAACTTAGTTAGCTGGCATTACCTCCATTGTATCAATGTGGCATGTATCTTTGTATGTTTTTAACGAGCGAGAACATACCGAACATGAACCTTTTGCGTTTTAATTGATCACGGATCCAGTTCGCCCATTAATTCGTGTGAAGTTAATTAGTAGCATAAATAAAAGTGAACCAATTAGCGCTTTTGAGTTCAATCGCTGTTCAGAACTTAGCGAATAAATAGCTGCTGCAATACCGCTCCGTGTTTCATCGCTTAGTTCATTAGCTCTTCATAATTTTCAGATTTTAATTAATTGGGAGATTTACGTTTTCAACTGCTTTAGTTTAAAATTTCATTAATTTAAACTTTACAAAGTAGGCAACGTTAGGCGTTTCTAATAGTTCTCTGAAACTCTTTTAGGTCATCGCTGTAGTACTTAAAACAAGCAATTGTTTTGTCCTTCCCCGGCCTCTCTTTGCAGCAATGAGATTATTTTAGTAGCTATTATACTAGCGATGGTCTTGTGGCTAAACGACTATCAATGATATTCCATGACAACCGGGACCGACTGTTTAACGTGCTCTCCGAGGCACGGAGGGGTCTCGATGTGTAAAGAACGGTCACCCATCTAAGGACTGATCGCGGCAAACGCAGCTTAACCTCGTAGATCGATAGATCAGCATGGCTGTCATTTTGCTAAGAGCTCCTGCCCTGCTTGTTTTCCACCTAATAACAATAAAATAAAAAAAGTTACAATTCTATAAAAAAGTAAAACTTATTTTAATGATGTATAATGGAGTGATTATTTTGCCTAAATAAATTTCTCATTTGTAACATAAGCTTTCCAGCCTACAGTACCCAGTTACAAGTTGTTTTATTGGAAATGGAATTAAACATTAACTCAAATAGGTCGGAATCGAAGAGATTCCAAGACGGCATACCCTTTTAATTAAAACAAGAATCTTGATAGGTAAAATACCTCCTAACTCGAAACAGTCGTACCGATCTCGAGCTAGCGAACCGAGCCATTCAGAGAAAAACTTCTCGATTTATTTAATGCCAATTTAGCCTCTATTCGCACGCGTTAATGGCTATAATGGCGTAACTTCTGGTCGGTAAGACAGGAAAGCTGTCAAAAGTGTACGTGCCACGATCGTTCTCCTATAAAGATTGTTGAGACGCTACAAAGAATATTGTAAGGAGAGAAAAAATGTTCGAGACGTGCGCCCTCGGCAACAGATAGAGGTGACAGAGAAGAATGTGGGGAAGATGACGTGGCACCGTGACGTAGGGGAGGGGGGGTACGCAATATCGTTTAAGTTTAAGATTTATCGGCGGTACGTACGATTAATCTGATCTTAAACTGAGATTATATAGTGTTTTAGTCGCATAGCTGGCGGCAGTGTATTAATAGCATGTTCTGTACTTTAACGGTTTATAGCAGTATTCAGCACATATTCTCTGATAAGGACTTCAGTGCGAGATTCATGTTTGTAAATACTAAATATGGAGTGCGAGTAAATATGGTAGGTATCATTATTTGTCAAGTTACTGTAAACAATAAATGGGCGAAGAAAAAACAAACGAAACTAAGAAAAAAATCCGTTACCTATACTAAAATAAACATAAAAGAAGTTTCGTTTTACCAAATAGCTGTGTTTGAACAATTGTTGTGGCCTTTAGTTGGTCGTGTTGGACCCTTTGTGTCCTTATCGGCACTTTACACCAGGGCCCAGACCTAGGCCACTCGGTTACGGTAGTACAAAGTAATTGGATTCCTCAGAATGTGTGATTATAATCGGGACTGCCTACTTAGGATTCAGGTTTTGTATTATAGTTTTTTCTGGTGTTTGCGTTCGTAATATGCCTTAAGATTCACGCATACATATTAGTTACTAGCTTGCGGTTTCACATCCGTTGCTCGGCTCCTAAGGGTCGTAGCGTGATATTAAATAGCCTATTGTATTCCTCATGAATCTGGTTTTCATATACAAAAATATTTTTTCGAATCCGACTAGTAGTTCTAGAGATTAGCGCGTTCAAACAAACTCTTAAGCTTTATAATATTAGTATAAATTATGGACGTGACTTTGTACGTGTGAATAGGTCGTCAGTCTTAAGACAGTTACAGCAACGTCTTACTTATGATTATGACTATGTCGACTATGTCTTACATTATTACTCTTTGGTTACAATGCCTCGTTTCACATGTGCTACTCTCCAGCAACGCCACCATAATCGATAGCGATCTATCTTAGCGGAATATAATGTACTTTGAACGTACATAATGTACGTATACCGATAATTAGTGTACCTAGAGTAGATAACGAGATAATGAACATTGATTGTGGCGCCGCTGCAATGCGTACTCTCTGGCGGCGCCACTAAGATTTCATAGACTCCGTAATGATATCAACATCTATTCCCTGTTGAAAAGTAATGTACGAACGCTGTTTAATACGTACGTGTTCATAAATATCATAAATATATTGTAGTTTCGTTTATTTCACTAAAAATAATTTACATTAGGAGCGCCTTGATATTTTATGTTAGCAAAACATTTTGTTATTAAATAAATTGAATGATGATGACTTTTAAACGTACATAATAACTCATAATACTCTGGTCAGTTTAGGGTATTGTGTACGAATATAGGTAATTGAAATAAAACACAAAAAAATAACACATTAAGGGGCTATTTCACCAACCTATCATTGTCTGTTATTCATTGTCTCTGTCATTAAGCTAATGTGATCACTAAACTATTCAATAGCAAAAAATTGCGTGCACCACCTGTCAACAATATGTTAATGACAACATTATTGAAGTATAAGTTAATTTACTAAGGCGATTCGCACACTGCCCCGCATCACGCAGCGGGGTGCGTGGCGACGGCGCCACGCGTGCGGGTGCGGGAGTGCAGATCTGCATCATCATGCAGATTTTTCCGCACAAACGCGCGTAGGTGCAGTATTGTCATGCGGTAGCCTAGAGGAAAAAACGATACGCCACCTAGTAGTGTTGTCTTAGCAACTTTTTTGACATTTTCTTGTTCTTCATACTGGCAGATTTAAAATAAAACAAACTTCCTAGCAACGATATGTATGTTGTCGGCAGATGTCAACTGTCAACACGAAATCACGCACGATACTGCAGATCTCAGTGTGCCATACCTTGCGTCTTGCCCCGCACCCACGCACGGGGGTGCGTGTTTCTCCGCATGTAGGTGCATGATCTGCAACCCCGCGCGTGAATGCGTTTTCAGTGTGTTGTACTATGCGTGATTTCTATACAAACATAGGTACTTGCAAACAACGTAAGATCACGCACTCCCGCACCCGCACCCCGCTGCGTGATGCGGGGCAGTGTTCGAATCGCTTAAAAGTCACCTTTAGCTTATCTTATCTTTCGCTTATTGAACAGATATTGATAGGTTGGTGAAATAGCCCCATTTCAATTATTTAGAAAATCAGCTATTCCATACATTTGTGTTCACCATAACTCAACAAAATGTATGGAACAGCTGATTTTTTTTTCACGATTTCAGCATTGGTGCCATAGTAAAAGTTGTTCATAATGATAAGTATAAAATGGCCCCATTTCATTTGGGATTGAAGAGGGTTTTTATTACATGCTGTATAGTAGCTATTGTATACATAAATGGACCAACAAAAAAAAATCTAATATCCGATTTGCATAAAATTTTTAACAAAAATAATGTTTTATCACTAAAAATATCTAGCTTTGGGTCCAACTAAAATCTATGCTACATTTCATCTAATTTCGGTGGGATGAATGTGCGATGGACCAGATATACAACTTGATCTCTTCGAAATACTAGACGCCCTACACTAAGGAGGTAATTTAATAAAATGGTCAATTAATTGTAGTCCACGCGGATGGAGTCGTAGGCAAAAGTCTAGTAGATTAATACCTAATAATAGTCTTTAAAAAACATTATGATTTGTTTCATAAAAGTCCCTTCAATTAATGTTGGACTTATTCATAATTTATCCATACGGGATCTAGCAAACACCTTGATTCCGCGGGATTCAGAATGTCCAATTACGCAAATCAAATCTTACAGCATTGCATTTCCTAAATGTAATAATATTGTTTTCCACAAATACCTTCAACTTCAATAACTCAATATTTTGCTAACATAAAATATTAAGGCGTTCCCAATGTAAATTATATTCACTGAAATAAACGAAACTACAATAGGTATATTTATGATATTTATGAACACGTACGTATTAAACAGCGTTCGTACATTACTTTTCAACGGGGAATAGATGTTGATATCATTACGGAGTCTATGAAATCTTAGTGGCGCCGCCAGAGAGTACGCATTGCAGCGGCGCCACAATCAATGTTCATTATCTCGTTATCTACTCTAGGTACACTAATTATCGGTATACGTACATTATGTACGTTCAAAGTACATTATATTTCGCTATGATAGATCGCTATCGATTATGGTGGCGTTGCTGGAGAGTAGCACATCGTTTCACAAATTAATGTTCAGTTGGGAATTATTGACGAGCAACTTTGTAATTTTTTATTATTAACCGACTTCAAAAAAGGAGGTTCTGTATTCGTCCCGTATGTATGTAAGTATGTATGTATGTATGTAAGTATGTATGTATGTATGTATGTTTGTATGTGCGCGATTTTCTCAAAAACTACTGATTCGATTTTGATGGGGTTTTCACTAACGTAATCTACATACTTTTAGGAAGGTTTTACTGTATAATACATTATGTAATCATTCCTATGTACAAAGTTATAGGCATAAATGTACACACTCCGTACTGATATGTGTGCATGAACCTTTAACGATATAATAATTTAAATTATGCATTTTGGCAAAGTGCAAATGTGTGTTTAAGCTTACCGCATGTACATCGGATTTATACCACAAATCACCACGTTTCTGTTTATTTTGATCTATTCATTAATTACAATGCATTTTATCCAAAATCGTTAATGTCAGGAGAGATGTTACATCAAAAAATCATTTATAATCTTATAAGTACCTACACAGCTCTAAATTAGGAGTTATAAAATTATAGTTTGAAGTTAGATTTTATTTGAGGATTTATGAGCTAAGCAGTTAAAGTTAAACTTTGATGCTGTGTCTAGCCAGAATAGCAGTAATGCCCTGACCTACAAGTTCTAGGTAGGTACTAAACTTTGAGCAATCAATTTCATAATTATTACTTTCTGAACGGTCAAGGAAAACATCGCAAGGAAACCGGCATACCTACTCCAGATTCTAGAGCATGCGGTCTCACACGTCTTCGAATTTGTAATTCTACACTAATACGGATTTGTGTAGAATTACAAATTCGAAGACGTGTGACGTCTACAGAGAGGATTCTTGAATCCCAGCATGGGAAGATAACCTGATTATTAAATATATGGCAGTGGCGAAGGGTCCATATAATTCCTACGTATTTCCCATTGAAAAACCGGACAAGTGCGAGTACGACCCGCGCTTTGAGGGTTCCGAAATATGGAATAGCACCATCTAGGAGCAAGATGAAGCTATTACATACTTCTTCTAGTGGTGCCATCTATGAGCAGATGCCTCCACGCGTTAAGGGTCTTGCCTCGGATAGACGGACAATAAAGTGATCCTATAAGGTTTCCGTTTTTCCTTTTGAGGTACGAAACCCTTCGCTACTGGTATGTAGTCGTATTATTTAAATGGCAGGTTATAAAAAAATTGAAACAATAAGAGTTTATACTATATTAAAAACACCCTTGTTGCTAATTAACGCTTGCGAATGTAGCTACAATATTTCAGTACACCTTCCTCTCAAACGGGTTGAATTTAAATTACTTTATTATTTTTTAAGCTTCGCTCGCTCGGCTCCGCTCGGGTGAGTGTTTGTCTTTCTATCTCATTAATTTCTCAGCTTTCTTTGCTTTTGTCCGGTGTTGCTAGACTTACGATGCCCCTTACAAAGCGGTGTTAAAAATAAAGGATACTTTACCTGTTTAATAGGATAGTTCATGTAAATTATGTGAAGTAGATTCTTTGTGATTTTGTAACTACTGAACCACTGTTATTTATTTTTCAAATAAAAAAAAATACTAATGTTTAGGGTTTTACTCACGTGTGTTGCAGAAAAGGTCATTAAGTTTTAAAGGAGACTTTAACGATAGAAATTGTATGGTTAATGCCTCCTTTAAAAGGAGATGTTTCATCCTGGAACTGGTATACGTACGCCACATAGAAAATAGGATTTACATAAAAATATTATTAAATTCATTTGAAGAAGAGTACAATTTGTAAGAGAATTATTTGAGATGAAGTTTTTCACTATGATATCCCTATTTTTAGGGCGGCCATGACAGTTGAGTTTGACAGTGTTGTTTTATGACGTGACGTTTGAGTAGTTGTGCGCACGCGTGGTGGATTGAATGTTGCCTTTTTGACTGACATTGACATAACAACAGTTGTCAAAATGACGTTTCTTTGTCGATTGTTGATCCACCATATTTGTGTTGTGTTGCTTTCTTTGACAAAGAAAATGATGAATTACAATTCAACGAAGTAATATTATAGAAAATAAGCATTGGGAACCGGTTACTATCATGTATACTTAGCTATAATACTTAATTGCGTACGTAGACCTATTCCAGGCTCCATACATTTCTGAAACAACTCCTTTAATTATTTTTCTGCAACTGATCGTTATTATGTTAACTTATTAAAGTTAACATAATAACGATCAGTTGCAGATTACACTATTGCACTATTAAGAAGATAAAAGATTCTCTTAAACGTATTTAATATTCAGATCTGCTAATAAATCTTTAAAGATTGTTGATAATGATTTTATTTTCGCCAAGTTTTTATATTTCCCAACTAACCGCTCCCTGTTTAAAATATATTTTCATTTCAACGCCGATAACTTTGCCTCATAACTTTTACCGATTATTTAACTAACAGACAAGAATCTACATTTAGGAACGAGCAATTACTAGCTTCAACTTACGGATAGACTGACTACTGCTCACAATTCTAAAGTGCCTGTAAGTGGTCTAATTGAAATACCTAACTGTTTTGACTTTGACTTTGAACAGGGCCTTTTTCATTCTCGTATTTAGTCACGTACTTAGATTTCTTTTATTAGATCCAGAATTGTGAGGGAAAGTTTGGCGAATTATATAGAATTGGGCAATTTATTCGTTGAACTACTTGTGAAGTGCGTTAGCCATTGTTTGCGAATTTTATGAAAAAGTTATTAGGTTATCAAGTTTTGGTAAATTGTTGGAAGTTTGTACGTGAATAATGGTATAGTAGCTTTTGCCCGCGGTTTGGCTTGCGTGGAGGTCCGAAATTATATCACGGGAACGCACTACTGGCAAAAAGTAGCCTATGTCACTCTCTGGCCTGCGTTCTCATGATAAAATGAATATCGAAATATTAGCTGAATAAGTTGACTAATAAAGCTGTCTTCAGACTACGCTATACTATATAGCATATAGCTCATAGCACAACAATATCGCACACCATACATTGCTATGGACACGTTCACACTGTGCTATACTGTGCTAAACTATATATTATTGGCTTTGTATGGTGCGCTATTCTATATAGTATAGTGTATGCTATATAGTATAGCGTAGTCTGAAGACAGCTTTCATCATCATCAGCTAACATCAACCTTTGAGTTTGTTTCGGTGTTTCTTCTCAAAGGTAGTCATATAGGAAACACCGAACTCATCTAGCTAAAAAAATGTTTTGACGTGTAAAAGTGTTATTTTTAACCTATTTACAAAATAAATATCATTTATCATTATCATCATTTGGTAGTGTCATTTGTTAAATTATTTATTCCATGTTTTTTTCAATTAATGAACTGCTAATTGCTTCCTGGCTTCTAAAAGTAGCACAATTCGCAGAAAAATTCGCAGGCAAGGCAAGGCAAGGCAAGGCAAGGCAAGGCAAGAGAGAGAGAAGACAAGACAAGGCAAGGCAAGGCAAGGCAAGAGAGAGAGAAGACAAGACAAGACAAGACAAGACAAGACAAGACAAGACAAGACAAGACAAGACAAGACAAGACAAGACAAGACAAGACAAGACAAGACAAGACAAGACAAGACAAGACAAGACAAGACAAGACAAGACAAGACAAGACAAGACAAGACAAGACAAGACAAGACAAGACAAGACAAGACAAGACAAGACAAGACAAGACAAGACAAGACAAGACAAGACAAGACAAGACAAGACAAGACAAGACAAGACAAGACAAGACAAGACAAGACAAGACAAGACAAGACAAGACAAGACAAGACAAGACAAGACAAGACAAGACAAGACAAGACAAGACAAGACAAGACAAGACAAGACAAGACAAGACAAGACAAGACAAGACAAGACAAGACAAGACAAGACAAGACAAGACAAGACAAGACAAGACAAGACAAGACAAGACAAGACAAGACAAGACAAGACAAGACAAGACAAGACAAGACAAGACAAGACAAGACAAGACAAGACAAGACAAGACAAGACAAGACAAGACAAGACAAGACAAGACAAGACAAGACAAGACAAGACAAGACAAGACAAGACAAGACAAGACAAGACAAGACAAGACAAGACAAAGATGAGATGAGATGAGATGAGATGAGATGAGATGAGATGAGATGAGATGAGATGAGATGAGATGAGATGAGATGAGATGAGATGAGATGAGATGAGATGAGATGAGATGAGATGAGATGAGATGAGATGAGATGAGATGAGATGAGATGAGATGAGATGAGATGAGATGAGATGAGATGAGATGAGATGAGATGAGATGAGATGAGATGAGATGAGATGAGATGAGATGAGATGAGATGAGATGAGATGAGATGAGATGAGATGAGATGAGATGAGATGAGATGAGATGAGATGAGATGAGATGAGATGAGATGAGATGAGATGAGATGAGATGAGATGAGATGAGATGAGATGAGATGAGATGAGATGAGATGAGATGAGATGAGATGAGATGAGATGAGATGAGATGAGATGAGATGAGATGAGATGAGATGAGATGAGATGAGATGAGATGAGATGAGATGAGATTAGAGAAAACAATCCCGAGCATGTTTTTCAATCCCGGGATTACGGGATTTTTGAAGCGTATACACTTTCGTGACTTGAATACTTGCTTCACTTTAATATTACACGTGCCTGTATGTGTTTTAATGGTATTCGTTTATAAGTGCATATTCACTGAGGGGCTCGTGGCTAAATGACAGCCGCGCTGATCGATCGATCTGCGAGGTTAAGCTGCGCTTGCCGCGGTCAGTCCTTGGATGGGTGACCGTTCTTTACACATCGAGACCCCTCCGTGCCTCGGAGAGCACGTTAAGCAGTCGGTCCCGGTTGTCATAAGAATGTCTTTGACAATCGTTACGGGTAGTCAGGAGCCCGAGAGTCTGACAACCGGTCTAACATTCGAATACCGGTATTACCCAATAATTGGGTTGTGGAGGTCAGGTGGCAGTCGAGTCGCTCTACGTAAAATACTGATATTCAGCCGCAACCAGTTAGACTGTAAGCCGACCCCAATCTAGTTTGGGAAAAGGCTAGGCGGATGATGATGTTTATAAGTGCATATTCAAATAGAAGTATAGGCGGTTCTTTGTTTATTCAAAGAGAAAACGGTGCAACCTCAGATCATAGAAACAAGGAGATGTGCCAAGGCGCTATCGAGCTTGATGCCTGATCTTGAGCAAATTGCTCATATTAAAAACGTACGCGCTGGCGACGAACCGAACACGATCGATGGTATAAATACAGTGTTTTGGTTTAGTGCTAGTGTTGAGTGACGATTAACAGTGTTAGATTGAGGGTGTGCGGAATGTTCAATGCGTGGGTGATCTTTTTATTTACAAGGAGCACTTAATTATGCGCGTAATTGTGTCGAAAAATGTACTAAAAGTGGCATCAGCTGTTCCCGTACTAATTTGCTATGATGGCATATCTCCTTGTTTCTATAATCTGAGGGTACAACACACGACACGTATGTATTACCGCATGAATACATATCAAGTCATATTTACATGCCGACACTTTAAAATGAGGATTACCTATGCCGACAGTTTAGAGGACAATCAGGTACCCTCAGTGCCGGTCCTATCAACATTTTTAGGCGGTGCGAGATCTAAAAGTGGCGCCCCTTAAAATAAAAAACTTTATTGTTGAAAGCAGTTGCTTTATTTCCCGTGAGTCGCACGACTTGCGCGCTTGACTGATCATCGCCGTCGCGATGGTCATGATCGGTCGAGCGTCGTTAGTCTCAAGTTTCGGTTGATTTCGGCGCCCCCCCTTGATGGCGCCCGGTGCGGTCGCACCGCTCGCACTACCTTAGGACCGGCCCTGTACCCTGCTGTCAACACAGCGCATCATCAGGAGCTCTGGCATGCCCATTAGCAGCACGATTCAATGTTATTCGATGTTATTCGATTAAATTTAATTAGATTCTATTCGATTCAGTGTTATTCGATTCAATTAATTAGATTATTGGACTGAGTCTATTTCATTTGATTCAATTTTTTTTTATTCGATTCTATTCGATCGATTCTGTTCTTTTCGATTATTCGATTCGAGTCGATTTTTTTCGATTTCACGATAATATGCGAATATCCAGCAAATGCTACCTACAAGGATATGTAAGTACAGAGCATGTTCTAGAAAATGACCACTAACTACGTGTACGGATACTTTTAAGGCATGTAGGATTGTAGGTATCCCCGAATGGATAAGACATCACACAGGCGGTGAACAGGTGAACACGAACGTCGGACTTGCTACAGAGTTTGTTGCTTGCTGCGGAGTTTATTGCTTGCTGCGGAGTTTGTTGCTTGCTGCGGAGTTTGTTGCTTGCTGCGGAGTTTGTTGCTTGCTGCGGAGTTTGTTGCTTGCTGCGGAGTTTGTTGCTTGCTGCGGAGTTTGTTGCTTGCTGCGGAGTTTGTTGCGCCATTTCTTCTTCGGAGCTAAAACACTAGGAAGCGGTGAAGGGTGGGCGTTTTTGGGGGCTGTCTTATGTATATTGACGTTCCAAAAGTGCTAATTCTTTAGCCCATTTTGAATAAATGATTTTTGAATTTGAATTTAAAACAAGGAACATTAGGTTCGTACGCGTGGACGTAAATTAGCAAAGCGAATACGAACACAGTTCGACTTGTGTTAGTGGTACGAACATGCGAATTATAGTGTGTTCAATGTTTAATGTTCGATCGTGCACGGCTTTAGGCAGTCGCTTTCACCCATAAACATTAACTTAACACCAATAATATTGAGTGGAAATATTATACTCTCCTCTTTTTCCAATATTAACACTTAGTTACGATACCGCTGCAAGAAACACTTCTATTTTATTATTATTGCGTTAAATTGACCCCAAAGATAACCTACACGTGACTCGTGAGCAATTCAATTCAAACATTAGATACATAAACGAACGCTCGTAAAACAAGTTACACGGAGCAATATTCATAAACTCTTATTTTTTTTGTAACACAGTAATAGCCCCCTGTATTAGGGTTACCAGATCAAATAATGAAATTTCCGTGACTTAAAAAAAAAATCCTGACATTAAAATGTGGTACGTAAAAGCACCGAGATATTTAAATAAAATATTCAACTCAGTTCTAATTTTAAAATCTCTCGCGTCACACTGCGCCAGCATTGGAAAAAGTACAAAACTGATTGATTGAATAAATAAATTAATAAACTTAACTATTTTTTTAATATTGACCTCTTTCAATTTAAAAATAAATCCTGAAAATTACAGTTTTTCCCTGTTTCCCTGTCAGAGGGCCAAAATTCCGGACATATCAGGAAAGATTCTGTTGTCTGGTAACAGTGGTAACCCTATTCGTACCCTACCCCGGTCATAGACGATCGTAATTTTTCATTAGGGTGAATATAAAAAAAATATTATCGCGGGAATACCTCGCGATGGCTGGACTTATATTAAAGCAAGCGGATCAGGGTTTTAATAATAGTCCGTTTTAATATTAAAATATGGTAGTTGTGATGTTTTGTAGAAACGCTGGCGGGTCTTAATAAATCCGTGGAAAATTGTTGCAGGGTTATTTAATTTGTTGAACGGGGTTAACCATAATTAAAAATCAGTTGGTGTGTTAATCATCTAAGCTACATTTTCATTAGAAATTAGTGGCATGCATGGTAAAATTAATTTCACGACGCTAGTTTCAACACCTCTCCTAGTGAAACCCTCAATATCGCTGAGATCATGGCCCCGTCAGCATCAAGGCGTTATTATGCAATGCACACTGTTGTCGTTCAGTACCCCTATCATGAGTTTTTTTGACGTATAGTTTCATTAACGTAAGCATATTTTGAATTTAAAATACAGCAGTCCTGGAACATTTTGATAAAATTTTATACAATTTGCACATTTTAAAAAATACAGAGAAATCAATTTAGTATTTAATTTATATAAATATTGTGTAACAAACGTGTAGTTTCAATTCAAAATATGCTTACGTTAACGATACTACACGTCAAAAAAACTCATGATAGGGGTACAGTACCCCTATCATGAGTTTTTTTGACGTATAGTTTCGTTAATGTAAGCATATTTTGAATTTAAAATACAGCAGTCCTGGAACATTTTGAAAAAAAATTATACAATTTGCACATTTTAAAAAAATACAGAGAAATTAATTAAGTATTTAATTTATATAAATATTGTGTAACAAACGTGTATTTTCAATTCAAAATATGCTTACGTTAACGATACTACACGTCAAAAAAACTCATGATAGGGGTACAGATCATCAGATGTTATCGCGATACTGTTTCATGTCATATTTACACGATGAAATTAGTTGCGTGACATTAGTTTTATCAACAAATCGCACTTAGCACGAAAGTGTTTTTGTTTCCTTAAAACGAATGCATGAATATTATAAAATTAGGAGTTTACACGTGAAATTTAAATAAATGTCATGTAACTAATTTTATGCTAATATTTTCGTAATTTAAACCTGGTTTGAGTAAAACTGGTTTTAGCGTAATGTTAAATAACCAATAAAATTTCTGATTAATCTGGCTATCTTATACAATAAGATTTTTCAAATCCGACTGATAATTCTGAGATTAGCGAAACAAACAAAAAAAAAAACACTTGTAGCAAACATCTGAAACAACATCTTGTAGCAAACAAAAAAAAAACATCTTGTAGCAAACATCTGAAATAAACAAAAAAACATCTTGTAGCGCCTGTCTCAAGACGCTTATTGCAGTAAGTATTTTGCGTGCTTATCCGAATACAAACATTTATTTAAACTCTTCTATTTCAAACCTAAATAAAAAACGACAATTTCAACATAATCACTATCCAAATATTCAAGTACAAAGCATGTAGCGAAAAGTTAACCTCAAAAAAAGGTTAACCAAAAAAAACTTCTAAACTTTAGCAAAGCGAAACCGCTATTCATATTTAACCGACCAAAGAGTAATTATCTTTCAACTAGAGCGCAGCGGCCGCCGGCAAAAGTGTACAGTCATGAGCAAAAAGATACACTTAGAGAAATTGAACAACGATTTTCTTCTAAAGTATTAATTAAATTTAATAAATTATGAGTGCATATCCGAGCAAATATTATCATTATGAATTATAATCATATTTCAACAATTGATATTCTACGAAAAAATCGTATTCATTCTTGCTAACTACTTTTTGCTCGTGACTGTACAAGTTGTAACTTTGTCGAATTAGTGGCGGGAACTGGGACTGGCGACTACGTGCGAGCTAAACGTCGTTTTCTAACTATTTACTGTGTATGTAACAGTATGTGACACTCAGATCATAGAAACAAGGAGATATGCCATCATAGCAAATTAGTACGGGCACAACTATTACCACTTTTAGAACTTTTTTCGACACAATTACAAGCGCTCCTTGTGAATACAAAGATCTCCCACATATGAAAAAAATCCCCACAATCTCAATCTAACACTGTTAATCGTCACTCAACACTAGCACTAAACTAAAACATTGTATTTATATCATCGATTGTGTTCGGTTCGTTGCCAGCGTGTACTTTTTTATTACGATTAATGTGATCAAACTAAATTATCAAGCTCAATGGCACTTTGGCACATCTCCCTTGTTTCTATGACCTGAGATGTGACACAATGAAGAGCAAAATTTTAAATCGGTTGATGAAGTTTTTTCTTCCAAATTAAGTAGATACCTAAGTCAAAATAAGTAAGTAATAAGTCGCTTGTTGTGATCTACAAAATTTACCTCATTTTGTAGATCACAACATCAATACATAAACATTGTTCGCAAGTCCTGACTATCGGAACTTGAAGAATGTCCAGGTTTGAGAACAGTGAAGAGTTTCCAGGTTTCCTTTATAATAAATATCAATAAATTCAATCGCTTCCATAATCAGTAATCCTCATAGTCCTTCGAGCCATAGCTAGAAGGACCATTTAAAGGGATCATTCATGTGATGTGATGAAAATTCGGTGTTTTACTGACTAAAACCACACCGTGTTCTTCTGGTTGATGGATAAAGGGGGGAGGGGGAATTCACTCACGCATTCGCCGCTTCCTTGTTTAAACATCCCTGAAACATCGTGGGGAAACTTAGAGAAAGTAAAGAGTGTGGTTTATTCATGACCAATGAAGACGGATGAAAAATAAACGTTACCTAAAAAAGTTCCAAACATCTGAGAAGGTCACGAAAAGTTTTTTGTCTTAGTTCTTTTCGCTTTAATGATTGTAACAATTAGGAGTATTATTTAAGTGCTGTAACATTTAATTTTATGAAAACTTTCACAGCGATGATATAGGTTTTCTAACCAAACTTTTTATCTTCTTATCTAAAATGCTCGAAATGAATTTTTGATGATGATAAATGAATGAGTTTTATAGATAACATAGTGCTTTTAGAATTTACTGCCTAAAGTATTGCTTGCGAGGAATATTATTCATTTCACTTAATTCTTCATATCATTTTTATAAAGATGCCTGCGGCCGTTTAAGAACGATAAAATCTTTAGTAACTATAACAAATGTGTTAATATTTTTCATAACATTAATGAAAACTATAAAAAAAATGTCTACGAATATATTAAAAAGAATTAATGTTTTTTTCGCGATATTCACTTTTGGCGTTTACAAGGCACGTTTAAGAACGATAAAATCTTTATTAACTATAATAAATGTGTTAATATGTTTCATAACGTTAATGAAAACTATAAAATAAGTCTAAGAATATAATTATTAAAGAATTTGTGTTTTTTCTTTCGGGATGTTTACTTTTGGCGTTTACAAGGGGTAGAAGGGTTTTTGGGGAGTTTATTATTCCACTTCTTCCTCTCAGCTACAACAGAAGATGGAAAAGGGAGGTAAGAGTATCTTTCATAAATTTTGACGTTAAAAAAATCGGGGTATGTAGAAGGCAGACTACTACCGCAATATTTTTTCGTGAATTCGATGATTTAATCAAAAACAAATACAGTTGCAGTGATAGCCTAGTGGATTAACCATGTGCCTCCCACGGCGAATGGTTCGAGTTCGATCCCAAGGCACGCACCGCTGACTTTTCGAAGTCATGTGCGTATTAGAAATTAATTATCACTTGCTTTAACGGTGAAGGAAAACATCGTGAGGAAACCGGCATGTCCTAGAACCAAAAATTCGAAGACATGTGACGTCCACCAACCCGCACTGGGCCCGCGTGGTGGACTACGGCCCACTCCCTCTCACAGAGGAGGCCTGTGTCCCAGCAGTGGGGACATTATAGGCCGATTATGCTATGCTATGCTTATGCTAAATACAGTTGCCATTTAAGTCTTTACAATCAATGATATGTAAACCATAGATACGTTACCCGCGATCTAAAATGGCGACAAAAAGTAAGGTAAGTGCCCGCCATTCATTTAGTCATGCACCAACCAGTTTCTTGGCTGAACGTCATTTCTCGCAACATTTTGCGAAAAAAAACCTACTAAACAAGAGGTAGGTATGCTAAGTAAGGCATTCGTTTTCTTTCCCTTTTTTTGCACATATGCACTGATATATAGCTATTTTGCTATTTAAAGTATTTGCGCCATTTTTTAGGACAGTGATGTTAGTGTATGACGTGTCTATATATAATACGTCATTGCTTACAATACAGTTTATTTCGTTTAAATCCATTGAGTAGTTCCAACAGTAGACAATAGCACGTTTTGAACTAAGTGTCAAATGTGCGATAGGTACCTACCATATTTTCAGGACACACTTTCACGAGCAATGACTTTTTTATGAAAGTAAAAACGTAGTGTAGCAGTAGAAAAGAACATAGGTTACCTACTGTTTTTTGCGAAAAATCAAAAACTTTTTATGGGAATGGTGGGCGTGCCTCATAATATCAACCATTATCTGCTAAAATTTCGGCATGAAGTGGTTAACATCACTCATATTTCTTGAAAATACTTCTGTAACGTATGCCGTAGCTATAATTTATTTACAGTAAGTCGAAGTCGGGTCCAAATGCTAAGTCCGTCTGGGTCGCAGAGTGTAACTAACTAAGATATACATAATATGGATGGTACTACGTGTACATATTAATAAATTAAGTCTTTAAATATGTTTATTTCTTTGTAGCATGACTTCAAACTTTATACGGTTTCAGATTTTTTCCCAATAAGAATACAATTCACTTAGCATAAGAAATACAATACCCTTAGAACTAACTTAATAATATTCACTACTTGCATTGTGCATTACTACGAGCTATTTGGCCAACTTCTCATTATAATATTACGCTAGTACTTTGCCCGCGACTTCGTCCACGTGACCGACAGGGACCGTGCAGTTTTTCGGAATAAAAAGTAGCTTATAGCACTTAAAAATAATGTAACTTTCTATTAGTGAAAGAATTTTCAAAATCGGATCAGTAGTTCCGGAGATTACTTCCTACATACAAACTTACAAATAAATGTTACCACTTTATAATATTAGTACCTATAGAAAACCCTGTGTTTGTCTATTCTTTTATTCTATTCTTAATTTTTTCGAGGGAGAATTTCACCGTGACATTCTCCCTCGAACGTTCGCAAACAAATTGGCCGTTATCGCGGTGATATCACGCAGCGTTGAAGAGAGGAAAACGACCGAATCTAAATTAATGTAATTTTAATGTCCATACACAAGTAGGTAACCTATCTCATTCAAAATGACATAAATATTACATGAGTTCTGAATGCCAGAATCTCGTCAATAGTACCAGGGCGGCATTAAACCGAAGAGCTTTATTCATAGCCTGGGAACAAACTGTTTAATATATAAGTGGATTCGGATCTACTCTATAATTCACTTGATGTTTAATCCTTATTCGTAGTTATGATTAACAGGCATCAGTTAACGTGAAAGTACTTAAGAATTAATGAACTCACTCGTATGTTGTAACTGTATATGTGTGTTGCTGTAAAAGGTAGATTAATGACACATTGTGAGATGACTACATACAATAAGCATAATCAGCCTGTAATATTCCCAATATTATAGGCTTCTCACTCCCCTCTGTGAGAGGGAATGCCAGTAGTGGGAATATAGGCACTTCACTCCTCTCTGTGAGAAGGAGTGGTCCGTAATATAAAATTGTAAACAAGCTGTGTCTGTACATTGAAGATATTCCAGAAAAAACAGTCGGGATAGGGTACTGGGACGTAACTATACCCAAAAATATTTTTTTAGATTTTTTGTCTGTTTATCTGTTTGTGCGCGCATCATGCAAAAAGTATTGAACGGATTTTGATGTGGTTTTCATTGTTCGATAGCTTGGAGTCCAACTTAAAATCGAAGCTACGTTTCATCTGATTCCGGTCGGATAAACCCTCTGGTTTATCCACAGCTTTATATACAGCTTGACCTCTTGGTAGTACTAGCCACTCTACACTGCGGAGGTCATTTAAATTGGTCATTTCACTGTAGTCCACGCGGACGGAGTCGCGGGCAAAAGTCAAGTAATATTTATATAATCTCGCGCGTTGACAATCCTATCAATAAGTAATCTTACCGAAATATTATTTGAGAAGCTGGGCAATAAGTTATTTTTGTACATTATTGTGACTTTTTTGTGTAAATGAAAATCTATCTATACGGTACTAATTATACATATTATAAAGCTGAAGAGTTGGTTTGTTTGAACGCGCTAATCTCTGGAACGACCAGTGGGATTTGAAAAGTTCTTTTTGCATATGATAGCCAGATTTATGAGAAATAGTATAGGCTATTTAACATCACACTACGTCCCTTAGGAGCCGAGCAACGGGGGTGAAACCGCGGGGAACAAGCTAGTCTAGGATAAAATAAACCACTTTTCAATATTTCGAAGTTACATTAATAGTCCTTGTGGTATTGTGGTTAATAAATAAAACACTTCGTTATTATTGTACTGTGTTAGCCGTGCTGTCGCTACGGCTGCTCGGTTCGAACTGAGAGTGCGGCGCTTGCACCGCAATCCCCCCACCGTACAACCCCACCACAGCACGCATAGCGCGTTTATTAATCATCAGTACGTCACAGTCCTTAAAGGATTATTAACTAACTTCACAAATCTTTAGACTTTCCAGGAAAGGACTGTTCTTTCCTGGAAAGTCTAAAGATTAGTGATTAGTAAGGCTTTTACAGTAACACATGTACATATACCTATGTACATATATAATGTAGGGACCTGCGAGTGATAAATGATGACGGATATTGCTACAGCGAGTTTGTGAGCACTCAAAAGTTAAATGTTACTTGTTAATATTACTTTTTGAACATTTTATGAAGTTCTGCTGATCTTTGAACTCGTAATCTGTTTAGTCTATTGCCAGATAGTATGTTTTAATCACTTGGTTTATTACATTTTATTGATTTAATCATTTTTTAAGTATGTTATTAATATTTCTTACCTGATGAAAATGAAAAATGAAAAATGTTTATTTCAATTACAACGGGCATTTCGATACATGTTATTGGTGTTAAAGTGACAGTCTTCTATTTTCCTTCATCGTACAATCTAACGATGCCTACGGACGACCCAACTTGATTTCCCGATCTGCCGGTCTAATCTGTACAACTCGCCGCGTGATATCACCACGAGAATTGCCAATTTGTTTGCGAATGTTCGAGGGAGAATGTTACGGTGAGATTTTCCCTATAGAGCCGATCTGGGTGAATCCCAATAGATTTGCACGTTATTAGTAAGTTGGGCTAATATTAACGTGCCAATGTGTCGGGACCTCAGATCATAGAAACAAGGAGATATGCCATCATAGCAAATTAGTACGGGAACAACTGATGCCACTTTTAGTACATTTTTCGACACAATTACGCGCATAATTAAGCGCTCCTTGTGAATAAAAAGATCTCCCACGCATTGAACATTCCGCACACCCTCAATCTAACACTGTTAATCGTCACTCAACTAGCACTAAACTAAAACACTGTATTTATACCATCGATCGTGTTCGGTTCGTCGCTAGCGCGTACGTTTTTAATATGAGCAATTTGTTCAAGATCAGGCATCAAGCTCGATAGCGCCTTGGCACATCTCCTTGTTTCTATGATCTGAGGTCGGGACTGACCCGGATCGGCTCTACAGATCGGATGCTAAGTTGGGTCGTTTGTAAGCACTTTAACTTAGGCCCGTATTCCAGAACGATACTCGAGCACCGATTTCTGCTTGATCATAGATTGAAACTAGTTTCAACCAATCAAATGGCTTTAAATCTATGCTCAAGCAGAGATCGGTGCTCGAGTATCGTTCTGGAATATGGGCCTTAGTCAGGCGAATGGCTCACCGTGCCATTGGTGCATGCACAGTTGCTAAGAAACAAGTTAAAAGTGGGCAATAAACTTTGTTATCCCACAAAAAATATACACTAGCATACGATGCCATTATGTTTGATATTTTGCGACCGCGCCCGCGAGCTAACGTGAATAAGCACTAACACGAGAGGATTAAAACCTTGATTACCACACGGGGTCTCATCAGGAACAAAGTAACATTTGTTGAAATAACTCATAATAGATGGCGTTATATGTATCGATTTGTTATTGAAGTTTGTGTAAAATTGAGAACATGAAAAAATACATCATGAAAAATATTTGTTCAAATTTTGAAAAATGCTTTAAGCACGGAAAAATGTATAGCCCGAAGATAGCCCGCGCTAAATCGGTCACTTTTCTTTGTATGAGATGAGGCATCTGTACGTATAGTATTATATTATCTGTGATTACCATTAGGTTAAGTTAACATCGGTAACTTCAAGTAAACTCATAAAATTTTACATAGTATTTACAGATCGGAACATCAGTAAACTTTGGTGTCTCATTAATAAACATAAGCCTACAACAAGTACCTATTGATCATAAATTCACAACCACGTCTGTTTAGGTAGTACGTCTTAGGGGACGTCCATTAATCACGTGATGTTTTATAGCAACTTTTTGACCCCCCCTCACCCCTGGTGAAACGTGGTGAGGTTTTTAACTAACCCCTCCCCCCCCTACCCAAGATCACGTGTATTGTTTTGGTACAAATTATCATAATTTTTTTCAGAATGTTATCTGTAAATACTACAACAATTTTTTTTTTCGGTTTAGAAATCACGCATCCAACGTAAAAATAAATACACGTGACATCTCACTACACCCCTCCTCGTGATGTTCCGTGATTTTTTCCGAACCCCCTCCCCCCCCTTTCAAACCTCACGTGATTAATGGACGGCCCCTTACGATGTCTACGTACTTGCGTCGTATTTTACTGAATACTTAATTATATGTTCTTGAGAAGTTAATTTGGGTGCTATAAAACTTTTAATCTTATAGCGTAGAAACGCGCAACGCTAACAAAATGTTATTTGATGTATTCACTCTTAGGTTTTACGAACTGCGACGCATAAGCGATAAAAACAAATACCTCAGTATTGACATGTATGGCTACATTGCGATACTTGACGTGTAGTGTAAAGAAAAGCGCAAAGATAAAATTAGGAAAAATCGATAGTTGCTGAAAAATCTTTTATGTTAGGTTAGAATAGGTACCTCACAATGCACGAGCCGAGCGAGCGGAGTGAACGGTGCCGCGACAGCGGCCGGTAAGTGGCAGAAATGATTGGCCGATCGCTTTCCATCATTTCTTCATTCGTAACTAAGAATAATTATAACATTGCGCTATTCAGAGTTCTAACATAGTGATGAGACACTCTCGAAGTCTGTTTATCGTTATACAAGCTGTTGATTTGCATCCTAGTCAAATTCAAGGACGTAATTATGCTAATGATTCTCGACCCAAATCAATAATAAAATAGGTAGGTATTTTTTTTTTTTTTTTCTTATTAATGGATATCCGTAAGTGTGCACCAGCGGTATTTAAACTCAGCGCGTCTGTTACCTAGCCTTACAACCGCGCTCTCACACACAAATAAACGCAAACAATGCATACACAACACATACGCAACGATCATTCGATAAATTCGTAGATCAATCCCATCCAACCACTCACGGGTACTGTCTCGCGCATGCGCCTAGCTACCCCCGCGGTCGGGGTCGCGGGGATGGCCGCTAGCGCGTGCGGTGCGCGACAGTATGTTTGATGTCGCCGCTGTGTGTATGTGCATGCGCTTTGCACATACCTGGAGCTGTTGCGGCACGTTGTTGAGGAGATTTTGTAGGATATTCCTCTGGCACTCCATCGCAACCTCTACTACCAGCAGGACGGTGCTCCCCCTCACTATGGTCGGCAAGTACGCGAGTACTTGACCGAAAGGTTTGGTGACCACTGGATCGGTCGCGGAGGACCTGTAGCCTGGCCTCCGCGTTCTCCGGACCTGACGCCTCTAGACTTTTATTTGTGGGGAGACGTTAAAAGATTAGTTTACACGGAGGAAGTGACAAGTGTAACAGAATTACGTGGAAGGATCATTAGTGCTTTCGACACTTTAAAAACGAATGTGTTAGTGTTACGTAAGCTGAGGGAAAACCAGCTAAGTCGTGCTCGATTGTGCCAAGAGTGTGATGGTGGTAACTTTGAACAATACCTCCGGGTAACTTAAGTAGGTACCTACCTATCTAATTTATTAATTTGTACATTTTGTAAATACGTTGTTAGCATAATCAATTTTATTATTGTAAATAAGTTGATTTCAATTTTTTTACTAGGGCCAATAATACCTAAGAGTCGAAAGTATCACCACGTAGTTACACTTAACTAGCAATCTTTCCGTTTCCATCAAACGTAGAAAACATTTTAATACGTAGTAGATCGGTACAATAACTAAGGTAAGTATTATTGCCGGATTTCAAATCAACCAAGTTAATCCACAAATAAAAACAAAAACATTACGAAAACTTCAGGCTGAAGGATAGCAATAAAGCAAAACTAACATATGATAACAGGTCACTGAACTTTGCGCCTATTACTGTTAATAATGAGATTTTCGTATTCTAATGATGCATAAAATAAGTTTATTATAAAGCGAAATTTATGACAATAATGTAGGTGATTTTCGAAATAAAACTACCTAGGTAGGTATAATTATTGCTACGGGCGGTCGCCGAAGGTCATTACTCGGTAGCGCGCGCGAGAATTTCGTAGGTAAGACGTTGACACTCACGCACACAGGTGCATTGTCGCTGTGTGCGTAGTCGGGTGATTCCCTTTTATTTGAGGGTTTCATTCTGAAATACTGTTAAATTTCAACAGCAAAAAAAAGCAGCGCTTATTAGTTATTACCCGGTACTGTACTATCAATTGATTATTTATGTCCCTTATGATAACCTCCTGAAATTTGACGAGGATGCAAAACAACAGCTTGTATATCTATACTATTTATTATAACATTGTAAAAAAGCCGTGTCAACGTGTCAAAACAGTCGGGATACGGTACTGGGATGTAACCATACCCAAAAAGATTTCTTTTTTAATTCTTGTCTGTTTATCTGTTTGTCTGTTTGTGCGCGCAACACGCATAAAGTACTGAACGGATTTTGATGTAGTTTTCACAGTTCAATAGCTTGGGGTTCAACTTAAAATCTAAGCCATGTTTCATCTAATTCCGGTAAGATAAACCAGAGATACAGCTTGACCTCTTGGTGGTACTAGTCACCCTGCACTATGGAGGTCATTTAAACTGGTCATTTTATTGCAGCCCACGCGGACGGAGTCGCGGGCGAAAGTCTAGTAAATGAATAAATTTATAATACTAGCTGCTATTGAGTACATAATATGAGGGGTATAGTTTCAAAACCCCCTAAATCATCCTGAAGAAATTTTTCACAAGAATGTTATTTGTAAAATGTTGTGGTAAACTTAATGCAAATAGCAAATATTTGATATTTATTTGTTTGTCATGTCATAGCAATAAAAAAAAACGTGGAAAATCTAAAATATTTCTTTACATTTGTTATGAAAGTTATCGTATAGTCATATTGAAAGTAAAATTTAAAACTTTATGTTGGTGCAAAAATATGTCAATGTGTCCGAAGTCATTTTAGGGGGTTTTGAAATTAGTCCCCTCATATTTCATTAAACTAGTACGGTACATAGTTTTGGAGATATTAAGATTTGTGGCCCACTCTGGTTTATTGCGCACAAGTAGGTAAAGGTTATGTATGAGATACCAAGATATAATCTCTACTCATTTAGTGATTTCAAGCGTGATATTAATATAATGTTAGGACATGACATAATTTACTTCACGTCATCATTAAAACCTTCAAATTCCAAACGTCTCGAAAAAATCAAATTTGGTATTTTTTATGAATATCATTTGATATTGAAGAATTTCCTTAGAAGGAAATTCTTTGCTTTTCTCTTTATTGAATAAATTTGTGAGTCATTGATCTTTGCCGGTACCTACAACTTCGTTACGTCGCAATCAGAGCGGTAAATGTCTATATTTGTTACTGTTTGTTGTGGATGTGTCAATGTTTGTATAATGAGTCTGTATATTTTGTTCTTGTGTCTTATTTGATGGTGATAATTACTCTGAAATAGTCCCTGAATCAACTGAATAATATTATTCAGTTGATTCAGGGACTGTAAAGCCCGTCACAGACGTAGCTATAAAATATATTAATATATCGAGATATAGAAATAGAAACGTATAGAGACGGTGACGTCATAGAAATATAAATTATAGCTGCGTGTGTGGTCACTCGAAAATGTATATAGAAAATATGTCGTTATATGCCTTGCTATGATTCATATTAATATATATTATAGCTACGTCTGTGACGGGCTAGGCTTAAATTACATGTATCAGCATCGATTCATATTTTATCTATTGAAACGAATTTGTATGCAGATGCGTACGCATCAATTCTCATTTCTGCATGGATTCAGCTTACGCACTTTTGTACTTTAAGTGCGTATAAGTGTACCATTCGAATTTACATGTTAAAGAATGTTTAGACCATGGCGTCGCTCTTACTAGTGAACTATTGTGTCCTGTCTGAATCAGTTGAAATAAATCTCTTTGAATACGCCTCTTATGAGCGTTGGTGATATCTATCAGAGACTAGTACAGACTCCAACTAAATATCTATAACTAGCACTTCGCCCGCGACTTCGTCCGCGTAGCTCACAGGAACTGTGCATTTTTCGGGATAAAAAGTAAGTAGCCTATGTTACTCAGTGATAATGTAGCTTTCTATTAGTGAAAGAATTTTTAAAATCGGTCCAGTAGTTTCGGAGCCTATTCGGTACAAACAAACAAAAAATCTTTCCTCTTTATAATATTAGTATAGACTATCAGTTACTGTTGCAGTCAGTTGTTTTTTAAATCTTAACTAATATTATAAATGCGAAAATAAGTTTGTTTGTTACCTTTTCACGCCTAAACTAATGAACCGATCATCATGAAATGTTGCATCTATTCACCACTTCGTCAGGGGTACAGAAAAGGACATAGAGTACCTTTAATCCAGAAAAAAATACTATTCCCGAGGGAAAGAACAATAACTGTCGACGGCCACAATTGTTTTAGGACACTAGATGGCGCTACGTGTTTGTCACGCGGACGAAGTCGCGGGCAAAGTGCGAAATTTTGTGTGAATTTTTGTGCGAATATTTGTTACTCTTTCACGCAAAAACTACTGAACGGATTTGGATGAAACTTTTCAGTAATATAGTTCATACATCAGAATAACACATAGGCTACTTTACATAGTACCTCCTATTTTTTTGTATTTTAGTAGGTAACAATAAGATAAGCATAATATAACCTTATCATGTTTAAAATTCACAAAAATAAACATTTACATATCTTATAGTTACTCGGGGGTTAAAGTTTTGATCAAAAGTTAGAGTAACCTCTATTTATAAACCCATATCACTCATATATTTTATCAAGTTAAGTTGGATACTTTCCGTGGGAATACGAACAACTGTTGCTCAGTTTTGTTGTTTCTTCAACACTCAGTTTACGGTGAATTCTTTTGTTATGTTTGTTAAAGTTAGGGTTCAACTTTAACATAATATGAAGGGTTTTATCATGTAAGGAATTTTCCGGCCTTCCTTTCTTCTCCATAGGAAATGCCATTAAGAACCGTGCAACTTGTACTTGACTATTTGTAAAAGCTTGAGAAAGCCTATTTGTAATATAACTTTGACTTTAATACTAGTTTTTTTATTTTATACTTACCAGCTGTTGCCCGCGACTTCGTCTGCGTGAAAATGGATGAATAGTTGTTTTTTATTGTAAAAATTTTGTACATAATTGTATTTTTACGAGAGGAAGAATAGTAAGGATTAATTTCTTTAATGAATAAATCATACTAGGCGGGTCAGACTTGAGGCGCGGTGTAAAGAAGATGAAAGGTAACGGCCATCTCGAAGTGAATGGCTAGTTATATTGGTCAATCATATCACTTGTCTCAACAAGCTTTCAGAATAAAAGTGACAAAATCTGAACAGAACTTTACCGTAAAACACGGGAATCTCGTCTAAAATACGTCCCGACTGTCACAAAGTAAATTACCGCAGGATTTCAGGAAGGTAACAAATGTGGTGTAAAGTGCCTCCTCAGATCATAGAAACAAGGAGATACGCTATCATCGCAACTTAGTACGCGAACCAATTTCGCCGCTTTTAGAACAGTACCCCGATCATGAGTTTTTTTGACGTGTTTGCAGCATATTTTGAATTGAAAATACAGGTTTGTTACACAATATTTATATAAATTAAAAACTTAATTAATTTCTCTGTATTTTTTAAAATGTGCAAATTGTATAAAATTTTATCAAAATGTTCCAGGACTGCTGTATTTTAAATTCAAAATATGTTTACGTTAACGAAACTATACGTCAAAAAAACTCATGATGGGGGTACAGTTTGCGACACAATTACAAGCGCTTCTTCTGAATATAAAGATCTCCCACACATTGAAAATTCCACACACTCTCAATCTAACACTGTTATTCGTCACTCGTCAGTCATACTAAACTAAAACACTGTATTTACATCATCAATCGCGTTCGGTCCGTCGCCCGCGTGTACGTTTTAATTATGGTCAACCATACTAAAGCGTCAAGCTCAATAGCGCCTGGCACATCTCCCTTGTTTCTATGATCAGAGTGCTACCCCCTCCCAGCGCAGCGCTGCAGCCCCTACCCCCTGCAAACTGCTGACTGCACACATCCGAGCGTGTTAAACATATTGTGACAACTTTCTGATGTAATTATAGAGAAAGTTTTTGAATTGTTGTTAAAAGGTTTTTGCTTATTATATTACTAACTTTTGCCCGCGTTAAGGACACTGTTTCTTAAAGCAATTGTGAACGTAGAAGGTTATTGTTCTTTTCCTGAAGAACAGTACTTTTTTTCTGGATTAAAGGTACCTTATGTCCTTTTTACCCTTGACCATGGGCGTAGCCAGCCATGGGCTCAGGGTGGGGCAGCAGTCTAAAATAATAGTTCACTAGCGAAAAGAAAATCAGCTGTTCCATACATTTATGTTCACAAAACTCAACAAAATGTATGGAACAGCTGATATTTTTTTCGCGATTTCAGGGTTGGTCCCATAGTAAAAGTTGTTCATAATGACATTACACACCCAAATTAACCACGAGCCCTCTAATAATGCAATTCTCCGCCACCATTTTGTTTTTTTGCTTGCTTGTTGACGGAGAAGTTCAAAGACGCCGCCGTCTAAATTTTATTGTGTTAATAAGGTTAGCCGCGTTAATTAAACTTTAGACAAAACGCGACGAATTTAACTAACGTAGGGACAAATGTAAGGGGTTACTGCTCACTAAATAGAGGGGCGACGATTGAAAGTTTAAATAAAATTTTCTGTTTCAATGCATGACATAAAAGAATGTCCGTGCAATTTTTTACGGTTCAAAAGTTATGACCAATTTATGTTTTTTTTTCAATCACTTCGCATAGGGCTCAAAGAAAAAAAATATGAAAAAAAACTATCAGGGCTATCATTTTTTTCTTTTTTTCAGGACGTTGTGGAAGAAATGGCATTTTCTCTGGCAATACTATTACTGGTTTAAAATTATTAGAACCGATGTTCTGGCTCTGGCAATACCGATGTATTCCCCAGCGATTATGATGTGGTAGTCAAATGTCATCATGTAAAATATTGATGTTCCACACCCGGTTAGATTGTAAGTATAAACAGTTCCGCATTCATTCACTTTATTAGAAATATTTTTTGCCGTTCAAGTTAAGCCTCAAATAAGATAACATACAAATACATGACAAACCAATCAATTCAGTTCTGTGGTATGTAAATGTTGGCCTGTATACGTCGTAGCAAGTTGTGTCGCAGCCGTCTACGTCGTAGCCGCCTACGGCGTAGCACGTGAACAGTGTCGTTAATCATCTCAGATATATGATTTCCTATACAGGGTGTGATGTAAATAGAGAACGATTTTAGAATAATCGATAGGTCAAATTAACCACTATTGTGTATCCCAATTTGTTCCAATGAGTTTCGGATTAATTCATTTTATTTTTAAATACTTTCTTTACACTTAAATTGCATCCATAAAATACATAGTACGTGATTGGTGGTAATTAAACCTATTATTTGCTGCGTGTCTACTACTAGCTATGCCCCGAGGTTTCACCCGCTATTGCTCGGCTCCTAAAGGTTGTAGCGTATATATAGCCCATAATCTTCCCCCAGAATTGGGCTATCAAATGAAAAAATTAAAATTCATATCTAACTGGTAGTTTCAGAGAGTAGCGTGTTTAAACAAACAAACAAAAAAACTATTCAGCTTTGAACTGAATCGTATGCATACGGTTCAGTGTGTACGAGTCAGAGTGATGGAAATATATCGCATGCGATATATTTCCATCACTCTTAATTTAAAATATCGTTATTATTATATTTTTTTACTCACTTTAAAAATATCAAATTACTATTTTACATTTTTAAATAATTTCTACAAAAACAAATGAAAAAACATGTATCTATACTATCTATACTAATATTATAAAGAGGAAAGATTTTTTTGTTTGTTTGTACCGAATAGGCTCCGAAACTACTGGACCGATTTTAAAAATTCTTTCACTAATAGAAAGCTACATTTTCACTGAGCAACATAGGCTACTTTTTATCCCGAAAAAATGCACAGTTCCTGTGGGACACGCGGACGAAGTGGCGGGCGAAGTGCTAGTCATTTATATCGTTAATCGATTTTACCTTACAAAAACTTGCATTTTCTAGCATGCCTACTGAAAGTACTGCACTCGTTTCGTCCGCGTGTACATTAGCGGAGTCTCTTAATCCTCATATTTGCTCGCTCGCCGCAGCCCGGAGCGAGCTGCTAATTATTCCAGACAGACAGACAGACTGAACGGAGCAACACGATCCGTCGTCAACGTGACGTGTGTGGTGGATGCGGTATTCAATGTTACGTCGTTAAATACGGTAGTGGCCTACTATTAAATATGTACAAATAAATTATTTTATTTCAAAGAAGGAATAGACACAACAAAAAAGTAAAAGCAAAAATAATAATTTATCACAAAATGGAAAACATAGACGCTTTTAAAGTTTTTGGAGGGAGTATCGCTCCGTCTTTGTCGCGCGAAGCGGACATAGGTGGTGTTACGTCACTAGTAGGTAGTGCCGTCCGTGTCTAGCAAATCATTTTAGAACGCTTATAACTTTTTGCCAATTTTGTAGATGTTTCATCGGTTTTTTTGGTGTTAATTGTCTTTTTTCAAATAGTTTACAGATTCACAATAAAAAAAGTAGTTAACATCCCTATTGTAAGAGAAAATTGTAGGTATGACTGCGTCTGGGCTTAACAAACTCAAAAGCGATTTTCTCCCTAAGTATTTAATGACACTATTAGGTGTTGTCAGTGGAAAGACAAAAGTGCCAAAATGGTACTTTTGGAAAAAGAGTTTTGAAGTTTTTCTTTTAAGACAAAAAATCATACCTCTTTCTTTTGGCGGTTAAACTCTTTCGCCTTTTTATAGACGAATTATTATTATAAATTGGAGCTATTTTAATGAATTATTCGATACTCTATAAAAAACTCTGCGTTTGAAATTTCTTTCAGTATATACTTCTTTTTGAGGCTGACTATAAGGCTTAAGATCAGCTAGTTACTTTATTATTAAACCAAGCGATTTAAACGTGATTGACACTCGGTCATTGACAGCCTGATCAAAGCTTTGAACAACAAGATTGCTGACAAATAGGTAAACTGCAGCTGTGAGTGCTTAGCAAAAATAAAAAAAAAAACTAATTAAATCACCTGTTACGAAATCAAAGAAAGTTACAGAATCGTAACAAAATTCAAACAAAATGTTTGTGTTAATTCCAAAACATAATCACACTAATATTATAAAATAAAAAGTTTGTGTGTGAGAGTGTTTATTACTCCTTCAAGCAGAAACAGCTTAACGAATTTAAATGAAATTTGACAGTGGGGTAGCCTTAGACCTTTAAAAGCACATAGGCTACTTTTCATCAATTTTCACGCAGACGAAGTCGTGGGACATAGCTAGTATAATATTAAAATACCGCATCAACCTAATCTACTTGCAATCAGCATCGTAGTTACAAGAACAGATGACAGTTCGAGCGAGCTTTGACAAACACAAAGTTCGTTTAGACAACTCGTAGCGTGGCGCGTAGCACTGCGTAGCAATGTGTAGAGGCGTAGCACGTCGTAGCACCTTGGGAGAATCACTAAGCATTGGTATTGTGTCTAATTAGAAAATGTGGTTATATTAGATTAAAATAATGGATATTGTGTATGTATTTTAAACCAAGACAATAAATGCTTGTTTCGTAGAATCATTTATTAGACATTGTGTGATGATATTTGCCAGATAAAATGAACGGGACAGACCTATCCGAAGGTGGTGAAAGAGAGAGAAAAAAATCGCATATTAACCGATACATATGCTATTATTTCTTTCCTTTATAACATTCATTTAAGTAAATCAAATGAATAAAGTACCACAAAGTTCGTGTTGTTTTAGTTCAGATATTATATGTAATTTTCCGTAGAAATTAATTAGCTTCTTAACTAGAAACAATTGTGTTTCTAAAATCACAAACGTAATTGATGATCGTTCAATTAAATTATAATTTGTGCCAATGAATCTAGGGCACTCAATTATATCGAGCATTCGAAATTAATATCAGATTAATTCGATTAAATAACAGAGCTTTGCTGCAGTGTTATCAATTTATTAATGGTTTTATAATTGAAAATCATATTATTATTTTAATTTGCATATTTGGTGGGTAAAGGGGTATAAAGGGTGGCAGGTTAGACAGTGGAAATATTTTAAGGGGTCATTGTACCCATAATTATGAAAAACCCCATAAAATATTTCCACTGTTTAACCTGCCACCCTGTATAAATAAGTGTTTATAACATAAATTCGAATTCATTATGGTTCCACCGATACAAGTATTTGTATGACCTACAAATCGTTTTCAGAAAACAGTTAATATCTAAGTAGTTAAAAATAAAAAAATATCGGACAAGTAGGTACGAGTAGGACTCGTGCCATGAGGATTCTGTACGAATAGTCGACCTAAAGTTGTTGTTCAGTTAATAATATCTGTGCTCGAGTATCGTTCTGTAATACGAGCTTTAGAGTATCACATGCGCGTTGCCAACCCTTTAAGGCGACGGTAAATGGTAGCGGCCGTAAATCTCAAGTTTTAAATCTCTTATTTCACCGTCAAATAATGCAGGTTAGTTGTGCAATTTTTTTATGTTATACTAGAACATATACATCAATCGTACCTGTGAATATTTAACTATTATAGTAAAATACTTAATGAAATAAATTCATGAATTACTGTCTACCCAAAACATAAAAACCTAATTACTTTCAAATCAATCGATATTTTCATGATTTGTTTTGTGTGAAAAGACTATGTTACTACCTATAATATTGCCTGTTACTTTTTTTTTATTTTATATTTTAGATACTAAAAAGTAATAATACGTCTAATTCGGCACAGCGCGCTTCTTGATAGGCGAGTCGTATTGCTCGGTGGATGTATGTCGCGTAGCTTGAGCTCAGCGCAGAACACTCAAGCTATACCACCCATATCACTCAAGGCCGTTGGCAGTTATCAGCGCCTTAAATGGTATAAAGAGCAATTTTGGTCTAAATTAAATACTTGAGATGACTAACATATTTATTTAGTTATGGATTAATACTATGTTAGTAAAAACACCTTCGCAAATGAAGCATTATTTTACACCAAATTTAAAAATCATAAAAATGTTTGTTGTGAGTCAACCTTAGAATATAGATATATGCTATCGCGGACTTTTTTGTAGACCTTTTTAAGGTGTACAATACTCATCATGCCTAGCCTTTTCCCAAATTATATTGGGGTCGGCATCCAGTCTAACTAGTTTTGGCTGAATATGAATATATTACGGTTTTATTTTAAGGTGTACAATACTGTACTACATTATTTTGATCTATCTCCTAGCGTTCAGCCAGCGTTTGCAATGTAAGCGTAAAAAAATGTGTTTATTTACGACATCACATTAGAAACCTATAAAATTATCAGTTATACTCTACTATATTAGGCATGTATTATACATATAAACCTTAATCACTCAAGGCCGTTGGCAGTTATCAGAGCCTTAAATAAAGGTTTACCTATATTAGAAAATAAGTTATGGGTGTAGAAGTGCTTGAAATGAAGTTTAAATAGAGGTGCTTGAAATGGTGCTTGAATAAGGTGCTTGAAATGGTGCGTGTAAATCTAGACGCGGCGGTCGATTGAACTTAATTCATTTGACCAAAAAAAATAATGAAGTCCTTAAATATTAATATATTTGTATTTATTCAGAAATGTGTATTTATTCTTTTATACCATTCCCCCTCTAAAAAGCTTATTTTATTCACTGAAAACAGTGAATAAAAAGCACTTTTACTCACTGTTTTGATGTTTGAAAATGGAACACACCAATGTATTCGACCACAGATTTAAAGAACCTATGCTAGATGCGGCACGTTATTAGATTGTATGAAAACCGAACGTGTCATCTTTTTTATACCTACGATAACTTCACCCCAGCCATTTAGTGATGTGCTCAGAGTAAACAGAATTGTTTCAATCACTAAGCGTCACTGAGCTAACAGACTTTTTTTAGTACGAACAGTCGAACATGCAGGGCACGCTTGGTCGTGGCTTGCCGTATCTAGTGTAAGTGTAATCTGTGTATTCGACCTATATTGATGTGTTCTAAATTCAATTTGATTGGTCGACATTTTCGACAAGGAGTTTAGCATTAGAATAAAAACTGTTTTGTGTTCTTTGCTGTCCTTAGTAAATTGGCGCTATTTTGAATACTGTAAGTTGTACGAACACAAAGTTTAGTGTTACTTTAATCTTTAATTTTGTGTTTGTTTAGTGTTGTTCTAATCGATTAAAAATGCATTCTAGTGATGAAGATGTGTTAACACCTGAGTTTGTGAACGAGAGGGCGGCCGATATAGTGGACAGGTGGAAAGCTTGCTACCCAAAAAATCACGGCTGGTTTACATCAAAGCCAATTTAACTTTACTTTTTCTTCATTATACAGGATTATTATAAATACCTTAGCTATTTTCACAGAACCTCTTCTAAATTAAATATACTATTTCCTAATTTTATTTGTATTTGTTATTTCTTTTCGAAAAAACAGATAATACGTTTCGAACTTATCCAAAAAAGTAACGAACTTTATTGTCACCACTCGTCGCTTACAAGGTACGTGGAGCGGTCATTGACCGCGCCCAGTGGCGGTAGGTAACTTATGCCGCCAGCCATGCCATTATCTTACCTACGTAATTGTCATAAGGTGCAATTTTTCCTTCATACTTTTACGAGCTTAGGACCGTCAAAAAACAGTATTCTTTTTCGTATTAAATAAATTGTAATCACCTTATGTGCAATAATTAATAATCAATAAAAACCAAAATGAAAAAAAAAAACCAAAATGAAAATAAAGTCATTGATACCTTAACATTAACAATTGTTCAAAGTGGAGTCCATTTCTCTAAGCACAGCCTTGCACGTTTGATAACGTTGACCGTAGCCTTACGAGCACTGCACTTTTTGTCAAATACACTAATAATTATTAACTTCGCAATTCTTCACTGTAAACAAGGGAAACGATACATCTGTTAAAATCGTGTACGTAGAAACGCGAGCGGCACGTAGGTATTCTAAAAAGTCCGATATGTTGCGGAGTGTAGGTACCCCGCAACATATCGAGTCATTGGCACTGAATCGCACTTGATGATAGCGTGAGGGTTTCGGAATGACCACCAATGATTTGTGACGAAAATGTTGGCGTTTTGATGTTCTAATAACCTCACAGAAAGCTCGGCGCGGTTGCCGGTACACTTAATCCGAGTCTAGTCGTCTTCGAGCTTCGTAAAGACTTTCACCACTTTGTATGTACACTCTCACGATTTCGTAACACTTCCTATTGTACCTACATTTTAATAAAAAGTGTTTTGCGGTAGCAAAACGTTTACGTAAAACTTTCGGTGTACGCGCGAGTAATGATGACGCATGCGCTTGCGTCAAAGCTAGGTCGGTGACTAATTACTCAGCCGCGCGTCCGAGTGGCGCCACCCCTACCCTCCCGCGCATCCCCCTGCGTCGCTTACGTAACTTACGTTGGATAGATCTACCTACACAACGTTCGGGCGGGCATAAAGCGAAGGTCACTGCACTTTGCAATAATCCAAGTTTCTTAGAGAATTCGGGACAACCATATGATATAAATGTTAAAAAAAAAAAATTTTTTTTTCTTCACCAATGGGTTCTGTTATCGATTGTGGTTCAGAGAAAAAGAAATAGCTAAGGCTTTTATTATAATACTGTATGTATATTTTCACTTAAATCTTTCTTTTTCTCGTAGTCATGGTATAAAGTATAGTATGCAACTCTTGAATAAAACGGATTTATATCGAGGGCCATGAATCGCTCGCGTCGCTCAGGATTCTAACACTTGAATCACTCGCTACGCTCGTGATTCAATCATTATGTATCACTCCCTACGGTCGTGATTCAATCGTTAGAATCCTTCACTAGCTCGTGATTCATCTATGGCCCTCGCTTTAAATCCGTCCTTTATTCACTAATTGCATAATATACTATTCTTAACTGAATATTGGGTTAGGTTCTTTCTCATAACTAGGAAAGCGTTAACTAGGAAAACAAGACGTTATCTATCAAAATATCCCAGCAAATGTTTCACCTAAAAACTATGAGCTATATAAACTATAGGTACGCAGAAGGGAAAGGTTATGTCATAATATCTGTAATACAATACGTTTAACGTGAAGGTAAATCGTAAGTAAACTTGTACGTAAGCAGTATACTGTAACGTGTGTAATGTTCTGAGGATGGCGATACGATACCTCTTACTTCAGGTAAATAAGGTTACCGCAATGACAATCTATGGAGCACACAGATCATCCTTCTAATATTATAAATGCAAATGTTTATGAGGATGGATGTTTGTTACTCTTTCACGCAAAAACTACTGAATGAATTTTGATGATACTTTACAGTATAATTATGATACTTTTTATCTCAAAAATGAGGACAAAGCCGTGGACGGAAGCTAGTTATTGAATATCACGGCTGCTTTGATCTAGCAAGAAACCTCAAAAATACGAGAATTTACTAGAGGATGCAGGAGACAAAAATGTGATCTAAATAAAATTAGTAGACTAGAGAAATAGTGAGGGATACTAATTGCCAATTTTAGACGACTTATCACATATATCGATTCAAAATAAGTGATGTCTTAAATAATGTTGTCAAAACTATAAACACCTGTTTATGTCTATTTTTTGTAACAATTTACATATTTACAGTTTAATTTAGAATTTCATATAAATAGTATCAAGAAACATAATTACTTACAAGATGGTATAGTTGACCTACAAAATTTATTTTTTCAAAAATTTTTTTTTATAGCTTCTATACATCTAGAAACCAAAATCGGATACTTCTCCAAAATAACAAGTTACAGAGATAATTTAAAATTCTCGAAATTGTAAAGAAACTGCAAAGAATTGGAACTTTCAGATACCTTAAATTTTATAAACAATACTTTTGTAAATTCAAGTACGGAATGCAGTAACAACAAATATCTATGGCCAATGAAATGCTGGAAATGTTCACAGAACATAAAAGAAGTAATATTCGGAAATTGGAATTTTAAATGGGACAAAAGCGATACTCCTTTTTGTTCGCCATTTGTAAATTGCGAATGGCAAATGCAATTCAATGGCTCTTTATATAATGGGCCATGTTTTACTATTTTAATGAGAGCATGGTTTGCTGGTATTGTGGCGAGTATGGCAACAATGTATAAATTCCGGGAGTTCCATTCGGTGTATGTGACATAGCGAATAGGGTTATTATTTTGTACTAGCTGTGCCCGCGAATTCATGTCCGTGTGATTCGGAATAAGAGTAACTTAAGTTACTTCTTATTACATCAGCTATCGGGCAGTGAAAGTCGCATCTAAATAGGTCTTGCTATTTCGGAGATTAGCTGGATGTTTGTTCCAGCTAATCTCCGAAATAGCTGGACCGATTTAGACAGACAGACAAAACTTATTTTTGTTATAAGTACCAAATATAGGTACGTTCAATACATTTAGAATTTACGAAACTTCATGAGCGGACTTAAACGTTAAATCGCCCATCATAGCTTGCCACTACAAGTAATGTAATGATAACGAAGAAAGATGACTTCGGCACAATATACAAACTGTTATACCAAAAAAATGTTGTCAAGAAAACAGAAAGTTCCCTGTTATCTGTTTGCTTCGACACACCTATACGAAAGACCGTATTGGCGTGAGTCACGCCCACATTACGCAAGCCACGCCGCGTGAACAGCACTAGTAATAAGTCTGCCACTGAGTTCCCGCCAACTGAAGATACGAACTCATCAGCTAGCATTGTTGTTCCAATTGGAGCGTGTCCACGGTCACACACGACATGGCAGTTTTATGGAAATACTAGACTTTTTCCCGCGACTCCGTCCATGGACTACAATGAAATGACCAGTTTAAATGACCTTCGTAGTGTAGGATGGCTAGTGCTATCATGAGGTCAAGTTGTATCTCTAGTTTATCTCACCAAAATAAGATAAAACGTGGCTTAGATTTTAAGTTGGATCCCAAGCTATCAAACTGTGAATACCACATCAAAATTCAACCAGTAATTTTTGCGTGATGCGCGTACAAACAGACAGACAAACAGAATAACAGAAAAAAGTTTCAGCGGCGAACTCGCTCGCAAATCGCCACTGAGATAAAGCCCAAATATACAGTCGAACTTCATGTTATCTGTAAATGTATATTTTGGCGAATTTTAAATATATGTTAAAGCCATGTTATGCTTATTTAATGTTATTAAATGTATAACAGATGTTTGAACCCGCGACCTCTGCCACGGTGAAGCAGAGGTCGCGGGTTCAAACTCCGCCTGTGTCAGTTGTTAACTGTTTTTCTGCTTGATCTACCTACACAACAAGCATGTCAATAAATCGAAAATTATAATAAAACAAGTTTAAACGGATTAAATCGCGTAGGTATATTACTGATTTTTCCTGAAAATTGTTTGCGTGTGCTGTTGTGATGTTTCATGGTGTTATGACGACGTAAAAATCTCATGGTTTAAGGAAACTTATTTAACTAGCGTTAAATTTCTACTTTCTACTAGCGTTAAATTAAATAAGTTTTCAGAAAGTGGCTTATTATGTCGTTATTCAGAAAATAATAAGAAACAGTAATTATTACGTAATAAATATTTTTTAGAACTCATAATTTAGAAGCCAATTGCTAATAATGGCGCGAATAATTTTAATGAGTTTTAAGGAAAAACGTTGTACCTTGTTTTAATACTGTTCTAAAGGAATTTAATATTGTGACTTTAGGTTAAAAACTATAAATATACATATCCGATGGTTAGCTGACCACCCATGGCAATATGGCTGCTTATAATGTGAATGTAACTGATATTAAATCAAAATATTTTTGAAATGTATTTAGAGCTTCTAAATAAAGAGCTGGTCATAAAACTTTCAACTATAATTATGTATTTAGTTAATTTTATATTTCCATAAAAGTAAGACAAAAAATACATTAAAAATACAAAAAATATATAGCTGCTACTTAGAGTTTCACATCATAATTTTGTACTTTGCCTGACGTTGAAATCAAACTTAAAACCTTTCAGTGGCAGCCAAAAAATAAAAAAAAGAGACAGATACAGCGAGATGTCTCGTTCAAAACTTTACAAAATACCATCAGGCGAGCCATACGCCTGTTTGCCATCATCGTCGTATAAAAAAAAAAACCGGGCAAGAGCGTGTCGGACCACGCACAGTGTAGGGTTCCGTAGCAAGAAGCATTTCAGTCTTCCGACCGCAAATATATGTTTTTTTGCAGTTGTCGAACTCAAAACTGAAAAAAGTAAATATTTCAAAAAGTTATTGACGTTTTGTTCAAACCAATTTTAATCAAGAGTATTTATTAAATGTCATAAGCTTGATTTTTTCCAAATTTTTCGATAGCGCGGTTGGAAAATGTACAGGACACATTGTTAACGACTTTCGGAGCTCCTAGTTCACTTATTATGCACTTAAATAAAAAAGTCATTTTGAAACCTCTATGTTATTTTCAAAGACCTATCCAATGATACCCCACATGACGGGGTGCAGGAAAATATTTTTTTTCATCCTTCAGTTTCATGTATGGGAGCCCCCCCTAATTATTTTAATTTTCATAATTTCACTACAGACCTTCATGGCGGCTTATAAAAGACATCTACCTACGAAGTTTGATTCAAATTGGTTATGAACTGTAGATTTTACGAGGGTGTGACAGACGGACAGACGGACAGACAGACGGACATGACGAAACTATAAGGGTTCCTAGTTTTACTACGGAACCCTAAAAAGATATAAAAAGAGTCAGTCAGCAATAAATCATCGCAACAAAAAAAACATGGCCGTCGCATCAATAAAAAAACTCGTCATTTTTTTTTCAACCGAAGTGAGCATTTCTACTCCCTAGGGCAATGGAAACAGTTAATATTCCAATAGCTGCTGATCACGACGCGATACCAGCGACAATGCTGCAGTCAATTGGGAGCAACTGTTTTACATTTTACCATAGGATGGTTGGTTTTTAGGAGTACCTATAAATGTGATTTATTAAAGGAGAATGCCGGTCCATGTAGGGAGCCCCATACCAAAATCAAGCCTTTGTGTCACGACCAAACTTAGTGTATTTGGAGGAGAATGAAATTTTCTTTCTGTATTGTTAACTTTTTTTTAGATGGAGTCCCGCAATTTGTATTTATTTGTAATTAACTTAATTAATATTTTAAGGCTAAGTTCGAAAAAATAACTAATTCGAAGTTTACAGGTGTTTATGTTAGAAACCCGGGACTCTTTATCATTACAAATTAAATAAAACTGATAAGGTATAAAAAAACGAGTGAATTTCTGAACTAAATTTGGTTGTGACACTCCGCGGCACAAATTGGTACGGCCCACCGGCATTTGTTTTTTTTAAGATGTTTTAAGAAAACGTATTCTCAAAAAGATACTTGTGTACTTACCTACTGTGTTATATTTACCAAAATATAAACTTTTAGGAACTCAGAAATAATGCAGCAGATTTTACCTTAAAATACAAGAGATCTTTACCACAAAATTTCCTAAATATTTAATCTCTATTCAACCTAAACAAGTTGTTAAACAAAAGTTGATCTTATGACTGTGTTTTTATATTATTTATGTACACATAACATTCAAAGGATAACAAATGCATATGAATCATTAAGTACAAAAGTACTGGTTATTTCTAAAGAAATTACCAAGAATATTTTGAAATTGCAGGATTATTTTAAGATTTTTTTCTGAAAGAATGTTCTGAACAATGTTCAAAGCACAAGACAATGTAAAGGAGTATAATAATAAAGTTGATGACGTCACGCAGTAAGGTTTTATTTCAGTCTGTTCTTTGTTTCCTTATAGCTGTTTTTTCCTTTTTCTGGACGATGTCGACTACTTCCATCGTAAATCTATATTTAGTTACAACATGAATAAAAAAAGCATCTTAATTTTAATTAATCTCAAGAAAAAATACGAACTTTTCAATAATATCGAGTGTAAAAAATCTTTTAATAAAATTCCATTTTGATTTTGGAGTGAAAATGGGTTCTGTTTATTTTTGTAAGAAAAAAAAATGCGACATAATTTCAAGAACCTACTTCGAAACTTGATTTAATAAGCAAGACTTTGCGAAAGAATCAAATCTCTGCGGCAACCACATCGGTGTCGGGTGTTAATTTAATATCAGGTTCAAGCCGGTTGGAACCAGTAATATCGGTCTGGTAATAACTGGAATCAACCGGATTACAGACCGCAATATCTGTTATATTGGTCGCTAGTACTTTAACTGCGACTCCGCCCGTTTATTTCATCTTAAACTTTTAATGAGTTTCACAATTTTGAAGTGTGGTGTGAGGATTTTTAAGCGACGCATTTTTGCGGCGGCTTCTGAGTTATGGCGTTATTGAAAAAGCGATAAAGTTATGTATCTAATTACTTTTTCTGATAAATTAATTTAAATGGCATGTTTAGTAAAAAGCGTTTCTAACAATATCATAGAATAATTCAAAAAAAACAAGACGTGTTTATCGATAGTAAATTTTTTAGTCCTTTGCGCTTCACTAGCATTTTGAAAGTTCATTGTTGATTTTTTCAAAAATCAATAAACACATTATATTTTAATCTATGCTAATATTATAAAGAGCTAAAGTTTGTAAGTTTGTATGTATATACGAGGTAATCTATGGAAATCTCCTCATTTTTTTTTTCACAAATAGGAAGCTACATTATCCCTAATTGCTATAGGCAATTTTCTTTTCAGTGTCAGTTCTAGTAGGTCACGCGGATGAAGTAGCAGGCAAAAGCAAGTATCCACTAACCTACTAACTTGCTCACAGAGGCATTGAGTTGAATCCCGAGATGGTCACTGAGCCACGATCGCTGATTGCCACACAATGGGCCACAATGGGACACAATGGGTTAGATTGACATTGACCGCACGGTTGTCGCAGTGGCTGAGAGATTGGCTGCTGCGCAACGTGTCGTGGGTTCGATTCCCGCATTGCACATAGGTCTGGCTGTTTGTGTATGTGAAATTTGTGTTTGTAAACGCACCCACGATACAGGAGAAATCCTAGTGTGGGGCAACGTTTTTTAAAAAAAAAAAAAAAAAAAAAAAAAAAAAAAAAAAAATTTGAACCGTGACACAGATATTCTGTTTCAGACAGGACTCACAGAGTCAGTGATTAGGTTATAGGCATTGAGTTGGAGTCTGTATTAGTCTGCGATAGATGTCACCAATGCTCATAAGAGGCGTATTCAAAGAGATTCCAAACAACTTTCTGAAGAAGATTACGACTACAAGAAATTCCAAATAGACAAAGTGACAGATTGTAGAAACATTTCTACGTTTTATGAATGAAACGGTAGAAATGTTTCTACAATCTGTCACTTTGTCTATTTCTATGTAGACAAAACAACCGTGACACAGATATTCTGTTTCAGACAGGACTCACAGAGTCAGTGATTAGGTTATAGGCATTGAGTTGGAGTCTGTATTAGTCTGCGATAGATGTCACCAATGCTCATAAGAGGCGTATTCAAAGAGATTCCAAACAACTTTCTGAAGAAGATTACGACTACAAGAAATTCCAAATAGACAAAGTGACAGATTGTAGAAACATTTCTACGTTTTATGAATGAAACGGTAGAAATGTTTCTACAATCTGTCACTTTGTCTATTTCTATGTAGACAAAACCCGTTTCTATCGTGGTCATGCTAGGCCGGCTGATACAGGGCACGGTAGCTCAATGGTATGTTAATGTTAATGGCCTACGGTTCGGCAGAGGTCGCAGGTTCAAATCCCGCACGTGTCAGTTGTTTTCGGAATCTATACTAATATAATAAAGCTGAAGAGTTTGTTTGTTTGAACGCGCTAATCCCTGGAACTACCAGTCGGATTCGAAAAAATATATTTTTTTTATATGATAGCCAGATTTATGAGCAATAATAATAAGGCTATTTAACATCACGCTATGACCCTTGGGAGCCGAGCAACGGGGGTGAAACCGCGGGGAATAGCTAGTATTTAAAAATGTCACACGGATTTAGAACATTGAAAAATATACATAGTGAAACAAGTGAATGTTTACGTTACTATAATTACTTGTTACTTGGAATTGATCTCTTCGACAAGAACTAACTGTAGTTCTTGTCGAAGAGATCAATTCCAAGTAACAAGTAATTCCACTGTTTAACCTGCCACCCTGAATACTGATTCAGGGTGGCAGGTTAAACAGTGGAAATATTTAAAGGGGTCATTGTACTCATCATTATGAACAACTTATACTATGGGACCAAACCTAAAATCGCGAAAAAGAAGTCAGCTGTTCCATACATTTTGTTGAGTTATGTGAACATAAATGTATGGACAGCTGATTTTTTTTTCGCGATTTCAGTGTTGGTCTAATAGTAAAAGTTGTTTATAATGATGAGTACAATGACCCCTTAAAATATTTCCACTTTCAACCTGCCACCCTGTATAGTGAGTTAAGTAAGTGGTACTTATATCATCGAATATGGGAAACGCACCTGGCTCAATCAAATTAATTTGATACACATATGAAATGGTTGTTATTAAGATATCAAATGGATATGCTGTAAATAGTTATGTGAATGTGGTTGCGTGGTCATCCGCTTATGTTCGGACAACAAAACGGGCAAAAAAGTGATCCTATAAGGGTTCCGTTTTTCCTTTTGAGGTACAGAACCCTAAAAAGATATTCTTGTGCTTAAATATGACAAAACTGATTAGCAGACCATTTTTAGTCAATTAAAAATCGAATCTCAGTTCAGTCAAATGTCAGTCATAGTGTTAAATTAATTACGAAAATTGACCTGATTGCTTGCCTATCCGGTTCCCTAATTCACCTAAATTACTGGACTCACAAATTGTTCAGATATTTTTTGAAGTAAAATGTCAAACTTATTCCGCAACTTTGATAGGTGCTAAACAGTTTAACGGACAGACGGATAGCTCATAACGTTTTATTATTATGAATGAACATTTTCCGCTGTAACAGACCTCAGCGACTTAACTACGACTTTTTAATTACGACTTTTAATTGATTCCCGTTAAATGAGTAGTCTTTTTTTTTTTTTTTGAGGATGGGAAATCATCAGATGACCCCTCCCGCTCTGGGCGGAGCGGAAGGGAGTGTCAGACTCTTACTGACTAAAACCCACCCGTGTTCCTTCCTTAGCCCTTTATGTTCCGGGTCAGCGGTACCCCTTTCGGACAATCCCGCTTTCCCGCCAGGCTTGGGCCCTAATGGGCCCCCTCTCTGATGCTGACATCTCTTTGAGGCGCGCGTGGAACACGTACGCGCCGTTCGGCACGGGCCTGGTCCTGATCGGACGGCGAGCTACCCATTACTCACAGCCCGCAGGCCCGCGCCTACGGTGGCCGGGAGTCGTCACGCGGCTCCCGACGCCCGGAGCGTCTACCGCGGCGGCTTGGACGGGAGAATCTCTCCCTCTCCCGTCCCGCCGCCTCCTTCGCTAGCATGACTGCTTGGCAGCAGGAGGCGACTGCCTCCCACTCCCCCTCGCCCCGGACCATGGCTTGAACCAGGGCCGGGCGCGAGAGGTCGCCGCTGCTGCCGATCGCCTCTACGAGGACACGGCGGTGCTCCGCCCATGCAGGGCAGGCCCCCACCGTGTGCTCCCCCGTGTCCTCGGGGCGATCAACGCAGTGATGACACCTGGGCGTTTCCTCCCGCCCGATGATGTGCAGGTACCTCCCGAAACATCCGTGTCCGGTGAGGACGCAGGTCCTCACCGGACACGGATTACGAATTACGAATTATGAATAAAAATCGAATCTCAGTTCAGTCAAATGTCAGTCATAGTGTTAAATTAATTACGAAAATTGACCTGATTGCTTGCCTATCCGGTTCCCTAATTCACCTAAATTACTGGACTCACAAATTGTTCAGATATTTTTTGAAGTAAAATGTCAAACTTATTCCGCAACTTTGATAGGTGCTAAACAGTTTAACGGACAGACGGATAGCTCATAACGTTTTATTATTATGAAAGAACATTTTCCGCTGTAACAGACCTCAGCGACTTAACTACGACTTTTTGATTACGACTTTTAATTGATTCCCGTTAAATGAGTAGTCTGGAGATAGAATATTGTAATATCGGCTACTTTTTATGACGGCTGGGTGTATGGCTTTGGTTTTCATTATGATGATTTATTCAAAATCAAAATCAAAATCATTTATTTGTGATTCACAGGTAATAATTAGGTCTTAATGATGTACAAAGGTCATGCTGTGATCAGCCTCATGGGCATATAAATGTCATAAAAAATATGTTTAAAATGTCATTCAAAGAGTAAAATAATATATATGTCATTAGGTTAAAGTCATTCATTAAAATTAAAGTTATAATCATACATATATGTATTCATTCGGACATTAACACTAACACTTTAAGAATTCGTCAACAGAGTAAAATGAATGTTCAATGAGGAATTGGAACAGCTTATTTTTGAAAAAAACGAATGTCTCTACACTCCTTAATATTATTAGGGATCATAACAAACACACTATTCTCATACAGGCTAGTCTTATATCGTCTACTAAGGTCATTAAATAATTTACTTCTATTACGAGTTCTATGCTCTAGTATAAATAAGATGGATTACACCCAATATTTTATTATGACTTTATGTTGCGAATTTTGTATGAATTCTGGTCATGGTGTCATTTAAATACGTTACAAAAGTCTGTCGCATTTGACAGACACAATTGATTTCGACCTGAATGAGGCGGATTTTTTAAATGCGGCAGATGGAGGGATATAGTATCTATTATAAAAGGAACTTTGGCTAAAGGATATGTAGCTGCTCTGATCTTTCGATGCAAGATTAAGCTGTGCTTGCCGCGGTCAGTCCTGGATGGGTGACCATCCTTTACACATCGAGACCCCCACGTGCCTCGGAGAGAAAGTTAAGCAGTCGGTTCCGGTTAGCATAAGCATAGCATAATCGGCCTATAATGTTCCCACTGCTGGGACACAGGCCTCCTCTGTGAGAGGGAGTGGGCCGTAGTCCACCACGCGGGCCCAGTGCGGGTTGGTGGACGTCACATGTCTTCGAATTTTTAGTTCTAGAACATGCCGGTTTCCTCACGATGTTTTTCCTTCACCGTTAACCTTCACCGGTTCCGGTTGTCATAGGAATATCTTTGACAGTCTTTAGGTAGTCAGAAGCAAGAAAGTCTGACAACTGGTCTAACATTCGAATACCAGTATTATGCAACAATTGGGTTGTAGAGGTCAGGTGGCAGTCGCTCCACGTAAAATATTGATATTCAGTCGCAACTAGTTACACTGATCTCGATATGTAAAGAACGGCCACCCATCCAAGGACTGACCGCGGCAAGCGCAGCTTAACCTTGCAGATCCCTTGATTAGCGTGGCTACTATTAAGCCACGAGCCCCTCATCTACCGTGTTACCATTTGTGTTTATTAAGAGGGCTATTACATTTTGTCACCTGTCTCGCTCGCACAAAACCATAAATGTATTCTTATGTTTTAGATTTATATAATAATATTAATTTCACAGGTAAATAATAACACATTTCTACTGTGTCATCTAATCAATTTAGGAGCAGTTATATAGGATAATACTTCTGCTCCTAAATTTATTAGATCAAAAATGCATCTTTTCATTTAACATTCTTAAAAATATGGTTCTGTGCGAGCGAGACAGGTCACAAAATGTAAAAGCCCTCTTAAACTGAAATGATTCTATTTATATAAATAAACAAATATTCCGCGTGAACACAACCAGTTAGTTCGCAAAGCATTCAGGATAATTGAAAACAGTGATAATCCAGATTAATCTGATGAAATCGCAAACTAGTGGGATTACGTTTATGTCGTATCCTTTTTATACCTGCTCCACAATTTATGGATACATATAAAATAATAAATAAAATAAAATAGCCTTTATTCGCTGACTTATTAAACTTATAAACTTAAATCTTAACTTATTTTAATCTGTTTGCCGACATCGGCACCTGTGCAGTCAGGTTGTCCTGAGACATAGGCTTCCTCCAGACTCTTCCATTTGTCTCTATCCCGTGCCGTCCTTCTCCAACCCCTGGGAAGGTCATCCTCCCATCGTTTCACCTGTCCCCCTCTCCGACGTTTACCGTCTCGAGGGTACCACTCTGTGATTTGACTAGTCCACTTTTCCCTTTTGGATCGCATCACGTGGCCAGTCCATCTCCATTTTAGCTCTTTTGTCTTTCGGAGTACGTCTACTACTTTTGTTTTTTCCCTTATGGATACATATGGGAAGGATTGAATATTGAAATAGTGAGAGAAAAACCTGTAAAAAATACAGCTTTACCTCCAATCCGGTTCGATGAAATCAGTTCTTTAGCGTTTTTCACTGAACCGTTTTCATGAAAGTGAGATTTACTGTTTGATAATTTCACATAAATAATTCTTGTTCTTGTATGTACAGACGCTTTTATTGAGTAACACGAATAAAAAAACCTTAACAAATGGTGTAAATACGAGTAATTAATTGATTTTTTTCTGACAAAAATGATCTATGCCCAGAAAAAAATCGCAAATAGCCAAATTATGACTTTACATATCGGATTTAATGGGTTTTAATTTTTTTGCATGGAACCCTAATTCAATTTCTAAAATAAAAGTAGCTTAAATTATTCCCTATAACATCGGCTATCTGCCAGTGAAAGTCTTGTCAAAATCAGTCTAGTCTAGTCGTTTCGGAGATTAGCTGGAATAAACAAAGAGATATTTCTTTATTTTATTATAAGTACCGTATTATACTTTAAAATGCATTTAGTAATAAAAAGCTGTTATATTGGCATTACAAACAAACACTTCAATTTTATTTATTTGTATAGATGTTCTATCCTACTGTAATATTTAGCACACAATAAATAAATTATCGATTCCAAAGAAACACAATAGGTTATCGAACAGAGAAACGCTTCACTGAACTCAAGATTAGCACTATATCATCGGTGAACTGAACGGTACCTTTTGTGCCTTAACCTTAGTCCTAGACTGTAATATATTACTGCCTCAGATCATAGAAACAAGGGAGATGTGCCAAGGCGCTATCGAGCTTGATGCCTGATTTTGAGCAAATGCTCGTACTAAAAACGTACGCGCTGGCGACGAACCGAACACGATCGATGGTATAAAATACAGTGTTTTAGTTTAGTGCTAGTGTTGAGTGACGATTAACAGTGTTAGATTGAGGGTGTGTGGAATGTTTAATGCGTGGGAGATCATTTTATCCACAAGGAGCACTTAATTATGCGCGTAAAAGTGGCATCAGTTGTTCCCGTACTAATTTGCTATGATGGCATACCTCCTTGTTTCTATGATCTGTGATTACTGCGAACTCCTGGACCAGTAAATAGTAGTACGTTTGTAAGAAAAATATATTTTTCATCGAAGTGTAACTCGGGAGGAATACTAATATGTTCCAGTGTCATAAGTATGAAGAACGGGTTCGCGTGATTGGGGCATTGTGCAGTGAATAGCTCTTGTGAGAATTGTAGGACATTCTTCGTACTTTAAATCATTTTTGTGGGTTATTTTTATTAAGTTTCAGGCAGTCCGCTCGTGCATGTTCAAATGCATACAACTGTCCCGTTAACGGTACGGGACGACCGGGGTGGATGGGAGTTACTCTTTAAATGTAGTTCGTTTGGTCAATTAGTGTCGGTACGCCCGAACGACACGCAGGATTTTAATAATAAAGGTGGTAAAAAAGTGATGTCGGAAAAAAAATAAAAATAACCTAAACATTTTGTCATCACTAGAACTTTTTCAATTTAATTTCGAATCGCTACCTATAATAAACCACCTCGAAAAAAAAAAAAAAAATATCAGGGCAGCGGTGTGTTCTAATTTCGAGGCGGCTTCTTTTAATATCGGCGGCACGAGGCGGGCGGCATTTTTCAAAAGATTGAGCGAACGGACTTTACAGAAAAGTTTCTTTCGCTCATTGGTTTAGTGGTTGCAAGAGCAGCTGTTAAGAGTAAGTTACTTGATTTTGTTACCAGATGGGGTAAACCTGGTAGGTACTAGATTTTCAATCAAGATTTTTTGAGGCAGTTTGTTGGTTGAATTTGTGCCAGACGAATGACAATGCAGCAGTTTTGAGAACCTTAGCTAACCCAATAGTGATCCCAAAACACTACCCATAGTTTTTAGCGTAAAAGTAGACAGCATTTACGTTTGCGCTGTGGACTGCATTTGAAATACTTAATTGGTCACCTCTACGATTTTACCGTAAACTTAGAAAATATAACTTTTTCCACTAGTTACCAACTAAACTGTTTAAGTAGTAACGTGTTAAAATATTTCTTTTTTTGTTCCATTTTATGAAGAGAATAAAAAACATAGGGCTGAACTATCCGCATATTATCCAAAAGTGTGTTGAACTTGATATAGAAATAACGTTTCACTTCACTGAATCCTTCTTTAGTCAGATTTCTGCCAATTGTGAGCGTATGTAGTTTTATGTATGGCAATAACTACAGTGTTGCCAATATTGTGTAGTCAACAGTCTTTCAGCAAAATGTACAGAAAATACGAAATTCTGATCTTTTCGTAAATCTATCGTGTTCAGTGAATATCGTGATTGGTGGAATAAAGTAACAATAGCCAATTAAAACATTTGACAATATAGTATTCGACTATCGACTATCGACTATCGACTTCGACTATCGACATCGACTATCGACATCGACTATCGTCATCGACATCGACATCGACATCAACATCGACATCGACATCGACATCGACATCGACATCGACTATCGACATCGACTATCGACTATCGACATCGACTATCGACTATCGACATCGACATCGACATCGACATCGACATCGGCATCGACATCGATATCGACATCGGCATCGACATCGATATCGACATCGACATCGACATCGACATCGACTATCGACTTCGACTTCGACTTCGACTTCGACTTCGACTTCGACTTCGACTTCGACTTCGACTTCGACTTCGACTTCGACTTCGACTTCGACGTCGACTTCGACTTCGACTTCGACTTCGACTTCGACTTCGACTTCGACTTCGACTTCGACTTCGACTTCGACTTCGACTTCGACTTCGACTTCGACTTCGACTTTAACTTCGACTTTGACTTCGACTTCGACTTCGACTTCGACTTCGACTTCGACTTCGACTTCGACTTCGACTTCGACTTCGACTTCGACTTCGACTTCGACTTCGACTTCGACTTCGACTTCGACTTCGACTTCGACTTCGACTTCGACTTCGACTTCCACTTCGACTTCGACTTAGCCAAAGTAAGTGCTAAGCCACGTTCTAAGCATCTAATTCGAATAAATAGACACTTTAGCATTTACTTTCGATGAAAGTCAACCTAACACTAAGCCAATGCTTTGCTTAGGCATAGTATAGATTTTTGAAGACTTAGCACGTTCTAAGTATGGATTTGACATTTGTTTTGAGGTTCTTTGCTTATCCTCTCAGGCGTCGTATTACAAAAATACAATAAAACATAATATCGAAGAGTATAAATATGGACGGATTAGATGAGATTAAAATTTTTTTTGAGGAGGTCGATAATTTACTATCAGAAGATGTCGACCAGATGCCCAATATTCCAAGATTGCCCAAATGTTACTTAAGAAATAAAATTAATCCATTCCACTTTTATTCCGACCAAGAATTTAAAGACAGATACAGATACGTTTGTCAGTATCTGTCAGTAATTTCAGCAAAGCGTAAGCGTAGACAGCGTCATTTTGATGCGTTCAAAGGAGATCAACAATATTTGGCTAAATGAAGTACCGAGGTACACTCAGTTGAATAAAATACCCTAAATTATACTGAATAATGCTGTGTTTTTATTTCTTTTTTATCGCCACCTGAAGACGAGAAAAAATACTTTTATACCATTCCCCCTCTAAAAAGCTTATTTTTTTCACTGAAAACAGTGAATAAAAAGCACTTTTACTCACTGTTTTGATGTTTGAAAATGGAACACACCAATGTATTCGACCACAGATTTAAAGAACCTATGCTAGATGCGGCACGTTATTAGATTGTATGAAAACCGAACGTGTCATCTTTTTTATACCTACGATAACTTCACCCCAGCCATTTAGTGATGTGCTCAGAGTAAACAGAATTGTTTCAATCACTAAGCGTCACTGAGCTAACAGACTTTTTTTAGTACGAACAGTCGAACATGCAGGGCACGCTTGGTCGTGGCTTGCCGTATCTAGTGTAAGTGTAATCTGTGTATTCGACCTATATTGATGTGTTCTAAATTCAATTTGATTGGTCGACATTTTCGACAAGGAGTTTAGCATTAGAATAAAAACTGTTTTGTGTTCTTTGCTGTCCTTAGTAAATTGGCGCTATTTTGAATACTGTAAGTTGTACGAACACAAAGTTTAGTGTTACTTTAATCTTTAATTTTGTGTTTGTTTAGTGTTGTTCTAATCGATTAAAAATGCATTCTAGTGATGAAGATGTGTTAACACCTGAGTTTGTGAAAGAGAGGGCGGCCGATATAGTGGAAAGGTGGAAAGCTTGCTACCCAAAAAATCACGGCTGGTTTACATCAAAGCCAATTTAACTTTACTTTTTCTTCATTATATGTATATTTTCACTTAAATCTTTCTTTTTCTCGTAGTCATGGTATAAAGTATAGTATGCAACTCTTGAATAAAACGGATTTATATCGAGGGCCATGAATCGCTCGCGTCGCTCAGGATTCTAACACTTGAATCACTCGCTACGCTCGTGATTCAATCATCATGAATCACTCTCTACGGTCGTGATTCAATCGTTAGAATCCTTCACTAGCTCGTGATTCATCTATGGCCCTCGCTTTAAATCCGTCTTTTATTCACTAATTGCATAATATACTATTATACCATTCCCCCTCTAAAAAGCTTATTTTTTTCACTGAAAATGATGAATGAATAAAAAGCACTTTTACTCACTGTTTTGATGTTTGAAAATGGAACACACCAATGTATTCGACCACAGATTTAAAGAACCTATGCTAGATGCGGCACGTTATTAGATTGTATGAAAACCGAACGTGTCATCTTTTTTATACCTACGATAACTTCACCCCAGCCATTTAGTGATGTGCTCAGAGTAAACAGAATTGTTTCAATCACTAAGCGTCACTGAGCTAACAGACTTTTTTTAGTACGAACAGTCGAACATGCAGGGCACGCTTGGTCGTGGCTTGCCGTATCTAGTGTAAATGTAATCTGTGTATTCGACCTATATTGATGTGTTCTAAATTCAATTTGATTGGTCGACATTTTCGACAAGGAGTTTAGCATTAGAATAAAAACTGTTTTGTGTTCTTTGCTGTCCTTAGTAAATTGGCGCTATTTTGAATACTGTAAGTTGTACGAACACAAAGTTTAGTGTTACTTTAATCTTTAATTTTGTGTTTGTTTAGTGTTGTTCTAATCGATTAAAAATGCATTCTAGTGATGAAGATGTGTTAACACCTGAGTTTGTGAAAGAGAGGGCGGCCGATATAGTGGAAAGGTGGAAAGCTTGCTACCCAAAAAATCACGGCTGGTTTACATCAAAGCCAATTTAACTTTATTTTTTCTTCATTATATGTATATTTTCACTTAAATCTTTCTTTTTCTCGTAGTCATGGTATAAAGTATAGTATGCAACTCTTGAATAAAACGGATTTATATCGAGGGCCATGAATCGCTCGCGTCGCTCAGGATTCTAACACTTGAATCACTCGCTACGCTCGTGATTCAATCATCATGAATCACTCCCTACGGTCGTGATTCAATCGTTAGAATCCTTCACTAGCTCGTGATTCATCTATGGCCCTCGCTTTAAATCCGTCCTTTTTCACTAATTGCATAATATACTATTTTAATTCAATAAGAAAAAGCACTCCAATATGGCGCTCAGGCGCTCTATCTGTCAACTATCTAATGCCGTATCCACACTTAGGTAAACCTTGACAAAACTACAGACATCTAATATTACTAAACAAACTAAAAATGGGTTTGCCGTTTACGGTTTTGTGCACAAATCAAAAGAAGCTTGCAGAAAACGCTTGCAATGAATCCACACGTTCAGTGCATTTGTCGAGATTTGTAGTTTACGGCAAATGTCAAGTGTGTGAAACCGGCATTACACAATTTGAAAACATTCGCCGCGAGTTCTATGTGCTTTCGTTATTGACATTGTAAAAGATACTTACCAGTGGCTTTTAATAAAGCTGTTTAGACTACGCCACTATATACACAAATCGTGAGGATGCAAACGTAATACCAGAAAGAATAGCCAAGTTATCAAACAATATACACAACATAAATGAACAGCAGAAACACCCCGGAACGCAGAAACGTCAAACGACGGAATCAAAACAAACAATAACATTATTCATTATTTTATCATTTATCAGTGATGTGCAAAGATAACACTAAGTGGAAATGACTTTTTAGTAAATTAATCGATTAGGTAACATTTGTTACTAATGTCACAGTTTCAACTGCAGATTAACAGAAAAATAGTTGTGTTTGTAGTTATTTTAATCATTACTTTAAAAAATATGATTTTTAGTATTAAAATTATACACAATTGCGATCAGTAAACGTTGAATTAAATAATTACTAAAAATAGTAACACATTCAATAATCGAAAACTAAATCGAGATACATTTCACCATGCTTGCACGTGCTTATGCAATGTTGCCATATGATTTAAGTACCCCACCGGCATCGGGAACAGGGTCCAAGCTACCGGCGGTCAGGGGTCCAGAGAGAGGAACCTCCTAACAATGCGAGCCGTGTCCAGGAGTACCGCTCTCTGCATCAAGCCCTTGATCCAACTGCCCAACGAGAGCCTCCTCAGGTGTTGGTCGAGGCTTTTGGCTATTAGGCCATTGGCCGAAACGACTATCGGCACAATGATTGCCGAATCTATCCCCCACATTCTGACAATCTCGCGTGCCAAGTCAAGATACTTGATTTCCTTATCTTTTTCGGCTTTCACAAGATTGCCATCATGCGGGACCGTGATATCAACAATCATTGCGCGGCGTTCTAATCGATCTACCACCACTATGTCCGGCTTATTAGCAATAATAGTCCGATCAGTGATGATAGATCGATCCCAGTACAATGTGATATGGCCATTTTCGAGGACTGGGTCGGGCACATACCTGTAGTACGGCACCTCTAAATCTACAAGGTGGTATCTCAATGCAAGTTGCTGGTGGATAATCCTGGCCACCAAGTTGTGTCTGTGCAAATACTCACCGTTAGCAAGACGAGAACAACCAGAAATTATATGTCGGATCGATTCACCGGGACAGTGACATGCCCGACAGATATCAACTGTGCCATCCTTTACAATGTACTTTCTATAGTTGTTTGTCATCATTACTTCGTCCATAATTGCACAAACAAACCCTTCGGTTTCTCCAAAGAGATCACCACAACGCAGCCAGGATACGGACGCCAAAAAGTCTACATCAGGCCCGTGAAGGGCTTGGAAAAAGCGTCCGTGTAGCTCCTTGCTCTGCCATACCTCCATGCGATCTTTGGCTTCGAGTACTACAGGTTTGCGCCAGTTCTCTTTACCTAAGGAGAGAGGCGTGAGTCCTTTGTCCACTGCGACTACATCTCGGTGCATCCCCACTTCGGCTTTAAGGAAATATTCCCTAAGGTTGCACACCTCACGGTTGTGAAGGGTTTTGGCATTTAAAAAGCCTCGACCCCCACACTTCCGCGGGATGTACAACCTCATCACCGATGATCGTGGGTGATGCATCCGATATACAGTCAGCAATGAACGAACCTTCCTATCCAGGGCGTCTAGTTCTGTCTGAGTCCACTTGAGTATACCGAAAGAGTACATCAAGACCGGCATGACCCAACCATTGAAGGCACGCACCTTGTTGCCGCCTGATAACAAACTGTTTAATACTTTTTTAAGGCGGCCAAAGAAGCGCTCCATCAATGATTGCTTCATGTCAGTCACATTGATGCCCAACGCTTCCGACATACCCAAGTATTTGTAGGTTTCAGTTGAGGAGAGAGATCTAAGGTATATGGAATCCGTGAGTTGGGTTCCCAGGGATTCCATAATCTCTCTTCGCTTAACATGCATGACTGCACATTTGTCCACACCAAAATCCATCCTAATGGCGTTACTGAAAGTTTCTGTTACCTTCAGTAACTCCATCAGTCGTAAGTTGTTGGGAGCAAATAGTTTCAGATCATCCATGTAAAGGAGGTGAGATATTACCTGACCCCCTCTTCTCAACCTATAGCCTATCCCTGACGCCTCCAGCAAGGTGCTCAGAGGGTTCAGAGCCAAGCAAAACCACAGTGGACTCAGACTATCGCCCTGAAATATGCCACGCTCTATCCTTATCGGTTCACCGCTCCCCCGAATCTGCCGACACCCTGGATACCGAAGAACCGTCTTCCATTGTCTCATACATGACTCCAGGAAGGCGCGTAGAGTTGCATCAATTTTGTACAACTCCAGCACCCTCAGGAGCCATGCATGTGGCACAGAATCATAAGCAATTAATGTAATTATTATTATTAATTTTATTAATTGTTCAATTTGGATTAATTTAAAATTAAATTCATTAAGGAAATAAAGCAAATTCAGTTGTTTATGAAATTAACATTATCAAGTATACTATGAACGCTTCTGAAGCATTAAAGAAAAGTAGTACTTTCGCTTGAACTATGACTTAGCTCGTGCTAAGCAAAGGTATGCCCATAGTAACGTCTATTCATATCGGATACTTTGCTAAATATAATAATAAATAAATAATGGCCATGTTGTTTCATCTTACAGTTACGTATCTGTAACCGTCAAATATGGCGGCTTGTACGACAATTTGATACTGACTTAACGATTACGTACTGACTTACGAATACAGATGGTTTGAAGCAACCCGCCCCATATAATGTAGTATGGCTTTGTATGGCGCGCTATACTATATAGTATAGCGTGGTCTGAAGATAGCTTAATGCAGTGTTGATTAATGAAAGTTTGTTATAATCGGCTAGCCATCGACGTTCGACAAACGTTCAGTAATCAACACTGGTCTAATATTTAAAACAATTACCCAACATTTAATTTCGTAACCCTCGAAAGCTATCACCACAAACCCATCAGTTTAGGCTGCGGCTCAGTGACACACATTTCCATGTGGCTGCCGTTTTACAATTCGGCGCGGAACACTAAAAAGGTGATAAACGGCGCCGTCCGGATTAAGAAACCCGGACACGGGTGTCGTAAGCCGAACAAATAGGGGCCAGCGAATTTGTTAAATTACGGATTTGCCGCGTTGGGAACGCTCCGGGCGGAAATTTTTGAATAAAAATGTGATGGACGATTATTGTAACAGGGGCGTCGAGAGTGTAGGACGGTTTTGTACAGTTATTGGTATGTGAAGTGAATAGGGTTCATTGTGCACTGTTAGAAGCGGAATGTACTACCACAGACAGTGGCGTGCCTACAGGGCAAGCCCGAGGGTATTTCGCGTAATTTTTCATAATTGTAAGTGTTTTTTACTGTACGCTACTCACTTACATTCATGAAAAATTTAGAGATATAAGTGCCCTCGGGCTTGCCCTGTAGGCACGCCACTGACCACAGATAATACAATACTACGCGTACAGATGCCTCATCTCATATAAAAAAACCGGCCAAGTGCGAGTCGTACTCACGCACCGAGGGTTCCGTATCATTTTTGCACGTATAAAGTGAAAAAAACCGGACCGCATAACTAAGTTTATTTGTGAAGGAATTTTATGATTTAAAAAAAACTGTGGTAGTTAGAAACATCGTTTTATTTTTGGTGCAATATTTGGATCAATTTCTATCAACTCCTTTTGCAATTAAAATAAAAATATTTTTTGATTTTTTTAATTTGCAATAAAGTTAAGCAAGCATTTCTTATAACTGTTCCAAATTTCAAGTCGATAGCATTATCATATAATGACCGGACTTTTGCTACCCGTATCTTATTACTGTATATAAGTACATAGTCCCAGTATGTCCTAATTTGTACGTAGCATATTTGTTGGGAGGCTCGTGTATGTGTATCTATTCCTGTGAGAGCAATATATCATGTGTGGCCTTCAGTTTTTAGATAGGATAAGAGAATATTTATTATTGGTCTAGTAAATACTTCAAATGTGCAGAGATGGCTGACTAAACCTGTGCATGCATAGCATGAACCATTCCATTTCTATTCTACCAAGAATAGACAATGTTCTTTCTATTCAACTCGTTATCTCTTCTGCCTGAGCACGCGGCACCTTCAAGTCACGAGTGAATCGGTTTCTTCTAGGCAAGCGTGCTCTATCGTAGACCTCATAATTGCTTAACATCAGGCGAGATGGCGGTCAAACGCAAGCCAAATATAAAAAAAAAAACAGCCAAGTGCGAGTCGTACTCGCGCAACAAGGGTTCCGTATCAGTTTTGGACTTATGAAGTGAAAAAAAAGGCATAACTAAGTTTGTTTGTGAAGGCATTTTAATGATTTTGAAATAACTGTAGTAGTTAGGAACATTGTATTATTTTTGGTGCAATATTTGGGTCAATTCCTATCAACTCTAATTATTTCAGATTTTTCGCTCCGCAAACTTCGGAGATATAGGGGGGGGAATGGTAATTTTTCTGACATTTTTCATCATATGTCGAAAACGGTAAAACATAAAATAAAATGAAAATATATTTTGAAATGGGCAAATCAAGCCCTTTCCTGCCCTTTAAAATTTCGGACCCCCATTCCGGCCCCTTTTGCAATGAAAATAAAAATATTTTTTTACTTTTTTCATTTGCAATAAAGTTAAGCAAGCATTTCTTATAACTGTTCCAAATTTAAATTCGATAGCATTAGTAGTTGCTGAAATAAGCAGCTGTGATAGACAGACAGACAGACAGACAGACAGACAGACAGACAGACAGGCAGACCGACAGACAGACAGACGAAGTCGCACCATAAGGGTTCCTTTATTACCGATTTGGTACGGAACCTTAACAACACCTCCATAGGCTATTATAGAGAGTATATAGTGCCAAAAAATAGGCATAAATACGCATCATATTATGCACTCGAAAAACTTTATCCTTCTTCTGGGGCAGTCTGGTAATATATGTATATCACTTATTTTATTTAGGTTCCACATAATATCTAGCTCTGGAGTACGAATATAAAAAAAAATTGTTTCAGAAACTTACAAATTCACTCTTATTCCAATATACTTTTCGCATCTAGAACATCTAAATAAAATAAAACAGTTCCCTGTACACCTCTTCACTGGGAGGGAATTCTAGCATATGTTTTACTAGACCTTTGCCCGCGACTCCGTCCGCGTGGACTACTAAGAAATGAACAGTTTATATGACCTCCATAGTGTAGGGTGGCTAGTACTACCAAGAGGTCAAGCTGTATCTCTGGTTTGTCCCACCGGAATAACATGTAACGTAGCTTAAATTTTAAATTGGACCCCAAGCTATCGAACTGTGAATACCACATCAAAATCCGTTCAGTACTTTTTGACAAACAGATAAACAGAAAAAAATAATGTTTTTTCTGGAATATCTCCCAATGTACAGACACGGCTCTTTTACAATATTTTATAATAAGTAGTAGAGATGGCTCAGTTATACTTATTACAAAGTACTTGAAGTAGTTTGAGCTTCAAGAGCTCCCAGGAGCGCCTCAAGAGCTCATCTTGGAGAAGATGTAAATTAATACGGTAAAACATTATGCTAACTATGCCAAGTGGAGTTCTTAGCCGAGTTACCTCGTTACCATCCAATTTTGTTTTAATTTTTGATGCTTTTATTAATTTTGAGTTTAAAGAATATAGTAAAACTAGCTTTAATAAAAGAAATTGGATTCTCGCTTAGCGTTGTTTTTGCTCGGCATCTAAGGGTCGGAGCGTGATGTTAAATAGCCTATACTATTTCTCATAAATCTGGCTATCATAAACAAAAACATTTTTACGAATATGACTGGTAGTTTCAGAGTTTAAGCTTTTAAACAAACAAAAAAATAAAAAAATTCTTTACCTTTCTTATACTGGGTGTAATTTTAGTCAGTCTTGATACGAAAAGGGTCATCGTACTCATCATTATGAACAACTTTTACTATGTGAACGAACCTGAAATCGCGAAAACAAAATCACCTGCTCCATACATTTTGTTGAGATAAGTGAACGTAAATGTATGGAACAACTGAATTTTCTTTCGCGATTTCAGGGTTGGTCCGATAGTAAAAGTTGTTTATAATAATGAGTATAATGACCCTTTTTCGTATCAAGGTGGTCTAAAATTTCACCCCGTACTTATTGGTATAGATTAATATTAATATCAATAAAACCTTACAACCCATACACGTCAAATCATTGCGCTAATTTATGGCCTTCGCTCACGGCTGATTGCCCGTGATTAAACACGCGATTAGGAAGGTATTATAATATAATGATAGCTCATTAAGTATCTATTATGTATTGAATAGCAGAATATTATGTCTAAGCTATAAATTATTATTAACATTAATCATTAATTACGACTTTCAGTCGTCAGAAGTGGTATTTTACTTTAAGAAAATAATGGTACTTTCAATACAAAAAGTGTGCAAAAACTTCATCAAAACATTGAAATATATATTGCTTAGTTGGACTCGATTATAACTGCAGATTAATCCATTAAAATAATAATCCAAAACAAAGGGCGGGTTGCTTCAAACCATCTGTATCCGTAAGTCAGTACCTTCGTAATCGTTAAGTCAGTATGAAATTGTCGTACAAGCTGCCATATTTGACGGTTACAGATTCGTAACTGTAAGATGAAACAACATGGCCTTAATATTTATAAGCTTATGTTAAGCCGTAAATATACAGGATAACGAAATGTAAATATTAATAAAATTATTAAACGTTTTGTAGCATATTTCGAAACATACCGAATCTGAGTAGCACCGTAATTAAATTGTTCAGTTTGTCATTAAATATACAGGGTGGCAGGTTAGACAGTGGAAATATTTTAAGGGGTCATTGTACTCATCATTATGAACAACTTTTACTATGGACCAACCCTGAAATCGCGAAAAAAAAATCAGCTGTTCCATACATTTTATGTTCACATAACTCAACAAAATGTATGGAACAGCTGATTTTTTTTCGCGATTTCAGGTTTGGTGCCATAGTAAAAGTTGTTCATAATGATGAGTACAATGACCCCTTAAAATATTTCCACTGTCTAACCTGCCACCCTGTATTATATAGGTAATATAAGATTTAAAAACTGCTGACTATAAACTACTGACACTCGTACCCGCATAAGTTGAAATGTTATACAGTGACCTACCTTTTCAGTACGCCTTAAGCTATCTTTAGACTACGCTATACTATATAGCATATAGCTCATAGCACAACAATATCGCGCACCATACAAAGCCAATAATATATAGTATAGCCATTGACTTATATGTCCCTAGACAAGCAGTTCCGAACAAAAATCATGTCACACACGCAGGTACTTGTTTGTTGTTCACCGCATCAAACGTCAAAGTGAATGACAGGCTTGTGTTGTGCCGGCACAACACTTGAGTGTGACATGTTTAATGTTCGGAACTGCTTGTCTAGACAAATAGGTCAATGAGTATAGCACAGTGTGAACGTGTCCATAACAATGTATGGTGCGCGATATTGTCGTGCTATGAGCTATATGCTATAATGCTATATAGTATAGTATAGCGTAGTCTGAAGACAGCTTTATAAGTTTTTTTTTTAATCTTTTATAATATACCTATTATTATTTTAACAACATGATAAATTTACCATGGCTTTAACAAGTTTTAACAAAATTTAACAAAATTCATAAATTCATATACATTGTTCAGTGTTCATACAGTTTTGTTATCACAATATCAGTACCTACATAATATTATTCAGTATACATTTAAAATATTCCATTTACATTTTATTAACAAGTTTTAATTAAAATTCAGCTAAGGCTCTTTCTGTAAACATTAATACGGAACAAATATATTTACAGAATTTAAATTAATATTTACAGATAACTTAAACAGAATATAATTAATTTTTGCTTGTTGACCCCACCGACCCCTATGTCAAGAAAAAAGACACCAGTTTCTACAGTATCTAACTGGATTGACAGTCTTCTTTTTCATTCCAGCGCCACTGGAATAGTGTAGACCAGTGGTTCTCAAAGTTGACTGAACCGTGACCCACCTAACAAAAACTTTAAAATTTGGGACTTACCTCTTGGCTGTCCTGGAGAAAAAAAGGATTATAAATGTATGAATGAAGGACTGTTCAAACAACAATAAGGAGTGCTATTTCAATGAGATGGATGTATTTGTTTCCTATTTTTTGTCATTAAAGCTTCAACTTCAATTTTAGTTACTTTTAATCGCAATGAGTTTGATACGTCCCATTAGCCCGGTCGGTCGATGTATCGTCCTATTTTTCAAGGCCCACCCAATAGTCATTAAACTACACAAACTATGGCTCGCGACCCACTGGCGGATCACGACAAATAGTTTGGAAAATGTAGCCGATAATGATCAAATCTAGCACTGGACTGACTCGCAGGCTTACCGAACTGGAATGATGTGAACAGGGCATAAAGCACAAAATTATCACGCCCACGTTTACTAACTCCAAGCAACCGCTAATTCCTTTAGCAAATTCCTAATTCCATTAACACAGTCGACGTCGAATGCCGTCACAACGCACAGCGTTTGATTGACGCACGTCCGAACGCACGCGTCGGTCGTGCCGGTCGGAATTCTAACCAATTACTGCTCCCAATTATGGATAACAAGTTTTACGGAGTGTCGGAGGTATTCTGATGTCAGTGTTATTGATATTGTTAATCTAAATATGTGACTGTTATGAGGTGTTACATAAAAAATATACTTTTTACACAGAAAAAAGTGTTCATTTGATCATTAGAATCATTGTTTCTTTTTTCGTTTTACGCAGTTATTTAGGTATCTAGGTACTTTACCGTAAAATATTGAGAAAAATAAAATGCAGAATTTTCAAACCACTTTTAAGTACCTACTTATTTAAAATCACACGGAAATTCAAAGTTACCAGACTTGCTGCTTTTTTTTTTTTGCGGATGGTAAATCATCCAATGACCCCTCCCGCTCTGGGTGGAGCGGAAGGGAGTGTCAGACTCTTACTGACTAAAACCCACCCGTGTTCCTTCCTTAGCCCTTTATGTTCCGATATGTAATACAAAAAGACTGATTAGTAGAATACCATTTTTAGTCAATTCAAAATCTAATCTCAGTTCAGTCGACTTGAGTCACAGTACTAAATTAATTACGAGAATTGGCGTCGCGTCGGTATAACTTTACGTATGTATGTAAAATGGCCATCTTATTGAAGTCCACGCGGACGGAGTTTCGGGCAAAAAAGTCTAGTTTACTTTCAGTTGTTACCCTGTACATCAATATTTACGAAATTCATCACCGCAGTGACACCGCACCTGTCTCCTCGAATACTCCCCTGGCACGTCACCCTCGACGTATGACAGGCATGTTTCAAGATTAGCCCGTGACGTCACACACATCAAAACGACGCCGACGTCTCTCGCAGCGTTTTTTTATATTTTTTCACGCTCGATTTATTTCGAAACGTTACAGTTTTTGTGAAGTAAATCGTTCCGTCAGATAAACAGCGGGTTGTGTGCTTAGGTACAGAAATATTCGTGTGTTAGGCTTAGGTTTTGTTGAAGTTTTCTTATCTTTACTGATGATGTTAATTTTTCACCGGATTATTTTTTGGGTGCTTTAGCGTTAATGAATTTACGCATTATACGGGGCGTAAGTTTAGTCACTCGCAATACGGGGTCATTGTACTCATGATTATGAACAACTTTTACTATGCGACCAACCCTGACATCGCGAAAAAAAAATCAGCTGTTCCATACATTTTGTTGAGTTAAATGAACATAAATGTATGGAATTGCAGATGTTTTTTTTTAGAAAATGACATTGTGAGACGAAAGTAGGTCAGTTTGTAATTAACAGTTAGCACCAGTGTTTAAAAGACATTAAATTTGATCTAATAGAAACAGTGAAATACCACAATTCCATTTAAACCACCATAAATACAGGCTAAAATATACGCTTCAACCCTGTCCAATGTAAAGTTATTTCAATTACATCTTCGAAATCAAATTCTAGGGAAATATTGGTCCGTTGGGAACCAATAGTAGGTCACGGGAGGGTTATATTAAAACAAATTTGTCGCATCTTCGACGTTCAAGGATATTTTGGTGTGCCGTATTTTATTTGATTTGGCCTTAAGTTTTGGTATGGCCTTTTTTGATTTTGGTAAGAAAAAAGTATTGTACTGTAGGAAAAATTGGATTTCCAGTGATATTTTATTTGAACCTATTTTATTTGAAATATTGTTTGAACGCGCTAATCTCTGGAACTACCAGTTGGATTTGAAAAATTCTTTTTGTATTTGATATTCAGATTTATGAGGAAGAGTATAGGCTATTTAACATTACGTTACGACCCTAAAGAGCCGAGGAACGAGGGTGAAACCGCGGGGCAGAGCCAGTTTTTAATATGATTGTAAGTGGAACCCCTATTTTTTTAGGCGTTGTTTTTAAGTGGCTGTACATTGATAAAAAAATTAAAAAAAAAAAACCAACCGAATGCAGAACCTCCTTTTTGGAAGTCGGTTAAAAAGGTAATGACGTTGCAGTAGATTTACGAATTTTAAGATTTTTTTAAGGCCTTTCTTTCATTAGCAATTAATTAACGGGTCGCTTGTGAGTAATACTTGTTATATAATATTTATTTGGTTTCTCAGAAACGGCTCTAACGATTTGAATGAAAATTTGTATTTTGGTAGTGTTTCACTTCCCAATTTTATATGGATAGGTATCTTTTCTAAGAAAACATCGAGTGAAGCTTGGTCGCCTAGGTACTAAAAATAATATTTACTACAATAAAAGTCAGAAAACTGTTTGTTAGTCTATATAAAATGGTTTTACACTAAAGACCATTTCAAAATAAAATACAACTCGCAAACAAGCAAAAAATTTTAGACAAAACATTTCTGTCCTTTTTTCAGTTTTCTTTTCTAACAATACTCAGGTAGGAGTGTAAAGGTGTCACGACGTAGACGTTAAAATTTAAATAATGGACGTGAAATGACGTTACTAAAATCTGAGGCCCCTAAAGGTCGTACTTTTAAGGAACTCTTGTCATGAATGAAAGAACTGCGTGCTTGCCAATGAAGTAGACGACGTTTTGCGAAAGAATAAAATGCGAACGTTTTTTTTTTTTGTATAAAAAAATTCCTTGCTCTCTCTTGTTTCCTGGCATCCCTGGATATGTTTTACAATTTTTCTTTCCCTAAAAACCTTATTCGGACTATTACGAATGCATCAAGTGATGCGCTATCCTACAAGCAATATTTGATTTTTGGTTTTAGAGAGAGAATATTTTTTAAATGTTATCAATAAATGTGTATATAAAGTAAATTATACACATATTATAAACAAATAAAATAAAATTCATTTCAATTCATAAAAACTGGGCAATAACATAATTTTACTTTTGTATCTTTACGTTCAACAATTCCTTTTAAAAATTAAAGCTAAGTGCTTTTACATCGAAATAAAATAACAAAAGAGCAAAATTTTTAAGTAGATAATAGATTTGTTCTAAGTACAAAATTTTTCGCTCACTTTTAAAGGTTTTGTTGAAAGCCTAAGGAAAATTGTTACAGCTAGACAAAAGGGATTTTTAAGAGCAAAAGTAATTTGGTCTTTTTGTCCGGGTCGAGTAATTCTGAACCACTGGGCCGTTTTGAATTGCATGTAAAACTGTTTTATGTTAACGTAAAAAAGTTTTTTAGGTCTTGATACATTTTAAAATGTCTACCTTTTTAGCGTAGTTAGTATTAATGTCTCTTTGTGATTTATTTAGTTTTGATTTCTATGGTTCTTTTTTGTGGCTCGTTTAATATCGTTTGGATTCAGCGCTATGTCCCGTATTCAATGGAAAGCTATTACCGATGGCTAGTCACCTATGTATTAACATTAAAAATCACTTACATTCATGAAAAATTAATAATATACATAAATACTCTCTAAGACGAAAAATAGGCTTGGCCTCCACGCACGCCACTGCGCACAGCCTATACTGCGGGTCGAAAAAACGTATAATTTGGAGGACATATTCCTTAAATGATGTAGGCACAGTGGCGTAGCTAGGTAATGAAAGGCCCTGGCGCAAAAAAAAACTAAACTCTTTAAAATCGTTTGTTCCGTATTCGTCGTGTTCCGAATTCGACGTACCTACTCCAGATTTGTCGTAATCCAGATTCGTCGTAATCCAGATTTGTCGTAATATAGTCGACTTCATAACAAAATTAAAAACCAAATACAAATTGTAACTTATTTAATTGAACAAGTTGCCATTATTAAAGTCGCGTTCCTGGAATCTGGGTTATTTATATTCCGAATGTGGGAAAAATGTTCACTAGTTCAATTTATAGTTTGTAAGTCAGAGTCCGAGGGCCCCTTGAGCTTGGGGGCCCCGGGGCACTGCCCCGTCCAGCCCTCCGGTAGCTACGCCGCTGTAGGCATCCGATAAGAAAATACTTTTATAAATGTCACCTTCAAGAAAGTGAAATCCAGTGCGAGGGAAGCCGCGGGCAAAAATCTAGTCATCATCTGCCTAGCCTTTTCCCAAATTATATTGGGGTCGGCTTCCAGTCTAACTAGATTTGGCTGAATATTAATATTTTACGTGGAGCGACTGCCATCTGACCTCCACAACCCAATTAATGGGTAATACCGGTATTCGAATGCTAGACCAGCTGTCAGACTTTAGGGCTTCTGACTACCCGTAACGATTGTCAAAGATATTCCCATGACAACCGGGACCGACTGCTTAACGTGCTCTCCGAGGCACGGAGGGGTCTCGATGTGTAAAGAACGGTCACCCATCCAAGGACTGACCGCGGCAAGCGCAGCTTAACCTCGCAGATCCATCGATCAGCGCGGCCGTCATTTAGCCACGAGCCCCTCCTGGGGCAAAAATCTAGTACTGTACAAAAATCATAGATCGCATTCGGTTCATCGGCAACTTGACGAAATTGATCATTAAGCGTCAAGTTCAGTAGCACCACATTTATATCCCCTGTTTCTATGATCTTTATAACCTTACTTTAGACACGCGATGTGTAAAGTTAGGCATAAACCATTTGCATATTGTAAACGCAGGCAGTTAGACAGTTCAGACAGAACTCGAGGCTGACGTTATATTTGAACGTGTGACGTGCTAGTTTGTTTTATTTGCTTGTATCTACTAACTGAGAGGTAAGGTCGGTCTTGAAGTTAGTAATACTAATGATACAAGCTCGTAATTTGCACCAGAGAATAGATGTGTCTTCACATTCAAAGATCAAATGGACATTATCTTTAACTAATTGCTCACTGAATACAAAACGGCCACAATTAAAAAAACAATGATGGATGTTTTTTTTTACCTCAAAATTTAGTCGATTTAGGCCTCATTTTTGCAATAAAAAAATTGACCGTTTTTTTCATTTGTAGGCTTTTTGTAGGTACCTATTTAGTGAAAGAAATTTAAAGGAGGTAACACGCGGCGACATTTTACACAATTTGTATTGTATACAGCCGCTGTTGCTGGTCGCACACCTCCGCCCACGTAACCACGATTCTGCATCGCTACTATAGCGACACAGCATCGATAACGCGATGCAGCATCGATATAGTCGTAACGACCCTCAGATCGTCCGAAACAGACGCGCGTTAGTAGCGATGCAGTCGCGCGTTGTAAATGCGACAAACGACTAAAAGTAGCGATGCAGAAGCGCGTTAGCGAAATGCGCTACTATAAAAAAGTCACCGGGAGTGAGCGATTTCCCTAATCGAAGTAAAAAAATTAATAAATTAGTTAACATTCCATTCATACTTAGGCTAAACGCGCACTGATTGTCATAGCCAAGGTCACAACCTCAGATCATAGAAACAAGGAGATGTGCCAAAGCGCTATCGAGCCTGATGCCTGATCTTGAGCAAATTGCTCAAATTAAAAACGTACGCGCTGGCGACGAACCGAACACGATCGATGGTATAAATACAGTGTTTTAGTTTAGTGCTAGTGCTGAGTGACGATTAATAGTGTTAGATTGAGGGTGTGTAGAATGTTCAATGCGTGGGAGATCTTTTTATTCACAAGGAGCGCTTAATTATGCGCGTAATTGTGTCGAAAAATGTACTAAAAGTGGCATCAGTTGTTCCCGTACTAATTTGCTATGATGGCATATCTCCTTGTTTCTATGATCTGAGGCCACAACTCGGTTGGCTATAGATACGGCCTAGTTTCGCATTAGCCGGCCGCTGTAACTGCAGCGAAACATTTGAATTTAGAATGCTAAATTCAAGCTGTTATGGTCCGTATGCGCCTGGCTGGGTCGTGGTCGCCAGCTTTAAGCTGTCTTCAGACTACGCTATACTATATAGTATAGCGCGCCATACAAAGCCATGCTATATAGTATAGCACAGTGTGAACGTGTCCATAACAATGTATGGTGCGCCATATTGTCGTGCCATGAGCTATAATATAGTGCTATATAGTATAGCGTAGTCTGAAGACAGCTTTACTGCGTGTATAGAAATACACGCAGTAAAGCTGTCTTCAGACTACGCTATCGGTACGTACGGTTTCCTCGCAATGTTTTTCTTCACGGAATCATCATCCGCCTAGCCTTTTCCCAAACTAGATTGGGGTCGGCTTCCAGTCTAACTGGTTGCGGTTGAATATCAATATTTTACGTGGAGCGACTTCCAAATGACCTCCAAAATCCAATTATTGGGGGCCAGTTGTCTGACTTTTGGGCTCCTGACTACCCGTAACGACTATCAAAGATATTTCTATGACAACCGAGACCGACTGTTTTACGTGCTCTCCGAGGCACGGGTTTCGATGTGTAAAGAACGGCCACCAATCTAAGGGCTAAGGCAAAAATACGCCACGTCTACCTATACATACAAGATAGGTAATAATAATAATTTACTTTCTTTTTCTTTTCTCTTTCTTGTCTAGCACATAATTTACGAAAAATAATTAACATGTCAGCGTTCCAATAAATTCAACTGGCAGACCATCGCAATCTCATCGCCTACAGACTTTGATCAATTGTTCCCAAAATAAGCAACCGCCTATAGATTTATGATGCCCTAGTACATACGGTTCACATCTGATATTGATTAATACGAGTACATGAACTAAGTTACGCGAACCCTATTCATGTCTATTCAGCGTAACCTTTCATTCGGGTTTCCCTAATTAGATATTGCTAATCACAGTTCGAGTTAGATCTATAGTTAATTATGTGCTATTCATCTGAAGGCCAAGTCTCGTGAATAAGAATGTTCAAAATATAATTCCGATTTGGTTTCGATATAATTTCAATGCCTTAAATGTCACAAAATGAAGTTCTCATGTACGGTCAGCATCAGAGGTCGCTGATCATTTTAAAATTTTAATAATTAAATATCGTAAAACCTAATTATTGTTTTAAATATATCATAATACTAGTTTTCAAAGTATTGCCTGCTCTTTAATAAATTGTTACAAGCAAGTTATAATTGACAAGTTTTAATTCATAAAACACATGTTAAAAATTTTAAATTATCAGCGACTTATGATGCTGACCGTACTACGAGTAAATGACAACGTCTCAAACGGATAAGAGTATACCATTCCTGACTTGAACGGCAATAAGATTAAGGCCATGTTGTTTCAACTTACAGTTCGTATCTGTAACCGTCAAATATGGCGGCTTGTACGACAATTTTATACTGACTTAACGATTACGTACTGACTTACGAATACAGATGGTTTGAAGCAACCCGCCCTTATAAATCGGGACAAATTTTTATTTACGGGAATATTGGGCTTCTGACATTTTATGCTGATTACATAGTAATGAAAGAGTTTTTGCAAGTCTCTTATGATGAAGATTACCTAGCCTCAGAAACGAATTCCGAATCATGTTTTTAATATTCGGGTAAAGGGAATTGCTGCAACTGGGGTAAACGTGGACAAGTAAGTAGCTCAGTTAAAAGTAAAATATAATTAATTCTTAAAATAAGGGTATATAATAGATACAGAGCGCTTAACGAACTCAGCAATTCCCTTTAGATTTGTTGAGAACTTCATTGTAAGGCGGTATGTCCTAGAATAATGTCTTCAATACTTCGAGTAAGATTGCCTAACCTGCCTCACAAAAGACACTATTCGTGTATGTAGAAATAAAACTACCCCCCACACTCAGATCATACAAACAAGGAGATATGCCAAGGCGCTATTGAGCTTGATACTTTAGTGTGGTCATAAATACAAAAGTACACGCTGGCGACGAACCGAACACGATCGATGATATAAATACAGTGTTTTAGTTTAGTGCTAGTGTTGAGTGACGATTAACAGTGTTAGATTGAGGGTGTGCGGAATTTTTAATGTGTGGGAGATCTTTTTATTCACAAGGAGTGCTTGGTAATTGTGTCGAAAAATTTACTAAAAGTGGGAACAGTTGTTCCCGTACTAATTTGCTATGTTGGCATATCTCCTTGCTTCTATGATCTGAGCCCCCACACATATACCTACGCTCGTTTCGTCGTACTGCGCCGCCATGAAAGCGGTTTTATCGAATTTAACACTTTACACAGCGCGACACAGCGCTTAATGGAATTTTCGACGACAAATCTAACGCCGATGCAAACTGTCGTGAAAGAGAATTGCTACTTTGATTCTAGCCAAAAGAGATAAAGTTTGGAACACGTGTTTAGAGCTGGCTAAATTAGATTCCGTGCCGGATTCAGGGAATTATTTGTTGTTAATTGAGAGATAGAGGAAATAAGTTTCTTTTATATGGTTTCTTTAAATGGAAACATCGTAAAATGTAAGATAAAATTATATTTATGCATCGTGGATATATAAATATATATATATATATATATATATATATATATATATATATATATATATATATATATATATATATATATATATGTATATTTAAAAACCGTACACCACGAACTACCCCCCTATCTTATTTAAGTTCTCTGAGTCCATCCAAAGGTTGTCTGGAAGATATCGCTATCAGCGATAAGACCGCCATTGTACCCTTAAAATTAACAATAAGTACCCTAATTTATGCTGTTACAATTTGGTGTACAAGAAAGTATATTCTATCTATCTATAAAATAAATAATAACTTTTACGTTTTGTTCTACCTGTATAGTTGTTATGTTCCCTAGATATCCTGAAATAGTATAATACTATGTCATCTTTCTAACCGACTTCAAAAATGAGGAGGCAATTTCCAACTTCAATCGACTGTATTTTTATTTTATTTTATGTTTTTATGTGTTTATTTTATTTTTATTTTTTTTACACGGTGGTCCCATACCAGTTTCATATACATTAGTTTAGTAATTAGCTTCAATAAACGGTATTTATTTCACTTTGCCTATGTTAAATTAGCACTTCAGTTTTAAGTACAAAAAATGTCGAAACAAATGAAGCATACCTTAAAAAAAAGCATAGCTAAAAAGTCTTAGAATAGCAGTGTATTAAATAATGTTGACTGTAGAAATGCGAAAATAAGTTTTAAACTCTATTTTGTCGTTAACCATACAAGCTAAACAAAATCTAAAGATAGTTTGGTCTCTTGCCCAAACAAAGGCATAGTAATTTGCACTTCATTAAACACTAAATGGGTACCTACTTGGAAGTTTGTCGGGGGAGCTATTGTAGACCTAATTAAATAGTTTCGTCGATGGGCGGAAGCATCCAACAATACCTTTTGACCTTTCAAGCCACATTTACATTACAATAGTATTCTTGCAACTGATAACTAGCTGTTACCCGCGACTTGGTCTGCGTGAAAGTGGATGAAAAGTAGCCCATCGGTTCATGGTTGATATACCAAAAACCCGGACGAAGCGCTTTGATTCCACTTTCATTGTGAAAACCGCCAAACAGTGGAATGCGCTGCCCGAGTGGGTGTTCCCCGACAGTTACAATCGGTTGCTTCTAGGCAAGCGTGCTCCATCGTAGACCTCATCATCGCTTAACATCAGGTGAGATGGCGGTCAAACGCAAGCCTATTTACCAAAAAAAAATGTGGTTCTCCATGTACCAGACTACTTTTTTGTCACATTTCCTCCAAATCCGTCCTGCCGTTGGTATAGCCGTGTGAGAAACAAACTTTTGTTCGTGAAAACGGAAATTAAGTAAGTGTAGGTACGTTTTTCATTTCTTTTGTATTGTTTTGTGTTATAATTTGCTGTACCTAATTATTATGTTATATTTTTCTTTTTTTGTTTCTTTATTACGTTTATAATTCGCAAAATGTAGGTCTAACATCTCTGCCTAATCCTTTGGGAAATATCAGCGGAATGTTTTTGATATATAAATGCAAATATCCCGTGAGTATAAACCCACCCTATTAGGCTGGTGTTACATGTTTGCGTTTCCATTTCATCGCTACACATCGATCACTCCGATATGATACGTGCGACTTCCGCCATATTGGATTTTGTAAATTTACAACGCTTCGTGACATTTTTGACAGTTGAAGGGATTTGATTGGACAAATATTTCAAACGCGATTGGTTATTTAGTTTTGGACGTGTTCTAGTTTATTAAAAGTGTTTGCATGTTGGTTTGTTTATCATCATATTCAGATTCCCCAATTGCACTATTGCGCATAGATCTCTTTTGACGTGAATTCAATGAACTTTTACTCGTCATCCTAGCGGGCATTCCAGAAAAAATTGTAACGAATAACATGTACCTACTTACTTTTGGAAGCTGGGTGAATTACGCATCGGGTGAATATACTCGTTACAATGAAATAAGTTTTGTTCTAGAGTCTTTCAGAGAAAATAAACAAAATGTATTTTGTTTTTACGAAATTAAATGAAGTTTCTGACCGAGTACTTAAATAGAATATTTTTTTTGTAAAAAGAATTAAACCACTAAAACTCGTTGCGTATAAATTTTTTAATTAAGAGTAACGTAAAAAATAAATAAAGTTATACTGTATGCACAAATACAGAATGAATTATTTACGAGTTTATCTCCGTGTAGTTAATGCCACTCAAAATTCACAAAATAAAATAAGTAAAATCCGCATTCATAAAAAATATTGTAATATTATGTAAATCATTTTCAGAAATTGGTTCAAAAATATCAAACCAAATCAAATGTTAAAAAAAAATCTATTGATATACAGAACCCTTTGTCACGTGAGCATAGCCGCGGGTACAGCGAGTTTATAATGTACTTACGTAGTTTTAACACCCTTTGCCTATATCAATGGACCTATATTAATGGGTCTCTAAAATCAATTAACCCACTTCGTCGGAATCGATGTGGTGGTCACGGCCTAATCGCCTCGGCAAAATGCATTATACGGTTATACCTTTGTGTATATTTACCTAATAAATACATGGTAGATGTAAACCATATCTAACCTGATTTTGCATATCGATGTTTCGGAATAATTATAAATTATTATTTAGCCAAGAGCCCTTTTTAACCCTGTAATGTCTTACTCCTGAATAATTCAGCCGGTTTAGCATGACCAATTACCTATCTTTCTTCTATCGAAGAATAGACAAAGTTCTTTCTATCCAACTTGTCTATTTCTGCCCAAGCACGCGCTGACCAGTGCTTGGCGTACCAAACTTTTGTCTACTGAAGAATAGAAACATTTTCTTCTCTTTATTTTATGCATTAAACAACAAACTGTCACTTAGTCTATTCTTCATAGGAAATTACCAATGAACTAACAAGTTTGTATCAGTACAACTGTATTTCGTTCTACAAATGAAAAAGGTATAATTTCGCCCTTGAAAAAAAAATACATTGAATTTTCGCCGAGAGCCCAAAGTGATCGTTACACAAATCTTTCATTTTCCCCGACTGTCCATTGGCAAAGATTTACGCGTCACAAAAAATCGTTTACAACAAAAAACAATTTAAATATGTAAATGTAGCTCTGTTTAGTGAAAAGTTTAGCCTTTTTACAATGAGAAAAATATGCTAATACCGTCAAAGGTCATCCTATAACTGAAACTTTTATACAAATGTATAATTTCGTGTTAAAAGTTAGCTTTGATTCTCAATAACGCATAAAATTGGAATTTAGTTTTAGTTATATGCGAAATTAATGAAGTTTCGGCTATGAATAGCTTTTGCGTGTGTTCAGTTAATTTTAGTATCATAATGGCCTTTTATAGAAGGAAAATGTTATGGGCTGACGTACCTAGTGGCTAAACGATTACTGCGTTGGGGTAGCTGGTTAGATTCTCGTCAAAGTCGAAGTCAAAGTAAAATTTAAAGTCAAAGTATTTTTTTTGTAACTATTTTTTATTCGTTCGGAACAAATATCAGTAGTAAAAGTCAGTGGCATACTTAGAGGGCAAACTCGACGCATTTTATTTGTTTTTATGTTCATTTTTCATGGATTTAAGGCTCGTATTACAGAATGATGCTCGAGCACAGATCTCTGCTTGAGCATACTTTCAACCAATCAAATGGCTTTAAATCTATGCTCAAGGAGAGATCTGTGCTCGAGCATCGTTCTGTAATATGTCGTTATTAGAGCAATACGTACATTAGAAATAACATTAATGAAGAATGAACATAAATACTCTCTAAAACGAGCCTCGGGATTGCCCTCTAGGTACACTCGACAACATTGACGGTCGACCACTTTTCACCCTTATTACTAAGAACATAAGGGTGAAAAGTGGTCGACCGTCAATGTTGTCGAGTGTACCTACGCCACATACTTCATATATTGGCCAATTTCAGGCTTTTAAAATTTAAATTCTTTACACAACTCAATGCTAATGTCACTAAGTACGGAACACACCTCAATTTAACAGAGCCGCACCCACGGGGTAGTGTTTAGCAATTAGCGTGGCTAGTATCAGATGGAAATTTCCATTCGGATGTGTATGCAATGTTTGTTCCCCGCGTCTGCTTTGCGGTACAATTAATTTTAGAGCCAATACACAGTATCAGTATTTCATAATACTGTTACTAATTAAGATAACTGCAATATGCTGTACGTAAACAAGTTTGTTGTAAGCTATTTTGGAACTTAATAAGGTTTTGGTCTTAATAAGGTCTGAAAATTTATACTAGATTGCAATGGCGAGGAGTGAGGGATACCTACAGTAAGACAGTAACAATTTGGGGCGACGCAGACGACAGACTTTTTGTGCGATCGAGTTTACAGCGATTTGCAGCGCTCGAACAATCTGCGAAACTTAGTGAACAGATTGTTTGAGCGCTGCAAAGCGCGGCAGACTCGATCGCACAAAAAGTCTGTCGTCTGCGTCTCCACTTTAGGTAACAAGTTATTGGCAAAAAACTTTAAAAAATGTGAAAACCGCCTCCAAAAAGATGTCTGTTCTGTTGTCTGTCTCCGAAACTCATTATCAGATCTTTACACAATTAAAATGGGACCAATCTGAAAGTTTCTTCCTTTCAAATAAAAAAAGAATTTCCCAAATTGTTTTATAAATGACGGAGTTCTGAGGTATCAAACATAAAAAAAAAAACCGGCCAAGTGCGAGTCATACTCGCGCACCGAGGGTTCCGTATCAGTTTTGGACGTATAAAGTGAAAAAAACCGAACCGCAAAACTAAGTTTGTTTGTGAAAGAATTTTGATGTGTTTGAAAAAACTGTACTACATAGTTAGGAACATTGTTTTATTTTTGGAGCCATATTTGGGTCAATTCCTATCAACTCTAATTATTTCAGATTTTTCGCCCCGCAAAGTTCGGAGATAAGGGGGGGGGGAATGGTATTTTTTTGGACATTTTTCATATGTCGAAAACTGTGAGACATAAAATAAAATAAAAATATATTTTGAAATGTGCAGACCAAGCCCTTTCATATGATATGTCACTTGACCTAGTAACCCCACTTTTAAATTTCGGACCCCCACTCCGGCCCCTTTTGCAATGAAAATAAAAATATATTTTTACTTTTTTCATTTGCAATAAAGTTGAACAAGCATTCTTTATAATTGTTCCAAATTTCAAGTCGCTAGCATAAGTAGTTGCTGAAATAAGCAGGTGTGACAGACAGACAGACGAAGTCGCACCATAAGGGTTCCTTTTTACCATTTTGGTACGGAACCCTAAAAACAACCGAATTGAGAATGTCCTCCTTTTTGAAGTCGGTTAAAAAAGAAAAAGTGTGTGAGAACCCCTTATAAAAATTACTGAAGATAACTTTATTGTTATGTTATTGAAGCTTCGTATTATAATCTCCAAGCTACCAATCTTAAAACAGATATTTCTAAACTCCAACGATTATCAAAACACCGACAAACCAAAACCCAAAGAAACTCCAACTGACACCGGAAATTCGGCAAAAAAAGTAAATTAAAAACTGCCAAACTTCGAACAGCGAACAGTGTTGGGGAGGATAGCTCTTCGTTAATAAGCATGCTAATGACGTTTTTGCTGAAAATCCTACCGATATTAAAATTCTTGGACTAACTAGTGATAAATGATAAATGATATTTATTTTGTAAATAGGTTAAAAATAACACTTTTACACGTCAAAACATTTTTTAAGCTCGATGAGTTCGGTGTTTCCTATATGACTACCTTTGAGAAGAAACACCGAAACAAACTCAAAGGTTGATGTCTCTTTTAAAGTCCAGACAATTAAGATAAATTGTGTAAGAACCATGCAGGTTAGTCTGAAATGGCCTTTAGAGGAAAGAGCCATACAGATTTGAGTGGACCTGACCTGACTGTGCACGCATGTGCCGGGTATCGTGGTAGCTCAACCCAGACTTAGGGAGCTCAACGACCCGACGAACATTACCATCAGAAAGGACATTTGGGTAGGCCCCCTAAAGTACTCAAACTGTCAGACTGAACTTGAGATCTATAACAGTAACATAATAACCCGCATAGTACTCACATTTAGAATAATTATAATCAATAGTAAAATATCTAGTCCAATATTATTTCCTGCTCGGATGCCAGACAAAGCCTGGTCCTAATGAGTTTACTACGCTAACAAATCCTATTTGGCTGCGAGGGGGGACGGGGGTTCCAAATGGAAATTGTAAACGTTTGCAATGAAATTCTGATGAGACGCGTCCGTAGTTGCTTCGTTTTTTTTCCTTCTCTAATTATGTTAATTGTTTGAGGCAAATACGTCTGATTATTTTGGTCTTCTTGTCGGAGTGTGCCGTGTAAAGAGGGAACGTTTCGAAGGAGGGATTGTCTAAAGTTAAAGCCCTGTGTTAATATCTGGCTTTCTCTTTTCATTTTGCAGCTGGATATTTAAATTTACTGAGAGCGACTATACTTTTTCCCACAACCCATTTCTGATCAGTACAGTCGATAAACTTGTAACACGATATGACACACTGAAAAAATCAGTAAAAGTATCTTCAATATTACTAAAAGTTACCGTTTTGCGAGATTGAAATGTAGTGAAAAAATAAACAATTTTATCCTCATTGGTACCTACTGATAATAATGTTAAAATTACTGTTAAAAATACGTTGTTATTACTGACCAAAAACTTCCTGTAACTGCTCAAACATTTGTCATGACTATTTCCATCTGTTTTTATTCAGTTGCCCCAACGGCGTGAATAATTAATTCTCACTGAAAAATACGTTGTTACAGCTGCGTCAATTCTAACTGTGCAAAAATGCACATAGTTATGTAGATGGTTATTTTTTTTCAGTGGCAGGACCTCAGGTCATAGAAACAAGGAGATGTGCCAAGGCGCTATCGAGCTTGATGCCTGATCTTGAGCAAACTGCTCATATTATAAACGTACGCGCTGGCGACGAACCGAACACGATCGATGGTATAAATACAGTGTTTTAGTTTAGTGCTAGTGTTGAGTGACGATTAACAGTGTTAGATTGAGGGTGTGCGGAATGTTCAATGCGTGGGAGATCTTTTTATTCACAAGGAGCGCTTAATTATGCGCGTAATTGTGTCGAAAAATGTACCAAAAGTGGCATCGGTTGTTCCCGTACTAATTTGCTATGATGGCATATTTCCTTGTTTCTATGATCTGAGGGCAGGACCGATCATTTCATGTCTTTTTGCACGTATTGTGTGGGCTTGATTTGTTTATGTGTCCCTAACTCGTGCCCTAACCTAACTAATGAGTCAGCGCCACATATGCAGCTTAATTGAGAGAGATTCGTAACTGATAGCCACAAGACTATCAAGCATAAGCATAATCATAAGCATAAGCCTAAGCCTATAATGTCCCCACTGTTGGGACATAGGCCTCCTCTCCCTACATGATCAGCCTTTTAGTGTTCCCACTGCTGGGACACAGGCCTCCTCTCTGTGAGAGACTTAGGGGAGTGGGCCGTAGTTCACCACGCGGGCTCAGGGTTGGTGGACATCACATGTCTTCGAATTTTTGGTTCTAGGACATGCCGGTTTCCACACCATGTTTTCCTTCACAATTTTTAGAGCAGATGAAACAACTTACACAAAGTGTGCGCCTGTCGGGGTTCGAACCCATGACTTCTGACTTGTAAGTATGTCAGCTACATCTAGGCCACTGCTCATCAAGACTGTCAAGACATCTCCCAAATTCCCAAAGACTTGCTCGGTTTACTAAATGAAGCCTAGCCTTGGAAGCTCCAATTTTGTGACCTGAATGCTAATTAATTCAGTGTTATTTGTGCTTTGTTATTGACATTTAGCGTGTTTGCACCGTGAAATGGCGGCTCATTAAGCTTTTAACATACATTACGGCTATTATTTGGTGTTTATAGTTAATTGTTTAGAAATAATGTACCTATAATTAGCATTATGAGGTTTATGGCTATATTTTTAAGGTTTTAGTTTATTGTATACTATATGACGTAACTTGAGATAGCCACGTGTTTATCAATAAACTAGCTGTTCCCCGCGGGTTCATCTCCGTTGCTCGGCTCCTAAGAGTTGTAGCGTGATGTTAAATAGCCTATACAATTCTTCATGAATTTGGCTATCATATACAAAAAGACTCTTTCGAATCCGACTGATAGTTCCAGAGATTAGCGCGTTTAAACAAACAAACTCTTTAGCTTTATAATATACTGAACCAACTTTATAATATTAGTATAGATAAATAGTGCGTTGTACACTACAATTTAATCTTTGTTCCGACTAATGTATTCGCTTAGAAGAGTATCTTTGCTTTTTAATAAAATAACAATTTCGCCCTGTGTATGAACTGTCCCACTGCTAAGCACGGGCCTCTCAGAATGAGAGGGGATAGGCCATAGTCCACCACGCTGGCCAAGTGCGGTTTGGCAGAATTCACACACCTTCATGAACTTTATGGAGAACTCTCAGGCATGCAGGTTTCCTCACGATGTTTTCCTTCACCGTTAAAGCAAGTGATAATGAATTTTTAATACGCACATGACTTCGAAAAGACAGCGGTGCGTGCCTCGGGATCGATTTCGAACCATTTGCTGTGGGAGGCACATGGTTAAACCACTAGGCCATCACTGCTTTGCTTTTTACTCATGTTTCATGAAGATAGGACTTTATGTGTAGATGATGAAGGTGTAAATTTTACTAACAGTTCGAAGTGTGATGATTATTATCTTGCAGTACGGCGGTTCACTTAATAATGCACTTATGATTGCAGCCCGCGGCTCTCGCTCCAACGTTTTGACGCACTCCAATCAATCTGCGCCGCTGTTAGTTCGTCTTGTGGTACACTGCAAGCGATGTAAAGCGATTTTAGGTTTTTTTAGGGTTCCGTACCTCAAAAGGAAAAACGGAACCCTTATAGGATCACTTTGTTCTCCGCCTTCAGTCACCGGACCATAAGTGGAGCCATCTGCTCATAGATGGCGCCATTGGAAGTATGCAGTAGCGCCATCTATGATCATATTTCGGAACCCTTAGGGCGCGAGGCATACTCGCACTTGTCCGGTTTTTTATAAGATTTAGCTGGTTTGGTACACTTGCGAGCAATACATCCGAGTTTGATCTTCCGCCTAGCCTTTTCCCAAACTAGATTGAGGTCGGCTTCCAGTCTAACTAGTTGCGGCTGAATTTCAATATTTTACGTGAAGCGATTGCCATCTGACCTCCACAACCTAATTATTGGGTAATACCGGTATTCGAATGCAATTAAAATTCGACTTCAGCAATAAATCCGCGTCTGTCAGAAAAACATTTATAAATATCTACGAAACTATAAAGATTAATATACCTAATGAAAGAAAAACTGTTTTATAGCGTTTATCATCTATCATCCGCCTAGCCTTTTCCCAAACTAGATTGGGATTGGTTTCCAGTCTAACTGGTTGCGGTTGATGAATATCGATATTTTACGTAGAGCGACTGTCTCTGGCTTCCACAACCCAATTATTGGGGAATACCGGTATTCTAAAGTTACATCAGTTGTCAGATTTTTCGGCTCCTGACTACCCTAACGACTGTCAAAGATATTCCTATGACAACCGGGACCGACTGTTTAACGCGCTCTCCGAGACACGGAGGGGTCTCGATGTGTTAAAAACGGTCACCTGTCCAAGGACTGACCGCGAAAAGCGCAGTTTAACCTCGCAGATCGATCGATCAGCGCGGCTGTCATTTAGCCACGAGCCCCTATGATGACATACCTACTTATCTCATTTCAGTTATTTTGATTTAAAAACTAAACTACTTAATTGATTTCGATGAGATTTTAAATATGGAATCAATCTGAAAGCATATCATTTCAAATAAAAAAACAAAAACCAAATTGATTTATAAATGACGGAGTTCTGAGGTAACAAACATGAAAAAATACCCACAACCCAATTGAGAACCTCCTCCTTTTTGAAGTCGGTTAAAAAGGATTCATATTTCATAATGAATCTATAATTATAATATCAAGGTTATACAAACAAACGATAACTGTTGTGACGGAGTCATCCTCTTTCATCATTTAGTGCTGGCAATCTTCCGTTACTCCACTTCATTCACTCCATCCTTCCAGATTTGGACTTTAAATTTCAAAATTAGAACATCTCATATTTTTATGCATTTATTTCATTGTTTCGTCACTCTTGGTCTGGTCTCCGAAGACATCGGTCGTGGACCGCTGAACCGCTTATCTGTTATAATATTACCAAATTATAAAGTGCTCAATGCTATAAGCAAACGTCTTTTGTAACAGTTATTATTATACCAGTTTTGTATCAGTGTTGTGTGATTGCTCATAGCTAGCCGAGGCTGAGAGGACAGAGGGTGGGAGGCACTCTGCGACACTGTTACGCCTGATACAAAATATAGGCCACCGAATTCTCAGACATCCAAATCTCGCCCTCGGGAATGTTCCCGAATATTACCTACAATAATGATAATTAATTTCCTCTTCAACTAACTCAAATTAATATCCGTACAAAAGATTAACTCACGTTCGGCTAAATATTTAATGTAATCGGAATTTCAATCTTATACTTAAATTAAATTTCTAGTTGAGAAACCTATGAGGTACCTATTAGTAGACGGAAAATCAATAGAGTAACCAGCGCTTATAGTCATTCTAATCTATCTATGTCATCATCATCATCCGCCTGGCCTTTTCCCAAACATGATTGGGGTCGGCTTCCAGTCTAACTGGTTGCGGCTGAATATCAATATTTTACATGGAGCGACTGCCATCTGACCTCCACAACCCAATTATTGGGAAATACTGGTATTCGAATGTTAGACCAGTTGTCAGACTTTTGGGCTCCTGACTACCCGTAACGACTGTCAAAGATATTCCTATGACAACCGGGACCGACTGTTTAACGTGCTTGCTCTCCGAGGCACGGAGGGGTCTCGATGTGTAAAGAACGGTCACCCATCCAAGGACTGACCGCGGCAAGCGCAGCTTAACCTCGCAGATCGATCGATCAGCGCGGCTGTCATTTAGCCACGAGCCCCTCTCTCTAATCTATCTATGTATAGGTACTAATATGTATTATAAAGCTGAAGCGTTTGTTTGTTTGAACGCGCTAATCTCTGGAACTACCAGTTGGATTCGATAAAATATTTTTGTAGGTATATGATAGCCAGATTAATGAGGAATAGTATAGGCTATTTAACATCACGCTACGACTCTTAGGAGCCGAGTAACGGGGGTGAATCCGCGGCAATAGCTAGTTTGTAATTATAAATACGAAAGTTTGGATGTTTGTTACTCTTTCACGCAAAAACTACTGAACGGATTTTGATGAAACTTTACAGTAATACAGCTTATACATCAGAATAACAATACAACTGTCGCTTAGCGTCAGTATAGCCGGTAGTACAGCAACACTTTAGTCGCTAGTGAGCGCTTATTGACAAACTACGGATATAGCGTTGTATCTGATATAGCTGTGTTTGCCTCGTTTTATACGATCAACTACACCTCGCGTTACATACGCTTGTTGATAGAATATAATGAAAACAGTGGTATTTAAATGTTATACTAGATTCGCCCGGGGCGCTACACAGGTTTTTTTTTAATATCCAGGCCCTAGGGTATATAGAAACGCATCTTAATCTTATTACAATCTAGTCTTTTTATTATAGCTAATAAGTAATTTAATTGTAACCTAAACTATTATAATGTCTTTACTAAAGGTGCTGTTAAACGGGCTAGTTATTTGACAATTTCTTGCTGCAATTGTATAGCCATGAGTTGAGATCTATATCATGCAAATCAGCAGAATAATTGCCGCAATCCTGCAGTATAGTCCGGCGATATTGCAATGAAATTAAATGATGGTACATCACAATAACTGCTGCATCAACAAGACCAGCCTCACTGTCTACTATTACATATATCTCACTAGCTCAGTTCTACAGCCACAAACTCCTGCACTTATACGAACTCAATTCTACAGCAATACAGTTGTTGCTACTTTGTTAGAATATAATCTGCAATATCTTGCATAGCTAAATTGCAGCAAGAGTATCGCCGTAAATATTGCCCATATACAGCGTGTCGCTACAATGGTGACATTAATTGAACACACAGATAGTGGCTATAAATCATATTCAATAAGACAGGTAAAAAAAAATCGTAAATTGAAAAAATATTTTTTTAGAACAAACTAAATAATACGCCTACTCTTTGCGTTTGTTTCATCTGATTAGTATTGCTTAGTCGTTTTAATTTCATTGATAGGATGCTAGAATCCGTGACCACGGCAAATGACCGCTGGGCTACAGTTCTTTAAGTACAGGTTGCTCCAAGATGCTATTTTCTAAAATTTTAAATAAATTAATAAATAATAACGTTTTATGGAATTAAGATTTATTTATAAAATGAAAATGTTAAACCGTATACATATATTAAATTAATGTCACCATTGTAGCGCCACGCCGTATAGTTCTCAGCAAGATTCCCAGCTACTACTACAGCCAAATAACTTCCTCAATCAGGCTGATCCAGATTTGAGCGAGTTATATTATGCCCATATACTTACTGCAATATAGTGTAATACCTTATCTCTATTTGCAGTATATTCAATTTCAGACCAGTCAATATCGATGCCTAACTAAATTTGCTTTCTATCACAGTAGGCAATATTGCAATAATCAGACTTCTCCCATTTCCATTCATCTCAATGCAAATAGATATATACTAATAAAATAAACTGCTCCCAATTTTCTCGGAGCACTAGAAATAACCCGAAATATAATTCTGAAGATAATCAATTTATATTGGGAGCTATCATAGAAATAAGGGAATTATTACTGTCACTATAAATTAGGGTTAGAATAAGATGGTAAAAGGACAGAAATATCGAGTGTTGATGACGACACGAATACAGATGGTTTGAAGCAATCCGCCCTAAGTGTTGGCAATATTGTGTCTAAATGTCAAATCGATTGCGATGTGTTTGTATATTTTTAATGTATGGCGGTTCTTTTTCCGTGTCATTTCAATGGTAACACCATGGAGCATTTATACAGGTAACACCAGTGGCGTGCCTAGAGGGCAAGTTCGACGCATTTTTTTCATTGTAGAGAGTATTTATGTAAATTTTTCATGAATGTAAGTGATTTTACTACGTTTTTATTAACTCGCTTTCGTGTCTGTCTGTCTGTGCGGTACTTTGCAATTAATTTTTCAACCACTTGGATTAAGCTGAAATTTGGTATACTTATGTAATTTGGATGACAATGCAATAATATGGACTAAAAAGTAAAAAAATAATATTTGAAAAAAAAAAAAATTTTTAAAACACATTTTTAAAACGCACTAAAAAGTATAAAATAATTTCTATTGAAATGGAAAACGTGGGGCGCTTGCAATAGATAATATGTAAGATGCACCCCACGTTTTCCATTTCATTAGAAATTATTTTATACTTTTTAGTGAGTTTTAAAAACGTGGTGTAAAAAAAAAAAAATCCAGTTATTTCTGATGTACGTATTGCTTAAATATTATCATCAACTCACTTAGATTTATGAAAAATGGATATAACCCTTTAAAGCCAAAAAAGTCCGTTGCATTGTGCTTGCCCTGTAGGCACGCCACTAGGTAACACAACAAATGCGCGCTTTCAAGTAACATGCTTATTATGTACAAAACCTAAAAAATCAAATAAAAAGAAACAATTTAAAAACTTAAATACCTATACTACAGCCCCGGATCTAGGGGGGGGGCTAGCCGGGGCCCATGCCCCGGGCGGCAAATTCAGAGGGCGGCAAATTCCAGCTTGGTAGACGAATACACTGAGTAGTGTATTCGTCTACCTAGCGTAGCTGTAATCGCAAATAACAGCACTAGACCGGTCGTTGTCGGGTGGGGGCGGCATTTTTCAGTTTTTGCCCCGTCTCGAAATAATTCAAGATCAGGAGCTGCTATACTATACCTAAACTTTCACAGAATTTATAATTGGCAATTACACAACGTATATGCGACAACTAAACTGTCAGTCATCTCCACCGAAGCCAGTGCCAGTGTTCCCGCCACCATGCAAGGTTTATTTTGCTCGAGTTTTCTCATCAATCTCGAATCTTGAATCAGGCAGAGGCCTACGATAGTTAGCTGGTATAACACAGGCATTAATCAGCGGGACCGCGGCCAGATTGAGCTAATTTTAAATGCATACTCCCATCCTCTTGGCATGCTGGCTCGCCGACTGTCACATCGTTGCGTATCTCGGAAATATTGTATATATTCCGAGCAATTATTGGCTATAGGTAGAAATTACAGAACGCCACACAAACATCTCTGTATTGTCAATTGTTTAGGAGAACAGTATTGCGGTTAAGACATTTCTAATTTACATAAAATGATAGTCTCTCGACAATTTTTTTCACCTTCAATAAAATATCAAAACGACGGTTAGTGAAAAATGTAAAGAATCACGAGTAGAAAAATGTAGTCCAAACGGCTTGCAGGTACACTCGACGCCATTGACGGTCGACCACCTTTCACCCTTATGTTCTTAGTAATAAGGGTGAAAAGTGGTCGACCGTCAATGGCGTCGAGTGTACATAAAACTGCGATGCAATGACAGGTGCCAGTGATGACAGATGCGCGGTCACAACTGAAGTCTTTGGGGGGGGGGGGGGGGTCATACCGATTAATGCCATGCTTTACCATGAGTTACCGTGTTTCGCAAATCTTTTTAAGATTTGGAGGGGGGGATTTTGACCCCTACGACCCCTCCCCCCCTCTCTCGGACCGCCACTTGCAACGGTGCATCGCAAAAATAAGAAAATATCGACATTGTTTTTTTCCGACTTCCTCGCGAAAAAAGTCGCTACAACTACACACATCAAAAGTATCTAGGGATCAACATATATTTTTGCAACAAATTTTCTCCTGATTGATATTAATTAAAATTTTCTTTAAGGATTCATCAAATAAAGTGTTTTCGTTTGTCACAGTAACGATAAACCAAGTCACCTTTGCATTATTAAAGAAATTTGCCATTTTCCTAATAAAGGGATTTTTGACATTTGAACCACTAACATTAAAGTTCGAAAAAAAGACTGAAATAACAGTTTTCTTTAAAATTTTATTGGGTAACTTAAACAATTAATAATCCGTGTTTCTACCGCGAACACTAACAACACAAGAACATCGGTTTGGCATACTCAAAATGAGTTCATCCAAATCACGCTGTGGAATGGCCGCCCATGTTCGTTGCAACAACAAAAAAAGGTCTTCTTGCGACTGGATACCCTCCATATTCGGCAGAGCTCTTCTCTGTAGCATATCCCATGCATGCTCAATCGGGTTCAAGTCTGGCGACTGAGCAGGCCAGGGCAGGACATTGATGTTAGCTGCGGCGAGAGTCTGTCTTACAACTCTTGCGGTGTGCGGTCGTGCATTATCATGCATTAACTGAAATAAGGGACCGATTTGCACTTGTAGAGGAACGATGACGTCTGATACAATCGTCTCAGCATAAATTTGAGCGTTGAGGTTGCCTCTGATCCAAATCAACTCAGTTCTTCCGCCGATCCAAATACCCGCCCATACCATGATGGTTCCACCACTATAAGGATGGACTTCCTGGCAGGATTTTAAGCGCTGTTGGCGTCCAGGGGTTCTCCAGTGTCGTATACGTCTTGTATCCGGTCTCATACCAAAACGAGACTCATCAGAAAAGCACACGAAACGCCATTGTTCTTCTGCCCAATTTCTGTGTTCAAGAGCCCATTGATATCGAATCCTACGATTGTGCATTGCTATAGGTGGTACCCGTAGCGGTCTTCGGGAATGAAGGTTCACTTCATGCAAGCGGTTTCTGACTGTTTGGTCGCTAATTAAGTTCCCTGAAGAGTGATGAAGCCTCACGGCTAACATCATGGCGGTTATTGTTGGAGCTCTTCGAGTTAAGATTTGAATGTATCGGTCTTGTCTCCGTGTGGTGCAGCGATACCGTCCTCCATGGCGCTCAGCCACGGTACCAGTGCTTCGGTAACGTGTCCAAAGTCGACTGATAACACTCTGACTTGTATTCAGAGCTAAAGCTACAGTACGTTGCCGGGAACCAGCTTCTATCATTCCCACGGCTCTGAGCATTTCTTCCCTGCTTAAATGACGTCGCCGCTCCATAATAACGTTGGTTTTAATCAGTAGTAGGGAAACAGTAGCACTAATAATGTCTTCAATGCGTTGTATGTTTTTATAGGGAAAATATTGACAGCTTATTTTCATCTTTTACTCGAATTTGATTGAGAGTTCCTGATTCAAATTATGAAATGCACCAAAAAGGATCCATATAAATTTATAAAATCATAAATTTATTACAAAGCCACATCTCAATCTCAAGAAATCCGCATAAAAATGCTTGATCCCTAGACACTTTTGATGTGTGTAGTTATTCATAATTTTATTTATTGAAACGCCTAACAGACTGATACTAGTTTACTAAAAAAGCATTTTACTAAAAAAGTCTTGTAAGTTGTAACATCATTATAAACCACTAAAATTAGGTACTGCTAGGTCGTTTTCTTTACGAACACCATTCTTACTTTTTTATACGCCGTAATATATTGCGTATACATACAATTCATTTATTCTCCCTTTGTGTATTTATAGCAGCCCATCTTTATTCATAAGCGTTATAATTACAATGTACTTTAATAAAAGACTTAATTAATATAAACAGAGGTGGGGGAAGTAACTCGGTCGCGCCGCCTACACACCAAAGTTCACATAATAATATGTATGTGTCTGTGTATTAATTAAATGATGATTTGTTTTTGTTTTCAGTTGGTAATATGAAAAGAGGTTGCAGCTATAATTTCAGACTTTAAATAAAATACAAAAAACACATCTTCATCACAGCCAAGCCCGACGATTTTTTTTTTGGTTTTAAAGTTTTTTTTTTTAATTCTTTTTTTTAACTTATATGTATATTTTCATGAATGTAAATGAGTTAAAGTCATTAGTAAAACAATACGTGCATTAAAAATCACTTACATTATTGGAAAATAAACTTAAGCACTCTCTAAAACGAAAAAAAATGCGTCGAGCTAGTGATCAAGCAGCCGGCCTAGCATGACCACGATAGAAACGGATTTTGTCTACATAGAAATAGACAAAGTGACAGATTGTAGAAACATTTCTACGTTTTATGAATGAAATCTGTCACTTTGTCTATTGCTTGATCACTAGCTCGACGCATTTTTTTTCGTTTTAGAGAGTGCTTAAGTTTATTTTCCAATAATGTAAGTGATTTTTAATGCACGTATTGTTTTACTAATGACTTTAACTCATTTACATTCATGAAAATATATAAGTTAAAAAAAAGAATTAAAAAAAAAAACTTTAAAACCAAAAAAAAAATCGTCGGGCTTGGCCTCTAGGCACGCCACTGCAGGCTCACATACACCCTTTAGAATAGGTATGGTGTCAGTGATTCTTTCCACGAACGTTTTAAACTTGATTTGCAAAACGGTACATCAGTGACATACCTAGGTGGTTATGGCCTTGCTTCTTCTACATTCTACATCATCAATAGGAACTCTCAATGATCCTCAGAAAACCTTTCTGAACACAATAGTGAATCGTTCCAGAAACCCACTGAATCTAATAAATAGAATTCAGTCACAAAGTTCCCTAATCCTCTATTATACCGACGAGTAGTTCAGAAACGCAGCTATCTATCTATTCACACCGAACCCGTAGCCGAAACCCACATCACTGTGCATTCATTTCCGCATTCCAATGGACGGCGACAAGATTAATTCGCGGCAATTTTACGCGCGCTTTTATTACGCGTCGGTGTGACGGGCGGCCAGATGTACGGGCGAGTTGGTTCGGAGATAGATTACTTCATTCATTACGGCGTGACGTCATGGAGCCTAGGAACTAATAACGTACATAACAGCCCACGAGATTATATTTGGGGGAGTTGGAGTGATCACGGATGTATCATAATTGTTTATGGTTCATAAAGTTAAGTGACGTCACAAGTTTGCACAACTTAGCAAGTACTAGTAGTTATAGGGTTAACGCTGTCCCTAAAACCCGACATAGAATATTTCTTGTCTTATTTATTTCCAATCATATTTTGAAGGTCCATTCAGGTTCCTTTCATGTTGCACATTGTTCAAGTTCATATTCAGTCAAAAGAAAGGAAGTCATGCTCTGAAAGTGTAGGATGATGAAATTGAAAAGGTTTTCCATCACAATATGAAATCATTATACGCTTAACCTTTTCTCAAACTAAATTGGGGTCGGCTTCCAATCTATTTAGTTGCGGCTGAATATCAATATTATACGTGGTGCTACTGCCATCTGAACCTGAGAACCTGAGAACCGCAGGGACAGACTGTTTGACGTGCTCTCCGAGGCACGGAGGGTATCTAATCGATATGTAAAGAATGGTCACCCATCCAAGGATTGATCACGGCGCAGCTTAACCGTGTAGATCGATCGATCAGCGTGGCCGTTATTTAGAGGGACTATGAATCCCTCCCATCAGAATACGACCTAAAAACTTAATTTTAAACGTAAAAGTGAAGCGTCCATAACATAACGGTGTAATATACAGACACAAAAACATTGCACTACCGACCCCGTCAAGTTTGAGCCGCATCACTAAAAACCCACTCGCCATGGAAACGTTTTAATTAAAACTTAAGATTGGATAATAATCGAAGTTCAGACTACCCGCAAGTTTGCCCACTAACTCCACAATGACTTGCTAAGACCTCTGAAGGTTATATAGCCAAGTACGTGACACATAGTTGGTGGTAAGTGTATCGGTTCATCTTAGGAATTACTAACTAGAACTGTCGGATAGTCTAAACTGTAAGTAGTTGGTTAAGTCTCAAGTTTTTGAGCAAAAATGTTAGGAGATGGTGGCAAAATTAAAAATACGCAAACTGAAAGAAGTTTGTTGGTGTTATATAGTTCTATGGTGGTTACACACACTTCATTTGCAAATTATCATTTCGCAAGTAACATTTATCCATGTTTCATTTCACAAAGTATTTCTTTAAGGGGCGACGCAGACACGACAAACTTTTTGTGCGATCGAGTCTGCCGCGCTTTGCAGTGCTTGAACAATCTGTTCACTAAGTTTCGCAGATTGTTCGAGCGCTGCAAAGCGCTGCAGACTCGATCGCACAAAAAGTTTGTCGTCTGCGTCGCCCCTAACAAAGACATCAAAACGCAAACATTAATGCCAAGCAGCCATTTTGCAAATGCATTATTTTATTTTAAAAGATAAACTGACGTTTCAAAATTTCACGGAAAGCAAAAATAATGTTTAAAAAATATTAATTAGACCGAAACACAAAATAGATCATTTTTGTTTAGAAATATTTAACCACACTTAAAACCACTCAATAGTCATAAAATCTATGTAGTCCATTATAATAAAAATAAACCGGCCAAGTGCGAGTCGTACTCGCGCACCGAGGGTTCCGTTATTCCGTATCATTTATGGACGTATAAAGTGAAAAAAACCGGACCGCATAACTAAGTTTGTTTGTGAAGGAATTTTGATGATTTTGAAAAAACTGTACTAGTTAGGAACATCGTTTTATTACTGGTGCAATATTTGGGTTAATTCCTATCAGCTCTAATTATTTCAGATTTTTCGCTTCGCAAACTTCGGAGATAAGGGGAGGGAATGGTATTTTTACAGACATTTTTCATCATATGTCGAAAACTGTGAGACATCAAATAAAAATATATTTTGAAATGTGCAGATCAAGCCCTTTCATATGATATGCCACTTGACCTAGTAACCCCACTTTAAAATTTCGGACCCCCACTCCGGCCCCTTTTGCAATGAAAATAAAAATATTTTTTTACTTTTTTCATTTGCAGTAAAGTTGGGCAAGCATTCTTTATAACTGTTCCAAATTTCAAGTCGATAGCATTAGTAGTTGCTGAAATAAGCAGGTGTGAGAGACAGACAGACGAAGTCCTTTTTTACCATTTTGGTACGGAATCCTAAAAACCTAGTTAAAAACAGGCGATGTGGCGTTTAAATTAAACAGCGGGTGATACCGCGGTGCACAGCTAGTACATCGATAAATGTCTAATACCGATGCATCACAAGTTGATATTCGCGGCTTTGTCCCGAAGCAATGGCACATGCTTGGTGGATTCCAATCAGAGCAATCCATAAATGTCAACCATGTATTATGGAGAACGTTAGGGGAGGCAATAAGGCAAATGTGGCTTATATTGTATTGTATCAGATATCTCCTTATTGTATACTAACAAATATCTGCGTGTCTAAAAGCTATGTTATGATATTTTGGTGCCGTTGCTCGGCTCCTAAGGATTGTAGCGTGATGATAAATAGCCTATACTATTTCTCATAAATCTGGCCATCATATACAAAATGATTTTTTCAAATCCAACAGGTAGTTTCAGAGATTAGCGCGTTCAAACAAGCAAACTTCAGTTTTAATAAATTAGTGTAGATGAAAATCAAAATGTGGTCTTTCATGATTGCGTTACATTGATTTTGAATGTTGTAAGCAGGAGGATTTTTTAGACACATCAAAAAAATTTTTTGTTCCAAGATCCTTAAATGCAGTTATAATACGCTCGAAAACTCTAGATGGTTTTTAACACCATTTCCTACCACTTTCCACTGGTCAGATCAATCAAATTCAAATTCAAATTCAAGTCATTTATTCAAAGTGGGCTAAAGCCAATTAGCACTTTTTGAACGTCAATATACATTAAACAGCCCCCAAAAATCTACCATGGCGATGCGTTGATCCTTTCTTGGTAATTATGTTGCAATTATTAGTGGTAAATGTAGTATGTAAATAGTTGAGTAAAGCTCATTTCAGACTACGCTATACTATATAGCATTATAGCATATAGCTCATAGCACGACAATATCGCGCACCATACATTGTTATGGACACGTTCACACTGTGCTATACTATACAGGGTAAAATTAAAACCAGTGCGGATATTTTAGGAGGTGAAAGTACTCATGAATATGATCAACTTTTATTATGGGACCGACACTAAAATATGAAAAAAAAATCAGCTGTTCCAGCTAATCATCTGTGTAAGGTACTGGACACATGATTTCAGTTTTCGATAAGCTGTCACTTACACCCAACATTTAAATCAAATATTTTCTATACAAAGTCTATCAAGCCGCAACTATGTGGGTTATTATGTTACTGTTATAGATCTCAAGTTTAGTCTGACAGTTTGAGTACTTTAGGGGGCCTCCCCAAATGTCCTTTCTGATGGTAATGTTCGTCGGGTCGTTGAGCTCCCTAAGTCTGGGTTGAGCTACCACGATACCCGGCACATGCGTACACAGTTAGGTCAGGTCCACTCAAATCTGTATGGCTCTTTCCTCTAAAGGCCATTTCAGACTAACCTGCATGGTTCTTACACAATTTATCGTAATTGTCTGGACTTTAAAAGAGACATCAACCTTTGAGTTTGTTTCGGTGTTTCTTCTCAAAGGTAGTCATATAGGAAACACCGAACTCATCTAGCTTAAAAAAATGTTTTGACGTTAAAAGTGTTATTTTTAACCTATTTACAAAACAAATATCATTTATCACTTTATTCCTTAGATAAATCTTATCTAAGACGTAGACCACGTCTCCAATCCCAGGTAAATATCAAACATCACTTTTCCCACTAATTCAATATCCAGATGGTAGCAATCAATCAGTGTCGCGTGGTCATTGGATATGCGAAGAAGTGTGACGGTGATCGATCCTCACAGACCCCACTCAATATTCCGCCCCACACTACGTAATACGCCTATCGAGCCTGAATAGAGCTGGCCTGAAATAGGTGTGACAAATTTTTGGGAACTAAGGTTAGGGTGAAAGTGCCTGAGTGTAATGAAAATCAGGAATTAATGTAGGCCTATTTAGATATAAGCGATATTTGCTACCGCTATGACTAGCGACCTATGTGGTTTTTCGTTTTTAGGGTTCCGTACCTCATAAGGAAAAACCAGAAAAGAAAGAAAGAAGAAAGAAAAAACATTTAACCACGTTCTTAAGCGGACGAAAATGGACTAAAAAGTATAAAATAATTTCTAATGAAATGAAAAACGTGGTGCGCATCTTACTATTATTATCTATTGCATGCACCCCACGTTTTTCATTTCATTAAAACATATTTTATACTTTTAGTTCATTTTAAAAACTTGGATTTGAATTTTTTTGTTCTACTTAGATTTGAACGAGTTATTCCGTTATTACGTGTCTTAAAATTCTCGGTATTCCTACTGTTCAAAAAACGTTCATACAAAATACCCGGCAATACCATTCGGTATTTTTTGCTACCCAAAGCGGTAGCAAATATCGCTTATATCTGAATAGGCCTTAATACAAGTCCCAGTTGGCAGAAAAAGTAAACCTTTTAAAAATCATTTTGCTGTCGCAAAGAAAATTTTACTAAAAGGTTTTATTTCTACATAGGTACTTACAATTCTAATCTATACTAATGATATTGTAAAAATGAAGAGTTTGTTTGTTTGTTTGAACGCGCTAATCTCTAGAACTACTAGCCGAAATCGAAAAAATCTTTACGTATAAGATAGCCAGATTTATGGTGAATAGTATAGGCTATCTAACATCACGCTACGACCTTTAGGAGCCGAGCAACGGGAGTGGAACCGCGGCGAACAGCTAGTATGAAATAACTAGCGAAGCTGTTGGTACAATCGTTTATACAAAACTAGCTTCCGCCCGCGGCTTCGCCCGCGTTTTTGGGATAAAAAGTAGCCTATATGTTATTCTGATGTATAAGCTATATTACTGTAAAGATTCATCAAAATCCGTTCAGTAGGTACCTAGTTTTTGCGTGAAAGAGTAACAAACATCCATACATCCACCTATCCATACATCTTTATATCCTCACAAACTTTCACGTTTCTAATATTAGTAGGATGTGTTTTATACAGTTTGCTTATTACAGGTTTCGATTTCATGATCTGTCTCGAATATTGCCGATTTGTTCGGGCTCTTATTTTCAGGGGTATTTCCTAATGGTACCAGGGGAGGGCCAAGGATTGTGGCCGGAATCTTACCGGCTAAATCCACCACGTTGGCCGTCTTCGGCATAAGTGAAGGGGTTTGGGGATTTCCAGTGAAGCAGTGTGGGTTCTAGTCTAACCAGATGTGGCTGAACAAATCGTCCGTAATCGAATCGAACTTACACGCTCGCGACTTGCGGTTTGACTCAGTCAAACGACCAAACCAAATTGTCTTACCAAACCGAATTACCTACTATTTCCATAATACCTAGCAAAAAGTCTAAATAAAACTGCCAAAATTAATGTAAATTGACGTAATTTAAGCATGGCGGGCGGCTAACAAACAAATGAAATTAGAAACTGCTCCTAACTGAGTTTAGTGCGGTAATGCCGCATCGGAATTAGTACGAAAACGACCTATTTCATTATATTGACGTTGAAAACCTGATAATAGCTAAAATGAATTATGATTTTGTATTATGAAGCCATTTTGTGTGTACAATTTTTGGTGCAAATTCTGGAGGTAATGGTTTTTAAATCACTATGATTTTTGATGTGAGACATTTATTGGTGCACTGGGGCTAAGAAAGACTCGTATGCCATGACGACAAACGGCATGACGTTCTCTTATGCCGTCATGGTCTCTGCCGCAGCTCTGTAATCCTTTGTGTGTGCGTTACGATGGTTTCGCATTTAAAGTGCGTCCCGTGACCGTCATATTTTTTTTATTTCACTTCAGTATCTTGGTCGTTATATTGGGATTTTTGCCCAACTTTTGCCCAGCGGTGGCTTTAATAGGCTCTCGCTGAAGTTTATTTTAATTTTGTAAATATTCTGTGGAATCCATTAATTCAAAAATTTGAAAAGATAATCAATGTAAATGAATCCTTTTGATGGTATTATAATTAAGGCTTCTTGACAAAGGGTCGCTACCCTTGCTTGTCCTACCATTTATTTACAAACTTTCTGTCTAATTAGATGATCGATATTATTTTCAATTTTAATACAAAAATGTCCGGAAACCAAAAAACCTGACCATCGAAAATGCCCAGATAAAATTTGGTTGTCATAAAATTACAATACATTAGCGCCATGTACGAATAAATCTAACAATTCGTAAATCGTCGTGACAATGGAAGGCAACCTTAATGTGTGTCTCGAACACGCTACGTACCTACCTATTCCGCTCACGTTATCAAACAAAGCGAACCTAAGTCGTACTGTTAATTGAAAATAATAATACCGTCCGGAACATCCGCCTCGTAGGTACCATAATTCCCTCTAAGTAAAGGTATTTAAATAAAACATCAGATAGCTCCGGCAAGGCAGCATGCGTAGCTGACACTCATACATTATCCGACAACCGAGCTTAAAGATTACGTGCTCCGCGTGGAACACGTCCTCGCCCACTGATATATAACGCCCACAGATGCGTTGCCCGCAATCTAAAATGGCAACAAAAAAGTAAGGTAACTGCCTGACATTCACTTAATCACACCAACCAGTGTCACGGCTGTACGTCATTTCTTGCAACATTTTGCGAAACAAAAAATGCCTACCAAACAACAGGTATGCCGTAAGCAAGGCATTTCTTTTTTCCTCTTTTTGCGCATGTGCACTGGTATGTAGCTATCTAGCTATTTAAAGTTTTGCGCTGTTTTTTAGTACAGTGATGTTGGTGTATGACACGTCTGTATATAATACGTCATTGGCTTTACCTACAGTAACGACGTGAAGGAAAAATGATGCGTTAAGCGAGATACATGCGTGTATGAATAATTTAACACCCGTCTTTTGCTGAGTCTAAGTGGGACCTTCACCCTATAACGTTGCGGCTTCAGCGGCTAATTCGACATACACTGCTGGTTACTGTAAAAGAAAAAAAAAATTTTTTTTTTTAAATCCACGTTTTTAAAACGGACTAAAATGTATAAAATAATTTCTAATGAAATGAAAAACGTAGGACATTTATCGATGCATGGCGTGTCGAATGCGTTACATGTTCTTTATTGTATTAGTGTTAATAGTTTTTAGTCTGTTTTAAAAACGTGTTTAAAAAAAAAAATGTTTTTTTTTTAATTAATTATTTTTGTACTTATTAGTCCATATTAATGCATTGCTATCCAAATTAAATAATGTATACCAAATTTCAGCTTAGTCCGATGCCAGCAATTTACGTGCTTGAAAAATGAATTGCAAAATTTGTATCAAACAAACAGACAGACAAGAAAGCGAGTTAATAAAAACGTGGTAAAAAAACCGACCAAGTGCGAGTCGTACTCGCGCGCCGAGGGTTCCGTATCAGTTTTGAACGTATAAAGTGGTAAAACCGGACCGCATAACTAAGTTTGTTGGTCAAGGAATTTTGATGATTTTGAAAAAACCGTAATAGTTAGGAACATCGTTTTATTTTGGTGCAATATTTCGGTCAATTCCTATCAACTCTAATTATTTCAGATTTTTCGTTCCGCAAACTTCGGGGATAAGGGTAAGAATGGTATTTTTTCAGACATTTTTCATCATTTGTCGAAAACTGTGAAACATAAAATAATAGTATATTATGCAATTAGTGAATAAAGGACGGATTTAAAGCGAGGGCCATAGATGAATCACGAGCTAGTGAAGGATTCTAACGATTGAATCACGACCGTAGGGAGTGATTCATGATGATTGAATCACGAGTGTAGCGAGTGATTCAAGTGTTAGAATCCTGAGCGACGCGAGCGATTCATGGCCCTCGATATAAATCCGTTTTATTCAAGAGTTGCATACTATACTTTATACCATGACAACGAGAAAAAGAAAGATTTAAGTGAAAATATACATATAATGAAGAAAAAGTAAAGTTAAATTGGCTTTAATGTAAACCAGCCGTGATTTTTTGGGTAGCAAGCTTTCCACCTTTCCACTATATCAGCCGCCCTCTCTTTTACAAACTCAGGTGTTAACACATCTTCATCACTAGAATGCATTTTTAATCGATTAGAACAACACTAAACAAACACAAAATTAAAGATTAAAGTAACACTAAACTTTAGCGCCAATTTACTAAGGACAGCAAACAACACAAAACAGTTTTTATTCTAATGCTAAACTCCTTGTCGAAAATGTCGACCAATCAAATTGAATTTAGAACACATCAATATAGGTCGAATACACAGATTACACTTACACTAGATACGGCAAGCCACGACCAAGCGTGCCCTGCATGTTCGACTGTTCGTACTAAAAAAAGTCTGTGAGCTCAGTGACGCTTAGTGATTGAAACAATTCTGTTTACTCTGAGCACATCACTAAATGGCTGGGGTGAAGTTATCGTAGGTATAAAAAAGATGACACGTTCGGTTTTCATACAATCTAATAACGTGCCGCATCTAGCATAGGTTCTTTAAATCTGTGGTCGAATACATTGGTGTGTTCCATTTTCAAACATCAAAACAGTGAGTAAAAGTGCTTTTTATTCACTGTTTTCAGTGAATAAAATAAGCTTTTTAGAGGGGGAATGGTATAAAATATATTTTGAAATGTGCAAATCAAGCCCTTTCATATATGATATGTCACTTGACCTAGTATCCCCACTTTAAAATTTCGGACCCCCACTCCGGCCCCTTTTGCAATGAAAATAAAAATATTTTATGACTTATTTCATTTGCAATAAAGTTGGGCAAGAATTTTTTATAACTGTTCCAAATTTCAAGTCGATAGCTTTAGTAGTTGCTGAAATAAGCAGGTGTGACAGACAGACAGACAGACGAAGTCGCACCATAAGGGTTCCTTTTTTACCATTTTGGTACGGAACTCTAAAAAAACATCCTACGGGTGCAGTAATGTATATCGAATAGTAAATACAGTAAATAGGGTGAGTGTCCCAAGTATTGACCGCCGAAGTGTAAGTCGCAGCCGAAAGTTTTTTACGATTTGACTTCGTTTTGCTTGGGTTACGTTTAAGGCTCGCTTCGACGCAAATCGTCTAAATAAAAATGCGCCTTAAATATTTTCGTGTTTTTCGTGTTTTTTTCGTGTTTCGTGTATTTCGTGTTCAACTCGCGACTTGAAGATACCCAGATTGTAATTAACGGAGAAGTTTTCACAATTAAAGTAGAATCAAAGTGCTTCGTTAATTATTACATTCTGGCTTTTATTATCTGACTAGTATTAGATATGATTGGTTGAAACACCAAGGTGCAGCGCCGTGCTGCTTTATGATGCCATGTCGACTCAAAGGACATAGCATTTTTTGGGCCCCGTGTAAGTAGTGAATGTTTGACGGTCATAATTACATAAAAAAGTAACCAATTTACTATAGTTAACAGGCTAGAATTTATTTAAAAATGAATACGGAATGATGAGAAATCATAAAAAACAAGTGATGTTTTGATATTCCCCTCGCGATTGCGCGTAATGAAAAGTCGATTTTGTACTCTTATTTGCAGTGCATTAAAGATTGAAATAAATAAAATAATAATATTTATATTTAATAAACATTAGTATTTAATTATTTTTTTTCGGTGCATCATTTAGAACAATTCTGTGTGCCATGCTGGTTTAGAGCTTCTAAACCTGAGCGTGGGCACTTGGGCAGAGGTTAAATAGATACTTCTTAAACAATAAAAAAACATTTTTTTTATACATAAATTCTAATTTAATTGTTGATATCTCAGAATTCCCTTTTCACACAGTAAAGCTAATGTCACTATTGTAATCTAGAGATTATAAAGAACAAACTATGTTAGTTTCACTATTATACACTTCAATTTGTGGGGGGCCTAATTCTCTAACAAAAAAAACTATCTCCTTTTACTGCGATAGCCTGTAAGTGGCAGTTTCTTTCTAAATATGGACCACTCTGTCTTCATGCATCTTCTCAATGGTAGTAGAAGAAGAATACAAGCTTTAATACGGCTAACCGTCAAAAAATATGGTAAGTATCCAAAACGATTACATTTTAAAATTCCATATTTCAACAACCCTCGTGCACCCTGGGTATTCTTTGCCAATGTTTTTTAGGATAACACAATAATTCTGTTCCTTACAAAAAAATCCTCTTGAATTAGTAAATTAAATAAGAATATTAAAATGACTTTGTTGTTTTATGTTCCCCTGGTCCATCGTACATCAGAATTAGTGCTCTTTCATCGTCGCCAGCCTTGGTACTAAAATCATAAGTACTGCATATATTTCAAAAGATCCTCTTAGCTCCGTCCCTGAGGGAATGCGATAAAAAATCTTACATACTTTCTTCAAGATTTACTTCAAAGGGAGGAGATGAACAAAGGAAGGAAATAATTTGTTTTTGTTCCACAAAGCAAGTACAAAAAAGAATCAAACATTTTTTTTTACAATTAGCGTTGGGTCAAAATAACGTCTATCTTAGCCCAAGCTGTAACAATAAAGGCGGGTACAGATATTGCGAGACATGCGCTGCGCACATTTCGCAACGCTTAAATACATTAGCACATGCCTCACCACGAATATGAACGTCCACACATTGCGAAGCATGCGATGAGCGCCGTGCGCTGCGCATGCCTCGCAATGTTTGTATCCGCCTTTAGATATTGCAATTACATAATTATTACATACTCGTCATTAACATGACATTGTGTGCTCAATCGGCTTCTCACCTCAACCTTGAACTCGACCTTATACCCCAAAATTCTACTTTTTAAACAACTTAGTTATGAACAACCAACTGTACATAAGTTTTGCGCGTAAATTATAATTTGGTAAAATTTATGGTCCCCGAGATCGTGCCGCGTTCGTGTGTATTTATATTTTATTAGCGAACAAACTAAGTTTAAGACTAACTTGTTTCAGCTAGTTTAGTGTTCATTCTACAAGGCTGGATTGTGATTGATGTCTGTTGGGTTTTGTTAGGTTAGTCGAAGTGAGAGATGAACTTTGGAATATCGGTATATATATCGGTGATATCACCGCGAGAATTGCCAATTTGTTTGCAAACGTTCGCGGGAGAATGTCACGAAGAGAGCCCTGATTTAGGAAGTCATCATAAGGTGAGGTTGCGCATCTAATATCGTCGTAAGAGATGGCCATTAACGTTAATTAATCATTAAATGTAGTTCAGTGCAGTGATAGCCTAGTGGATTAACCATGTGCCTCCCACGGCGAATGGTTTGAGTTCGATCCCGAGGCACGCACCGCTGACTTTTCGAAGTCATGTGCGTATTAGAAATTAATTATCACTTGCTTTAACGGTGAAGGAAAACATCGTGAGGAAACCGGCATGTCCTAGAACCAAAAATTCGAAGACATGTGACGTCCACGAACCCGCACTGGGCCCGCGTGGTGGACTACGCCCCACTCCCTCTCACAGAGAGGAGGCCTGTGTCCCAGCAATGGGAACATTATAGGCCGATTATGCTTATGTTAATCATTAAATAATAGCAAATAAAGCCATATTTACCAGTCTAGATAAGCAAAATGGTAAATAGATTAAATTATTTATTTGCCTGAAATGTGTAATTTTTACAATTCATAAACAATTAAACAATTCTTCATAATAATATAACGCCTAAAAAGCTTTTGTTATCTATACTAATATTATAAAGAGGAAAGATTTTTTTGTTTGTTTGTTTGTACCGAATAGGCTCCGAAACTACTGGACCGATTTTAAAAATTCTTGCACTAATAGAAAGCTACATTATCACTGAGTAACATAGGCTGCTTTTTATCCCGAAAAAATGCACAGTTCCTGTGGGACACGCGGACGAAGTCGCGGGCGAAGTGCTAGTGTTAATTAAAAGTAGTTATAAAATTAATTTAATTATAATTATTGGAAACAAGGCGTCACATCGATGCGACGAGAAACGAGGCACTCAAGGCGAAAACTAATTTAGTTAATTACAGCACTTATAATTAATTACTGTAGTTAGTGTTTGTGACGCAATTAGGCTTAGAAATGAGTTTAGTGACAAAGGTAGCTCGCGTCTTTGTGTTTGTAATTAATTTGTGGGTTCTTCTGGGCATTAGGTACTCGAAATTGGGTTCCGCTATTAAAGTTACGTGAATTCACTGCCATAACGTAAACCTTTAAAGATATTATCTAAACTAATATTGTGAATTCGAAAGTAAATCTGTGTGTCCCTTTTAAAGATAAACCACTGAACGGATTTTAATAAAATTTGGTATAAAGATAGCTTAAACCCTGGTTGGTTGGTACAATATGCTAAATGGCATTAAACCCACCTTGTGTACTACATATCATTATGTACACGAAGTTCAAATAAATAAATAAACCCTGGAGATACTTTTTAATTAGATATATAAATTATTGCGAATAAATCCGCGGGTAACTGGTATCATTATCAACATAATCAACAACATCACCATCATCATTATGATCATCGTCATTATTACTAAGACGTCCATTTCTGGACATAGGTACCGCCAAAATCCTTCAGCGGATTTTCGTGATCGTAACTGGGTCGTCAGTCTACCTTGTTGACAGTTGGTTCAGTTATTATAATTGTACTACTTTAAATAGCTTCAATCTACGGTCCGATCGAAGACAGGTTATTTGATGAGTTTTCACTCAAATTACTTCCGGTTCGTTTTGAAATCTGAATGCTGAGTGGGAGTTGCAAACCATCGCGTTAATCAAGTAAACATCTCGCAAAGTGAATGGTTCGTCAGCATCTTCATTTTTGAGCGCGAATCGATGTTCGATTGGTCGTTGACTATGACCTTTTACGTTCAAGCGATCGAGTATGTAAGAAAAATCGCACAAATCCGAACAAAACACATTATTTCTTTGTACACTATACCAATAAATTAAAAGGCGATGCTAGCCTCAGATTCAATGGGACGTACCATCGCCATCGGTCATGGGACATTAATCAGGCGATAACTCTCCTCTCCTGGATTACACCCTTAGATATTAGATAGATGTTTTCTGGTGGTATGAGCCCTATAATATATTAGCCAATGTATGTTTATATAACACTAGATTTTGCCCGCGACTCCGTCCGCGTGGACTACAGTGAAATGACCAGTTTAAATGACCTCCGCAGTGTAGAGTGGCTAGTACTACCAAGAGGTCAAGCTGTATCTCTGGTTCCTCCCATCAGAGTTATATGAAACGTAGCTTAGATTTTAAGTTGGAGATTTTAAGTTGTTGTCACTTTTTGCGTGATGCGCGCACAAACAGACAAACAGACAAAAAATCTAAAAAAAACTTTTTGGGTATAGTTACGTCCCAGTACCCTATCCCGACTGTTTTTTCTGGAATATCTTCAATGTACAGACACAGCTTGTTTACAATTTTATAATAGTATATAGATGTAACATAAAAAACGCATACCCTGTTTGTTCAAAATGGGCAACCGAATCGTTTTAAGTAATTTTTAGGGTTCCGTACCTCAAAAGAAAAAAACCGGCCAAGTGCGAGTCGTACTCGCGCACCGAGGGTTCCGTATCATTTTTGGACGTATAAAGTGAAAAAATCGGGACCGCATAACTAAGTTTGTTTGTGAAGGAATTTTGATGATTTTGAAAAAACTGTACTAGTAAGGAACATCGTTTTATTTTTGGTGCATATTTGGGTCAATTCCTATCAACTCTAATTATTTTAGATTTTTCGGAGATAAGGGGGGAGGAATGGTATTTTTTTGGACATTTTTCATCATATGTCGAAAACTGTAAGACATAAAATTAAATAAAAATATATTTTGAAATGTGCAGATCAAGCCCTTTCATATGATATGTCACTTGACCTAGTAACCCCACTTTGAAATTTTGGACCCCCACTCCGGCCCCTTTTGCAATGAAAATAAAAATATTTTTTCATTTTTTCATTTGCAATAAAGTTGGATAAGAATTCTTTATAACTGTTCCAAATTTCAAGTCGATTGCATTAGTAGTTGCTGAAATAAGCAGCCGTGACAGACAGACAGACAGACGAAGTTGCACCATAAGGGTTCCTTTTTTACCATTTTGGTACGCTGGCGCCGCACAACTACCGCACGACAGCAGATCGACACCAACACCCTTACCACAAAAAAGATAGACACGCGTTAAACGCGAATGCTACCAAAAATAATACACACTTGTTTTAGACAAGGTAGTGCTAAAACAAGTGCGTATTATTTTCGGTAGCATTCGCGTTTAACGCGTGTCTATCTTTTTTGTGGTACGGCCCCAAACGTCTAAATTGAAAGAGTCTTTTATTTTTGGTATCTTTCTCATCAAATGCTTAAGACTGGTTTAAAAAACAATAAATTATTTATGTATTCTTCTATGTTTAAGATATTTTCAAGGTGGTTATGGTATAGGACTCACGCTCTGAGGGTTCCGTACAAAATGAAAGTTTGTAGGTAATCACAAAATTAACGAATTTATTTTCTGAATATATTTTTAAATTAATTTTCCCTATATTTGTGCTGTGAGACCTTGCTTTTTGCCAAATTTCATATAGGTCAATGGGAACTAGTACACTGTAGGTTTTGATTTATTTGTGAGTATCAAAATATGCCGTATTTTGTAATTGCGTTGACTTAGTAACTCGATTTTACAGCCCCAACACACCGTAGACTTTAGTATTTTATCTTAATATCAACTTAATACTTCCACGCGTTTCTGAGAAAAAGGGTCTTGTCTTGGTAGACAGACTGACAACGAAAACATGATTAATGCAAGAGCAATTTTGGACTACTACTTGCGAATAATCAAGATAAACAAAATCAAACCTCTACAATCCAACAAGATTGAGATACCCTCAGTTTAAGTGAAAACAGCTAAATAACATAAGAAGATAAATCTGTCAAAGGCAAAATGTATTCTGAGACTGAACTGAGTAAGTCTGAGACGAACTGTATATAGCTACGCCACTAAGCCCGGAGTAACGAGATAGTTTTGCTCAGTACCAAAGATCATTCGTCTGGCTAAATATAACGTTTAAACCTTTCATTTTTCATTTCATTTCATAACCACTTTTTTTCGAACTTCGAACCACTTTTTCACGAAAACTACGTCCAATAATAAAGTAACCACACAATCCACCAAAAAACCGAAATCAAACATAATATAATAAAATAAACATAAAAATAACAGAATCGCCGCACGCACGCCATTCCGGACGGTTTTATTGTAATGTCGTTCTATCTCGCGTAAAAATATGAGTGGGTAATACTTGCGCGTAAACAGAGTAACGGTTTTATCGCCGGACGATATTAGCCGGAACGGGCGACCGGCCGACTATCGCCTGTTTACCCTACGACCGGTCTGTTACTATGCGTTTACCCTAATAGGGTGGATATGCTGGCAGGGTTAGGTTAGGAGACGTTTTATTATTCTTTTTCGGGTTTTCACGAGTAATTTCTAGAACCGAGTCCCGTACGGTACACATTTTTTTCTTTATTATTTAACTGCGCCTTTGTGAAGTCAGGCTAAAAGCTGTAACCACTGGCTATACACGACACGGACAGCAAAAACTGACCTCAAAAGTGGACAGTGTGGCTACCCTAGTATCCTAGAAAACGCGGGTCATATACAGGAACGAGCACCCTAATCTGGAAGATTTATTTACGTATCCATCCATTGTATCGACGGTGGCAAAACGCATGCATGATTTATACTGCGCGGTCAACGGCCTCTCAACGGAGAAGGAATTTATGCTTTTAGTTAACTCTTTCAATCGGCATCATAAAAATACAGGATGTTCTTTTTCACATTTGGTCGGTTCGATTCCCAGATGAAGCAAGCAACTTTTTAAAAATCTTTGAATGCAGTATTACCTAATTTTAAAAATAAAGTGAAGTCTCCATGAAGCAAAACTTCCTATCTCAAATATTTAAAGTACTTTTCCTCCATGTGGCATAGCCGTGGGACAACCGGTTTATTATATTATTTCCCTTACTACCTTTTTAACCGACTTCCAAAAAGGAGGAGGTTCTGCATTCGGTTGGTTTTTTTTTTTTTTTTTTTTTTTTTTTTTTTTTAATGTATGTACACCGATTACTCTGTGATCTGTGAGCCGATTTACGTGATTTTTTTTCATATGGTAGAAGAAGCTCGCGAGGTGGTCCCATATAAATTGTATTAACTTAGGTTGAATAGTTTTGTAACCAGCTTCAATAAACGGAATTTTTCGTGTATATCGATGACATCATGACGATAATAAAAAAGTCATATTATGGAGGTACATGAATTCCTGGACGCAATCGATCTCGATATTATACATGCATAACATCACGCTAGTATTTTCCGCAAGGTTAGGCAGAGGTGTATAGTACACACAGTTTTTTTTATGTTCAAGTCTTATTTGATAGAAAGTTAGGGAAAGAGCCTTTTGCTGAAAAAACATTGTTTTCGATTACTGAAACGTACTTATCCATAAATATCTTAGAAGGTAAGTACCTATTTAAATTCGTGAAAGCAATCGATCTCGGTAAAAGTACATACAAAATGTGTGTCAAAGGCAGTATATTATTAAAGTCGCTCTATCCATGATTTTATGGTACTTTTATATACGTAAGGTATTATTATTAAAAAAAACATGACATGTTACACTACACTAAAAAGTTAAAAATAAAAAACAGGTTTTAAAAAAACCGACTTCCAAAAACTACACTAAAACTATGAAATAAAAAGTTTAAACTTCCATAATTAAAAATCTAAATGTATATTGAAGTCGGCGGGGCCTAGCATGAAAATAAGCAAAATTACAGATTAACAAGGAATAAAAGGAAATCTTAATTTCCACGTACACACACTGCGCACACCCGTCCTGTTTAAAGACTGAGAGGCAAAAACCTGAAGAGGCCCCGCCGGCTTCAATATACATTTAGATTTTTAATTATGGAAGTTTAAACTTTTTATTTCATAGTTTTAGTGTAGTTTTTGGAAGTCGGTTTTTTTAAAACCTGTTTTTTTTGCTTTCTTTTTTGCCAATAAATTTGTGGAAGATCATCAAAGACCTTCACCTTAACAGCCTTATCACGTAAGTCAAGGTCAACTGTCGCGTATTCTCCCAAATGTGTGTCATTTGTCCGCCGGAGTGTCGCGGATAAAGGTCGCGTAGACCCTTATAAAACTTCATAATCCTAGGCAAAAAGTTAGGCTAGAGATATTTTATTATTTTTAGATTATCCCATATACTTATACTTGGTAATATTATAAAGAGGAAACATTTTTTGTGTGTACCGAATAGGCTCCGAAACTACAGAACCGATTTTAACAATTTTTTCACCATTAGAAAGCTACATTATCACTGAGTAACATAGGCTACTTTTTATCCCGAAGAAATGTACAGTTCCTGTGGCCCACGCAGACGAAGTCGTGAGAAAAGTGCTAGTCCCATATATGCCCAGAACTTTTTTGACTCCGATTTTAGTAATCACATTTTTATTTTTAAGGTTCCGTACCGTAAAAGGAAAAATGGAACCCTTATAGGATCACTTTGTTGTCCACCGTCAGTCACCGGACCATAAGTGGAGCCATCTGGTTATAGATGGCGCCATTGGAAGTATGCAGTAGCGCCATCTATGATCATATTTCGGAATCCTTAAGGCGCGAGGCGTACTCGCACTTGTCCGGTTTTTTATTATAAATACGAAAGTTTGAGAGGATGGATGGATGTGTGTATGGATGTTTGTTACTCTTTCACGCAAAAATTACTGAACGGACTTTAATGAAACTTTAATATATAGCTTATACTCAGAAGAATACTTGCATCTAAAACCTGTACAATTAGAAATTTCCTTTCGTGGTACGCAAGGCCGTAAATGTCAAAAACACTGCGCTCGAACACTTTTTATGTAAGCAATAACTTCTTAATATTCTAAACGGAAATTAAGGTTCCAAACTTGGCCCCAACTGTTCAAACTCCCGAACAACATCTTGCCTACTTTTTGCGCACCACTTGTCTAAGGGCCTTATCACAGTAGTAATTTGCAAGCGTGTTGAAGGTAGTGTTGCCGCTCGATAGTCGATAGCTGACCGACAGATAGCAAGAATATCGATTGTACTATCGATAGCATCGATACTATCGATAGCTCGGATCGTGACAATACTATTAATGGAGGCAATACTATCGATAGCTCAAAATGTGATAATACTATTGACGGACTGCAATTCTTTCGGTACCTACTATCGATAGTATCGATACTATTGAAGTTCTGAAAAACAACGCTATCGATTGTTTTTGACTATCGATGAATCGATACTATTGATAGTCAAAAACAATAAATAGTACAAAACAATCGATAGCATTGTTTTTCAGAACTTCTATAGCATCGATACTATCGATACCTACTATTGATAGGCCTATCGATAGTGTTGCCATTTTAGATGAAAACTATCGATAGTTCGGTGACACTAGTTCAAGGCGAGGCGAGAGCGAAGCGGGCTCGCAGCGAGCACGCACCGAACACGCTGCGGGCGCGCAATGTTATCACTGAAATGCGGCAGAGTGGGCCGTCTGTCCTACTAGAGCAGCGGTTCCTAACCTTTTCAATCTTGTTACCCCTATGACCTATTAAAGAAACTCATTTTATCCCCCCCCCCTTAAAATGAAAATGCTGTAGCACAAAAGTCCATAATAAATTGCACAAAAAGTTGATGAATTAATGATAATGTAGTGTGAAGGTTGGTATTGTTTTGCATTTGCAAGCTTTTTAATGTTATGTAGTTTTTAAATATTGATTATAAAATTTATTATCTATTATCAGCTCTATTACCCCCGAGGGGTAATTACCCCCAGGTTCGGAAACCAGGTACTAGAGTGTACAACATGGCGTCCACGGTGATATTCACAGCGAGTCAAATGCTAGCTCGCTACGAACTCGCCTCGCCTTGAACTCGCTCGCAAATCGCCACTGTGATAAGGCCCTAAAACATTCATTCGTATAGACTATATCGATCACTGTCACATACAGACACCAATTCCCATAACAACATATTCTGCATTTGCGAAGGCAAATATGACTTCATACATTATGTTCTCGGTATGACATAAGACATCTTGGATGTTATTTCGATCTGCTAATGTATGTTTGTTTTTCTCATATTGCCGAAATACAGGTGACCTTTATATATATTTAATGTCTTTTAAATATTGTCTATTTTGAACGTTACCTAACCTTTGTAAGTAGCATAGAGTAGATAATACCTCCCTCTGAAATCTCGTAATCACAATCATGACATTTTCATCCTGACATACGTACTGAGGTACGTACATTCGTAACAAAAAAATATTTTTTCGAAGTATCTGAATATTACATTTTTAGGGTTCCGTACTAAAATTATGTCAAATTAAAATGTTTTATTTTACGTACAGGTAAATAATTATACCCATTGATTATAATAATTATATTATTAATAATACCTATAATGTAGGTATTCAAATTCCAATAGGTAAATAATTCGTGATTTTATCCCGCGATGAAAACGTCACGGTTATTATTATATATTTCACTCTAGATAAATTCCTTGAACTTTAAGTTTTACTCTACCTATTCCCATCTCTGGTTTTGAACTAGTAATGCCTTTCCAACATTTAAAATTAAACCAACGCAAAACATGCCAATGCGATGTTTATACCTATGCTCTTTTTACACACACATCGACAAATTAACTACACAAAACCAACCGACGTGACTTTGAAACGTCGTGAAGTTGCGATATAAACCGGCCGCGCACCGCTCTCACCGTAATGACACCGCAGTAAAAAGCGATGCCAGACAACCACTCAACTTTGAGCGAATTACGGAAATTGTGGGCGCGTAATTACGTTCTAAAAATTTAATGATTAGATGGATGCATGGGCAAAGTTAGATCGAGTTATACTGCAGTTTATGTTTACTGTCGTACTCTACGTAAACAAAATTATTTTTAATGAAAACGCTTCCCCGTTGTGGGTAATATTAAATTACTTTTTAGCATAATGGCCTGCAACTGAGCCTGAACGCGACTTTATAGATTAGTGTAATGAAGTCTTTCTAACATTTCCATGACAAGGGTAGTCTTAATTACCACAATGTACGGAACTCTGGGCATATAAGTTGAGCAAAATATAATGTGGTTAAAATCCAAATGTCGCCTAAGATTTCATTAAGGATGTATGAATGTATGTAGATCGTCGGGAGACCCCCGTCACGAACGAAGTTTCAATAATGAACATAATCGTATGAACGTTTGTTTTATTACCCATTTTAACACGGTAAAATTACGCGTATCATTTTCCTAACCGGTAATGTGACCTGAAGCTCTGACGTCTCAACGGGTACTAGTCAGAGACAATATAAGTAAAAATATCGATACGCAAGAACAAAATTAAGCTTTTCTATAAAAGCAGTGATATTTTATTGACTGCCTTTATGATACAAGCAACAAAATACAAAACTACTAATAGCTAAATACAACAAACAATTACACCCGACAAAAACAAATAAAAGCACAATTCCTTTACAAATTGCTCCAACAACGTGGCACAACACGACAAAATTTCAAAAGCAAACGAGCAGCGTAACTTCAAAAAGACCTATCATCAAGCCAAGCGCAGTTCTCGGCTTGCAACAGCGCCGGAAATTATTCTTTTGAAGTAAATTCGTCACCTCTATTCATCGGAATCCTATTCATGTGCTGTAGACTGCAACGATTTAATTGCCTCTAATTGGGAGCTGGTGTTTGTACTTATGCAGCTAGTGAAATGTTGGCTATCAATCAATTAAGCTCTATAGCTGAATAGCTTGTCTTGATTACAGTTATGTTATAGTTTAGTTTCTGTAAGGCAGTGGTTCCCAATAATTTTTCTGCGTACCCCTTCAAGAAAGTCTTCAAACTTGCGAACCCTTTATTACAGGAATCTATACATATATTTTAAAGCTGAAGAGTTTGTTTCTTTGAACGCGTTAATCTCTGGAACTACCAGTTGGATTCGAAAAATTATTTTTCTATATGATAGCCAGATTCCTGAGAAATATTATAGGCTATTTAATATTACGCTATGACCCTTAAGAGCTGAGCAACGGGGGTGAAACCGCGGGGAACAGCTAGTGATAAATAAAAAATGAAATCAGTTTTTCGACATTTATTGCCATCAAAATACAGTTGTAATAATGGTGAAAATCAGTTTTAAATGCCCACTTTGCTTAACTGAAAAATCTGATCGCTTTTTGGTCAGCTTCAGTTGCAAATCGTCTTTGAGTTGAAAGTCTGTGACGATGTTTAGTTTTTAAGTTTGTCATGGTCGAAAAAGTGCAACTATCTGCGTAGGTAATTGTTTTTTTCTGATGAAATTATCTTAGTCAAGAGATTACCTTGCGCACCCTTTGATGCAACTCACGTACCCCTGGGGGTACGTGTATCACTAATTGTGAACCACTGGTGTAAGGGATGAATAGAATTAGTTGTGACGTTTGATGGGTTTGATTGAATGTTTTGGCATTAGCCAAAACATTCAAGTAAGGTAAGCCATTAGGCTTACCTTACTCATGCTGGTCATGCTATTGATCTACAACGTGTTTCCCAAAGTTTCATCAAAGTGGGCCATTATGATCAACTTTTACTATCGAACCGACCTTGAAATCGCGAAAAAAAAATCTGCCGTTCCATACATTTTGTCGATTTAAGTGATCACGAATGTTTGGAACACCAGTTTCCACCTACGGCTTTGCACGCGTTTTTTGGGATAAAAAGTAACTTAGTTATGTTTTATTCTGATATATGATATTGTATGAACTATTTATCTAAAATTCAATAGTTTCTGTGGGAAAGAGTAACAAACATCCATACATACATCCACCCATCCTCACAAACGTTCACATTTATAATATTAGTAGGACAGTAAGTAGGATAGAATTGAGCTTTTTAGGGTTCCGTAGCTAAAAGGCAAAAACGGAACCCTTATAGATTTTTTTACCACATTTCGTACAAGAGTGTGTTTCGTGTGTCAAGAGAAAATTGTCAAAAATAAGCTTGGAATCTTCCTTGAAATACTCATAGGTGGAGTTAAATAAATGCTTGTAAGTAGGGCACTACGAACAGATCCCACCAATTTTATACTCACGTATAGAAAACAAAACTTCTAAGAGAACACCTAGAAACCACAGCGCAAGTAATTAAGAAGCAATCTTAAACAAAAACAAGAAAAATGGCGGCCGCCTCAACGTAATTAAATTACTCAGATCGGAAACCAAAATTACTCGAAGCGTTCGTCTAGTTAATAATGTATAAATGGTGATATCGCATCGATGTCCTATAACTGCAAAAATATAGGCATTGAGTTGGAGTCTGTAATAGTTTTCGATAGATGTCGCCAAACGCTCATAAGAGGCGTATGCAAAGGATCTCAAATTTCGAGTGAACCAAGCATATCGCGGTAACTCGGTTCAGAGTAATGCCACGGTTCGGCAGAAAACGCGATTTATGAGAAATATTAATTAGATTTTTGAGAAATCTCTTAAATATTTAAGAATACCTACCCTACATCTATTTAATTTGCTCTATCAGTCGCCAGCTATTTTATTTATCGCCCATAGCATAGCATAATCGGCCTACAATATTCCCACTGCTGGGACACAGGCCTCCTCTGTGAGAGGGAGTGGGCCGTAGTCCAACACGCGGGCCCAGTGCGGGTTGGTGGACGTCACATGTCTTCGATTTTTTGGTTCTAGGACATGCCGGTTTCCTCACGATGTTTTTCTTCACCGTTATAGCAAGAGATAATTAATTTCTAATACGCACATGACTTCGGAAAGTCAGCGGTGCGTGCCTCGGGATCGAACTCGAACCATTCGCCGTGGGAGGCACATGGTTAATCCACTAGGCTATCACTGCACTTAATCGCCCGATTAATAATAATATCCCATAAAATTAATATAAAAACTTTATCAAAATCCTTGTATGTCCCCGCAAGATTTTGCAATTTGCAACTTGTGTTAGAACTTTGTGTAATATCGCAGTTTATGCTACCGTTACTGCGTTTCCTACAAAGTTTGCACGCCAGTGTACGCGTGCGCGTGCTTGCAAGCTGTTTCATATATTTCATATAAAGATAAAACTCAAACAAAATGTTTTACAAGTAAAATTGTTATCATTGTGTTATCAAGGTGTCAAATAGGTGATTTTTAGTTCCGTACCTCAAAAGGAAAAACGGAACCTTTATCACTTTGTTGTCCGTCTGTCATGACCATGAGTGGAGCCCTGCTCATAGTTGCAATTCTAGATAGAATGAAAACCTAAAACAAACCACTAGCCCCATAAAAAAAACCATGACGTAAGTAACCTCTGTGCATACTAACCTACATAGGTAGACGTAGGTATATCCATTTACTTGGAGTCTATAAGGCCGGCCGCACTTTGGATGCGTTTTCGTACGAATTTTAATCGTACTAGCACGTCCAAATACGCACGATCTATCCCGATCCTCCAAGTAGGTACTGTGGGACCTCGCACACTAGGTGCGAGCTAGTCGTACAGTTTCAACGACCGAAATCAATCCCAACTTATTCCGTTTCTTATGCGTTTGTACGCAGATATAAATGAATGATTAATTACTAGCTTCCACTGGCGGCTTTGTCCGCGTTTTTGGGATAACAAGTAGCCTATGTGTTATTTTGATGTATGAGCTATTACTGTAAAGTTTCATCCAAATCCGCTGAGCCGTTTTAGCGTGAAACAGTAACAAACATCCATCTTTAAAAACTTTCGTATTTATAATTATGTATTAGTAGGATAGTACGACAATTAATCATCGGTCATTGGTCACAGGCACTACTGGTATTTTAACGGAGACAAACGCAACGTCCAATAACGTGTGTTTACGTACGATACAAATTCGTATCCAGTGTGCGGCCCGCCTAACACTCCGTAATATCCGGCGCGTGGACCTATAAAATGAACACTCACTGCCAGCTAGTTTACCGTCCTAAGTAATACTACCCTCCATTTGTTGTTATGAAGCTCAGTGACTTAGGTTCTGACCGTCAGAGAAAGAACTAAAATTAAGACCATGCAAAAATAGGATAACTTTCTCATTACTCGAATTGAAAGAAAGAAAATAAGAAAAAAAACCGGCCAAGTGCGAGTCGTACTCGCGCACCAAGGGTTCCGTATCATTTTTGGACGTATAAAGTGAAAAAAACCGGACCGCATAACTAAGTTTGTTTGTGAAGGATTTTTGATGATTTTGAAAAACTGTACTAGTTAGGGACGTCGTTTTATTTTTGTTGCAATATATAGGTATATTTCTATCAACTCTAATTATTTTAGATTTTTAGCTTCGCAAACTTCGGAGATAAGCGGGAGGGGATGGTATTTTTTCCGACATTTTTCATCATTTATGTCGAAAACTGTGAGACATAAAATAAAATAAAAATATATTTTTAAATGTGCAGATCAAGCCCTTTTATATGATATGCCATTTGACCTATAGTAACCCCACTTTAAAATTTCGGATCCCCATTCCCTTTTGCAATGAAAATAAAAATATTTTTTGACTTTTTTCATTTGCAATAAAGTTGGACAAGAATTCTTTATAACTGTTCCAAATTTCAAGTCGATTGCATTAGTAGTTGCTGAAATAAGCAGCCGTGACAGACAGACAGACAGACGAAGTCGCACCATAAGGGTTCCTTTTTTACCATTTTGGTACTGAACCCTAAAAAGAAGAAAAATGATGATGTCTGTCTTAATGTTTTATGTTTTTTGTGTAAAAGTAATGCCTAGGACATTAAAAAGCGGTGCTCGGGAATTGGTACTGAAAGAAAACTTCCAACCCATTAAAAAGCGCCATCGGTTCATGGTTGATATGCCAAAAACCTAAACGAAGCGACGTGATTCCATTTCATTGTGAAAACCGCCAAACAGTGGAATGCGCTGCCCGAGTGGGTGTTCCCCGACAGTTACAATCTGGGTGTCTTCAAGTCACGCGCGAATCGGTTTCTTCTAGGCAAGCGTGCTCCATTGTAGACCGCATCATCGCTTAACATCAGGGCCCCAAGTCTGCTAATGCAATTATCATAATCGTATCAGAATGGTCTCTCATCTCATCATAATCGTATCAGAATGGTCTGACATCGTTTTGACCAATGACGAAAGAGATAGTCTTACTCTAAGCCAATGACCGCTTAGGATTTGACCGTTATGGTGTCATTATGACGCCATTCTTACACAATTACAATAGCAGAATTGGGGCCCAGGCGAGATGGCGGTCAAAAGCAAGCCTAACTGAATAAAAATAAAAAAACGCAACATATTGACATTGAGGCAGCCAACATAGCGTTGAAGGGACTTGTTACATGAAACGCTTTATAGTTATTCTTCTAAAGTTCTGACCTCATGTTAGAAGGTCTATAAATCATGACGTCTATTTTAAGTGTCAGACTCTTGGAGGGCAGACGTTTCTGACAGCGACTTATTTATAGATGCACTCAACGAGAAAACGTCCCAAGACGGCATTGATGTTGAGTGATGTTTTGAGTGAAAGATTTAGATTCCATAAGATTTTTTATTATATTTTAAGTGGTTGTTTTCTTCTCTTCATATGAATTATTATGACAGATAATTTTGGTTTTATAATACACTAGACTTTTGCCCGCGACTCCGTCCGCGTGGACTACAATGAAATGACCAGTTTAAATGACCTCCGTAGTGTAGGGTGGCTAGCACTACCAAGAAGTTGTTGAAATAATCAGCTGTGACAGACAGACAGACGAAGTCGCACAATAAGGGTTCCTATTTTACCATTTTGCTACGGAACCCTAATCATGGCGATCCGTTGCTCCGTTGCTGAGTGGAATAAGGACAAACCAACAAATACTTTCACATTTATAATAATAGTAGAGATTAGTTAGGGCAAAGGGCATGGACCCGACTGACAAAGAAAGGGCCAGCTACAAAGGTCAGTACTTGTTAGCCAAAAGAAAAGTAATTTATAGCCTCATGTAGCACTTGCTGTAATATTGAGCTCTTTGTCTGCGGTGTATTGTTTTATTAACCTTCCTATAGGTACCTACTCGCACCAAATTATACAGGGTCAGATTTTTCAGGGACAGATTCACCCACATGCGCTACTCGCACGACTATGTGCTGTGCACCAACACGAAGCAAGCGACAAATCATGCAGCTACCAAAAAGCGCGAACTCGCAAAATTTCAGGAAAAAGAAATATTTACGAAAAAGTGTTTCGTCGGTCTCACAGACCAACGCGCGAGTATAGGAAGGTTAATATTATCTTTTGGCAAAATATTTATACACCGTGACATTTTCATCGCTTTAATCCGGCGATGTAGCCACTAAGCCACTATACTCATCATTATGAACATCTTTTACTATGGGACTAAACTTGAAATTGCGAAAAAAAAAATAAGCTGCTCCATACATTTAGTTGAGTTATGTGAACATAAATATATGGAACAACTGTTTTTGGAACAAAGTTCCTTAACACGGCTCGCGGTAAAAGTTGACTGATAGAAATCGTCACGTGGAGAAAAAGCGTTATGTCCCTCCATGCGACTTTCAATCTCTCTCTGTCTCTTATTAAATACGAGGCGTGACGTACTTTGTTCCTGACGGGGGACCCCCGACCTCACAATTTTTTTTGTTTTCAAGATTTCAATATGTCCTAAATACCTCCTTTGATACGTCTCGTCATTCTGTAAATAAATGATCGTGTAAAATGAACAGACATACTTAAGACTAACTCACGCTTGTAATCAAAGAGGAATATTTAATGTATTTTATTATACAAGTACAACTTTAGTAATGAGAGCAGACAAAGTAATAAACAAGTGTGTACTATAGCGTACACAAGTGTTCACAAAAATTTTACGGGAATTTCTAAAAATCCGTTTTTTTTTCAGCCTGTTAAACTATACTATTGAACTTAACAAATTATAAATAAATAACTAGCTATTGCCCGTGACTTCGTCTGCGTGTGTTGATGGATGAAAAGTAGCCTATATGCCTTTCAAGGTGCCAGGCTACCTTTTTGTATTCATCTAAATTCGCCAAGTCGTTTTAACGTGAAAGAATAGTAAACACACAATTTGCATTTATAATATCACTGCGATTATCACTACTTTTGTTTTCCCAAAAAGTATAAAATATTACGTCATCAAAAGTGCTGAATGAATTATTCATAAATATCATTATGTCGTTGCGGCAAGCATCCATTCCGATGATTGAAACTGATTAATTCAATAATTTTACAATGTAATCTTCATTTAATTAAGATTAATAATTAATTAATACGAGTGTATTGTGCTTTTACGTGCCTGCAGTACGTAATTAGTTCCTATACGTGCACGTTATTGCCTATTAAGTGTTTTATCATTGTTTTTGTCAGTTATTGAGAAACGATTATCACATCAGCTGTCTGACATTAACTGCTGGATGCCTCTACCATAGATTTCCAAAACGGTCAGTCTGTTTTGTGACGCTCGTATCTAATGACGACCTTCGCGAAGTCATTCGTCTTCGTAGACACGTTCAATGCTTCGATTTTCACTCTGACCACGGAATACGCCAGAACTCCTGATGTTGCGTTGTGTTGACAGCGGGGGACCTGCTTGTTCCCTAAGTTGTCGGCACAGCAATCCTCATTTTAAAGGGTGGGCAACGCGCATGTGATACTCGCTCTTGCAAGCGTTTCATACGATACGGTATGGTACGGATACGGTAATCAAGTGGTTACCGTCATACCATCAGGCGGGCCGTACGCCTGTTTGCCACCATCATCGTATAGATTTTAAAAAAACTGATGTTGGTATTTATGGTAGTCATGGTTTATCACAAAACAGATCGATCTCCAAAAATGTTTTATGTTCCTCAAACAATTATTTAATCTTCACGATCACAACTGCGCTCGACTGTACCCCGTCCCAACTCTAGACGGATACTAATATTACGTACATTTATGATAAAACTTTTGCAATAATTGTATTCTTTCTGTGTTTCATAATATTATAATATTTATTTCATTCGGAGACTACAGAAGTATTTTTATATTGCTATTTGCAAAAGTAAAGTAGGTATCTAATTTTGATAAGTTATTATTATTTTGCGTAAAACGTTTTTTACATAAAAGTCTTGCAGTAACAAATCATCTACATACCGTTTAAATCATCAGGTGCCTAGTGGGAATTTTTCTAACATATTCCATGTTCAAATGATGCACTTACATAATTCGTATGTACCTACGTCTCTTTTGTTACCCATTTTTACACCGTTAAATAATACACGTAGTATTATTTTCCAATCTGGCGACGCGACCTCCCGCTCTGACGGGTACTGGTCGGAGACTACGAGCGCGATTGCCGTGAGTTTTAGATTTATGGAGGGGGTATAACGATTTTTTTATTACGTGACGATTTCTACCGGTTGGATCCGCTACCGCAAGCCACGTTAAGAAACTTCGTTCCACAAAACACATACCTATAGTTATAGTACATCTGCTATCCTGATTTCCATATAGGTATAAACTCTTATAACTTCTAAATTTAATTAGTCATATTCCCATTAAACATACCTTTATTACGCCAAACCATGCCGTATGTACCAAGTCCCCTGTTCCCATAAAACGGATAAACCGGCCGATGTTCGGTGTGTTCCTAACGATTATTGCGCGACAACATTGCAAGTATAATTAAAATTGAACGACCGACGCCGCGGTATCTCGCTCTATTTGCGCAAATTATTGCACGCTAGGGCTGTCGCGTTGGGATAATTATCATAACCAGGGATGGCATGAGCTATATAGATAGTTTTGTGAAACGAGAAGTAAATTATTTTCTTTCAATCATTACGACTTATAGCTTTTGCCCGTGGCTTTGCTTGCCTACAAAAAGTACCCTATGTTCTTTTTGTAGCCCTGACAATGTAGCTATATACAACATTTCATGATAATTAGTTTAGGCGTGAAAAGGTAACAAACAAATTTTCTTTCGCGTTTGTAATATTAGTAAGGATAAGAAAAATAATCATTACGATTTCGTCCGTGTAATTGGGATGAAAAGTAGCACAAATTAAGAGGGAACGGGGCCTGCGAGGAATTTGAAAAATAGGTATTTGAAGAAACTATTGCCGTCGCGCTGCGCCCGAACAACCCCCGTAGTGTGTGATAGGGACAGCTGCAGCTCAGACCGATTATATCACAAAACAATTGACGAGATTGACGTTTCGTATTCCCCCTTTTTCTCCTCGAAAACTGAGCCGATGCAATTTTATTTTTTTATTTATTTAAATAAAGAGTATGCTTAGGTTCCTATCATTTTCTTTTATGTTAAAAAGTTTTCTAAATTGTCTGGTAGTCCTCTAATCACGGCGGTAAAAATAGGTAAATTTTTGAAATTTTTGGAGGGTCATATTTTCTTTACTAATTAAAAAAATACTCTAGAGCCATTATTCAGGAAGAAAAAAGAGGAATACGTTTGTATGGAGAATCTCACGCCCTGTTCCCTCTTAAGTAGCTTTCTACTTGTAAAATATTTTTTTAAATCTGTCAAGTAGTTTTTGAGTTTATTCATTACGAACAAAAAAACTTTTCTCTTTATAATATTAGTGTAGATTAGATTTAGACCTCGGGGATCAACAGAACACTTGATGGAGTACACTTAATGTTCAAATAGTTATCGGAACCCCGTCTGAAGCGCCTTCAAGCTCACTTAACCTAGTCATAGAGTTATCGAATATTGATAATAATAGATTTATAGTTAAAGAAGTCAAAGTCAAAGCATTTATTTCAATTAGACCAATTACAGGTACTTTTGAATTGTCAAGGAGTCTGTCAGTTAGTAATAATGATGAAGCTAGATGCCCGTTCCAAAGCGTAGATTCCTATGGAGAAGAACGGGCAAGAAACTCCATGGTTACTCTTTTAAATCAAATCATTACAAATAATCATGGTTACATTGTTTTTGTCGGAAATAACACAAATATGAGAGAACAATGTATAAGTCTAGAATAATAGTAAAAACAGCTCCAAATATTAGCCATAGCAGTCCAGAGATGACCAGTCCCAACAGACGGCGCCCGTTCACGAACATGACGCATGAATCAGCGCCATTTAGCTCAACCATTTTGAAGGGAACCGAATGATCCAACGCATGCGCCACCATCAGCAAGATGTAAGAGTAGATTGTTTCGTTGGTCATCCCCGATTCGGGTAAAGTGTTAAGGGTTTTTATTTAATTAGGAATTGCTCAAACGCCTCTACGAGGAGCATATTAAAAAGAAAAAAAATCATACAAGTGTGAGAAGGTCACCCGCTCTGAGGGTTCCGTACGTCTAAGTTTGTAATTGCAAAAAAAAAATTGTATGTGATATATAACTACACATTGACAGTTTTCGAGTTTTTTTCCTTATTTGTGCCGTGAGGCCATCCAAATCGAATCAGGAGTTTTTGAGAAAATCGCGTCCATACATACATACATATCGAACACAGAATCTAATTTTTTTAAGTTAGTAAAAAGTATTAGATATACCTAGTTTAGTTGAATCAACACAAAGATGTTATTTTATATAGGTGGTTGTAACAGTAAATATGAAAATTAACAATGCTAATATCCAATGCTTGTTTATTGTCAGATAGATAACCGAGGTACAAGCTGTCACGTACTAATTAGCATAGCTCATCAGACGTGTTTGTGTAACTATACAGGGTGGCAGGTTAGACAGTGGAAATATTTTAAGCGGTCATTGTACTCACCATTATTAACAACTTTTACTATGGGATCAACCCTGAAATCGCGAAAAAAAATCAGCTGTTCCATACATTTTGTTGAGTTATGTGAACATAAATGTATGGAACAGCTGATTTTTTTGTCGCGATTTCAGGGTTGGTCCCACTGTAAAAGTTGTTCATAATGATGAGTACAATGACCCCTTAAAATATTTCCAATGTCTAACCTGCCACCCTGTATAGACATCAAGATGTTCTATGTATCTCCCATTAGTAAGTCATTACAGCGGGTTTGAATAATATTGTTCTTCCAAATTGTTTGGTGTTTTTAGTAAAATATAGTCAACGAAAGTTAAATGTAGTTTCACTTTACTTTCGATGACTATACCCGTTTTGTTTTAACAATCCCTATTTACAATTTATTCAAACGACTTTGATTTCTATTCCTAAGCAGTGATGTGGTTTAACCGTGTGCCTCCCACGGCGAATGGTTCGAGTTCGATCCCGAGGCACGCACCGCTGACTTTTCAAAGTCATGTGCGTATTAGAAATTAATTATCACTTGCTTTAACGGTGAAGGAAAGCATCGTGAGGAAACCGGCATGTCCTAGAACCAAAAAATCGAAGACATGTGACGTCCACCAACCCGCACTGAGCCCGCGTGGTGGACTACGGTCCACTCCCTCTCACAGAGGAGGCCTGTGTCCCAGCAGTGAACATTATAGGCCGATTATGCTATGTTGAATAATAGCTACAGTAAACAGTTGGTGGATGGTGGTTCACCTTTTCAGCATTCTACGGAACCCTAAAAAGTTGAGAGAATCCAGCTGACTAACGAGAACTTCTCTCCCTTTTCTTGCGGTAGTTACAGGCTCAATATTTAGGCATGTACAGGTACATGCGCAGGTGATGACGTTTCACTAGGCGTTAGCTGATTTTTCGGTCTCTTTGGCGGAATGAAGAAAACAGGGGTGCCGAGGCTGCACGCGATTGATTCGGCAGTCGATGCTCGTGGTCTATTGGACTATTATTTATAACGTATTGTCAATTGTCTATTGTCTATTGGGCCGAAAATGTACATGCGCGATCTGTGATCTGTGCTCTGATTTAGTGTAACCTAAATTCTAGCCAGGCAGTTCACCGCTATCGCATTCTTTAAGGCAATCAATAACGCTGAAGCGAGTCTTTTGGGGAATATAAACAAAAACATCACGGTTTATGACGTATACAGATTTTATCAGTGCCTTTGTCTTTGCTTACTCCCCTGAGAGACATAGCGCGGACCGAGTTTCTTAGAGATATCTCAGATCATAGAAATAAGGAGACATGCCATTATAGCAAATTAGTACGGGAACAACTGTCGCCACTTTTAGAAAAGTTTTCGACACAATTACAAGCGCTCCTTGTGAATAAAGAGATCTCCCACACATTAAAAATTCCGCACACCCTCAATCTAACACTGTTAGTCGTCACTCAACACTAGCACTAAACTAAAACACTGTATTTATATCATCGATCGCGTTCGGTTCGTCACCAGCGTGAATGTTAATGTGACCATACTAAAGCGTCAAGCTCAATAGCGCCTTGGCACATCTCCCTTGTTTCTATGATCTAAGAGAAATACTGTCCAAAATCTTATCTCCAAGTGAAAAGCTAAAGAAATCTTTATTCGTAATTGAATTGAAGACTTTAGATGAATAAGACTGCGAATTCTTTTCATTAAGTAATCAAAAAGTCTTATGGATTTAAATATAATGGTCTTTATGGAGAAATTTTGAGCTTTTCAGTGAGTTTAAATTAATAATATTGTAGAATTAAGTCTCTAATCAGAATACACGAAGGGTCTGCGATGCTCACAAGTTAGTGTAAGCTTTACTTAACCATCTAATTCAAGGGGTTTATAATTATGTGCTTAAATAGGTTCATAAATTATTTATTTACACAGGTTCAATCTGTTAATATTAATATATAGCAAAGGGTGAGGGGAAAATTGTAAATTATTCCGTTTTATTTATACGAGTATTATTCTAGAAACAATGCAAATAATCACTAAAGATTTAATTTTCGATTTCATGCTTTTGAATTTTTATCTAACTCTTGAACCTTAAACAACTGGTGAAAAGTAATTTAGTAAATTAAGGTAATTTGTTTGTAAAATAATATTAGTCAAAATGCTAAATTAAGTAATTATTTTTCGCACATTCTAAAACAACAACTATGATAGCTATGGACATGGCAATACATTCACACCATACTTAACCTCACTGTCAGAAATACGAAGATTTCTCTTTAACCCAATTACGTACAAAAACAAATAAAAAATACGGAACCCTAAAATTGAATTTAAAAACTCTTGAAATACTGATTACACCAAACTAATTTCATATCTGTACCGACTTACACAATCTGAAGCCCAGCGTTCTATGGGCGTCCGCCAGTGCCGTTTATGATAGCTAAATTCATGAGGAATAGTATAGGCTATTTAACATCACGCTACAACCCATAGGAGCCGAGCAACGGGGGCGACACCGCGGCGAACAGCTAGTATCCGGTAAGCTAGAAGTTTCAACTGTTTACAAAAAACCGGCCAAGTGCAAGTCGTACTCGCGCACCGAGGGTTCCGTATCATTTTTGGACGTATAAAGTGAAGAAATCCGGACCGCATAACTAAGTTTGTTTGTGAAGGAATTTTGATGATTTTGAAAAAACTGTACTAGTTAGGCACATCGTTTTATTTTTGGTGCTTTATTATTTTTGGACCCAGATATGGGTCAATTCCTATCAACTCTAATTATTTTAGATTTTTCGCCCCGCAAACTTCGGAGATAAGGGGGGGGGGAATGGTATTTTTTTTGGACATTTTTCATCATATGTTGGAAACTGTGAGACATAAAATAAATTAAAAATATATTTTGAAATGTGCAGATTAAGCCCTTTCATATGATATGTCACTTGACCTAGTAACCCCACTTTAAAATTTCAGACCCCTACTCCGGCCCCTTTTGCAATGAAAATAAAAATATTTTTGGACTTTGTTCATTTGCAATAAAGTTGAACAGGCATTCTTTATAACTGTTCCAAATTTCAAGTCGATAGCATAAGTAGTTGCTGAAATAAGCAGGTGTGACAGACAGACAGACAGACGAAATCGCACCATAAGGGTTCCTTTTTTACCATTTTGGTACGGAACCCTAAAAACAGCGAACCCAGTTAAATGGTTCTAAGACTGATACGTTACCTCGCTGATATAATGGTGTTCATGTATTTACTTATAGTAATCGTACACGATAGTGTGGCATTACCATTTATAGCCAAAGAGCAGCTTTAACTTTTTTATGAGCACTCAAAGGAAATTGAATTTATCGAGTTAAAATATAGCTGTAACAAAAGATACATAAATAAACTGAGCTGCTCATCTGCTAAGAGGATTAGGCAATATTTTTGTTTACGGAACCCAACTGGCCGAACAAAATGTTCCACGTGGCCTCGCTATTCCAAGAAAGAATTTTAGGAATATTTTGGGGTCGTATTGTTATCAAATATAGCTGTTCCACACGGTTTCACCCCCATTGCTCGGTTCCTAAGAGTCGTAGCGTGATGTTAAATAGCCTATACTATTCCTTATTAATCTGGCTATCATATACAAAAAATATTTTTCGAATCTGACTGGTAGTTTCAGAGATTGGCGCGTTCAAACAAACAAACTTTTCAGCTTTTAATATTAGCATAGATAGGCGACAAGGTATGAAATATGTAAAACAGAATTCTTTATAATTTTGTTTCTATTTTATTGTATCATCTTTCCCTCACCACCTCCATTACTCACACACTTTATTTTGGCGGCCATATTGTTATTTGACACTAGAATATCACTCTACTCGAACCTAGGGTGCTAGACAACTCACTAAGGAAACACAACAACAATCGCGCCACCTCTAAGCATCCACAATGACTTTGCCGACTACATTGTATGCTGCGCTTGACATTGAGGTACCACCAAATATCCGGAGTACACACCGAGCCCTGAATACGTGATGATCTCAGATCATAGAAACAAGGAGATAGGCCACCATAGCCAATTAGTACAGAAACCACTGTCGTGCCTCACAATTTATGTATAGGTACCGGTAGAAATTATGATCACAGATCGCGCATTTACATTTTCGGCCCAATAGATAGTTGACAATACGCAATAGATAATGGTCCAACACGGTAGTGGCCTACTATTAAAAAAGTACAAATAAATTATTTTATTTCAAAGAAGGAATAGGCACAACAAAAAAGTAAAAGCAAAAATTATAATTTATCACAAAATGGAAAACAGACGCTTTTAAAGTTTTTGGAGGGAGTATCGCTCCGTCTTTGTCGCGCGAAGCGGACGTAGGTGGTGTTACGTCACTAGTAGGTAGTGCCGTCCGTGTCTAGCAAATCATTTTAAAACGCTTATAACTTTGCCAATTTTGTAGATGTTTCATGGGTTTTTTTGGTGTTAATTGTCTTTTTTCAAATAGTTTACAGATTCACAATAAAAAAAAAGTAATTACCATCCCTATTAGACGACGAGCATTGACTGACAAACCAATCGCGTGCAGCCTCGGCACCTCCCGTCTTCTTCATTCCGCTTAAGAGACCGAAAAATCAGCTAATGCGCAGGTGACGTTTGTGATCAAGACTAGTGCTCGGACTTATACAAACGCTCCTTTGTGAATATAGAGATCCCCCACAAATTAAAAGTCCGCACAATCTCAATCTAACACTGTTAATCGTCACTCACACTAAACTGAAACACTGTATTTATATCATCAATCGCGTTCGGTCCATCGATAGCATGATCTGTTCACACTGATCGTATTAAAGCGTCAATCTGAATAACGCATCTCCCTTGTTTCTATGATCTGAGGTGATGATATTGTTTCCAGCCCCTCCCCTTCCTATGAATTTATTATTGTTTGAAAACAGTATTGTTCCGTGCGCCCGATAGCGAGCGTGTCTACAATTTTCGTGTTTAACCTATATCATGCATTTGGTGTTCATTGTTGCTAATTTAAGGTATTTTGCTGCTCGCTTTGTTTTGTTATTTGAAATGATATACGTATAATAAAGCAAATTAGTGTTTTTATTTGTTTGTTTAGTGTAGTGATAGCCTAGCGGTTTAACCATGTGCCTCCCACGGCGAATGGTTCGTGTTCGATCCCGAGGCACGCACCGCTGACTTTTCGAAGTCATGTGCATATTAGAAATTAATTATCACTTGCATTAACGGTGAAGGAAAAACATCGTGAGAAAACCGGCATGTCCTAGAACCAAAAAATTTGAAGACATGTGACGTCCACCAACCCGCAATGTGCCCGCGTGGTGGACTACGGCCCACTCCCACTCACAGAGAGGAGGCCTGTATCCCAGCAGTGGGAACATTATAGGCCGATTATGCTATGCTTATTTGTTTATTTAAACGTGCTTATCTCTGGAACTACTAGTCGGATTCGAAAAAATCTTTTTGTAGATGATAGCCAGATTTATGAGAAATAGTATAGGCTATTTAACAACACGCTATGTCTCTTGGGAGCCGAGCAACGGGGATGAAACCGCAAGCACAGCTAGTGTGCATTACAACTACGGAGGAGTAAATAAATTGATGATTGACCAATAGCTGAGCTAACACAAATTAAGCTTTTTCATATTATTGCCTGCTTAACCGTATTCCAAAATAACCATAATTATAAATAAACAATTGACTATGAATTTAAATCGGCGATCCCGTGACATAATCTTGTGAAAGTCGGCACCTCTCTCGCTCGCACAGAACCATATATTTTAAGAATGTTAAATGAAATTATGCATTTTTGAAAAATTTAATGTGATAGCGAACTACAAAATGATATTAATTATAATATTATATACTACTACTATACAAACTTAATTATTAAAAACACACGAGTTAAACAAACCTCAAAAATAGATCGTAATTGTTTTTTAAGTTTGTTTATTTGATATCACAGTAGAAATGTGTTTTCATTATTTACCTGTAAAATTAATATTAATTTGTAGTTCACTATCAGATTACATTTTTCAAAAACGCATGTTTTCATTCAACATTCTTAAAAATGGTTCTGTGCGAGCGAGAGAGGAGACAACATTCCGAAAGCGCCCCTAAAAACCGCTATCGTGCGACCGGTGGCACGTTGGCCAAACCATCCGTAGATCATACGACAATGCCGAGATCTGGCCCATTCGGTCCAACAGACCCGCATCTGTTATCTCTGACGTTCATTGTGCTTTTCGGCTATTTGAATGTCAGCTCTTTCCTTAAAATATTTTTGACTAAAAATTAGGGTGGAGCAGGTAAATTTATGTTTTTAGGGTTTAGATATAGTGCGTCATATTTATGAAAGAAATAAAGTTCTTTGGCTCGAAAACAGGCACAAAGACAAAATTCATATAGGTAAAAAAAAAAACAAAATTAATAAAGTGGCTGTGTGTCGGAAATGTCTGTTTGAAAATAAAATCAGCTGTTCCATAAATTTTGTCAAGTGACATGGATATTTTTTTATGGAACAGCTTGTCTATTCTGTACCGATACCCGCGTGATATCACTGCGAGAACTGCCAATTTGCTTGCGAACGTTCGAGGGAGAATCTCACCGGGACATTCCGTGACCGTGACATGAATAGACAGGCCAGTAAGACTTTTTTGTTGGGTGCTGGGACCCAAGGTCCAAAATAAAAAAATAATTTATTATGTATATCTAAAGTAAATATTAATTTATTATTATGGGTTTATAACATTGTTTCGCGAACCTTTATGCGTTTCTCGCGGACCACAGCTTGGGAACCAATGCTGTATACACTCGTAGATCTCTAGAATTTAATGGACGAGCCTATAGATAGAAAGTTTATTTTCCAGAACCCCCGAAGGCATATAAATCTCTGTTCCATTAAAAATAAACTGTATTTTCTGTGACCTAAATCAAAGATTTAAATCGTAGATGCGCCCTACTGTATCAAAATATGGTCACGATTCCAATGTCGATTTCAATGACATCTGAAGTATTCAATATAGTGTTGTCTCGCTCACTCATACCGAATATTGCACACTATCGTTCTCTGTCTAATTTGTGAGCTCACACGTCTCAATAAGGACACATTTTCGCGCGATGTAAATAAGTACGGTGAGGGCACATCTACCATTTAAATCTTTGGCCTAAACATACCGTTAATAAAATAATTATTTCTCTTATCGGCTTAAGTTTTTCACTCAGCCCTAATTGTGAACAGATTTAATGAAGATTCAATTGAACTTGTACGTTAAGATTAGCGTACTCTAATCTAGATAATCACGTTACCATATTGATGATACCTGAATCCTATTAAGTGAACATTGGGTTAAGGCGTTTGCTATTGTATAACCCGCTTAATTTTGATTTAGACACGTCATATGACATGTATGACAATATGACGTGAATTGCAAGTCAACGCATTTTATTCTGGCGACTTGTGCCTAGTACAAATAATAATTATGCGATTCACGTTACGGAACACTAAGGCGATTGGCACACTGCCCCGCATCACGCATGGTGCAACACACTGAAAACGCATTCACGCGCGGGATTTTTGTTTCGTCGCCACGCACCCCGCAGCGTAGCGCGGGGTAAAATTAAAACCAGTGCGGATATTTTAGGAGGTGAAAGCACTCATGAATATGATCAACTTTTATTATGGGTCCGACACTGAAATATGAAAAAAAAATCAGCTGTTCCATACATTTTGATCGTGTTGTAGTGCATTCTTGTAGGCAACAGCTGATTTTTTTTTTGATATTTCAGATTCTATCCCATAATAAAAGTTGATCATAATCACGAGTAGGTACTTTCACCTCCTAAATTATCCGCACTGGTTTTAATTTTACCCTGTATAACTATGGTGGTAGTACTTCCCCGGACGATTTTTTTACAAAGAGCTCTGCTACTAGGTTTTAAAAATACTATAACAACATTATAACGGGGTCACGTTTCCTGCAAAGTGTTATACCAACTAAGTGCTCTGGAGTAATACCTACTCTAGTATTAGTAGTGGGGGAACATTTTCTTTTTTAAGGTTCCGTACCCAAAGGGTAAAAACGGAACCCTATTACTAAGACTCCGCTGTCCGTCTGTCTGTCACAAGGCCGTATCTCATGAACCGTGATAACTAGACAGTTGAAATTTATGATTTTTCACAGATAATGAATTTTTATTGCCGCTTTAACAACAAATACCTACTAAAAACAGACTAAAATAAATATTGAGAGGGGCTTCTATACAACAAACGTGATTTTTTTGCCGTTTTTTTTTCGATCTTAATAAAGTTTGTAATATACAGGGTGGCAGGTTAAACAGTGGAAATATTTTAAGGGGTCATTGTACTCATCATTATGAACAACTTTTACTATGGGACCAACCCTGAATAATGATGAGTACAATGACCCCTTAAAATATTTCCACTGTTTAACCTGCCACCCGGTATAGTGTTTGATGCTGTTTAGATAATGGTACGGAACCCTCCGTACGCGAGTCCGACTCGCACTTGGCCGATTTTTTTAGGATAATGGAGAAAATAATTGGGAAAAACCAAGTTATCCCAAAATCCCAGTTTCTCTGCGAATATGTTCTAGATATCTTGTACAATTAGCAACAACAGCAAATTACTTAATAAGGTTCAAGACACTAACTGCACTGTTCAGCAGATGTTGCTCCAGATAGACAAAAGTATTCGAGCCATTCTCTTTCTTATTACTTTGCTTTAATGTTGATAATCGCGTGCGTGTGTGAGGTGTTATCATTAAGTGAGATGAGATGGCACTATCTTTGGTGCTTAGGGATAATCTTAGTACTAGGTTATAGTTTCCGGTGAGTCATATAGTTGTGTTTTTGACTACAATCACACGTTTTAGTTTACTTATAGTCTACGGCGATATTTTATAACAATAGTCAATCTACTTAAAAACTGAGTTGAGTTTAGGGATAGTATCCGTCAGTTTTAAAGCTTCAAAACTAAGGTTCGTATTACAGACCGATGCTCGAGGACAGATCTCTGCTTGAGCATAGATTTAAAGACATTTGATTGGTTGAAACTAGTTTCAATCCATGCTCAAGCAGAGATCGGTACGCGAGTATCGTTCTAAAAAGGCCTAAGTATCATCTTAAAATACCACCTTTAGTAATAGTAATTTACGAGTTATTTTAATAATTATGAGTAATGATTCGTATCTTACAATTTGTTAAATAATGTTAAGCTCAGAAAAAAACAGCTATAGCATAGCTACTCACAAAACAGGTTTCTTAGGCCCGTATTCCAGAACGATACTCGAGCACCGATCTCTGCTTGAGCATAGATTTCAACCAATCAAATGGCTTTAAATCTATGCTCAAGTAGAGATCTGTGCTCGAGCATCGGTTTGTAATACGGGCCTTAAAAACCTTTTTGGTACATTATTGTTGCTAACTTGTAATATTGTCAATGGGCCGTAAGATCAATCGTAGTTTAAACCACAGAAGAGAGTTTAATCTCCCGTCTTCGATTGTTTCTTTGAGTTTTTGTATTAGAAAACAATCGAAGACGGGAGATTAAACACTTCCGTGGTTAAGCTACGATTGATCTGACGGCCCTTAGTGTGTTAAGTAAGCATTGATCACTACCTTAGATCATAGAAACAAGGAGATATGCCATCATAGCAAATTAGTACGGGAACAACTGTCGCCACTTTTAGTACATTTTTCAACACAATTACAAGCGCCCCTCGTGAATGATCTCCCACACATTAAAAATTCCGCACACCCTCAATCTAACACTGTTAGTCGTCACTCAACACTAGCACTAAACTAAAACACTGTATTTATATCATCGATCATGTTCGGTTCGTCGCCAGCGTGTACTTTTGTACTACGCCCAATGTGGGCAAATTAAAGCATCAAGCTCAATAGGGCCTTGGCACATCTCCTTTGTTTCTATGATCTGAGATCACTACAGTCATTGCGTGCTACATAGCAAGCCCAGGTTTCTTTCACTTTTAATCAATGGTTTCTTAAATAAACTCACTTAACTAAATATATCTTTACTACATACATAACTTTTACGTAGAAATCGCAAGCAATTTAAGTAATGGACCTACAAATGTCATCTTTTCAACTCTCCTAACATTATAAGATTTCTATGTGTATTGAAAATTGTGAACAGCGTGACTTTCTGCCCCGTCGAATAAGGAACTGAAATGCAGGGGTTGTGTACCTTCGGTTAATATGTGTCACAAGAAATAATTTCATACGTGTCTAACTTTTTTGATCGTTAGTTTTTTAGGTAGAAGTTAAGCAAAGTCATAGGCTAGCCGCACACACACAATAATATTGTCAATACAAGTTTGTCAATAATATTGAACAGTATTTAGACCCGTACACTGTGCAATATTATTATCAAGTTTTAGACCCGCACACATGCGATATTATTGTCAATATTCACATTATTGACACTAATATTGTGTGTGTGCGGCTAGCCATACAATATTTTAGGCGATCTAGCGCGACTTGTCTTGTAATAATAAGACCCATACGTTTCTGCACTAATTAGTACAAGGATTTAATCTAACACAACAGGTAATCATTCACGGTGAAGAAAAAAAAGTCACGATTATAAAACCATTTTTCTCTACAGTGAGTACCTACCATCTTATACCTACTCATAAAGGCTGAATTATTTAAAGGTCAAAGTGAAAAAATATCTCGTTACCATAAGATTTGCTACCCCTATCCTCCTTCCGATTTGAAAGGTTCGAAAGTAATTCATAGAGCGAAGGGCACTCGCATGACCGTCTTTACGACATTTTTGTGATGAATAAGATTACTTATGGTAATACGGACTCTTTGATTGAACCGTCTTTCATTCAGATCCACAGCTGCGTGTAAATAATAAAAAAACCGGTCAAGTGCGAGTCGTACTCACTCACCGAAGGTCCCGTACGGATGGTGGACCTGGATGGCGATATTACAGAACGATACTCAGTCTCACCTTGAGCATAGATTTAAAGCCATTTGATTGGTTGAAATTCCTATACCTACTACACTAGTTTTAAGCCATGATCAATCTGTTAAGGGTGTATTACAGAAACTAACTCAAGACATAATAATTACTTGAGACTATTTTGAAGCCATTTGATTGGTTGAAACTAGTCTCAAGTAATGATTGGTAACTGTGTAATTATTAGTAGTAATTTGTGTAATTATTTGATTTGATTTGACTTATACTTATGTATTTTTATTTTATTTTCTTTGATTAGGTATACTGACATGTGTTAGGTTACATAATTATTCTACTGTTAAGTATTTACCTATAGCTTTTTCTGTTTTAAACCTCAGTGTAACTTTATTTAATATTTCTTTTGATTTATATAATTTTACATAAAAGTAATTGACAGACAGAATTGTGTTGCTGCGGAGTTTGTTGCGCCGTTTCTTCTTCGCAGCTAAAACACTAGGAAGCGGTGAAGGGCGGGCGTTTTTGGGGGCTGTCTTATGTATGTTGACGTTCAAAAAGAGCTAATCATTTAGCCCACTTTGAATAAATGACTTTTGATTTTGATTTTGAATGCTTGAGTCGAATTAAGTTCTATGAAACAACCCAATATATCACCAAGGCATTATTTCTATTTATAAGCTAATATTTCTGTCATTAATTCACAAACACAGCACCACAACTCATATCTCAGTCAGTACCAACCTTCCTAACTCACGTCCCATTATGTTGGCAACATAAATTTTTGGCACACATCAAAACAATGCTGCCATTATGACGAACAAAGCAGTTCCTAAGTTTAACGTATAATTCCGTGACGTATCGTGGGCGTGTTGGTGATTTAGTGTGGGATATGGTATGTTTGTGTCATTAGATTGTCAGGAGTGGGTGTTTGGAAGTAGTAGGTTTCATTTGAAATGAAAATATCTTTTCACCAAAGATTTAAATCATAGATGCGCCCTACCGTGTCAAAATATGGTCACGTTTCCAAAGTCGATTTCAATGACATCTGAAGTATTAATTATAGTATTGTCTCGCTCGCTCATACCGAATATTGCACACTATCGTTCTCTGTCTAATTTGTGAGTTCACACGTCTCTATAAGGACACATTTTCGCGGGATGTTAGTACGGTGAGGGCACATCTACGATTGAAATCTTTGTTTTTCCTTCCTTTCCTTTGGGTCCCTTGGGTTCCTTTTTTACCATTTTGGTACGAAACCCTAAAATAAAAATACTGTATCCACAACAGCTACCTTATCTATCAGTAACATCATGCACGTTTGCATTTAACTCCTTTTTGTGATTCCCACAAACCGTGCAAGAACACACAGTTAAATACAAGCGTTTATGTAACTAATCTAAGTGCAGTAACCTTGGCAACGCGCCCGCTGATAAGACCAGTTAAAGAATGGTGAGGACAGGAATATTAAATGAGACCAGATAAGGGAAATGTATGCAACGTTGAAATGACGTTAAGACCATGGTGACGATTTGACGAAAGCATACCTATCTCTTTTTAGGGTTCCGTACCAAAATGGTAAAAAAGGAACCCTTATTGTGCGACTTCGTCTGTCTGTCTGTCTGTCTGTCTGTCACACCTGCTTATTTCAGCAACTACTAATGCTATCGACTTGAAATTTGGAACAGTTATAAAGAATGCTTGTCCAACTTTATTGCAAATAAAAAAATTAAAAATATATTTTTATTTTCATTGCAAAAGGGAGCCGGAGTGGGGGTCCAAAATTTCAAAGTGGGGTTACTGGGTCAAATGACATATCATATGAAAGGGCTTGATCTGTACATTTCAAAATATATTTTCATTTAATTTTATGTCTCACAGTTTTTGACATATGATGAAAAATGTCTAAAAAAATACCATTCCCCCCCCCTTATCTCCGAAGTTTGCGGAGTAAAAAATCTGAAATAATTAGAGTTGATAGGAATTGACCCAAATATGGCACCAAAAATAAAACGATGTTTCTATCTAGTACAGTTTTTTCAAAATCATCAAAATTCTTTCACAAACAAACTTAGTTTTGCGGTCCGGTTTTTTTCACTTTATACGTCCAAAAATGATACGGAACCCTCGGTGCGCGAGTACGACTCGCACTTGGCCGGTTTTTAACTGAAGAATCGAAATAGGATGAAGCGATTATCGTCGTAATTCGCAAGTAAATTGGTAATAGACGACTCACTAACTAGGGAAACGATTATGTTTAGCAGTAGACTGCGATAGGCAGAGTTAATTGATAATCCTGATTTGATCTCTGAGATGTCTTTTAAAGTAAATTAGAAGCGACAGCTTCTACTTTCACTGCTGCATATGAGAATAAAAGTGTTGATGACTTTTGGTCACTAGAGGTTGCTAGAGCTAATAAGGAAGCGCTGTGGTGACAGCCGGGACTTGTTTGTCCCCTAAGCTGTCAGCACAGCGAGTCCGTCCTCATTTTAAAGGGTCGGCAATGCGCAAGTGATGCTCGGTGTTGCAAGCGTTTTATAGCCTGCAGTGGCCGCTTGCCATTGTTAAAAAAAGTATTTTTATAAAGGAAAGCACTGCTTGTCTTCTAATGCCATGTTGTTTCAACTTACAGTTACGTATCTGTAACCGTCAAATATGGCGGCTTGTACGACAATTTCATACTGACTTAACGATTACGTACTGACTTACGAATACAGATGGTTTGAAGCAACCCGCCCTAAGTCTCCTTTAGTTGCGTTTTAACACGATTTTATTCTTTGCTCAACCACACGAATTTTTATTATGAAATCTTAAATACACAAACGTCAAATTGTATGTAACTTTAAATAGACACCTTTTAAAGCCAACATCTTTCAGTACTAACAATACACCGTATACCTACCTATACTGTTGGTACAAACAGTTACCCGCAGTATCGCACAATAGCCGTGTGTAATTGTTTTGCTAAAACGCAAAACGTGTTAATTTCCCGGCAGCGCACAAAAGAGCGAGATAGCATTCATCTGGCGGCGCGATAACGCCAACAAAGTGGTTCACGAGGGGCCAACATTGTGCAGTGGCGGGGAAACAGAGAGGCAAGACGGATTGTTCTTTGAAATTGGTGGTTTTATTAGGTAAGCTTTAAGGTAAGCTTGTAGGGTTGTATTACAGAACTTAACTCAACACTCAAGAATTATATGAGACTAGTTTTAAGCCTGATTGGTCGAAACTAGCCTCAAGTAATGCTCGATGCTTGAGTTAAGTTCTGTATACGACCTAGACTGCTAGGATACAGAGGTAGAGTAGGGGCATTCAAGCATATTTCACTTGACTTGGATTCTGCGCTTCAATTAGAGAATAGAGTAGGTATGTTTAAAGAAAATTAGAAAAGAACATAAAAATATAATATTGACTGAATTACCAAGTTGAATGGCAATTCCTTTGGTCATGTGAAGAATCGACTATTTTCTGCTTAACCTATATTATGATGTAAATGAATGATCCTTAAAATATCGGCACTTAATTTGAAAGTATGTACCTTATTTAATTAGGCTTACTGAATTACTGATACCTACCTTAAGAAGTTACTGTGCTTACTAAAACAGTTCATAACAAGACTAGTTTGTACTTAACTTGCGCAAGTTGACCTACTGTATTCCACTCACTGTGCAAGTACACAGGGGTAAATTACGTTGGACATCGCTTTGCTCACAGTTCAGACACGAAGCCATTTCTAGACATTACACGTTAAATGTTGCCCGCTGATAGCACAGACAATGTGGACGCATCTAGCTGACGAGTTCTTGTGCAATGATAAGATTTTCTATGGTGTTTTTATGTAAAGGAAAAGTTAAGACAGAAAAATGTATAACGGCCTTAATTCAAGAAGAAGGACACGAAATTATTTTCTTATATTTTATATTAAGAAAATAATAATAAAATTAATCAAAATACTCACCCCTATTATGTCCTCATAAGTGGCAAAATTTGGCTATACTAATATAACGGTGTATACAGTCCGGCCGCTGAGAGACGTTCCTGACAGGTGATTGTATGGGCGACGAAACTTGGCAGTGGAAAATATTTTACGATTAAAAATATTTTAATCGTTTAAATGTACTATTGATACTAATTTAAGGAAAATTCTTATTAAAACATCAATTTAGGGTAAATTAAAATAGTGTAGAGCTAAAATTAGCATGTGTCAGGAACGCATTCTCTCAGCAGTCGGAGTGTAATAATAGCTAGGTACAATTTTTTTTATAACTATTCATGTATTTTCGAGCTACGCGCTTAGCTACGGCGTAGCGTGCAAGGCGCTACGCCGTAGCCGAGCTACGATTGTGTGACATAAAACATTTGTGTGATAATTTCAAGACCACGTTTTGGTGAAATTATCTAAAATTCCAATGTGTCATGTACAAGATACAAGGCTGAATAAGCAAAAATAGATTGCTCAAAATAGGTGCTACCCAAGTGAATGCGGTCGCTCGGCCGTCTAGGTCGTAAATAATTGATAGATTGGATCTAGTTCACACTGTTTTTAACAATCAACTGGCAGTCACCTGAGTGAACAGACCAATTAGAAGATACTATCTGACCTATTTTTGTTTGGTGTGCTTACCCATTTACGGAGTTCTACAATTTTTATTTTATTTTCATTTACTCCTTTATTGTGATAGTATGTAGAAAGCGTAACTGCTGTGTGGTTCTGGATGGATGGATAGATGGATGGATGTTTGTTACTCAATCACGCCCGAATGACTGAACGGATCTGGATGAAATTTGGCATAAAGATAGATTATAGTCTGGAATAGCACATAAGCTACTTTCTATCCCGGAAAAACGTACGGTTCCCGTGGGATAAATTTGTAATTTCCACGCAAACGAAGTCGCGGGCAATAGCTAGTTTTTTTATATGTATTGATAATAGCAACAAATAGAAGAACAAATCATCAGTTTGCGGACATAAAACTGTCCATAACTCTTCAACAATATCATAAACTGTCAAGTTTTGCAAAAGGGATCAAAGTGGAAGCCGTAACGTCATCAAATAAGGTAGGGGTCAAGCCCGCACCGTCTGCCGCCATACTCGATAAGTCACGGCCAAGGGTAAAAGGTCCTTTTTAGGGTTCCGTGCTAAAACAAGGAATTTGTAACCCCACGTTTAACCTTTTAACGTATGTTTTAAAGTACTGCAATAATTACATAGGATGTCAGGTTAAACGAGTAACGTAATAAAGGACAACTGAATACCCCAGTATTTCTACTTCAATCAGTTATGGAATCAATATTGAAACCACGAAAAAATACTGTTCCGTAAAAAATTAAACCCGAACGAAGCGTTTTGATTCCACTTTCATTGTGAAAACCGCCAAACAGTGGAATGCACTGCCCGAGTGGGTGTATAAGTACCTAACTAGTGACTTGCATCGGCTTGGTGACATTGTGATTAAACATAATACACAATCATAAATTCTTCAAGAAATTCTCCAATTTATGGTGAAAACCACATCAAAATCAATCATGTAAAGAAAGAAAGAAAAATATTTATTTAGACACAGCACATAAAAGACACAGACATTATGATAAGGTACCTACAGCACAACAGAACACAAAACAATAAAAATAAATACAAAAACGTTAGGTACACAAATTTGCGTTCCCGCAAAGGTTTAATTGTGTCTCACGTTGTTTCAAAGTACTAAGCGAATACATAACCAAATTACTTTGATGCTACTTAGAGATAAGTTTTGTGTTTAACATTACCTCAATAGCTCATCTCAGTACCTACCAGTACCATGCATGCGGTTTGGCCCAAAATATTTGTCCAACATTTGTTCCAACACCATCTGTCGACAACAATGGTATTACCTACATTGCGTGTCAAAATAACGAAACGGTCCCGCTGAGTAGGAAGAATGAAAACCGTGATTACGTGTCACGGAGTTACCCAAGCTATTCTCGACTTTAACGTACAGTGATAAGGTTGAAAATGCGGTGGAGTTGTGAAAGATGGTTTAACTGTAGGGATTGAAGACCTGCCGTGCCTTCATTAGCTCCCATTAGGTTCGGGTAAAGGGAAAAAATTGAAGGGAATCCATTAGCATTATCTGTGGAGCAAATTTTTGCTGTATGCTGTGTGTATCTGTGGTGATGGACACGTGTATTTTAAGGTATTGCTATTTTTATTTTGGGCTCTGCTTTGTTTGCTTAATTTGTCAATGGTACACTTTTAATACTTAATAAAAATATTTGAAATAATGTGTATGTGAAATAATGGTTTCTGGGTCATAAGATAAGGAATCCTAAATGGACCTATAATCCTTATACCCCCATAATATTATAGCACTTAGTTGAATGATAATTTTGGTTTAAGTCTGTATAGCATAAGCATAGCATAATCGGCCTATAATGTTCCCACTGCTGGGACACAGGCCTCCTCTGTGAGAGGGAGTGGACCGTAGTCCGCCACGCGGGCCCAGTGCGGGTTGGTGGACGTCACAATATGTCTTCGAATTTTTGGTTCTAGGACATGCCGGTTTCCTCACGATGTTTTCCTTCACCGTTAAAGCAAGTGATAATTAATTTCTAATACGCACATGACTTCGAAAAGTCAGCAGTGCGTGCCTCGGAATCGAACTCGAATCATTCGTTGTGGGAGGCACATGGTTAAACCACTAGGCTATCACTGCTCATGCTCATAAGTCTGTATATAATAGTTAAACCATGATTTTCAATAAAAGGCATTAGTGGCAAAGAGTGAGGGGAAACTGGTACAATAAAAATAGTAAAAAATATACATAATTCCGTTTAATTTGTGTCATACCTATTCGCCTGTTCAAAATATGTAACCAAATACAGGGAAAAAACTAATAGGTAAGTAAAACGGAAAAAAATATTATTTTGTTATTATTTTATTGTACTGGTTCCCTCACCTTTCGCCACTGAAGGGCATAGAGTTTAGTCACAAATGTATAAGTTACTAATTTAATCAGGCGCGGTCGCAGCCGACGATTTTGGGGGGGGGGGTCATACCGCAGCTGAAGGCTTTAGGGGGGGGTCATACCGATTAATGCTGACGTGCTATACCGTGAATTACCGTGTTTGGCGCATTTTTGTACGATTTTGGGGGGGGTCATATCCCCCGTGACCCCCCCCCATAGGACCGCGCCATTAAAACATTACACTTTTAGAAGAAAAATAACTATAAACTAGAAATAAATGTTCTGAAATGTTCATTGAGTTTTGCTAACGGTTATACATTGAGATAAGCGTTAGCAAAATATCTAAGCCTCAGATCATAGAAACAAGGGAGATGTGCCAAGGCGCTATTGAATTTGATGCTTTGATATTATCAATGTAATCAATAATCATGTTGCCGCCGATAAGATTTATATACAATGTTTTAGATTAATGTGAGTGACGAGTGAATAACATTATTATGCGCCTGCCACACACTCGACGAGTGGCATGGGAAGTAGCGAGGAAAGGAGGCAGAGACATAGTGTGGCAACATTACTCGTCATGCCACACGTCATACTCCTCGTCCTCTCTCTCTCTCTCTCTCGTCTCGTCCGGCAGAGAGGGCAACATCGCGGCAAATCACGGCAGCGCGAGGAGCATAGCGATGAGCAGCGCAAGGAGCATAGTCTGGCAGGCGCATTATATTGAGGGTGTGCGGCATTTTTAATGTGTGGGAGACAATTATATGTAAACCATAGATGCATCGCCCGTGATCTATAGTGGTAATAATAAAGTAAGAAAGTTGCAAGTCACACACGAAATAGTTTTGCGGCTGTACGTCATAAAGTGTAATTAATTATTTCAGATTTTTCGCCCCGTAAACTTCGGAGATAAAGGGGGGGGGAATGGTATTTTTTTGGACATTTTTCATTTTATGTCGAAAACTGTGAGACATAAGATAAAATAAAAATATATTTTGAAATGTGCAGATCAAGCCCTTACATATGATATGTCACTTGACCTAGTTTCCCCACTTTAAAATTTCGGACCTCCACTCCGGCACCTTTTGCAATGAAAATAAAAATATTATTGGACTTTTTTCATTTGCAATAAAGTTGAACAAGCATTCTTTATAACTGTTCCAAATTTCAAGTCAATAGCAGTAGTTGCTGAAATAAGCAGGTGTGACAGACAGACAGACAGACAGACAGCCAGACAGACAAACGAAGTCGCACCATAAGGGTTCCTTTTTTACCATTTTGGTACGGAACCCTAAAAATCAGCTGTTCCATACATATAAGTTCACATAGCATAAGCATAGCATAATCGGCCTATAATGTTCCCACTACTAGGACACAGGCCTCCTCTGTGAGAGGGAGTGGGCCGTAGTCCACCACGCGGGCCCAGTGCGGGTTGGTGGACGTCACATGTTTTTCTTATTTTTGGTTCTAGGACATGCCGGTTTCCTCACGATGTTTTCCTTCACCGTTAAAGCAAGTGATAATTAATTACTAATACGCACATGACTCCGAAAAGTCAGTGGTGCGTGCCTCGGGATCGAACTCGAACCATTTGCCGTGGGAGGCACATGGTTAAACCACAAGGCTATCACTGCTATAAGTTCACATAACAAAATGTATGAAAGAGCTGGTTTTTTTTTCGAGATTTCAAGGTTGGTCCCATAGTAAAAGCTGTTCAGAATGATGAGTACCTACAATGACCTCTTTTCGTATTTTTACTGACAAAATTTACATCCAGTATATTTAATAATCACCTTGTTTCTATGATCGGAGATCTGAACATATGAGTTCGGACTACATCTGAAATTCGTCTATCTAGCGCGATCCGTGCCCAGATAATACTACCGGGGAACTACTATTCTGTCCTAATATTATTCATTGTGCTGTGGAAGTGATTTTACGGACAAAATGCTGGAACACGTTTATTTGAACCTTTCAGAGAAACTATATCGATAATGTTTCTGAATTTTTTGTGCGTTTGTGATTGTTATTTGTTAATATATTATAGTGTGTTGTTAAAGGCGTGTAACGGCCTAGTTTTTTGACAATTTCTTGCTTCAATTGTATAACCGTGAGTTGAGATCTATTTTGTGCAACTGAGTAGAACAATTGCCGCAATCTTGCAGTATAGCCCGGATATTGCAATGAAATTCAATGATGGTATATTATAATAACTGCTGTACGATATAGATCTCAACTCTCGGCTATACAATTGCAGCAAGAAATTGTGATGGTTGTCATACTTAAGTGGTGATGATTGTGGTAGGTTAAGCACTTATGGTAATTCCTCAAAAAACAACCATCGTAGCCATCATCCACTTACATGATAATACGTGCAATTTTAGCCCTCTAATTTTTGATACACAGAATATGGTTCTGGTTCTCATATTCTCAAATAGCTACTGATAATTCTTTTAATAGTTCACAACAAAACTTGATAAGTTTAAGTAAAAAAATAATCTCATAAATGTATTTTGGTTTCCTGATAGTTCTTATTATAGACCAGAACACAAATTAAGCCTATTCAACACTAGCGCTTAATATCAGATCGCCATCAACAATAAATAAAAAATCCTAGCTCACTGTTATTTCTTCCAAATATCTTCCAAAACATTAATATACGATCCAGTTATTTTCTATAATGGCACTTTAGGCACTTCATTCACATCTCTAGTACTTTATTTCTTTTCAAGCACTGGCACTAAAGCTTTCAACATGCCCTAAATAAACTCCCTGCGACATTATCTATGTCTGACAGCCTGAAGATTACTCCAGGTCTCCAAGGCGTTATCTATCTCGATAAGGTCGACAATACATAGGATGAAATTCTCTAGGATGAAATCCTAAATCTATACTAATATTATAAAGCTGAAGACTTTGTTTGTTGAACGCGCTAATCTCTGGAACTACCAGTCGGATTCGATAAATTCTTTTTGTATATGATAGCCAGATTCATGATGAATATAGTATAAGTTATTTAACATCACGCTACGACCCTTAAGAGCTGAGTAACGGGGTTGAAACCGCGGGGAATAGCTAGTAATATTACAATGAGAAAATATGTTTGCTTGTTACCGTTTCACGCATAAACCACTGAACCGTACCCCGATCATGAGTTTTTTTGACGTGTAGTATCGTTAACGTAAGCATAATATTTTGAATTGAAAATACACGTTTGTTACACAATATTTATATAAATTAAATACTTAAATAATTTCTCTGTATTTTTTAAAATGTGCAAATTGTATAAAATTTAAGTTTATATTAATATTATAATTAAATATATTAATATTTTAATATAATTTTTAATCAAAATGTTCCAGGACTGCTGTATTTTAAATTCACAATATGCTTACGTTAACGAAACTATACGTCAAAAAAACTCATGATAGGGGGGTACCGATTATCATACAATTTTGCATAATCGTTATCAGGGGTACAAAAACGAACATAGGGTACTTATCATCCAGAAAAAAAGTACTGTTCCCGAGGGAAAGAACAATAACTTTCGACGATCATAATTAGGACGTTAGATGGCGCTACGTTTATGTTACGTGAACGAAGTCGCGGGCGAAGTGCTAGTAACAAATAACTGGGACGAATCTGGGGAAATAAATGACTGTAGGATAGATGTGTAGGGCTTCGGATGTCATTTGTCAATGCGATGGAGATTGGATTGGGTATCTCATTCATTTTTCGGTTTGTTTGGAGTAGCAATTGTGATGTAGCGATGATGAAATTCATGAAATAGTTTGGTTTGTTAATAGGTATTCTCTAAGGTGAAGTACTTTCCCAGTCGGGCTGCTCCAGATTTGAGCAAAATAACATTTGTGAAATTATTTGTCCAGTGTTTTAGTGTTAGTGACGAGTGACGAATAACAGTGCTAGATTGAGAGTATGCAGCATTTTTAATGTGTGGGAGATCTCTATATTTACAAAGCAGCGTTTGTAATTGTGATGCACACTGCTTTAAAATTGGTGACAGCTGAACCCGTACTAATTTTCTATGATAACATGTCTCCTTATTTCTATGATTTGAGGTTATAACCAACAAAAAAGGAGCACCTAATACTCAAAGTGAATGAGTCCTCACCCGAACAAATAAAAGTTTTTGCTACCAACAGCATTCGACCCAAATTCCCTTGTCCACATAGATTCCTCACGTCATGTCAGTTTGAGCCGAGTCACGCTTAACTTACTTTCCATTTATTTTTCCGAGGGATCATAGCGTTGGGACACAGGATTAAGGGCGATATCACACCGACGTCACACGACGTCACGCGACGTCAGCCGACGTCAGCCGACGTCAGTGGACGTAAGTCAATGTCTGTTTTAAAAGGACAAAGGTCTTTGTATAGGAGGGATCTGTCACTCCACTGAAGCTTAAAAGGCTTCAGTTGTGATAAAAGAGGTTTTGGCTTTGTATGATAATAAAATATAATGTTAGGAATTTAATGTGCTTCAAGAATTGTTTTGTAAAGTTTTTGTGTTTTAGTTTTTTTTTATAACAAGTTATATAAATGAATAGTGACGGCACGGTTGTCGTAGTGACTAAGCGATTGGCTGCAGCGCAGCGTGTGGTGGGTTCGATTCCCGCACGAAACAAATATTTATTTATTCCGGCCACAATTTACGAGGAATCCTAGTGTGGGGCAACGATTTTTAGGGTTCCGTACCTCAAAAGGAAAAACGGAACCCTTATAGGATCACTTCGTTGTCTGCCGTCAGTCACCGGACCATAATTGGAGCCATCTGCTCATAGATGACACCACTAGAAGTATGCAGTAGCGCCATCTATGATCATATATCGGAACCCTTAGGGCGCGAGGCATACTCGCACTTGTCCGGTTTTTTTAAATGAAGTCTGTTTTTCCTATTCTATTTTTTTCCTTTACGTTTTTTAAAAACAATTTATTTTTAATATTATGAAAGAAATACGTTATTACAATGTTACGGCCATGTTAAGCTACGGCATGTAAATCACTTATAAAAAAAAAATATTATTACAATTTAGTAGGTGAATTTTATTCAAAGTTCGATTTTGATCTGGCGTTAAATGTGAACCTTATCAGAATATCGACAAAATATATGGAACAGCTGATATTTTTTTCGTCATTTCAAGGTTGATCCCGTAGTAAATCGAACTAGCATTTATCGAATACTGAAATACCCTCTTTGAATATTCCTTCCGTTTACCCTGTCACCCAGTATTAAAAAGTCTACAGTCCAACAGTGGCGAAGGGTCCCTACAATACGATTCCTACCGGCTTCCCTTTGAAAAATAGTACTGGCAGTATTGCCTACTTTTATTAATTAGCTTTTTGTGGCCAGATAAGCATTTGTAGCTCCGGCTTACCTCTTACAAAAACTGACCCTCGCCACTGCAGTCCAATATCTTACTTAGCTTATAATATTCCAGAGACGAGAAACATTTTGATTAAATCATACTGGCTGTAATTTAATCTGACGCAGTCTGTTTTTTCCTTTCGATCGGTGTCGGTACAAATAAATAATGAAGCCGAGCGCTCGTTTTAAATCTGACTTTTGTATCTGAATACCGTATTCCTCATTTTTCCGTAATGATACGTACTTCAATACGAATTTCTCATTATTGATGGAATATTCCGATTTTGTATGTAAAGGATGCGGACAATTGGGGAATGATTATGATTTGTATAGATAAAATGAGGATTTTTTAGGCTAAGATATAGATCTCATATAGTGAAATCTTTTGGGATTATTGTTCTTTATTTAAAACATGTTTTAGAACACAATAGAAAAATAACACTATACAATATACAAATAATAAAATAATTATAGTTTTTTTTTTTTATTATCTTTATTTAAGGAGCTTGGTCTATATGACTAAGTCGCTCCGTAAGACTTACATAAACTACTACAGCATTACATAAAATATGTCACCTTAAAAAATACCGAAATATACACAATTATACGCAAATGTATGTTACCTTCGGCTCATACCCACTCGCACAAGTCAGTGTGTCAGTGGAAACGCTAAAACAGCATTACAGCTTCCAACTTGCTTAATATCTATATACTGAGATAATAGCTGCGTTCTCAGATCTTCGTTCCTAACACACTCCACGATAATATGAAACGCGTCTTCTATTTTACCACACTCTGAACAATTTGGAGAGGGGACTTTTTTCATCAGATAAGCGAATTTGTTAAGGGGGATATGTCCAGAACGAAGTCGTAAAGCTGTTACAATTTCGGGCCTACCAAGATGACCTTTGTCAAACCAAGGTGATTTCCATGGCTCTCCTTGAATTGTTTTGTACCACAGCCCTTTTTCGACGGATCTCTTATCAAAATACTCCTTCCAACAAAAAAAGCAATGTTCCTTAACATAATGCATACAATCTGTATAAAAAGGCAGTATATCCAGTAGCACACCGTCACTAGATGCTTGTTTTGCCAAGCAGTCTACTCTTTCGTTTCCTGCTAAGCCAACATGCGATGGGATCCATTGAAGGATAATATTCTTAGACTTGGCCCTCAATCTGACAATCGACTTTATTATGTTGTAAGCAATCGGTGTGCCTCTCATACCAGAGGTGCATCGTGCTATATGTTGGAGAGAACTTTTAGAGTCTGTTAAAATTAAAAAAATTGTTGTCGTTAATTGATTCTATGTAAGATAGTGCCTCGTTAATTGCTAAAAGTTCTAAATACATAATTGAAATATTATTATTAATTTTAAATTTCATAAAACTATCAGATTGAGGGTCAAAAAAAGCTGCCCCCATAGAACAAACATTATCTTTGGACCCATCCGTATAGATTTTATAATACCCTGTATTTATGTTCGAGGTAGTCAATACAATTATTTCGAAGAGCAATGACGTTGTAAAGCCCTTTAGGGTTATTCATAGTATCTATCTGTGTTTTTACAATGTCCCTAATGTCATAGTAACTTATCCAATAATCTAATTTAAATATTTCTATTTGGTCACTGTTATTAATAGCTATACTCTGAAACTTATTTTGGACAAAAATAATTATAGTTAAAAATAGTGCTCCGCAAACAGCGAGGCTTTTTGCCCAAAAAAAAATGTTGTAATATAATTCCGACTAGGTTTCGATATAATCTCATCAATCTCAATCTGCCTTAGATGTCACAAATAGTGTTCTAATATACTAAATGACAACTTCAAACGGATAAGAGAATATCATTTCTGACATAAATGGCATTGAGATTATATCGAAACTGTTGGGGTTTGTAGCCCAACAGTAAAGAATGTTTTGTTATGTTGAAATGTTGAATGTTGAATGTTAATGTTGAATGAGTAGACGACTGCAAACTGTTAAGTTTTTATTGCTACTAAATTAATGTAAATACATAGGTTTAAAGTAATAATGTTTAGTGAGTGTTGACCTAGTAGATAATTGCAACGTTTCAGTCTTAATAATAAAATTATTGCGTGTTGTACAGGTCAATGTACAGCGTAGCTCGTACAGAAACCAAATCTGAACTCATTTTTATTTACGAGAATTGGGCTTCTGGTTACAAAGGTTTGAAGCTGGGTATGTTACTTTATGCAAAATTACCCACCCTAACAAAATAATTGAGGGGTATAAAAGCAAAAACGCCACTGTCCATTTTCGTCCGAATTGAATATGAATATGAATGCCATCTATTAGGTTTTATTGAAGTCATTTTGGTGTATTAACTAGTTCGGAAGCAATGTTCACACTGTCCCATAGAAAATTAAGTTTGAAGTTTGGAGTGAGAAACAAACATTGACACTGTCCTTAACCAATCAAATGCAAAAGCGCCATTGTCCAAACTGACCAATCATAAGACGTCGGCCATGTCGTATCTAAGATAGCGTTGAATTCTTTTTCTACGGAAGTAACTTAACTTTAGGTGCAAATCTGCTACTGTCCATCATTGAGATGCAAAATTGACACTGTCCAGTCGAAATTTTTAGTTATTAGCTGATTCTTGTCGTATATCAATAAAGTTTCCTTATATTATTGGTTTATTTAAAATTCAGAATTAAAAAAATATTTTAATTTATTTTACTCTATACCCATATAGGACAGAGACATTTTTCTTCATTTAGGCTAAATATTGTTTTTGGACAGTGGCATTTTTGCTTTTATACCCCTCAATTATAATAGTATGCGGTCATAAGCTCTAGGGAAAAATGGCATACGACCACAACTATCCTTTGAACATCAGTATGAATAATTATGTATTATATACCTACATTAAAAGATTACGTGTAAGTTGTTGATTTAATAGACGATATTAATATTCAATAGTTTGTACACAACAATGGCAACAAGGCTGGCTATGAGATAGGTTTTTCTTCCCTCTCGACTTTTACGACTTCTGAACATCATCAACAGATACTTTCTCCGCCATCTTCTAAGCTATAGTGTGGTGCTAACCTAAAGCCTGCAATACATGTTGGCCGAGCGTTGTCGAGTGAAGGCCAATACCAACATGTAGATGGCATATTTGCCTTGTCTTGCTATCGTTCGGTGTCACTTGCCTAGTTGGTTGAGTAAAGACAAGCGCCAACGTGTGTAGACCTCATTTGACGCAGCTTGCCACAACTTGCAGTCGCTCGCGACCACTTGCCTCACTTCGAAGCGGTGTCGGTTTTTCTGCACAAATCAAAGGCGCTCGCGCGCGCTCCACCCACAGTGTTCACATGTTTGTCCGCGCGCTATTATGCGCTTGACGTCAAACTTGCCGAACGTCTAGACAGTAGCGCTTGCCTTGTGTCAATTTGTCTAGGCTCGCGTTGGTTTAGACCAACGCGAGCCTTGGCTTGCGCTTGGCCAACATGTATTGCAGGCTTAACAATGTAGTCCGCAACGCCAATTTGCAATTTCATAGAATACAGCGACCCAAGAGGGCTTGTGCAGAGTTTTGTTTATATTTGTACAAAATATGATAATATCTCCGCGCTCTGGGACTCGGCTTACGAAGATGTCTTTTATCAAACACGTTTTTGTAAAACGATCCTTTGTTCAATTCACAAAGATGTTTTTGAATGTATGAGACGATATACTTATCATAAAGTATTGTCCGTTTAAATATTTAAAGACGGCTACTATCATTGGCTTTGTTGTAGTGTAATATTTTGTTTATTTTTCTGAATATAGTTTTAGATTTTGTTATCCTACTTCTTCAGTAAATCTTCTGGGCATTCACCTCTTCTGAAAAGGATAGTTAAAGTTATGTAACCAAATAAGTCCCAGTAAATTCTACCGTTGATTCTGCCACCTATACTAATATTATTTTTATTTTTTATTTTTATTTTATTTATTCGGGAAAACAAACAGTTACACAATAGATATTACAAAGAAGTAATTATAAAATTACAAACGTGAAGAGTTTGTTTGTTTGTTTGAACGCGCTAATCTCTGGAACTACTAGTCAGATTCGAAAAAATCTTTTTGTATATGATAGCCAGATTTGTGAGAAATAGTAATAAGCTATTACAACCCTTAGGAGCCGAGCAATGGGGGTGAAACCGCGGGGAACAGCTAGCCACATTATATGGATAAATAATTATAATTGAACTCGAATGACAATGACTAAGTTCTCCGTATACCTACAACTTATTACTAAAAATGTTTAAACATATTAAAGCGATGTTATGCTTATTTAATGTTATTAAATATATAAGAGATTTTCAAAAACAACTGACACGGGCAGGGACCCATGCCCCTATGAGACGTAAAAAGAGGTTTCCAATTTCAACTGATTCAGACATGAAATTGAAGCTCAGTTGGTTAGAGCACTGCCCCGATTTAGGCAGAGGTCGCGGGTTCAAACCCTGCCTGTGTCAGTTGTTTTTGAAATCTCTTAAATATTTAATAACGCCTAACAATAATTTATACAAAAGCAACCACCCAACAGCACAAAATCATATTCCCTCAACAATACAAACTGGTGCAAGCTAGCCATCCGTTAAACTAGCACCATCTCAGATCATAGAAACAAGGAGATGTGCCAAGGCGCTATCGAGCTTGATGCCTGATCTTGAGCAAATTGCTCATATTAAAAACGTTCGCGCTGGCGACGAACCGAACACGATCGATGGTATAAATACAGTGTTTTAGTTTAGTGCTAGTGTTGAGTGACGATTAACAGTGTTAGATTGATGTTCAATGCGTGGGAGATCTTTTTATTCACAAGAAGCGCTTAATTATGCGCGTAATTGTGTCGAAAAATGTACTAAAAGTGGCATCAGTTGTTCCCGTACTAATTTGCTATGATGGCATATCTCCTTGTTTCTATGATCTGAGAGCACCATCAAGTAATGCACCTGAATAGCGTTAGCATTCATTGCATTTTAGCCTACTGCACGCGTAATATATTTTCACTGTAACTGTTCGGTAATGCCGGTATTTATAGACGGGATAGAAACATTCAGTTCGGGATTAAGCCTGCATGTGCGTTGTTTACCCAGATCGTAGAAACAAACGGATTTGACGTTAACACAGAAAATTAGTACGCGAACCACTGTCACAACCACAAATGCTTATTGGTAAATACAGAGATCCCCACACACAAAAAATGCCGCACATCCTTAGTCTAACACTGTTTTCGTCACTTATCACTCACAATAAACTAAAACACAGTATATTTTTAATGGTGATTCTACCCATCATACTGAATAACTTTCCCTAAGACCAATTGAAAAAAAAAAAAAACTTTTCATACATTCTGACAACTTTTGCATTATTTTGCCTATTATTTTGTTGATTTTTTGGCGAATTGGGTATAGGTTTCATAGGAAAAGTTATTCAGTATGACGGATAGAATCATCCCTATAACGGATGCAGGTGACCAAAGGAACAGCCTGTATACAAATTACATGTAAACCATAGATACGTTACCCGCGATCTAAAATGGCGACAAAAAAGTAAGGTAATTGCCCACCATTCATTTAGTCATGCACCAACCAGTTTCTTGGCTGAACGTCATTTCTTGCAACATTTTGCGAAAAAAAAACCTACTAAACAAGAGGTATGTATCTAGGTATGCTAAGTAAGGCATTCCTTTTCTTTCCCTTTTTTGCACATATGCACTGATATGTAGCTATTTCGCTATTTAAAGTATTTGCGCCATTTTTTAGTACAGAGATGTTGGTGTATGACGTGTCTATATAATAATACGTCATTGCCTGTATAAACCATCCATCATATTCGGTGTGTCAGCAATATGATCACATTGACCATGCCAAAGTATCAAGTTCCATAGCATCTTGGCACATCTCCCTTGTTTCTATGATCTCAGGTTGTTTAGTAGGATATTAAACGCACATTCGTAGTCCTGCGCTTAGAGAATATCCAGGATAGTAAATGACTTTGGGAAGTCAAAATAGTTGCAATAGATTTTTGTTTCGATACGAAAAAACGTTCGGTAGGAATTTGAAACGAGCTCGCATTCCTTTTTATTCGATACTCGTTCAACAAGGGATGTGCAATTTAAAAATGGAACGCGTATCGAGTTATTTTTTATTTAATAATATAGGCTTACGTTGGATCACCATCTCGCCCTCAGATCATAGAAACAAGGAGATATGCCATCATAGCAAATTAGTACGGGAACAACTGATGCCCCTTTTAGTACATTTTTCGACACAATTACGCGCATAATTAAGCGCTCCTTGTGAATAAAAAGATCTCCCACGCATTGAACATTCCGCACACCCTCAATCTAACACTGTTAATCGTCACTCAACACTAGCACTAAACTAAAACACTGTATTTATACCATCGATCGTGTTCGGTTCGTCGCCAGCGCGTACGTTATTAATATGAGTAATTTGCTCAAGATCAGGCATCAAGCTCGATAGCGCCTTGGCACATCTCCTTGTTTCTATGATCTGAGATCTCGCCTGATGTTAAGCAATGATGCGGTCTACGATGGAGCACGCTTGCCTAGAAGAAACTAATTCGCTCGCGACTTGAAGACACCCAGATTGTTACTATTGGCGAACACCCATTCCGGCAGCGCATTCCACTCTTTAATAAACTTAATGTGCTTGCCTTGTACCGCACCCATTAGAATCAGTTCTACAAACACCCAAATCTGAACATTCATAGGAAAAAAAACAAAAATAATGTCCACAATCAACTCAAAACCGTGTATAAAACTTTTTCTTCAATTCCAATGTACGGCCAAAAACAAAAGCGCACTCATGGGTGTTCCAAACAAAGTACGTTATTGGAGAGCTAAGTGAATTGTATGACCAAACACCGGCCGGCGCTGGCACTAAGGCACTGAGGCCAACACTGACGCTGCTAACAGAAAAAAAGTACAGAAACCCAACTTTGAACGAAAAAAGAAAATTGCAACGTCAAAATGGTTCGTGCTCAAAGATTTAAATCGTAAATGTGCCCTCACCGTACTTACATCACGCGGAAACGTGTCCATATTATGAGCAATGTATTCGTGTGAGCTCACAAATTAGACAAAGAACGATAGTGTGCAATATTCGGTATGAGTGAGCGATACAATACTAGATAATTGATACTTCAGATGAATTCGACATTGGAAACGTGGCCATATTTTGACACGGTAGGGCGCAACTACGACTTAAATCTTTGTTTGTGCTAAATATTTTGAACCCTAGATACCTTAAACTATGTCACCGGCATGTTATGATGCCCGATTTAAAGTTTGTCCGCTCATAAAGTTTCGTAAAAATTTACAACTACTTTTGAAAGAACAAATGCTTATCTTTATTGTAAATAGTGACGCGTCACTATCAATTATAAAGTATACACCTCAGATCACAGAAACAAGGAGATATGCCATCATAGCAATTAGTACGGGAACAACTGATGCCACTTTTAGTACATTTTTCGACACAATTACGCGCATAATTAAGCGCTCCTTGGGAATAAAAAATCTGCCACGCATTGAACATTCCGCACACCCTCAATCTAACACTGTTAATCGTCACTCAACACTAGCACTAAACTAAAACACTGTATTTATACCATCGATCGTGTTCGGTTCGTCGCTAGCGCGTACGTGTATAATATGAGCAATTTGCTCAAGATCAGGCATCAAGCTCGATAGCGCCTTGGCACATTTCCAATAATTGTTCTTTCAAAAGTAGTTGTCAATTTTTACGAAACTTTATGAGTGGACTTAAACGTCATAGCGTGCCGCAGATATAGCTGGCACTTCTGTGTTTACCTACTTCTTGGACCAGGATACTAACAAAGACACGTTCCAGATACAATCAGACTGAGTGCTCCCGCGGCTGCCTTTGTGTCTTCGGGGCTAGGGCATCAAAAGGCGAACACGCCGTGACTGGCTCGGGGCTTCGAAGGTGCCAGAGCATTGGGAGATGCGAAAGCAAATGAACTATTTGTTGGTTTTGTACGCGTGTATTGTCCGGTATGTGAACTTTGATTAATTCCTACACTTTCAAAGGCTTTCAAAGGGATTTCAAATTTCAACTGATTCAGGTGAAGACAGTAGTTCAGTGGTAAGAGCGACGCTATTACGGTTCGGCAGAGGTCACAGATTCAAATCATATCAGTTGTTTTTGGAATCTCATAAATGTTTAAAATTCACAAAAGTATATCTCCCGTTTAATTTTTATCCCAAATCAATGTTCAAAACTAAATTCTTCAATATTGCCACCGCGTCATTTTACTGCTCTTATAAAATCTAGATTTCTACGAACAGCGTGTCGGGTTCCGCTGCAAGCTATAAACTTAGCTGTAAAATCCAAAATTTAAAAAGAACCGAGATATTCTAGCAAAACTATCTTTTATTGGATGTACGTAGGATTCCTTAGAAATTTTTAGCCAAATTTCGAATTTTTCCTGTATTTCGTTGTTATTGATAAAATAATGTAACATAGCATAAAAAATGTGCCTCGCGTTTTGCGGATGTGTAAATAAGGGATTGCAGTTGGATGGTAAGGGCTCTTTCTATTTAGATATTAGCTCCCTTACTTATAAACGCCTGTTAATTTTAACCATCGATCAAATATACAATGCTCCTTGTCATTTCTATGCCAATGAATAGAGATGGCAATTGACTTTAGAGCTGTTTGATTTAATCATCGTTTATAAGTAGGAGGGTTGGTGTCGGTTTGCTGCGCACCTCGCCGGTTGTTTTTGTCCATACTATTGACACATCGAGAGCACCGTCCGATTGTCTTGCGGCAACCGTGCGGGCGTCGCACGATAACCGGACGGCGCTCTCGACGAATCAACACTAAGACACATTTTTCGATTGTGAACCTAAAGCCCGATTCTCGTAAATAAAAACGTTCAAAATATAGTTCCGATTCGGTTCCGATCTAGTCTCTATGTCTTAGCGTCGCCGCACAAGTGGCTGCTACTTGTGACCCGTGTGCGGCGACGGTTAAGGCGAATCACACACCGCCCCGCGCTACGCTGCGGGGTGCGTGGCGACGGAACAAAAGCCAGGCGCGTGAATGCGTTTTCAGTGTGTTGCACCATGCGTGATTTCTATACAAATACAGGTACTTACTTGCAAACAACGTAAGATCACGCATTCCCGCGCTACGCTGCGTGATGCGGTCCAGTGTGCGAATCGCCTAAATGTCTTAAATGGTATTCCCTTAACCGTTTGACGTTGTCATTTAGTACATGAGAACACCAGTGACATTTCAGGCATTGAGATTATATCGAAACCAAATCGGAATTATATTTTGAACATTATTATTTACAAGAATTGGGCTTCTGATTTTAATCACAACATACTTATTTATCAATCAGCCAAAACGTTCAACTAAGAAAGAATTATTCGATCCGATATATCTTCAAAAGCTTTTACTATGGAAGGCGTTGCGATCGTGAGGAGTCTCCTGGGCGGGTCACGTATCGGCTCCAATATCCGGCTTCGGCTAATGGAAGCCGACGGAAACGCCCGAAGCCGACGACTTGCATCTAGAAGTCGGTTTAATAAAAGGAGAGACAAGTGCAGTGAGGGGTTATAAATAGGACAAATCTGGGGAACTTTTGAAAGGATGTACCGGAATTTAAAGTGATAGGACGTACTTTGTAATCAAAAGTTTAAACGGTATTTACATAATCAGTTAAGGTAAATGTTAACTTATTTGAAGACTTTATAATACGATTCAAATATGAATAGAAACGTTCGAACCTCGAACTGTCAACTATCACTTGAAAAGTAAGGTCTGCAAAGAAAACAAACATTTATTAAAACCTAAGACATTATTAACAGAAAATTAATAATGTTTTTTTTTTTTCATTTTATTGAACTGAGTGAGTAAAAAAAAAATTTAGTTTTACCAAATGTAGGTATTATAAGTAATAGATTTTTTAATACAAATATAAAGCTAAGACGCCACAATATGGCGCAAGGTTGTTCATATTGTTATTTGGGTAGCACTGTTATGTACACTTATAAGTGTATAGAAAATATTATGAAATTTATAAGAGATTTTCAAAAACAACTGACACAAACGGGGTTTGAACCCGCGACTTATGTCTCACCGTGGCATAGCTCTAACCAACTGAGCTACGTTTGCATTAATAACGACATAAACTCACTTAAATTCATGAAAAATGATCCTAGAACCCTCTAAAATCAAAATAAATGCGTCGGGTTTACCCTCTAAGCACGCCACTGGTACGTGATGTAGGGGGTAGAACATCGGTCAAGCACGCAAATGCTTACAGAGCTCTCAAGGACACGTCATGTGGACTGAGGGTAATCCGGGGCTACAAACACAGATCCCTTCATTTCAACCAGAGATTTGTAGCGCTGACATGGGTTGTTTCTGTTGTTGGGTTAGAGGATGTAGCCAGCAAGCTACACTGTTTTGCAATTGAAATGCATTCATTTAGTATTGAATTTTAAATTTTAATTTTAAATTATTTTTTTCAATATTAAATTCAAATTTAATATTGAAAAGAATAAAGAAAAATGTATTTATTTACGTTAATATGATGCACGAAAAATAAGTTACACAAAAATAAAATAAAAAACTGTACATAACACAAACACGTAAAAAAACTGTTGTGAAGATATGCGTCACGTCCGCGCAAAATGACCATCGCCCAGCATAATGCTGGCATGCACGGAGCAGAACCACAGCGCTGATTTTCATATTGTATATTTTCATTTCAAATAGATCTACAATATTTATCCAAATAAGCAATAATGACGTTTTGCCATATTGTGATGTCTAAGTAATAAAAGAGTTAATTTTGTATTAAAAAATCGATTTGGTAAACCTAAGACTAGTTAAAGTGAAAAAAAAATGCAAATTAATTTTCTTTGCAAACCTTACTTTTCAAGTGATAATTGACAGTTCGAGGTCATTGACGTTCCTATTAGTTGAATCGAATTGTATTACACGGTTTGAGGTTAAACAAGGGAAATGTCCTTTAACACCCTTGTTTTTCATAAATATTTTTTAAAAATAGTTATTCCAATACAGTCTGAAACCCTTCTCGCCTCGAATTAAAACTCGCACCTATAAAAAAACTTAAAAAATCGGGCAAAAGCGTGTCGGATCACGCACAGTCTAGAGGTCCGTAGCAAAAAGTATTTCAGTCTTCCGACCGCAAATATAAGTTTGAATTTCATATCATTATGAAATACAAAGTTAATTTTGCGGTTGTCAAAACTCAAAACTGAAAATAGTGAATATATTTATTTGTTAAGTTAAGTTATTTTCAAAGACCTATCCAATGATACCCCACATGATGGGGTGCGCGAAAATATTTATTTTCATCCCCCAGTTTCTTGCATGGGACCCCTAATTATTTTATTTTTCATAATTTTATTACATAGGTTATGAACTGTGGATTTGACGAGGGTGTGACAGACGGACAGACGGACAGACAGACGGACAGGACGAAACTATAAGGGTTCCTAGTTTTACTACGGAACCCTAAAAATGAAACCGGCTCACAGGAAGGAATAAATACTTTTCCGTTTGATTTACAACCGAAGTTGCAGATAAAAAATAATGTTACAAGGCCGCCGTTACGTCACAGCACGATCGCGCAACTTCGGCGAGTTACGACCCCCAATACGTCATGTTCGGCTATCATCGGAATTACGAACATTATCGAAGTTGGAACGCGGAATTTATTTTTGAAATATAATATTGGAATGGGACCGTTTGGATTTGATGGTGGGTTCATTTTGTTTGTATGTTTAGGGCCTTATTTCTTGAGTGTTGGAAATATCAATATCTTGATTGATTAAAGCTTTGCTTAACTAGTGTTTGGTAATCCACTCCTGGCTCAATCAATACATCTGTTTAGGAATAGCTTATCAAGAATAGTAATAAGCACTTTAGCTGTTTAATTTTTGTTTGTTTATTCTTTTGGCGGCACGGCTATCGTAGTGGCTGTATCACTGTATCTCAAAAATACCTGTTTCGAGAAAAGAGCTTTTAAAACTTCCAAAATGAGCGCTATCAAGTCAAAACCATGTAACTCGAGTTAAAGTTTATTTATTAATACACGTCAGTTTTGAGGATGGGAAATCATCAAATGACCGCTCCCGCTCTAAGTGGAGCGGAAGGGAGTGTCAGACTCTTACTGACTAAAACCCACCCGTGTTCCTTCCTTAGCCCTTTATGTTCCGGGTCAGCGGTATCCCTTTCGGACAATCCCGCTTTCCCGGCAGGCTTGGGCCCTAGTGGGCCCCCTCTTTGATGCTGACATCTCTTTGAGGCGCGCGTGGAACACGTACGCGCCGTCCGGCACGGGCCTGGTCCTGATCGGACGGTGAGCTACCCATTACTCACCGCCCGCAGGCCCACGCCTACGGTGGCCGGGAGTCGTCACGCGGCTCCCGACGCCCGGAGCGTCTACCGCGGCGAATACACGTCAGCTGGAGTGTTTGTTTGACGCAGGACAAATCATAGTGTGGGGCAACCTTTTTGTTTGCAAATAATATTGTTTTTGGGGTTCATTTTTATGGTTCCAAAGCTGCAAAGGGTGTCAACAGATCCTACTATGTCATAGGCCTTTATCTTATGAACCGTAATAGCTATCGAATTGAAATTTCCACAGAATACGTGTAATAGCCGCTATAATGGGAAAAATTAATAACAACAAAAATTAAAAGGTACCTATACCATCCCCATACAAAAAAATCCATGTCGACTGAAATAACGTCGACATTAATACGCACTTCAGCTGTCCAGTGACATCTCAATATCGTGAAAGGTTGTTGGTTGAAAGCTCAGATCATAGAAACAAGGGAGATGTGCCAAGGCGCTATTGAGCTTGATGCTTTGTTATGATCATATTGACCGTAGTTTAAAACGTACACGCTGGTGACAGATCGAACACGATCGATGATATAAATACAGTGTTTTAGTTTAGTGCTAGTGCTGAGTGACGAATAACGGTGTTAGATTGAGGGTACGCGGAATTTTCAATATGTGGGAGATCTTTATAATCACAAAGAGCGCTTGTAATTGTGTCGCAAACTGTTCTAAAAGTGACGACAGTGGTTCCCGTACTAATTTGCTATGATGGCATATCTCCTTTTTTCTATGATCTGAGGTTGAAAGCCTTCATTTCTGCGTCACCCGGCCTTTTGCAATACAAATCTGGAGTCGCTCTGTATTCTTTGTCGAGAGCAATATTTCAAGGAATCTCTATCGAATGTTCGGGATGTATTTTAGAATTTACGATGAGAAATATAGGAAAATTTGAGACAATATGTGATCGGAACTTACTTTTTACCCGAATATGGCAAAGCCAAAAGGAAGGGTTATGATTTTAGCAGTCTATGTACCTTTATGTGTGTATTTATGTATGTTTGTATTTACGTATTTTCCACTGTAGCACCTAATCTACTCATCCGATTTTGGTAAATATTCCTATCTGATAGCCTGAAAATATTCTCTAGACTTAATTTTTACAGTTGGGCTTATATGATAAGAATGATAGATGAAATGTAGCTTAAATTTTAAGAAGGATCTCAAGCTATCAAACTATGAAAACCTCATCAAAATCAGTTCACTACTTTTTGCGTGATGCGTATACAAGCAGACAACTAGACCAAAAGAACAAAAATTTCAAAAAATATTTTTAGGACGTAGTTACCTTATCCCGACTGTTTTTTCTGGAATATCTTATATAAGGTGCTTTCAAAATATCTGCCACGGCTTTAATGGGAGGTAGTATTGTGTTTATAGATTACAATAGTGAAGAACTTTCGTACCCCGGAACAGTTAATTCAATTTGAGAAAATAAAGAAGTTACTCTACTCTGCATAATGTTGTTCACAAATTACGCGCGATGTGTCGCTTCGTCAATGAAAACAACTGCTATCTCTTTCCATCTGTTCTGTGAATGAAAACTGATATCAGCTGACTAGTTCGTCACTACCTAATCTACTAAAATTTATACGTACTTTTTTTGTATGAAAAAAAATATGACAAATAATCAATAATTTATCTTTACTATTGTAATCTATAAACACAATACTGTCTCCTATTGCAGCCGTGGCAGATATTTTTATAGCACCTTATATACAGACACGGCTTGTTAACAATTTCATATTATAATAGTGTATAATGTACATTCAAATTGATTTGAGATCGTAAAACACAATGAAACATTATAGGCAATACACAAAACATAATAAAATCAAACGAACTGTCGGTTTCCATACAAATTACAGTTGCGTAATTGACACAGCTCACACGGCCCGGCTATTTGCTTATTGACACGTAAACAAACATCACAAATTGAGCTAGCAATTTAGATAGGAGTAAATAAACATTGACTACAATAGACTGTAGTTTATTTAAGCGATAGAAACTATACATTGCTTTTAATCAGTTAAAGGTAATAATAATGTCTACTACACATTATATCACTACACCAGATAACACATATAATACTATACGTACAGATGCCTCATCGCATACAAAGAAATGTGACCGATTTAGCGCGGGCTATCTTCGGGCTATACATTTTCCGTGCTTAAAACATTTTTCAAAATTTGATCAAATATTTTTCATGATGTATTTTTTCATGTTCTCAATTTTACACAAACTTCAATAACAAATCGATACATATAACGCCATCTATTATGAGTTATTTCAACAAATGTTATTTTGTTCCTGATGAGATCCCGTGACTACACATACTTACAAAAAAAAACAGTGTTACAGGCAATTTAATCCGTTTAATCTTGTTTTGTTTTAGTAACGGTCAGTTGCAGAAATATAATTAAATTTTAATGGAGGCATTAACCATACAATTTCCTTCGTTAAAGTCTCCTTTAAAACTTAATTACCTTTTCTGCAACTCAGCGTAAGAATAAAGTAATAATTGTTAGTAATGAGGATAGTTAAATCTATACTAATATTATAAAGCCGAAGACTTTGTTTGTTTGTACGCGCTAATCTCTGGAACTACTAGTCGGATTCGAAAAAATTTTTTTGTATATTAAGGCCAAATTTATGAGAAATAGTATATGCTATTTAACATCACGCTATGACCTGAGCCCAGCGATGCGGGTGAAACCGCGGGGAACAGCTAGCAATAAAATAGAGCTGCGTAAAATGAAACTTTTCTAAATAAATCTTTTAAACGGAAAATAAATTAACTTGTAAAAAAACGAATTTTGTTTTTGGACAAACATTTCGTGGCACTCAAAATACAAAAAGGCAGCTATTTATTACTCATTTTCAACTTCACGGCACTCCGGATGAATGCCTCGATCCTGAGATAAAAGAGAAAGAAAAACCTTTGTCAATCATTACACCTTTTATTACCCTGCTTCCATAGACATACGAAACCAATGGACGCGTTTAATTTAGTGTGAGTGACGAATGACGAATATCAGTGTTGGATTGCGGGTGTGCGGCATTTTTAATGTGCGGGAGATCTCTATTTACAAAGGAGCGTTTGTAGTTGTGATGCACATTGCTTTTTAAATGGAGACAGTGAAAGAAAGAAAGAAATATATTAGGTCTTTACCTATGAAATTGCCGTTCTGCAGCACTGGCCATTTCAAATCAAAATAATTTTTGTTTGGCTAAGAATTCTAATTTCAAATTAATTTTATTTTAAAAACATGGTTTTTTTTTCCAAAAGTAGTCATTTGTTTATTGATTAGTGTTACATTTTCTTCGCATTTCAATATTTTTTGTCATCATGGATACGTAAAAAATTCGAGTAATTATGGAATACGAGTACCGTCGTGGCAGCAACGCGGCATAAGCGGCACGCAACATCAACGACGCTTACGGAGCTAACACTACAAACCAACGCACCACCTGTTATTGGTTTGCTCGCTTCCGTTCTGGAAATTTCGACCTGAAAAATAAACCTCGCGGTCGTCCGAACACTTTGGTCGACAATGACGAATTAAATGTGATTGTGGAAGCTGATGATACACAATCTACGGCTGAATTAGCAGCAGCTTTCGACGTTAGTGTCAAAACAATATTGGTCCATTTGCGTCAAATTGGCAAGGTAAAAAGCTTGACAAATGGGTGCCCCACGAACTCAATGATCGCCAGCGCGAAGTACGCGTCGAGACGTGCCTTGCACTGCTCAACAGACACACAAATGAAGGAATTTTGAACCGCATTGTTACCTGCGATGAGAAATGGATTCTGTTTGATAACCGCAAGCGCTCAGCAAATTGGTTGGATCCTGGTTCAGCACCTAAACAATGCCCTAAACGAAAACTTACCCCTAGAAAAGTGATGGTCACTGTTTGGTGGCCTAGCGCCGGTGTGATTCATCACAGCTTCTTACCAAACGGGGTGAGCATTACTGCAGATGTGTACTGTGAAGAACTGAACACAATGATGAAGAAGCTGGCACATCTCCAACCAGCATTGGTCAATCGCTCGTCTCCGCTGCTCCTGCACGACAACGCGCGACCTCATACTGCACAGCAGACGGTCTCCAAGTTGCATGAACTGGGGTTGGAAGCTCTCCGTTATCCGCCCTACTCACCAGACCTTGCGCCTACAGACTACTACTTTTTCCAGAATTTGGATAACTATTAGCGGGAAAAAAATTCAATACACGAGAGGCAGTACAAAATGCCTTTGAAGCTTTTGTTGCCTCCCGTCCAGCTGATTTCTTTAAGAAGGGCATCAATAAACTGCCACTGCATTGGCAAAGATGCATTGATTGCATGGGTTATTACTTCGATTAATACAAATAAAAAATACATGAAAAAAAATCGTTTAAATTTTTTCATACAAAACGGCAATTTCATAGGTAAAGACCTATTATTTATTTGACACTCGCACAGGAAATTACATATATAAAAAAAAAAAACAAAAGTGTGAAATAAAAAAAATAATAAAAAATTAAAAATAAGATAAAATGGTAAAACCTGTATGAGGCCAAAAGGCTCCTATCTCAGCATAGTGCCATGACATTTAAAAATAAATGCCGCAGCGCTGGTAGGGCCCAAACAGTGGTTCCCGTACTGATTTGCTATGAGCTATGATAACATATCTCCTTCTTTCTATGATTATTTTTATAAGCCTTTACAGTCATTATAAAAAAACCGGCCAAGTGCGAGTCGTACTCGCGCACCGAGGGTTCCGTATCATTTTTGGACGTATAGAGTGAAAAAATCCGGACCGCATAACTAAGTTTGTTTGTGAAGGAATTTTGATGATTTTGAAAAAACTGTACTAGTTAGGAACATCGTTTTATTTTTGGTGCCATATTTGGGTCAATTCCTATCAACTCTAATTATTTCAGATTTTTCGCCCCGCAAACTTCGGAGATAAGGGGGGGGGAATGGTATTTTTTTGTACATTTTTCATCATATGTCGAAAACTGTGAGACATAAAATAAAATAAAAACATATTTTGAAATGTGCAAATCAAGCCCTTTTATATGATATGTCACTTGACCTAGTAACCCCAATTTGAAATTTCGGACCCCCACTCCGGCCCCTTTTGCAATGAAAATAAAAATATTTTTGGACTTTTTTAATTTGCAATAAAGTTGAACAAGCATTCTTTATAACTGTTCCAAATTTCAAGTCGATAGCATAAGTAGTTGCTGAAATAATCAGGTGTGACAGACAGACAGACAGACAGACAAAGTCGCACCATAAGGGTTCCTTTTTTACCATTTTGTTACGGAACCCTAAAAAAAAAAAAAAAAAGTGTGAAATAAAAAAAATAAAAATAAGATAAAATGGTAAAACCTGTATGAGGCCAAAAGGCTCCTATCTCAGCATAGTGCCATGACATTTAAAAATAAATGCCGCAGCGCTGGTAGGGCCCAAACAGTGGTTCCCGTACTGATTTGCTATGAGCTATGATAACATATCTCCTTCTTTCTATGATTATTTTTATAAGCCTTTACGACTGTAAAGGCTGTATGAAATTTAGTATGACTCACTCTTGTCTGCTCACTCACACAACAACTCACAGTTGCTGATTTTTTTATAATGACTATTATAAAAAAATCAGCAACTCAAGAGTGAGTCATACTAAATTTCATACAGTCATTTTAGAGCATTATGCATCCAGTGGTTAATATTGTCTTTGGCTGCCTTCGTCTCTTGTTTATTGACTTGTCGTCCTGCCGGCGAGCGAACTTCCTAATTGCTCCCCTACAGTGTTTGGGACCGTCAATTTGAGCAATATCCAGTTAAATTGAACTTTGTACTCAGGAATTGGTCGTAAAAATTCCGAATGTGTTTTAGAATAATTTCGGTACGAATGTAATTTTTATGTTGTAATGGATTTAATAGCTGTTTGGTGGGTTAATTTTTTTAATGTTTGTTGTTTTTGGGTTTGGGAAAATTATGATTGTGTAATGGATATTTTCTAATGCTTTTTGCTGTTGTGATTTTAATGATGTTTAGTACCTGGGTGACTGAGTTTTTCTTATGACACCTATTTAAACAGACTTGAAAAAAAAAACATTATCTAAAACCATAATACAAATTGTAAGGTATGTATGTGGCTATTTTGATAAATGTTGATAATACCTACCTACGTTATAAAGATAGTAAATTACAAGTAATTATCTCTCTAATGAAAAAACATTTTCAATCAAATGAAAATGTAAAAAAAATGTTTTATTTCAATATAAAACACTTATAAAGATCATTATGTGCTTAAAACCTCCGCGAATGTATTGTAATTATTATATATTTAATTAATGCATCGCTGCTCTTATATTTTACAAAAAAATTAATTCCTTAAAGTATTGTTATAAATATAAAATAAAGTCGCAAAATAAGTCAACAGCCAAGTCTATCTAATAACATTTAGTTTGAAAAAATATTGCTTTCAAAGTTGGACATCAAATTAATATCTCGTGATGTACTCAGACTCAGACGAGAGACATTAAAATATCTCATAAAAATGTATGTATTTTACTCACCTCTTACTCCGTAATTCGATTGGTCCACATAACATAGAATTCACTACCTACCTAAATCTTTACAAATGTCTGCCCGTATGTACCAGTAAAGTGTTGTAAAAAGCTACTTAGGATTATGTCAAGAAGTACAGGCAGATTAAGGCCCGTATTCCAGAACGATACTCGAGCACCGATCTCTGCTTGAGCATAGATTTCAACCAATCAAATGGCTTTAAATCTATGCTCAAGCAGAGATCTGTGCTCGAGCATCGTTCTGTAATACGGGCCTAAATGTCCTTCTTTAAGCCGACGACGCCAGACATAGCTTGAAACTTCTGATCCTCAAGATACAGGGTCTAGTTTGAGGGTCACAGTCCAAACAATTTATATGTCCGTGATTATTATTAATTTAATCTATCTATACTAATAGTATAAAGCTGAAGAGTTTGTTTGTTTGAACGCGCTAATCTCTGAAACTGTCACTCGGATTCGCAAAAATATTTTTGTATAAGATAGCCAGATTTATGAGAAATAGTATAGGCTATTTAACATTACGCTACAACCCTTAAGAGCCGAGTAACGGGGTGAAACCGCGGGGAACAGCTACTACTAATATAAAAAAACCGGACAAGTGCGAGTATGCTTCGCGCCCTAAGGGTTCCGAAATATGATCATAGATGGCGCTACTGCATACTTCCAATGGCGCCAACTATGAGCAGATGGCTCCACTTATGGTCCGGTGACTCACGGCGGACAACAAAGTGATCCTATAAGGGTTCCGTTTTTCCTTTTGACGTACGAAACCCTAAAAAGCTTAAAAATTGTTTCTTTGAATGCGCTAATCTCTGGAACCAGCCGTCGAATTTGAAAAAATCCTGTATACCTTTTTTCCCTAAGGGCACGATATGACACATGACACCCTCCACTTTTCTCACTTCACCAAAGAAGTTTAAATTCAAAATTGTACAACAAAATGTTTATGCCAAAAACCTACATGGTAAGCTACTTTAAACATTTTATCCTGATCCTAAAGGCGAGTGAGACTCCCAACACGGCTTGTGCATTTGCCACTCAGTTTTACGGTCGCTCTGGAGTTTGTAATGTAGCGTCTAATGAGTTTTGTATAACGAGAACTCATTTCGCTTACTGACACACTGTCAGCGGCAGTTTATGAAGAAAAATTGTTGGTTTTAAAAGTTTGTGAGCCGGGCTAACTAGTGTAGAGAAGAGTTTTGTTGTCTACGCTGTTAGTCTTGAAGTGAGGAATGAGGTAGGTAGATAGATGTTTCAAAAATGTGGATAGATTTCATTCAAAAATCAAGGAATTGTGAGTAGGTATTAGGATCTAACACGAGATAAGGCAATAAGCGCTTTGGTCAATTCATTCTAAAATGAGGATGGATTTTATTCAAAAATCAAGGAAATGTGAGTAAGTTTATGGATCTAACACAAGGGAAGGCAATAAGCGGTTTGGTCTATTCATTAAAAAACGAGGATGGATTATTCAAAAATCAAGAAGAATGAGTATTCAGATAGGGATAAATATTATCTAAGAAATTGTATAATTGAATTTGTTGAAAAAGTATAACTATGGAGTTTCTTGCCCGTTCTTCTCTATAGGAATCTACGTTTTGGAACGGGCAACTAGCTTCAACTAATGGACAAACGGACTGACAACTATACCTTGATAATTCAAAAGTGCCTGTAAATGGTCTAATTGAAATAAATGTTTTGACTTTGACTTTGACTTGACTTGAGATATAACACGAGGGAAGGCATTAAGCACTTTGGTCAATTCATTCAAAAATGAGGATGGATTTTATTCATAAACCAATGAAATGTACTTAAGTATTAGGATCTAATACGAGAGAAGGCAATAAGCACTTTGGTTCATTCATTCAGGCAACCTTCAATCAAAATTTTGTAGAATGAAATATATATTCTTGTATGGAGCAGTTGATTTTTACCACGTTTTTATTAACTCGCTTTTCTTGTGGGTACAAATTTTGCAATTCACTTTTCAACACTTCCTGTCATTGGACTAAGCTGAAAGGACGTCGGCAGTTTTGGGCTTGATATAGTATAGTAATAAAAGCTTAACCAAAAATAAAAATATATTTTATACCATTCCCCCTCTAAAAAGCTTATTTTATTCACTGAAAACAGTGAATAAAAAGCACTTTTACTCACTGTTTTGATGTTTGAAAATGGAACACACCAATGTATTCGACCACAGATTTAAAGAACCTATGCTAGGTGCGGCACGTTATTAGATTGTATGAAAACCGAACGTGTCATCTTTTTTATACCTACGATAACTTCACCCCAGCCATTTAGTGATGTGCTCAGAGTAAACAGAATTGTTTCAATCACTAAGCGTCACTGAGCTAACAGACTTTTTTTAGTACGAACAGTCGAACATGCAGGGCACGCTTGGTCGTGGCTTGCCGTATCTAGTGTAAGTGTAATCTGTGTATTCGACCTATATTGATGTGTTCTAAATTCAATTTGATTGGTCGACATTTTCGACAAGGAGTTTAGCATTAGAATAAAAACTGTTTTGTGTTCTTTGCTGTCCTTAGTAAATTGGCGCTATTTTGAATACTGTAAGTTGTACGAACACAAAGTTTAATGTTACTTTAATCTTTAATTTTGTGTTTGTTTAGTGTTGTTCTAATCGATTAAAAATGCATTCTAGTAATGAAGATGTGTTAACACCTGAGTTTGTGAAAGAGAGGGCGGCCGATATAGTGGAAAGGTGGAAAGCTTGCTACCCAAAAAATCACGGCTGGTTTACATCAAAGCCAATTTAACTTTACTTTTCTTCATTATATGTATATTTTCACTTAAATCTTTCTTTTTCTCGTAGTCATGGTATAAAGTATAGTATGCAACTCTTAAATAAAACGGATTTATATCGAGGGCCATGAATCGCTCGCGTCGCTCAGGATTCTAACACTTGAATCACTCGCTACGCTCGTGATTCAATCATCATGAATCACTCCCTACGGTCGTGATTCAATCGTTAGAATCCTTCACTAGCTCGTGATTCATCTATGGCCCTCGCTTTAAATCCGTCTTTTATTCACTAATTGCATAATATACTATTATACCATTCCCCCTCTAAAAAGCTTATTTTATTCACTGAAAACAGTGAATAAAAAGCACTTTTACTCACTGTTTTGATGTTTGAAAATGGAACACACCAATGTATTCGACCACAGATTTAAAGAACCTATGCTAGATGCGGCACGTTATTAGATTGTATGAAAACCGAACGTGTCATCTTTTTTATACCTACGATAACTTCACCCCAGCCATTTAGTGATGTGCTCAGAGTAAACAGAATTGTTTCAATCACTAAGCGTCACTGAGCCAACAGACTTTTTTTAGTACGAACAGTCGAACATGCAGGGCACGCTTGGTCGTGGCTTGCCGTATCTAGTGTAAGTGTAATCTGTGTATTCGACCTATATTGATGTGTTCTAAATTCTATTTGATTGGTCGACATTTTCGACAAGAAGTTTAGCATTAGAATAAAAACTGTTTTATGTTCTTTGCTGTCCTTAGTAAATTGGCGCTATTTTGAATACTGTAAGTTGTACGAACACAAAGTTTAGTGTTACTTTAATCTTTAATTTTGTGTTTGTTTAGTGTTGTTCTAATCGATTAAAAATGCATTCTAGTGATGAAGATGTGTTAACACCTGAGTTTGTGAAAGAGAGGGCGGCCGATATAGTGGAAAGGTGGAAAGCTTGCTACCCAAAAAATCACGGCTGGTTTACATCAAAGCCAATTTAACTTTACTTTTTCTGCATTATATGTATATTTTCACTTAAATCTTTCTTTTTCTCGTAGTCATGGTATAAAGTATAGTATGCAACTCTTGAATAAAACGGATTTATATCGAGGGCCATGAATCGCTCGCGTCGCTCAGGATTCTAACACTTGAATCACTCGCTACGCTCGTGATTCAATCATCATGAATCACTCCCTACGGTCGTGATTCAATCGTTAGAATCCTTCACTAGCTCGTGATTCATCTATGGCCCTCGCTTTAAATCCGTCCTTTATTCACTAATTGCATAATATACTATTATACCATTCCCCCTCTAAAAAGCTTATTTTATTCACTGAAAACAGTGAATAAAAAGCACTTTTACTCACTGTTTTGATGTTTGAAAATGGAACACACCAATGTATTCGACCACAGATTTAAAGAACCTATGCTAGATGCGGTACGTTATTAAATTGTATGAAAACCGAACGTGTCATCTTTTTTATACCTACGATAACTTCACCCGAGCCATTTAGTGATGTGCTCAGAGTAAACAGAATTGTTTCAATCACTAAGCGTCACTGAGCTAACAGACTTTTTTTAGTACGAACAGTCGAACATGCAGGGCACGCTTGGTCGTGGCTTGCCGTATCTAGTGTAAGTGTAATCTGTGTATTCGACCTATATTGATGTGTTCTAAATTCAATTTGATTTGTCGACATTTTCGACAAGGAGTTTAGCATTAGAATAAAAACTGTTTTGTGTTCTTTGCTGTCCTTAGTAAATTGGCGCTATTTTGAATACTGTAAGTTGTACGAACACAAAGTTTAGTGTTACTTTAATCTTTAATTTTGTGTTTGTTTAGTGTTGTTCTAATCGATTAAAAATGCATTCTAGTGAAAAAGATGTGTTAACACCTGAGTTTGTGAAAGAGAGGGCGGCCGATATAGTGGAAAGGTGGAAAGCTTGCTACCCAAAAAATCACGGCTGGTTTACATCAAAGCCAATATTTAACTTTACTTTTTCTTCATTATATGTATATTTTCACTTAAATCTTTCTTTTTCTCGTAGTCATGGTATAAAGTATAGTATGCAACTCTTGAATAAAACGGATTTATATCGAGGGCCATGAATCGCTCGCGTCGCTCAGGATTCTAACACTTGAATCACTCGCTACGCTCGTGATTCAATCATCATGAATCACTCCCTACGGTCGTGATTCAATCGTTAGAATCCTTCACTAGCTCGTGATTCATCTATGGCCCTCGCTTTAAATCCGTCCTTTATTCACTAATTGCATAATATACTATTAATTGTTCATTGCCTAATTTATCTTAGAGATTAAGAATTGGAATCAAAAATCGAAATAAATAAGAAATAAAATGATAATGCCGTTGACATTTTGAAAAAACCAATAAAACAAAAACGGGTGCATGCTGGCTGGCGCGTGCCTCCACAGAATATCATGTCGACAGCAACTAAAACCTTTGAATTGAGAACTCATTAGCCGGCTGTACAAAAAGTATAAAAATATAATTTCTGATGAAATGAAAAACACGAGGCGCATCATATCTATTGTATGCGCTCCACGTTTTCATTTCATCAGACAGTTGATTTTATTTCGTGATTTTGGTCCTGTAGTTAATCGAACTAGTATCAAATAGGTACTGAATGCCGTCCTTCTTTATGTGCCTCGTTTAATCAGTCTAGCATAAGCATAAGCATAATCGGCCTATAATGTTCCCACTGCTGGGACACAGGCCTCCTCTGTGAGAGGGAGTGGGCCGTAGACCACCACGCGGGCCCAGTGCGGGTTGGTGGACGTCACATGTCTTTGAATTTTTGGTTCTAGGACATGCCGATTTCCTCACGATGTTTTTCCTTCACCGTTAAAGCAAGTGATAATTAATTTCTAATACGCACATGACTTCGAAAAGTCAGCGGTGCGTGCCTCGGGATCGAACTCGAACCATTCGCCGTGGGAGGCACATGGTTAAACCACTAGGCTATCACTGCTTTAATCAGTCTAGAATCCCGCTAATCCTGAAACTACTATCATACTTCGGCATCCTTTGTCCATCGTTCGATCTAGATAGAAAGGCCTAGGAAATTCTAATCTCTACGGAATTTTCTTTGTAGTGCTCAGTATCGGCGCCTATAGCCACTTAGGTACTGCTGAATAAAGGCATTCCTGTAAAGGAACGCTCAATAGATAATATTCTGCGCAGCATGGCGTTTTGATGGGTAGTGATAATAGAATTAGTTCAACGGAATCAGGAGTTGACGAAGACTTTAAGACATTTTACAATTTTAAAGTGTTACTATTTATTTTAAATAAACATCTTTTAATGGATTCTTAGGAGCTTTGCAAAAGGACCGACCCTTACAAATCCGTCCAGAAATGTGTTAGCGATATTAGATAAAATTTAGAATCCGGTACAAAATATAAAAAAAAAAATTGGTAAAATAATATCCCTCAAATCTTAATTTGCTATGACAAAATATCTCCTTGTTTCTAGGTAGAAACAAGAAGATATTTTGTCATAGCAAATTAGTACGGGAACCGCTGTCGCCACAATTAAAGCAGTGTGCGTCACAACTACAAACGCTCCTTTGTAAAATAGAGATCTCCCACAGTCGCACATCCTCAATCTAACACTGTTATTTTTTAGATACTCGTCACTCACACTAAACTAAAACAAGATATAAATCATCAAACGCATTCGGTCTGTTAAGAACATGATCACATTGATCATTTCAAAAGCTCAATAGCGCTTTGGCACATCTCTGTTTCTGTGAAAAAGGTGTATTCTCATACACCTTTTTCAATCTATAATACAGACATGATACGTATCAAACGAGTCTGTAATGTGATTAAAGGGCACTGGCAGACGCCCATAGAACGCTGGGCCTCAGATTGTATAAGTCGGTACAGATATGAAATTAGTTTGGTGTGATCGAGTATTTCAAGAGAATTTAAATTCATTTTTTATTTGTTTTTGTACGTAATTGGGTTAAAGAGAAATATTCTTATTTCTGACAGTGAGGTTAAGTATGGTGTGAATGATCCAGTGAAGTACAGCCCGACTAATGAGTTCTCAATTCAAAGGTTTTAGTTGCTGTCACCATGATATTCTGTGGAAGCACGCGCCAGCCAGCATGCACCCGTTTTTGTTTTAGTGTTTTTTTCAAAATGTCAACGGCATAATCATTTTATTTCTTATTTATTTCGATTTTTGATTCCAATTCTTAATCTCTAAGATAAATTAGGCAAAGAACAATTAAAATATATTTTTATTTTTGGTTAAGCTTTTATTACTGTACTATATCAAGCCTAAAACTGCCGACGTCCTTTGTAAATCGATACCGATGAGGCTCGCACCACAATAAATACTGCGTGATCATGGCTTCAGATCACCACGAATAAACTCCCAAATCCGAGATTACTATAGATTTAAACGTAACTACCGTTTCTGGTTTATTTACGGCACGATAAATGCCGATTGCGGCGTGTGCGTGTGTCACGTGGGTGATTGTAAATCAAACGGGTGTTAGGGTCGTGATGCATTGCGCGGTCCGCTCGTGGTCCGTCATGGAATGGCAGCCTATTCCTTGAGCAGTACAGTCAAGGTAACTTTGAATTTTCCTTGCAACATTGAACTGTTTGAGGATTCTCAAAATGTAGGTAGGTATGTAGGTATTTGACCACAAATATTGATAACAAAATATGTGATAACTATTTTCTTCACCATTTATCCCACGAATGGAATTAATAAGGAATCAATTAATCAAAAAGCGAGTTGAGTAAAATAATATTCCTATGAAGAAGTATGGGTAAAAAGCTCCATGGATTTTCGGGGTCTTGAGCACAGATTCAATAACCCATAAATGAATTAACTACCTACTTAAAATTTAACTGACTGTGATCAGTGTAACTAGAAAAATTCTCGTTTGTCCTACACTACACTACCAAATTCAATCGCTTCATTATTTTTCTCATAACAGTGGAAGCGTGCCGATAGACGCGAGACTATAGACAACAAACACGCGACGCGCTCGAAAAATGTATGAAATTCTGCTTGAGTAAAATTCGAGTATTCGAGAATTTTGTACTGGATCCTAAATTTGATCCTAAATCATTGCCACAGAGACCGGTCCTGTAGGCCTACACAAATGTTTTCTGTTAGTGTTTACGCCAAATGAGTACAAAATGTATGGCAATGACATTACCTGCGGAAAAGTCAAAAGGACAGCAGTCGCGCATTGAATTAAATTGAATTAATTTTAAATGGCCATATCCTGTCAAAATCGGTCAAATGGCCAGTGCGCTTTGGCAGAAGGGTACGTCTGGCTTTGTCAAGTCCATAGGCCATAGATAAATGTGAGTGTTAAGACAAAAAGTGACAAGACTAGATAATCATTAACTATGTAGTCTGACCACAATTTGTTACGGGCGTGATAATGAGAACGAATGTCTTTCGTGTCCTGCGGTTAGTACATCTACGACACGAGCCGAGCCTAACCCTCTAATGCCGGAGCGATTAACTGTGCCGATTAGTGATACACATTGTTTAGATCACTTGTTTAGCTCCAGTCATTTGTTGGCTGCCAATGTTTGTTCATCAATTAGCTTTGTAATTGGATTAATTGTTGCGATAGCTTTTGCTCCTGGCTAAATGACAGCCGCGCTGAAGGATCTATTGGCGTAGTTACGCTGCGATTTCCACGGTCAGTCCTTGGATGGGTGACCGTTTTTTAAACATCGAGACCCCTCCGTGCCTCGGAGAGTACGTTAAGCAATCGATTCCGATCTTTGACAGTCGTTACGGGTACTCAGGAGCCCAAAAGTCTAACAACTGGCCTAACATTGGAACAGTAACTCCGGCTACCCCGGTTGTCCCGCCCCGTTAACGGGACAGTTGGGAAAAATTGTTAAGGCGAGGTTTTTCCACTTTTAGCAATTATTGATGATTTTTGAACGTCCGTCTGTATTCCTGTCGTATTGTTGCTCACACTCAACAAAATGTATGGAGCAATAGTTTTTTTTCGCGATTTTAGGGTTGATCCCACAGTAAAAGTTGTTCATAATGATGCGTTGAATGACCTGTTTTCGGATTTTGACTCGCTATAATTACAGCTTGTAGAATTACTAGTGTCGCTTGCAATTCGGCGGCAGCAACTACAGCTGCGGTCATTGCTGTCGCCGGTGTCAAAATTGTACCTTTAGTTTAGTGAAAATAAAGATGTAAATGGTTTAAAAGTAAAACCACCTAAGTATCTTTTAATTGAAAGTACCAGGACAGCATAAATTATCAGGGTCTTTAGTAGTATTCTCCATCATTAGACTAACGAACTTATAACAAGCGATATAATTCCGACCTCAGATCATAGAAACAAGGAGATGCCATTATAAAAAAATTGTACGGGAACAACTGTCGCCACTTTTAGAACATTTTTCGCCACAATAACAAGCGCTCCTTGTGAATAAAAAGATCTCCCACACAAAAAATCCGCACACCCTCAATCTAACACTGTTATTCGTCACTCAACACTAGCACTAAACTAAAACACTGTATTTATATCATCGATCGTGTTCGGTTCGTCGCCAGCGTATACGTTTTTATACGGTCAACGTGACCATATCAGAGCGTCAAGCTCAATAGTGCCTTGGCGCATCTCCCTTGTTTCTATGATCTGAAATTCCGACCGCTTGTTTATGCTACCTCAATGGTCGGAGTCATTAGCTATACAGCCTCCGGTTTTGATTGCAATACTCATTATGTGGAACTTGATTAACTCGATTATCTATTAGCTAACTTTCAGGGTTTCCTCGATTGCTGGGGCAATTTGTATAGAGGAATTAGTTAGTATTGATGTTTTAAGACTTTCGGTATATTTGGATGGGAACGGGGTCACCAAAGTGGTCTTACATTGTAGAGAGAGAGAGTATACAGAGTAAAATTAAAACCAGTGCGGATATTTTAGGAGGTGAAAGTACTCATGAATATGACCAACTTTTATTATGGGACTGACACTGAAATATGAAAAAAAAAAATCAGCTGTTCCCTACAAAAATGCACTACAACACGATCAAAATGTATGGAACAGCTGTTTTTTTTTCATATTTCAGTGTCGGTCCCATAATAAAAGTTGATCATATTCATGAGTTCTTTCACCTCCTGAAATATCCGTACTGGTTTTAATTTTACCCTGTATAGGTAATTAGGTATTATTTATTTCACAAGGCATTTTTTTCACAGGAGCTACTTAGCCGTTATCTTTTGTATTGGGGCTCGTGGTTAAATGACAGTTGCGCTGATCGGTCTGCGCTGAACTTAATCTGTGAGCTTAAGTTGCGCTTGCCACGGTCAGTCCTTAGATGGGTGACCGTTTACAGAGCCCTTTGTGCCCCCGGTTGTCATACTAATATCTATGACAGTCGTTACGGGCAGTCAGAAACCCGAAAGTTTGACAACTGGTCTAACGTTTGAATACCGGTATTACCCAGTTAGACTGGAAGCCGACCACAATCAAGGAAAGGGCTAGGCGGATGATGATCTTCCCGGGCACTGAACAGCTAATAGCCGCGATAACATTATGAGCCATAAATAGGACATAAAATTAGGACGCCATGGCGTTGACGCCAGCAGCGCCACCAAACCTAACCATACCTCACTTGGCGTCGGCTTGGCGTCGCCGCCAGCCCGGACGCCAAGCTCACTCACTCGACACGTATATATTTCTTTGATGTTGGTTTCGTTTTCGTACTAATTTCATCTGGCATCCGCTTTGGCGGCCCGTTTGGCATCACACGGATGCCACGGAAGCGCTGCTGGCGTCCTAATGAGATATGGCTCTAACGAAATTTATATCGTGTCTGCTCATCATCATCTACCTAGCCTTTTCCCAAATTATATTGGGGTCAACTAGTTTTGGCTGAATATCAATATTTTACGTGGAGCGACTGCCATCTGACCTCCACAACCCAATTATTGGGTAATACCGGTATTCGAATGTTACACCAGCTGTCAGACTTTAGGGCTTCTGACTACCCGTAACGATTGTCAAAGATATTCCTATGATAACCGGGACCGACTGCTTAACGTGCTCTCCGAGGCACGGAGGGGTCTCGATGTGTAAAGAATGGTCACCCATCCAAGGACTGAACGCGGCAAGCGCAGCTTAACCTCGCAGATCGATCGATCAGCGCAGCCGTCATTTAGCCACGAGCCCCTCGAGCCCATATCGTGTCTGCTCATACCTACTTAAATAAACTCAGTTACTCTTTTAATACTAAATTATGAGGGGCGTATAAATACATGGTTTGATGGATCTCTTCATCCTGTCGTGCCTAATGGCCGAAATGAGTCGGAAGTGATCGAGTCGTAACAGGCTCAAGGACTTATAATCTGCCAACCACCCGAAAACGCTTAAAATTAAAGATTGGACGCAACCTTTCAGCTTAAAATAGGATAAAAAGGATTGTATGATGAGGCAGAAATTTTAAAGAAAGAGTGATTTTCCTTTATTTTTGCGCACTAAAATGATTTGGTTTTGGGGCAAAAGTTCTATCATAACTTGACGCACACATACATACCTACATCATGGCTTTCTCACAGCCGTTTCATCCAGGCTGCTACTGAGACTGCTAGACCTGGGAATCGAATCCGCGATCGCAGCAGCCGCTCCTGCTAGACGAATAAGACAAAGGTAAATATATTGCGTATATGGGGCATCTCACACACCGCCAGTGGTGTGTAAAAATAAAAATAAAACATATCAAAAAACGTTCACTGTTTGATATGAACCTTCCTATGAACGACCTAATAACAATTGCTAATCATCATTCATGGCAGATGGAATTGCGATGGCAATTTGTTATTGTTATTCGATATACGAAAACCGTCAGTTGCCATGATACCCATGGACAAAAAGGTTTACGATACCCATAGGTACCCGTTTTTTTTTTCGAGAACCATAAAAAACAACACAATTACCCATAAACATATGATTAAGACTGTCCGTCTTCCTCGCAATTCTTTATTCACCGCTTACGACACATAAGGGAAATCACAACACAGTCTATTATTCATAGCCGATACCACACCAACGTAATACAAAGTTAATATATTCTGCTTACACACACATTTATCAAAATTAGCTCTAATTCCCCAACCGCTGGATTCAGCGCAGACAAAGACAGTGTATTCTAAATGTTAAACAAAACTGCAGCACACAAGAAATATAGCCACTAACTACTGACAGAAGTACATAACAACACAATGTAAGGAAATGCAGAAGATTCGGTCTGATATCTTGTATTAGCCTACATTAATTACAAGTTTTGATTTAGTTTCACCTGTCCCGGTGTCTGTCTGAGGGTAATCATATCTCACAGCAGACGACGTATCGTTGCGTCACGTCGCAGCAGACGACGTGTCGTTGCGTCATCACTACTGGTTGTATGTATTTCTATGAAATACTTTTCATAGCTAGCCACACGTCGACCAACCGACCCCAGCTCAGTAGCAGTGGGTGGACACTTTCATACATTGAGACTTGTCCAATTATTCTTGAACTGTGATGTGTTTCGAGATCGTACTAGCCGGGGTTCATTCTGCTGCCGTTTGCTGTTGGGTTCGGAATCATGACTGCAGCGACATGACGCCACGACGTGTCACTGCGACATGACGCGACGACACGTCGTCTGCTATGACAACAAGTCGTCGGGTACGAACTCGTACCTTTAAATTTGACCCACTTCCCAATATTAGATTGAGCTGAAATTTTGCATATGTAAATCAGTTAACAATGCAATATACTGATAATATCTTAGAGCTGGTCTGATGATAGAGCCGAAAGGTGGTCATAGGAACTCTGTAACAAAACGACGCAACCCCATCGAGTTTGGGCTCGTTTCATTTGTCTTCTCGGGTTCGGTTCTAGATGATGTTCAGGTTACATTTGACAGCAGAAGCGTTTTTAACAATATGAAAGCTTGTTACAATATGAAAGTTTTATTTCTCTAGAATAGCTAGAACAGAGATAATATGCAATAATGTAGAAAGACAGCAGTAAACGTTTTTTAGCTGATTTGATGATAATATAATAATTGTAGGTAGGCTAATTATGTCCAATTTCTACGGTATCGGGGGTGTTTCATACGTATAAACAGACATAAAATAACTAATCCGACAAAAAAACAATTCACGAAGCGTCTTTAAGCAATAACGGTGATTTCATAGTCGCGCTTACGCCGCGCCGGCGGCGGGCAGTAAGCGGCGCGGGGCACGAGATAGATGTGTCTTGTACCGTTTCATAGTGAAACGTACGATCGCCGTGTACGATCGTACGGCGTACGAGCGACTTCAGTGGTTCTTTTGATAAAACCTACACAGTGTACCTTCTGAACAAATCTCTTTAGTATCACAAGTTAATTAAAGTGCACATTATATCAACTTAATTATCAAGTGGTATTTTTTGGTGTCCTGCCAAGTACTGCCGCATTTCCTCCCGCCGTTGTTATTTGAGTGAGAGATAGTTCCGGCTCGTTCGGACTTACAAAAACACTGGCTTTACTAGAACACGACTCGTTTTGTTCAACGCTGATGGAGAGCAGTACCCCTATCATGAGTTTTTTTGACGTATAGTTTCGTTAACGTAAGCATATTTTGAATTTAAAATACAGCAGTCCTGGAACATTTTGATAAAATTTTATACAATTTGCACATTTTAAAAAATACAGAGAAATTAATTAAGTATTTAATTGATACAAATATTGTGTAACAAAGGTGTATTTTCAATTCAAAATATGCTTACGTTAACGATACTACACGTCAAAAAAACTCATGATCGGGGTACAGTAGTAATTTAACAAACTCGAACTCAAATCCTACCGAAATCATTTGCTACTTTGATGAAGTTGAGTCTAGAGCATCAGTTTACAACTTTTTCAATATTGTTACCCATATATTATGTCCAATTAAAAAACCCATTTTACCCCCTTTAAAATATTATCACATGAAAATACATACAGTCCGGCCGCTGAGGGAATGCGTTCCTGACACTTGATTAATTTAGCACTAAACCATTTTAGTTTATTGTAGGTTGATGTTAAAATAAAGTTTTAGATAAATTAATTAAGTATTTAGATTTTTGTGGATTTGGATTTGGAGCACCAATCGATTTGACAACATTAATTTTATTTTAGCCTCATGGCTTAACTTTAACATAGATTTATTCTAATAATAATTTAATTTCGTATTACCTACAAAATTAGAGCGGCAGAAATAGATTTCATTCAATCAAGGGTAACGAATTAACTCTTAACATTAAGTCCAAACTTACGGTTCGAATACTAAGGTAAAACTTCAAAACTTTCTTGTTTTAGCGTTTCTGATATTTAATATCTTTGAAACAAATCCTCTTTATAATTTAAGACAACTTGTTCTTAGACAGAATTTATCAAACTTTTGAAGTAAGTACCTTCCCACGCCCGAAAATGGCCGAAATTACGAGAAAAACTATATCTCTGAATGGTCCTTGTTGTCCCAAATGTGGCCGTTTTATCACGAGTTAGGCGATATTTACGTCCCTCATACATCTACACTGGAATCCCGCACGATTTACCCTAAAATGTTGTTTTCTTTGCTATTAAGAAATAAATAAGACGGCATTATGTCGACGATCGTTGCCTGGTTATGGGCATTTTTTCCTTTGGCACGTTTTCCCCGCCTCTTATTACGATACTACCCTTTCTTTTTGTCACTTATACATTGCTTCTTATACTGCGGACACTTATGAACTGTTTTTTGAGAAACAAGCAATGTAATCTGAGTAAAAGAATTTGGTTTTGTATAACAATTGGTTGGGAGTACGAGGGTCGGATTCGTGGTCAAGATAAGGCCCAATGAGTTGTGACAAAATTGGCTGTCGTGTTATTGTGGTCGTTGCCAGATATAAAATGCTTTTGGCCGAGTATTCAGTCGTTTGATCGCGGCCATTGTGGGGGTCGGCCCATTGTCGGGCAGTCTATTGTACCAGTGAGGGGTCGCAACTTACGTGACCAACGTCGAAAGTGCATTTTTGGAGCTCCAACAAGTAGGTTCTATAGGTAACTTTTTGTGGTACGGTTTATGGTTTTATTCGGTTTTGTGAGTGTTGTGTTTGCTGATGTATGCATGTGTATGCATCAAGAAAATATCGCTTTCCATTGAATAGAATACTTCATTGTTTGGAGTTATCTAATAATAAAAGGATTATTATTGCAACTCACATTATTAGCTTATGAAGTTCCTATTCTGATACAGTGTTATGATGCAGTTCTTTTTGTCCTTTATGTTTTCAGTTTGCAGAATCTATCAAATTAGTTTTACATTTTTGGAACGAAGTTCCTGAGCAGTCGACTAGTAGAAATCGTTACGTAAGAAAAAAGCGTTATGTCCCGTCCATGCGACTTTCTCTCTCTGTCTCTTTCTATTATATAAACGAGGCATAAAAATAACTTCGTTCCTGACGGAGGTCCTCTGACGCTAACATTTTTAGGGTTCCGTACCTCAAAAGGAAAAACGGAACCCTTATAGGATCACTTTGTTGTCCGCCGTCAGTCACCGGACCATAAGTGGAGCCAGCTGCTCATAGATGGTGCCATTGGAAGTATGCAGTAGCGCCATCTATGATCATATTTCGGAACCCTTAGGGCGCGAGGCATACTCGCACTTGTCCGGTTTTTTTTTCATTTCGCACACCTAGATGTAAAGAAAGTTAACTAAAAAAAATATATATTTGAGTTAGCTCTCTTTAGATCTAGGTGTGCAATTTATAATTACACTGAAGTTACCGTCAAGTTCTTAAATAAATCATTTTGAAATTTCCTTTGTACGAAACGAAATAAAACCGAGAAAGTTGCGAATAGAAAGACTCTCGTTCCTTGATTGAAAGTGAAGTGAAAAGGCACACACTGTGAAGAAAGCGGATTTCATTCCTTTCAGTTCGGAGCCAACTCTTTGCTGCATCTGAAGTCCTGGTATTTGTCAAAGCTCACGGCTCTAGAAGATTTACATAAAATGTAATCATGCGTTTGATTTCTGCAAAATGAGATATATCTATACTAATATTATAAAGATGAAGAGTTTGTTTGTTTTTTTGAACACGCTAATCTCTGGAACTACCACTCGGGTTTAAAAAAATATTTTTGTTTAAGATAGCCAGAGGTATAGTATGGGCTATTTAACATTACGCTGCGATCCTTAGGGGCTAAGCAACGGGGGTAATACTGCGGGGAACAGCTAGTACTTATAAAACTGTAAAAAAGCCGTGTCTATACATTGAAGATACCTATCCCAAAAAACAGTCGGGATTATGATGAGACCATGCCAACTCTTTGCTGCATCTGAAGTCCTGGTATTTGCCAAAGCTCACGGCTCTAGAGGATTTAAATAAAATGCGATCATGCGTTTGATTTCTGTAAAATTATATACAACGTTATTCTTTGTATACCTGCATCCTGATGTTACTTTATTTAAGATGCGGTGAAACGGGCTAGTTTCTTGACAATTTCTTGCTGCAATTGTATAGCCGTGGGTTGAGATCAGTATCGTGCAACTCAGTAGAACAATTTCCGCAATCTTGCAGTATAGGCCCCGACATTGCAATGAATTTAAATGATGGTATATCAGAATAACTGTTGTACGATATAGATCTCAAACGGCAGTGAAAACAAAGCCACCGGTAAGTAAAACAATTCGTCATGGGTTATAAGAACACGGCATAAGCATGTTATAAATAACGAGCGTCAATTAAAATGATAGATTATTATAATATACTAGACTTTTTCTGCAGAGGTCAAGCTGTATCTTAGGTTCATCCCACTAGAATTAAACCAAATATAGCTAAAGTTTTAAGTTTGATGTGAAAACCACATCAGAATCCGTTCAGTGCTTTTTGCGTGATGCGCGCACAAACACATAAAAAAAAGTGTGCATGGTTACGTCCCAGTACCCTATCCCGAATGTTTTTTCTGGAATATTTTCAATGTACAGACACCGCTTTTCTAAAGTCATATAATGCTATAGATATATTATTATGTAACTTTTTATGAATAATAAATTCATCCACCAAAAATCATGCAAATTATGTGTAACGTATGGCGACAAAGTTGCTGAGTGAAGATCTAAAAACTGAATTACTAGATCAGCCGCCAGATGTCGTTAAACACATGCATTTTCCCTCCAAAACTTGCGCTAGTAATTTGCATATGCCTGAGATTGGCTTGATTAATTCAACAGAACGTTGGTGACTATCATAGATTACAAAAATGGGGACGGTATAATCACCGTTCTTTGCTAAATGGATACAACAACGGACACTATTAGGTATGTACGTCTGTTGACGCTGCGACAAAGTTGGCAACACTGGCGCTATCCGCCGACGCCACGCCGTTCCCGCCAACCGTCAGAGACCCAAGCGACGCCGCGAGTGCGCACGTTATAATCAACAAACAAAGTTTTTTTTTTCTCACCAACTCCAAGTTTTGTCAAATAGTTTAAGTAATAAGTAAATTCAAGAAACTGTGCTCAAGTAATGTAAAACCGCATAACAAAAATATAGTGTAACATCTTTGAAGGCGTTTTATTGAAGAAGAAGAAATCCCAACGGGAGAAGAAGGGGGGTAGTTTATTAATATTCATTACTTTCTTGCGGTAAGGGTTATTATTCAACAATCTATCACACAGTGGGAAAGAATGTAAGGAGATTGCATCATAGAATGTTACAAAAAGATTTATGCTGTTTTAGTTACCTCCAATTATTATTCTTATGATAATACTAGCTGTGTTCATTTCTTATACTTATATCGCGCTTTATTTTTGCCATTCCAAAACACAAAATGTATTTTTATTGTTCCGAAAAAAGATGGCAATCGTACTGCCAAGCGAAGCAATTATGGTTTATACTAAACTGAAAATACTTTTTCTGTAACCACGTTTAACATAATGCGATAAGTTAATAAATTGCACTTCGCACGTAAAGGGTTAAAAGTTGATAGAACCGCACTATATCACTGCCAACGTGTTCAACCCTTTGCTGCCAGGTTCAACGGGCAAACTTTCCTCTATGTGGAATTTATGATTTGTCACAGGGAGAAATCTATTCCGTGAACATAAAAGCACAAGTAAAAGGTAGCTTTGTCGCTTCTACACTTTTATATATTACTAGCTTTTGCCCGCGACTTCGTCCGCGTTTCCGTCGTTTTTCGTAAAAAAGTAGCGTATGTCCTTCCTCACGGTTCAATGGTTTTGATGTAACAGACAGATTAACTTTCGTATTTTAGTAGGGAAATAAATTATGTCAATCCACAATATTGTTGAAAAATATCGCAATAAGGAACCGCAGAATATTATTATTAATAGCTGTGCCCGCGACTCCATCAGCGTGTAGCTCCTTGTGTGTAATACAAACAGAAAGCTCCGAACTGCTAAGCTATCGGGAGTTACACGTGTTATTGTGAGTCAACCATAAAAGATACACATATGCTGTTGTGGAATATTTTTTATATAATTTTATGTAGAACATTTCTGTCATACTTACATGATTTCTATGTAGCTTTAACCATTAAGGCTGCACACGCGACGGAAGCTTAAAAAATGCAGTAACTTCTCCCGTTTTCCCAACATTTCCCTTCACTGCTCTGCTCCTATTGATTGTAGCGTGATGAAAAGTATACTATAGCCTGCCCAGGAGTATGAAGAATAATTGTACCAAGTTTCGTTAAAATCCGTCGAGTAGTTTTTGTTTCTTTAAGGAACATACAGACAGACAGACAGACAGACAGACAAAAATGTTACTGATTGCATTTTTGGCATCAGTATCGATCACTAATCACCCCCTGATAGTTAATTTGAAAATATATTTCATGTACAGAATTGACCTCTCTACAGATTTATTATAAGTATAGATTGTAAGAGCTACGTCATCTAATGGTCGTCACACACGATCTAGTTTACCGTTCATTTTATACTTTAAGGTCAAGTAGGATAATGACAGAAAATTGGGAGTTGTTTGTTACAGTAGGGCAAAGATACAGGGCTCAACTTACGTAATTTATAAATAAAGAAAAGAGTCTTAACGCTGTACAGTAACAGTTAGTTTCGGCTGAATATCAATACTTTATTTACATGGAGCGACTGCCATCTGACCTCCACAATCCAATTATTGGGTAATACTGGTATTTGAATGCTAGACCCGTAACGACTGTCTAAGATATTCCTATAACAACCGGCACCAACTTTAACGTGCTCTCCGAGGCACGGAGGGGTTTCGATGTGTAAAGGACGGTCACCCATCCAAGGACTGACCGCGGCAAGTGCAGCATAACGTCGCAGATCGATCGATCAGCGCGGCTGTAATTTTAGCCAAGAGCCCCTTCTCATTCGGCCTATTATTTGCAGTAAATCTAACAAAAACGAGTAGAATAAACAGCGTAGCTGACTAGCTGTATTTTATCGTCAAATCCGCCTCAACATTATTTTTACGTAACCTACAATGTCTAACGTTCCACAAAGCAAATTCCGCCAAACGCCAAAATCAAACCTAACCAAATTCCGCCCCTAATTCCCGAACAGATTGCCATTGACAAATACTTGTGCATACGGCAAAACTGTCAAAGAACACGGCCATTTAATTACAGAAGGCTTATGCCTTGGCCACGAAATGTGACGTTCCAAGCGAATTCGCCTTGTGCTGCTAGCGTCAAAAAAAAATATACCGATCTTTGCTGCTGCTTGCAGCGCTACTTCGTGGCCTTGTAGTAATTTGACATACATTTGATTTTGACGCTCGACGCTGACGCTTGCAGCACAAGGCGAATTTGCTTGGAGCGTCGCATTTCGTGGCCTTCGGGTTACAGGATCGCAATAGCGAGGTCGCGTCGAGCGGTTGAGCTCTTTGACTCATTTCCAATCCTGAATTTGCTTAGCAAGGAAATGAAGTCGATGGATTGGGGATCCAATTGAGGTGTTTGATATAATGATTGTGCTGAGTATTTGGGGGGAATTGTGGAATTATGTGGGGGAATTGAAACAGAGATGTTTCTGTCAAAGGGTGAGTTAAGTAGGTGTTCACTGGGAAACATTTTGTATGTAAACATAGTGTCGAAGTCCAATTCTTGTAATTATGACTGTTCAAAATATAATTTCGATTTGGTTTCGATATAATCTCAATGCCTTAAATGTCACAAATGGTGTTCTCATGTACTAAATGACAACATCAAACGGATAAGAGAATACAATTTCTGACATATATGGCATTGAGATTATATCTGAGCCAAATTGGAACTCATTTTAATTTACGAGAATTGGGCTTCTGATACAATAATTACGTGTATTTTAAACAAAAAATATTATATCAGTACCTTGAAAATTAGGGTGAAAATCGGCAATACAAACTATTTATTACATAACCCATAACTATAAATTCTAACTGAAGATAATCACACAAGAAGATATTTGCTTAAGCGTGTATTACGTCACAAGTAGGTAACTAAGTAAGACACAAGCCTTGAGGCGACACAACTAAGTAGTCACGATTCCGTCTTTGATTCTGTAATTGTACTTCAAGTTGAGATCTTAGTGTTACCCTGAAGCTCCTCAAAGGAATAAATGAGAGAGAAAGAAAATAAAAAATGTGCTAATAGTGATGCAACATAGACAAAGGGAAGGCAGTGAATGAGAAATGTCTGTTCCTGTCTTTTTGTTTTATTTATTACTAGCACTATTCCCGCGACTTCGTCCGCGTGACCCACAGGAACTGTGCATTTTTTCTGGATAGAAAGTAGCTTATAGCACTCAGGAATAATGCAGCTTCCTATTAGTGAAAGAATTTTCAGAATCGGATCAACGGTACTTTCATACAAACTTTTATCCCCTTTTGCACCCTTTTTGGGGGAGAATTTTCAAAAACCCTGAAACACGTGTTTATTTATTTAAAAAGAAGAGTCTAAATACCAATTTTCATGACTCTAACTTTAAAACTAACGGTACTTCCATACAAACATTCATCGCCCTTTTCACCCCTTTAGGGATAGAATTTTCAAAAATTCTTTCTTAGCGGATGTCTTCGTCATAAAAGAAATCCACTGTCTAAATTTCAAATCTCTATGTTCAACGGTTTGGGCTCTGCGGTGATGAATCAGTCAGTCAGATGTCTTCAACGGTAAGTTTTATTACACTTGTATTATACTAGCTTTTGCCCGCGGCTTCGATCGCGCTGGATTTCACACTCTTGGGGGTGGAATTTCCAAAAATCCTTTCTTATCGGATGCCTACATCATATAAGGAATACGTCCTCCAAATTTCACGTTTCTACGACCACCGGTATAGGCGTTGCGTTGATCCATCAGTCAGTCAGTCAGTCAGGACAAAGCATTTTATTAATATAGATACCTACTTATTTATTACTTTACTATCTGTGCCCTGCGGTTTCATCCGTCCTATAATTTAAAAGAAATCGGATTATGTACCCGTCCGCACTATTCTTCATTTTCTTCTTCGTTCTTTCAGAGTTTTTTTTTTGCTCGGCTCCTAAAGGCCATAGTGTAATGTTGAATAGCCTATACTATTCCTTATCATATTATTACACAAAAATATTTATTTGTATCTGACTGGCAGTTGTAGAGATTAGCGCGTTTAAACAAACAATAAAACTCTTCAGCTTCAATAAATTGGTATAGATTTTACATCAAATATAAGGCGATTCACACACCGTACCGCATCACGCAGCGTAGCGCGGAAGTGCGTGATCTTCCGTTGTTTGCAAGTACCTGTATTTGTATAGACGCGCGGGGCATTTTTTTCGTCGCCACGCACTCCGCAGCGTAGCGCGGGACGGTGTGTGATTCACCTAAAAGTAATACAGTATTTGATACTTCCTGCTTTTACAAAAAAGTACTGTTAATAATATTTCATTCAAGCCATTTTCTTTCAATTTTGCATTAAGGTCGCCGGAAATTACTCTAGGTAAAGCCGAATAGATTAAAAGTACGTCAATCAGTAACCATCACGAAACGCCAAGCACAAACATTTTTACTTAAATGAAAATCAAAATCAAAAAAATTATTTGCTAAATGTTATACTACCAGTATCCTTACAAAATACTGTAAAAATAGAATTCAATTTATTTGTTTCACTGACAATATGTGAACCTCAGATCATAGAAAAAAAACTGGCCAAGTGCGAGTCGTACTCGCGCACCGAGGGTTCCGTATCATTTTTGGACATATAAAGTGAAAAAAACCGGACCGCATAACTAAGTTTGTTTGTGAAGGAAGTTTGATGATTTTGAAAAAACTGTACTAGTTAGGAACATGGTTTTATTTTGGTGCCATATTTGGGTCAATTCCTATCAACTCTAATTATTTCAGATTTTTCGCCCCGCAAACTTCGGAGATAAGGGGGAATGGTATTTTTTCAGACATTTTTCATCATATGTCGAAAACTGTGAGACATAAAATAAAATGAAAATATATTTTAAAATGTGCAAATGAAGCCCTTTCATATGATATGTCACTTGATCTAGTAACCCCACTTTAAAATTTCGGACCCCCACTCCGGCCCCTTTTGCAATGAAATTAAAAATATTTTTGAACTTTTTTCATTTGCAATAAAGTTAGGCAAGCATTCTTTATAACTGTTCTATATTTCAAGTCGATAGCTCTAGTAGTTGCTGAAATAAGCAGGTGTGACAGACAGACAGACAGACAGACAGACGAAGTCGCACCATAAGGGTTCCTTTTTACCATTTTGGTACGGAACCCTAAAAAGGAGATATGCCATCATAGCAAATTAGTACGGGAACCACTGTTGCCACTTTTAGAACAGTTTGCGACACAATTACAAGCGCTCCTTGTGAATATAAAGATCTCCCACACATTAAAAATTCCGCACACCCTCAATCTAGCACTGTTATTCGTCACTCTTCACTAGCACTAAACTAAAACTAAACTACCAAAACATCTAAACACTGTATTTATATCATCGACCGCGTTCGGTCCGTCCGTCGCCAACGTATACGTTTTAATTATGGACAATGTGATTAAATTAAGCGTCAAGCTCAATAGCGACTTGGCTCATTTCCTTTGTTTCTATGATCAGTACCCCTATCATGAGTTTTTCTGACGTATCTATAGTGTCGTTAACGTAAGCATATTTTGAATTTAAAATACAGCAGTCCTGGAACTTTTTGATAAAATTTTATAAAATTTGCACATTTTAAAAATACAGAGAAATTAATTAAGTATTTAATTTATATAAATATTGTGTAACAAACGTGTATTTTCAATTCAAAATTTGCTTACGTTAACGATACTACACGTCAAAAAAACTCATGATAGGGGTACTGAGGCGTGAACTTATTTTTGCATGCCAAATCTTGTCGTTTGCAGTATAAATCGTATAAATTACATTGCTTTTCGTGTCTGTTTGTCCGCTTAATTCTTTTAAACTACACAATGGATTTTAATGCAGCTTTCACTTCTTTTTAGCCAATTTATTCCTGAAGGTTTATGCGTATATTACGTTAATATTTAACTTAGTCATAGCATAAAAATCTTGATGTTTTGACATATCACCACATCAGTAAATTTCATTCTTTCGAAGTAGGGTTGGGTCACTAGTAATTACAATCAAAATCTAATCAAGGAAGAACTCTGGAAAAACCGCCTGAGATTTTTTGCGAGAACTATGGTACAATTCACAATGTAGACGAAAATCAGTTCGTCAAGATTTCCCGAGGCTCGAAATATTTTACTAGTATTTAAAAAAAACACTGTTGCCAATGTTGTTGGCTTAATTATAAATGTTAACAATGGTACAGACTGTCCAACAACTTGTCTATTTTTTTACGAGATGCCGATTTTTAGGGTTCCGTACCAAAATAGTAAAAACGGAACCCTTATGGTGCGACTTCGTCTGTCTGTCTGTCTGTCACAACTGCTTATTTCAGCAACTACTAATGCTATTGACTTGAAATTTGGAACAGTAATAAAAAATGCTTGCCAAACTTTATTGAAAATGAAAAAAGTCAAAAAAGGATTTTTTTTCATTGCAAAAGGGGCCGGAGTGTGGATCCGAAATTTCAAAGTCAGGTTATACTAGGTTAAGTGACAAATCATATGAAAGGGCTTGATCTGCACATTTCAAAATATATTTTTATTTTATTTTATGTCTCACAGTTTTCGACATATGATGAAAAATGTCTGAAAAAATACCATTCTCCCCCCCTTATCTCCGAAGTTTGCGGAGCGAAAAATCTGAAATAATTAGAGTTGATAGGAATTAACCCAAATATTGCACCAAAAATAAAACAATGTTCCTAACTAGTACAGTTTTTTCAAAATCATCAAAATTCCTTCACAAACAAACTTGGTTATGCGGTCCGGTTTTTTTCACTTTATACGTCCAAATATGATACGGAACCCTCGGTGCGCGAGTGCGACTCGCACTTGGCCAGTTTTTATTAATTGACTAGCTATTCGCCGCAGTTTCATCCCTGTTGCTCGGCTCCTAAGGATCGTAACGTGATTTTAGAAAGTCTATACTATTTCTCATGAATTTGGCTATCATGTGTAAAAAGAATTTTTCGAAACCGACTGGTAGTTTCAGAGATTAGCACGTTCAAATAAACAAACAAACCAACTCTTATGATTTACATTCTCGTACCAATTATATCGAAGCATAATATGCACAGATTGACAGACATTATTCTTCTAAAATCTTTTTAAGGCATTATATCAAACGGTCATAATAATTAGTAAACAAAACTTGAAAATTGCTAAACAGAAGTTTTAATTAAATTCGTATTGACTGCTCAAGAGCGGAATTAGCACTCTTTCGTACCGGTTAATATCACATAAATAACTCAGAAAATGAATTTGATTTCAAGTCTAACTTTAAATTCGTTGCCCGTTCTCTGTGAGTTATGGCTTGCCCACTACTTCAATGTCACAAACTTTATGTTGCACTTTTCATAACTCTTAACATTTTACAAATAAGCACTATTTTCCTTTGATGTTTTTCGGTGTAAGTTTGTATACGGTATGTCACACGCAGGGTAACCCCTTAATTTTCATTTCAACCACGCCCGGCAAGTTGTGTAATGTAATTAACAAACAGGACGATTTATTTGCCGTTTGTTTTTGTCCAACATGTAGTTAGAGAGCTATTTTCACCTAAGTTAGTCACGAAGGTAATCGTTTATTTTATTTTCATTGTTTATAGGTGTTAAAAGAGCTGTTAAGTTACTGCTATATTACTGCGATAAATTCAGACAATATAATAATTATGTTTTCTTTAGATTGCGCTTTGTTAACTTAACTTTGGATTGAGTTGCATCCAAAGAGCACCAATGTTATAATAAAACAAGTTTAAACGGATTAAATCGCGTATATAACAGATTTTTCCTGACGTTTCGAATACTTTGCAGCATTATAATGTGTAGTAATCGCGAAAACCTAAGACATTATTAGAGCACCAATGATTGCTTACATTGTCACAAAAATTGTTGAATACTATTAGTTTTACCATTCTCGGATGCATAAGAGAGCTCGCTTTAGGAAAGGTAGGGCTATCACGGCACGGGATATCTCACTCAAATCATGAGCAACCCAACTGAGTAAGGACCTCCATCTTTTATTTTTTTTTAAAAAAAAACGTTGCCCCACACTAGGATTTCTCCTGTATCGTGGGTGCGTTTACAAACACAAATTTCACATACACAAACAGCCAGACCTATGTGCAATGCGGGAATCGAGCCTGCGACACGTTGCACAGCAGCCAATCTCTCAGCCACTGCGACAACCGTGTGGTCTAACAGAATACCACAGCCAAATAACGATACTCTTCCGTAGTGTTGTGTTCTTGTGGTGAGATAAGTCGTCAGAGCTCTTAAGGATGCGCTGTGATGACAGCGGAGGACCTGCTTATCCTTAAAACGGTTGGCACAGCGAATACTCATTATAAAGTTTCGGTAACATGCATAATAATTAAGGCCCCGGTATACGCCAACGGCCTTGAGTGATTTGGGCGGTATAGCTTGAGTGTTCTGCGCTGAGCTCAAGCAACGCGACATACATCCACCGAGCAATACGACTAGCCTATCAAGGAGCGCGCTGTGCAGAATTAGACGTATTATTACTTTTTAGTATCTAAAATATAAAATAAAAAAAAAGTAACAGGCAATATTATAGGTAGTAACATAGTCTTTTCACACAAAACAAATCATGAAAATATCTTAAGCGATTTGAAAGTAATTACGTTTTTATGTTTTGGGTAGACACGAATTCATGAATTTATTTCATTAAGTATTTTACTACAATAGTTAAATATTCACAGGTACGATTGATGTAATTATGTTCTAGTTTAACATAAAAAAATTGCACAACTAACCTGCATTATTTGACGGCGAAATAAGAGATTTAAAACTTGAGATTTACGGCCGTTACCATTTACCGTCGCCTTAAGGATATTCAATGTTGCAAGCATTTCATAGGCTACGCCGTAGCGGTTACCATAGCGGCTACGGTAACCGCTACGACGTAGCCTTACCATCAGACTAGCCTGTTTATTGCTACCATTGTGAAAAATATAAAAGAATGTCTTCTAAGATATCTGCACGTATACATGGAATATCTAGTCTATTCACACTTTAAGTCCTGACTGATGTTGATTATCATCATCCGCCTAGCCTTTTCCCAAACTAGATTGGGGTCGGCTTCCAGTCTAACTTGTTGCGGCTGAATATCAATATTTTACGTGGAGCGACTGCCATCTGACCTCCACAACCCAATGAATGGGGAATACCGGTATTTAAAAGTTAGACCAGTTGTCAGACTTTTGAGCTCCTGACTACCCGTAACGACTGTCAAAGATATTTCTATGACAACCGGGACCGACTGTTTAACGTGCTCTCCGAGGCACGGAGGGGTCTCGATGTGTAAAAAACGGTTACCTATCTAAGAACTGACTGTGGCAGGCGCAGTTTAACCTGACTAATGTTGATCTTGAAAGTAATACAAGTATGTTCAAATAAATCAAAATTTAAATAAAGCAAGTGTGTACCTACGTGATTCGAGTGTTTGATTTCTCAAATAAAATTTGTATCTAGACTTTTCTATTCAGTCGGGCAGAAAACTTATTGAATTGTCAATATTATAATAGAGCGTTGATATGTCTACAAGGTCGATTTCACGTTTGATGTGAGCTGAATTTATTGTAAAAATATATTTTTACTTTGGATCGAGTCAGAAAATATAGGTATAAAGAATAAGTATTTATTTTATTTTATTAAAAATAAAACTTGTGAATTTGTAAGTCGGGGCCATCACTGCTCTATATCAATCTGTAGGAGAATATTGCCTTGATTTTTATTTTTTTAGGTTTTTTATCAAAGTTCTTAAGATTTGTGACCTAAACAGTTAATTAAGTTAATATGTTTGCTTTGAAGTTTAGATCCAATCAATACCTCAGACTTATCTAAACGTGAAATTTTATTTCAACCGCGAATTTTATTTAAACCTATTTTTCCAAATAAATGCAACAACAATTCTTTAAAAATATGACCACAATAAAACGGAAAAACTGGTACAGATATATAAATTCTGTGAGGGAAAACTATCGGTATTGGCATGCCAGATTCTGGGTGCACACAATTGACACCCGTACAAATTGTGGTGCCATGCAGCTGAATAAGTATTTGGCATCGCGCATCGCGCTAGCGGAGACTTCTTTTATTAAAACTTTTATTGGCCGACAGTTGCTTGTTTTTGGTTTGAAGTTGGATCAAGTGCTCTGTTTGTTTAGGGTTTATCGAGATACTGGTCAACCGCAAAGATTGAAGGAACATGGAAAATGTTTGCGATTTTTTTGGTAGTAGCAGTAATGTATTTTTAGGATACCTTTAAACTGGGTGTTAGTTTAGCCAGTTGAAATACGAAAAGGGGTCATTGTACTCATCAATATGAACAACTTTTACTATGGCACCAAACTGAAATCGCTAAAAATGCTGCTCCATACATTTTGTTAAGTTAAGTATGTGAACATAAATGAGTTGATTTTTTTTTGCGATTTCAGGGTTGGTCTCAGTGAAAGTAAAATAAAAGTTGTTCATAATGATGAGTACAATGACCCTTTTTCGTATTTCGACTGACTAAACTTACACCCAGTAATTTCATCTTAACCCTATGTCACAGGCATTTTACTCGAAGACTATCTTCTTCTTTGTCTTTTGTGAACCGCCATTTTGAAGTCTAGTAAAATTAGGAGAAAATTTAATGAAACTGAGAGATAAAAAACATTTTTCGCGCACATTCAGCTTTATAGAGCGTCATCTCTGTCGCACGAAGCACTAACAGTCCGGTATCTAATAAACAAGTCGGCGACAAAACATCACATAGGTATGAGTGACGGATACGACGCTCTACAAAGCCGAAGCTAGCCGAATATCTCTTTTTCAAACTCATTGTGTAATATTTACTGCCGGCTACTGTACACCAAATATACAACAGACAAACGACTTTGTTTTATACAATAATTAAACTAATTTTATGGCCGCGTTTCTCATGTTTATTTCAACATGTTTGATGAGTTTTGATATAATCTTCAAAGGCTTCAGGCGTGCTAAGCCGTTGACAGGTGATTAGCAAAAGCTTAAATTATTTCCTTATATTTAGTGGTTTAACCATGTGCCTCCCACGGCGAATGGTTCGAGTTCGATCCTGAGGCACGCACCGCTGACTTTTCGAAGTCATGTGCGTATTATTAATTATCACTTGCTTTAACGGTGAAGGAAAACATCGTGAGGAAACCGGCATATCCTAGAACCAAAAATTCGAAGACATGTGACGTCCACCAACCCGCACTGGGCCCGCGTGGTGGACTACGGCCCATTCCCTCTCACAGAAGAGGCCTGTGTCCCAGCAGTGGGAACATTATAGGCTGATTATGCTATATTATTTCCAGACCATAAAACATAGTATGAAGGTCAGCTATTACTACCTAGATTAAAAGGTATTGTGAAAGTGGTTATGTAAAACATGTACGTATATCTAAGGAATGTAATTATTTATTTACTAGGCTTTTGCCCGCAATTCCGTCCTCGTGGACAATAAATTGACAATTTTAAATGACCTATGAAGAAGTCAAGCTGTATCTTTGTTTCCACCCACCGGAATTAGATGAAATGTGTGAAACCACATACAAATCTGTTCACTACATTTTGCATGATGTGCGCACAAAAATAGAAAGAAACAGAAATTTACAAATAAATGTTTTGGACATGGTTACATCCCAGTACCCTAACCTGACTGTTTTTTTCTTTATCTTTAATGTACAGATACGCCTTTTTACCCGACTGCGAGACGCAAAGGAGGGTAATGTGTTTATCAGTCTATGTATGTATGTATGTTTGTTTCTATGTGGCGTTCTAGAGACCAAATGCGTAGGCCGATTTTGATAATTCTTACGTCAATCGATTCGTCCTAACCTTGCGAGTGTCACTAAAGACATAACAGTAATCAAAATTCACCACAGCGACAACCAGACGCCATATTGTCAAAATGAAAAAAAAAAAAGTTGATGAACTATGTCAAGTGGGGTGTCGTTGAATAGGTATTTTAAAATCATCTTAAGGTTCCTTTTATCATTTTTCATTTTAAATAATAGTTTAGGATATATAACGATTTAAAGTTGTTTAACAAAGCAATCATTCTCGCTAATTCTTACTTATTGATTTAAGTTTTTATTTCAAGTATTAACGATATACAAACAAAAAAGAAGATTACGAAAACATACATTAAAAACTAAAAAGTGAAAAATTCAAATAGTAAATTAAAAATTAAAAAAACCCGACTGCCAAAAAACAACTAAAAAGTTCAAAACAAGAGCACTTTTCAAGCAGTCTGATGCAGTTGGTGGCATAAAATCTAAGATTTAACACAAATAATTGCCACCAACTGCATCAGACTGCTTGAAAAGTGCTCTTGTTTTGAACTTTTTAGTTGTTTTTTGGCAGTCGGGTTTTTTTAAGTGTTTTACGGTATTGTAATAGTTTTACGTGCTCCATCGTAGATCGCATCATCGTTTAGCATCAGGCGAGATGGCGGCTAAACGCAAGCCTATTATATTATGAAATAAAAAAGTATTTTTTTATCTAAGATTTTTTTTTTTTTTTTTTTATTATTTTATGATTGTACAGAAATGTAACATATACAGAACAAATAATAACATACAATGGGCGGTCTTATCTCACAAGACGATGTCTTCCAGACAACCTTTAGATGGACTGAAAGATAGGAGAAAATAGTGCTCAGTTTTGGTATAGTACATGTCTACAGTTACTAAGATATAATAATTTAACAATATAAAATAAACCCGCCAATAATTAATACACTTTATTAAGTATTAACCTTCTACTATTCGTGAGCGGCAATGTAGGTAATACTAACAACTACCAATAATATTGCGGCGGTGGGGCAGTGGCGGCGCGGTGGCGGCGCGGTGGCGGCGCGGTGGCGGCGCGGTGGCGGCGCGGTGGCGGCGCGATGGCGGCATGATGGTGGCCCGTGACATGCAGTGGCGTGCCTAGGGGCGAGCCCAACGTATTTTTTTTCTTAAGAGGGTGTTTATGTTAATTACTCATGAATTTAAGTGAGTTAATGTCGTTATTAAAGTAATACGTGCATTACTTACATTCCTGAAAGCATAAATGCTCTCTAAAACGAAAAAAATGCGTCGAGACTGCCCTCTAGGCACGCCACTTTACACGGTCGCTTTCTGCATCGTGACAGATTTCTTTTCTTACTTCACACTACGAGTATACATACAAGCTTACTACGTTATGTAATTTCAGCTTCTAACTTATTCAAACTACCGTTAGGGTAAAGGGAATTGTTGTCGGCCGACCATTTGATCAACATTTTAATATTGAAACGCTACTGCAAGGCTACGGGGCTACCCGCCGCGGCTATCGGGCTACACTTTTAATAGCCCTGCATTAATCATAAGGAACGTACACTGAACCCTGTTCACGGAAAGCCGAACTTATTAATGTGTTGTATTGAATTTAAGGGGAATTTTGTGGTCAGTTGGTTTATTTCAGCTTTTTCGTACAATTTATTCCCCGAAGGGCAAACTTGTATTACTACCAACCACATTTTGCCAGTTTAATGCCCGGTTCATATTATTCCAGTGGTATTCTACTCCAGCGGCGCTGGAATATCATTGGAATAATGTGAACCGGCACTGGAATGTACTCATTACAGTGAAACGACATTCCAGTAGATTCCAGTGCCGGTCCAGCCGCTCAAGTTGCGCCTGAGCACGCTGTGCTCAGGCAAGAGCACACTGTGCTCAGGCGTCTCCACCGAGCCGCTTATTCACCTGAGCATGCCCAAGTGGATACAAGGCTTTACAGTTTTATAATAGGTATAGATTTATTAGAGGTGAAATTCCTTGAATTGTTACTGTACAACAATTTCATGAATATTAATACCCGCAACATAAATCGGAAGAGTTATTCAATTATCAGGCAACAATAACGATGAAAATATGTTCGAAACTTGATGATAATGGCTACCGCGAATCCTAGCAATCAATATAGGTAATATTTTGTTTTTTTTTTTAACACTAGCTGGTACCCGCGGTTTCATCCCCGTTTGTCGGCTCCCAAGGGTCGTAGCGTGATGTTAAATAACTTAAACTATTTCTCCTGAATCTATCTTATATTTTTTTTTTCGAATCTGACTAGCAGTTCCAGAGATTAGCCCGTTCAAAAAAATAAACTGCAGCTTTATACTTTCTACTATAATATTAGTATAGATAGCACCACGCCTTTGTTACTCCAAGGGTAAGCAGACATGTACTGTTGTACCCCCACATTTCGTCAATTCTTCGCTGTAGGTACCGAAAATCTAGCCGGGACATACAGGTCCCCCTCTGTCAACATAGCGCATCTTCAGGAGCTCTTGCAACCTTACTCACCACAGGAACACAACATTACTGAAGGGGAGGGAGTATTATTTGGCTGTGTTATACTGTAAAATTACACGTTAAATTAGCTCACAATGAAATAATAAAATCATAAAACAAAATCCTTCAAACCTTCAGATTACACGCCTAACACGGTCACAATAAATTGTAAAGTGCGAACTGTATATAATGTTATAAATTAACTTAAACCCCACATAACGAAGGAATAAATTATTTTAACTGAAACACGCGACGGCTTCCGTGACATGCAACACAAATAGCTAATCCAATGTTGGGCCAACTTAACTTTCCTTGCTTTGTCTGCGAACACGATTTCGTGTTTACTTGAATCGTTTTTTGTTTGTCACGTTTCGTGCTGGAATGTAACTTGTGTAGATGACGCCGCCGCGCCGCCACCGCACTGTGGATACGGTATAGCGGTGAATCACAAAATAACATTAATTTTATATCACTTTTTGCGGGGGGCGAGGTGAATACGTATAGTACACACTAGGAAAAAAAATGACAGCTGTCGCGCATGACTTAGGCAAATCACACGCCCCGCGCTACGCTGCGGGGTGCGTGGCGACGGAACAAAAATTCCGCGCGTGAATGCGTTTTCAGTGTGTTGCACCATGCATGATTTCTATGCAAATACAGGTACTTGCAAACAACGGAACATCACGCACCCCCGCGCTACGCTGCGTGATGCGGGGCAGTGTGCGCATCGCCTTAGTTTTTCTATGGCTAAATCGGTTATATGGCCAGTGTTTTTTGGTAGAGGGATTTGCCCGGTTTTGGCATCTCTATTTAAAAATATATGCTCTAAGATCTCCGCAGATCTCCAAACTAAAAGCTAAAACTTGCTTACGTAAGAATTTTTATGTAAATTTTTCGGAGCTCAAAAATATCTGAAACGCAATCGAACGCACCAACAATACAATACAATTTCAATAAAAGCATTCTAAACACAGAACCAATTTTCAAAACATTCCGCACAAACAGAAAGCAGTTTTCGTTTTTATTCAATCGAAATAAACTAATGTTTTCAACACGTGACTCCATTCACTGGAATTTCTTTTGAAGAAAATGAAATCTAGAAAATTTCTGTACACACACATCGAGTTCCGAAACTCGATCATTCGTGAGCAGACCGTCCGCTCCATATAGCATTGGAGAGATATTTCAAAACACTGCAACATTCAAACGCGGTGCGATGTTTAATTTGATTTGATTTGATTGATACTGCGGTAGTTTTCGGAAATATTGTGGTAAATCGCCATTGGGATGCTGCTTGCTGCTGAGTGCATTTTTTGTTAACTTTTTGTAAAGGTCATCGGTAATAAGTTTTATGTTGAAGATTTTTTTTCTAAACAAGCTTCTAAATAATGACCACATCTCAACTCCAACAAGACATCATCTAGGTCTAAAGTACTATCTTAAATAATGATCACATCTCAACTCCAACAAGACATCATCTAGGTCTAAAGTACTTATCAAGACAAATCCAACGAGCCCAAACACGACGGAGTTATGTTAAGAAGTTGAAGAGTTCCTATAGCCATCTCCTGGCTCCATCATGAGACCACCTCCATTATACCATATTATTACATTGTCATCAATGTAACATAATTATGCGTTCCAAATTTCCGCTCTATCGGTTGGGGGGAACTGTCGGGTTCCTTACGAATTTGGCTATCAATACACAAAGATTTTTTTTAATCCGACTAGTAGTTCCAGAGATTAGCGTGATCAAACAAACAAACTCTTCAGCTTTATAATACATAAATTAACAAGACTAAAAACACAAATACAGTATTCCCAAATTAATAATGCGCATGCAGATCTTCGCTAATTGTCGTATTCCCGGAAACACCGAATCATTGAATCGTAAGAGCCCTAAATTATGCATGAAGAAAATGCACTTAATGCACTATATACTTTTTGGTTTCCGGGAATACGACAATTAACGAAGATCTGCATGCGCATTATTAATTTGGGAGTACTGTACACCATTATGTGAGTCGTTGTGGGCGCCTCACACGATTAAGGGTCTTATTGCAAAACCTAACTCAAGACTCGCATTACTAGGTGCTTAGTTCAAGCCATTTGATTGGTTAAAACTAGACTAAAGTAATGCTTAAATCTTGAGTTAGGTACGAACCATAGTCTAATTTGCATAAAACTTGAGAGATCCTATTTGCAATTAGTTTCTGTATAATAATATTTTAGACATCTTTATTATTCTCTCTCAAAGTTCTTAAAGCAATATTAAAATATGATGTATTCAATTTACAGTAATCAAAATTTAAATTAGTTTCTTTGTACAACTAAAACTATATTAATTAAAGTTCTTACGAGATAGTTAAGGAATATCTTTTAAATGAACGTGAAATGAACTTTAATGAAAAAACGGGTGAAAAAGAAAGTTGAGAATAGGACTAAAGTCAAAAAGTGGGAAAAAAACTAGTTTTTATGTAATGTTTCTGCTCTTCAGTATTGAGCCCAAAACACGACGATTCAATTATTTTTGCTCGATAGAAAAAAATCGCTGTCACCTCAAAAAAATGTTTAAAACTCAAAAATGTGGAATAACTATTTAAATGGTTATTTAATGTAGTGCATTATAGAAAAATGCAGTTGTCTTAGATTTGTCATAAAGTTTATTAGTTTAGTTTATATATTCGCCGCAATTTAAGATTTTGTTCAATTTTACCCTGTTTTTGAACACATCTTGGCAGTTTTGTGCAGTACCGCTTTCCAAAATAATTATACAATACCCTATTCGAGTTACTCAATCATGTGTAAAGAATAACCACTTGATCTCAAACCCGGATAATAGCAGGAAATTATTTCTATCTAGGGAATGCAATCTCGTCTCGCCGAGATCCCGATCTCGCGAGATCCCGGCCATATTTTACGAGATTGTATCTCGTCAAATTTCGTACGAGATCTCGCGAGATTGCGAGATTGAGCGGGGTAGCATAATCCGTGTGTGTAACTGCCTATCGTCTGTGATTCCTACGAGTGTTGAGGCAGAACGAGAATTTTCGGCCCCAGGGTAGGTACCTACTTGGCCTGCAAAGTCAGGAGTCACCGTCTACCAGATGAAACCCTTATGTGCTGTTTTTGAGAAGTAATTTCAAAAATAACTTTAAGTCCCATTTAAAACACAGAATGACAAGTTTCATCTGATTAACTTTAAACTTACTACCTATTTATTTGATTTCTAAAGCAATTCTTATTACTTTTGATTACTTCATTTAAATGTTTTTTTTTTTTTTTTTTGAAAACTTGAGAAGTTCAATTTAATTTAATAAATAAAATAAATAGGTAATAAGACAGAAAATTATAATCTCATGGTAAAATATTTAACTAATTTTTACTAATAGACGCCTCTTAACTTTAACCACTGATTAAATATACAACTATTTTTCTCATTGAATAGATAATAAAATCTTAACTTTAACCACTGATTAAATATTTATTATACAACTATTTTTCTCAATGAATTATAGAGATGACAATTGACTTAAAAGCTGTTTAATTTAACCATCGTCTATTAGTAAGGGAGGTAGTGTCTTATTTTGAAATAAAACGGATATAAATATGTCAGATTACATGCATTTTCTATTTTCATCTTACATGTCGATAATCAGTAAATGGAATGAATATCATTTACATACGTTTTCAATAAAAAATACCCAATCTCGCGAGATCTCGTAAACGACGAGATCTCGCGAGACTGGGTTTTGAGTCTCGCGAGATCTCGCTAGGCGGAAATCTCGTACGAGATTGCATTCCCTATTTCTATCACTTTATATTTAGTCCAATGAGCTGACGAGGGAAATACTTTCCGAACGAATAATTTTAATAGTACATGTTTTCACGAACGAAATTTAATTTGCGAACTTTGTGATAAAGGTCCATGTGGCTAGCCCCAAATCGGATTAAATTAAAGATATCTGACCGCTGATTGGTTGACGCGTACCTACTAGAATTAGTAGCCATTCGATTGGTTTAAAATTTATTGAAGGGACAAATGTTATCAGCTTTTGATGTAAAAGGTTACGGGTATGATTGATGTATATTAAGGGACTCGTCGGGAGTATTCGCTTGTAATGTAATCATCATCATCATCAATATTACAAAGCTGAAGAGTTTGTTTGTTTGAACTCACTAATCTCCGGAATTACGAATCGGATTTGAAAAAAATATTTTTGTATATGATAGCCAGATTCTTTTTTTTTTTTTTAATCTTTATTTAATTATAAGGTATTTTTGTACATAAAAATGACGATGACAATCCCATCGTACCTTATCCTAATTGAAAAACACAAAAAATCTTAACTTCTATCTAAATTATTTTAAAGGAATATAGCATTCTGGCTGCATCCGAGTTAGGTTCAGCCAGAATACTATGAAAAGCACCGACATCCATAATGTTTAATTTAAATTTGCTTAACATTTGGTATCTTTTATCCGCGTTACGACCACACTCCATTAGAAAATGTTGCACGTCATCAATTTTTCCACAAAGCTCACAATCAGGTGAGTTAGCTTTTTTCATTAAGAAGGCAAAGCTTCTACCAGGAATGTGTCCGGAGCGCATCCGACATGCATGATGCAGTTACAATTTGTTGTCTGTTTAATTGGGTATTTAAAAACCATGGGACGTGAGGAGGTTCGCATTGGATACTTTTATACCATATACCCTTTGATTTTATATTAGATATTAGCCAGATTCATGGAAAATAGTATAAGATAATTAACATCATGCTAAGACCCTTAGCAAAAAGGATAAAGTCAGAAGAACCTCTAAGCGAAAATGAATAATATCGCGGGCGGGTATCTAATAATATGATTTCTTTAAAATCAAACGAGGTTGAACCCCGGGGCACATCTAGTTCACAACATTGCATTAACTCGACGCACTAAGAGCCCAGTTCATCGACAGTCTGATAAATTGAAAACCGCCGTTTAACATATTATATTTTTCTACTAGCTTCCGCCCGCGGCTTCGCCCGCGTTTTCCGGGCTAAAAGATAACCTGTGTTATTCCAGACTATAATCTATCTGTGTGCCAAATTTCATCCAAATCCGTCCAGCCGTTTCATCGTGAAGAAGTAACAAACACACACACGCACACACGCACATACTTTCGCATTTATAATATTAGAGGATGCAAAAAGTCATAACGGCCGTTTTTAATTTATCGTACTGTTATCTTGTCGGTGAACTTGGCCCTAAGTGCCTAGAGAGCATGGAGCATTTATAAATTCCTCTGTGCTAGAGAGTTTCTCTAACACATTCGATCACGGGAACGTTAACGAAGGTCATTTTCAACAACCAATCGAACATCGGCGCGCGTTCGAAAGTGAAGTCGCTATCGCACGTGATTGGTTGTTCCAATCGCTTCGAGAGATGTTTATTCGATTAACGCGATGGTTTTCAACTCGCACTAAACTAGATTAATTTATCATCTCAAATCAACAATCCAGTCTGTCTATTCTGTACCGACACGGACGTAGGTGGTGTTACGTCACGGTAGTGCCGTCCGTGTCTAGCAAATCATTTTAAAACGCTTATAACTTTGCCAATTTTGTACATGGTTCATCGGTTTTTTTTGGTGTTAATTGTCTTTTTTCAAATAGTTTACAGATTCACAATAAAAAAAAGTAGTTAGCCGCTATTTTAGATTCGCTTCTTTATTGGCGCGGGTTATACCGACACGCCGCGTGATATCACCACGAGAACTGCCAATTTATTTGCGAAAATTCGAGGGAGAATCTCACCGTGACATTCTCCCTCGAACGTTCGCAAATAAATTGGCAATTCTCGCGGTGATATCACGCAGCGTGTCGATATAACCCGCGCCGATAAAGAAGCGAATCTAAAATGGCGGCACTAATAATGTTAACTACTTTTTTTTAATTGTGAATCTGTAAACTATTTGAAAAAAGACAATTAACACCAAAAAAACCGATGAACCATCTACAAAATTGGCAAAGTTATAAGCGTTTTAAAATGATTTGCTAGACACGGACAGCACTACCTACTAGTGACGTAACACCACCTACGTCCGATTCGCGCGGCAAAGACGGAGCGATACTCCCTCCAAAAACTTTAAAAGCGTCTATGTTTTCCATTTTGTGATAAATTATTATTTTTGATTTTACTTTTTTGTTGTGCCTATTCCTTCTTTGAAATAAAATAATTTATTTGTACTTTTTTAATAGTAGGCCACTACCGTATTCCCTCTCACTTGCACGTTATTGCTGTCTTTACTCCCACACGTGAGTCATCATTTGCCTAGCCTTTTCTCAAATCATATTGGGGTCGGCTTCCACGCTTCCAGTCTAACTAGTTTTGGCTGAATATCAATATTTTACGTGGAGCGACTGCCATCTGACCTCCACAACCCAATTAATGGGTAATACCGGTATTCGAATGTTAGACCAGCTGTCAGACTTTTAGGGCTTCTGACTACCTGTAACGATTGTCAAAGATATTCCTATGACAACCGGGACCGACTGCTTAACGTGCTCTCCGAGGCACGGAGGGGTCTCGATGTGTAAAGAACGGTCACCCATCCAAGGACTGACCGCGGCAAGCGCAGCTTAACCTCGCAGATCGATCGATCAGCGCGGCCGTCATTTAGCTAGGGGCGCCTGTTTACTCCCACGTGTGAGTGAGAGGGAATAATTAATGCCGCCATTTTAGATTCGCTTCTTTATTGGTGCGAATAGACATGCTGTTTCTTCCAAAACAACTTCAAAAACATAAGTTGTAAATATAAATTAGGATTCAGTGCGCATAACAACTCTCGAATGGCCCCTGAACTGTTTGGACGTAAAATTAACATAAATTTACATAGTTTTAATATAGTGAGTTCCATGATTGTAAATAACTTGGATAAGCTGAGGAATTAGATTAGGGAGGTTCGTCATAAGCGTCAATATTTCACTTCAATTTATTGGTCCTGAACTAAGTAGGTACGGTTGAACCTTTCCCAAAATATTTTGGCCGTCTATTTTACACGGTCTAAGGCCGGCCACGTACATTCGGAATTCAGAATAATAGACAATTGATTCATAGGGCTCTTTCAATTTAGACGTTTGTTGCCGGACTGCTGCGGTGCCGTAGCCTTGCGAGTGTCGTACTGCGCAAAGATGGTTGTTTGTTTCCACACATATTTACCGTTGACGTGCGTGCGCAGTATAGGCGTCGCACGATAGACGGACGGCGCTCTCAACGCGTCAATAGGGATGAACTACTTTTTTTTATTGTGAATCTGTAAACTATTTGAAAAAAGACAATTAACACCAAAAAAACCGATGAAACATCTACAAAATTGGCAAAGTTATAAGCGCTTTAAAATGATTTGCTAGACACGGACGGCACTACCTACTAGTGACGTAACACCACCTACGTCCGCTTCGCGCGACAAAGACGGAGCGATACTCCCTCCAAAAACTTTAAAAGCGTCTATGTTTTCCATTTTGTGATAAATTATTATTTTTGCTTTTACTTTTTTGTTGTGCCTATTCCTTCTTTGAAATAAAATAATTTATTTGTTCTTTTTTAATAGTAGGACACTACCGTATTGTATGTAAAAAACATGCCGCAAGGCTACTGCGCAGTTGACGCACGGCAGCAGGCCGATATCAAACGTCTTAATTGGAAGAGCCTATAGACTTTTAAGCTGCAAGTGAATAATTGCGACTGGAACTATACACATTTAGAAACTGAATAAATAACAACTAAAATGTAATGATTTGTCTGTGATTCCAGCCGCAATCATTCACTTGCAGCGTAAAAGTCTATGATATCCTGCCTATGTCAGTTGTTTTTGGGAATCTCTTATATATTTAATAACATTAAAAGTCTATGAATCATAGAATATTCACTGTTAGTGATTCTGAATTCAGATTCTGAATTCCGGATGTATGTGACCAGCCTAAGGGTTTCCAATTTTGTGAAACTGCGTGAGGTGAAAATGATACGATCAAGCTTGTTGATTGTCTAACCTCTCGTTGAACGGTTAACAAATCGAGTAACAATTTTATTATTATTTATTGTTTTACAATTTATTACGGTGAGTAAAAAAACTAAAATGAAAGAAGAATGTTGACCTCGGTCGATTATTCAGTACGACAAAAAAAAATTCATCTATTGTAGTATGTGAGACACAAATTATAGTCATAAATAAACCAGACAAGTGCGAGTCGAGCTCGCGCCCTGAAGGTCCCGTACAAAATATAAGTTTGTAATCGCATTTTTATTATGTGATACTATAACAAAACGGAAACGGAAAGTGCCTGATAGGTTCTGATTTATTTGTGTGTTAGTTATTTACTATGGGACCAACCCTGAAATCGTGAAAAAAAAATCAGCTGTTCTATACATTTATGTTCACATAACTCAACAAAATGTATGGAACAGCAGATTTTTTTTTTGCGATTTCAGGGTTGGTCCCATAGTAAAAGTTGTTCATAATGATGAGTACAATGACCCCTTAAAATATTTCCACTGTTTAACCTGCCACCCTGTATATGCGGCATAAATGGCCGTATTTTTTTATTGCGTTGTGATAACGAAGTGACCCAATAAGGGTTTCGTTTTTCCCTTTTGAGGTACGGAACCCTAAAAAATTACAAATTATAATAAAGTATGTTTCTTAAGGATCAAAAATGTATGTATATACGTATCGGTATAGACTGAAAAAAAGGTATAAAGAAGTGTTTGAGTTTCTAGCCAGTGTATAAGCATATTATAATCTATCTTACATCTTTTGCGTTGATATTGGGTCTTCCTAAGTTAATAATGTATAGAAAAGTAAGTCCTTAAAGTTAGTACATGCAAACAACCCAGTTCAGAAATTTCAATGTTATAGTGTGCCAATCCCGTTATAGTTTGGGAAAAGGCTAGGCGGATGATGAATATACTTAATACATATGTAGTTTTCGAAAGAAAGAGTGAAGTGACAATACTTTACATTTCATCATTCGTAAAGTTGCTACTTCTGTCAACAGCCAAAAATAGTTAGCTGATGTTCAAAACCCATTTTAAAGAAATAAGTTTGATAATAATTAACAAATATGAACACACAATACACGTATATTGGTACAAGCTCAGATCATAGAAACAAGGAGATATGCCATCATAGCAAATTAGTACGGCAACAACTGATGCCACTTTTAGTACATTTTTCGACACAATTACGTGCATAATTAAGCGCTCCTTGTGAATAAAAAGATCTCCCACGCATTGAACATTCCGCACACCCTCAATCTAACACTGTTAATCGTCACTCAACACTAGCACTAAACTAAAACACTGTATTTATACCATCGATCGTGTTCGGTTCGTCGCCAGCGCGTACGTTTTTAATATGAGCAATTTGCTCAAGATCAGGCATCAAGCTCGATAGCGCCTTGGCACATCTCCTTGTTTCTATGATCTGAGGGTACAAGTAATCCTAATAGCAAATCACTGGTCCGTTTCTTCCTCAGATCCTAGAAACAAGGGAGATGTGCCAAGGCGCTATTGAGCTTGACGCTTTAGGATGATTACATCGAACGCGACCGATGATATAAATACAGTGTTTTAGTTTAGTGCTAGTGTTGAGTGGTGACGACTAAGGGCCAAGTTCACTGTCAGGTTAACAGTCCGTTAAATTGAAAACGGTTTTTTATCTTAACTTTTTCTATACAAAAAGTCATGTTAAATGGCTTTTTTCAATTTATTGGACTGAGTTTATAGTGTTAGATTGAGGGTGTGCGGCATTTTTAATGTGTGGGAGATCTTTTTATTCCCAAGGAGCGCTTGTAATTGTGTCGCAAAGTGGCAACAGTTGTTTCCGTACTATTTGCTATGATAGCATATCTCCTTGCTTCCATGATCTGAGGTTTCTACGTTTCTATGTTCGAACAAATATGATTTACTATCGATAGCGTTTGTTTGGCCTATTTCCCCAATAATTAGCTCTGCATGACGTACAACATTTGCCGGCGAAACCAATTTGATGTTATGTTAGTCGTGTTTTCTCGTTTCATTGGACTAATAGTATTAATGTAGAAATAATGGAGGGTACGCAGTGTTACCAGGTCCAAACGATTTGTTTTTAACCGACCTCAAAAAATAAGGTCCTGTATGTTTGTATGAACGCGATTTTCTCAAAAACGACTGATCCGATTTGGATGAAATTATTATCGTAATTTAGATGTTTTCAGAAAGGTTTTAGTATATAATACATTAGGTGATCCTTCCTATGTACGAAGTTATATGCATAAATACACACACGTATATGTAGAAGATTTACTGATGCACGAATTTGTGAAAGAAATATAACTGTGAATCTTTATTCACAGTTATATTTCTTTCACAAATTCGTTCCTTTCACAAATTGAGGCATCTGTACGTATAGTATTATAATTATCTGTGGTTAGTAGGTAGGTACTTTTACCTACCTACTAACCACAGATAATTATAATACTATACGTACAGATGCCTCATCTCATACAAAGAAATGTGACCGATTTACCGCGGGCTATCTTCGGGCTATACATTTTTGTAGTTTTATTTAATTTAACCATCAAGACATGATTATATGCATTTTTACATGTGGGTATAATATACCCTGCCACATACTCTGTGTAACTTTTTTCACCACATGCTCGCCGGGTTAAATAACAAATCGATACATATAACGCCATCTATTATGAGTTATTTCAACAAATGTTCCTTTGTTCCTGATGAGACCCCGTGCTACTAACGAAAATGGAAAAGACAATAACTTTTACAAAAAAAGACTTCCAAAAGCCACTTCAAAATAAGTAATAATTTTGGAAGTCGGTGGCAAAAAAAAGCAGACAAAAAAACCAAAGCCACCGAATTGCAAAACGAAAATTATTATTTACTTTGTAGAGGAAGAAGAATGGTGAAAAACGCACCCTTGATCTTTGATATTGCAGAACTCCATAGACCACAGTCACCACTTACCATCAAGTAAGCCGGCTTGTTTGCCTCTCAATTAATTTTTAAAAATCTACCTGAATTTTACCAAGTAAGTATCTTATTTCTCTCACGTAACGTTCACAGCTCGATGGGTCTACCCGTTGTTTTCCAATTAATGTGGGCGGCTAATTATACAATTTTGTATTAAACTCGATTGTTTGGATCAACTTATTTGGATACGATTGGGTTATTTTTGTATAGGAGACAGGTGGAATTAATGGTGTTTGTTTTTTGTGAGTCGTTTATTTTGTACCAACTCTTACTCAGCCGCGATAACGAAGAATACCATAACTCGATTTTTTGACGATTTTGAGTTATAGGTATCAAAGTCAAAGTCAAAGTCAAAGTATCTTTATTGTGGGCATATGTAAATTACAGGTCTTAAAAATATATTAAAGTAACAATATGTCCTGCCTTATAGGCATACAATAATTATGTAGGTAGGAAATAGCATTAAAATTTAGATTTATTATAAATGGTAAGTCATTATAAAATTTCAGTGAAACTATCTCATGGTCAGTACTAATGCATGTCAAATACAGTGAAACTAATACATGGTCAATACTAATACATGTCAAAATACAGTGGAACTAACAAAAGGTCAACAATTCAGGAAATCTTGGATCGTGTAGTACGCTTTATCAATTAAAAATGTTCGTAATTTATTTTTAAATACTGGAAGTTCCTTAGTTTCTAAAATGCCATTAGGTATTTTGTTGTATATTTTTGATGCAATGCCAAAGAAGCTTTTGTTAAATAGAGCCGTTTTATGTGGCTCATTAGAAATTTTTAACATATGCCTTTTCGATTTGAGTTTACCAAATAGATTTTCATTTGTTTTTATGAATACAGCTACTTCATAAATGTAAATTGCAGGGAAGGTCAATATTTTTAGTTCTTTGAAATATGGTTTACATGAATCTGGAACACGGATACCAACCATCGCACGTACACATCTTTTTTGCGCTTTGAACACTAAATCCCTGTTAGTTGCATTGCCCCAATAAATGACTGCATATCTCAGTGTCGCCGAGACATAAGCATGGTATGCGGTCAAAAGAACTGATTGATCAACTATTTTTGATAATTTATATAAAGCATATGAGTACTGGTTAATTTTATTGCATATTGTGTCTATGTGCGTTTGCCAAGACAGATCCTTATCAATCGAAAGCCCTAGAAATTTAACGCAGTTGACATGTTCAATTTTCGTCCCATTATGATTAATATTGATGTTGTTATTTTTAGTATTACGCCCAAAATTCATTAATTTAGTTTTTTCTAAATTGATAATTAAATTATTATTTGTCAGCCAGTTAATTATATTACAAAGAGTGGAATTTATCTCGTTTTCAAAAGTATTAATATTTTGACCAGTAAATATAGCTGTGCTATCATCAGCGAAAAGGATCATTGGATGCTGTGAAACTTTAGGCAGATCATTTATGTAGGTCAAAAATAACAGAGGACCTAACACACTACCTTGAGGCACTCCATGTATTACTTTTTTGGGCATGGATCTATGGTTTTGTTCCGTATTATTTGAAATATTAATATTATTTATTTCAACTACCTGATATCTTTCATTTAGATAAGATTCCAGAAGTTTGTGGACGTTACCCCTTATTCCATAACTATATAATTTATTTAAAAGTGTTCCATGGTGTACATAATCGAACGCTTTTGTCATATCCATAAACATTGCAGAGACAGGAACACGTTTATCAATATTGGTATAAACTGTTTTTAAAAGGTCATAAATTGCTAAATTAATTGTCTTATTCTTTCTGAAGCCTTTTTGTTCTTTCGCAAATAGATTGAACTTCTCGAAGTGTGTATTTAATGCATTATAGATAATTTTTTCTAATATTTTAGAGAAAATAGGAATAAGTGCTATTGGTCTATAACATGCCATGTCTTCCTTGTTATTTTTCTTAAAAAGTGGCTTCACTACGGATTTTTTAAGTTTAGTCGGAAACACACCATGCTCAATACATAAGTTAAATATATGACTGAGTACTGGGCTAATGATGGGAGCAACTTCCTTTATTGAGGATGTTGTAATGTCATCATATCCAGCACTCCTAGTGTTTTTAAGTTTTTTAATTATAATATTAATGTCATAAGGTGTTACAGGGTTTAAAAACAAAGATTTATATGAGTTATTAGTTAATGTCAAATTGTTATTGAGAGATGTCAAATTCATATTAGGATTATTATTATTAAAATTGTCCGCAACTGATGAATTATTATTATTATTGAGTGAATTAATTGGTTTTATTAAATTAATATAATAGTTATTGAATTGTTCAGCAATTATTCGTGGGTCTGATATTACATGATTATTTACTTTTATTTTATTAATATTTTCTTTTGGAAGTTGGCTTTTGTTAGAGTTTATAATTTTCCATGTGGCTTTAGACTTGTTCTCTGCATTGGATATTAGGTAATTATTTTGAGATTTTTGGGTAAGTTTAACAATTTTTTTGAGACGATTACTATATTGTTTGAGAGCATTTTTCTTATCATCATTAGGATTGAGTCTATATTGCCACAGCTGTTTTCTTTTTTGCCGACAACACTGGCTTATTCCCCTTGACAGCCATTTAGGTTTTTTAACAATAGTATTTCTAATTTTTTTAATTGGAAAGCAGAGGTCATAAAATAGTTTGTAATGGTCGATAAATAAGTTGTATGCTACTTCTGGATCACTAGTTGAGTACACATCATGAAAACTTAAGCTCCCCAGACATTCTTTAAATTTAGTTAGGTTTTCTTTACTAAAGTCTCGCCTTTCCGTGTACCAGAAATTGACAGTGCAAGTTTTTTTAACAGGAAATTTTAATAATTGTGCCGTGTGATCTGACATACCTAAGTCAATGACGTCACATTTGCTACCTCTAATATTGTGGAAAAAGTTGTCAATGCAAGAGTTACTCTTTGGCCTTGTTGGATTATGTGTGCCAATTTTCATATCAAAGCTGGAAATAATATGTGTAAGTTGCAAAGAAATGGTGGTTCTTTTTAATAGATCGATGTTAAAATCACCGCAAATAATGGTTTTAGTTGATTTTCGATTGCGTAATTTGTAGTGGATTGTATGAAGTATGTTGAAAAATGTATGAAATTCGTTTTGTGTAGATTTTGGAGGTCGGTATATACATATAATCACCACATTATGATCCAGTAGTTCAATGGCGGAACATTCCGTTACATTAGGAACACTAAGGCTAACTATATCTTGAAGAACTTTATATTTGTGGATATTTTTTACAAGTATACACGATCCGCCATTTCTGTTATGTCTATTACAGCTTGCCGCTAAAGTGTAATTCGGTAAGGTTAGGTACATAGTGTCTGAATCAATCATATTATGTTCTGTAATGCACAAAATATCAACTTCCTTCCCATATTTTTTAAGGGATTCAATACTAACAAATAATAAATCGGATTTGCTTATCAATCCGTTGAGATTTTGATGCATAACAGTTAGATTATTATAAACGAAAAAACTGTTTGTTACTGTCTTGTTTTTCGACATTAGATCCACGATTATAGTCTTCAATCGTGGGCAGAGCAGACTCGGATTGTAACGAAGTAACATTATTAAACATTTTTATCTCAGTAATAAGCTCCAAAGCATCATTTAATATTATGTTTAGCCATTGTTATTTATTGACCCCGACCACTTATTAAACGAGGTACAATTATAATTTAAGTTTAAATTAGAGTCAAGTACATATGCATACTCATGCGACATAACATCTAGGCAAAGTAAGTTATTAAAAATTTCTATTCTACCATTAAACATATTTGTGTAGTAATTAAATTTATAAGTGGGTAGACACAAAATAATATTTGTATTATTTATGTCTTTGAGGGTGTTTCTTATAAAAGCTATCAGTTCAAAGTAATCTTTCGTCTTTTCAAAATCCTCAGGGCCAATCAATATGACGCAGTAGTCATTCATATTGTATTGTTGTAGTTTAGACTTAAGACCCGTTAGCAACATTTCAATTCCGCAGGTAGGCTTTAAATAATGACATAATTATATCGTAATAATTAGAGAATAAATCCATCGCTGTTGTGAGGATCATGTTATTCTTGTTACCACTTATAATGCAAAGTTTATTCCTTTGCTTGATTTCCTTTAAATGTTTATTTTCTAATGGTCTATTACGTTCTATTAACTCTGTTATATTTGGTGATAGAGAAGAGCCGGAGTGTTGGGAAATACTTTGGATTGGCTGGCTTGGTAGCGTAATTTCTGAATCATTTATTGCTTGCCCACACTGTTGACTTGTTATTTCGTTTAGCGTTTCATCTTCGGTTGCCGAGTTTTTAGCGGTGTTTGCATCGGTATCATGATTGGTCAGCTTCGATACAATATATTTGAGATCTTTATTTTCTTTACGTAACTGGGCCACCTCTTGATGGATGGCACTTAATTCCAATCGTAGTATTTCAATTTGTTGCTTTATCTCCTGTGAGTCGCTGCTGTCATCGCCTGATAAGTTAGGGAAGCCATTGGTGCTGCCATCTAGCGTAGCGTTTTGAGGTTCGGTGTCCGATGATGTCTCTGAAGTTGAACGAGTTGAACGAGTACGAGTCCCTCGAAGAGTTATATTCTCGAAGAAATTCATTTTTGACTAGAATTGTCAAATCAACAATTTTATTTCAAACAAAAAGTGATGCAGTTTGATAGGGTTCGAACGCGCGACTACGTACGCTACAGTCCAATGCGTAACTTAACGCACCAATCGAACAGTTACTGTAGTTCTTGAAATAGGTGATAACTGTTGGCGAGAAAGTTTTTTTGAATAATAAAAAGTCGTTAGAAGTGAGTGTGTCAATGGAATTTTTTCCTCACAATTGTTTTGATTTGGATTTTGATTGTGGATTATTTCTTTAGTTTAGTTCACTTATTATGCACTGTTAATCACTTAATTTACACAATTGCTTCACTTGAGTTCATATTTTATTACTGGTTTATGTAGGAGGGCTTTTTGACACTAATCACAAAATGTTTAATTATCTTCTTTCTCACTTGAGTTTTTCCCTAGATAACGTTGACACTTAATATTCATAAGTAGTATATATAGGTATATATATAGGTATATAGGTATATTCGAATTCTATCTATACTATAGATAGTAGATTAATATGGGGAATAAATTTTTCGCCGAAAAAATGACGCGCGGTATTTTACCCTATGACTGCTGATCATGCTTTCCTTAACCAGTTATTAATATTAATTGACCATAGAATGTCTTAAAGCAGGGCTTGCCAACCAGTGGGGCGCGTCTTTTAAGAAAGATAAAGAGATCATAAAAGGGGCCCCAATACATTCAGATATTAACCATTTGAAGTCGTAATCGTAAATTATAATTTCCTTCATTTAATTATTGTTCTAAAGAGTGAAAAAGAAACTTTTAATTAACTTGTTTATTTATATTATTATTATGTTTATAAGTATGAGAACTAATTGTCGTGAAAATAATGTGTTTTTTATTGTGACAATTAAAAAAAGTTAAAAGGGGGGCAATTAAAAAAAGTAAAATGAGTATATCTATACAAAGGTGAAGAGTTTTATTGTTTGTTTGATTAACGCCCTGGATCTACGAACTACTAGTTTGATTCGAAAAAATATTTTTATATGTTAGCCGAATTATTGAAAAATAGTAAAGATTATTTAACATCACGCTATGACCTTTAAGAGCCGAGCAACGGGAAACCGCAGGGCACAGCTAGTTATTCATAATCCGGAGAGCTTCAAGCAAAAAACGTTGGGAATCCCTGCCTTAAAGGAACCAGACATATCTCAGTATGTAACCCAATTACCCAAGCATGATGTTATCACAGTGACTGTAAAAGATAAATTCCGAACCCTGGCGACTGATTAATATTCTATGGAGGTGTGTGGGAAGATTCCCCTCATAGGTACGATTGCCATGTACTGCAAACATACGTATCAAGACATACATTTACGTACAAGTTTGGGATGAGAAGGAAGTGGGAATTTGACAGTTTATGCCTGAAGTTTTGTATTATGTTATTCAACAATGCTTAGGCCTGTTTCACAATGTCCGGATTGCGATGAAAGAGACGATTCAACATGAAATTCAAAATTGAAATAGAGTACAAACTTGAATTTCAAAATTGAGTTTGATATTAGTTTAGGCATAGTACGTTCGGTTTTTAATACGACTGAACTGAGTCGAAATTATTGTCATATGCGAATTTATCTTGAATTGAATATAGGTACAATTGAGCCATTCGGAAATATTGTAGCGTATTTATTTGAAAACATAAAAGAAGTATAACATGGCCTGGACATCTTTCAAATTCACTAAAATATACATTTATTATGTGAGTATGTTAGATGGTGATATCGCGTCGATGTCCTATAACTACAAAGTTAAAGGCATTGAGTTGGAGTCTGGATAAGGCGTATTCAAAGTGATGTTAAACGACTGAAGCAGGTGGGACGCGGTAGCTTAATTGGCAGAGCAATGCCACAGTTCGGCAGAGGTCGTGGGTTCACATTCCACCCGCGTGAGTTGGGTTTTTGAAATCAAAAGTCAAAAGTCAAAAAAAGTCAAAACATTTATTTCAAGTAGACCATTTACAGGCACTTTTGAATAGTCAAGCAATAGTTGTCAGTCAGTTTGTCCGTTAGTTGAAGCTAGTTGTCCGTTCCAAAACGTAGATTATCTATATCTTTTATATATTTAACTCAGATCATAGAAACAAGGGAGATGTGCCAAGGCGCTACTAAAATTGACGCTTTGATACGGTCACATTGACCGTATATAAAATGTACACCCTGACGATGAACCGAACACGATCGATGATAAAAATACAGTGTTTTAGTTTAGTGCTAGTGTTGAGTGACGATTAAAAGTGTTAGATTGAGGGTGTGTGGAATGTTTAATGCGTAAGAGATCTTTATAATCACGAGAGGCGCTTGTAATTGTGTTGAAAAATGTACTAAAAGTGGCGACAGTTGTTCCCTTACTAATTTGCTATGATGGCATATCTCCTTATTTCTATGATCTGAGATATTTATATATTGTAGCGTAGTTTTGGATATATCAACGTGTTGCAAGGATTAGTTAGCTAGACCCTGCGTTACCGAGTGCTAGCAGATTATTTAATTAGCTTCGCTCGAGGATCTTTTCATATTCCACCCCAAATTCACCCAGCGTAGTTGTTCTAATCTAACAAATTCGTATTTAGTTTTTCTATCTATCGAGCGAACGTAATTTTATATTCGAAGCACATCTCTTTTATTCTTTATCGTCTACAAATAAAATTGCCTCCAGAATCATTACGAGGAATGAGTCAGGCATTCCAAAAAGTTTCGATTTGTAAGAAAAATTGTCTGTTTATGAACCGTATGAACTAATGCTACAGTACGTGTTGGTAAATATTACATTTAGAAAGATAATTGGCTAGTTTTGACTTTATAGAGCGTCATCTCTGTCGCACGAAGCACTAAACAGTCCGGTATCTAATAAACAAGTCAGCGACAAAACGTCACATAGGTATGAGTGACGGATACGACGCTCTATAAATCCGAAGATAGCCGATTATCTTATTCTCAAACTCGATGTGTAATATTTACTGGGTGTTGTACCTACTATTATACTAAAAAAATATCACATGTCTACTTAATCAAATTGGTTTGTTTAATATGTTATGTTAAATTCAAGCCGACCAATTACAACAAGACAGTGTTAAACTCATCACATTTTATAGCAACCTACTCTACATCAGTTACGTCAATTTACATTACAATATCTGTAATAAGTGATGTTTTCTTAGATTCTTTCACACTACCATCATTAGGAAACCAGAAAACACTTACTACCTCGTGACTCCACAAATCATTCGCAACAAACCGCAACATGATCGCCTAATGGCGTGTCTACGGCCTTTAATCTGTCCCTTCGTATTTATGTTATCCTGGTACCTTCACGTCGGGATAATTAAAGTATGCTGACCCTCGTTTCTGGGGATGAGCATTAATTTTTGCTAAATTATGTTTATTAGGTTAGAGTTTAAGGTTGGTAAATAATAATTTATGTTTGTTTGTTTATATTATGATTATGAATTATAATTATGATCAATATATTCATCAGAGAAATTGTAGGTACTAAATTGTTTAAAAAATTGAGTTTTTTACCAGTTTTTCTCCATAGGAATCTACGTTTTGGAACGGGCAACTAACTTCAACTTATTGACAAAGTGACTGACTACTCGAAAATTCTTAAGTTCAAATAGATAAATGTTTTGACTCTGACTAAAACCATAATAAATTATTGTAATGTAACATTATCTAGAAATTGGTGTATAGTTTTTCTTATCACGAAATACCTACCTTCGATAGAAAAGGTCAATCTCCAACAAATACGATATTGTGTTGATTTTGACACAATATTTTCTCTTTGTACAAACACCTTCAAAAGAAATCCGAACCCTGAATGTATAACGTTGATAATGGAGCCTTAAGTCTTTACAAACAGTATATTATATTGCACGCAATCTATCTACGAGTATCTATATATACTATTATAAAACTGTAAAAGAGCCGTGTCTGTACATTAAAGATATTCCAGAAAAAACAGTCGGGATAGGGTACTGGGACGTAACTATACCCGAAAAGATTTTTTTTTTAATTTTTGTCTAGTTGTCTGTTTGTCTGTTCGTGCGCGCATCACGCAAAAAGTACTAAACGGATTTTGATGTGGTTTTCACAGTTCGATAGCTTGGGGTCCAACTTAAAATCTAAGCCAAGTTTCATCTGATTCCGATGGGATAAACCAGAGATACAGCTTGACCTCTTAGTAGTACTAGCCACTCTACACTGCGGAGGTCATTTAAACTGGTCTTTTCACTGTAGTCCACGCGGACGGAGTCGCGGACAAAATCTAGTATCAATATAATAAAGCTGAAGAGTTTGTTTGAACACGCTAATCTCTAGAACTATCAGTCGGATTTGAAAAAATATTTTTGCATTTAATAACACAATTCTTTGTAACGAGTGTCTCCCTCTCACTATCCTCTCAGGCCTCGGCTAGCTATCGGAGGGAGCCTCCGGGTACAACTTGAGTTAAATTATAAGTTATTTAGCATCACCGCATCACGCTACTCTTTTGGCTTAGATATATTCTCGTCTCTATCTTGCACGTGTAGTTAGATAGTTGTGCGACAGTGACAGGAATAATGCTAAGCCGAAGCACGTGCTAAAAAACCTTTTTAGGATTCCGTACCAAAATGGTAAAAAAGAAACCCTTATGGTGCGACTTCGTCTGTCTGTCTGTCGGTCTGCCTGTCTGTCTGTCACAGCCGCTTATTTCAGCAACTACTAATGCTTCGACTTGAAATTTGGAACATAAAAAATGCTTGCCCAATATTATTGAAAATGAAAAAAATGAAAAAATGTTTTTATTTTCATTGCAAAAGGGGCCGGAGTGGGGGTCCGAAATTTTAAAGTGGGATTACTAGGTCAAATGACATATCATATGAAAGGGCTTAATCTGCATATTTCAAAATATATATTTATTTTATTTTATGTCTCACAGTTTTCGACATATGATGAAAAATGTCTGAAAAAATACCTCCCCCCCCTTATCTCTGAAGTTTGCGGAGCGAAAAATCTGAAATAATTAGAGTTGATAGGAATTGACCCAATATTGCACCAAAAATAAAACAATGTTCCTAACTATTACAGTTTTTTCAAAATCATCAAAATTCCTTCACAAACAAACTTAGTTATGCGGTCCGGTTTTTTTCACTTTATACGTCCAAAACTGTTACGGAACCCTCGGTGCGCGACCGGTTTTTTAATTTCGGCTTTATTGCGCGAATCAAATTCGCACTTAGTCGGATTTTACCAAAGGTCAACAAAACACTACTGAGATGCGTGCTCTCTAAAAATATAGTACCTATCGATCTAAATCCATCCCAGAGTTACGTAGACGCAATACCTAACTTTTTTTCTAGTGCTCCAAGACGCTCCTAGGATTTGTAGTATCGCCTGAAAAGGTCCGGCTCGATTGCTTTTGTTTTTATTAGCCGAGGATACAAAGGTCGGGTTTATCGAGAGTTGTGTGATGAAGATATATTTACTGTACCCCGATCATGAGTTTTTTTGACGTGTAGTATCGTTAACGTAAGCATATTTTGAATTGAAAATACACGTTTGTTACACAATATTTATATAAATTAAATACTTAATTAATTACTCTGTATTTTTCAAAATGTGCAAATTGTATAAAATTTTATCAAAATGTTCCAGGACTGCTGTATTTTAAATTCAAAATATGCTTACGTTAACGAAACTATACGTCAAAAAAACTCATGATAGGGGTACTGTACCGCATTTTGCAGGATAGTGAAGGAAAATAGATGAGACATCACGCTGACTGATCTTGCTGGTACAAATAGAAGTAAAATACGTTCTCAGGGGTACAAAAAGGACATAGGGTACTTTTCATTCAGATAAAAGTACTGTTTTCGAGGGAAAGAACAATAACTTTCGATGGTCACAATTGCTCTATGACGCTAGATGGCGCTACGTGTATGTCACGTGGACGAAGTCGCGGGCAAAGTGCTAGTTATTTATAATTTTGTTAGTATTTATTTGTACTGGCTTCCCCTCACCTTTCGCCACATTGTTATTGTATATCATAATGCTTTTATGATATGTCCCCTAAATGTTAGAAAGATGTGGTAGTTTTTAGGGTTCCGTACCAAAATGGTAAAAAAGGAACCCTTATGGTGCGACTTCGTCTGCCTGTCTGTCTGTCACACCTGCTTATTTCAGCAACTACTTATGCTATCGACTTGAAATTTGGAACAGTTATAAAGAATGCTTGTTCAACTTTATTGCAAATGAAAAAAGTCCAAAAAATTTTTTATTTTCATTGCAAAAGGGGCCGGAGTTCGAAATTTCAAAGTGGGGTTACTAGGTCAAGTGATATATCATATGAAAAGGCTTGATCTGCACATTTCAAAATATATTTTTATTTTATTTTATATCTCACAGTTTTCGACATATGATGAAAAATGTCCAAAAAAATACCATTTCCCCCCCTTATCTCCGAAGTTTGCAGGGCGTAAAATCTGAAATAATTAGAGTTGATAGGAATTGACCCAAATATGACACCAAAAAGTAAAACGATGTTCCTAACTAGTACAGTTTTTTCAAAATCATCAAAATTCCTTCACAAACAAACTTTGTTATGGAGTGGTATGTAATTGGCAGAGCCATTATGATTTTTGAAACAAATTTACGTTTACCTGACATGGTTAGGGACAAATCCAAACTTCAAGCTATTCTAGTTGAATTACGAAATTGAATCAAGGACCCGATACTCGACACCCCGGTGTCAGATCGCTAAACCGATGATGCATTCCACTTAATAATTCCAAATGTGTTACCAATCTCTGATTGTGTTCAATTAATTGCGGCTCTGTTTACCTCATTAGTGTTAATTAGCGTGCTGCTATTTGTTTGTCTGTTGTTAATTTCAGATAATATCAGTGGTAGTATAGGATATTAAATTACGAGAGTAAATCAATATATAATTATGGGGTCCTCTGATAATCGTATATTTATAAGTCTCATCTGCCTAGCCTTTTCCCAAATTATATTGGGGTCGGCTTCCAGTCTAACTAGTTTCAGCTGAATATCAATATTTTACGTGGAGCGACTGCCATCTGACTTCCACAACTCAATTAATGGGTAATACCGGTATTCGAATGTTAGATCAGCTGTCAGACTTTTGGGGCTTCTGACTACCCGTAACGATTGTCAAAGATATTCCTATGACAACCGGGACCGACTGCTTAACGTGCTCTCCGAGGCACGGCGGGGTCTCAATGTGTAAAGAACGGTCACCCATCCAAGGACTGACCGCGGCAAGCGCAGCTTAACCTCGCAGATCGATCGATCAGCGCGGCTGTCATTTAGCCACGAGCCCCCCGTATATTTATAAGTCTAACAGAGTGAAAATAAACGATGTGATACGTTCAGGTAAAAAAAGGCTTAACAAAATCTCGTAAAATAAAGAAAAATCAAAAATTCTCCCTCGAACGTTCGCAAATTAGCAGTTCTCACGGTGATAACACGCGGTGGCGTGTCGGTATATAAGGTCTTACCCTTCATACTCGAAATATTTTAAGAGGTACATCTGTAGGTGGTAAAGATGCCAAACAAACTAAAAAAAAAAAGATCTGAGTATATATTTTATATTTTTTAAATAATTAAATTTACAATTATTTGAAACACATAAAAAATATCATTTTCAACATCCATTACGCTAGTTTTTACGTACCTTACTATTAATGTTAGAAACAAGCGTAATGGATGTCGAAAATAGTATCTTTATGTGTCAAATAATGTATTTAAAATAATTTTAATTATTTATTTTTTTAAAAATACTCAGATCAATTATTTTTTCGTTTGTATTGCATCTTTACCACCTATAGATGTGCCTCTTAAAATATTTCGAATATGAAGGGTAGGACCCTATAGGTATACAGAATAGACAAGCTGGCTCTCTATTCTATCTCTTCTTTTCAGTGTGCTTATCTATACTATATCTATACTATCTATACTAATATTATAAAGAGGAAAGATTTTTTTGTTTGTTTGTTTGTACCGAATAGGCTCCGAAACTACTGGACTGATTTTAAAAATTCTTTCACTAATAGAAAGCTACATTATTACTGAGTAACATGGCTACTTTTTATCCCGAAAAAATGCACAGTTCCTGTGGGACACGCAGACGAAGTCGCGGGCGAAGTGCTTATCACAAATACTAAACTATACTACAAATAAAAACTAGTAAATGTATGCATATTTTGAATTGAAAATACAACAGTCCTAGAACATTTTGATAAAATTTATACAATTAGCGCTAAATAAATACAGAGAAATAAACAATGTATTAAATTCATATAAATTTTGTGTAGCAAATGTATATTTCCAATTCAAAATATTATGCTTACATTTACGATACCATACGTCAAAATCATTGGTGACTAGCTATTCCTCGCGGTTTCACCCCAGTTCCTCGGCTCCTAAGAGTTGTAGCTTGATGTTAAATAGCCTATACTGTTCCTCATGAATATGGCTATCAAATACGAAAAGATTTTTTCGAATCCGACTGGTTGTTCCTGAGATTAGCCCATTATAATAAAAGTAAGTATTGATAAGCCCACTAAAAAGAAGAGATATATTATACAGATGAGCCAGATTCAAGGTAAAACATGATTAAAACATTAATAACTCTTTCAGATTGTTACAATGATAAATTACTTCCTTTCATCGTTAAAAAAGATTGGGTTTTGTTTAGCAATCTACGTAATTTTCGGTTTTCAGGTCTCGTTAAATATTAAAGGAAGTTTTAATTGTTTTGGAAGTCAGAACCTTTGACATGGGTTTTTCAGATTTTATTATTTGAAATTAAAGTGTGTATGATGGAGACTATCAAATAGGTATAATAAGATCAAAGATCTTTGAGTCAAAGATGATAACGTAATTTAGAATCCGACTGGTAGTTCTAAAGATTACCGCGTACAAACAAACAAACTCTTTATAATATTAAGTATAAATATACTTAGATTGCGATGCATTCGAAGTTTATTTCTAGCCGACGCGACGCCAACATATCATTCATCATCATCTGCCTAGCCTTTTCCCAAATTATATTGGGGTCGGCATCCTAACTAGTTTTGGCTAAATATCAATATTTTACGTGGAGCGACTGCCATCTGACCTCCACAACCCAATTAATGGGTAATACCGGTTTCGAATGTTAGACCAGCTGTCAGACTTTAGGGCTTCTGACTATCCGTAACGATTGTCAAAGATATTCCTATGACAACCGGGACCGACTGTTTAACGTGCTCTCCGAGGCACGGAGGGGTCTCGATGTGTAAAGAACGGTCACCCATCCAAGGACTGACCGTGGCAAGCGCAGCTTAACCTCGCAGATGGATCGATCAGCGCGGCGACGCCAACATATCATTGTTATTTCTATAAGCATTTATTTTCCTCTATTTGTCGTTGTTGCCAGTAACAAAAAGAAAACCGTTATGGTTACCTTTTCCTATCCTTATAAGCACCTAAACATAATACGTCCCAAGACTACAATACATTTTTTATCCGGGGATCAAGCTTACTTTAAATCCTCCGAGAACCGCACAAAGAAATATCATGCAATGTCCACAATATATCGAATGTGTTTTACATCCTACATACAATAATTCGTTTATTGTATACCGTACATTCTGAAATAATCTCTATCTGTAAATTTACAGAGTTCATTTCAGGTTGGCGCTGTGACGCCATAATGTCCGCCTCGGGCATATTTTAGAGCGGGTTTAAAATATTCCACCGTAAAATAAACGCATGATTCTTGCCAAGCTGTCTGTTTATGGGAGTCCACAAAGGAAACCCTGACTGGATCCTTTTTAACTGTCAGTTTGGACACAGTGTGACGTCACCGTGACTGGCGTTATCTTTGAGAATCTTTATTTTTGTAAAGGACGTCTGCAAGATCATGATAAAACTGTGTTTTGGGTTCAAATCCATTATAAAAAGGTCTTTTTGTAAAGTTTAAAAAAATTCAATGCAATAAAATATCGTTTTTCTACATATTATTAAATTTGTAATTACTGTCTGTTCAGTGGAAAACCATAATTAAAGTGCCTAACTATTCATTTATATCATGAGTGCGAAAATGGGAAAATGAATTTAAATTAATTAATTAAATACGATGGTTTGCCACTAAGCTCATTCAATTAAGTTAATTATGTTTCCTAGTTTCATTATAGTTTGTTTATTTATTTTGGAAGTACTAGGCGAGCAGAAAGTGCTACATGTTTTATAATTACTAACAGTAGGTGGCGGTTATTAGTCGTACACTTACAAATTATCGCAGGGACAACCTCTTTCATGTTTTTCACTCCTAGTATAAATGTTGCCAATGAACCATAACTATAACATGTGGTACAGTATAAAGTGCTTAGAAAACGTTATTTTTAGCTGTCAAATAGCGAAAACACGGGAACATGCAATATTAGCATCACGCAGTGGAACCCAATAACAACCATCTATACTTATAATAAATCTGTAGAGAGGTCAATTTTGTACATGAAATATATTTTCAAAATAACTATCAGGGGGTGATTAGTGATCGATACTGATGCCAAAAATGCAATCAATAAAATTTTTATCTGTCTGTCTGTCTGTCTGTCTGTCTGTCTGTCTGTATGTTCCTTATAGAAACAAAAACTATTTGACGGATTTTAACTAAAATTGGTACAATTATTCTTTATACTCCTGGGCAGGTTAAAGTATACTTTTCATCACGCTACAATCAAGAGGAGCAGAGCAGTGAAGGGAAATGTTGGGAAAACGCGAGAAGTTACTCCATTTTTTAAGCTTCCGTCGCGTGTGCAGCCTTAATGGTTAAAGCTACATAGAAATTATGTATCACGGAAATGTTCTACATAAAATTGTATAAAAAATATCCTATTACAGCATATGTCTATCTTATATGGTTGACTCACAATAACACGTGTAACTCCCGATAGCTTAGCAGTTCGGAGCTTTCTGATTGAATTTGTTTACTCTTACGTTTATAATACTCTCACTCATCCCTAATTTAAAAAAGTTTACATTCTTACCTATTTAATAAAAAAAGAATCATAGAAATCGGGATAGAAACACCAAACTTATATATGAAATACCTACGCTAATAAGCCATTGCGCCGTCGCGCGTGAATACTGAATCATGCTATAATTATTATTTTTGGGTAACGGTTGCCGACATTTTTCAACAGTATTGTGGATTGACATATTATATTTCCCTACTAAAATGCGAAAGTTAATCTGTCTGTCACATCAAAACCATTGAACCGTCAGGAAGGACATACGCTACTTTTTTACGAAAAACGACGGAAACGCGGACGAAGACGCGGGCAAAAGCTAGTGTCTAAATATAATTGCACGTTTGTTGGCACAGTCAAATTAATATTATCAACGCCAGTTTGGCGTAAAGAATAGAAAGAACGCTAAGCAAATACGAAGAAAATAGCGCGAATGGCTCAATAAACCGATTTCTTTAAAATTATTTCTTTGGAGGAGAAAGCTCGCACTGTGGTTCCATTTATATTATTAACTTATGTTGAGTAGTTTTTCCAGCTTCACCAAACAGTATTTTTAGAGACCATATTTAGTACCTGCATAGCGTTAAAAAATCCCTCCGCTAGCCTTTATGCAAATGCATTAAGTACTTGTACTTGCAATAAATTACTCGCACCACGCAGCAAACTGCCTCGATGTCATGCTTGCCTAGTACCTAATTGCAGTTTTTGCCTAATGAACTAGTTAAACGCTGGGCTTCAGATTGTGTATGTCGGTACAGATATGAAATTAGTTTGGTGTGATCGAGTATTTCAAGAGTATTTAAATATTTTTATACCATTCCCCCTCTAAAAAGCTTATTTTTTTCACTGAAAACAGTGAATAAAAAGCACTTTTACTCACTGTTTTGATGTTTGAAAATGGAACACACCAATGTATTCGACCACAGATTTAAAGAACCTATGCTAGATGCGGCACGTTATTAGATTGTATGAAAACCGAACGTGTCATCTTTTTTATACCTACGATAACTTCACCCCAGCCATTTAGTGATGTGCTCAGAGTAAACAGAATTGTTTCAATCACTAAGCGTCACTGAGCTAACAGACTTTTTTTAGTACGAACAGTCGAACATGCAGGGCACGCTTGGTCGTGGCTTGCCGTATCTAGTGTAAGTGTAATCTGTGTATTCGACCTATATTGATGTGTTCTAAATTCAATTTGATTGGTCGACATTTTCGACAAGGAGTTTAGCATTAGAATAAAAACTGTTTTGTGTTCTTTGCTGTCCTTAGTAAATTGGCGCTATTTTGAATACTGTAAGTTGTACGAACACAAAGTTTAGTGTTACTTTAATCTTTAATTTTGTGTTTGTTTAGTGTTGTTCTAATCGATTAAAAATGCATTCTAGTGATGAAGATGTGTTAACACCTGAGTTTGTGAAAGAGAGGGCGGCCGATATAGTGGAAAGGTGGAAAGCTTGCTACCCAAAAAATCACGGCTGGTTTACATCAAAGCCAATTTAACTTTACTTTTTCTTCATTATATGTATATTTTCACTTAAATGTTTCTTTTTCTCGTAGTCATGGTATAAAGTATAGTATGCAACTCTTGAATAAAACGGATTTATATCGAGGGCCATGAATCGCTCGCGTCGCTCAGGATTCTAACACTTGAATCACTCGCTACGCTCGTGATTCAATCATCATGAATCACTCTCTACGGTCGTGATTCAATCGTTAGAATCCTTCACTAGCTCGTGATTCATCTATGGCCCTCGCTTTAAATCCGTCTTTTATTCACTAATTGCATAATATACTATTTTTATTTGTTTTTGTACGTAATTGGGTTAAAGAGAATAAAATAGAGTGAATGGTGTGAATGATCCAGTGAAGTACATCCCGACTAATGAGTTCTCAATTCAAAGGTTTTAGTTGCTGTCGACATGATATTCTGTGGAGGCACGCGCCAGCCAGCATGCACCCGTTTTTGTTTTATTGGTTTTTTCAAAATGTCAACGGCATAATCATTTTATTTCTTATTTATTTCGATTTTTGATTTCAATTCTTAATCTCTAAGATAAATTAGGCAAAGAACAATTAAAATATATTGTTATTTTTGGTTAAGCTTTTATTACTGTACCATATCAAGCCCAAAACTGCCAATGTCCTTTTGTGTTTATAATATTAATTAGGTATGCATGTGTGTCATGGCCTGTTGTAGTCAAATTAATTAAACGCTGAAAATAACGAGAAAGTTTTGGACGTAATTCTGGTAATGGCGTTTTAGCAACAACGGATGTAGTAACAATGTGCGTACTTATCTAACTGTGAAGTAAACAGTAAGTTATACTTGAACTTGAGTTATTGCTGACGAGAGAAAATGGACTAACTGAGAAAGTTAGTATCTACTAATTTAAGCAGTAAAGCAACAATCGATTTACAATTAAATAAAATCTAAGTGTCTGTTTGTAATGTCATTGTAAAAACAACAGCTTTTTACTAAATGTATAATTATCAGTCATAATATTTTATATTGTCTGTCCGTTTTTTCCGGCTAATTTCCGAAACGGCTAAGTAGCCCAGTTTTGACTTGATATTCACTGGCATATAGCTGATGTTATAACAATTAACTTGGGCTACTGTTATTTAAAAAAAAGAATTAGGGTTATACATGCCAAAAAAATTAAGACCTAGAAAATTCAATATTTGTATAGAGTTAGACTAAACTTTACCCGTGCGAAGCTAGGGCGGGTTAGCTAGTACAAACTAAGAAACTTTTCCATTACACGCAGCACTTAGTCTGTTAAACAATTTATCACAGCAAAATTGCTCGAGATATATGTCGCGACTAAAGGCTCATTTACATGGAGAGAGTTTCTCGCACGTTTTGTGGCGAGAATATGCATGCGATTATTGTATGCGACAATTTTAGGCGATTCTCGCACTCATGTGTTTACATTTACAAAGCGAAAAACACAAACTCGCCTACGATTATGTCATGCGATATTCGTCGGGTAATAATCGCCATGTGTGATAGTTTACATGACAAGCCATGTCGCAAGGCGACATATTCTTACGATTTCTCGACTCGTCTAAACACGGTCTTGTATGACATCTTTTCAAGTTCATACGAGTATCGCACACATTGGTTTGAATCGTTTTGAAGGCGAGACTCGCCATTCAAGTAGTTTATCAAAATTTTGTTTACATGGAGACTTCCAATATTCAAAGGCGAGGCGATATTCGCCCTTCCAGATGCGGATATCGTTCTTTAAGTTTACATGGGGAAAGATTTTTATATTTTTACGATAATCGCATCTCGAAGATGAGAAACTCTCTCCGTGTACATGAGCCTTAACTGTAACTGTCATGCCCTCTAGACATTGCCACAAAAACACAATAGTGACATGTCACAAATGGAAGTTGTGACACTTAATTTTGTCACAGCCTTTGAAGTCCGTTTGCATACAATTGCAATAGAGACAGATTGCGAGATGACATTGTGAGATGGTCCAAATTGCATACAAGACCTTTCATTGTAAGTCATGTAGGTACAGTACGTGATAGTACAGATCAGATCAGATACAGATCAGTATAGTACAGATCGAGCTTTAAAAAAGGGTCCCCGAAGCAATCAAAGACTTTTTAGTAGGTCTTTGGAGTTAAAGGGGATCCCTCAAGGTTGCCCGCGAAATTCAAAATATAATGTTTTCACGAAATAATCGTATTTTCCTCAAATATAATTTCGAGGGCTATATTTATGATTTTGATGATTATTTTTTAGTAACTATATTATCATTATTGTCGCGAATCGAATTTGCATCAACATACAACGTAAAACAGTGTTGCAATTTGCAACAAAACCCAAGATATTTTGAATTTCGCGCGCAACCTTGACGAATCCACCTTAATCAGCTAGTTTCGGCTTTGTAGAGCGTCATATCCGTCAAATATCTGCCGCGTACTATAGCTACATATTGTGCGAAATACAAAGTGATTTTATTTGAGTTTTTCGGAACCGCCTAAAATGTAAGTTGATTAAGGATACATAACGCTCCGATTATCTCGAAAAGAAAGAAGGGGTCGTAGAAATAGGATTGCCAATAAATTCAATAAATCATTATTATTTGCTACCCACAATTTTGTTCCTTACAAACTACAATAGTATTTTCTTAGAAACAGTATGTCGTACCTCAAAGGAAAAATTAAAAAAACCCGACTGCCAAAAAACAACTAAAAAGTTCAAAACAAGAGCACTTTTCAAGCAGTCTGATGCAGTTGGTGGCAATTATTTGTGTTAAATCTTAGATTTTATGCCACCAACTGCATCAGACTGCTTGAAAAGTGCTCTTGTTTTGAACTTTTTAGTTGTTTTTTGGCAGTCGGGTTTTTTAAATTTTTAATTTACTATTTTTATTTTTCACTTTTTAGTTTTTAATGTATGTTTTCGTAATCTTCTTTTTTGTTTGTATATCGTTAATACTTGAAATAAAAACTTAAATCAATAAGTAAGAATTAGCAAGAATGATTGCTTTGTTAAACAACTTTAAATCGTTATATATCCTAAACTATTATTTAAAATGAAAAATGATAATAGACAAATACGGTCATTAAAATGTATGCCGCATATTTTGTCACTCTCAAATAAATCAAAACCAATAGATTACTTCCCGCTGACCTAGAATCATTAAAATTGGTAAGGAGCAAGATCTTACAGAACAAATAAAGAAAAAAAAACCGGACAAGTGCGAGTACCTATGCCTCGCGCCCTAAGGGTTCCGAAATATGATGATAGATGGCGCTACTGCATACTTCCAATGGCGCCATCTATGAGCAGTTGGCTCCACTTATGGTCCGGTGACTGACGGCGGACAACAAAGTGATAAGGGTTCCGTTTTTCCTTTTGAGGTACGGAACCCTAAAAACGTTAAATTGTAGTTATATCTAAAAAAATCGTTAATTCCTTAGTTATTTTAGTTCGTTCGTTCTAATTTCCTTAGAATTCCTCTTTGCAAAATTTTATGTTTAAACGATTCATAATTTGGAAGATTTCGTGACGACTCAGACACTCACATTGCTTTTATATACAGATAGATACTGATATAAATAGATTATCTCGAAGTTTCTATTTTATCTAGTTGCTTGAGACCTCCAAATATTTGAAGACCAAACCAAATATTTGTGCACAGTCTGGTGGGTGTCAGACAACGGTTAATCGTGGTGGCTAATCTGAAGAGACTTACAATGTCTATATAATTTGGGAGAGAGAACATTCTTTATTAATATTCATGTTTTATTCAGGAGTTTCTATCTATCAAGTACTATTTATTTATTTAATTCTTCAAGCACACAAATGGCATTTTCTACCAGTCGACCCTTGGGTGATGCAGAGACAAACAGTGGTAGGTGCAATTTCGAGAATTGATGAATAAATAAATTACACAAGAATATACATACATATATAAAAATAATATATTTATATACATATTATAAATATATAAAATAAATACACAAAAATATATACACTAAAGTAGAAATTATAGTGTTGCCCAAATGCAAGACCGAGACAAGTCTAACCCCGTCTTTGGTCTCGGTTCTGCGTCAATACCCATAGTCGTAGTCTTAGTTTTAGTATTGTACATTCATTCTTGGTCTTAGTTTTAGTCTTGCTGTAATTAGATGGTCTTGGTTTTGCGAAAATGATTGTTGCAAGACCGATTTTGGGCAACACTAAGAAATTAATGGGAAAATATTAGCGCTGCGATGATTCTGCCAGATTCTTTCGAATATGCTCACGAACTTTCAATTTAAATGATAGTCGGTTAGTCGCCATCCTGATTTCCGAAGGGAGCGCATTCCATAACAAAACAGACTGGACAAAGAAAGAACGATGAACGAAGTCAGTACGGTGAGTGGTACATTGAAGAAGACGGTTATGTGAAGAGCGAAGATTTCTATTGTGGTTGGCGCAAATGTACTGAAAGTGGGGGGATAGATAACTAGGAGAAGTGGGAGAGTGAAGACTGTGATCTCAAATCAGCAAATTAGTACGGGAACCACTGTCACCACTTTAGAACAGTTTGCGACACAATTACAAGCGCTCCTTGTGAATATAAAGATCTCCCACACATTAAAAATTCCGCACACCCTCAATCTAACACTGTTATTCGTTACTCATCACTAGCACTAAACTAAAACACTGTATTTGTATCATCGATCGCGTTCGGTCCGTCGCTAGCGTGTATCTACGTCTTAACTATGGTGAATGTGACTAAAGTGTCAAGCTCAATAGCACCTTGGCGATGGCCAAGGCGCTATTGATCTTGACGCTTTAGTGCTTAGCTACAGGCATGTACATATATCACAGCCTCAGATCATAAAAACAAGGGAGATGTCCCTTGTTTTTATGATCTGAGGCTGTGATATTATGTACATGCCTGTAGGTGGCATGCTAGGCACTGGTAAACCGGCATGCCAGCTACTGGCATCACTCCATACGAGTAGTATGAAACAAAGTCGCTCCCTGCTGTCTGTCTCTATGTATGCTTAGATCTTTAAAAATACGCAATGGAGTTTAATGCGGTTTTTAGGGTTCCGTACCTCAAAAGGAAAAACGGAACCCTTATAGGATCACTTTGTTGTCCGCCGTCAGTCACCGGACCATAAGTGGAGCCATCTGCTCATAGATGGCGCCATTGGAAGTATACAATAGCGCCATCTATAGCGTCCCTTAGGGCGCGAGGCATACTCGCACTTGTCCGGTTTTTTTTTAATAGATAGAGTGATTCAAGAGGAAGGTTTATAGTACCCATGCGAGTTTCTATAATACTTCGTATATTGCCAAGTGTCAGTTGAAGTCATCCCTGCTTACTCGCATGGGAAAAAAAATCTAACGGCTTGCTATCATAATCAAATCTCTGATCAGTTAAGCTGTCAAATTTCAAATTAACTTTTGTAATAGGTTGACCAAAATATTAATAACCAATCATATCGGTTGACACGACACTTGAATACAGATTAGCTTGGAGTAACAGGGACTAGATGAAGTATTTGATTGTTTCGAAATGTATTAGTTATTGTCCATGAAAAAAAAATAGTAATATTATCTTTACTAGCTGACCCGCCCCGGCTTGAAGTGAAGCCGCGATTCAAACTTAGCTATAAATACTTAATTAATCTGGCGATTAATAAAGGCGCCCATACACGAGCTGATATTATCGTATTGACGATCCATCTTATTATTCTATCACATCGTTCGTGCGTGGCGGACGCGATATGATCAAAAGATTTCTTAGTGTAGCTGCTGTCTTTTGCAATCTTCGATAGATTGTTTGACTAAAGGGAGTGTTACGTTAGCGATCAAGACCGATGGTATGCCAACAAGCCTGCAAGCTAAAGGTATACTACCAAGGATGCACCTAAAAGAACGCGGTCTTAAAAATCCGAGGTTTGGCCCGCTGGCTCGTTTCGCATGGTTGAAATTTTGAGACTGCGGTATAAAATCAAGCGAAATGGCTCGCTAATGGATCATCGACAAGAGTCGATGAGTCAAAGAGACGACAAGTAATACCGTTGACATGCCAGCTCGCCAATAGATCACCCACAGTATTAGATACGATATCACCACACTACAATCCATTGTTCGATGTTAAAATCGAATGACTGATCGTTGCGATAATCGCTTCGTGTACGGGTACCTTTATTTAACTGAGTACAGAGCCCTGAGGCTAACGATGCGTGCAGTATTTTAATTCAATCAATATTAGTAGGGTCACCTTGTATATTGAGGTTCGACCCCGACGAAAGTATCTTAATAAATGTAAGTACTGGTATTATTGAAAAAATGTCTTTGTGTTTTATTTTTTGTATTAGTCCAGAATCGTACTGAACATGGGATACATTATTATCATGACAAACGTTTATTGGGTAAATGAATACCTATAGTAGTTATAGAAGATTTTATTTTTTTCAGAAATGACGTCAATTGGCAAGTGAGAGCTCATGAGTTCAGACCCTACCGTTGCACTTTTAACCTTAACTCTAGGACAAACAACTTTTATTCAGTTGAAAAGGTTAACCGGAAAATTAGCACTTTGTCCGCGACGGCGGTGATAAATGATAAACGATAAATGATATTTATTTTGTAAATAGGTTAAAAATAACTCTTTTACACGTCAAAACATTTTTTTAAGCTAGATGAGGTGAGCGAGGTGGGTTTACAAATCTCACATACATACCTGGTACTACAACACTACAACACAACAACTAAGTATTTGTAGATCATACAAATATTTGTTCCGTATGGTATTCGAACCTGCCACACGTAGCGCAAGAGCCAATTTCCCAACCATTGCACAACTCGTGCGTAGTTTGCGTTGCATTGTTAGCCACTTCAGGACCGCGGGCCACACAATGTACTCTGCCTATTTAGAGCCATTTTATCTTTAACCAGCCATATTAATGCCAAATCGTGGTTTCTAGCTGTGGTTTGGCGCTGTTCTAACTGCGTGGTGACCGCTGCGGTGATTTAAGCGCTCATTGCAATGCAGCGGATTTTGTTGGTGCCAAAATTATTTGGTCAGAAGTATGTGTGTGGTTTTACACGTACTTTTGCTTTAATTTAGGAAAGGCTTGCGTTTGACCGCCATCTCGCCTGATGTTAAGCGTTGATGATGTCTACGATGGAGCACGCTTGCCATAAGAAGAAACCAATACCTACATTGACTTGCGACTTGAAGACACCCAGATTGTAACTGTCGGGGAACACCCACTCCGGCAGCGCATTCAACTTGCAAGCAACAAAAATATTCGACATGCAAATCTTACATTTGAAGTAAAATCAAAACCACTATTATAGTATTAATACCTGTTTAGCTTTTTTATCGAAGTCTAACATAATAATTACGCCACATTTTCCTTATCTCAAAGTCCTACACGTTTCTTATAAAACAATCTATTATAAGAACGTACGTACCTGCAAGGCAGCATAAAGTAGATAAGACAGAAGTAGGGAAAGTTTGTTCGATTGCCAATGAGAGCGGACCAATGGCTGATAACAAGTTTTTTTAAGGGCAGGTTCTGTTTGATAGCAATAATAGGTGAATTTATTTATACAATGTGTGAGTTGGATGTTGTAGATACGATCTTAACCACAGATCACGGAAAAAGAGAGATGTGCCAAAGCTTTACTCAGCTTTGATAATTATGATCAATGTGTGCATGTTGCCGACGGAACGAATGCGATCGATAATTTATACAGTATTTTTGTGTGATGAGTAACAACTGAGGATGTTTTCTGTAAAAAAGACGTAAACGTTGTTTAATATTAATTTGAACTATAAGGAAAAATCCTTGAAACTGGAATAAAATGTAAATACAAAGGGGCTGAACGTCGTAAAGGATAAACAAAAGATTTGTTTAGACTTATTTAATATTTGCTTCAGAAATTCAAAATTTTGTTTATAATAAAAAGTTTAGTATTGGATAATCTTTTCCTCGTTTTACTTAAATTTAATTAATTATTTACTTGCAGATAATTCTGGAACCAAGCAAAAATCTCGTAAAACTGATTAATTAATAGCATTTTATGAGTCATAGAAATCTTTGTAAAAGATCTCTTCCGGGGAAGTACCTATCTCTACCGCTAAACGTTTTGAAATTGCAAATAAAAATATCAGATGTTCCATACATTTTATCGATTTATGTGAACGTATGAAACAGTATTTTTTTTGCGTTTTCAGGGTTGGTCCCGTAGTAAAAGTTGCTTATAAGTAGACTGGGAGGCATGTTGTATACTTAATTTTTTTTTCTACCTACTTTGCTTTCGCGCAAGTCCTTTAAAGGCATTGGGCAACCCTATAAGAGTTTTTACAGTTATTATTGGTACAATTTGGCATTTGTATGTCTTCAACAAAACTATTTGTCAAGTTTTACCGGCGCGTTTGAAAGTAAACTCAAGTACGGACGCGGCAAGTTAGCGCATCGCACAAACTTTTCGGGCACGCTGGGACGGACGGTTTGCGGTATCTAGTCTACTCTAAATCCGTGCAATGAAGAATGATTTGTCCCAAAGTTCATTCACATCATAACGAAAATATGGGCTGCAGATAAAAACCAGATGCCCCAAAATCCTCAGAGAGCTTCTTCTTAATGAAACGACACTTATTTCACGGTCCGAATCGAAATTTCCGTAATAAAACTAGTGAATTTGCTCGGAACGGTAATAAATTTTATTTATCCACCCCTCGCCCCCGCTCGCCCAGTCTTACGACTGGAATATTTTACTATCGTCATAGCGCATCAAAGTTCCGGTTCATACCTCTTTATACCCTTTTTCATTATGTTAGTGGATCGTAAGTCGTAACTTCGGCCATGCGGACGGAGCAGCAGAATCTTAGGAATAGTACATGCGGGTATAGGAAGATATACCGGATAACCATGGTTCATTATGAGAACTACAGAAAATTACAGACAAATAACGCTACTCTTTGGTATTGTTGTGTTCTTGTCACTAGAGATCCTTAATATGCTGTAGTGTTGACAGCGTGGGACCTGCTTGTCCTCTAGCTATCGGCACAGTAAATACTCATTTTATAATCCTGCATCCTTAGCATGACCAATTCTATCTATATTCTACCAAAGAATAGACAGTTCTGTCTATCCAGTTCGTTATCTTTTCCGCCCGAGGCCCGAGCACATGGTGACCCGTGCTTGGCTTATCGGAGTTTTGTCTACTGAAGAATAGAAACATTTCTTCTCTTCATTGTGTGCATAAAACGGTAGAAATATTTATACAATCTGTCACTTGTCTATTCTTCTGTAGACAAACCCCGTTTCTATCGTGGTCATGCTAGTTCGGCTGGTATTGCTACCAACGGTGTATAAAAAAAATTGTGCATGTGAAAAAGATCCAAGCATAGTGATGTTCCTACGTACAAAGTAAAACATAAACGTATGCGGGATTGTAGGCAAGTAAAGTGATTAATTTGTCAGAAATACTTTGCGAGCCGTTATTATTTCTTCTAACGTGATTAAAACTAACGTACATGATAAAATCGTATCATCTTTTTGTAGCACTTTATGAATATGACGAGTAATAAAGTTATTTAAGCAAAACATGAAGACATCACAGAAAATTATGACAGAAATAAATATTCATACATCAGAAGATCACAATCTCATATGAGGATTGTAATATTTTGAGGTCACCCAAAGTACCTAATACATAATCTTCAAGAACTCGTAAGAAAATCTCATATTTTCATGAAGGCTATATTTCATCTTTGTACCCAATCTCGCTTGAGCGTTGACATAATAATATGTTTTCTTATGTACTGCGTACCTAACATCTTTACGTTATGCTTAAGTGAGTATAATTATGAGAGGTAGGGCACAGCGGGATACCTCGTTCAAATCTAGAACAGTCCGACTGGGGAAGTACTTCCACCTTATATAGAATAAATAAATATTAAAAGCGCCATCGATTCATGGTTGATATACCAAAAACCCGAACGAAGCGCTTTGATTCCATTTTCATTGTGAAAACTGCCAAACAGTGAAATACGCTGCCCGAATGGGTGTTCCCTGACAGTTACAATCTGGGTGTCTTCAAGTCATGAATGAATCGCGTCTTCTAGGCAAGCCGTGCTCCATCGTAGAACGCACGCACCGCTGAATATTCAAATTCATATTGTGCGTATTAGAAATTAATTAATTATCACTTGCTTTAACGGTGAAGAAAAACATCGTGGTGAAACCTGCATGCCTGAGAGTTCTCCATAAAGTTTTTGAAGGTGTGTGAAGTCTGCCACCCGCACTTGGATAGCGTAGTTGACTATGGCCTACACCCGCTCTCATTCTGTGAGGAGACCCGTGCACAGTTTATAAACTGGGCTGATATTATTATTATTTGATCCTTATCTTTTATCCCAAGAATGTCGTATCTTTGTAATCGAGATAAATCTTAGAAATGATTAATTATTACTTTAATGTCATAAGATCTTAGTATTAACTACATGAAAATGGCGACAGGGAGCCGGGTCCTAGTTGTCACAAAAACTGAATAGTTATTTTTAATTTAAAGAAATGAAATAATATTACCATTTCTTCTTAATCATTAATCATATATTTGGTATCTAAGTCTTCGTTAACTGCACTTATTACCAATAAAATAACAAAATCCTAAGAATTATTTTGAGATAAAAAAATTAAGTCGAGTGTGACAAGTTGCCCCCGATACGGGGTAAGTTGTCTCAGTTGAAGGTTCCGCATCACTGTCATCATCAGAGGCACAATTTAGGCAGCAATCAAATAAAAGTTTATTCCCACATTTTTCATGTGCCCACAGTTCACATTTTGTGCACTGCACCCATTGTTCATTAGGTTTGCTATAACCAGGTTTCAAAACATATTCAACACAACATATCTCCGAATCATCATCATCATCGCTATACTCTCTCGTTTCTGTCTCTTATTTCCTTTAGTTTTACTACTTGTACGTACATTTGGCTTAGTTTTTATTATTTTTTATTGCATGCTTAACATTAACAAGTGACAACTAGCCCCAAAAAAATTGAGACAACTAGTACGGGAGACAAACATATTCATTCTGAAATGTCAATATTCGCAATCCTTAAATCCTTTTAGGTTATTTAATATTGCCATTGTGACAACTAGTACTTGTGACAACGAGGACACTCTTTCCCTACACTATACTTAACTTTACTACATAGCTTCTATAACATTTTCAAAATTATGCAGAAATATGGCAGCGGAACCGTTCTAGGTATGAAAAGTAATTCCTATAACAATAATTCTTACTAGGAATTATATCAGTCACTCCTAGGCGACAGGCGCCTAATAACTACGCTACACGCTTCACATACCAGGCGAGCATAAAATGCAAGGAGTTCACAGTAACAGTGAAGCATAAAGAAATAGTACTGAGAAAACATTTAATAATGTGTGGTTGTAATAAAAACGACCTCGTCCGGGAGCCGAACACCTGCGACCTGTTAGTGGAGCCGAGTGTTTTGTTTAAATATTCACTAACTGTAATACTTTTGTTAGTTACCGACAATAGGGTATGTAAATATTGTATAAAGAAAATTTCTGTATTGTTGACTATTAAATTGTTGAAATCGTGCGGAATTCGCGTTTTTACATCATACGCAGACACTTTTAATACTATTTGAGCGGAGATGCAATGTGTGCATGCAGTACCGTCAAAATAACTCGTGATCGGCCCACTGATGTCACGGGCAACGGATCCGATACAACAAAATACAAAAATATCGTTTTAACATTTCTGATTGCTTTTATAGCAGGATTACGTTTAACTTTTAAGCCTGCAATACATGTTGTCCATGTAGACGGTATATTTGCCTTATCTTGCTATCGCTCGGTGTCACTTGCCTAGTTGGTCGAGTATAGACAAGCGCCAACGTGTAAAGACCTCATTTGACGTAGCTTGCCACAATTGGCAGTCGCTCGCGATCACTTGCCTCACTTCGGAGCGGTGTCAGTTTTTCTGCACAAATCAAAGGCGCTCGCGCGCGCTCCTACAATAGTGTTCACATGTTTGTCCGCGCGCTATTATGCGGTTGACGTCAAACTTGCCGAACGTGTAGACAGTAGCGCTTACCTTGTGTCAATTTGTCTAGGCTCGCGTTGGTCTAAGCTCGGCCAACGTGTATTGCAGGCTTTAAAATTATGTGGCTCGCTCGCACGCATGCACGTGTCACACGCACGTTGTAAACGTCTCTTTGATCCTACCACGAATTTTGATATGCGCAGTCGAGAACGTGCCGAGTTTTTACAATATAAAACATTTGCTATTTTACCTTTTATTTAGTGAAGATCTTTTTTATTACTCAACTATACCATTGGTAAGTACCGGCGTTAGTTATGAGCTGTTAGAAATTTACATGCGCTATGAACTAGCTTTTGCCAGCGGCTTCTCCCGCGTGGAGGTCGGAAATAAAAATTTGAAAGTTTGAAGTTAATCAAGCTAAGCAAACACGTTTTTCCATACAAACTTTGCCACCAGTTTTCACCCTCTTGGGAGTGGAATTTTTAAAAATCCTTACCTATCGGATGCTAACATCATATAGGGAATACTTCCTCCAAATTTCACGTTCCTACGACCAGCGGCTTAGGCTGTGCGTTGATCCATCAGTCAATCAGGACAAAGCATTTTATTAATATAGATAGATGACAGCGCACGGGAGACGTTACGTAGTTATTGACTAGAAAATACAGATCTAAAACGTGTTCGATAGATAGTACAATAAAAACTAGAAAGTCTATTTTTGGGAAACGTATTAAGTTTTGTAAAAAGTCTTAGAACAAAAGTTGTTGTTAATGATGTTAGCAATACAGTCCTGCAAGGTTGTCAGTATTTTATTAATAATCCTGTATAATACACTTAGCATAAGCATAGCATAATCGGCCTATAATGTTCCCACTGCTGGGACACACGCCTCCTCTGTGAGAGGGAGTGGGCCGTAGTCCACCACGCGGGCCCAGTGCGGGTTGGTGGACGTCACATGTCTTCGAATTTTTGGTTCTAGGACATGCCGGTTTCCTCACGATGTTTTCCTTCACCGTTAAAGCAAGTGATAATTAATTTCTAATACGCACATGACTTCGAAAAGTCAGCGGTGCGTGCCTCGGGACCGAACTCGAACCATTCGCCGTGGGAGGCACATGGTTAAACCACTAGGCTATCACTGCACTATATATAATACACTTAGGTATGCCTAATTCAACAAGGAATTAGTCGTGATGTCATAAGTCGTCGAATATAAATTAATTAAACTAAATCAAACTAAATATTTGATCGCTACCTTTGTCTTGGAATTTAATCTAGGTTAAGATTCCGGCCTCGTCTGGCTAAATATTGACGAGGGATATCTAGTGTTTTGTCAAGCGTCCCCGAATACCGTCCCCGAGTCCCCGGGATCATAATTCATGGTCATCTCTCATAGCTGTCTTATTGTAAAGTCACTTGTACAATGATAGTTTGTCTTTTATAATAAACTAGCACTTCGCCCGCGACTTCGTCCGCGTGTCCCACAGGAACTGTGCATTTTTTCGGGATAAAAAGTAGCCTATGTTACTCAGTGATAATGTAGCTTTCTATTAGAGAAAGAATGTTTAATATCGGTCCAGTAGTTTCGGAGCCTATTCAGTACAAACAAACTAAAAAATCTTTCCTCTATATAATATTAGTATAAACTAGCTTCCGCCCGCGGCTTCACCTGCGTTTTTGGGGATAAAAGGTAGCTTATGTGTCGATCTGATGTATGAGCTATAAATTACTGTAAAGTTTCATCAAAATCCGTTCAGTAGTTTTTGCGTGAAAGAGTAACAAACATCCATACATCTTTACATCCTCACAAACTTTCACGTTTATAATATTAGTAGGACTAGCTTCCGCCCGCGGCTTCGCCCGCGTTTTTGTGATAAAAAGTAGCCTATGTATAATTCTGATGTATGAGCTATATTGTTGTAAAGTTTCATCAAAATCCGTTCAGTCGTTTATGCGTGAAAGAGTAACAAACATCCATTCATACATTCATTCATCCTCAAAAACTTCCACATTTATAATATTAGTAGGAAGTAGGATGTGGAGAGCAGTTATGGCCAAGTCGTAGATCATGGGTTTGAACCCCGATAGGTGCATACTTTGTGCATTTTTTTATCACCACTGGTCTAAGGCCGCGGCCGCACTGGTACGGCGAATGCGACGCGATGGCGATTTCTTGAAAACAAACTCATCATAAACATAAATGTCGGTGGCCGCACTGCAGAAACGACAAGCGACATTTACTTGTTCACAAAATCGCCGTCGTGTCGCATTCGCTTTACCGGTGCGGCCGCGGCCTAAAAATAGTGAAGGAAAACATCGTGTCGAAACCGGCAATTCCTCGAACTAAAAATGGTCCATTAGTCCAAGACTTTCGTAAGCGTGAAAATAAATTTAACTTAAAAAGTATTGCTTATTTTAGAAAATCTCGGTATTCGTTTACTAAAAGTAACCTACATTTCAACAAACTAGTAGAACTGCAATCTGCAAAAACCTTCATGTAACTTTTAAGTTCTAGCTATGAAACTCTTCCGCCGTTCTGTCTGAAACAAATACTCGGAAAATAAAACTTTATTCGAGGTAAACTGTAAGGTGTACTTTCAGTTGCAACCTCAGATCATAGAAAAAAGGAGATATGCCATCATAGAAAATTAGTACGAGAACCATTGTCACCACTTTTAGAACAGTTTGCGACACAATTACAAGCGCTCCTTGTGAATATAAAGATCTCCCACACATTAAAAATTCCGCACACCCTCAATCTAACATTGTTATTCGTCACTCATCACTAACACTAAACTAAAACACTGTATTTGTATCATCGATCGCGTTCGCTTCGTCGTCAGCGTGTACGTTTTAATGGTCAATGTGACCATATCAAGCGTCATGCTCAATAGCGCCTTGGCACATCCCCCTGTTTCTATGATCTGAGGTTGCAACAGTACCCTGGGTGGTCTGTACGTACAATTCGCTTCCTCAGTTGAAACTCCGCCCGTTCAGTGCAGTGAATGGAGTCTTTAAGAATTTTAGATACGTAGTAGCCAATGACTTTGTTTGAATATTTTGGCATTTTGAGACGGGAATGGAAGTAGGTTTATGTTTGGAACTGTCAAATAACACAGTACAGTACTTAATATAAAACTATACGTACAGATGCCTCATCTCATACAAAGAAATGTGACCGATTTAGCGCGGGCTATCTTCGGGCTATACATTTTTTCGTGCTTATAGCATTATTCAAAATGTTAACAAATATTTTTCATGATGTATTTTTTCATGTTCTCAATTTTACACAAACTTCAATAACAAATTGATACATTATACTTAACGCCATCTATTATGAGTTATTTCAACAAATGTTACTTTGTTCCTGATGAGATCCCGTGCAAATAAAATGTTTTTTTTATTACAATTTGATAAGTACCTACCTATAGTTTAATTATGAACTAGCTGTTCCCCGCGGTTTCAAACGACCACACACGTTTTTTTTTTTTTTGTAATTTTTACAAGTTCGTCAAAAATGTGTACGTATTGGTTTTAAATCAAACACAGTGTAAGTATCTAGAATTCTAGATTAATACAAAAATAAGTATTCTTCATTATACAAGATTGATGATGTTATAAAAGTATTATCTCGTCAGTTAACAGGTCAACCGCGTCCGCTAAATAGGTTAAAGAGCTTACAATTTTACGAGGCTAACCCAGGCATAAGTAGTGCATAAATTACGACTACATGGACGAGGCATAACCATAAAAAAACCTTTCAATGTCTCCGAGAGCCAAGTTGCATAAATTTATCAATAGTTTTTTTTTTATTAAATTATAGGCTCGCGTTTGACCGCCATCTCGCCTGATGTTAAGTGATGATGCGGTCTACGATGGAGCACGCTTGCCTAGAAGAAACCGATTCACTCTCGACTTGAAGATACCCAGATTGTAACTGTTGGGAAACACCCACTCGGGCAGCGAATTCCATTGTTTTGCGGTTTTCACAATGAAAGTGGAATCAAAGCGCTTCGTTCGGGTTTTTGGTACATTAACCATGAACCGATGGCGCTTTTTCGTGCTTCTGGCTGTCCGATAGAAAAACGGGCAGGAGGGAATTAGATTATGCAGATCTGAAGCACACTCTCCGAAATGTATCCGATAAAAAACCGCTATAAAATTATAAGACCTGACTCGCTTACTGATTTATTAATAATAATAATATCAGCCCTGTTTTATACTGTCCCACTGCTGGGCACGGGCCTCCTCTCAGAGAGAGAGATGAGAGGGGATAGGCCATAGTCCACCACGCTTGCCAAGTGCGGGTTGGCAGACTTCACACACCTTCAAGAACTTTATGGAGAACTCTCAGGCGTGCAGGTTTCCTCACGACGTTTTTCCCTTCTATGATGTGACACACAATATATTTTTAATTTCCACCAGATACTAAAGTCTATGCGGATGGAGTCACGGGCAAAAGCCAGTAGCACTATGGAAAAATATAACACAATGTTACACACAAGATCGCATGAAACGGTTCACTGATTAAGGCATGAATAGGGGTGACCCTATTGCCATTATATCGGGTACAATTCCAACCTCAACTAGCTGAGAATTTATCGGCAGAAAATCCCAATTAAACCGCCCTGGAGGAGTCCAAAATTGTGCAGAGAACTCCATATTCTACAAACTTATATTATGACTTTATGTCCTGGTTCTATTTAATTCATATAAAGTAGGTAATATAAAAGAGGATGGTTAAAAGTATTACCTTTTGGCTCCTAGGTACCTAGGTATATCAGAATATTTAATTGACAAGCTTAGGGTCAATTTTACTAAGCTCTGTTAGTTGCGAAACGTCCGAAAATGTTGCGAAATACATTTTGACGGATGTTATTTTGACTGTTTTTCTAATCCGTGTTGCTAATTTTTGAAACTACTAGTCGGATTTGAAGAAAATATTCATGTTTAAGATAGCGAAATTCATGAGGAATAGTATAGGCTATTTGACATCACGCTATGACCTTTAGGAGACGAGCAAAAGTCAGAAAAAACACTAGACGAGAACGAAGTTATAGCGCGGGCGGGTAAATAATCCTTTTAAGGTGGATCCGTCAAGGTTGCGCGCGAAATTCAAAATATTTTGAGTTTTTTGCAAATTGCAGAGCTGTTTTACGTTGTATGTTGATCTAAATTCGATTCGCGACAATAATGGTAATATAATTACTAAATAATAATCATCAAAATCATCAATAGCCCTCGAAATTATATTTGAGGAAAATGGTAATGTTTTCACGAAATAATCGTATTCTCCTCAAATATAATTTCAAGGGCTATATAGATGATTTTAATGATTATTATCTAATAACTATCAGTGGCGAAGGGCGTAACAATACGATTCCTAGCGGCTTTCCTTTGAAAAATAGCACAGGCAGTATTGCCTACTTTTATTAATTAGCTTTTCGTGGCCAGGTAAGCATTTCTAGCTCCGGCTTACCTCTTACAAAAACTGACCCTTCGCCACTGATAACTATACTATCATTATTTTCGCGAATCGAATTTGCATCAATCTTTAAGGTAAAATAGCGCTGAAATTTGCAAAAACCCAAGATATTTTGATTTTCGCGCGCAACCATGACGGAACCACCCTCAGATCATAGAAACAAGGGAGATGTGCCAAGGCGCTATCGAGCTTGATGCCTGATCTTGAGCAAATAGCTCATATTAAAAACGTACGCGCTGGCGACGAACCGAACACGATCGATGGTATAAATACAGTGTTTTAGTTTAGTGCTAGTGTTGAGTGACGATTAACAGTGTTAGATTGAGGGTGTGCGGAATGTTTAATGCGTGGGAGATCTTTTTAACCGACTTCTAAAAAGGAGGAGGTTCTGCATTCAGTTGGTTTTTATTCACAAGGAGCGCTTAATTATGCCCGTAATTGTGTCGAAAAATGTACTAATAGTGGCATCAGTTGTTCCGGTACTAATTTGCTATGATGGCATATCTCCTTGTTTCTATGATCTGAGGATCCACCTTAATTGGTAATTTCTGTAAATTAAACAGTTAGGACACAGAGCTATTGTCTCTCATGAAATTGTAAGTGCCAAATTTTCTTTAGAAATAAGAAAACCTAATGACACTTCACTCAGTCCATTTTATCTAAAACAAAGATACTTAATTCAACGAGCAAGAACCGTCCAACGTTTAGGAAACACGGTCTCCAATTGTGCAAACTCCTTTACAAGAGGGTTGAACTTAACAATTGTGGGTGTTATAATTGTATCCATCGGCTGGCGGGGCGTCCGCAAACAAGACGGGTGTTATCGAGACATTTAAATGATAAATTGCGATCTCAACTAGGATATTGAAGACGTGCGACTCTTCGAATAATTTTGACGGTATTGTTTTTGGTCTTAAAATAGATTGTGAGGGTTGCGAATGAATCAAGAGTACCATTTAGAATATACACTAGCACTTTGCCCACGACTTCGTCCGCGTGACACACACGTAGCGCGTTTTAAAGCAATTCTGACTGCCGAAAGTTGTTATTCTTTCCCCCGGGAACAGTACTGTTTTGTCTGGATGAAAGATACCCTATGTCCTTTTCTGTACTCCTGACAACGTCATCATATGCCTAGCCTTTTTCCCAAATTATATTGGGGTCGGCATCCAGTCTAACTAGTTTTGGCTGAATATAAATATTTTACGTGGAGCGACTGCCATCTGACCTCCACAACCCAATTAATGGGTAATACCGGTATTCGAATGTTAGACCAGCTGGCAGACTTTAGGACTTCTGACTAACGATTGTCAAAGATATTCCTATGACAACCGGGACCGACTGCTTAACGTGCTCTCCGAGGCACGGAGGGGTCTCGATGTGTAAAGAACGGTCACCCATCCAAGAACTGACCGCGGCAAGCGCAGCTTAACCTCGCAGATCGATCGATCAGCGTGGCCGTCATTTAGCCACGAGCCCCTGCGTACTCCTGACAACGTACATGCAAAATTTCATGAGGATCGGTTCAGTGGTTTAGGCGTGACAAGGTAACAAACAAACAAACATACTTTCGCATTTATAATACAAAAGTGGCCAACCAAGACACGGATATCTTTTGAGCAATTTCACCAAGTAGAGTTTTGCCCAAAAGATTGATGATGATAAGAGATTGAATTATTGATTGACGTCGATTCACAAAGGTTCCTACTCTGCTGAGTCTCTGATTTCAATACATTTTCTCGCTAAAATGGGTCTTATTTGTCTTTGCTATAAATTATAAAGGTGCGGTTAAACGGGCTAGTTTATTGACAATTTCTTGCTGCAATTGTATAGCCGTGCGTTGAGATCTATACCGTGCAATTCAGTAGAACAATTTCCGCAATCTTGCAGTATAGCTCAACGTTCATCATCTGCCTAGCCTTTTCCCAAATTATATTGGGGTCGGCTTCCAGTCTAACTAGTTTCGGCTGAATATCAATATTTTACGAGGAGCGACTGCCATCTGACCTCCACAACACAATTTATGGGTAATACCGGTATTCGAATGTTAGACCAGCTGTCAGACTTTTAGGGCTTCTGACTACCAGTAACGATTGTCAAAGATATTCCTATGACAACCGGGACCGACTGCTTAACGTGTTCTCCGAGGCACGGAGGGGTCTCGATGTGTAAAGAACGGTCACCCATCCAAGGACTGACCGCGGCAAGCGCAGCTTAACCTCGAAGATCGATCGATCAGCGCGGCTGTCATTTAGCCACGAGCCCCTCTAGTATAGCTCAACGTTATTGAAATTAAATTAAATGCAGGTACATCACAATAACTGCTGTATGATATAGATCTCAACTTATGGCTATACAATTGCAGCAAGAAATTGCTAAAAAACTAGCCCGTTTAACCGCACCTTAATAGAGGATAGTTAATTATGAAAGCGGACTTGTTTTGTTTGCGTCAAATAGTTTAAAACTTCGTCTAATTCCGGGTAAGGTGTGCTGACATAGATAATAATGAAAAGGTCGGTGAAAGGTCAGCAAAGCCTTAAGCCATTCTAAGTCGCACATAATAATATAATCCTCTGTGCTTAGTTACCCACTCCTATTGATATATGCTTAGTCAAATTTCTCCAGATTGTGAGGTAGCGTTACTGTTGTTATAAGTTTGTCCACATTGCAACGTTTCAGAGATGATGCGTTAATGACAGTGCCGGATTAACCACGTAGCAAGAGTAGCAATTACTACGGGCCCCACGAAAAGGGGGCCCTGCGTATCCAAACCCGCTCTACTCCGCCTGAGCCTAACTTTTTTTGGGTTGCAAGCGTTTTATAGGCTATGGTTACCGCGTACCATCAGATGGGCCGTCTAAATGTTACCATCGTGGCATAAAAAAACCTAAATAAAAAACAAAGCGTTCACTGATAAAAATCAAACTAACCGCTCAGTTAAACCATTGCAATTCCCCATTAAACAAAAAAACTTAGTCAAAGAAGAACTTCGTAACTTCAATGGAGAAGGTAGAAGTTTCTTCGCTTCCCAGTTTTGTAAACAACTCTAAAATTAAGTTGTTCTTAATTACTTGAGCGATCTACTGGCTGTAATTAGAATCTGCTGGTTTTACGTTCATCGGACCTGTTAAAGAATGTTCGATTGTTTTCTTTGGCAACTAAAAATATTAAACGGAGTTTGAGTACCTTTGAGTAGAAAATAATTGACACACAAACGGATTCATAGTACCGTACCTAATAAATAAGACTTTTAGTATTTAGAAATTGATGTAGGTAGATATTTATAACCCGCTCTAAAAAAGAAGCGAATCTAAAATGGCGGCACTAATCATTCCCTCTCACTCGCACGTTATGATTAACTGCCGCCATTTTAGCTTCTTTATTGGCGTGGGTTCTAACAACTTTTTTATGACTTTATGACACTTTGGTAGTAAATTGACGTTAATTTTGATATTAAGAGGGCTCTCGCAATCGGCACCTTTCTTGCTCGCACAGACCATATATTTTAAGAATGTTAAATAAAAAAGATGCATTTTTGAAAAATGTAATCTCATAGCGAACTACAAAATAATATTAATTATAATATTATAAACTGAGATTTAATTATTAAAAAAATCTTTTTTAACAAAAAATAACCGACTTCAAAAATCCACTACAAAGAAAATAATAATTTTGGTTTCGGAAGTCGGTGGCTTTGGTTTTTGTTTGCTTTTTTTTGCCACCGACTTCCGAAACCAAAATTATTATTTTCTTTGTAGTGGATTTTTGAAGTCGGTTATTTTTTGTTAAAAAAGTTTTTTATTTTTCCCTTTTTAGTTCTTTATCCCGTGTTAGATTACTTTCACGAATTCGTTCAACAGTAAATCTTCTACGGAGTGTGTACATTAATGCCTATAACTTTGTACATAGGAATGATTACATAATGTATTATATACTAAAACCTTCCTGAAAGTATGTAGATTACGTTAGTGAAAACCCCATCCAAATCGAATCAGTAGTTTTTGAGAAAATCGCGCACATACAAACATACATACATACATACATACTTACATACATACATACATACATACATACATACGGGATGAATACAGAACCTCCTTTTTTGAAGTCGGTTAAAAACACATGAGTTAAACAAACCTCAAAAACAGATCATAATTGTTTTTTAAGTTTGTTTATTAGAAATCACAGTAGAAATGTGTTTTAATTATTTACCTGTAAATTAAATTAATATTATTTTGTAGTTCACAATGAGATTACATTTTTCAAAAATGCATCTTATCATTCAACATTTTTAAAAATAGTTCGAGAGAGGTGACAAAATTCCGAGAGCGCCCTTAACTTGAAAACGGTTTTTTTTAGGGGGAAACATTGAAACTGTGCCTGGCTTTACTGTGGGGTAATACCAGAGAGTGGTGGATATCAGGATATGGAGGAGAAATTCGGGTCCTCATAAGAGAGACACACATAGCTACCTACCTAATTTTATGTTTTCACAAGAATTATCTCTCTAATTCGGAACACGTACTCACCAAATTCACAGAGTAACTGTGTTTTTCCTCCGTGCACCAAATTACACAAAAAGCCATAACGTACCTACCTACTTTGCTTTCAATACTCCAGTTACTTTTGATTCAACAAACTACTTTCAAACATTTTAAAGAAAAATTTAAGAGCTGACCGCAGTTTCCAATAAATTACAGACGAAATTAACTTCAGCACTAGTTTATAAGACAAAGTGAGGAGTTGCCGGTTGCTCGTTGCTCGTTGCAGACTTAAGAAACTTCAAGTGTTGTTTATTCAGGTAAACGATTGTAGTATTACAGTTTATGTACATAGAGTGTAGCGATTTCCAACAGGGCTAATAATGGAGGAAGGTTTTAAGTTAACGCTAGCGCTTTAGGATTTGTAAGTCGAAATTGGAGAGGGTACTGCATGGTACGAATTGAGATATTCTTGCAAAGCCATCACAGATCTTAAAGAAGAAGCAGAAAGCTTGCATTTATTAATTACTACCTAAATATGGTTTTACTCATTTATTTCGAAGACACAGAAACTACAGTTGTGACGAAACTACTAAAACCCACATCAAAAATGCACTATATCAATATTTTGCGCTCCGTGACATCTTCTGCATGGTTCTGTTCTCCTAGTACTTTTTTATTCTAAGGAAGAGGAGAGGGGATAACCTTTCTCGCAACTCGAGTTACGATAGGGACGATACGTCGGGTCAGGTTAGGAAGAGGGTTACGTTTGGACGGGTTTCACCGAAATAACTCGGTCAAATAACGCTTGTTATCGGTAATGCTGTGTTCCTGTGGTGAGTAAGATGGCAGAACTCTTGAGAATGCTCTACGTTGACAGCCACATGCTAGTTTCCTAATCTGTTGGCGCTGTGCATTTTAAATGGTCATGCCACCATCATTGTATAAAAAGGAACCGTTTAGCGCGAAAAAGGAACAACCACACATAAGGTCGCATTTATTATTATTAGTGCGATTTATTTAAAACGACAAGACTTATACAGGGTGGCAGGTTAGACAGTGGAAATATTTTAAGGGGTCATTGTACTCATCATTATGAACAACTTTTACTATGGGACCAACCCTGAAATCGCGAAAAGAAAATCAGCTGGTCCATACATTTATGTTCACATAACTCAACAAAATGTATGGAACAGCTGATATTTTTTTCGCGATTTCAGGGCTGGTCCCATAGTAAAAGTTGTTCATAATGATGAGTACAATGACCCATTAAAAAATTTCCACTGTCTATCCTGCCACCCTGTATTTTAATGCTTTCCGTAACACACGACAAGACACAATATAAATTTTATTGAAATGACGTCTATAAGCGTTCAGTATTACGCAACATGATAACAAACAAACAAGATTTTCCAAGAAATATTCCTTTTTAATGTAACTAAAGGAAACTTATTCAGTAAGAAGCTAAGATAGTTCAAAGTTAAAAGAATTTCTATAAAAGAGCTCGAGCAATTAAGTAGGTTTTCCATCTCGGAAATTGAGTCTTCAACCGACTTTTTAGCTTCGCCAAAGTGCTTCAAGACTCCCGTTGAAAAGTACTAAAAATCTGTCGTTCAATGTTAACGGAGACGATTTGAGTATGAAGAATTAATTATGTATGAGCGAGAGAGGCATTGTCTCGAGCGAAAGTACCTTAGCAGCTTTTAAGTCTTGACTGTAATCAGGACTTAAGTTTCGTCGAAAATATCAGAAAGATCTACTGCGAAATTGTGCCTGTGTATATATAAAGGCTCACAGCGATTTTGAGTTTGTCCGGTGACGGGGACAATAAAATGAAATTAAATTAGAAGAAAAATAATTTTAGAAGACGTCATCTACTTGTGAAGTTTCATACAAATTGGTTATGAACAGATGGTGTGACAGAAGGACAGACAGACAGGCAGATAAACAAACAGACGGACAGAGGGAAACTATATAGGTTCCTAGTTTTACTACGTTCCTAAAAAGTTGCTAGAATGGATTTCATTGTTGTATTGCTATAGAATTGAGTTCGTATAAGTGCAAGTTAGTTCGTACAAGTGTTTTTTTTTTAATAATAATATAATATAATTTATTTATTTCCATGTAAACTTAGCCTAGGCTTACACTTTAAATAGGTAGGTACTTACATCAAATCTTATCCATAGTTTACATAGTATGTTTTTTAATTATATCAGGACCCCTCGCGCACAAACATAATCAAAATCAATTTGTGGCTGTAGAACTGAGCTAGTGAGATATAATAGTAGACAGTGAGGCTGGTTTTGTTGATTCAGCAGTTATTGTGATGTACCATCATTTAATTACATTGCAATATCGCCGGGCTATACAGCAAGATTGTTGCACGATACAGATCTCCCCTCACGGTCATACAATTGCAGCAAGAAATTATTAAAAAAAACCGGCCAAGTGCGAGTCGTACTTGCGCACCGAGGGTTCCGTATCGGTTTTGGACGTATAAAGTGAAAAAAACCGGACCGCATAACTAAGTTTGTTTGTGAAGGATTTTTGTTGATTTTGAAATAACTGCACTAGTTAGGAACATCGTTTTATTTTTGCTGCAATATATAGGTAAATTCCTATCAACTGTAATTATTTCAGATTTTTCGCTCCGCAAACTTCGGAGATACGGGGGGGGGGAATGGTATTTTTTCAGACATTTTTCATCATATGTCGAAAACTGTGAGACATAAAATAAAATGAAAATATATTTTGAAATGTGCAGATCAAGCCCTTTCATATGATATGTCATTTGACCTAGTAACCCCACTTTGAAATTTCGGACCCCCACTCCAGCCCCTTTTGCAATGAAAATAAAAACATTTTTTGACTTTTTTCATATTCAATAAAGTTTGGCAAGCATTTTTTATAACAGTTCCAAATTTCAAGTCGATAGCATTAGTAGTTGTTGAAATAAGCAGGTGTGACAGACAGACGAAGTCGCACCATAAGGGTTCCTTTTTTACCATTTTGGTACGGAACCCTAAAAACTGGTCAGTTTAACAGTACTATTAGGTATAGAAATATTGTTACTTGTGTAGGTATTCAGAATCAAGACAGTTAATGTAAATTACGTTAGTACCCCAACCGTGTAGGGTAATTATTTACTTATATGACCTGTTGTGGGGCCGTGGGGACGGGGTTAGTCCCAGTTACCTTATGAAGGTACAGTAGTAACATTATTAGCACTAAGCCCGGTATATTAGGAGAATGTAAATGAAGTTGGACACTGAATTAGAGTACTTTTACCTTTTGAAATAGACTAAAGGTAAATTTCGACACAAGCGACAGCCATTGTCGGCACTTGTGGTTCCTATACATATTCTATGAAATTGTTTAAAGGTACATTCTGAGCGTGGCAACACCGTCACTTGTCGCCTCCAGTCTGTCTATTCTGTACCAACTCGACGCGTGATATCACCGCGGGAACTGCCAATTTGTTTCCGAACGTTCGAAAGACAATCTCACCGTGAGCTGCTGCCGTTCAAAAAGTGCATTAATTTATAAATTACGTAAATTGACCCCTGTAATCCTGTATCCTTGTAATCCTGTAACAAATCACTCCCAATTTTCTGTCATAAGCTCCCGATCTTGAAATCTGTGATCCGATTTTGAAAACTCTTTCAATAATAGAAAGCTACATTATCCCGGAGTGCTATACGCTCAGATCATAGAAACAAGGAGATTTGCCATCATAGCAAATTAGTACGGGAACAACTGATGCCACTTTTAGTACATTTTTCGACCGAATTACGCGCATAATTAAGCGCTCCTTGTGAATAAAAAGATCTCCCACGCATTGAACATTCCGCACACCCTTAATCTAATACTGTTAATCGTCACTCAACACTAGCACTAAACTAAAACACTGTATTTATACCATCGATCGTGTTCGGTTCGTCGCCAGCGCGTACGTTTTTAATATGAGCAATTTGCTCAAGATCAGGCATCAAGCTCGATAGCGCCTTGGCACATCTCCTTGTTTCTATGATCTGAGGCTATAGGCTACTTTTTATCCCAAAAAAATGCACAGTAACTGTGGGTCACGTGAAGTCGTGGGCAAAGTGCTAGTTCCTTATAAATTCTAGTACACATAACGCAACAAGAATGTTGCCGCTAGTTTCTCCGCCCGTCAACACAAACTCCGGAGGACCTCCGTTCCTCCAGTAACGTCTAAATATTCAACGTCTATTGCTTTCGCTAAGTTCTACTAAGTTTAAATGTATTTAGCTGGCAGTTTTCCTCTTAGTTTGTATTCCCTGCACCTGTAATTTTTAAATGGTTTCGTAACGAAGATCTAATGTCATTTCTGTGAGAGTTTTTTAGGGTTCCGTAGTAAAACTAGGAACCCTTATAGATTCGTCATGACTGTCTGTCTGTCTGTCCGTCCGTATGTCACAGCCATTTTTTTCCGAAACTATAAGACCTATACTGTTGAAACTTGGTAAGGAGATGTATTCTGTGAACCGCATTAAGATTTTTACACAAAAATAGAAAAAAACAATAAATTTTTAGGGTTCCCCATACTTAGAACAGAATCTCAAAAAAATTTTTTCATCGAACCCATCCGTATTGAGATTTCTAATATCATTTTTTTCTAAACTGAATAGTTTGCGCGAGAGACACTTCCAAAGTGGTAAAATGTGTGTCCCCCCCTGTAACTTCTAAAATAAGAGAATGATAAAACTAACAAAAATATATGATGTACATTACCATGTAAACTTCCTCCGAAAATTAGTTTGAACGAGATCTAGCGAGTAGTTTTTTCAAAATCATCAAAATTCCATCAAAAACAAACGTTGTTATGCGGTCCGGTTTTTTTCACTTTATACGTCCAAAACTGATACGGAACCCTCGGTGCGCGAGTACGACTCGCACTTGGCCGGTTTTTTATTATATTACTAGTGGTTACCTAGTAGTCGAAATTCGACCGTAATTCTTTTGTTTTTTTCAGTTTTCTGCACTCCGTGCGCGCAATCAATTTTTTGTTTACGTATTTAATTTTCATTAATTTATAGAACGTTCGAAACCATTTCACTATTTAAACACAATAAATTATGAAAAATACAAACAATAAAATAATATAAAGACATACCGGTCAACTGCCGTAACTTTGCCTAGCGTCCTATGTTTGCCTAATATGAAAAATATGTAATATGTTTTTTATTTTACTTATACAGGGTGGCAGGTTAAACAGTGGAAATATTTTAAGGGGTCATTGTACTCATCATTATGAACAACTTTTACTATAGGACCAACGAAAAAAAAAACAGCTGTTTCATACATTTTGTTGAGTTAAGTGAACATAAATGTATGGAACAGCTGATTTTTTTATCGCGATTTCAGGGTTGGTCCCATAGTAAAAGTTGTTCATAATGATGAGTACAATGACCCCTTAAAATAATATATTTCCACTGTTTAACCTGCCACCCTGTATAACATTAAAAAGATATTACCTTTTAAAGATATTATCTTTTACCTAAATGTTATGATAACATGGTTTTCATTTATTATCTTTTTCATGTTAGGCAAACATAGGACGTTAGGCAAAGTTACGACAGTTGACGGTAATTATTATTATCACACAAAATTAAATGAAATAATATATTTATGAATATACCATAGTCGTGCGTTCTTCTCACAAAACTTCAAACATTTTGATATTGTCGTGTTATAATCTTCCGCAAATAAAAAAAAAAACTATGTTTGAGTCTAGGAGAGCGTCATGCCTTATGTAGGTAATATGATTAAAAAGGGGTACAAAGTTTTCTCTTCATGACATATTAGATTTTGTATTTTTTACTACATAATTATGTAGTTTCAAATGATGAGATGAAAATATAAATTTGAAGAAACACGGAAAATTCAAAGTGTTGACTTATAAAAATAATATAATTTTATTAGTATTTATGAAAAAAAATTACCCAAAAGCTATGCTAAAAGCCAAGTTATTACAACGAAATTCATAGCTTTGTGTTTTTGTTACTAAAACGCTGGGGCGACAGCACTGCAATAACAATATGTATTTTATCATACTAAATTCATTACTTTTTGACTTTTTTACAGCACCATACGAATTTTCAGCAAGCCTACGACCAGGGCTTAAAATAGTGCACTGTGCATCAGGGCTTACGTTGTGTTATTCATTTATAATAAATTAGTTCCTAATTTGACTACGCTCTTTAATGGAACTAAATTATCGCAATTTTTGCATTATAATGTTGGAAATCTTCAGGTAAATAACTTCTTACTATATGGAAGGAACTTTTAGTTATATATCGGAACTTGTACTCCGTAGCAACTTAAGCTAAGTTTCTGCATATTGCAAGAGGATTCGATGTATCGCTGGATTTGGATCCACAAAACATACTGTAGCTGATTTAAATAACTTGTTTCAATTCAATTATACACTGTGACATTTTCATCGCTTTCATCCGGCGATGTAGCCACTATACTCATCATTATGAACAACTTTTACTATGGGACCAACCCGGAATCGCGAAAAAAAAATCAGCTGTTCCATACATTTTGTTGAGTTATGTAAACATAAATGTATGGAACAGCTGATTTTTTTGTCGAAGCTAGCCGATTATCTCTTTAGTAATATTAACCGCATATTTTAGGCACTTCATTTTTCTAGCCTCGCTCGGTGCAGCTCTGGTACAAAACCGGCGGGAGATGCGTTCGAAGGACGCGAGCGAGGGAGATGGGAGGAACATGTGTGATGCAGTACAAATAACTTCACACACTATCATCAACATCATAATTACTGCTTTCTCGTACAGCATTAGAAGAAAGAGTCCGCTACGCATTCTTACATAGCTGAACCTCCTCGCACATCTCTAGTGCAAACGCAGCCTAACAAACAATACAATTCAAAATTCGAACATTGTTTTTCTTCAATATTCCTTTTTCAAAACACGTTCTCTTTGTGACCGGACACTAGATGGCGTTTAATTAAGCTTTAAAACGTACCTTTGTACTGATTTGTGGTTAGCAGCCGTTTGACTGGCATCAAGTTTCCTGTTTCAAGATAGGAGGTCAATGGAGGTTTCGAGAGCTTGAAATAATTAATGTTGGACAGTTGCGGGATGTTTTAGATTACTTTTAAAGCACCATTATTTTTTAAAGTTTATTTTTGTCGATTTTTGAGTCATTGTGTAAATTTTTTGTTACATAAATGCTCATTATTAGCATGAATGCGTGCTAATTTTAAGCAAATTCTACCTACTAGCATGTGTCTGTAACTGTGCATGCTAAGGCGATACGCACACTGCACCGCATCATGCAGCGTAGCGCGGGAATGCGTGTTCTTTCTTACGTTGTTTGCAAGTATTTGTGTTTGTATGGAAAACACGCATACTGCAACACACTGAAAACGCATTCACGCGCGGGGCCGGTGTTCCGTTGCCACCTCAGATCATAGAAACAATCTTGATGATCTTGAGCAAATTGCTCATACTAAAAACGTACGCGCTGGCGACGAACCGAACACGATCGATGGTATAAATACAGTGTTTTAGTTTAGTGCTAGTGTTGAGTGATGATTAACAGTGTTAGATTGAGGGTGTGCGGAATGTTTAATGCGTGGGAGATCTTTTTATTCACAAGGAGTGCTTAATTATGCATGTTATTGTGTCGAAAAATGTACTAAAAGTGGCATCAGTTGTTCCCGTACTAATTTGCTATGATGGCCTTGTTTCTATGATCTGAGGTCGCCACGCACCCCGCAGCGTGATGCGCTGCGGGGTGCGAATCGTCTAAAAAATTGCATGCTTAGGCACTCGTATTTTAAGTGTGACTATTCATTGTTTATAAATGTGGTTCATCCTATAAGTGAAATTACGTAACAGATACTTAACAAACAACCAGTTCATTGCCAATTACTACTACCTGTATAATTCTCTACAAAAAAGGATCACTATTCCGGGATTAATACTGCACTCGATTACTATAAATAAATAAAAATAAAAAAATCCCTTTTATTTCTTGCACCAATCTACAAGAACCCCTCCACAGGTGAAGACATCCTCCAAAGAAGCCCACTTGTCTCTATCTTGGGCTACTTGTGGCCAGTGAGGGCCAGCCGTCTTAGTCACGTCTTCTTCCCATCTCGTGTAGGGTCTTCCTTTGAGACGCTTCCCTTTTGGGCCCTTCCACGATGTTACCCTCTTTGTCCATCTCTCATCTTAAAGTCGCGCTACATGTCCTGCCCACTTCCATTTTTGTTTTTGTATTGTATTGTATTTATTTTATTTCGAATTTTCATCCATAATTGTGTTAGTTATTTTTACTTAAGACTATGTTAGTATTTCGACATGTATGACAAACATAAAAATAATAAAATTAAATAAAATCAAATAAATTACACACAAAAAATAAAAACAATAATCAATCTAAATAAAAATCAATAATAATCAATCGAAATCCATTTCAAAATTAAAAATCAATAAAAATTAAAAACAATAAAATTCAATAAAATTATATCAAACATAATATATTATCATAAATTATTCAGTCGTCCTTTCATAAAAATATTAATATATTAAAATGCGCATCCACCTGTCTTGGATCGGGCAATCCAACCGTGACGCAATCATCTTCAGAATGCCATTGCTGCTCCCTCTAACACGTTGACGAATAGACGCTACTTTCTTGCGAATTATCGCTTGAAAGCCGCCCACGTGCGCCTCCGCAAACATTCTCGATGCGCTGCAGTCTCTAGGCAGCCGCAACAGCATCCTAAATATGTTGTTATATTGGACGCGCAGGGTATTGGCCGCCCGGCGGGTATGGCTTACCCATAGGCCGCTCGCGTAAAAGGACTGGCAGTATGCCTTAAAAAGAGTAATTTTCACTTCTACCGAGCAGCGTTTTTGAGCGAAATTTAGATCGTCTGTGACTTTTGTTATACTCCTTATTTTTGTATGTCGTATTTTTTGCATTTTCTTTAAACTGAGCATGCTACGCTCTATTCCCCGTTGGCAGGTGATTATTTTATTTTTTGTTGTAGAAGTATACTCTCTCGATTATAATTGGCAATTAACTCGCCTGAACTTGTACAGGTATATGAGTATATTACAATAGCAAGCGTGTGCCACGAATAGCAATGGCAAAGTGTACAATCTGCTGTTTCAAAATTATAAATGTGTAGATATTAGTGGTGGATTGTAGCGGCTTTTTTGGGTAACGAAACTATCTATCCAATATCAATAGCGGTTTTGGAAACACTCTACTTTAATAGCAGCTTAAATAGAGTGTTTTACAACAGCCGAAGCCGCTGCCGAGGTGCCACGAATATATCCGAATAAACGGTTCATTGAATTTCGTTCTATCGTTCGTTTTGTGAATCGTGTTTCCGCGTAAAACGTCTATAAGAAATAGATGCTCTCGTCGAACTGAAAATACCCTCTACCCGCTATTGCATGAATTGATATGGGTATTATAATAACTGGTTATGTTTCGTAACGATCACTCCTAGTAGAAACTAGTAATCGCCTTGTATTTGATAGATGTGATGCGAAGAAATGAGAAATCTACGCTTTAGAACGGGCATTTAGCTTCATCTTTCTGACTAATTGACCGACTCCTTGACTATTCAATAAACGATATTCAGTGCACTTTGCTGAAAAATCAGCTGTTCCATACATTTATGTTTACTTAACTCAACAAAATGTATGGAGCAGCTGATTTTTTTCGCAATTTTAGGGTTGGTTCCTTTTGGGATCGAACAGGGTTTTTGTTACATGCTGTACAAGAGCCTAATTTATCTATACTAATATTATAAAGAGGAAATATTTTTTTGTTTGTTTGTACCAAATAGGCTCCGAAACTACTGGACCGATTTAAAAAATTCTTTCACTAATAGAAAGCTACATTATCATTAAGTAACATAGGCTACTTTTTATCCAAAAAAAATGCTCAGTTCCTGTGGGACACGCGGACGAAGTCGCGGGCGAAGTGCTACTGTATTTCTAAAAAGGGATTATCCAATACTAGCAAAATCTTATGTACAGTCAGCAGAATATTATGTCACGAACAAAAGGTACGATTCATTATCAAGGTCATAGAAGCCGTACATCATCAGAGCGAAGAAAATCTTTTCATTTTCGATACGCACGGGAAGGAGTCTTTGAGTTATGGTCGCGGTATCCGTACGGGGACCGTCCGGCGAGTGTCCGCGTTATCGCCGGCACCCACAGATCATAGAAACAAGGAGATTTGCCATCATAGCAAATTAGTACGGGAACAACTGTTGCCAAGTTTAGAACATTTTTCGACACAATTAGATGCCCCACACATTAATATTCCGCACACCCTCAATCTAACACTGTTAATCGTCACTCAACACTGGCACTAAACTAAATAGGTACTGTATTTATACCATCGATCGTCGCATGTACGTTTTTATTACGACCAATGTGGTCAAACTAAGGCCCGTATTCCAGAACGATACTCGAGCACCTATATCTGCTTGAGTATAGATTTAAAGCTATTTGATTGGTTGAAACTAGTTTCAATCTATGCGCAAGCACAGATCGGTGCCCAATATCGTTCTGGAATACGGGCCTAAATCTTTAAGCTCATAGCGCCTTGACACATCTCCCTTGTTTCTATGATCAGGTGCAGACCGTCCGGCGAGTGTCCGGAGTGTCCGCGTTATCGTCCGCACCGGACAACGACCTTACAATTTATTGCTTTATCTTCCCTAGTTTTAATATTCGTGCGAGGGGAAATTTATCGCCGACTCCAACGGTTATTTCCTCGTCGATTCGATGTTCGTGCAAGTCGTTCAGGCGTTGGTACTGTGCGAGGTTTGTTCTTCATACACAAAAAGAATATCTCGAATTCTACTTTCCAGAGATTAGCCGACTTTTCAGAGCGTTTAATCAAACAAAAAACTCTAGTATAGATAAAAAATAATAATTATACTTAAATGTATTTTTTTTGCTAATTTTAAAAATGTTAACGCCATGTTATGCTTATTTAATTCAATTTCAATTTCAATTTATTTATTTCCAAGAACATGGTACAATAGATCTTAAAAATACATAATTCGTCGCACATATTCTACCAGCATTTGGTCTGGAAATTTTGTTGTACAGTTTTGCATGCATGTCCATAAAAATTAACAATTCAATCATGTAGGTACGGCAGTTTTTAAATTATTATAAGTGATACATATTTTATAATTAATTTGCAATAATAAATGTCATAAAACAATAAATATACCTATTGAATTAATTTTATCAAATGTCAAAATTTATATCAAGTAATTTTGTTTTTTTAACTTCGGTCGCCTGTAAAAAAAAAAAAAAAGAAAGACTGGCATCGATCTATAGACCATTCAGCCTTTATATAGGTATCAAGTAATCAAGTTCACAGCTGACCGCAGAGAAATTATTGCCATTTCCAAAAAAATAAAATTAAATTTTATTTAATGTTATTAAATATATTTGTTTTCAATTATATCGGGACTTTTCGCGCACAAACATAATCAAAATATAAGCATTTTGACTAACCTCGACGTTTCGATCAAGTTGCATTGACCGTGGTCACGAGAAGACTGACTGACGACTGAAGACTGTCTTCTCGTGACCACGGTCAATGCCGAAAAGTCCCGATTTAATTGAAAACATGTGTACAATTCGCGAAAGTTTAAAAACTGCAATTAAATATATTTAAAAAAAAACATGTTATTAAATATTCTGAGATTTTCAAAAACAACTGACACAGGCAGGGTTTGAACCCGCGACCTCTGCCTCACCGTGGCCTGCTCACTTGTTCCAACATGTATTTTTTTTCTTAGGTTTTGTTATAAATTAAGAGCGCGCCTCTACCGAATCTTTCGGGAAATACAAGCATAATGCTGTGTTGTTTGTTTATGTTTGTAGATATCTACACAAACGTGTTTCCCTATCAAACTTGAAGCTTTAAGCACTCACTCCGAAGCTTACGCCGTGAAATAGTAATAGAGTCGGTTTACACAGAAACCTTACGTGGGAGGGGATCTGAAAAGCCGTTTGTAAAACAATCCGAACCTCTCTGGGTGTATTGTTCCGGGTATTAAGCGTAAGTTGAAGTTTATTATTATCATATCACACTAATCTATAGGTACTATTATGGATGTTTGTTTGTTACTCAATCACGCCAAAACAGCTGAACGGATGGCGCAGAGATGTATGAAAAACATTTATGAAAGGAGATGTTTCATTTTCGGCCATCAAATGAGCCAATTTAGAAAAATAGGGAAAAAATACCACGAATTGAGGAAAAAAATTGTTTTATGAATATTCGTTCGATTATTTCTGCGCGTAAAATAATAGTTTTTCAATTTATTGCCATATTCTAATCAACATGGCGTCGTCTTGTGCCTCAGCTGTTTGCAAAGCATGCTTTCGTTCCAAAATCATGTCACATCATAACATCACGTACCGTACCGTAGTGTTATTTATTAATCAATCAATCAATCAATCAAATCATTTATTTGCAATGAATGTAGGTTACATTAAAATACAGGTGGAGTAGACAGGAGTGAGCCATGTACATTCTGCCTGGAAATAGGCACGCAAAATTATTTAATTATTTATTGCGTAATTAATGATAATTATTTATAAAAGTAAGGTATAAAATCATGTTCTATTATTAGATAACTTAGATCATAATCGAATATTTTAAGTGTAAAGATTGTAGCGTTAGAAATAAATAAATAAATTCTCCTTTTGTGGTGTAGAAACTACTGAACGAAAAATTCAAAATGACATTTTGACTGAGCGTCCTGTCATGCATGTTATGTCAGCCTCAAAACGTCATTTATCGTTAGCTAAACGTCATTTATCTTACCTTGTCATGGCTGTCATTTAACTCTCAGACAAACGTCAAACCTTTTTTTTTTAATTTGCGCATAATAAATAAAAATTAATATGAAAAAAATGTTACTGTATACATTCTATTTAGGGGTTTGTTTCTCAAGTTTTTTTCATGGCTCAAGTTATGGCCGGAGTCCCATACAAAAATGAAAAACCTCCTTTCGCCAAAAGATGTAAACATTAAAAAAAAATTACATAGAAACTTTACATTAATTTTAGCATCATGAAATACGCAAACATGATTGTGTTGCTCGTCGGCAGTACTTTTTACGTTTCTATGCGCTACGAGCGTAGGCATTTCTCGGTTACCGCTACGTGATTACAATGCTACGCCGCTACGGCGTATATTTGCGAGCTACGGTACTACGCTGTATATTATGCTACAAAGTGTACAAATATGAAACATAGGTACGATTGTTTCAATTATTGTTGTGTAGATTATTTGATGTAGGTACTGAAATTTATGGAAGTGAAAATTGCATACCATGCACCAATCTTCTCGATGTGAATTTTGCGAGCCTAATTACGAGAATATTCAATTTAACAGCCTTAGGCCATGTTGTTTCTACTTACAGTTACGTATCTGTAACCGTCAAATATGGCGGCTTGTACGACAATTTCATACTGACTTAACGATTACGTACTGACTTACGGATACAGATGGTTTGAAGCAACCCGCCCTTAATACTCTTGGTTGTGGAATGTGAATGTACATTGTGGAATTCAATAATTGAGTATAGAATTGTATCGCTCGTACTGTATCGAATATTTCCATTGAATGGCATGAACAATGACTCTGGGTCGTATAAACATTTAATACCACCGAAAGTATGAATTCTGGCTTAATACTGATATAAACTGTATGGAATATATTTTATGGTAATTAAAAACCGGCCAAGTGCATCTCGGGCCACGCACAGTGTAGGGTTCCGTAATAGCAACAAGCAACTACTTCATCTTAGTCACTTTAAAGGATCAATGCTAAGGATTTTGTATTTGGTACAAAATTATCCAAACCCAAGTTCAACGACTATTACTGCTAAACTAATAGTTATCTTAACTGCTATAGTTTTCCTTTAAGGTTCAAGAAATGCACTATCATCGTGATTTTTTTCAGATTTTTTAAGCCAGTAGTTTAGCTTTACGAGGGGGAGGGACGGCCCTACTTGAACAAAAGTTTGCACTTTAAATGGAGCATTAAATTGAAAAATAATTGTAGCAACCCCCAAGTCATTTTAGAAGACCTATTCAACGATGGGGCCTATTTAATTGACATGATAACATGTCAGTTAAAACCAGAAATAGAAATTTTAAAATTTTTGGTTTTTAGTTGAATTTACTCCTTCTGCATATTAATAGCAATAACCTCGTATTTACTTCAGATACAAGTATGTGTTATACCATTTTAAAATCTGTATTAAACGCGCATATTTTTTTTAATTGTTGGCCCCTTAAGCTTTCATACTTTTTTTTTTCACCAAGTGCGCTTAAACTTTAACTTAAAGAAAAAAATACCATATTTCATGATTAAAATATAAGTTCAGGTTATTTTTTACAAAAAATTACAATAGCTACTCATATGATTTACTGCATATTAATTGGTATAATCCATGTAAAATGTTATGACACCAAAAACCCTATGGATTTCATTTATTTGTAGCTGTGGTATACAGAAATACACAGTAGTATGAAAAAAATCAACACTTTTTTCAAAAACATCCGTAATTGGGGTACCTACTATGGGGTGTTTCAGGATTATCCATTCTTTCTGGGACACCCTGTATATATATATTCGCACTCGCACTCGCACACACACACACACACACGCACGCCGCACGGCTTACAATAGCTTACTCTAGCAAAAAGTGTCGTTACAACTTTAAGCTATTATAGTATATATATACAATATATATATACAATAGCTTACTACCAACTTTTAACAACTTTTCGTCTTAATTTTTTCCGTCTAGCCCCCTTTCGTAACGCGCGATAAGGAACCTCGTTCCAAAAAAAACTTAAGTATAAAGTACAAGCTGCAGCAATTAATCTAATTTTATGTAATTATGTTGACCGCACGGTTGTCGCAGTGGCTGAGAGATTGGCTGCGCAACGTGTCGCGGGTTCGATTCCCGCATTGCACATAGGTCTGGCTGTATGTGTATGTGAAATTTGTGTTTGTAAACGCACCCACGATACAGGAGAAAGACTAGTGTGGGGCAACGTTTAAAAAAAAAATGTTTAAAACTTTGAACGCCACCAGACACAATAAAAAATTTATTGGCGACAACCAATAAATTTTTTATTGTGTCTGGTGGCGTTCAAAGTTTTAAACATTTTTTTTTTTAAACTTTCTGAGTGTTAGTCACCGCCTCACCGGTGACTAACACGGCGTTCAGACTTAATTATCTTGGTACACTGAATATAATAATATTTACAGCAAGCTGAAAATAGTAAAAATGGGCTAAATAATCGGTATTGGGCCGTAAATACTAACAAAAGTGAACGCACATGTCAACTAATTTCTTCCAACAGTCGATATAGACTGATGATGCAATAACAGGTTCGGGTGTAGCTTCCCGAGCGGGTGAGGGGACTGCCGCCATTCCGCTTGTTTAGCGTAAACATGTACAGATTCGAAGTGCCCAAATATCCTGCCAAATTTTGCCTGAATATTCGGTTCCGTAAACATTGACCGGATACTCGGCCGAATATTCGCATTTGGTTAAACCTATACTCCCACATACACCTATACCTACCTACTACCTATACCCTATACCCCATCTCTAATTATTATCCCTTCAACTGTCATCATTGAAAAACACATTGATTTTGACCTGAATCAAGTGTCGAAACAGATGAAATTATAATGTATTAGCTTAACGGATATGGACGAAATTTGATAAATTGATAGCCTGGTACCTGGAAAAGTACATCAGCTCCTTTTCATTCATAACGCAGAAAAAAATGCGGGAGGCAGCTAGAATAATAATTTAAAAAACCACATTTTTTAACGCACTAAAAAGTATAAAATAATTACTGATGAAATGAAATAGATGGGGCGCATCTAACTATTATCTATTGCATGTGCTCCACGTTTTTCATTTCATCAGTAATTATTTTATACTTTTTAGTGCGTTTTAAAAACGTAATTTAAAAAAAAAAACATTTTTTTACAATTATATTTTATTTACTTTTTAGTCCGTATTATTGTATTGTCATCCAAATTACATAGGTATACCAAATTTCAGCTTAATCCGATGACAGGAAGTGCTTGCAAAATGAATTGCGAAATTTGTACCGAACAGACAGACAGACAGACAAGAAAGCAAGTTAATAAAAACGTAGTCAAAACAGTTAGTGATTGGCGCTTTAAATATTATGTGCCGCAGCTAGTTATTTATAGGGACGGATCATTATAAATGCAGCGTCGTCATAAACTGCATAAATATACTGCATGCAAGCAGTGATAGCCTAGTGGATTACCCATGTGCCTCCCACGGCGAATGGTTCAAGTTCGATCCCGAGGCACGCACCGCTGACTTTTCGAAGTCATGTGCGTATTAGAAATTAATTATCACTTGCTTTAACGGTGAAGGAAAACATCGTGAGGAAACCGGCATGTCCTAGAACCAAAAATTCGAAGACATGTGACGTCCACCAACCCGCACTGGGCCCGCGTGGTGAACTACGGCCCACTCCCTCTCACAGAGGAGGCCAGTGTCCCAGCAGTGGGAACATTATAGGCCGATTATGCTATACTGCATAATATCGATAATAATAACGATATCATCCGTCGTGCTCTTGTCACCGCCGCCGGCGTGCCAGCTATATTAGAACCCAATGGCTTGGCACGTGACGATGGCAAGAGACCAGATGGAATGTCGTTGATGCCATGGAAGTTGGGAAGGTCTTTGGTGTGGGACGCAACCTGTGTCGACACTCCATCTCATCTCCCTAGCACGGCGGGCTGTGCTGGAGCGGCCGCTGCAGCTGCGGAAAACCTCAAACGGCGCAAATACAATAATCTTGTCGGTAATTATATTTTTGAGCCGTTTGGGGTTAAAACACTGGGGCCATGGGGTCCGAGTGCTCGGCTTCTTTTCCGTGATATCTCCAAAAGGCTAGTCGACTCTTCACGTGACCAGAGGGCTGGCCTGTTCTTCGGTCAAAGAATCAGCATTGCCATTCAACGTGGCAATGCGGCCAGCCTTCTGGGCACGTTACCCGTTGACAGCGATGCGGACGAATATTTTGATGCTTAAATTTTAATTTTATTTATATTTTCTTTTAGCTTATAAATAGTGTATGTATTATATAAGATAATAATAGTTATAATATCGAATAAAAAAAAAATATACTGCATTTTTAGTATCATATTTATTGATTACGAGCGAATTTCAATCGATATTGAACCGTTTTGGTTCAGGATTTATTTGTCGACTGTTTAACGCCGCTTTAATCCCCGGTACTATTGAAATTCTTATCATATTTTTCACGGTATTCCTCTACAGTATTTAAATAACGGCGCTGTATGCTGCGATAGTGAATTTTTGTCTACTTTTAATCCTTTGGATATTGTAACGAATATTTTATGAAATATTTTCGATACATTTCAAATGTGAAATTGGAAATGAAAAATATATTTTCGTAAATAGTTTAGGTAGCTGTCATTTGCGATAGTATAGTGAAGTGTTGATTTTAGTACAATCGTATTTTTAATTTTTTACGAATTTTGTAAAAAAAAATTGTTTAATATTCTCTGCGAGTTGAATATGATTGATCTACATAAAATATATTTATGCGTGTACGATTAGTTTTTTTAAGGTTCCGTCGATTTTCCATCAATCACCAATAGCTAGTTTTTTGTAATTAAAAAGCGAGTCAATTAAGTCAAAGGATTATTCAAAAGATTTGCAACAACGTACCAGTGTACTCCGATTGTAACATACTAAGATTAAACCAATGTATTTAATTTTGAAAATCTTCAAGGAACATCCCTAAATGTTCATTACAGTCCAGTGCTGGGACATCCCACGGTGATTTTTGCATTGTGCAAAAATCGCCGTGGGATATTGACAATGTTTTTTTAAGAACAAAATAGAACAAGCATTGCTGCTTAAACGTAAAATAAAACTCAAACAGCATAATCTAATAACAATGTTCTTACTGGTTCTGCTAGCAAATCAACATTAAAAAGAACACTAAGGACCTTTGATACCAGCATATATCTATACTAAATTACTAATAATAACAAAGCTGAAGATTTGTTTTTTTAAACGTGCTTATCTTTTTTTTCTTTTTTTTTTTTTATTTGTAAATAGGCTTGCGTTTGACCGCCATCTCGCCTGATGTTAAGCGATGATGCGGTCTACGATGGAGCACGCTTGCCTAGAAGAAACCGATTCACTCGTGACTTGAAGACACCCAGATTGTAACTATCGGGGAACACCCACTCGGGCAGCGCATTCCACTGTTTGGCGGTTTTCACAATGAAAGTGGAATCAAAGCGCTTCGTTCGGGTTTTTGGTATATCAACCATGAACTCTATCTAGAACTACCAGTCGGATTCGAAAAATTATTTTTTTATATGATAGTCAGATTTATGCGGAATAGTATAAATTATTTAACATCACGCTATAACTTTCAAGGGCCGAGCAAAAAGAAAAAAAAGTCAGAAAGAACACTAAGCGATAACGAAGTAATAGCACGGGTGGTTAAATAATCAGTTTTCTTTCAAATTAAATGACGGGTGAAACCGCGGGGCACAACTAGTTGTTTTATAAAATAATAACCAAAAGAAAGCTAGCTACAGCATCATCCGCATTGGGGTCGGCTTCCAGTCTAACTGGTTGCGGCTGAATATCAATATTTTACATGGAGCGACTGCTATCTGACCTCCACAACCCAATTATTGGGAAATACCGGTATTCGAATGTTAGACCAGTTGTCAGACTTTTGGGCTCCTGACTACCCGTAACGACTGTCAAAGATATTCCTATGACAACCGGGAGCGACTGTTTAACGTGCTCTCCGAGGCACGGAGGGGTCTCGATGTGTAAAGAACGGTCACCCACCCAAGGACTGACCGCGGCAAGCGCAGCTTAACCTCGCAGATCGATCGATCAGCGCCACGAGCCTCTCTAAAGAAAGCTAGCTACAGCATCAAAGATAAAAGTTTAAATTGTCGCGTAATTACGTTGCAAGATGAAAGAAAAGTTAGGGGCGTTGCACATAAGCGACATGAAAATGCAGGTATAACAACAAAAAGTACGTTCATAAGAGACGTATTCAAAGAAATTTCAAATGTCGACTAAAGCAGGCGAGACGCGTATCTCAATTGGTAGAGGTCGCGGTTTGAGACGCGGGCTCGCGTCAGTTAATTTTTAAATCTCTTATACGTATAATTAATAGCTGTTTCCTGCGGTTTCACTCCCGTTGCTCGACTCCTAAGTGTCGTAGCGTGATGTTAAATAGCCTATACTATTCCTCATGAATCTGGCTATCATATACAAAAATAATTTTCCGAGTCCGGCTGGTAGTTCCAGAGATTAGCGTGTTCAAATAACCAAACAAACTGTGCAGCTTTATAATATTAGTATAGATATTAAACTCGAGAATTTAATGCCACTATAACGAGACACCCCACATCTAATATCAAAGAAATATTTAACTGCATGTTATCTGATACCTATATTTCATCCAAGTGTCACACAAATGGGTCACGTAGAATATATCCGATGCTTGATGTATAATCCGGTTTGTACATGTATTTTAGATCCATACGCAATGCTGAAGTGGAAAGAAAAATGTGTACTTGCTTTAGAATCCATTGTAATTCATTGAAAATAAAAGTTCAATTGAATTTCTAACTTTAATTTTAATTGCAATAATACAACTTATTTAATGTATTTCTAGGAAAATAATAGAAAAAGTGGGTGTTTTGATGCAATTTAATCCTTATTTTGTAAGGATAAAAACCTATAATTGAAAAAAAAACCGGCCAAGTGCGAGTCGTACTCGCGCACCGAGGGTTCCGTATAATTTTTGGACGCATAAAGTGAAAAAACCCGAACCGCACAACTAAGTTTGTTTGTGAAAGAATTATGATGATTTTGAAAAAACTGTACTAGTTAGGAACATCGTTTTATTTTTAGTGCAATATTTGGGTCAATTCCTATCAATTTTAATTATTTCAAATTTTTCTTCGCAAACTTCGGAGATAAGGGGGGGAATGGTATTTTTTCAGACATTTTTCATCATATGGCGAAAACTGTGAGACATAAAGTGAAATGAAAATATATTTTGAAATGTGCAGATCAAACCCTTTCATGTGATATGCCACTTCACCTAGTAACCCCACTTTAAAATTTCGGACCCCCACTCCGGCCCCTTTAGCAATGAAAATATAAATATTTTGGACTTTTTTCATTTGCAATAAAGTTGGGCAAGCATTTTTTATAACTGTTCCAAATTTCAAGTCGATAGCATTAGTAGTTGCTGAAATAAGCAGTTGTGACAGACAGACAGACAGACAGACAGACAGATAGATAGACAGACAGTGCTCTGCCAACTGAGCTATCGCGTCCCTGCTCACTTCAGTTGAAATTTTAAATCCATGCATACGCCTCTTATGAGCGTTGGTGACATCTATCGGTTTAAAAAAAAGGGTCTGAAAACATAATTTTATTCAGTTAACAGATTTCATGTCAAATCATTAATTTTGCTGTATTTATTTAATCACGACAGCTAACTTAACATTTGTTAACAGATAAATACTACAAAGACTTTCTGAAACAGTTAATAAACCATTTAGTTACAAATTGCTTGTCAATGTGAACATTCCCTTACTAAGCCTGATGAACTCATCCGTGGACAAAGTAAATAAATGCAACGTGAATATTTAAGCGACACAGCTCGTCCCTCGATGTCTGCTATCTAACTCGATCGAATTTTATCTACCTAGCTTTAATGCGACCCGTCTTCTAGAATAAGCAGAAGTAATGGAGGTTCTTCAACCTTTAGCAAAAGGGAGGTCGCTCACGGTGACTTTTGATGCGATGCTGTCGCTGGTCGTATACCTTCCCCCACGTAACCACGATTTCGCATCGCTACTATCGCAATACAGCATGAATACAGACGCGATGCAGCATCGATACAGTCGTGCGCAGTAGTGACTACCTGTAAACGCCTATGGACGCTACAGCTGCAAGATGAACTCGGTCGAGACAACGTTGATAGGGTACGATTTCGTAGCAGACTAGTAGGTAGACGAAACCAGTAGTGTCGCGGCGACACGTTGAATGCTGCTGCTGTTTGTAGTCGGCAACGAACTCTTGTAGCGATCAATACGGTCGCGCATTTGCATTGATGCAGTCGCGCGTTGCAAATGCGACAAACGGCCAAAAGTAGCGATGCAGAAGCGGTGCAATTAACGCACTACTAAATCGCTGTAAAAAGTCGCCATAGGCAATCTCCTTTAGAATTAAATCATCACGTTTATAATTCTTAGAGCAGACTTATCCTAACTTTTATAATTATACATATATCTAGTTTAACATAAAAATGTAGCTAATGTTATCTGCGTTATTTGAAGGGGTAATTACTTAGGATTTTTGAGAATCACTTATATATTTAATAACTTAATAGAAGCATAACATGGCTTTGACATGTTTCAAATTCACAAAAAATATACATTTATAATGTATAGATGGTGATATCGCATCGATGTCCGATAACTGCAAAGTAATTGGTATTGAGTTGGAAAGACTGCATAAGTTTTCCGATAGATGTCGCCAAACGCTCCTAAGAAGCGTATTACAAAGGGGTCTCAAATTTCACATGAGTCGGGCGAGACCCGGTAGCTCAGTTGGTTCAGAGCACTAGCCACGGTTCGGCAGAGGTCGCGGGTTCAAATCCCGCTCGGGTCATATGATTTTTGAGAATCACTTATATATTTAATAACAGGGTTATTACAGATTTAAACGGCACTAAAATCATAATTTTTGTGCTTTAAGCATACCGCAAAAGACAGACAAAATAACCTTCTAAGTATAATATTACTTTGGTTTTGGATTACAAACCCGAGCCATTAAAGCAATATATCGTAAAGGATAACATATCACACATTCACGCACAATCTACTAGGTAATTAACTGTCGGATTAATTACCGTTTTAGTGTCTAGACCTCAGATCATAGAAACAAGGAGATATGCCATCATAGCAAATTAGTACGGGAACAACTGATGCCACTTTTAGTACATTTTTAGACACAATTACGCGCATAATTAAGCGCTCCTTGTGAATCAAAAGATCTCCCACGCATTAAACATTCCGCACACCCTCAATCTAACACTGTTAATCGTCACTCAACACTAAACTAAACACTGTATTTATTATACCATCGATCGTGTTCGGTTTGTCGCCAGCGCGTACATTTTTAATATGAGCAATTTGCTCAAGTTCAGGCATCAAGCTCGATAGCGCCTTGGCACATCTCCCTTGTTTCTATGATCTGAGGTCTAGACCTAGTTTGAAAGGCCACAATTGACCTAAATCGAGACTATACATAAAACACTTTGGTTCTCCTAACTTTTGAAAATGTCACGTCGCATTATTCTAAGTGCCGTATTAAATAAAACTTTGTTTAAGTAAAGCACCGGTGGGGTGGTTTCTGGTTTCGTGAGTTAACCAGTAAGGAATATGTAGAACAATGCTATTCAAATAAGAGTAGGAATGACCTTGCACCTTATTGTGACGTCTTAGCTGTATATTTTTGTATTACAAAAATTATTACAATCACAGAAATCGAAATAAGTCAATAGAAAAGGCAAAAGCGAGGCGAATATGTCACCGATTTTCATCAAATTATGTAAGGCAAGTGTTGTCTTACATGAAATTACAACATTGAGACCGCGTGTTCAAAAATGTGACGTCATGTTAACGGAATTAAGTTTAATTTATATTGATTGGATGTAAAAAAATGAGCGCTGCGAACTGGCGACACGAGTCTTGTAGTACTTAGGGCGGGTTGCTTCAAACCATCTGTATTCGTAAGTCAGTACGTAATCGTTAAGTCAGTATGAAATTGTCATACAAGCCGCCATATTTGACGGTTACAGATACGTAACTGTAAGATGAAACAACGTGGCCTTAGATTTCTGTGATTACAATAGATTACTTTATTGACTGACGGTCGGTTGCAGAAAGATAATTAAATTTTAACGGAGGCATTACCCATACAATTTCTATCGTTAAAGTCTCCTTTAAAACTTAATGACCTTTTCTGCAACTCAGCGTCTATCTTACCATACTATGGCAAGATTCAGTCAATAAAGTGAAAAAAAAAAACGTTATTAATTCGCAAATGGGGTCAATGTGCAACTTTTTTGTATGTGTATCTACTCTTATCGGAAATAAATATTTTTATCTTTATCTTTAAATTAATTTTCTTTGTAAGCCTTACTTTTCCAAGTGATAGTTGACAGTTCGAGGATATTTTCGTACCTATTCTTACTTGAATCGCATTATATTTATGGACATAATACTTTCTTCCGAATCATCCAACGGTCAAATCAGGTGACAATATCAATGAAATATGAATGCTCAGGCTATTAAATTAAAATTCAGCTTTGCCGTGCTGTATATAACAAATAAAAGTCTGATATAGCCGTGTACCTTACTCAGATCGTAAGTAGGTACCTATTCATCATCGCATGATAAAAAGGCACACAAAACTAAAAACCTCCACATTTGCTAGCTCACACAAAAACATCAGCATTATTTTGCTTCAAAAAAAGTCTTAAAATACCATTTTAAATGCTTAAAAAGCTTTAAACAAAGTAAATTAAGCGTATCTTCAAATATTCCACTATCAAAGCTCGCTTCGATACTAACTTAGTTAGTGACGACCCGACGATTTCAACTGAATGCTTTTAGATGAGAAAACTTTCATTCTTTCTTTATTTTCTTAAGTTCGTTTTTTAATGTGAAGTAAAAGTTATTCTGTAAAAACCACTGTATTATTCCAAGTGGGATCGGCAAACCGACGACGCAAACCCTATAGATTCTGGTAATTAAGTGCACTAAGCTAATGTACTTATGGTTACGAAGAACCTTTATTTCTTATAAGAATTACAAAGGTATTTTACATGGGGAACTTTGGGAACATGGGGATCCATTGACCCCATAGCAGGCCCCTTGCACATGCCGCTCGAGGTGCTGTACCTACTCTGAGAGTGTAAGTCACTTTATTTGCGATCTGTGCAATATACGCTTTGTTAAGGCATCGGAGCTTTCTGATTGTATTACACACAAGGAGTTACACGCTGATGGAGTCGCGGGCACAGCTATTAATAATAATATTCTGCGGTTCCTTATTGCGATATTTTTCAACAGTATTGTGGATTGACATATTATATTTCCCTACTAAAATACGAAAGTTAATCTGTCTGTTACATCAAAACCATTGAACCGTGAGGCAGACATACACTACTTTTTTACGAAAAACGACGGAAACGCGGACGGAGTCGCGGGCAAAAGTTAGTACAAAATATAATTGTTGTGAGGATGAGTGTTACAATAAATAATATCTATTATTTGTAAGATTAAAAAAATCTAAAGCTAAAATCTAATAGGTAATAATTACTTAGGAGAAAGAAAAAAATTAAGTACCTATAGGACAACATTAAAGTGAAACAACTTCAGACTATACATAAATTCAATATACCTACATATTAAATAATATTATGTGTAAAAAGTATGATATACCGTACCTATTTTATTTTTATATCCATGTTTTACGTACCTACGTAACGTTTAGGTATAGGTTTCAACGTTTAGGTATAGGTATTAGTTTTCAAATATGTATGTAAATATTGTGTAATGATATTTTAATCGATAGAGACAGCCTTATGCGTTTTAAACATTCTAAAACGTTCGTTTTAATAAGCTTGTCGCTAGGTGACTACCTAATAGGCTCTAGGCGCTAAGCAAGCTACCTGCCTGTGCGTTCTTAGCCTAAGCGTTCCTGTGTTTGCTTCAAGGCCACGCGGCTGCGTGCTTCTGCAAAGCAGATATAATTTTACGCTCGAACGATAAGGTACATTTTCGCACGCAGCGGTCGGCGACGTGAGCGAGTAGCCTATTATAGCAGTAGGTATGGAAGATTTTGAAGGGATTCATCTGTATATTATAATCTGTGCCCATATATATATAGCTTGAGCCACTGAGAAGAGCAATAAAAGCATAAGAAATAGATAATTCTTACTTAACTATTTGTACTTACCAAAACAGCATGTTGGTGTAACTGCAAGTCAAATGACAGGATCACCTCACTCACATGTAAGTCTGTTTAATCACAGTGACATAGCACCACACTGACGCGTGGCGACCGTCTGAGTTTCTACTACCACATAGAAGGATATTACATCATCAAATTAATATATAATTTTATAAACAATATTTAGTAGCAAGGATTTTTTAAATCTTTGAAGACGATAATTATGATTCTTAGGGCTCTTAGGGCCAAGTTCACCGACAAGATAACAGTCGATAAATTGAAAATGGCCGTTTAACATATCTTTTTCTATACAAAATGTCATGTTAAACGGCCGTTTTTAATTTAACGGACTGTTATCTTGTCGGTGAATTTAAGCCTTAAGGGCGCTCTCGGAAATTTGTCTCCTCTCTCGCTCACACAGAACCATTTTTAAGAATATTGAATGAAAAGATGCATTTTTGAAAAATGTAATCTCATAGTGAACTACAAAATAATATTAATTTTAAAGGTTTAATAGTATATTATGCAATTAGTGAATAAAAGACGGATTTAAAGCGAGGGCCATAGATGAATCACGAGCTAGTGAAGGATTCTAACGATTGAATCACGACCGTAGGGAGTGATTCATGATGATTGAATCACGAGCGTAGCGAGTGATTCAAGTGTTAGAATCCTGAGCGACGCGAGCGATTCATGGCCCTCGATATAAATCCGTTTTATTCAAGAGTTGCATACTATACTTTATACCATGACTACGAGAAAAAGAAAGATTTAAGTGAAAATATACATATAATGAAGAAAAAGTAAAGTTAAATTGGCTTTGATGTAAACCAGCCGTGATTTTTTGGGTAGCAAGCTTTCCACCTTTCCACTATATCGGCCGCCCTCTCTTTCACAAACTCAGGTGTTAACACATCTTCATCACTAGAATGCATTTTTAATCGATTAGAACAACACTAAACAAACACAAAATTAAAGATTAAAGTAACACTAAACTTTGTGTTCGTACAACTTACAGTATTCAAAATAGCGCCAATTTACTAAGGACAGCAAAGAACACAAAACAGTTTTTATTCTAATGCTAAACTCCTTGTCGAAAATGTCGACCAATCAAATTGAATTTAGAACACATCAATATAGGTCGAATACACAGATTACACTTACACTAGATACGGCAAGCCACGACCAAGCGTGCCCTGCATGTTCGACTGTTCGTACTAAAAAAAGTCTGTTAGCTCAGTGACGCTTAGTGATTGAAACAATTCTGTTTACTCTGAGCACATCACTAAATGGCTGGGGTGAAGTTATCGTAGGTATAAAAAAGATGACACGTTCGGTTTTCATACAATCTAATAACGTGCCGCATCTAGCATAGGTTCTTTAAATCTGTGGTCGAATACATTGGTGTGTTCCATTTTCAAACATCAAAACAGTGAGTAAAAGTGCTTTTTATTCACTGTTTTCAGTGAATAAAATCAGCTTTTTAGAGGGGGAATGGTATAAAGGTAATTAAAACACATTTCTAATGTGATATCTAATAAACAAACTTAAAAAACAATTATGATCTGTTTCTGAGGTTTGTTTAACTCATGTGTTTTTAATAATTAAATTTGTATTTATAATATTATAGTTAATATCATTTTGTAGTTCGCTATGAGATCACATTTTTCAAAAATGCATCTTTTCATTTAACATTCTTTAAATATATGGTTCTATGCGAGCGAGAGAGGTGCCGAATGCGAGAGCCCTCTTAAGGAATTTAGACGTTTGTGTCGGACTACTGCCGCACGACAGGCGGACGGTGCTCTCGACGTGTCAACTGTATGGAAAAAAACACCTGTACCCCGATCATGAGTTTTTTTGACGTGTAGTATCGTTAACGTAAGCATATTTTGAATTGAAAATACACGTTTGTTACACAATATTTATGTAAATTAAATACTTAATTAATTTCTCTGTATTTTTTAAAATGTGCAAATTGTATAAAATTTTATCAAAATGTTCCAGGACTGCTGTATTTTAAATTCAAAATATGCTTACGTGAACGAAACTATACGTCAAAAAAACTTGATGACAATGATAGGGGTAGGTACTGGCGGTGCGCAGTCCGACACACGCACGGCTGCCGCACGACTACCTCACGGCAGCAATCCGACACCAAACGTCTAAATTGAAAAAAACTCTTAGGTTATATTACATTATCAATATATTATCATACTTAATTATATCTTTGACTCAAAGATCCTTGATCTATATTTGACAGTGCAATACCCTTAATAACACTGAACACTTATTTCACTTTTTTACTACGCGGGAACGATTGTCGTCACTGACACCGCGGGTTATGCGCAACCGAAACTTAGCACGGAAAAACCAACTGAACTACAATCCGCGTAGGCGCGATAACCTTTTGATAACCGAAAACTACTCACAAAATCATCAAACTACAATATCAGGATGGCGATCGATCGCACTCACGTATTGCGTAATTCCATACCTACAACTGACTTTGACGTTTGATCCTCAGCCGACCGCAAATCAAAATATTTGAGGGTAGATTTTGCTAGCGAAAAATATTAAAATTATGCTACCCACATCCAGTTTATTATCTATTTTGAATACTTTGATAGGTAGCAGGTCCACTTTTTAACCGATTTTGAAAAGGAGGAGGTGTACAATTGGACTGTATTTTTGTATCTTGTTACGCGATACCTTGAACCGATTTTGATTATTGTTTTGTCCTATATTAGGGTTCCGTACCAAAATGGTAAAAAAGGAACCCTTATGGTGCGACTTCGTCTGTCTGTCTGTCTGTCTGTCACACCTGCTTATTTCAGCAACTACTTATACTATCGACTTGAAATTTGGAACAGTTATAAAGAATGCTTGTTCAACTTTATTGCACATGAAAAAAGTCCAAAAATATTTTTATTTTATTGCAAAAGGGGCTGGAGTGGGGGTCCGAAATATTAAAGTGGGGTTACTAGGTCAAATGACATATCATATGAAAGGGCTTGATCTGCACATTTCAAAATATACTTTCATTTTATTTTATGTCTCACAGTTTTCGACATATGTTGAAAAATGTCTGAAAAAATACCATTCCCCCCCCTTATCTCCGAAGTTTGCGGGGCGAAAAATCTGAAATAATTAGAGTTTATAGGAATTGACCCAAATATGGCACCAAAAATAAAACGATGTTCCTAACTACAACAGTTTTTTTTTAAATCATCAAAATTCCTTCACAACAAACTTAATAATAACTTTATTGAAAAGAATAACATTTTTTACATTTCTTGATACTAATACTTAGTTATGCGGTCCGGATTTTTTCACTTTATACGTCCAAAAATGATATGGAACCCTCGGTGCGCGAGTACGACTCGCACTTGGCCGGTTTTTTTATTAACATTGGCTTAGTAGCCCTTTTATCAAAGCTTAACCAGCTTTGATAAAAGGGTTTTAGTTAACGAGTAGCTAATGTTGACGATATATTCATTCACAACAAAAAGTGATATGTAGATTCAGTTAATTCACGCTATTGTTGTAGCCGCGTGTGTTTCTGTCACTTGAAATAGAAAAACAAAAGATAAAACAGCTTCAAAAATATCACCATAATGTTGTGTGAAACCGTTTCGGAGGTCGGTGCTGAATAAAATCAATGCAAAAATTAAAGGCAATAAAATTCTAAAACTATTTTACACAACTTTATTGTGATCTTTTTGAAGGCGGTTTTAACTTTTTTTTTTAAGTTTCAGGTTGCAGGTTTTAAATCTAGCGTAGTATGCTAATGTGACTCATAATAATCTAAGATAGGTACCTACATCTTACACCTAAGCCACATCTCCTGTTTATGTACAAAAGTCATTGCTATGCAGTAGGATACTAAACAGTTTGATTTGTAATAGGTATCAAATCAAGTAGGTACCTATTAACAAATATTACCAAGCTTGATGATGCGAAAAGTCTGTTCGGATTCATGGCGCAAATATTATAATATATTAATAACTAGAATAAGATATTAGGTATAAATATGTAGTAATATGTATTTAGGGTACGATGGGACTGTCATACGTACCGCGTTTAAAAAAGTCCCTAAATAAATAAAGAAAAAAAATATATATTACCAAGCTATCATCGATAACCCACCGAAATAATGGAATAAAAAACCGACAAAATTATCATGTGATTACTAAAATTGAGTTGATAACTTCACTAAATTACACCACTTAAAACCGAGAATAGCCGCATATTAATAACTCAATTTAATTAACTATTTGATTGATTTTATACTTGGTGGAAAGCCGACAACAGAATGGCTACGAGAATTAATAAGATTAATAAGTCCTATTACCGTTGTTAATTTGCGCTTTTATAATTGACCGTAGCGCAGCACGTCACGACACGATTTTACTGTCACGATGCAAGAGGAAAGCAAAATGGATGAAGACGTTCTCCGTCGACGTTTATCGTATCGTCGCCGAAGAATTAAAAGCGGTTGCCGCAGTTCCATCCGCGTGGACCACAATGAATTGACCATTTTAAATGACCCCCTTAGTGTAGGGTAGCTAGTACTACGCAAAGGCCAAGATGCATCTCTGGTTCATTCCACCGGAATTAGATGAAATGTGAAAAATGAAAAAAAAATGTAGGTTCGACCTCAAGCTACGAAACTGTGAAAACATCTAAATCCTTTCATTACTTTTTGAGTGATGTGTGCACAAACAGATATACATTTTTCTTTTGGGCATAGTTACGTTCCAGTACCCTATCTCGACCATTTTTTAGGGTTCCGTACCTCAAAAGGAAAAACGGAACCCTTATAGGATCACTTTGTTGTCCGCCGTCAGTCACCGGACCATAAGTGGAGCTATCTGCTCATAGATGGCGCCATCGGAAGTATGCAGTAGCGTCATCTATGGTTATATTTCGGAACCCTTAGGGCGCGAGGCATACTCGCACTTGTCCGGGTTTTTATGGAATGTCTTCAATGTACCTACAGATACAGCTTTTTTATCCCACTGTATACAAAGGTAGGTAGAAATAGATAGATATATAATTAATCGTAAATAAAGTAAGTAAATCAAAAATAAATAATACACAAAATAAATGTTTCAATAAAATTATTATTAATAAAGTTTACTCATATCAGTCTTGCAAACAAAGTATTAAATAATATGAAAGTATTTGCAAACATAGTTATGTAACATGAATGTTCTTGAAAAACTTATTTAATTTCAACGATTTCTCTTGAGAAACTAAGTATTAATTGAATTAATTTGATGTCAATGACATATATTATATATTTTCGTAATCGTCTTTTTAAGCCCTTCATTTTGATACCCCACATGATGATGTAACAAGAGAATAAAAATCATTGTTTTTTTTTTTAATAAATGTTTTTTTAGATAGGTACCTAAATATTTTTTTAATGTATAAGATATATATATTTTCGTAATCGTCTCTTTAAGCCCTTCATTTTGATACCCCACATAACCATGTCAGATTTATTTTTTTACGACTTCACTTATTGGTGATTAAAATCTAGGTACCTCAGAAGTCTAGTAGATCTGTATGGATTACAGCATATTGCTACACAAGTGACAGTAGCGGTAGGTATTGTGTTGAGATTTTGTGATATAAGATTGAAAAATTCATGGAAATACAATGATATATAAACCATAGATACGTTACCCGCGATCTAAAATGGCGACAAAAAAGTAAGGTAATTGCCCACCATTCATTTAGTCATGCACCAAACAGTTTCTTGGCTGAACGTAATTTCTTGCAACATTTTGCGAAAAAAAAAACCTACTAAACAAGAGGTAGGTCTGTATGCTAAGTAAGGCATTCGTTTTCTTTCCCTTTTTTGCACGTATGCACTGATATGTAGCTATTTCGCTATTTAAAGTATTTGCGCCAATTTTTTGTACAGTGATGTTGGTGTATGACGTGTCTATACAGGGTGGCAGGTTAGACAGTGGAAATATTTTAAGGGGTCATTGTACTCATCATTATGAACAACTTTTACTATGCGACCAACCCGGAAATCGCGAAAAAAAAATCTGCTGGTCCATACATTTATGTTCACATAACTCAACAAAATGTATGGAACAGCTGATTTTTTTTTCGCGATTTCAGGGTTGGTCCCATAGTAAAAGTTGTTCATAATGATGAGTAAAATAACTCTTTAAAATATTTCCACTGTGTAACCTGCCACCCGGTATATAATACGTCATTGTGGAAATACCTATTTATATTCAAGAAGAGTACAGTTCCAAGTCGATAGGCGAGCAAATGAGAAACGTTGCATATCGAGCTGCATAAATAACACTGAGGTAGGTAAAGCAATAGAAAAGGCAGGGCAATTTAAAAGAGGTACAACAACGGAGGATATTTTACATGCCAGTTTTTGCCATGTACGGTGAAAATGTAGATTGGACTCCAATCAGAGTAACTTCAAAATAGTGATGATATAGAAGACTTTAAGAAATAAGTGTAGATCTACTATGAAAACTGGTAGTGAATTAAGCATAATTATCATTTAATCTTGTTATGGTGTATAACTGTATAATTATATCTACAGGAGACTAACAGCAGACAAAGACAGTTAACTCTTCAGCTTCTTAAACATAGATGAACCAAAACATAAAGGTAGAAAAAACTGGCAAGTGCGAGTAGGACTCGCGCCCTGAGGGTTCGGTACAAAATGACAGTTTGTAATTGCAAAAAATGTGATAAAACTAAAAAATATAAATTTTCTGATTTTTTCGTTTATTTGTGCTGTTAACCTTACTCTTTGGCAAATTTCATGATTCTAGGTCAACTTGATATAGATACTCTAAAAGTTTTAATTAATTTATTTGCGAGTGATAAAATATGCGACATAAGTAAATGGCCATATTTTTTAATTGCTTGATTTTTTTACAGCTCCAAGAAACCATAATTATGTATTTGATATTAATTTTAACTTAAAATCTCCACGCGTTCCTAAGAAAAAGAGTCTTGACAGACAGACGGACAACGAGGTGATAAGGTTTCCTTTTATCCTTTTGAGGTACGAAACCCTAAAAATACATTGCTTTAAAGACAAAAATGTACAATTGATTGTATTGTTCTTTGTAGTTTTTGCTCGATAAACATTCGTTTGTCAACCTGTTACAAAAATAGATTTTAAAGTTGAAATATTTTGTGTTTTTAAAAGATAAAAATAATATAGCCAAGCTTGTAGTTCTGCAGCACAACGATGTAAGTAACAAACTAAAAGTATTAAATCAGCAAAATTGTGGTTGTGCAAAAGTTAGAACGAGTTTAAAGTTGCTCGTGATAAGATTGGGACTTATGCTTGAGTTATTTCGTATACCAACTTTACTTTTTGACCTTATTTTTGAAGTTGTTTAAATAGTGTCGGGATTTTACGATTTTAAACTTGTTTTTATAAAAACAAATAACAGTATACTGTTTGTAAAGTATATCCTTTTTAGTTATGATTCGAGTCTCGTAAAGTCTGGTTCTTTTAGAAAACTATATCATAATGTTAGCGGATATTACTACGATCACCAATATTGTCAAATGCAGTCATTATGGCAACAGAATATACTCGTACCTCGTAACTCGTAGTTGCTAAAGGAAAACCAAAATTAAGTTTTCACAATCCCACTATTGGGTTATGGATCTTCTATTAATATTATTCTAAAACGAATAAATACTTGAATATACTATACTTATCTCATATTAATCGATCTTCCAAAAGATTACACACCACAAGCATCTCTCGAAGAGAGGTACCCTGTCCTTGCCAAACACCTGAGAAGAGTCTACACATAGTATATGCAATGAAAACAGAATCCGTTTCTAAGCAAATATTTGTATGCTTGATAGGACTTGTCAACCCAAAATCATGATAGAAATAAAACGTCGAGGAATACAAAAAGTCTTAGAATATTTTTATTGTTTTTCAAACCTTTTACTCTTCTTTGGAGGATGCGGCAGCTTTTGTGTAGTTCTTCAATGGCGTGGATGCTGGTGAAATGGTTTTAGTTTGTTTGTTGGCGTAGTTTATGCATAAGAAAATTGGCATGTGAATGCAGAATAAACAGTAGGTAAATATTATAGTTTAAATAGGAAGAGTTCACCATGTAACATCTAGACGGTTATCTGCCAAACCCTCGATTTAGATACCTTACATCATAGAAAAGTAATAACCACCCAATACTACGTTCTTTGTATTATCTAATTATATAAATCTGAAGGATACCCTAATAGTCCTTGAAAAACTGCTCCTAAAACAAAACACACAAAAACAGTCCACTTACGTAGGTATGTTACTAGCACAAGTAAAATATAGATGCTATCTCCGCATAAATATTTTCAACAGCAAAAGCCGTCACATGACGAGACATAATATCATATAAAATTCACGCTTACGCCATCAAACTAAGGTGGAACGACAGGTGTTCCTTCTTCCAAGTACATGTAGGAGCCCGTCGATATTTATTATTGTGTTAAGTAAAAATGTAGTGGCAAGGAATTTTCGGTAGAAACTAGAAATGGAAGACAGTTTTCTGTTTACAGCAGTTTTATCAATATTTTTTGCTATTACTATATTGCTGTACTGATATTTTTTACCACGGTATGAACTTTTCTTATAAAATTCATCATGCAAATTATGAAAAAGAAGAATAATATTTTTTATCTTTTAAAAGAATGTCAGTAGTCAGTGTTGGCTGATAATAATTAAACAATTTATCTTTATAAATATAATTCTTGTATTCGTGTGTATGTCACAGAACTCCTAAACGGCTGAACCGATTTTGATGATTTTTTTTGTGTGTTTGATTGGGTTTCTGGCTGGCTTAGATTTACAATTGTACCCGATAGGTGCTGCTGCGATCGGATTTTTATCTCTATCGAGGATTTTTTTCTGAACCCGCTAATAGCAGGCAAGCCTACATCTGTCGGGTCCGTTCGTATTTTATAAAATGAAACATTTTTTATTACACTAGTAACTATATTAAATAAAACCTCGTTACAAAATAGCTGTAAAAAACAAAATCGAAACTATCAAACGAGGTCCCATCAATTGACATGTGCTCCCAGTCCGATCTAGTTTACGTTGTACCGAAATAAATTGGCGAGATGAAATCTCCAAACGTTTGATACCACACTTTATAGGCCGGGATTCAAATAAATTTCAACAATCATGTACTGGAATCGTTTTTATTAATGACATTCAGACATTTCAATTTATTCTGTACAATATAGTTACAATGTATTTTTATAACGTTTGGCGTACTCCCTACGATTTTGGCGACATGGCTATATATTTTTATTAGTATCAACTGACTCTAATTTCATCTCGAAAAATGCAGAAAATGTAAAAAAACATTAAAAATTCGTAAGAATAATACAAAGCCAAAAATTATAATGCATTAATTATTCATAAGAAAAAGGTTGTAGAGAATAATATTATTGAATTTCTTCTAAGAATCGTTAAATTTCAGACTTACATTTTAAGTCTGCTTCTTCGTATAATAAAGTATCAGAAACATAAACACTCTTGTTGGCAAATTGCTTGCATTAAAATTCAAGCTTACGGTTGAATCAAACAGTCTTTATTTTGTCACTCGTTAGTCAAAATATCTCGATCTTTATCTAGACTTTTGCCTTGGTTGTAGACCATTATCTTTCTTGGCTTGCTATAACATCAGCATTTTAGCCGAAAGACATCCGTTGCTGGACATAGGTCTCCCCTAAGCATCATCACCTCAGATCATAAATACAATAGAGATGTGGCAAGGCGCTATTGAGCTTGACGCTTTAATTTTGATTAATGTGATCATGTTTGCTCTTTAAAGCCGAAGCTAGCCGATTATCTTCTTAAAGCTCAATGTGTAACATTTACTGCCACGTATTGTAAGTATTGTAACTCGGGGGTTAGGTAAGGCGATCCTGTACATTTAAATAAGAGAGCAGTAAGTCTCGATACATCTCGTATTCGACGTCAGATCGCAGTAACGAAGTCTATCCGATTATCTGTTGCAGAGCTCTCTAGTTGGCTCTTTGGCGACTCCTGCATTAAATTGAATTTAAAAAGTCGCGTCTGGTGAAGTCGCTTTTTCTCAAGTACCGCAATATATTGATTCCCCTCAGGTACAATTGTAGATGGGCAAAAGACCCGGGTGTTTTGATAAACACCCGATAAACACCCAAATTTTGGGTGTTTACGGGTGTTTATCGGGAGTTTACTGTTTAAACACCCGGGTGTTTTGCCCATCTATATAGGTACACAATAGACTTCCAGTAGTGTATGCTGAGGTGACCTTAAAAAAAATATTCGATCTGTAGTATGATGATGGAGTATGGGTGGGCTCGTAGTTAAATGACAGCTGCGCTGATCGATCAATCTGATAGGTTAAACTACGCTACGTGGTCAGTCCTTGGATGGGTGACCGTTCATGTAAAATATTGATATTTAGCCGCAACTAGTTAGACTGGAAGCCGACCCCAATCTAGTTTGAGACTTGAGTACATTGTTTATTTTGATCAACGAATTACAAATGCTAATTTGAAATTCAAAATAAATATCTCACTTATTATAACAAAAATCATTTCACCCACATTGTTATAGCAGCCTCAAAATAATTTTATTAATATAAAGCTATGTTTACACAAAATCGGGGAGTACGCCAACATAATTTAAAATTGACAACATTTATGCAAAATTATGAAAACGTCAATAAATAATTTTGGATTGAAACAATAATAACGTGATTTGTAGCTTATTAACAAATTGGCACGTTCACTTAATATTTATATTTACAAATTAAATGTACATGTTAATTATCACACTGGATCGTATTTCAATGATAATGCGTGGTAGAAAGGCCCACACAGTTCAGACAGACAGACATTTCAAATTATATTCACGTTTATTTGAAATTTCTATTAATTTTATGCATATCTGTCTGTTTCTAATTTATCTTTAATTAATTTAATTTTAGATGTATTCACTGCGTGTTTCTAATTTAACTTAAATCAGTCAACTGGAACTTGGTATCTAGAACCACTCTGTGTTTGAAAGTTTATACATGAAAATATACATTTTTTTCAATAACTCCCCCTAAATTGACGTATTTTTTTAGATTCAATAAAAATAAACATTTCGACATAAATAACGTGCACTTTGCTACCACACATTTTGTTTACACACAAAGTCATTTTGTGGTTGTTTTACGTCACTCTGTGGTTACTTCAGATATTTTCGTGGTCTTAATGCGACTTCAAAGTCGTGCCAACATAACCCAGCCACAAACGACAGCTTTCACTTTTATCATAAAAAATACATAGTTGTCAACCGCAAATAAGTCTGTGTTGACTATAATACCTTAATTTTATATTTATAACATTGTTTATTAATAAAGCATACCTAAATAACAACAAACAATAGCACAAAAGTTCCAAATTAATTTGCGCGGTCCATTGCTCGCTTCAAACAAGTTAATCAACAAAAAGGTAATTGGAAAACGCAGTGGATTGCAACTAAAGCTTAATCTTGATTCTTCGTAGTTCCTTTAGGTTCTAAAGATTTTTATTTACAATAATATTCTATCTAGAGGTGACTTCAAGTCTGTGGGGTCTCAACAAAGGCTAGCATTGCTTTCAGTTCAGTCTTGTCACGTTCGGAAACACTGTGGTCGTTTAAAACCGTTTCTAGGGAACGCCGTGATAGCTGTATTGAAACTGGCAAAATGGGAAAATTTAAAGTGCACAAGTGTACTGAAAATACGTTTTAGAATATATGGAAGTTCTATTTGTATTGATTGCGGTTTGCTGGAGAAAATGTTTGTGAAAGTGTTTACTCGATTTGTGAGTTACATGTAGAGTGGTATTAGGCAATATGAGTCGTAGTGTGTTGTAGGGGACACAAGTCGCGAAACATTTAAAACGCGTAATTACTTAGCCTAGCTACTTGAAGAATTTCGTAGCAAATCATAATACTTTTTTGGCTATATTTAGATATAGACTAGTTATTAGTCCATGTTACAGTACTCTAAGCGAAAAATATACGTGTTCCCAGCGAAGTACAAACTCTTACGTAACTAAATAGTAATAACTAGAATACTGGCAAGGCTTCAGAGAGGGTATATGGATGTAGTTACATTTTTATGTGGCTTGGCAACTTATCCAAGAAACAACATCGTAATATACGAGCTCAGAATAATTACGAGCATTTTGTTACGTAATGTGGCGTAAAATAGGCCAAAACCAGGCATTTTGTGAACATGACCATTTTGTTATTAAATGTGACCATTTTCTTAGGATTATACACATATACGATTATACTCGTACAAATCTATCAGTCACCACCAATCAAATTCAAGAGTCAGGCTGATCCATTTTTAGCTGGGACTGTCCAGGCCAAGGATTATATACATAAATGATTATACAAATCTACCAGTCACCACCAATCAGATTTAAAAGTCAGACTGATCCATTTTAAGCTAGGACTGTCCAGGCCATGTTTTTGTTAAGTGGTACGTTTAATTTTGTTGGAAAATAAGATAATAGTGTTGTATTATTTATTTTATAATGTTATGGGAAACGGATAAAACTATGAAGTGAAAGCAGTGCTATCCTAAAAAACAATTAATATAATAAATAACAATTGAGCAAAGGACTTGATATATTTTTGTAATTTATCTAATTTAGAATGTTAGAGTTCGTGTGCTCATATGTAACAGATTTAATTAAGTGTATTTTTAGCCTCATGAAAATATAATTATTTCTTTATTTAATATATATTATAACGGGTTATCTCACAGCAGAATATAAATAACTTTCTCTTACATAACTTTTATGGAAGAAGTGTCTGCGTTGTTGAAATTTATTTACACCTGCTTATAAATATAATAGGTACCAGCAATGTTTACAAAGTATAAATATTGTAATCTTACAATCCTATATTTTTTATATAATATTTTAAAAGAATCATTTAAAACAGAGCAAGGCCGATCCATTTTCGGTTAGGCCTTAGTATAAACTTTTTGGCCTCAGTAGGCCAAATAAAAAATGAAACGATTTTTATTTTAGGAAAACCGTTCTTATCTTTGAGACATGTTTGAAAATCATGTCATTTAGGTAGTGATAATTTACATACATCAAGTTTTAAGTCTGTATGAATAGATAAGCAACCCAGCCTAATAACTTGTATTATGTTTGAGTAGGTAAACCACAGCAGCTTAATTGGGTAGGATTAAACTTATTATCACCACCCGACACTATTGTTGTCGGATTATAGTCACTTAGCTGTTTCAATGATATCTACAACTATTAATCTAACTCACGCCCTTCTCACAAACAATTTTTACAAGGGTTTTTATAAATCGCATTTTAATAGAATATTTTTTTTAGTTCTGCCAGGTTTTCAAGTATGCATTTCCAAAAAAATCTTATTGGTATATTTAAAAACTTTGCAGATTAGTTAGGTATCTTTCATACTAAATTATGGAAACTTTGCCTCAATATTGGCGAAGATACAAGTGTTAGTTTTTACCAAAAATACTCACCAGTTGGTTAGAAATAGGAATTAGACACAGGACATTAACAAACATTTATCATCAAGAACTATTTAATATAGATTTGATAATGGATTGAGTACCAATTATTGTTAAAGTGACAGTTACGAGACATCGTTGTAATCTCTCATCAATTGATAGTCCATAAAATGCGATACAAGTAAGAATAGGTACGCCAATGACCTGGAAATATCAAGTATCACTTGAAAATAAAATTAATTTGCGAATTATAACTTTTTTCAATTGAATTATTAGTTTTACCAAATCTATTCTTGACGTCACAATTTGGCGCAAGGTCATTCCTATATTTGGATAGTATTGTATCATCAAACAAGAATAATTGGACCCTGATAAGCAGAAAAGATCCAACCAATATTTTTAGTAAAATCGAGTTATCTACGTATCCATAATGATTGATGAGTACATTAAGGATACGGTAGATAACTCAATTTTACAAAAACTGTTGGTTAGATCTTTTCTGCTTAACAGGGTCCAATTGTAAAGTATAAATAAACAAAGAGGAATTGTTTTACAAACCCTCCATAACCCTACAAACTTAGTACTTTTAACACTTCCAACGCAGACACTTCTGTAACGCCGCAACTTAACACTTAACACTCACAGCTCGACACTCGCTAGTCTGTCCGTATGTCACAATACACTAGCACTTTATTTCACTAGGGAAGGCACTTGTCTTCTCACTAAAAATAACAACGTCCATACTGCAGTTTCTACGCGCAACCGGGAACTACTGCTGGCTACTGCGTCTGTGGACAAACGGATAATTTATGTACATACAACATTACAATTGTACTCACCAAAGAGGTAAACAGGGTATTAACAAATTGTAGAATTGCATATTTACACTGAAAAAAAATCAGTGAACAATCACATAACCCTCCGTAGTTGGGTAAAAAAAGAAACCGAATTTCATTTTGTGAGATTTAAATGGAAGCAACTCACCAAAACAAGTTTAGAATAACTAAAAAAACAGGTAAAGTACACAAAAAAAAAACAATGGTCAAAAATGGTAAAACACAACGCATCGCAAGAACCTGCGAATCGTGTTAAAAATGTTACGTTTTTTTTTCTATACCTACCTATCATTTTATCGATAAAAGCAGTGTAACACTCTTTTTACTATCCAGTCACAGGTCACTACCTAGTTACAAAAATACAGTCAGTACGGTTGACGGTCGTCGAAGAAATGGTCACCCAAACCGTGGAAAGGAGACCCCTTGCCACACGAAATCGCATCGCAGCAATTCGCGTCGCAGTTTCCTGCGTTACGAACAATTCGCAGTTTTGCGTACAAGCTCTTATTGCTTAGACCACCAATGTAGTGTAAGTATCAAATACTATTAACTCCAAAAGTGCCATAACAACAATATTTATTTATGGTAATCATAGCACATTGTACCAATGATCCGAGTGTGATCCCAATGTTGTACCAATTATGACGTGTAAGTATCTGTTAGAACTTATTTATTGAATAAACGATTACTGAACCGGTTAAATGGCCGGCTGGCTTATCAATATTCTTTTCTAGGAACGATGCCAAGCCCGGAGCTCAATTGTTTTTTTAGCAAAAGCTGTGCCAATATTAAGTAAGGCCTAATTTTGAGATAAAATCTGGGACTTGGGTATTTAAGAACAATTCTTTTTCTTTAATAAGTGCAATAGCCTAGTGATTTTTTTTATTTTTATTCAATGAAAGGCTTGCATTTGACCGCCATCTCGCCTGATGTTAAGCGATGATGCGGTCTACAATGGAGCACACTTGCCTAGAAGATACCGATTCACTCGTGACTTGAAGATACCCAGATAAGTAGTGGTAGGTATAACCATATACCTCCCACGGTGAAGGTTGAGTTCGATCCCGAGGTACTCAACGCTGACTTTTCGAAATCATATTGTGCGTATTAGAAATTAGTTATCACTTGCTTTAACAGGGAAGGAAAACATCGTGAGGAAACCTGCATGCCTGACAGTTCTCCATAAAGTCCTTGAAGATGTGTGAAGTCTGCCAACCCGTACTCGGCCAGCGTGGTGGATTATGGCCTATCCCCTCTCATTCTGAAGGGAGGCCCGTGCCCAGTAGCTTATAAACAGGGCTGATATTATTTTCTGGTTCTGAAAACTTTATTTCGATCTACTCTTCTATGGTCTAATGAACTATTAGTGCTTCTTTCGCCGTACTAACCACACAACCACTTATTTTAGAAGGGAAGTGATAGGCAAAATCTGTGTTTCCGTAAATTCATGCTGCTAAAAGATGCCAAGAACAGCTATCTATTTTAGTCAAGGAATTTCTTTTTATTACAAAATAATCGGATCGAACAATCTTCGTACCTCACATAACACGATTTTCAGCCTTCCGGATTCCCTAATATCTGTCGAAAATTAAACATAATATTACAACGATATATCGTGCACGTCATATCCAGTAGATACGTCACGATCACGGACGGAACCAAATCTCATTTACATAACAAATTCTGAAGTGACGTTGGAAAATAAAAACAGAAGTTTTGCAATCTCACAATTTGTTGGTAGCAAGTGTTTATACGTATCCATTTGAGAGGAAATTGAATATTTGACAAGAGAGTTAGCAGTAAGCAGCTAGACAGTTTTTCTAATAATTAACTTTGTGTTATCTACAACCTGTTTGCTAATTGCTGGTTTAATTGGGAATATTATGCTCTTACGACCGTTTTTTATTGCAAATGTACTTCGATCTGGTTGAAAAACTTCTTCTAAATAAATGCATTCTAGCGTTAATTCTGTTGTTTACCACAAAATGAACTGCTTTTGTCAACGTCAAATACAATTTTAATTTTACAAAACCTTTAGCCATATCAAATCGATAAACAACTAACATAAACAAAAATAATTTGGTTTTGCGACATTTATGTGTATATGGAGGGGCTCGTGGCTAAATGACGGCCGCGCTGATCGATCGATCTGCAAGGTTAAGCTGCGCTTGCCGCGGTCAGTCCCTGGATGGGTGACCGTTCTTTACACATTGAGACCCCTCCGTGCCTCGGAGAGCACGTTAAGCAGTCGGTCCCGGTTATCATAGGAATATCTTTGGCAATCGTTACGGGTAGTCAGAAGCCCTAAAGTCTGACAGCTGGTCTAACATTCGAATACCGGTATTACCCATTAATTGGGTTGTGGAGGTCAGATGGCAGTCGCTCCACGTAAAATATTGATATTCAGACAAAATTAGTTAGACTGGATGCCGACCCCAATATAATTTGGGAAAAAGACTAGGCAGATTTGTGTTACGTATAATTATAAATTGTATGAATTTGACCTTCTGCGTTCTCATTACACCATGGCTTGCCATGACGCGATTTTTACAACTTGATAATTACATTGGCGAAACTTTTTCGCTTTATATTCGCGATGTCACCAGGGAGTGTAGTTTTATGGGCCATAATGTATGAAATTTGTGTGTGTGGAAATCCCATAAAAAAGCGAGGTATACCTATGCGGATTTGCTAATGTAGTCATAAAATTTTGAAAGGGTAGGTCTTAAAACTGATTTAGGTAAGTACCTACTTCTGAAATATGTGTAATAAACATTATTTTGTTTGTTTCACTGATACTAGTATAAGTAAATTACCGACTGTGGTGAAGCGAAAGGTTATGATTTTACATATAAGTAGGATTAGAACTTATTGTCACGGGACATAATAGGATTAATAAATAGTAAAGGAGGCGGGTAAAAATTCAAAGACCGTTGCGCCTAGCGTTACAATAACATTATTGTATTATTTTATTGATATGTTACCTAATACCTCAGATCATAGAAACAAGGATCATAGCAAATTAGTACGGGAACAACTGTCGCCACTTTTAGTACATTTTTCAACACAATTACAAGCGCCCCTCGTGAATATAAAGATCTCCCATGCATTAAACATTCCACACACCCTCAATCAAACACTGTTAATCGTCACTCAACACTAGCACTAAACTAAAACACTGTATTTATATCATCGATCGAGTTCGGTTCGTCGCCAGCGTATACATTTTATATACGGTCAATGTGACCGTATCAAAGCGTCATTTTTAGTAGCGCCTTGGCACATCTCCCTTGTTTCTATGATCTGAGCCAAATACCATTTCAAAAAACGACAACAACATTGCATAAAACTGAAAATAAGGGAAATCATTAATCTTTTGAATATATCATTTAATATCTTATTAATATTTAATACTAATAAAACTAATTAATATTTTGCGATTAACCACAAAAAATCTGAAAAGAACTATTGGAAAACGTTTTATTCCTGTAACCTTAGGGCCAGATTCGCCTGTCTCCTTTAAAGATGGAGGATGGTGATATATTTATACCACCATCTACCATCTTCAAACCAGATAAGCTCATTAATTCAACTTCTCTAAAGATAGTAGCGCATCGTCTGTCGCATGTCTTTATGGCAGGGCTATTTCTTCCCATCAGTTCGCCTACCTTAGCATATGCATAATTGGCCTATAATATTCCTTCTACTGGGACACAGGCCTCCTCTGTGAGAGGGAGTGGGCCCGGTCCACCACGCGGGCCCAGTGCGGATTGGTGAACGTCACGTTTTTCAAATTTTTGGTTCTAAGACATGCCGGTTTCCTCATGATGTTTTCCTTCACCGTTAATAGCGATAATTAATTTCTAATATGCACATGACTTCGAAAAGTCAGCGGTGCGTGCCTCGGGACCGAACTCGAACCATTCGCCGTGGGAGGCACATGGTTAAACCACTAGGCTATCACTGTTGCTCGTTGTCGCCTACCTTATAAGTAATTAAATAAAATACCTACGGAGACTTTGATATTATACATGACATATTTCAACAGATACTTCTCTCTAATTACATTAAATCTCATTATATTACTTTCTCGAAAGATGAGACGAGTGAGTCTGAGTATCATTTAAATAATCACTTTAATTATAAGGCTGGCTCTATTTACAGTAAGGTCGTCTAGACTGGTTTTACAGTACCGATAATAAATTTATTAATTTATTATCGGTACTGTATATTGTATATTATATTTGGTAGGTAGGTAGATATCGCTACACATTTTATCAATAAAAAATATAATTATAATGTTCGTAATATGCTCTAAAGTGAAGGACGAGGGACATCTCAATCACGCAGAAACGGCTCAACGATTTAAGAAAGTTAAAATACAGGGTTATTGGAAAAACATTAACATCCTCCCAGGACTATATTACTAACATCATAAACAACAACTTTTGTTCTATGACTTTTGATAAATAATTCATCAAATTTTTCTTTCATACAAAATTAAGAATATTATTTGGTTTTGCGTAAAAAGCGCGCAAATTCATAATGTTCTTACTTCGAATTATTATTATGAATAGCAGCGCACAGGAGACGATACGTATTTATTTACTACAAAATACAGTATTAAAACGTGTCCGATAGGTAGTAGTACAACAAAAACTTCAAATTTCTTGTTTTGTAAAATGTCATAGAACAAAAGTTATTGATTATGATGTTAGTAATACAGTCCTGCGAGGGTGTTAGTGTTCTACCAATAACCCTGTATTGCTAGGGGTTTAGTAACAGTAAGTACATGATATAGTTCGTAATGGTGAAGAACAGTAAAAATTACAACATAGCTATATAATCTTAGTAAAAGGAATAGCATTCAGGGCCAAGTTTACTGACAAGACAACAGCCCGATAAATTGAAAAGATTGATGAATATGAAATTTGGCACACAGTGCTTTTAATTTAGGTATGCGAAGTAGTAAAATTTGCTCTAGGATACGAATGATTTAAGTTTCTCTTTTAAAAATTGCCTGTACGAAGTTCCTTTGGACTCTTTTATAATTTCGCGTAACACGGCACGTCATGACATTTTTTTCTCAGTCGATTTAAACATTATCGTTGACCGTAAATTAAAAGCGTTTTGACAAAGCCTTACATTTGCTTTTCTATTGTATAGCAACGATAAAATCATGCTGTGACGTGGCGTGCTATGGTAAGTTATAAAAGCGACCATTAAGTAATTACTTATCGCATAAAAAAAATGTAAAACATGAAGCAAGCTTTCATGACACCGTGAGCGATTATTGTGTGCATCAAAACAAATATGAATCAAATGATATCGATAATGATAAAAAACTCTTGTGTGGGTGGATTGAATATTATTTGTATAAATTAGTTGTCTTGACGGCTACCAGCTCCGTCGTCCTGCGACCACGAACGCAGGAAAGCGTTCGAAACTTCAGGAGAAATCAGTAATTTAAATATGCGATGTAATTCGTTTAAATGATCCCACCCTTAGCTACCATCAGGTGAGCCACCTGCCTATTTACTACCTAGTAACATAAAAAATGAGATCCAAAAAGTACCCGACCGAAAGTGCCTTCATAATAGAAGGTATTAACTTATTAAGATTTTTTTTACTCTTTACAAAAATGAAAAATAAGCCGTTACTTAACAAAAGAAGTTACTTCCAAGGCCTAAATGTCTTCGAGTTTACCTTATTAAATTACATTTTTTCTTAATACCTCAAAGTGTACGAAATTCCGCGGATTTCGGAAAAAGCACGACTTTTCCTTGAACGGGATTTTTAAGTCGCAAATATTTAAATTTAAAAAATGACCTTTTGCTTTTTAGGCCCATTTTTTCGCGCCATGCTTTGGTTAACGGATTTGGGATTTGAAAAACCAGTGATGAGGTTTTAATGGAATTTGAGCTTTTTAGTAATACGCTCAAGTTCCATTAAAAGCTCATCATTCAGACGGTCACGACGCACTCTTGACCACCTCACACTGTAGTCCATGTGAGGTGGCTAGCAGTGTGTCTTGACCGTTATGATAATGGTGCCGATACGTGGACACTGATGGATGAAATTATTTGGAAAATTACTGGAGTCATAAATATAAACCAACAAATACAAATGGGAAAGTAGAATTGAAATTGAAATAAAAAAATTGCTAAATTAGAACGACAGATAATGCTGATTTACCGTTTTCTCTTTAAAACTGCTATTGATAGAAAATGTCTCGCGTACGTCTTTCTGAATGACGCATTAAATGATGATGTATTACACAAACGAGGTACTTGTAGTGAATGATTTATCAAAGAACGAGGTGGAATGCAATTGAATGTTTAATTTTAGATTTTCTGACGACTTCCAGGACTTAGGGTGTGCATCACCAAGGAACTCGAAGCGTTCAGGGTTGGAAGGATTTAAAGCACATTATAAAGCAGAGAAAGAATGTGGGCATTCTGACGAAGGCGGATGGGAAGCCATTCGAGCTTAGTACGAAATTCATCATATTTGCAAAAGCCATAAATCTGATACAAAGATTTTGTAGTCACTCACGCTTGTCAAATTCTTGAGTGAGTTTAAGATAGTTGACATCAGCATAGTTGAGAACTTGGAGTAGATTAGATTGTGCTGGCGTAATTGTAGTAGTAATAGGAAATTTCGAAGACGTCTTAAGAAACTTGCACTTTACGACTGACTTCCTGCAGTTGTGTAGTCCAAGAAAGAGTGCTGTTGATATATAACTCTTAAGTTCTTGAAGAAATAACATTATTATTCATAGAAACTCGAGTAAGTGTCGACCAGTCAAAATTGAAGGCCATTCGGGAACTCCCAACAAGTCACTCGAGTCTTTGTGGAGTAATTTTATTGGAAATTGTATTTATCTCTGCAATAGAGTTGAAGGGTAAGAAAATGACAATATTAATTCATTTAGAAATGATCATAAAATGTTTGAATAATATTTAAAAAAATCTACGATCTCTCTCAAAGAAAGTTGTAGTGTAAAGAAATATCAATATTAATTTATTGAGTAACCATTATGATAGATTTTTGAAACAACTTAGTAGGTACCTATCTGAAAAACTAAGCCGTAGCTAATTCAAAATCTTTACAGCACATTAAAAACCTTCTATCATGCATCACATTTGCATTGTGATGCAAATGTGATGCATAATTCATCATTGATAACTTCAACTTTTTCAAACCACACACATGGATATTTTTGTATATAAACTTCCATACATTTCCGACATCAAACGAATGACCACCCCCAGTACTACATACGAACATTCGTTTAGCATGCGTGGCCATGTCCATCGACATGTAAGCTGTGACGTCACTCGTCACTTGTTTGCCAACAAAATGGTTTCAACCCTTTTTTGTTCCATTTTGATGTTCAGTTTCAAAAATCAGGGTTCTAAACGCGTTCGCTGTGTTGTCGAAAAACGCTTTTTGAAGTTTTGGACGAATATTCATATACTCGATGTATTGAAAGGAGAATAACTGGTCTCTATGGCGCAGTGGCGGTCCGAGTGAGGGCGAGGGTCGTGGGGGTCATGATCCCCCCAAAATCGTACAAAAATGTACGAAACACGGTGGTTCACGGTATGGCATGTTTTCGGCTGCAGTATGACCACCCCCAATGTCGTCAATTCCAACCGCGCCTACTGTGGCGTTTATTAGGGGAGGTAGCTACAACTTTTGGCTGAAGTAATCATGATGTATTAAAAAACTACTTATATCAGTAAATCAAGACAGGGAAATCCCCAAAGAAGGACCAAACATAATCTACTAGTTTCTGGAGATGCTACTGTTAAGATATGATCTTGTTAGGCTAACAACGTTAAAACTTGAACAACGGTACCTATAAAATAACGAACTAAAGCTGTATTTAATATTGATGTAACTTTCTTCATGTGCAACGAACTATGTGTAATTGAATATCTAGAACTCTAAACGTGTACTTAGCATACACGCAATTGATAAACGCCGTTTGAGGTTAAAGTTTGGAGTTGTTGAATTTCACGAACTGTCTTGTCTCTAACAACTACATTTACAATTAAATGAAAGATGACGGAATAATTGGGTGTCCTCTCAGATCATAGAAACAAAAGAGATGTGCCAAGGCGTTCTTAAACTTGACGCTTTGACCTGACCATTTGATCAACGTGATCATTTTGCCAAAGACGAACCAACCATAATCGATGATGTTTTTATACAGTGTTTTTATACAGTGTTTTAGTTGAGTGTGAGTGATGACAAATTTAATAACAGTGTTAGATTGAGGATGCGCAACATTTATAATGTGTGGGAGATCTACATTATATTCATAAAATTGATAATAGTAAATATTAGTCGTAATGCTCACTGCTTTAAACGTGGCGGCAGTGGTTTTCGTACTAAGAAAAAGAAAAGAAAGAAAGAAAAATACTTTATTAGCGTGCAGATGGACACATTATCTACGTGCAAAAATTATATGTTGTGTAAGAAAAGAAAAAAATAAAAATAACAAGAAAAAAAAGATAACAAAAAAAAACTAAAACTATTATAACAATTAACATAAATAAAAATAATAATTTAAAACATTTCAAAACAGTTTTAGTTAAGTTTAGTATAAAATATGCTGCGTCGCATCCACACGTAAATGGTCGACACTCAACACGATGTTGCGGCATGGCAACATTTTTTTTTTTTTTTAAACCGTTGCCCCACACTAGGATTTCTCCTGTGTCGTGGGTGCGTTTACAAACACAAATTTCACATACACAAACAGCCAGACCTATGTGCAATGCGGGAATCGAACCCGCGACACGTCGCGCAGCAGCCAATCTCTCAGCCACTGCGACAACCGTGCGGTCAAATCATTGAAATTATATTTTCAACATGCCACACCGTCAACGCTGATTTTCAGTGCCGACCGTACTAATGATTTTTCACCATATCTTTTTACCACATCTTCTTGTTTCTATGACCTGAAGATGTCCCTTTTCGAAAGTATAACCGTGACTGTACCTACAATACTTACTATTTTTACTAAACATATAAGAGGATATATGGGGTCTAGCCGCGACGTACAGTCGGACCGACATGCTGCGCACGTGAGGCGGCCGCGTGGGTATTGTCGCCCGACACCGGAGCGCCAGGTATCCCCTGTGCGTCGGGTAGTCGTCAGGGTACACGTGCAGGGTCCGCCACGACGCCCGGAGGCCGTCGCCGTCCGCGCCAGACACCACCGTGTCGGGCGTTATTAGAGGATCCTGTTGGAGAAAAAAATACGTTATTACTTGAATATAAGGGTCGAGTTTAGTTTTATCCTCTGGTTGTCGACTAATGAGATACAATTGATTATTTATTGTTGCTGATCTTTAGGAGACCAGCCTACAGACAAGAGAATAGTGGGGTCCACATCCACAACCATCATCGGTTACGCATTGTCTTCATCTTTTACGTGTCGCAGTATGTAGGTACTCATATAAAGGACAATGCCGGGGGGCCATACCAATCAATGCCACGGAGTGTCACAACTAAATGTAGTTCATAAAATTCCTCGTTTTATAAATTAATCTGTTTTATTTAATTTCTAATGATAAAGAGTCCCGGGTTTCTGACATTAACACTAACTATAGCCTTTGAATTTGTTATTCTTCCGAACTTAACCTCATAATATTAAGTAGATAAATAACAAATAAGTACAAATTGCGGGTGTTTACCTAAAAAGTAGTTAGCAATACAGAAACCTCCAAATACACTAGATTTGGTCGTAACACAAAAACTTTTGAGTTTTGATACGGGACGCCATACATAGGCTGGCATTGTCCTGACAAATTTTGTATGATTTGTAAGAATCTGCTGCTGTAAAAATGAGCTCTAATGGTATTTTGAAAAACATCACCATTAAAGTATTTTGAAAAGATTTCTGCAATTTAAACTCAGTTCTCAGTCCCTAACTTACAAAGCATGCACTCAATCTACCCAAGTTTTTACTTACAAAACTCCGACCAGCACTTATAAATTCATAAAAATGTCTCACAAAATCTTATTTTCTTTAGCAAATACTTCATCGATGCCGCAATAGTTTGCTATTATTGTTGTCGGCGAATACGGAAAGTTACTCTTTGTCTGTTTGTCGGCAAACTGTGCACTTACGGGCAATTTCATCTCTTAAAACTTTCGCTAACTTAAGTAGCAAATTCTTGACCCACATTGAGTATTTTCTGAAGGTACGATTGATTGAATTATCTTATTGTTTCGTAGTTCTTGCAAGTGGTTTTCCTTGCAGACTAGGTGGAATGATTTATTACACAAAGTTTTGAACATGTTTCATTGTTTGTCAACTTGAAGCGTTAACTTTTTCTGCGGGCGATAGGCTGTTTGATTTTATCGAGTGAATACATAATCAACAAAATGTATAAGTAACTAAGCAACTAAATACAACAGCCGGCGGTAAATATTACACACCCAGTTTTAGAAAGACCTAATCGGATAGCTTCGGCTTTGTAGAGCGTCGTATCCGTCACACCTATGTGACGTTTGGTCGCTGACTTGTTTATTAGATACCGGAGTGTTAGTGCTTCGTGCGACAGAGATGACGCTCTATAAAGTCGAAGCTAGCCAATAACTGTCTCTAAAACTCCATGTATAACATTTACCACCGCAAATTGTATTTACTTTCTTCGCTATATTTCTTGCTTGCATTCCAAACCATTGTGTTTACTGTAAAAATATCTATCATATTCCTAATCTTTTCAAAGGTTGGAACAGGTCTCATACTGATTCAAAAGCCACCCATACTGTACCAGGAATAAAGGAACATGTTCTAATCTTGATAATGAGATAGATGGTCAGGTTCTTTGTGCACCTTTGTTCAAACATCTGACTACTAACCTGTGAATACTAGGTACAAGTAGGTATATTGAAACTCAATTATATGTAGAACTCAGCTACAGTATGTATGTGAATAGTTTTAGTTTACGTTGATCCTATATTCAATGCAATTTGATTAATATTATCTACGTAAAAAAAAAATACAATAATTAATATTAGTGGTAATCTATTTTTTTGTGAATCATTTGGATTTTATAATAAAACAAATAATTTAGATTCTCAATTTTATGAATTTATGTAACGACGACTTTATTAATTGAATGCAAAATAATAGCAAAACCAACAGCGTTTTTGCTATTTCTTTAAAGGTTTCCTTCATTGAATAGTTTATTTTTCGTATGGTTGAAGGTTTTTTTTCGCCCGTCCCGAAATAACGTTTTTCTTCGAGACAATATTATTATAAATCTTGAGACATATCATAAGACATATCGTGCCAAACATGTGTCGCGTGTGCGTTCACTTTTCCATGTTGTTGAAAATAATACATGAGGCTATTTTGTTATTTAGGAATTACTATCAATTTTCTAGGGAACAAGCAAACTATGGAGCTACTTTTTTCAGGGAATTTTATTAAAATCGTCTAGACTCTAGTGTGAGCAATTTCTATGGAAGTGCTGATAACTGTTGCATTATTAATTACGTCGGTATGTGCTTTTGAATGCCTCGTTTGTCTAGTGACTAGCTTAGGGACTATGGATCATAAGTTAAACTAGAGGCAGCAGTTATAAGCGCAAACGTCACCTGCGCGTTCGCTGATTTTTCGGTCTCTTTGGCGAAATGAAAAAACCGGGGGCGCTGAAGCTGCACGCGATTGGTTCATCAGTCGATGCTCGTCGTCTAATTGGACTTCTCTATTATGTTTTGTCAAATGTCTATTGATTATTGGGGCGAAAATGTACTTGCGGGATCTGTGCTCCTAACTGACGCCGCTACCTACATATACCAGTTTAATCATGATCAAAATGGCGACGGGTGACTAGGTCAGCCTCCATAGGAAAATTTTCGAACCTCTTTATTTGTCGATTTATGAGCTGAGTGGTTAAAGGGTTAAAAACCTTTCGGATTCTTATGCTTACACAAGGTTAATGCCTCAGAGACCCAATTTACCCTATCTAAAAAATGCGGTAAAATCGAGCTAAGAGTTTTCCTTAAGTATAGCGAAGTAGAAACCTTAACGAGTATCGGTAAAATTCAACTCCGTAATAATATATTAGCCACAGGATGCGAAAAACGATCGCTTTTGTTATTATTCCTCTTGCCGCGAACTTGGTGAGAGGTAAGAAAGACTACAGAGATTATCTAAATAATAAGATAAATGTTATACAGCCAAATAACGTCACTCTTAAGAAGAAGCTCGTCAACAACGACTCCCTTGTTCAGACCAAGCTAGTTTATCGGTTTTTTACCGGATACATTTCGGAGAGTGTGCTTCAGATCTGCATGATCTAATTCCCTCCTGCCCTTTCTTCTATCGGACGGCCAAAACCACCACAAGGCCGGCTGAGGATGCACTATGTGGACAGGGGAGGACCTGCTTGTCCCCTAAGCTTTTCTTTAAGCGTTGCGCGTCCCGTGTTTCATGTCTTTGATTCGCACGTATGAAGTTTGTCAGTCAGGTAGCGTGCCCTGACTAGGGTCGCCCCGTGTAGAATGAAAAAAACAGGAATCCTAAAAATAGACATCTCTGCAAAATGTTTGTACACAGTAATTAAAAAAGTTTAAGGGTCTGAAAACATTAATTGCGGTTGTCAATATTTACGCTCATTGATGAAATTATTGATGGGTTACTTTATAAAATTGAAGTAACTGTTAATATTCTTACGAATAATCACCTAAGTATTGATCAATCGCTGACCGTTTCGGGGACCTCTTAATTTTAAGTACAATTAAATATAATTAGATTTAAAATAAATTAATGTTGTCTTTTACTAAAATCCGGATTGTATACGAAATCCCGACCGTTGTCCGGCGGACACCCTTCAATCTAGGACAAATCCGGGGAAACCCAGACGGATAGTAACCTTAGTTCCAACCCCTTAGAGTATGGTTAGCATTCTGTGGCCGTACCGTCTTGTATGCAAATACATGTGATCCATACGTCGAGAGTTCGAGACACTGTTGGACAACTTGAGAATATTGTAATGACGTCATTCTATATGGCTTATGGTTAAACCCTCAGATCATAGAAACAAAGGAGATGTGCCAAGGCGCTATCGAACTTGATGCTTGATCTTGAGCAAAGTGCTCATAATAAAAACGTACGCGCTGGCGACGAACCGAACACGATCGATGGTATAAATACAGTGTTTTAGTTTAGTGCTAGTGTTGAGTGACGATTGACAGTATTAGATTGAGGGTATGCGGAATGTTCAATGCGTGGGAGATCTTTTTATTCACAAGGAGCGCTTAATTATGCGCGTAATTGTGTCGAAAAATTTACCAAAAGTGGCATCAGTTGTTCCCGTACTAATTTGCTATGATGGCATATCTCCTTGTTTCTATGATCTGAGGTTAAACCATATTTGAAATGCTTAATTAACAGTAGCGTAGCAAGGAGGTTTAGCTATGAGACTTCGGAGTCGAAGAGTCGCGCGTTCAAATCCGGGCGTCGTCACATTTGTCTTTTTGTGGTTTTGAGAAGTTTAACTTTACATACAATATTAAAGTATTTAATGACGAGCGGCAGTTTGAAGGTGACTTCAGCGCAGACACTAGACTAAGGGGCATTTTCACCAACCTATCAATATCTGTTCAATAAACTAAAGATAAGATTTTTGACAGATGTTCTATATAAAATCTGTCAAAAATTTAAACTTATTAATTGACAGATTCCTTTATTGATAGGTTGGTGAAATAGCCCCTAAGGGAGATGCATATCGCTTGAGCGCGAACTGTGTAAAAGTACCTCCATGTTAATTAAAAATATAGTAAAATTGTGATTAAGAAGGATCTCATCTAATATATAATCTAATATGTTGAGGTGTTTGTTTGTTTTGTTTTGGTGTGAGCAGGGATGTCGGTCCTTTGGTTAGGGTAAATAAATATGCCATGCTAATCTTAAATAGACCTGTAACAACACTGAAGTATTTTTTTTTCCTTTTTTTGTTTAGGGATTTTTATCTGAACAGACTTGTCAACCTCATCGTGCCTTTTAACATATAAATTATACAAACTATACTTAATACCTACATATACACAAATACAATTTGTTATGCTGAATTAAACATACCTAACTTCATTATGAAACTCACAAATGAAGAACTATTACTAAACGACATAACTTTTTAGCGTTTTCTGATGTTGATTGAGATAAAATTGTCTGAATTAGGCCGTGGGCCTAATTCAGTCAATTTTTGAGCTTTTTTAGGGTTAAGTCCTTCAAAAGTAATTTTCTCTCACTTCTGTTGCGTGCACTGACGGTATTTTCGTTGTATTAATTTAAAAACGTTCCCAAAGAATACAGAATTAAAAACCATTGAACTTTCTCAAATGCTTTCGAATTGTCTAAAGCCAGATATAACTTCCAAAGTTTGAACCAACATTGGTAGCAATCTATTGTCGGTTTTTTAGAGCACATCAAAGCTTTAAAAGACGACATTTTTGTTGGCAAATTGCAATTAGCAGTAATTAAAATCCCAAATAAGCCAAAAAAAAAAGTGAATTTCGAAACTTTTTATCTTGACATCAAAGTGAAGCGGATACTGCTTTACAGATGAGTGATCGAGTATAGATAGCAGCGTGAATTATGAGCACGAATCGCGCATGTACATTATCGGCCCAATAGACAATAGGCAGTAGACAATACGTAGAGAGAATGGTCCAATTAGACGACGAGTATTGTCTGACGAATCAATCGCGTGCAGCCTCGGCGCCCCCGTCTTCTTCATTCCGCCAAAGAGATCGAAAAATCAGCTAACGCGCAGGCGACGTTTGTGCTCAAGACTGGTGCCGCTAGTTATACCTACCCAGGCATAAACTTGAACCACCCAAGCAAATATCTCTACTAATACCATTAAAAACTGATAAAAACCTATCACATTAAACTCAGTAAAACTTTATTTTTAAACTGTTATCTGTTCCACAGGGTTCGTCCGTCTGTGTCCTATCGGATCTGATAGCATTCATGAAGAATGAAGATCGGAGCTACTCGGCTGCGTTCGGGACCGCTCGGATCCGCGAACGCGTCCACAACTAATCTGATTTCGATACGCCTCTGACAACTTTTATTCAAATGTAATGATGTTTTTAGAGACCTAGAAATGGAAATTAAATGTCTATCTGTCTGGATCTTCTCTCCATTACGTAAAAGGGGAAAAAGGTTTTAGGATAAATGTATTTTGGATGTATAGCTATTTATCAGCGCTACACCAAAACCACTGCTATAATGGAGATGTTTCGAAAATGTATAGAGCCTGGGCCTGCACTGTATTTAAGTAAATGTAGCTATGATAGTAACTTTCTTTAATGTTTATTTTCTATGATTTTACTTCGTTTTATTTTACGTTCAAAATATCTCGGTCAAGGAGAGCAGCACAACACAAATATGGTGAATCGACATTACGACAATTAAAAAAATCGACAAAATGTATGGAAGAGTTGATTTTTTTTTGTAATTTCAAGATTGGTCCCGTAGTTACTCGAATTCGTATCGAGTCTCTGGAAAACTAATTCATGCGCGACAGCTGTCATTTTGTATTTTGTTTTGTCATTTTACAAATGGTTAAATTGTGTAGTTTTCTTTTGTAAAAGGCGGTCTGCAACTCCGAATCTGCTATACCATGGAATTTTCTATCACATGTAAGTAGGTATACATTATTTTTCACCAACATAGTTTTATTTACGTACAATCTGTAAGCATATATCTGTGTGTGATTGTCAAATTTCCGTAGTGTGCTATACATATATTATATTCACCTCGCCCCCCGCAAAAAGCGGCGGAAAATGTTATTTGGTGATTCGCCGCTTGGCATCTCTATAGGCTCAATAATCAAAGCCTTCAAAACGTTTATCCTACCTATTCTATATACCTACATATTTAGCAAAGAGAAAATCCAAGAGAGAATATACTCCATTCCCGAATTAGTGTATTAAGCAAAACTAGTATAACATTACAGCACAAGTAACAAGTGTAAGTAATACTACCCGCAGTATCCCCGAGTACGAATATATCGTTTAGCTTAGTTAGCAGTAAACTCAAAAAAACCGCCTTCAAAAGAAGTCGATACCTTCGACTATCGTATCGAGTATATCGAGTATCGACTACCGAAACTACACTGGCCTGCAAAAATAAGTACTACACTTTCTACCACTACTTCGTACTAAGCGTGATACTTATTTTTGCAGGCCAGTGTATTTCACAATCTTTTTGAAAGTGTGCAGTTAGTAACAAACGGACACAATTATTTAGCATTACGTTCTAGAACCCTCACAACGCCGCAGTAATCTTTTCCCTTGCTCCGAGAGTTAAACTTTAGATCCGGACATCTTTAATCCAATTAAATAATTCTACGGCCATGTTCGTACACAAATTATACGTTTGTAAAGAGGACTTTCACTAAGGGCTGTCGTCCATCGCGCTATCGTGATTTCATCTAAAGTACTGATAAGAAAAACCGAATTTCATTTTATTATTAAACTAGCAACTTATCTCTGCTTCGTTCGACATGTCAAAACATCGAGATTTATGTACTGTTCTAAGTTAAATTATAACATATTATCCACTTGAAACTTCTGGAATAAATTCTTTATATGATGGTGAAAACTGCATTAAAATCCATTGTCGGTTAGAAAAACTAACGGACTGACAGAAAGAAAGAAAAAGTGACATATTTTTTTTTTATATTTATAGAAAATAGATTTTCTTTCTTAACTCGCGAGCAACGAATTAAAGTCGGTTACTAAAAAAATAATATCTAAGTATAAAACTTTGAATACACATTTTTAAATAAATATGACTTGATAAGTTTTTTGAGCATTGCACGTGAATTTATTGAGCATAATTAAAAAAAACTGGCCAAGTGCGAGTCGCACTCGCGCACCGAGGGTTCCGAATCATTTTTGGACGTATAAAATGAAAAAACCCGGACCGCATAACTAAGTTTGATTGTGAAGGAATTTTGATGATTTTGAAAAAACTGTACTAGTTAGGAACATCGTTTTATTTTTGGTGCCATATTTGGGTCAATTCCTATCAACTCTAATTATTTCAGATTTTTCGCCCCGCAAACTTCGGAGATAAGGGGGGGGGAATGGTAATTTTCCAGACATTTTTCATCGTATGTCGAAAACTGTAAGACATAAAATAAAATAAAAATATAATTATTTTGAAATGTGCAGATCAAGCCCTTTCATATGATAATATGTCACCTGACCTAGTAACCCCACTTTAAAATTTCGGACCCCCACTCCGGCCCCTTTTGCAATGAAAATAAAAATATTTTTGGACTTTTTTCACTTGCAATAAAGTTGAACAAGCATTTTTTATAACTGTTCCAAATTTCAAGTTGATAGCATAAGTAGTTGCTGAAATAAGCAGGTGTGACAGACAGACAGACAGACATAGTCGCACCATAAGGGTTCCTTTTTTACCATTTTGGTACGGAACCCTAATATTAATTAACACGTATTGATCATCTCGCTTGCTGAGTGCGTGACTACGTGTAATCACCGTTAATGCTATGTATTTTCAGTGTTCACTATGTTTTTGTTCAGTGTAGATACTGTTTTAGATTTTTTATTTTGCTAATGGTATTAGCTTTTACCTCGAAATCTCTCTTTTCTGGTAGCAAGCGTTCTAAGCCTTATACTTAAGCTTTTAGAAAAGGCAAGAAAAAAATACAAAATCCTATTTAGTCGGTTCAGTGAATGCTGAGCCGAAAAAGGCAACAATTTCCCAAATAATGACTTAGGGTCCGATGGACGAGACCTCAGATCATAGAAAGGATACCATCTTAGCAAATTAGTACGGGAACCACTGTCGCCACTTTTAGAACATTTGCGAGTGTTGCGACACAATTATAAACGCTTCTTGTGAATATAAAGATCTCCAACACATTAAAAAATCCGCACACCCTCAATCTAACACTGTTATTAGTCACTCAGCACTAGCACTAAACCAAACATTGTATTTATATCATCGATGGCGTTCGGTCCGTCACCAATGTGACCAAACTAAAGCATCAAGTTCAATAGCGCCTCGGCATATCTCCGTTGTTTCTATGATCTGAGGACAAGACACTAATTTCCCCGAGCCGTCATCAACGATGGCAATTCCAATTGTTTTCAGTTCATTTCAATTAAATACGAACCCGCTATTATTGAACACAAAATTAAATTCAGCATGATTGTTTTCATGGTACGGTTTAATTTCCTTTATTGAGGCCGCCCCTAATCTGAACAAAGGGTCTCTAAAATTAATGAGATTTTTTGATGATTGGCATTTTTAAATATTACACTGATTGATGGAGTTGTTTTGGCGTGAAATTGAGAATATTAGATTTGGTTTGTGGATTCAATTTATTAAATAGATTTGATTGATTTGGTTGTTGATAGATTACAATGAAAATTGAATTTTAATTAACACTTTCCGTGACACACTACGAGGCACAATTATAATAAAAGCTTGATTGTAATTACGTCTAAAGGCGAACAGTGTCACAGAACGTGTTAAAAGTTAATTTTATTGATTGTATTTTAGGGGACTTAAAATAGAATTTGATGATCGACGGAAACAATATCAAAACTGCTTTGATGTTGCCTACAGTCAAGATCAAAGAAGTTTTGATATTATTTTATGGATTTACATTTAATTATACTGCTCGACGAACAAATTGAGGATTAAATTCTAGAAGTAGGTACATAAAAACAAAGAATAGAATACTTTAAGATAAAATAAAGCAATATCTTATGGTTTTACTATGAAATTATTTTTAGTTACCTACTCGAAAAAAAACATTACGTATAATTTTAGTCAATCAAAATACGAAAAGACATTTTATTGAGTTATGTGAGCATAAATGTATGGAGCAGCTGATTTTTTATCGCAATTGCAGGGTTGATCGCATAATAAAAGTTAAACATAATGATAAGTTCAATGACCTCTTTTCGTATTTTGGCTGACTAAAATTATACCCATTATCTATACTATTATAAAATTGTAAACAAGCTGTGTCTGTACATTGAAGATATTCCAGAAAAAACAGTCGGGATAGGGTACTGGGATGTAACTATACCCAAAAAGATTTTTTTTTAGATTTTTTGTCTGTTTGTCTGTTTATCTGTTTGTCTGTTTGTGCGCGCATCACGCAAAAAGTACTGAACGGATTTTGATGCAGTTTTCACAGTTCGATAGCTTGGGGTCCAATTTAAAATTTAAGCTACGTTTTATCTAATTCCGGTGGGATAAACCAGAGATACAGCTTGACCTCTTGGTAGTACTAGCCACCCTACACTACGGAGGTCATTTACACTGGTCACTTCACTGTAGTCCACGCGGACGGAGTCGCGGGCAAAAGTCTTGTTGCGGACAGCGGCCCCTCTGCTGGTCCCGCGACGCCGTGAAGATGAAGCCGTCAACCTCTCGTAGCAAACTAACAAGTCAACGTTGGAATTGTGCCCTCTCATTGGCTGGCGGCACAATTCCGGCGCTGGCCTTTGATTGGTTCACAGATTATTGGTGCGGGGGCATACCCCGCCCCTGCAGAGCTGCCACCGCGACCTGCCGCCGAGCGGCGACCGCCAGCGCTGACGTTCGCAGCATCACCCACAACTTGCACCGTGGAAGAAATGTACCTAAGTGCGGCGCCCTGATGAATCTTCGTCACAACTCGCCGCCTGACGCTCGCCGTGAACGGACGTGTCGCTCCGCGCTCGCTGTTTACGACGCTGTCAAGCCGCCCTTCTCGTCACGCTCGCTCGTGACGTCATCGTAGTCACCCGACTACAACCATTTAATCAAAAGCTGCCTTTTTCAAGGCGGTGGCTGATTACTGTTTCTTTACCCGCGTTGTGTAGCTTCACCTAGGCCCCCTCAGGGCAAAAACCACAGTTTCGTGGTCCTCGGTGGAAACCTTACGGTGCCAACGAAACCGAGTGGGGTGTTGCCCCAATCACACCCGCCGAGCCCCTTCAGGGTGAGGCAGTCAATTGGAGTCGGGAGCTAGACCACCGGCCTTGGGGGGTCTCCTAGTCGGTCCTAGTCTCTGGTTTCGTTCACAGCTACACACCTAGTGTCGTTAGGGTGTTGTCTAACACCCTTAGCGCTAGACTGGTCAGGGCCCCGTTCGCACAATAAGACTGGCGACGGGTTACAAGCTTAGGGCACACCATAGGCACTCACCTCCCTGTCTACACCCGACAGGGAGGGTTACACATCCCCGGGCCCATCCACCCGGGGAGTTAGGTATTTAGGGTTCTTAGGACTCCTACGGGAGTAATGTTAGGTTCCCCTCAGTAGTTTTAGCAATTTTTCTAAGATGGAGAGCGCCGATCTAGCGCTCTCCATTTTAAGAGAGATCATAGCCGAATTCCCGGCAGTTAGAGCGAAGTATGGGCCCATGCTAGCCCGCTCCATCGGTCCAGTAACACTGGATGCCCCGGAATCCCCCGATCCTCCATTTAGCCCCGCTTTTAGTTCCGGGCCCGCGAGCCCAGTCCTCCCTAGCAACGAAGGAGAGGTAGCCTCCACCGAGGCACTTTCCTTTGAAGTAGGATTGTTGACGCCTCTATTGTCCGAAAAGACAATAGAAGCGACAACAATGGTCGTTTCCAACGAAACGCAACCGCGCCCCGTACCTGCGATTCCGGAAATCGCTCCCTTTGTCTCCAACAATCCCATTGTTGAAGCAAATTCCGCCGAAACCGGCACACCTGCGCAATCCTTTGTGCAGACCGCCGAAGCCATGGACACCTCCCCTGTGTCCGATTCTAATAGCGAGCCCTCTCTGAGTGACTCGAACCCCTCCTCTTCCGAGGAAGAGGGATTCCAAGTGGTAACCCACGGGAAGAGAAAGAGGGCTACCCCTCCCTCCTCTAAGGCTTCTAAAGCCAAGAAAACAGACGCTCCCCGCGCTCCCACCCCACTCCCGTCGGCCGCTTCCCAGGCCAGCCGCCCTTCCAGCCCTAAGGCTAACGCCGCTCCTGCAGCGTCCTCCAAAAAGGAGCGCCCTCCCCCACCCTTATATATTCATGATAAGGGAAAATGGACCGATGTGTCCAAAATGTGTAGTAGCCGCTCAATTGGCTACACAAAGGCCGTAGCTACCCAGCTGGGTATTAAGGTCCAAGTCCCCACGTCCGATGATTACCGATCATTGGTAAAACTCTTGAAAGGAGTTCAAATATCCTTTCATACCTACTCCCTTCCGGAGGAAAAACAAGTTCGCGTGGTTATTAAGCGCATCCCCAAGGAGTTTGACTCCGAATCAATACTTAGCGACCTTCAGTCGCAAGGTATTCCCGTTGCGGAAGTACACCGCATGCACCGTGGAGGGCCTGAACGTCAGGCCTTCGACATGGTACTTGTGGTGTGCGACCCCGTTGAAGGCCACCACCCCATCTTCAATGTTAAATCCGTATGCCACCTATCAGGCATATCGATTGAAAAACCATATAAAAACGGTGTAGTCACGCAGTGTCACAACTGCCAATTTTACGGTCACTCGCAGAGGAACTGCTTTGCGAAGCCCAGGTGCGTCAAGTGCCTGGGTGACCACGGCACTTCTCAGTGCGAACGCCCCAAAGACCGCACCCTTTGCGGCCCTCTTGGCCCACCCAGCTGCGTGCTCTGCGGCGAATCCGGGCACCCGGCTAATTACCGTGGTTGCCCCAAAGCCCCCAAATCCTCCCGCAAATCGGCCAAGCGTAATAACGCCCGCCGAAAGAGGGAGAGCCCCACTGTCCCGATTCCCTCGGCACAGTTACCCAATAGGCTCAGTCCACAGAGACCCTCTCCGTGGAACCAGCTCAACCACCAGCAAGCCTTCCCGGCTTTGCAGGTGGCTCCCTCAACTCCAACCCCTATCCCCGCGCCGATAGTCCCCCCCATCGCCGCGTCACCCCCTGCGATCGCTCAAGTAGCGCCCGCCACCACCGAACCCGCGTCCGCCCCCAAACCCGCGTCCGCTCCCAAAACTGCGCCCGCTCCCAAACCCGCGTCCGCTCCTAAACCCGCGTCCGCTCCCAAATCCGCGTCCGCTCCCAAGCCCGCGCTTGCCCCCGCAACCGTGCCAGCCGCCGCCGCGTACCCCGCCCCCATTACCCGCCCCGCTTGCAACGTCTCAGACGTCATGTCGGTGGCTAGTCCCATAATTAAGCTGACGTCGGTGTACATGAGCCCCAGGGCATGTGAAATGTCGCAAGCCATACGCGCCAACGAAGGCAACCCTTTTGCACTTTCGCAAATATGGGAAAGCTACCAGGACGTCATAGTCGCCCTGCAAAACCTCAGATTCAACCCTTAGTATGGATAGTACAAAAGAAAGGTGCAGAGTCAAACCCCGATCCCTTAATTTAGGCTTCTTTAATGCCAACGGTATTAGAAATCAACGCGATGAGATCGCCACCTTCCTCCGCGACCATCAAATTGACATATTCCTCGTACAGGAGACCTTCCTAAAGCCCAGCACGCGTAACCCGTCAATTGCCAACTACCAAGTTGTACGCAATGACAGGATTCGCTGCCACAAGGGCGGAACTCTCATCTACCACAAAAGGTCACTGTACTGCATACCTATGGATCCCCCACCTCTTTTGCAGTTAGAGGTCTCAATCTGTCGACTAGGCATGACAGGACATCAACCGATCACTTTAGTATCGGCCTACCTCCCTCCCTCTTCCTCCGATAACAACGATCTTAAAAAAGATCTTGAAACACTTCTTGGCTTGAGTAGCTCCGTTATCATAGCGGGCGACTTTAACGCCAAACATATCGCCTGGAATAGCCACTCGAATAACACGAGAGGCAAGCTCTTACACCTTATGTGTGGCCAACTCCACTTCGACATCATCGCTCCGATGAATCCCACTCATTTCCCTCCCAACCCAGACCACCGTCCTGACGTCCTCGACATAGCGCTTCTTAAGAACGTGAACCTCGGTTTGCGCTCTATTGAGACGCTACAAGAGCTCGATTCGGACCATAGACCAGTTGTCATGGTACTAGGCCCTCTCACGGGTCCTAGAAATCCCGATCTTACCAAGACCGTTACGGACTGGGGGAATTTGAGCGAAGGCTTAAAATCCACCCGGTCCGTACACTTGGACTCTATCCCCGACGCTATTAACACAGTCGACGAAACGCAGGCGGCGGCCTTCTCGATCGGCAGTCACGTACAGTCCATCTTGGACGACTCTTCGAGGCAGGTTCCAGCGATGGACGACCATCGCTGGAGACTGCCCGATGATGTGCGTGCTCTGCTGACCGAGAAGAACGCGGCCATCCGTGCGTATGACGCTTTTCCCTGTGAAGCGAACCGTGCTCATATGCGCTATTTACAGAGATCTGTAAAGAAACGCATATCAGAAGTGCGGGGAGCCCGCTGGGACAAGATGTTGAGCGAACTCGAACCGACCCATCAGGCTTTTTGGCACCTGCAGAGGAAATTAAAATCCGAACAGGTGACCTCCATGCCCCCCCTAGTACGTCCCGATAAGTCGATCGCCTTCGACGACGAAGACAAAGCTGAATGCCTAGCCGACAGTCTTGAAGCCCAATGCACGCCTAGTACGCTACCAGTAGACCAAGCCCACCTTTCCCGGGTAGACGCTGAAGTCGAACGTAGAGCTACGCTCCCTCCCGTAGACGACCCCGATAATCCCTTGCCCCCCATCACCCCTGATGAAGTGCAAGATCTCATTAAGGGGCTTAACCCCAAAAAAGCCCCTGGCTCCGACGGCATCACCAACAAAGTGATTAAATTATTCCCCGCCCACCTCATACTGCTAATGACCGCCATCTTCAATGGTGCATTAAGCAATAATATATTTCCACAAGCGTGGAAAGACGCAATAGTTATAGGCATCCATAAACCCGGTAAGCCCAAATCCGAACCCTCTAGCTATCGCCCCATTAGCCTCCTCAAGGTTTTCGGGAAGATCTACGAGAGGCTAATTTACAAAAGACTCAAGGATTACGTAGAATCCAAGAGTCTCCTTCCTGACGAGCAGTTTGGGTTTCGACCCAGACACTCTTGTATTCATCAAGTCCACCGTATTGTTGAACATGTAAGCCACGGCTTCACATATGGAACGATGACGGGCATAGTATTTTTCGATGTGGCAAAAGCCTTCGACAAAGTCTGGCACAACGGCTTATTGTACAAGCTGTACGAACTCGGAGTGCCAGATCGTCTCGTGCACATCATCCGAGACTTTTTGTCGAATCGCACCTTCCGCTATCGCATCGAGGGAGGCGCTCTCTCCTCCCCTCATCCCATAAAAGCCGGAGTCCCTCAAGGCTCCGTGCTGTCCCCCCTCCTGTTCACGCTGTACACAAGCGACATTCCCAAAAAGGGAAAGGCCCAGTTGGCTTTATTTGCTGACGACACGGCCATCTATTACTCAGGCATCAGCCCCAATAGCATAGCTCGAAATCTACAGACCGCGGTCAACGCCCTAGGCGATTGGTTTCGGAAATGGAGAATCGAAGTAAACCCCGATAAGAGCCAGGCGGTTTTGTTTTCCAAACCGCGCACTCCTCCTGATAACCCCTCCCCGATCACCATGTTCGGCAAGCCGATCCTTTGGGATAGGCAAGCCAAATACCTGGGCATCATCCTCGATAGGAGATTGAACTTTATCGAGCACATAAGGACGGTCCGCTCTCGCGCCGCCTTCGCTCTCGGTCGCCTCCACTCCATCCTTAATGCACGTAGCAAGTTGGCACTTAAGTACAAAGTGCGCATTTACGTGACTTGCATACGCCCTATCATGACCTATGCTGGCGCTGTGTTCGCACACGTCAAGGCATCTCGAATCCATAGGATGCAAATCATTCAAAACAGGTTCATGCGAAAGGCCACGGGAGCTCCCTGGTACGTTCGTAATGATCGCCTGCACTTAGACTTAAAACTGCCCACCATCCAGCAGTGCTTGAAACGCGCCTCCAAGCGCTTCTTTGACTCTGCCCCGAACCACCCGAATCCTCTGGTGGTATCGGCCGCCCGATACACCCCCTCTCAGATTAGCAAAATTCGCCGCCCGAGGCATGCTTTAAATACTCCCGATGATGCTATCACCTTACTGCAAGAGAGCAGCAGGGAGACCAGCACTCTGCGTAGGTACAAACACAGACCGGCGCCATTCCGACCTCGCCGACGAGGCCCGTCGCGACGTCCCCATCACGACCCGAGTCCGCCGCCGCGTATGACTCAGTCCCCTAACCGACCCTTGCTCGAGCCAGCCCGCGCTGAGCCTGTAGATTTAAATATGTCCCTAAATCATATTAATCCGATCCAGCTAGTAGCCCCTCCCTCTAGTTGTCCTCCCCCCAGCGACGCCCTAAGCCGAGGTCCGTACCCCAGTAGGGGGTGCCCTTAGCGTGTGGTCGCTTAGTTTGTAGTTTTTATTTAGTTTTAAGCCTGGCTGGAGGCATTTGTAAGTCCTCACCAGATGTCCGGTTAAGCAGTGACGGCTGTTAGAAGCCAACTGCGAGAGGCCCTTCAAAAAAAAAAAAAAAAAAAAAAAAAAAAAATGAATCTTCGTGCCCACTGCTCAGTCAGCAAGAGATCATCGAGCTAGCAACACCTGCTAGTAGAACTTAGGCGGCGGTTCTATTGTATCGGAATTGTTAGGAATAAAGACTTAGAAAAAGTTTAATTAAGTGATAGGAAAGTTTCCTAGTTATAGTTTGTTATAAGAAGTGATAGGTTAAGGTACTTGATGCAGAACTTGTAAATATATATGGCAAGTGCCTTTCAACAATTCGTATTTTATTTGTGAAACCCCAGCTGTCCTCTACAGCTGGTTTTTCTGGTCCATCGAGTGCCGGATAATCACCAGGCATTCAAGACAGGCGTTCAAGACAGGCGTTCAAGACAGGCGTTCAAAACAGGCGCTCAAGAAAGGTGCTCAAGCCAGGCGTTCAAAACAGGCGTTCAAGCTAGGCGCTCAAGCCAGGTGCTCAAGCTAGGCGCTCAAGCCAGGTGCTCAAGAGTCAAGACGTCGTGTCAAGAGTCTTAAAACGTGTCTGTTTCTTAGCGGGTGGACCGCGGCTCAGTACCCCTACCACCTCACGGTGTCAAACGGTAGGGCCTGAGTTAACGCCGTTCAAGGCGGTGTGGTAATTTTGTGCGATACCACCGGTTCAAGAAGAGTGCCTTTTTCAAGGCGCGAACCGAATAGCACTTCTACGCCGGTAAGGTCGTGTGTGGTGCGAGGGCCAGACTGCAGGCACCGCCGAAGGAGCCGATCATTCCTACCGGTTCCTAAGCACCTCGTAGGACACACGACTCCTCTGCTGGGTAGATCCTTCCCCTTCCACTCCTGCACGCATCCATCCCTGGCGGAGCGTATCCCGGTTAATCCCGGGCCCTCCAAGAGGATTGTTAGGGACCGTTAGGGGCGTCAAGAGCCGAAGATGCCGTGCACAAGAAGCCAGACGGGGAAGAAAGCAGCGAGGGTGTTCGACGAACCCCCCGCCTCACCAACCGCACCACCGTCCACATCCGCGCCACCGTCCGCGTCCGCGCAACCATCCGCGTCCGCGCAACCGTCTACGTCCGCGTCCGCGATCGCGTCCGCTCCTACTGTCGCAAGGCCGCGCGCGCCGCTTGAATCGAACCCGCACGCGCCGCTGGAACCGAACCCGCGAACCGCGTCCGTAATACACGCACAGAGTAGGATAGACGTAGATAGAACTAGAATCGCGCCGCGACCCGCCGCGATTACGACCGCCGCCACCGCTGCAGTTCCGGGCACCACTGCAGCGGTTGCAACCGATGTTAGGGAAGAAAGAAGATCGAGAGCGCCGTCCGTACGTTCGCTCAGATCAACTGCAAGCGCTAACGCTCGTATTAGGCAAGCAGAATTCGAGGCCCAAGAGCGATTAGCTGACATTCAGCGGCGTGAGCTGCAGCTCGAGGCTGCGCTCATAAAGCAGCGTTTAGCGATGGACGTTGCCACGATTCGCGAAGAAACGGATCGCGACACCGTCATCGCTCACGAAGCCGTTGAAGTCGAGCATAGAATAGTCGATTGGTTGAAGGACGCTCAGTTAAGGGGGGAGGAGCCCCCGCTAATGTCGTTTGAGGAATCGTCTGCGTTGCGAGTATCGGCCCCGTGCGAACCACGGGGGGAGCCTACCGAACTCGAACGACAGCGGCTCAACGACACGGCAAACCCACGCGTTCTAGAGCGGCAACGATCGCAACATTCTTTCTTCCAATACCCGCCGCAAGAAACGGCAAGAGGAGTTACCATTGAAACTCCGCGCCGTCCTAGGTCACCCACGCCGGCGCGATCAAAAGATCGTGGAATAGACAGACTGGCCGAGGCCATAGAACGAATGGCTCGGCGACGCCCGCCACCTAGACAGGCTCAAGAGCTGCCTAGTTTTAGCGGTGCGCCGAACGAATGGCTGCTATTCAGAACGGCAATGCGTGACTCTACGCGAATGTACGAGTTCACGCAAGCGGAGAACTTAGCGCGACTTAGGACGTGCTTGAAGGGCGAGGCACGCGAAGCAGTCTCTGCCTTACTGTATACGGCCGCAGATCCCGCGGTGATTATGCAAACACTCGAACAGTGTTACGGCCGGCCGGAGGTTATAATCGATAAAGCGTTAGACGATATCAAACGACTACCGCGCCCCGGGCCGACCGCTAGCGAACTGAACGCGTTCGCTATTAAACTGCAAAACATTGTTAGCATATTATCGTGCGTCGATAATAGAGGGTACCTACAGAACCCTATGTTGGCTCGCCAAGTAACCGAGAAGCTAAGTCCTCACGTTAGAGCGAGATGGTGCGATTACGCTGAAGAGTACAGCGACCGCAGCGAACCTGAGGTCGTGACTCTATCCCGCTTCTTGATGCGGGAAGCGGATCGCGCCATACGATTTGCTTACTCAACTACGCAGAGCGCAACGAAAGAGCCAACACGAACTATGGCAGCCGCTAAGGCAAGCAACTCGCCGAAGACTTTGAACTATAAAGGCAAGCGAGGAGCAGCTGCATACACTGCAACAGACGCAAAGAAGGTGTGTCTCTGTTGCGAGGCCGATCACGATACGGTCAAGTGTACGAAATTGGAAGCGATGACGATCCCGAAGAGATGGGAGTGGGCGAAGAAAGCGCATGTTTGCTTTCAATGTTTGAATATACGTCATCGCCGAGCCAACTGTACCGCAAAGAAATGCGGCGTTGGTGAATGCCGTCACCCACATCACGCGTTATTACACGGTTCAGAACGAGCAACCGCTGGAAGCGCTACGATGAGTGGTTCAGAACGAGCAACCACGGGAGGCGAATCGAACGAGACGACCACAGAATGTACGCATACTGTGACGTCACCGGGAGCAGTACTGCTGAAGGTGTGTCCGGTCACAATACGGGGGCCGGACGGGCTGGAAATAGAGACACACGCTCTACTCGACGAAGGTTCCACGATTACTCTGATCGACGAGGATATCGCGAAGGCTGTGAACGCGCGCGGGCCGCAACAAGGATTGTTGTTGCATGGGTTAACGGCGTCACAGCGGGAACCCGAGAGTGAGAACGTGGATTTGGAGATAAAGGGAATACGAACTAACTTCCACCAAATCAAGGCGCGAACCGTCAAGTCTCTCAATATTACCAGTCAAACCGTCGCAGCGGATTGTTTGAACTATGAACATATGAAACTGCTACCGCGGAACGAGGTCTGCTATGAAGAAGCGAGACCGCGGATACTGATAGGCGCAGACTATTGGCACCTCATCGTATCCCGCAGACTCCTGACCGGAGGTATGAACGAACCGGCCGCGTCACTAACCCAGTTAGGATGGGTAGTGCACGGTACGGTGCCACGAATTATTGTGGCCACGAAAGAGCCGCTAGGTGGCGCCACCGTACTACATGTACGTGCGCCTCAGGATAAAAATAGATTTCGTTACGATGAAGATTTAAACGAGCTTGTGAAAAATCATTTCGCAATCGATGCGCTCGGAATAGCGCAGAGCTGCAAACCCGTGAAGGAAGACGAACGTGCCAAGCGAATATTCAACGAAACGGCGCGACTAGTCGACGGGCATTACGAAGTCGGTCTGCCTTGGAGTGCGGATGATACACGATTACCGCCGAGCTATGAAATGGCGGCACGAAGGCTACGATCTATAGAACGTAAGATGGATCGCGACTCGGAGTTCAAACAAGCGTACACATCGCAAGTAAATAACCTGATCGAGAAAGGTTACGCCGCACCGGTCGAAGACAACGCCGAGAGCCCGATTGATTGGTACCTGCCTCATTTCGCGGTGACCAATCCCAACAAACCGGGCAAGATACGACTTGTATTCGACGCAGCAGCAGTCATAGGCGGGCGATGTCTGAACGACTCGCTACTCGCCGGGCCTGATTTGCTACGTACGCTGTACGGAATGTTGTTCCGCTTTAGAGAGAAGCCGATCGCTGTAACAGCCGATATTCGTGAGATGTTCTTACGTATCAAGATTCGACCCGAGGACCGAGCAGCGCAACAGTTTTTGTGGAGGGGCGACGAACGAAAGCGTCCGCCACAGAAGTACGTAATGAAATCAATGATATTTGGAGCACGAAGCTCTCCCTTCCTAGCGCACAGCGTCAGAAATAGAAACGCTGAGGAATGCAGAGAGGCGCACCCGCGCGCCCTCTATGCAATAACAATGAACCACTATATGGATGATTGGGTCGACAGCTTCGACAATGAAGAGATCGCAGCGTTGACAATCAAAGATGTGCAGCGAGTACACGAACGAGCCGGCTTCGAACTCGCCGGGTGGAACTCGAATCGTCTGCACTTGCTCAACCATATACTGGAATCGGATAAAGCTACGGCTCCGAAGGAACTAGGTGCGAACGCACACCCGTACGGGAAGACACTAGGAATGATGTGGCTACCGGACACTGATGAGTTTGCGTTCAACACTGCTATGCCGCGCGTACCGAGCGACGTGCGCAACGGACATAGAACACCCACCAAACGAGAAATGCTAGGAGCAGTTATGTCGATCTTTGATCCGTTAAGTCTGCTGAGCCCGTTTACGATCACGGCAAAGATCTCGCTGCAGGAGCTGTGGCGCAAGCAAATCGGCTGGGACGAGCAACTACCCGCCGAAGAGGCTATCGCGTTTCTCGAATGGATAAATGGTCTGACGAGCGTGGCGGGCTTGCGAGTCCCCCGATGCTATGCGGCCGATCAGACCGAGGAGAGATCTTTGCACGTGTTCACAGACGCGAGCGAACAAGCCTACGCTGCGGCAGCGTACTGGCGCCTGAAGAAAAATGATAGCAATGTTGACGTTGTGCTAATCGCAGGTAAAGCGAAAGTTGCACCGATGAAAGCACAGAGTATTCCGCGAATGGAATTACAAGCGTGCCTTATAGGCGCTCGTCTCGCCGCAGAAATATTGAAGGAGCACAGATGGGAAGCAGAGGTAACCTATTGGAGTGATTCGAAAACTGCGTTACACTGGATAAGAAACGATTCAGCTAGGTACACGCCTTACGTTGCACATCGCCTGAGCGAGATATCGGAATTAACCAGCGCTGAACGATGGCGTTGGGTACCGACCGCTTTGAACGTGGCCGATGACGCAACCAGACACGGTAGAACACGCCTGACGCAACAGGACAGGTGGTACACCGGGCCGGCTTTTCTACGCGAACCGGAGGAGAGTTGGCCGGTTGAAGAAAGCCAAAGTTGCGAAGACGTACAGGAAACGATAGCTCACGTAAAGGTCACAGAGAACCTCATCGATATGAATCGCTTCTCATCGTATCTACGGATGCTGCGCACTACGGCGAACGTATTGTTGTTCATCGATAAATGCCGTAAACGCGCGACTTCAATGGAATTACGTCACATGGATGAGGCAGAACTAGTGCTCATTCGTCAAGCGCAGCGAGATAGCTTTCATCAAGACATAGAGCGACTCGCGTCAAAGAAGAACCTAGAGAGGGCGAGCCGGCTACTGAAGCTCGACCCTGTGTATGATTCCGATCGAATCCTGAAACTGAACGGTCGAATAGACACTGCAAACGTGTCTGAGTACAGGAAACGTCCGCCGATATTAGACGGAAAACATCGCTTAACGCGCCTTCTAATAAAACGCGAGCACGACGCGCATGCGCACCTCGGTCGTGAAAACGTAGTGAATAATCTACGTCAGAGGTATTGGATATTGCGACTGCGACCGACTGTACGTTCAGTGTTGAATGAATGTTTATTGTGCAAGCTCAGGAGAGCGGCACCGACGATACCGGTGAAAGGTAATTTACCGGTCGAACGTCTCGATGCGTACTGCCGACCCTTTACACGTTGTGGGGTTGATTGTTTCGGACCAATGACAGTCACAATAGGCAGGCGCAGAGAAAAACGATGGGGCATGCTATTCACATGTCTCGTCACTAGAGCGGTTCACGTGGAACTGTTAGCTGGACTTAGCACTGATAGTGCCATAATGGCAATCAGGCGAATGGCTTCGCGCCGTGGGTGGCCTAAGACAATATTATCCGATAACGGAACGAACTTCCGCGGCGCTGATATTGAAATGCGTAACGCATATAAGGAATGGTCATCCGAACTGAAGGACTACGCCCTAGTGAAAGGGGTAGAATGGAAATTTATCGATCCCGGTGCGCCCAATCAGGGGGGCGCTTGGGAACGCTTGATTAAGAGCGTAAAGTGTGCTCTAGCCGTCGTGCTCAAAGAGCGAGCACCGCGGGAAGAGGTACTGGCTACGCTATTAGCCGAAGTAGAGTACACAATTAACTCGCGTCCGCTTACACACGTATCTGTGAGTCCCGAAGACTCTGAAGCGTTAACACCGAACCATTTTCTGATAGGGTCAGCAGTAGGGTTACCGGTCACCGGAGCTTGTGACGTAGCAGACAAACGCTCCTGGCGAATAGCGCAAGCGTTAGCTGATCGCTTTTGGGCTCGATGGTTGAACGAATACTTACCAACGTTAACTCCGCGCGGTGACGTCAGAACGATGACGGATAGAGTAAAGATAGGTGACGTAGTCATTATCGCCGACGGGTTATTACCGCGTAATGTATGGCCACGGGGTCAAGTTGAGCGCGTTATTCCCGGGCCGGACGGTGTAGTGCGAAGTGTGGAGGTGCGGACGCGGGGGGGCGTCTACAGAAGACCAGTGAGGCGCCTCATTGTCCTTGCTACTGAAGAGGAGGCTCGCGAGCTACGCCGAGGGGAGACTGTTGCGGACAGCGGCCCCTCTGCTGGTCCCGCGACGCCGTGAAGATGAAGCCGTCAACCTCTCGTAGCAAACTAACAAGTCAACGTTGGAATTGTGCCCTCTCATTGGCTGGCGGCACAATTCCGGCGCTGGCCTTTGATTGGTTCACAGATTATTGGTGCGGGGGCATACCCCGCCCCTGCAGAGCTGCCACCGCGACCTGCCGCCGAGCGGCGACTGCCAGCGCTGACGTTCGCAGCATCACCCACAACTTGCACCGTGGAAGAAATGTACCTAAGTGCGGCGCCCTGATGAATCTTCGTGCCCACTGCTCAGTCAGCAAGAGATCATCGAGCTAGCAACACCTGCTAGTAGAACTTAGGCGGCGGTTCTATTGTATCGGAATTGTTAGGAATAAAGACTTAGAAAAAGTTTAATTAAGTGATAGGAAAGTTTCCTAGTTATAGTTTGTTATAAGAAGTGATAGGTTAAGGTACTTGATGCAGAACTTGTAAATATATATGGCAAGTGCCTTTCAACAATTCGTATTTTATTTGTGAAACCCCAGCTGTCCTCTACAAGTCTAGTATTACCTATATAAAATTATATTTTTTTACACGATCTACATATTTACGCGGGCGAAGCCGCGGGCGGAAGCTAATAAATCTTAAAACCCATTTCCACTTTGTTGAAATAATGAACGCAGCCCTCTAACATAAATAGTGTATTGTGTGAACGCGCCTAATACATCATGGATTATATAGATGTCGCTACTGTGCACTTCCCTGTTCCGTTCGTTGATTAAATGGTTGTCATTACCACGCTCCGTATTTCATTTCTCTTACTAGCTATTCTAATCAATCCACCATACCACTTAAGTTCTCATCAGGTTATGGGCCCAGCACGCTTCCACTGCGCCAACTCTGCTTCACACCACTATACGACTCTATTATAACTTGCAGCAAAATATTTTCCTAACTAATGCACTTAGCAACTCAGTACCAAGAATTTATGGAACCAACTACGAGTATATGAAATCTCTCTTCCACATTCCCTTTGCTAGGACTAATTATGGTGCTAACACATTTATAAATAGATCTTGTCGTTCATACAACAAAATAATGGCTACGAATGAATGCGATTGTATGGATATGTTTCACCTTTCCCTCCCAAAGTTCAGGAAGTCTGTTCAAGATATTCTTGCAACAAAATTATGATTTGTTACTTATATATTGTTGTTCTTCTCATAGTTTAACCATTTAGATATATATTTTCTTTTGATAACGTCCGTCCTAACCTTCAAAATTGTATTAGTAATATGTGGAAACTGTTTTTGGATGATGTTTTGCTAATTTGTACTATCTTTTGATTATACTGTATCTGTTTGTTTCCCAAATAAAAAAAAATTGCCAAGCAATTTCCACATAAAACAGTAACAGATGAACTGCAGTTCTTTCATTTAATTAATGCTAGTTCTTTGAATAAGCTGCAAATAAAACTTCATTTAAAGGTAAGGAAGCTAGCTTCGTGTTATATTATCTTGGTAGCAGGGTTGTTACTGTAAAACAATTGAAAGTTCAGGTTCTTGTTTTTGTTCGAAATGGCCGCTGTTTTAGCCAGGGCTCTTTCAATTTAGAATTTTAGACGTTTGTTCCCTAAATTAATGTCTAAATTGAAAGATCCCTAACAGTTCTTATAACGTTTTTTGAAACAATTTATCATAAATCTTTTTACGTCAGCAACATATTAATACAGATCTGCTGTCAGTGTACACTAAGTAATATCAAAATGAATAACAGCAGATACAGTCTAACGATGACGGATGAGGTTTCTGAAAAGCAAAAAAATCCTCGCGAAAAAATATTCTGAATTTTTTCCAGTCTTTTAACACCACCTTTTAAAAAGGATCGTGACAAATCGATGTGCTGTCAATGACTTTGACATTCGCAGGGTTTGAGAAGAAAATCCGCGTATCAAAATTCCGCGCGCGAACGGAGACGTCGAGACTCATCACATGTAAATCAAACAAATCCTTCGATCAATGACAAACACACATTTGAATTTGGACTCCGAAAACTTGCTGAAGATGTGACGTGCATAAAAAATTATGATTATGAGGTTTCTGATGTAGGTTTATATTTTACGAGGAACCTCAATCAAGAAGGGTTGGGGCCGTCCGGAAACTGGATTAAATTGCATGTGTTATTTTGCATTGTGACTGGCTGTCGAGACCACGGATTTAGATTAGGCTAGATACCGCATATTCGCATATATAGAGCAGTGATAGCCTAGTGGTTTAACCATGTGCCTCCCACGGCGAATGGTTCGAGTTCGATTCCGAGGCACGCACCGCTGACTTTTCGAAGTCATGTGCGTATTAGAAATTAATTATCACTTGCTTTAACGGTGAAGGAAAACATCGTGAGGAAACCGGCATGTCCTAGAACCAAAAATTCGAAGACATGAGACGTCCACCAACCCGCACTGGGCCCGCGTGGCGGACTACGGCCCACTCCCTCTCACAGAGGAGGCCTGTGTCCCAGCAGTGGGAACATTATAGGCCGATTATGCATATGCTTATGCCGCATATTCACTAAATAGTATGAAAACAATCGTGCAAATTTTTCCTAACTATTATGCTGCCACGCAAGTCATTAAAAAGCCTTGGGCAATAAGTTTCTATAGTCATAATTGATACAATTTGGCATTTGTATGTCTTCAACGACACTATTTGTCAAGTTTCACCGGCGCGTTTGAAAGTAAAGTCAAGTAGAAATTCGGCAAGTAAGCGCATGGCACTAACTTTCGGGCACGCTGGGTCGGACGGTTTGCGGTATCTAGTCCACTCTATATCTGTGGTCGAGACTTTTGGCGTGTGGTCTGCATATCCTTACTTTGGAAGATTGATGATATGTGGTAGCTTACTGTTTTAATTTCAAGAATGATAAATTGTATGTGTGGAACACACGAGTGCTTAGCAGAAGTACTCACTGTGGGTATTACAAATGGAGGAAAAGGGGAAATACATTGTGGAGCACTTGTTACGATTAATGTACCATAATGTTAGCTTGGTAATATCTTGCATTAAATGGACCAGAGCTATGTGTTTAGTTGTATCTACATACTTTTATCAGTATTTATTTTTCATTGAAAACAGGTAGGTACGTTTGCTGAATTCGATATTGCAAAGGCATCCCAATATTAATAAACTTTTTTCAATATCCGGGAAAAAATAATCAAATTGACATACAATAACATTGAAATTCTGCCTACTAGATACCAGTAGTTTACAAAGAGAATTAAACAAGCAGATTCGAAATTTTATCATGCATTCATGAACTATTTTCTAAAATGCCAATGTTAACTGTACCACAGATAAACATTTTATTTGAATCACGCGCAAACTTAGTTCACTACGTGTCCATAATCTTACGTCACCCGCGGGACATAGGTAACTAATTAAGTTAGGTCTAGACCCAGACCGAGTTAGTAAATCTAACTAGATTGTGAACAACACAAACCAAGAGATAAATGCATTAGTGGTAATAAAGTTAACAAGAGCGAAGTATTTTAACTGACAGTTTGTTGCTGTGTAATGCCGATGAAGTTATCAAGTTACCACGTATACAACATGGCATTACCAATAGGTAATGCCATGTTGTATACGTGATAAATGTGCCGTGACTAAAATATGAAATGTTCTAATAAGAACATTTCATATTTTAGTCACGGCACATTTTTTGTAATATTTAAAAATATCATGTAAATTCAGTTTTTAATCTCAGATACTGATTTGAGAGATGCAAATGTCAAAATCCAAAACGTATAGAGGTATTAGTAGAGTAAATTAAGCTGCTTCAATTAATGCATAAGCATAGCATAATCGGCCTATAATGTTCCCACTGCTGGGACACAGGCCTCCTCTGTGAGAGGGAGTGGGCCGTAGTCCACCTCGCGGGCCCAGTGCGGGTTGGTAGACGTCACATGTCTCCGAATTTTTGGTTCTAGGACATGCCGGTTTCCTCACGATGTTTTCCTTCACCGTTAAAGCAAGTGATAATTAATTTCTAATACGCACATGACTTCGAAAAGTCAGCGGTGCCTGCCTCGGGATCGAACTCGAACCATTCGCCGTGGGAGGCACATGGTTAATCCACTAGGCTATCACTGCAATCTATTATCAATTAATGCAATTAAAACAAACGTTCGATTTAATTATTTCTATTATAGTAGAATATGTTCTGATAAGAAAAAAAAGCCCAATTGTTTTTGAAGATTGACATTTGCATGTGTCAAATCAGTATCTGAAATTAAATACCGTCCAAGTGGGTGTCGTATTCGCGCACCGAGGGTTCCGTATCATTTTTAACGTATAAAGTGAAAAAATCCGGACCGCATAACTAAGTTTTTTTGTGAAGGAATTTTGATGATTTTGAAAAAACTGTACTAGTTAGGAACATCGTTTTATTTTTGGTGCCATATTTGGGTCAATTCCTATCAACCCTAATTATTTCAGATTTTTCGCCCCGCAAACTTCGGAGATAAGGGGGGGGAATGGTATTTTTTTGGACATTTTTATCATATGTCGAAAACTGTGAGACATAAAATAAAATAAAAATATATTTTGAAATATGCAGATCAAGCCCTTTCATATGATATGTCACTTGACCTAGTAACCCCACTTTGAAATTTTGGACCCCCACTCCGGCCCCTTTTGCAATGAAAATAAAAATATTTTATGACTTTTTTCATTTGCATTAAAGTTGAACAAGCATTCTTTATAACTGTTCAAAATTTCAAGTCGATAGCATAAGTAGTTGCTGAAATAAGCAGGTGTGACAGACAGACAGACAGACAGACGAAGTCGCACCATAAGGGTTCCTTTTTTACCATTTTGGTACGGAACCCTAAAAACGGACTTTAGGTCTTCGGACGGACTTTAAATTCAAATTAAGGTCAAATACCGGCGAATATAGTGCATTCTGTATAGATCGTTATTTTAACAGAAATAATAATATTATCAACTTCAGTACGTAAATCTTGTTAGTCTTTAATCTTAGTTATTTCATGAAAAGGCCATTTATCCACACCACATAACAAAAGTTCGTTCAAAAGGTATCCACCTATCCTAATTATGTTGTTTTTGCCAGCGGTGATGTCAGCAAAAAGACTGGCTTATTTTGGGCGTAGCGAAGCCGTTTTAGATCAATCTAAATTCTATTTTGAGCGACATTTAAACAGACATATCACTTCGTCCGTCGCATTTGAAAAACACAATTGATTTTGACCTTCAGGGGGCTTCTCGACACATAAACGTAATTATATCGTCGGCATAGAGGAAAAACTAAATAACATTTTTTTTCTAGTTACGATAAAAACGCGATGTACTCGTTTTTTTTTAAATCATTTGGCGTAATTATTAAATGGGAGATTTACCAACGATTAAGTTATCTCCCATTTAGGCAACAGTAAGCATTCGGTAGAATCGAGCATTGCTCTGAGTTTCTTTAAAGGATAAGATCTAGAAGAGCGGGGAGCACTGATAGCCTAATAGTAAAGGCCCGACTTAAAAGACTTTATGCAATTTGTTTCATTACCACTGTTCTAAAAACGGTGAAGGAAAACATCTTGAGGAAACGACTGTCCTAGAACCAAAAATTCGAAGACGCATGACGTCCACCAACTCGCACTGGGCCCGCGTGGTGGACTACGGCCTACTGCCTCTCAGAAAGAGGAGGCCTAAGCCAGTGGGGACAGTTTAGGCTGATTATGCTATGCTATAAGCTCAGATCATAGAAACAAGGAGATGTGCCAAGGCGCTATCGAGCTTGATGCCTGATCTTGAGCAAATTGCTCATATTAAAAACGTACGCGCTGGCGACGAACCGATCTTTTTATTCTCAAGGAGAGCTTGTAATTGTGTCGAAAATTGTTCTAAAAGTAGGGACAGTTGTTCCTGTACTAATTTGCTATGATGGCATAATATATCTCCTTGTTTCTATGATCTGAGGTAGTGACCTATATTTAGCAGTGGACTGCGATAGATCGAGTTGATAATTTTTGTTGCGCAAAATACTTAAAGATTTAACAACAAAACTCACTGTAGAATTGACCGCAACGTAAACATTATTACGAGCTATTCCATCAAGAAATAAGATTCTGCTCGAACTGTACAATCTAATTTATTTGAAGCCTATTGAGGTTTGACATAAAGTTCACAAACGTTCACCGCAGTTATAAAGTTAGATTTTGTTTGTCTTCTCTGTTACAGATGGCCTTTCCTTTCCCGACCTTCTACAATTCAATTATTTCAAGAATAAGTTTATTTCAAATGGTGGATCTATTGAATTCATTTGTTAATAATGAATTGATATTATTTTATACCGTAAAGGTGAACGTCCATTTGTCTGACCAGGCCGTAAGGCACGCACGGCACGCAACGGATTTTGGTTGGTTAGATGAAATGTGACTTAGATTTCAGACACATTTATTTTCATATCATTCTGTTGGAATGAACCAAAGACACAGCTTGACCTATTCGTAGTTTAGATAGTAAATAAAAGCTAAAGGTCACACGTGTCGCAAACACAATTTTCTAAATGTGGAAGTTTATAATAATAAAGCAAAAGTTGTATTCTGTATTATAAAATCCTTGTGGTATGAGTACTCACAATGAAGTATAGAATAATACGTATACATTATAGGCTTTTATGACGCAGTTAAGCCTGATAAAGAGCCTTCTATAAATACGGCATTGTCTTGCCTTGAGTACAAGGTCCGTCTCATGTCAAGAATCTTAGGACACTTTAGATGATGTAACAAACCATTAAGACATTTCATGTGTTGTAACAAGCCAGTATACATCGACGCTTCTATTTAAGGCGCTACTAAGTGCCAGCGGCCTTGAGTGATTTGGGCGGTATAGCTTGAGTGTTCTGCGCTGAGCTCACGCAACGCGACATACGTCCACCGAGCAATACGACTCGCCTATCAAGGAGCGCGCTGTGCCGAATTAGAGGTATTAATACTTTTTAGTAACGAATATTTGATTAAAAAAAAACTTTTTTAACAAAAAATAACCGACTTCAAAAATCCACTACAAAGAAAATAATAATTTTGGTTTCGGAAGTCGGTGGCTTTGGTTTTTGTTTGCTTTTTTTTGCCACCGACTTCCGAAACCAAAATTATTATTTTCTTTGTAGTGGATTTTTGAAGTCGGTTATTTTTTGTTAAAAAAGTTTTTTTTTTCCCCTTTTTAGTTCTTTATCCCGTGTTAGATTACTTTCACGAATTCGTTCAACAGTAAATCTTCTACGGAGTATGTACATTTATGCCTATAACTTTGTATATAGGAATGATTACATAATGTATTATATACTAAAACCTTCCTGAAAGTATGTAGATTACGTTAGTGAAAACTCCATCCAAATCGAATCAGTAGTTTTTGAGAAAATCGCGCACATACAAACATACATACATACATACATACATACATACATACTTACATACATACATACTTACATACATACATACATACATACATACATACGGGACGAATACAGAACCTCCTTTTTTGAAGTCGGTTAATAAAAAAAAACTCTAATTAAAAGTTAGATAGTTAAATTACCTTTAAAATGGTGAAGGTTTTGTAAAATTACGCTCAATAGTTTTCGCGCGATCTTCACTTTTTTGAACGCGTTAGACCTACGTTTACAAATTAATTACACGACATAGATAAACGTAATCTAAAATATACTTTAATCAAATGATTAAGAAAATGCTCTAGTTTATTTTTTTCAAATCATTAACACAGTACAACGTCGTCGAGTCGACGTTGAAGTACCTAGGACTCGTCCTCGACAGCCGGTGGAACTTCGTTGAGCACTTCCGACGTCTGGCTCCCAAATTGGAACGGGCAGGGGCTGCCTTCAAACGGCTCTTGCCCAGCCTGAGGGGGCCAAACGCCTCCTGCCGGAGGCTCTACGCGGGGGTCGTGCGGTCCATGGCCCTTTACGGGGCCCCGGTGTGGGCGCGTTCTTTGGGGCGGCGAGCCGCCCACTATCTTAACGCGCCCCAAAAGGTGGTAGCCGTGAGGCTGGTCCGTGGATACCGCACGATCTCCGGCGAGGCGGCGAGCCTCCTTGCCGGATTGCCGCCATGGGATCTGGAGGCGATAGTCCTCGCGCGCCTGTGGGACTGGCGCGCGGAGGTACTACGCCGGGGGGAAACTCCGCTGCCGCGGCAAATCGTCGCTCAGCGGACAGACCTCCGGCGCGATCTCATGGCGACATGGAGAGAGCGACTGTCGCAGCCCCGTGCAGGGCACGCCACAATAGTGGCGATAGTGCCCCTCTTTGAGGAGTGGCTAGAGAGGCGCCACGGCGCCCTCACCTTCCGCCTGACGCAGATCCTCACCGGACATGGGTGTTTCGGGAGGTTCCTGCATCGAATCGGGCGGGAGGAAACGCCCGGGTGCCACCACTGCGTGGATCGACCGGAGGACACGGCGGAGCACACTGTAGAGGTGTGCCCCGCTTGGGCGGAGCACCGCCGTGTCCTCGTAACGGAGATCGGCGGCGGCGACCTCTCGCGCCCGGCCCTGGTTCAAGCCATGGTCCGGGGCGAGAGGGAATGGGAAGCCGTCACCTCCTTCTGCGAAGCAGTCATGCTAGCGAAGGAGGTGGCGGGGCGTGAGAGGGAGAGAGCCTCACGTCCCAGCCGCCGCGGCGGTGGACGCCCCGGGCGTCGGGGGTCACTTGATGGCCCCCGGCCACCGTAGGCGCGGGCCTGTGGACGGTGAGTTGGGCATGTTCACCGTCCGTCCGTCTCATGACGACAGGCCGTGTCGACGGCGCGTTCGTGTTCCACGCGCGCCTCAAAGAGAGTCAGCAACAGCGTAGGGGCCCGCAAGGGCCGAAGCCTGCCAGGGCTGCGGGACTGTTCGAAAGAGACACCGCAGCCCTGGAATGTAACGGGCAACGAAGGAACATGGATGGGTTTTAGTCAGTACAAGTTTGACACTCCCTTCCGCTCCGCCCAGAGCGGAGGGGGTCATTTGATGATTTCCCATCCAAAAAAAAAAAAAAAGTACTTAGTGTTAATGATTTGAAAAAAATAAACTAGATCATTTTATTTTCTAAAGATTTTAAACTAAAGATCACGTCTAAACTAGTAATCTGCGTATATCTGCGCCTTAAAAAGGAATATTAGTAAAACCAAAATTATGGTAATGCGTTACATAAATACACAGGGTGACGCGGAAAACATATAAGCCGGCAACCCCATATTCTGTTGTGCATTATTAATCATTACAACAACGTTCATTAAAGTTTTGTACCTTTGCTTTCAACATGCAACATTAAAATATTATTCGTATTTTGTAAGACAAAAACAAAATTACATATTTTCATTTGAGATATAACTATGGTGACCTTCCAGAATAATTAATAGTGTACAAAATAATACGAGGTTTTCGGCTTAACATATAATATGTTTCCGCGTCTTATTTGAAAATTTGTTCAGTACAAGACAGGAGCACTGCAGATGGCATCGCACTTGAGCTCACGACGTCGCTTACATTCCGTTGCTCCATTTTTGAAGTAAAATCTTACCTCAGTTAAGACCACTCTCTCAGAGTCCTGCCTTTTAAAATATATCACCAAATTCTTTTATACGAAATCAAATACAGCGGCTTTTGGAGCTGGAACTGACAAAAGGCAAACGTAGACGCCGATACCAAGCGCTGAAAGGAAAAATCGTTAGCTCAACAATGGAGTGGAGAAATTAAAATAATTTCCAGCACAACAGGTCGCTTGAGCCGTAAATAGATCGTGTAATTTGTTTGATAAATGGGTTCGAACTCAGGCTTTATGTTTGATGAATGATTTTGATACTACAGGTGTTTTGATATATTATGTCGACATGTCAGAGGTATGAGGCAATCTTTTAAGGAAAAATAATCTAAGAGAAAGAATATCAGGTGAACACACACATATGTAATTTAATGGGGAATGCGTGTTCAGTGAACACTGTGTTAATGATGTAGTGGTGAATGCGTGAGTGGATTCGGCTTTAAATACCGTATGGTTTTAATTAGTAAGATTTGAGTCCAACATAACCCTTCTTCTCTTCCAGGCGAAAGAATCTATACCGGATTTCCACTTGATTTAGAGGGTAACATTGATGATGACGCCATAAAAATAAAAATCGCTGCAGTATTTGAACCAAAAGGTGTATTCATTGCAAGATGTGATGACGAAAATAAAACGTTACCAAAGTACCTAAACATAAAATTTAAACAATTCAGGTTATGCTTTTCCATTTCACTGACTTCAGCTGGTAACGTCAGCTTTTCAACGAAAACGGCTATAGGTTTCCAATAAAATAAATAGCACGCTGGTGGTTTTACCTGTAAAATCAGCTTTTACGAACTAAGAGCTATATTCATTTCAAAATCGATAAGAGCTAAGCACGAGTCTAAGTCCTTTTTCTGCAGCTTTTTTGCAGACGGCTTGGGTCGAGTACTGTAGCCACGTTGAAGGATTTAATTATTATTTCTACGTTAAGGCGATTCGCACACCGCACCGCATCACGCAGCGTAGCGCGGGAGTTTGCGATCTTCCGTTGTTTGCAAGTACTAGTAGTACTACGCGTAGTGCAACACACTGAAAACGCATTCACGCGCGGGGCTTTTGTTCTGTCGCCACGCGCCCCACAGCGTAGCGCGGGGCGGTGTGTGATTCGCCTAAATGATGCGGGCGTGCTGGGTTCAGTGGTTAGAGCAACGCTACGGTGCGACAGAAGTCGCGGATTCAAATCCCACTCATGTAAGTTATTTTTAAATCTCTTGCTTTGACATGTTTAAAATTCACAAAAAATGCGATTTTCTTGACTCATTTATACGAATAACATAGATCTTTTTTTCAGCAGAACTTTTTGCATTGTAGGTAACTAATACGTTCACTATGCAAACTAAGGCCTTTGATTAAGTAAATCATGAAATTGTAATGCTTAAACATTACTACATAAACAGTAGTAAGTATTCTACACAATGGTTAAAATAGTAACCAAACAACTTATAATGGATCGGTCTTGAATAGGCTGAGAGTTCAGTTGTTTTTTTAAATTTGGTCGGGCGTGCCTCAAGGTTGTATTTTGGGACCTATTGCGTATTAATTGTAGAACATATTAAAATCAATTCTGCTGCTGCTGAATGATTTTAACATATAGGTGACCAATTAGTGAGCTGTAAAAAGTAAGTGATTATTATTTCCTTACCTCTTGAGGCTCCGAATCGACGAACCAGTCGATAGTTGCTGCTGGCAGCGAGTAGTCTGAGGTGCAGTTGACTAACGCTTGCTCTCCCACTTGTACCAATGTTGGTAGACCCGTTATCAAGGGGTCGTATTCTGGCATCACTGTTGAAAAAAGAGATATAAATTATTCGGTACTAGATAATAATTATGGATCATATAATCTTTGTTACCTAAAAAGTATATAATTTTAAATGAACCTTCTTTGGAATTATGATTCTAGTTAATTAAAACCGGCCAAGTGCGAGTCGCACTCGCGCACCGAGGGTTCCGTATCATTTTTGGACGTATAAAGTGAAAAAAACCGGACCGCATAACTAAGTTTGTTTGTGAAGGAATTTTGATGATTTTGAAAAAACTGTACTAGTTAGGAACTTCGTTTTATTTTTGGTGCCATATTTGGGTCAATTCCTATCAACTGTAATTATTTCAGTTTTTTCGCCCCGTAAACTTCGGAGATAAGGGGGGGGGAATGGTATTTTTTTGGACATATTTAATCATATGTCGAAAACTGTGAGACATAAAATAAAATAAAAATATATTTTGTAATGAGCAGATTAAGCCCTTTCATATTATGATATGTCACTTGACCTAGTAACCCCACTTTAAAATTTTGGACCCCCACTCCGGCCCCTTTTGCAATGAAAATAAAAATATTTTTGGACTTTTTTCATTTGCAATAAAGTTAAACAAGCATTCTTTATAACTGTTCCAAATTTCGATCAAAAGTCGATAGCATAAGTAGTTGCTGAAATAATCAGGTGTGACAGACAGACAGACAGACAGACGAAGTCGCACCATAAGAGATCCATTTACCATTTTGGTACGGAACCCTAAAAACGAAATAAAAGTTGCGTGTCCATTTTCTCATTTTATAACTATGTATAATGTTGCTTTAAAAACAAAGTTATGATACATAGGCAATGTTGTTACTCCATGAACCGCCAAAATTCTATAGAGTATGGGATCCAAACCGATTTCAAATAATACCTGTTTATTGTACCCGTAAGTTACATACGAAGCGAAGGGTATGGCGGAATATTTAAGTAGACGGCTTGTAGGTAAACCCTTCCCTAACTTTTAACTCGACAGTTATTTTATTGTTACGAGCTTAACAAAGGATGTTCGATATATTTTGGGTAAGCTTACGTATTATATTATTTTCATTCAATTATGTTCCCTCATTCGTGTAAAATAACATAAATATCTACATACATTGGGCTTAGTAAAATGTTCTGAATACATTCTTAAAAAAACATTATCATTTGAAAGTGTAAAAAAATAGGTAAAACTATTGCAATAGCCAAATTGCCGTTAGCTATAGAAAAACAAAAAGTTTAGAACGGAACGATTTTTTTAAAAGTATTTTACAAATGCTTTGTTTGCTTTGCGTGCCTACCAGTCGACTAAAATACGTGTTATTTTTTTTTAGAATTATTTATTAATTGCATAGCTTTATTATGCATGTGCAACGTGCTGCTGTAATTAGTCTAGCTATAACAAGAATTACATTTGATTACAGCGCATATCTATCTAAAAAAAAAACCGGACAAGTGCGAGTATGCCTCGCGCCCTAAGGGTTCCGCTAAATGATCATAGATGGCGCTACTGCATACTTCTAGTGGCGTCAACTATGAGCACATGGCTCCACTTATGGTCCGGTGACTGACGGCGGACAACAAAGTGATCCTATAAGGGTTCCGTTTTTCCTTTTGAGGTACGGAACCCTAAAAAACAGTCGGCTTAGGGTACTGGGACGTAGTCTTGCTAAAAAAGTACTGCGACGTAATCATAGCCAAAAAGTTTATTTTAAATTTTTGCCTGTTTGTGCGCGCATCACGCAAAAAATACTGAACGGATTTTGATGTCGTTTTCACACTTCGATAACTTGAAATCCAACTTGAAATCTAAGCCACGTTTCATCCAATAACAAAAAAAAATTAAATTAGCTAGCCAAGTTACAGGAAAACGACCTACGGCTGGCAAAAGATGATTATAATCTTATAAAAAAACGTTTGCGTAAAGACATATTCACACAATACCATCAGTTGCGTCGCCTTTATTCCAAGGAACATTTCCAGTTATATTCGGAAATAATATTTTCCTTCAAAACGTCTTTGTTGAAGGGAAACTACGTCTAAAACGTTAGATTTAATACCATTTCCGAGCCCTGCTTCCCTGGTACCATTAACGTAGATTCTGGCTTCCACTCGATAATCTCCAGTATTGTGGAGCGACGTAATATAGGGCTGCCATACGTCCCGGTACACCGAGACATGTCCCGGTGACCCGGTCAGTAAGTCAGATGTCCCGGTTTGGTAATTAGACATGCATAGTTCCATACACGAAAGAAAACCAAATATCTTCTCAAAATATGCCAATGTCGCTTTATAATCCCGGGCTACAATGCTGTGGAATATTTGTTTTCATTGATTTAATCGCAATGGACTAAATAATGAAAAGGGTGAAAAGGGCTTACTCAAAAAAGTCTGATCTTCAAAAAAATATGAATGCGCAAAGAAAAGTTGCACTGACAACGTGGAGTAAGCCTAAGAAAATTAGGATGTCGTTTTTTGGATGGATTTTTCGAATTTTATTCTCGAGTCCACAATTTTTTTTTATTTCAAACTCCTGGTCGGCGTTTCAGTATTTATGGCAGCCCTAACGTAATACTATCTTGGACTCATAATAATGAGATAATGTTCGGCAAAGCAAATAATATTTTGTCTGTCTGTGGATTGCGTATTGATATAAAATTGCGGTCTTCTTGTCTATTAATATGAGTATTGTTGGTTTAGGCTTCGAGCACGGTTTTTGATCTGATATTGCGTAATATTAGCAGTGTGTCTTTTGTAGTTTATTCTTCGTATTTTATGTAATAGGTGGTTTACTTAGATCATAGAAACAAGGAGACATTTTATCATAGCAAATCAGTACGGGAACCCTGTCGCCACTTTTAAAGCAGTGTGCGTCAAACTACAAACGCTCCTTCCTGTAAGTATAGAGATCTCCCACACATTAAAAATGTTGCACACCCTCAATCTAACACTGTTATTCGTCACTCGTCACTCACACTGTATACAGGGTTATTTGTAAAACACCAGAAACCTCTTAAGAGGTCATTGTACTCATAATTATGAACAACTTTTACTATGGCACAAAACCTGAAATCGCGAAAAAAAAATCAGCTGATCCCTACATTTTGACGAGTTATACGAACATAAATGTAGGGAACAGCTGATATTTTTTTCGCGATTTCAGGTTTTGTGCCATAGTAAAAGTTGTTCATAATGATGAGTACAATGACCTCTTAAGAGGTTTCTGGTGTTTTACAAATAACCCTGTATAAATCATCGATCGCGTTTGGTCCATCAGCGCAAGCCTATCATCGAATAAAAAAAAAAGCAACATGATAAATGATAAATGATATTTATTTTGTAAATAGGCTAAAAATAACACTTTTACACGTTAAAACATTTTTAGGGTTCCATACCAAAATGGTAAAAAAGGAACCCTTATGGTGCGACTTCGTCTGTCTGTCTGTCTGTCTGTCTGTCTGTCACACCTGCTTATTTTTTATTGACATGACATCATGCCATTGTAATGTCGAAACGTCAAGCTCAATAGCGCCTCGGCTCAATTTGGTAGAGGTGCAATCATTATTTTAATTATTTCATCGTCCAAGCAAATCTTTGAACACCATGTGCAAGCGAATCCCAACATTATTTTTTTTATTTACTATGTATATCTATTTTTTTCACTTTTTAGTTTTTTATGTTTATAATTGCGACTAAAATCCGCCATGTTGGCTTTTTTCATGGTCTTTAGAGCCAGTGTCACTTGCGACGTCAATTCGATTCTAATGATAGGTACCTCATAATACGTTAAAATCCGTTTACTCGTTTTGTCTTCAGGAGGTAAAACAGAAACGGAAATACACACATACATACTAGCATACAGGTCAAATACTGTACCCTCCTTTTGGGCTACACAACAGTTGGGTAAAAAAAAGGTACTAGGGCAGCATACTCACCAGCCAGTGTCATATTCGCTGATCGTTTATCAACAGCGAACCGTGGTCCTTCGCTGGAGACCTCACACGTGTACTTAGCAGTCCCTCTCTCAGGCCTGACTGTGATCACACACGCCTCGGGGTCACAGGAACTGTTCGTCACTGCTATCTCCGTGCTGTTGAATGCCCTTGTTTCTAGCTGTGGACAAAATTGGTAATTAGAGAGTGGTAGTGAAAGAAATTGGGTATCTAGCAAAGATTCAAACGTAGATATCACCGGATTTAGTCGCGCAAAAATGTGTAATTATTGAGATGAGCGAGCTCACACATCCCGTGCTGAGTGAGAGAGCTTGAATGTTGAGAGTTGAATGAGAGTGAGCGAGACAAAATTGATACTGAACGAAACACGGAAATGTGACCATATTTTGACACGATAGCATCTATCGATTTTAATCTTTAGAGTCTAGTCAAAAATGTCGTAAAATTAAATAGATGTAAAAACAACTAACATAGCGGGATTGGAAATCGCAACCTGTCTAGTCTAGTCTGTATTGGTCTCCGATAGATGCCACCAACGCTCATAAGAGTATTCGTTAGAGATTTATAATTTTAACTGACGTGACCGGGATGCGGTAGCTCAGTTGGTTAGAGTGACGCCACGGTGCAGCAAAGGCTTGCTCGAGTCACTTGTTTTTAAATCTCATCAATATTAATAATAATAGGAAAAGCACAACATGGCTTTTATAATAAAAAACAAGTTTAAACGGATTAAATCGCGTATATTACAGAGTTTTCCTGACGTTTCGAACACTTTGCAGCGTTCGTGGTCGCAGGACGACTGTAAAGTGTTCGAAACGTCAGGAAAACTGTAATATACGCGATTTAATCCGTTTAAACTTGTTTTTTATTATAATGTGTAATAATCGCGAAAACCTAAGACATTATTATGGCTTTTATAAGTTTAAAATTCATGATAAATATACATTTATTGTAAAAATATGTCATACATATTTCTCTGTAAGAGCCTTTGCAGATGGCCACGAGATACTTCGCCACGAATAGATCATGCCATTTTATTTCCCGCGAGTGTCGTTTGAACAGATAACCCTTTCTCACACTTGAATTTTACGACACGTGCGGGATGACAAAAAGCCAATATATCCTTGTTTGTAAGTACCTACGTAAGCGTAGACGGTTTCGTCTCAAGCTTTATTTGATCCTGATATTATTACGCTAGCTGTGCCTGAGGCTTTGTACACGTGGAGCGATTTTAATATTCCGGGATAATTTGTATCTTTTATATACTTTTCTCAGAACAAAAAATTTCATTATAACTGTTGAAACAAATAGAGAAAATTACTTTTATATTATTAGCAAGGATAAACCCTTAGATCATAGAAAAAAGATATGCCATCATAGCAAATTAGTACGGGAATCACTGTCGCCACTTTTAGAACAGTTTGCGTCACATCATGCGTGGGAGATCTTTATCACAAGAAGCGTTTGTAATTCAAACGCTTCTTGTGATAAAGATCTCCCACGCATTAAAAATTCTGCACACCCTCAATCTAACACTGTTATTTGTCATTCATCAAATTAACACTAAACTAAAACACTGTGTTTATATCATCGATCGGGTTCGATCCGTCGCCAGCGTGCACGCTTTAATTTTGATCAATGTGATCTAAAGCGTCAAGCTCAATAGCGACTTGGCCTATTTCCCTTGTATCTATGATCTGAGGATAAACCGCAGCAAATCATCACTAGTCCACGCTAAAGTGGCGACAAATATAACCGCGGAGTTAAAGACTTTCGCAAAGCGGTACACCTAATTTTAGCACCTTTTCAATACTCGCTACATAGATTATAATAAAATACATCTCGCAGATTACCAGCCCGTGTTGAAAGCTGTTGAAACGCCCTTGAGTCTCTTAGAGCCCTCGCTTCGACCTCATTCCGTAAAATATTTCCTAGTCGCAATTCAAAAGGTTCATAACAGGTGAAAACATTTACCACTTTAAAATAACGTTTTTAAAATGTAATACGTGTTCCGCTTTCAGATTTTTCTTGTCCAAACATATTTTTTTTATGTCCGTTCGCGTAATGAGAGCAATATACGGACGGTGCAGTGCACCCGTATGAAACGAAAGTATATTTTTTGAGGGTTTTTCGTTTATTGAGCGTATGTTTTTTTTTAATTACGTAGAGATACTCAAAAGTTATTAACGTTGGTGTGTATTTCGTTTAAAAAATGTGTTTGAAATACCTACATTCGTGTACATAAAAAATAGTGCAATCAAAATATTTACGAACGAACAATTTTTGTAAATAAGAGTAACATAGGACCAAGTTGTAAAGTACGAATGATATGTTGCGGTTAGGAGCAACTACCTAAATATATGCTGGGATTTTTTTTTACGAGCTTATCTATCGGTATGGTGAAAAGAAGGTTATGATAGTACACTAATAGCTTTATACTAGGCCGATAGTCAATAGAAACGTAAATTCCATTCACCCAAACTTCTTTGCAAATTAGATTATAGATTCGTAGTTAAAACGCTCCTAATATGAACTATATTAGGAGCGTTTTAACTCCGAATCTATTATTACTCCATCTCAAATGATTATTGAAAAAAAAAAACGTGAATCCGTTTAACAAGATCAACAGAAATAACATTTTGTAAGACGGTCATTAAGACATTTCAGATATCTGAAACTTTAATGCCTTCAGTAGGTACTTACATTAATGAAAAGCTTTCGGCGAAGTCTAATTCATGTTAGAACATCAAAGGATTTACGAAAGAGGCTAATTCGGGTATTTCGGTTCTTTTTTTCGTATTTCTATGATCTTTCCAAAGAATAATATATACATAATCTTTGTGCTACAATCATCAGTCAGTAGTATATTTAAACGCTGACTTAATTGTGATGATTACTAGGTATTACATCGACATTAATTTATTATGTTACTATCTCAGATATAACAAACAAGGAGAATGTTATCATAGCAAATTAGCACGGGAACCGCTGTCGCCACATTTAAAGCCGTGTGCGTCACAACTGCAAACACTCCTTCGTAAATATAGAGATCTACACATTGAAAATGCCGTAATCGCTCAATCTAACACTGTTAATCGTCACTTGTCACTGACACTAAGCTAAAACCCTGCATAGAAATCACCGATCGCATTCGGTCCGTCGGCAAGATGATCACATGACATTGAACACATCAAAGCGTCAAGCTCAATAGTGCCTTGACACATCTCCCTTGTTACAATGATCTGAGATTATTATTCTAACTAATTTATTTAACTAGCTTGTGAAATACAATCTATTGAGAACAAAATATTGAATTAAAATAAAGGTAAACTCAAAATACAATCAAATAGAAATCTTAAGTTGGAATAACATCAAAATGAATATAAATTCTAGTATTCTCAATCTATTTTACGTAAAATATAATATTGTGTTAGAAGAAATTATTAAATTAGAATTTAGAACTAATTAGGTTTTAGGTTACAACTTTGTCTCTGAAATTGTTACTTTAATTAAATGTATAACGTTTGATAATGAGCCATCAACATAACTAATAATTGAGTCAAAATATATTTTTTATTTATTAATCTACTGAGTCAAATTTAGACGGTGTATTTCATCGTTAAAAACAGCTTAATTATGCTTAGCTAAGGCCTGTGGTTAAGGTGGTGCTACATGTGACTCAATTAAAAAGTATTCTGGTGGTATAATTATACTAGAAACATAAATTCAAAGAAACAAAAAACAATTAGTTCAAATTGTTACAGAAACTTTTTTTTTTCTACAACTAGGTGCTAACTATGAATACTTTTTTCAGAAAGTGTTATGAACGTATGAAAATATCATTTTCAATAATGTCTGGTTTTAAAATATATAATTCATAAAAAAAAAGTACACACATACATGGAATTTCGATTTCCGTTTCGAAAATATGAAAGTGGTAATAAATAATGTGTCATAGTGTCAATGGACACACAGGTGAATCGTATGAATAAAAATAAACCGGTATGAATCATAGCTACGAACATAAGTGCCCAACTACACGGACAATTACGTAGTATTGGCTCCAATTTGCCGTCATAACGTAACCAATTTACCGTGTAATTTGCGAATACATTATCGGTTTAGTTATGAGAAGACGATCTTGCGTAAACATAACAAAATAGTTACAATCGGGGTGTCTTCCAGTTGCGAGTGAATCGGTTTCTTCTAAGCAAGCGTGTTCCATCGTAGACCGCATCATCGCCTAACATCAAGCGAGATGGCGGGCAAACGCAAGCCTATAATTAAATAAATAAAAAACAGGTTTAAAAAAACCGACTTCCAAAAACTACACTAAAAACTATGAAATAAAAAGTTTAAACTTCCATAATTAAAAATCTAAATGTATATTGAAGCCGGCGGGGCCTCTTCAGGTCTACAAAGTATATAGACAAAGTACATACCAAATGTGTGTCAAAGGCAGTATATTAATACTGCCTTTGACACACATTTGGTATGTACTTTTACCGAGATCGATTACTTCCACTAATTTAAAAACAGTGATTTTTCAATTTGTAATGGCAATAGGCTCGCTCCCTAGCGTTCTATCAAATGCGACTTAAGCATAAAAAAATTGTGTGTACTATACACCTCTGTCTAACCTTGCGGGAAATATCGGCGTGATGTTATGTTTATATAATATCGAGATCGACTGCGTTCAGGAATTCATGTACCTACACAATATCACTTTTTCATCATCGTCATGATGTCATCGAGATACACCAAAAATACCGTTTATTACACCTGGTTAAAAATCTACTCAACCAAAGTTAATAAAATTTATATGGGACCACCGCGCGAGCTTCTTCTACCATATGAAAAAAGAATCACGTAAATCGGCTCATAAGCCACGGAGTAATCGGTGTACATACATTTAAAAAAAAAAAAAAAAAAAAAATCCAACCGAATGCAGAACCTCCTCCTTTTTGGAAGTCGGTTAAAAAATACAGGCTGTTTCTACATTTTTGTTGCAATTCTTCTGTCGCAGGTCTGCTGGTACTCAATTATCTGTCTTAATTCTTATACTTTTATGTGTTTTGTGTGTACACTCGGCGTCATTGACGGTCGACCACTTTTCACCCTTATGTTCTTAGTAATAAGGGTGAAAAGTGGTCGACCGTCAATGACGTCGAGTGTACATATAAATAAACTAGCTGTTCTCCGCGGTTTCACTCCCGTTGCTCGGCTCCTAAGGGTCGTAGTATGATGTTAAATAGCCTATAAGTACTATTTCTCACGAATTTGGCTATCATATACAAAAAGTTTTTTTCGAATTCAAGTGGTAGTTTCAGAGATTAGCGCGTTCAAACCAACAAAAAAACTCTTCAGCTTTATAATATTAGTATAGAAGTATAGTTATGTGTTCCACAACAGTGTTACAGCGCGTCAATCCTGCAGGCGCCACTGCCTGGCCGTGTGCGCGGGCCTTAAAAGAATGGCTCTCTAAATAATTCAGTCGTGAATTACGATCCGCTACGAATATACGTTCAATGTTTCAAAACGTTCAACTTTGTCTGGTTTGAATTTGGGGCGGCTAAAATTGAATAAATATTTTCCTCTTTTTTTATTAGATAATCTTTTGTGGAAAAGTATAACTTTTGGGAATTATGTTTTAGTTTTTATATAACTGCTGGACAACAAAGTGATCCTATAAGGGTTCTGTTTTTCCTTTTGAGGTACGGAACCCTACAAACGGCCCTGTATGTAATAATTCTAATCCGCTGACTCTGAAGCCACACAACAGCTATATAATATGTAAACTCAATTTCTGCCGTTTCGCGTAATTTTTACCGTATTCCGGGGTGCCGTAAAAAATTACGTTTTGCATGTTTTTTACGTTATCTCTCGTGAATTTTAATCACGTTGCAGCGTTTTGATCTGTCATGTCATTATTTCTGTGGAGACTTCACAGAAGAGGGAGGAGGAGGGGGAAGGGAGGGGATAGAGGCTTCAAAGTCGCCCTGACACCTTTGTTCGACGTACTGCTTGCTCTGTTCTGAATTTTGTTTGTACTCGCGGTGCAATTTTTGTAATACCTATTCTTGTTTTAGAAATAATTTAGAGGAAGGTGTAGCGACATCTGCCAACAACAGCGAAGACTAGGTAGTCTTCGCTGTTGTTGGCAGTTGCAGCAGTTGACAGCTGTGTAGATACACAGCTGTCACTACATGATGACCATTGGCTGAATCCTACATCGCGCAAGCAGAATTTTCACAGCGATATAACATATATTTATACAGAAACCCGACATCAACTGTAGGGGGCAGTGGCCCGTCCGACCATAACACCCGGTCTGGTAGGAGGATCCTCCCTTTTCAATGGAGGGACATTCCACCTCGTTCCTCCATACCCCAAAAAGGAATCTCTTTGCCAGGTATACGGTGCAATACCTGAAAAATCTCAATGTTTTTAGCTATTGCCCGCGACTTTATTTGGATGAAAATGGGTGAAAAGTAGCCCATGTGCTTCTTTAGGTACCAGGCTAGCTACTTTGTCCATACAAATCCGTCCAGCCGTTGCATCATGAAAGAGTAACAAACACACAAATAAACTTTCGCATTTAATAAATTAGTGTGATTCTAATAAACGAATTTTTAATATTTTTAGGGTTCCGTACCAAAATGGTAAAAAAGGAACCCTTATGGTGCGACTTCGTCTGTCTGTCTGTCTGTCTGTCTGTCACAACTGCTTATTTCAGCAACTACTAATGCTATCGACTTATCGACTTGAAATTTGGAAATGCTTGTTCAACTTTATTGCAAATAAAAAAAAGTCAAATATAATTTTTATTTTCATTGCAAAAGGGGCCGAAGTGGGGGTCCAAAATTTCAAAATAAAACGATGTTCCTAACTAGCACAGTTTTTTCAAAATCATCAAAATTCCTTCACAAACAAACTTAGTTATGCGGTCCGTTTTTTTTCACTTTATACGTCCAAAAATGATACGGAACCCTCGGTACGTGAGTACGACTTGCACTTGGCCGGTTTTTTTTATTATAAAAAGTTCAATATCACAGAAGTATTGCACCTTTAAAATTTTTATTGTTGCATATTTCATGAATATTTCCACAAAATCTGCCCAATTTTGACCTGTCATATATATTTTACGTAAATTGCAAAACTTTTGTTTTAGAAACATCGAGAGGAAACCGAACTTGACTAAGTTTACCATAGTTTAATATTTAATTTCCGAGCTTCCATACTGAGTGGAGGAACTCTTGGATATAACGGGAAATCGTGCGATGAAATTTTGGTTCTCAAACGTTTACTTTGCACCGGTTGTAGACTGCGTTTGACTGCAAATGTTATGATGAAATTGGCAGGAAAGACATTCAATTTGTCAGCCTTAATACGTCAAGTTGGTAGGGAAAAGAACAAGGGGTATAAGAGAAATTTATTCTAGACATTTTTCCCAATAATGGGTCAAAATATGTATGAAAAAAATTGAGGTGCGTAGAAGTCGAGCTATTACCACTACCGTAGCTTTTTTCGTGAATTCAATGACGATACATCTCATTTTTAGCGCTTATTCCCGTGGTCTATGACGTTATCGCAAAGGGCAGAGGGGGGTCTAACATGTTTTTTGGAATTGCTGTCAGTTGGATCTTTGCAATCATACCTAACTATACTTATATTACTATACTTATACTATAAAAGATGTCATAAAATAACCTATAAAACAACTAAAAAACATACGATAAACTCATTTACCGATTTACCAGGAGAGATCACAACCTTAAAATGGCCGCCCTGAAAAATTGCTATTTTAGACATGTCAACTTATTCACGCCAGCCACGGCTTTTATCTTAAATAACTAACGTTAATAATAATATAAAACTACTCTAGTGAAAAATAAAAAGCTTAACACCAACGTACATCCGCTTCCTAACCCCATAAAATGTTATAAGTATAACATAATTACTGTCCATTTTCTCTGGCAACACCTGACTCCATTAACTAATTAAATTCGCCGCGAGCCTCTCAAAGTGTTGCCAACACGAATAAAGGAAACTCGTTTAGTTTACAGTAAATGGTAAGAACGAGGTAATAAGGATAAGTACGAGTTGGGTTTTAGGCTGCCTTTACACCATGGAAATCCACATCTAAGGGACTGCTAAATTAGACCAGCTGGGCAGCTTGGCGGGGACTGGTTTCCTTCGAGGCTACACTGCCATGCTAACAATAAACAACGCATCTGCCATTTTTTGCGAAATTGAGTTATATCTAGCACGCTATGATGGCCAATTTGACGTTTAAGTCCGCTCGTAAAGTCTCGTAAAAATTGACAACTACTTTTGAAAGAACAATTGCTGTACTTTATAGTTTATGGTTTGGCGGAATGAAGAAGGCGGGGGGCGCCAAGGTTGCACGTGATTGGTTCGTCAGTCGATGCTCGCCGTCTATTGGACTATTCTCTATTACGATTGTCAACCGTGTATTGTCTATTGGGCCGGAAATGTATGTACATGCGCGGTCAGTGCTCATAACTCACGCCGGTGCCTGTACTACTTCCCCGGACGAGCTTTTTCACAAAAAGCTCTACTACTAACACGAAAATAGAAATAGCTAAACACACTAAAGGGTTTAAAATTAAAGTAATAACCGTTAAGCTAAGACGCTATGGACATTTTGTATTAAAACTTTGTTGTACGGAACGAAATAGCGAATAAAAACAAAGCAGCGCTTCATTATGCGTGCTCACGAAGTTTGCGAACTATTGACGTGGTATTGTTATAGACAAATATGATACCTGATGGGTTTGGTACCTGCCAACAAAGTTAATGTCAGAAATTGAATATTTTGACAGGTTTGTGTTGTATTTTGACGGGTTCTATGTAACGGTGGGGTTAACTTTAGCAATGTTTTGCTACATAAATTTCAGTTCAGTTTTTTGATGGCTAGAGCACATTACATTATTTTTGTCAGACATTAGTTTGAATGGTCAGAAAACACAACATGACGCTGAATGCGAGTGCGTAAATAATTATTACAATCGGGCGACGAAGCATGCAGAATCTAATTAGTATAAAATTAATAATAGGTACCTACCTGAAAAGAAAACTTTGTACAAAGCACGTTCTAAGTAACATTTATCAATCTCTGAATAAGAACAAAGATTATTCTGCAAGCGCTTAAAACAATTTTTATTTCTTTCCAATTCCGCTATCTTTCCTTTGACAGACAACTCCAACCCCCCTAATTTATAACCCTCCGTACAAGAGAATAATCGAAATACGTATTAAATTACGATATAGTTACAAAAGTTGGATCGTTTCACGTTTTTAATGTGATTTTTATCGGAAGGTGTACCGGTTTTATTCCCGTGCCGCGAAGTTTTAATATATGGGGGTGTTACCGTTATCTCGCGATTTATTTGAATGGCGACGGCTGATGGCGGTTGTGACGTCATAGGCAGCCTTTTTTACCGTTGCCCTGCAATAGAGTTTTTCCTCTTGGATGCATTCAAAGTCAAAGCATGTAATCCAATTTGGCCACTTACAGGCACTTTTGAGTTTCAAGTTAGTCAGCAAGATGAGCTAGGTGCCCGTTCAAAAGCATAGATTCCTATGGAGAAGAATCAGCAAGAAACTCCATGGTTGCTCTTTTAAATCAAGATATTTAATCATTCTTCTTTGTAAAGAGCTAACTGTACTTTATCAAAATCGACGTAGACGGAATAAACAACACGATCTTTAGAACACAGCAAAATACGTAAATATGGCGGCAAATACACATGTTAATAATAAACTCTCACTTGTGTAGTGACCTGAGAGCTGAGATATGGGGTTCTGCGGGCCCTGTTAACTGTTCGCAACATAAACCGAATTCATCGGCATTCATGACTGATTTACCGACATTTTATATCTTTGCGTTTCCGTCAGCGTATAATCGGGACTGAAGCTTTCGCTTGAATGATGTATGACACAATTACTGACAGCGTAATAAAGATAAAGATGTATTTGAAAGTAGCTGTTGCCCGCGACTTCGTCTGCATGAAAATTGATGAAAAGTAGCCTACGTGATTTTTCAGGTCTCAGGCTACCTTTTTGTCAAATTTCATCTATATCTGTTTAGCCGTTTCAGCGTGAAGAATTAACAATTTGTTTTTTTTGACAGCGATTTAGTTGCTCCATGCGATAGTTAGGAACACAGAGGGCATAATAATACAACAAAATAACATTTACTTATTACGAAAGATGCGTAGGTAAAATTCATATTAGGTACCATATAAAAAGTTTCCAACGAATTGAGAACCTACTCCTTTTTTTGAAGTCGGTTAAAAAACTGAAAAGTCTTCGCTAAGCAATAATGCGGTCCCCACACCTAGTTTATATTACAATAACTACGTACTATGATGAAATTTTGCACCCAAAAAACACTAGATAAAAACGAATTCCATACTTTACATGCTGGCAAAGCGCACAAAATCTTTTTACGCGAGTTGATACCGCAAGCTGCGACATTTTACCTCTATATTTATGCGCATAAGCGTGAAAAAATGGCACTCATTATTCCTAGTTGTGCGCACAGTTTTAGAGGGCGTGGTTTATGTTATAAGCGGTAGCGGATTTTCGGTTCCGTAAAACATTTATGTTTTTTTCTAAGTAGATTTTTGAAATAACAGTCAATAATTATCTCAATGTGTCACAGAATAATCCCATAAAAAGCAGATTTTTTGTAAATTACTCGTGGAGATAGGTGGTTTACGTTAAACAAACAAGTAGCCTTAAATTTTAATTTTCTGTTGACATAAATATCGAGTGATTTAGTTGGCAGTTGTTATTTCGCCGGCATTAAGCTGCTGAAATAAAGTTAATAACAGATTCAAAATTAAAGAGGCTTTCAAAAACTGTGGTATGACAAATTATCTTTGTATTTTCCTCTTTCATTTCAAGTGGTACTGCATAAAAATAAATTTAAAATAGCACAAGCACTCACTAGTTACTGCGGTACCTACGTAATTACTTTGATGCACTTTCGCAAATAGTATTTAGCGAATACAAGGTGTAAGTGACATCGACCACTCTTGCAAATGACGGTATAAATTTTAACACGGGAGCTATTATTGTCCCCCTAGTAAAACTCTTTTACAATACTAACACTTTAATGATTACGGGTATTTTAGTAACAATTTTTTTTGCGCTCAAAATGAAAATAGGTACGTTTCCAGTTAATTTTTTTTAGGGTTGACCTTAATTTTATTCAGAAGCACTATTATTATACTATTGCAGCTATTAAGTAAATAATAGGTACATAATGTTTAGATAATAATTGCATTAGTGGTGAACAACCAACATTTACCAACACTAGCCACGGTTTGGCAGAGGTCGCGGGTTCAAATCCAGCTCGGGTCATATGATTTTTGAGAATCACTTATATATTTAATAACCAACATTTAATTCGTTTTATCCATAGTGAAAGAAAGACATAATTATGGTATCGCAAAAAAACCCGTAATTCCGCAACCGTGAAGTTCCCTACTTTTAGTATCATCAAAACGCTTTCGCTTATATCTTGGGCTGCAGAAAACGAAGACCGTGTCTGAGGCCATCGTTCAGAGGATCACGGACCGGATAGATATGACGGGCCCGCGATTTTTAAACCGCCACAAACGTAAAAAAAGTGCGACTAATTTGTCTTATTTTAAAAGTGTATCTGCACCCTCTGATAAAAAGGATTGCAGGAAATATTTATGCTTTTTCTACATTTATTTAAATAAGGCTGCAATATAAAATTATGTCGGCCTAGCATGAGCATGGTGGCCTACTGTGCAAGAATTTTATTCTATGTAGTTCTTGGTTCTCATTTTTGCTCCTTGATATTTTGGTGTAAACGCTGAAAACGAGAAGATCTAGAAAGAATGCTCTTGTTCTATTCTAGCTCTTTTTTTGTTTGGTTTAATCGACTCTAAATCTTTTTTGTGAAGAATCACAAAATAGACTTACCTACATAAAAAACCTAGTGTTTATTCACAAATTCTAAAGCTTATTCATTCCCATTCATTCCCAAATGGTTCAACTTTGTCTTTCCAACATTCCTCTGACCGTTGACGATGCATTAGTGTGCACATTATTTAAGGCCAGTCCCGCACTTCCGCATTCCTCTCAGCCGAGCACATTTATCGTTGTACAACCTGCTTTATATCTCAAATAGAAACTTACACCACTACACCGACATACGTGCTAAGAATTTATTATTAAAACGTTGGTTTCTACCTCAGATCATAGAAACAAGGAGATGTGCCAAGGCGCTATCGAGCTTGATGCCTGATCTTGAGCAAATTGCTCATACTAAAAACGTACGCGCTGGCGACGAACCGAACACGATCGATGCTATAAATACAGTGTTTTAGTTTAGTGCTAGTGTTGACTGACGATTAACAGTGTTAGATTGAGGGTGTGCGGAATGTTCAATGCGTGGGAGATCTTTTTATTCACAAGGAACGCTTAATTGTGCGCGTAATTTGCTATGATGGCATATCTCCTTGTTTCTATGATCTGAGGTTTCTACGATGCTCCTTCGGGTTGCGGATTACGAGGTACTCACGTGTATATTATATGTTCTACTTAGTTACTTGTGTATGATTTAGGTGATTGTTGAGAACATAATAATGTGTAAAATAAGGGAGGGTGTTTTCCATATTCGTGAAAATTTAAGTAATGCAACGGAGATTATATTATTTTATAGTAACTACCTGGGTCCAAAGTCTGTAATCGCAATTGTTTTATAATTCAAGAAGGCCAATTCTCATAAATAAGAATGTTCAAAATATAATTCCGATTTACTTTCGATATAATCTCAATGCATTAAATTTCACGAATGGTGTTCTAATGACAATGTTAAACGAATGAGAGAATAGCATTTCTGATATAAGGCGAATCACACACGGCCTCGAGCCACGCTGCGGGGTGCGTGGCGACGGAACAAAAATCCCGCGCGTAAATGCGTTTTCAGTGTGTTCATGTGTTGCACCATACGTGATTTTATACAAATAAAGGTACTTGCAAACAACGGAACATCACGCACCCCCGCGCTACGCTGCGTGATGCGGAGCAGTGTGCGAATTGCCTAAATGGCATTGAGATTATGTCAAAACCAAGTCGGAACTCATTTTTATTTACGAGAATTGGGCTTCTGAATGGCATTTAACTGTCAAATAAAGACATCGAAAAACCAACAATAATTATGTTGATGGGAGACCATTCCGACACAATTATGACACAATGCAATACTTGACTGACACAATTAGGACTTAGGGCTCCCGGCGACCGAGCGTCGCTTGTGATTTTCTCAGAGATGACACCAATCTACATAGATCAACTTGGAGAGTAAACCATTATCTAAACACAAAATTTCATTCAAATCGTTAGAACCATTTTCGAGAAACCAATATACAAGAATTGCTCACTAAAAGTAATAAGATATATTTTATCTCAGAGTCTAAAAACGTACTAAATGAGTTGGTGACAAAAACAAAAGTGAATAATGGCACAAATAAAAGCAGACTTTCGAAGAAAATGAAAATATTAGTTCTTTGGATTGATAGAAGATTCTGAGAGTTACTGTATTTATTCTGTACGATAAAAAATATAAGGATAATGATAATGTTACAATGATTTTTTAAATAAATATTATATAGGTCTTGCCTACGCAAATATTTTGCAGTTCGTTATCGCGAGTGAATCGGTTTCTAGACAATCGTGCTCCATCGCAGACCGCATCATCGCTTAACAACAGGCAAGATGGTAGTCAAACGAAATTTAATCTTATTATCAAATAAAAAAACCGGCCAAGTGCGAGTCAGACTCGCGCACGAAGGGTTTCGTACTATAAAAACGGCAAAAAAATCATGTCTGTTGTATGGGAGCCCCCCTTAAATATTTCTTTTATTCTGTTTTTAGTATTTGTTGTTATAGCGGCAACAGAAATACATCATCTTTGAAAATTTCAACTGTCTAGCTATCACAGTTCATGAGATACAGCCTGGAGACACACAGACAGACAGACAGACAGACAGACGGACGGACAGCGAAGTCTCAGTAATAGGGTTCCGTTTTTGCCCTTTGGGTACAAAACCCTAACAAGTACCTAATTTATTGTTCACTAGCACTTCGCCCGCGACTTCGTCCGCGTGTCCCACAGGAACTGTGTATTTTTCGGTATAAGCCTATGTTACTCAGTGTTAATGTAGCTTTCTTCTGGTGAAAGAATTTTTAAAATCGGTCCAGTAGTTTCGGAGCCTCATCATCATTATCATCAGCCTATAGCAGTCCACTGCTGGACATAGGCCTCTCCAATTGCACGCCATTTAACTCGATCCTCGGCTATTCTCATCCAGCTGCCACCAGCCACCCTGCGAAGATCATCGCTCCACCTAGCCTGAGGGCGTCCTACGCTTCGTTTGCCGATTCGCGGTCTCCACTCTAGAACACGTCTACTCCAACGGTCATCGGTTCTACAACTGATATGGCCGGCCCACTGCCACTTCAGCTTGCTTATTCTGTAGGCTATGTCGACTACTTTCGTTCTCTGTCGGATCACCTCGTTCCGAATTCGGTCCCTCAGAGAAACTCCAAGCAAGCAAGTTTCGGAGCCTATTCGGTACAAACAAACAAACAAAAAATGTTTCCTCTTTATAATATTAGTATAGATTAGTATAGACTATTGGGCCACAACTGCTCTTTTAGTTAGACTTAAAAGTGTCACTAAACGGTGGCAGATACAACAAATATTTTCGAGATAAATTGAAAACAGTTTCTTAGTAGCTTTAATATTGCTAGTGTAGACGATACTGCACACAATACTCTTTCAAGTAGTTGCTTTTAAAATAAATCCTACAGTTTAACTCTAAAATTCATGATTCTCACAAAATAATGAGAATTCTGTACACAAGAGAGTTGCATTTACACAAGTTACACAGTGAAGCAGTTACTAGGGAATCCTCTTAAGCATGATGAAGCGGATTCAACTGTTTAGTATAGTTTTGTAGATTATGCCTGTGTAATGGAGTTATTTTCATTTAAAAAGGTTTTCATGGCGGAATATGGTAGTGTATTAATGTTTTTAAATGTAGGTCTGCATTGCAGGAGCATAGGAACGTATTAATAAATTCATTTCGGTGATAAATGAAAAAATACAACCAAATGCTACAGCCAAAATCGTTTGCGTAATGTCGTAGTGCGTTGCTACGCCAGCCGTAGCAGAATGCACTACGGCGTAGCTCGCGCTGCTACAACCGCGTGTAGGGTATCCAACTTCGGAACTTTGATTTGGTTAGCACATCTATTCGTTTTTCATGAAATAATTATTTCATGCACGTTTAAAGCACGAAAGTTTGTGAGGATGGATGTACAGATGGATCTTTCACGCAAAAACGACTAAACGGATTTTGATGAAACTTAACAGTAGTATAGTTTATACGTCAGAATAACACATAGGCAATCTTTTATTCCAAAAAATGTGGGCAAAGCCGCAGGCGAAAGCTAGTACTGTTATAATACAAAAAAAAACTTAAACGAAATTACAAAGCGTGTTTGTATTTAATTTCACGTTACCACGCGTATCTTTTTGGAACTCTTCGGAAATATAAAATTGCCTCCAAGCTTCGTGTATTCTAGTAGTTTAGTAATTTTATGGAACATTGTAGTAACAAGGAGTTTTTTTGGTTTCAGAAGGTACCAGTAACCGGTAGCCAGTGTCGTAAAGTAAATAGAATAGCAAGGTTAATATTAGTTTCTAGACTATATTTAGCTAGTTTTGCTTAATAATTTAATACAGAAACCCTATTTCTTGTCAACTTTTTATTTAACATTTTAAGAGAGTAAAGTAAGCAATATTGCATTGAGTTTATAACAGTAGGATTAAAGAAGTACTTTATTGAAATATCTTGAATTGACTGCCTAAATGCCTAGCATATGAGTATGAAACCTATTTTTGAGTGAGTGTCGAAGAGTGTCGAACGTCTAATTTTTTCTGGGAATTTCGAGACCGGACCGAGTCTCGTTTTTTTTCCCGGGACTCGTAAATATAGCGAGACTGAAAGCCTTAGTTATTAGCGATAGCAAGCAAAAGTACGGGGTATATTTTTCTGCTAGGAACGTTTTATCAGTAAAATATGAATCCTTATTAAAATAGGTAGTTTCATTGTCACATGTATTTAACGGAGATGATTTTTGCAGCTTACAGTATGTGATTTGGACGAATAGTTTCAGAGATAACACGAATGAACGTTTTGATTGTAGCTCAGGATAGCAACAACCTTCCTCCAAATTAAAAGAGCCAAATATCTTCAACAGTACTTCCAAGTGTGAGAGTAATGCAATGTTATGCATAACGTACATAATATCACACGTGTATGTAGTTTAGCTGGAATGTTATCTATATAATATTAACACGGACACGTCGCATGAGGTCACTACTGTAGCTGTAGCTGTAAACTTAGCTGTTCCGTGTAGTCTTGCCGTCTTAGGGCGATGGTAGACTGACTTGACAGCCGCATCAAAATGTATTGTTTTTTCACAAAATTGCATGGATACTAACTTCAATAAACGATTATAAATATATATTTTTATAAATTTTTAACTTGTCTAAGCCTTATTATGCTTCTCATATTGTTATTAAATATTGTAATAAAAGATTTCAATAATGAATTGTGTACACTGTACAGTGGTAAGAGCGACGCCGCGGCAGAAGTCAAGGGTTCGAATCCCGCCCGTGTCAATTGTTTTACGTCTTACGTCTGACCGCCATCTTGCCTGATGTTAAGCGATGATGCAGTCTACAATGGAGCACGCTTGCCAAGAAGAAACCGATCCACTCGTAACTTGAAGACATCCAGATTGTAACTATCGGCAGCGCATTCCACTGCTTGACGGTTTTCACAGTGAAAGTGGAATCAAAACTGGTTTTTTGTATATCAATTAAGAAACGATGGCGCTCTTTCGTGTTTCTTTGTTGTTGTTTTATGTTTAACGGTAATGTCGTTTTAAAGAAGCCATCGAAGCTAGTCTGTTACACCCTTAGTTGTCACTGTGCAAGTCTAAAGCGTGCCTACACATGCATAAACAGAATCTTAAGTCCACACTACGCCTGGCCTTGCTCCCAAAACATACATATTTATACCAACGACGACATATTTATTCAAATCAGTGCTGCGTTTCTGGCAGTAGGTGTATGCCAAAACTGGGGAGTCATTTTTCAAAGAATGTTTACTCGGGAAATATTCTTTTTAGGGTTCCGTACCAAAATGGTAAAAAAGGAACGCTTATGGTGCGACTTCGTCTGTCTGTCTGTCACACCTGCTTATTTCAGCAACTACTAATGCTATCGACTTGAAATTTGGAATAGTTGTAAATAATGCTTGTCCAACTTTATTGCAAATGAAAAAAGTCCAAAAATATTTTTATTTTCATTGCAAAAGGGGCCGGAGTGGGGGTCCGAAATTTTAAAGTGGGGTTACTAGGTCAAGTGACATATCATATGAAAGGACTTGATCTGCACATTTCAAAATATATTTTTATTTTATTTTATGTCTCACAGTTTTCGACATATGATGAAAAATGTCCAAAAAAATACCATTCCCCCCCTTATCTCCGAAGTTTGCGGGGTGAAAAATCTGAAATTATTAGAGTTGATAGAAACTGACCCAAGTATGGCACCAAAAATAAAACGATGTTCCTAACTAGTACAGTTTTTTCAAAATCATCATATTTCCTTCACAAACAAACTTAGTTATGCGGTCCGAATTTTTTCATTTTATACCTCTAAAAATGATACGGAACCCTCGGTGCGCGAGTACGACTCGCACTTGGCCGGGTTTTTTTTATTATGGAAAGATAGCGGTGGGTCTAGTTTGAAAAATAGTGTGCTCCAGTGTGTTTTCTTATTCACACTTCATATCAAATTGTGCACGAATTATAGGGTCAATTGCACGAGTACCTACTACAAATCAATTAGCGCTATACATAACTAGTCGTTTGCCCCAATGTACCCCTTTTATAACTCCCATTTCTCTCGGCAACCCCTTAACCGATTTGGATCATTTTCGAACATAAAAAATTGTTTTGTCTCATTAGTTTGCTCGAAGTTCCAAACAACGATACTCGAGTTATCGTCGAACAAACATTTATACATACATACATACAAACACTGGATTGTTACAATAGACTCTGAGAACTCGCTCGTTCAATTAAAACTCCATTCCATTTTTGTCAATTGTCTAAAATTGAAAGAACTCTAATTGTTATTCGATTGGGAAAATAAACGGTTACACTTTACTGTATTATACAGAATTTGAGATTACAGAGGTGGTAAACATATAGCCAACAACATTTTCCACATATTATTAAGAGCTTCTTAATACGAGTAATATGTGGAAAATGTACACAATACGAGTATAAACTAAACAATTTGTCATAACTATCGCCACAATTCTGTGAGTACAAAAAAAACGTTTTATAAGGGAATCGAATCGGGAACCCCTAAGGCAAAAGCCAAATCAACTACGGTACCAGTCGAATCAACAATCAGCGTCTAATACGGCACTTATGAAGAAGCTATCAAATGAGGGGACTTATAATTACGGTACTATCCCAACAGGCGTCGCAATTCGCGACTAATCTCCGACGCGACGCGTCTAATTGCGTAACGGATGGATCCTTGTCATTCGTCCCATTAAGCAGAAGGACACTAACCGATTAGTTTAGCAGATTTAGTGTTAAAATGTCACAATACGGTAGTGAACTACTATTAAACAAGTACAAATAAATTATTTTATTCCAAAGAAAGAATAGGAATAACAAAAAAGTAAAAAAAATAAAATAATTTATCACAAAATGGAAAACATAGACACTTTTAAAGTTTTTGGAGGGAGTATCGCTCCGTCTTTGTCGCTCGAAGCGGACATAGGGTGGTGTTACGTCACTTATCATGCATGCCGTCCATGTCTAGCAAATCATTTTAAAACGCTTATAACTTTGCCAATTTTGTAGATGTTTCATCGGTTTTCTTGGTGTTAATTATTTTTTTTCAAATAGTTTACAGATTCACAATAAAAAAAAAATAGTCCGGTACCGTATTTGGGGCTGTATTAAAATAGCCTTCACATATAAAAGAGTGACCTCTTGGTAGTACTAATAGCCACCCTATACTACGGAGGTCATGTAGTCCACACGGACGGAGTCGCGGGAAAAAGTCTAGTAATATACAGGAGGAGAAAAAAAAGAAAGAATCTAAACACGTGCGTAGCTATCCGAACAGTTATAATAAACTAGCTGTTGCCTGCGACTTTGTCTGCGTAAAAATGGATTAAAAATAGCCTATTTATTTTTTCAGGTATCAGGCTACCTTTTTGTCAAATTTCATGTAAATCCGTTCAGCCGTTTCAGCGTTAAGGAGTAACAAACAAACACCCCAACTTTCGCATTAAAATACTCGTAATTTAGTGTGATGATAATATATCAGCCCTATTTATAAACTGTACAACTGCAGCTGGGCACGGGCCTCTTCTCAGGATAAAAGGGGAATCGGCCATATTCCACCACGCTGGCCAAGTGCGGGTTGGCAGACTTCACATTCCTTCAAGAACTTTATGGAAAACTCTCAGGTGTGCACGTTTCTTTAACCCTTTTGGAAAAAAATGAAAATATTTAGGAATTTGTTTTTTTTTTTGCCGGTGGAATGGTTGATATTTTATTTTTTAATAATTTATAAATTATATTGTAACCATAAGACGGCCCTTACGAGTCTAGTACAGTGCAAATACGCACAATAGCCTCAATAAAATACTGATACATATATAAAAAAAATCCAAAAGACCAAGCCGGTTTGTTTGCCTCCGAGGCACTATGTATGGTAAAGAAGCAAGAAAAATAAATGAAATATGTTTATTTGTTGCAGCACAAAAGAAACAATGAATAGTGTATAGGCATGACAACAGGTTCGCCATTTTGTGTCTCATGGCCGAATCGAGTAAATGTCCATTAATCTTCAGGCCGAAAGCCTTTGTAAACCTTTTTATTTAGGCTTAAAACTGTTACAAGACCATGCGAATGCTCACAAGCTAATAAGATAATACGGCCAAAAAACAAAATCGTATTTAAACTGGACTGGATTTTTCATTTAAACGACCCCGAATTAGACCAAAATACCCTCAAAGTGTGAATTATTTCGTGGCTATAATAAGTCAGGGTTCCCAAGCATTTTGTTGGCTTTGCGTCCATTAGTCACCGAGCCGAGTGTAAGTCGTGAGTAATAAGGACAAAAACGTTCAGACACAGCGACACGACGCGACTCTGCAAATGACGCGTGAGCAGATTAATTAAACTCTGCAAGATTGCGCACTGCTTTGTTGGAAACAATAGTTGAAGTGTATTGATTATGTACTCGTTATCTTTTTGAGATACAAGATATGCACTTATCTCCAAGATCAAGGGTTTGCCGTGAGAATTATTTCAGTAGGTATTTAAACACCCTTAGGTAAATTACTGAGGTATTAATTGTTGTTATTATTAAGTGTTGCACGTGTCAGAAAATTATATTGGTGGGTTACATTGTTATAGATATATGTTAGAGATTATTTGTGATTTATCAAGTATTTATGAATATGTGCAGGATTTTATTATAAAATAACACAATTTAGGCAAGACTAGACTTTTATTTTTGTGACTCGAAAAACTAGTTGCTCATTCCAAAAGAAATTACCGATGGAGAAGAATGAGCAAGAAACTCCATGGTTTATTTTATACATATTGTTTTCATCATGATATACACAAATTAAATTTAGTCATAACCATTGTAAAACATGTAGGTAGAAAAACAAGAATATTCCTACATAATATAACTAGATCATTTAGACAATCATTTTCATTTAAATTAGCAATTATAAAATGAGGATACACAAAGCATAGCAATATAGCAACACAGATATAAAGATATTAAATTAACATAATTTTAGAGAATAATAACACTGTACTTAACTCAAGTGGCACCTCGTAGACACTACTTCACAAAAACGATGATTAGAATCAAAAGGTCCTCAACTAGCCGACCGCCTGGCTTTTATACCCTACCCATCATAATAATGGCGTCAAACATCGTGCCGCCCTTTTGAACCAATCATATATTTTTACCGAATAACATTTAATATTGATAAACTTAATGAAATCTAATTTGTTAGAACTGTTTTAAAACATTAAAGGATAATTAATGTATTTTTAAATCAATATATCTGTTATCTTTAAGTAAATTCGATAAAACATAACATCAACTGAGTTTGCTATATTTATCATTTGAAACATATAATGATATCAAAATAGGATATTAAAACTGAGAAATATTTAACTGCAATTATTGATCAATTAATACAATTAAACTTAATGACACAGTAAAATAAGTTTTTATATTTTATTTTGGCAAAATCACAATGTAGGTTTCGTTCGGAAATTAAATCTTTCTTCTAAAAATGCTTATATTTATAAAATAATTAATGAAATACAAGATTAAAATTCTCCGAATCCGATACGGCCATTCTGACTGGTACTTTGCTCTCAAAGTATTCAAACAATTTGTAAATCATAATATATCATATAAATAAATAAATATACTTATTATCTATAGGTAATATACATTAGTCTCATTGTGACCAATATCTAAAATGCCAAGTTTCATTTTTGTGAACACTTGCATAACAACTATCAGAATTCTCAACCTCATCTTAGTGAGCACCAGAATCTGCCACCAGCAATGCCAAGCTCCACCTTCGTGAACACTTGCATTACCTAGTAGAAAATTCTCAGCATCATCTTAGCACTAGAGTCTGCCACCAGCAATGCCAAGCTCCATCTTCGTGAACACTCGCATTACCTAGTAGAAAACTCCCAGCCTCGTCTTAGTGAGCACTAGAATATATCAATTAATTATACTACGATAATCTAACAAGTTTATACATAATTATACAAAAAAATTGAAAATACAAATCTATACCTCTTATACTTTAACATTATTGCTTTTAACTAAATCACTTTCAATCAAGGACTGTGATACTAGAATCTTTTTGTTGAGCCAATTCAAGCCATGATAATGCAGACAGAGCCCCGACGGTCTTACCGGCTTTAACCACCGTTGTGATGCTGCTCCATTGTAATTCCTTGGCAAGGGTCTCGATGCTTACACACCAACTCCTTGCTCCGCCATAGTTTTTGTCAGGTCAGGATCAAGCACCGGCAGCGTGATGTCAATCTCCTTCTGGTGTGGGGATGAGACAGCGTCGCGGATAGCCCTCCGAAGATCACTTATTGCCTCAATATCCATTCTGGAAAATACATTTTAGTGGATTAATAATAATTTCAGAGATCGTATCCCACTTCTGATGTCAGAAAATTATATTGGTGGGTTACATTGTTATAGATATATGTTAGAGATTATTTGTGATTTATCAAGTATTTATGAATATGTGCAGGATTTTATTATAAAATAACACAATTTAGGCAAGACTAGACTTTTATTTTTGTGACTCGAAAAACTAGTTGCTCATTCCAAAAGAAATTACCGATGGAGAAGAATGAGCAAGAAACTCCATGGTTTATTTTATACATATTGTTTTCATCATGATATACACAAATTAAATTTAGTCATAACCATTGTAAAACATGTAGGTAGAAAAACAAGAATATTCCTACATAATATAACTAGATCATTTAGACAATCATTTTCATTTAAATTAGCAATTATAAAATGAGGATACACAAAGCATAGCAATATAGCAACACAGATATAAAAATATTAAATTAACATAATTTTAGAGAATAATAACACTGTACTTAACTCAAGTGGCACCTCGTAGACACTACTTCACAAAAACGATGATTAGAATCAAAAGGTCCTCAACTAGCCGACCACCTGGCTTTTATACCCTACCCATCATAATAATGGCGTCAAACATCGTGCCGCCCTTTTGAACCAATCATAATATATTTTTACCGAATAACATTTAATATTGATAAACTTAATGAAATCTAATTTGTTAGAACTGTTTTAAAACATTAAAGGATAATTAATGTATTTTTAAATCAATATATCTGTTATCTTTAAGTAAATTCGATAAAACATAACATCAACTGAGTTTGCTATATTTATCATTTGAAACATATAATGATATCAAAATAGGATATTAAAACTGAGAAATATTTAACTGCAATTATTGATCAATTAATACAATTAAACTTAATGACACAGTAAAATAAGTTTTTATATTTTATTTTGGCAAAATCACAATGTAGGTTTCGTTCGGAAATTAAATCTTTCTTCTAAAAATGCTTATATTTATAAAATAATTAATGAAATACAAGATTAAAATTCTCCGAATCCGATACACGCAACTTCGTTTTCATGAAAATGTAGCATAATATATCCCTTCGTCGGTCGCAAAAAAAAAGACAATTGATTTTGACCTCTAGGAGGTTGATATTTCAAATGCTACAGCTCAGATCATAGAAATAAGGGAGATGTGCCAAGGCGCTACTAAAATTGACGCTTTGATACGGTCACATTGACCGTATATAAAATGTACACGCTGGCGACGAACCGAACACGATCGATGATATAAATACAGTGTTTTAGTTTAGTGCTAGTGTTGAATGACGATTTACAGTGTTAGATTGAGGGTGTGTGGAATGTTTAATGCATGGGAGATCTTTATATTCACGAGGGGCGCTTGTAATTGTGTTGAAAAATGTACTAAAAGTGGCGACAGTTGTTCCCGTACTAATTTGTTATGATGGCATATCTCCTTGTTTCTATGATCTGAGTGCTACAGTCTATGTGCTTTTCCATATCTCAGGCTACCTTTTTGTCAAATTTCATCCAAATCCGTCCAGCCGTTTCGGCGTGAAAGAGTAATAAACACGCACACAAACTTTCGCATTTACAATATTAGTGTTATTATTCTTATTCCACTTTCTTCTTCAAGTTCCATTTTAACTATTACCATAAAATAATTCATGTTTCTGCTCACTCATATCGTCTACCTTTTCTTTATCATTACGATGAGCATGTCACGTTTATAATCCAATAAAAAATATCCACCCATTCTTTATTTTTGTCGACAGCAGACTCATCATTATTTTCTATGTCCTTAAAATAGTCTCTTCTCTCACAACTATCATACAAAACAGAAATGAGTCCTTTACCTCATCAATATAATGTTACATAATACAGTTGCAAAGTAGAATCGTCTTCTAACACCTTAACATCATTGCTGCAATATGTCAAAGGTAACCCAATGAGAAATTACGTCTATTCCTCATGGCTTAGTGAGTTTTATGAATACCGCTCTGCTGAGCTTAAAATATTATGTGAGTAAGCGATATTCTGGCTTAAATGCCGCAGCGTCTAAAGGATATTTTAAGACAATCGTACTAAGTGTTGGCATTATGTTTTAGTATCTTTTACGGGTGAAACACCTTGTTCTTTCGTGCATTTTTAAAGAGTTCAGTTTCAGCTTTTGTATTGTAAAATATTTATAGGTATTAGCTTTGTTTAAATTTCTTGCTAATGTTTATAAAAGCAATACTAAAGAGGCTTACAAGACCTAATTTTATCGATTCATACAATTCTAAAAGCTGACACATACGGGTCACAATAGAGTGAATGCTAAACTGTCAAAACACGTTCAAAAATAGGGTAAAATTCAACAAAATCTTTAATTATCTTTTATAAATATATTTAAAGCTAGACTTAGATTGTACCTTGCGAGGAGTGGGAGATTCTTGTAGAGTACCAACTCTGCAGGGAATTCTTGCTTCCCGTTGGGTGCGGTCTGGGCAGCGGCGTGCATTCTATATAGGCAACTAGGCAGTGCCTACCTCATAAGATTCAATTAAACTATTACTAGATACCTATATGTATAAATAAAGTCCATCATATTAAAATATTATAATTAAATACTTATTTTATTTTACGTATAATGAAACGTAACATTCAATAAGAAACCAACTATGACGCGCCAGAAAGCACTCGCATTGACTGCCTTTCAAATTCACGCACACTCAAGCGATCTCTGCATATTCATATACACACGCATACTTCTTTAGGATAATACGACAAAAGCATAAATCACGGCTTTGCCATGCCTAACGCAATGACTTTTGACATTCGCAATTTATTCGACCTTCGTAGGCATGCTTACGAAGGTCGATAAATTCCTTCCCTCACGCCATCTATCGTGAAGTTAAGAAAACTCATCGATCGTTCGTTCCGCAGAGATTCGCAAACTATAATTCAACCAAATTTAAAAACAATAGTTCACAGACGTTATACTGCTCAAATATAACTTTGCAATTTATTTGTATTATAGGTTGTTCATAAAATGTTTGCAGTCGACTCTAAATCAAAACACGTGTGCGTCGAATTGCATAAAATACATAATGTAATTCATAAATCTTTCTATTGTTATTTTGTTTTGTGATGTGATTATGTGATAACTATAAAAGGAATTGCTGCGTAGGTATGTGTGAATATAGATAAATTACAGTGCTTAGTTTGTGGTAAAGATGAAATATATTTATTTTGATAAATTACGTGCAAAATCAGGATTCGTTTGTTGACCAAAACAAAATAGTAAGTACCCTATCTATCCTTTGTCTTGTCATCAGTTGTGTATCCGTGTATCAATATCTATCATTCAATAGTGAGATGTGGTTGTAAAATATCCAACCTACAAAAAGAGATGAACCGAGTAAAAAACACATTTTTACATAATTATACTAATATACTTACGTCTAGTAACCAAATACAGATTTTTAGGCTTCCATAGTAATACTAGTAGGTACCTAACTGTCCCACGTCCCACCCTCGTAAAAATTACAGTTCTTAACCGGTTGGTATGAAACTTCGCAGGTATACCTGAGGGATCAAAATAAATATTTTCACGCTCCCCTTTATCTGGAGGTATCGTATGTAAGTGTAAAGTGAAATGAGCTCCAAAAATCATTAGGTAGGTAGGTACGTTAACTATGTATTGGCCCTTTACCTTATCAACCACGTTATCAAAAAATCTGAAGAAATCAATCTCGTAGCACATAATAAACAATTTCGATTCAAATTAGTTTTAACAAAATACGTCAATTCGTTTTTGAAATTTTCGCTATTTTGCTAACCGCAAACATAACTTTGTATTTCATAATAATATTATGAAATACAAACTTATTTTTGCGGTCGGCTGAAATGACATGCCTAGTTTTTTTTTTTTTTTCTCCATCTGCCTAGAGCCTACCAAGTTCGAAATCCAATGCACGCCGCTGGGTCTGGGTCTAGTTTTCTTAGCTTATTCATGGTCAACTTAACTTTTTTTTCTTTTTGTTGTTTACATGTACATGTCATTATTGTAATTAGAGACTCGAACAAAAAAAAAACCTCTAAAATTGATTACTTTAGCTATAGCACTGTAACTTATTTAGCCTTATGTTTATTCGTAAGTGAACATTGTTCTTTTGAATAAAATAAAGAATCTTTAACCCAAAAAATTGCGGAGAAAACATAAACTTTATGAGAAAAACACTATCACGTTAATACGTTGCATGTCAGTCTGATCTATATTAGTATGGTTTTTAACAACAACAATACCAGCCATCAGTACCACAAATAATATCTGAAACCACTGTCCAACTGATTAATAACCCGCATCCATTACAATTAATTAAATGATCGTAATAAACATTCATCTAACAGCGTAATTGAAGATTTTCACGTGAATGGCGGGAGCGATTCTTTTATTACAAAAGATAAAAGGTCCAGTTTTTTATTCGATGTAGAAGGGAACTTTATTCAATTAGCTGAGGGAATTAATTTACAAGTTTTGAGAGACTTTTTTAAGGTGAAAGAAGGACACATTGTTCTGGACTTGGCAGTTGTTCTAATTTAGATTTTATAGATGTTGCTTTAAAGTATATATTTAAGGAAGATATCTCGCTTAAATCTAGAGCAGCCCGACTCCTCACCTTACAGCATACCACAGCCAAATAACGCTACTCTTCGGTAGTGTTGTGTTCCTGTGGTGAGTAAGGTCGCCAGAGTGCTGAGGATGCGCTGTGTTGACAGCGGGGGACCTGCTTGTTTCCTAAGCTATCGGCATAGTGAATCCTCTTTTTAAAGGGTCGCCAACGCGCATATGATTCTCGGTGTTGCAAGCGTTTCATAGGCCACAGTAACCACTTAACATCAGACGGGGCGTAGGCATAAATACCATCATCGTCGTTAAAAAAAATCTGACGAGCATTCTACTAATATTATAAACGCGAAAGTTTGTGAGGATGTATGGATGTTTGTAATTATTTCACGCAAACACTACATAATGAACTGTGATGAAACTGTACAATAATATAGCTTATATATCAGAATAAAACAGTTTTTTTTTCCAAATAATGCGGGCAAAGCTGCGGGCTAAAGTTACGAAACTCAGTGGCTATAACAAAAGAGTTAGACCAAAGAAAATATGAATGGATTTTGGTAAGAAATGAAGAGAACACTGAAATTATGGCTGACAGAGATATTGCATGAAAGAAACAGAAATTCTGCGCCGACCCCAAATAAATTGGGATAAGGCGAGAAGGATAATAAATAGCCACTAGACTATTTATCATTCTCCATAGACACACTAGTGTCACGGTTGATAATGTAGGTGCAATCGTTGTGTCTGACTATACCTATACTATACTTCATGAATCTAGCTATCATAAACAAACAGTTTTTTTTTTAAATTGAAGGGTAGTTCCAGAGATTAGCGCGTTTAAACAAACAAACTCTTCAGCGTTATAATATTAGTATATTGTAGGTTTGTTAACTTACTAGTAGGTACATATAATAATATAAAAAGAAACGTTTCTAAATTAGGTATAAAGAGCAGGTGATACCGCAAAATTATTCCAATAAATTACATTAATAACTTCATAAACAATCTTAGCAAAGTGCACGAACAAAGTTATTGAACAGTCAAAAATTTTAGCAATCTATACTAATATTACTCCAGCACTACGCCCTGTTTAGTGCTGGAGGCGAATCTAAACTTTGATTGTAACACTAGTGATACTAGGGACCCCACGATACAGGCATGCCTAGTGTGGGGACCACAGTGAATTCGCGTAGGTATTAGTTTATACTGATCTCTTAGAATGTGTAATGTTAATTGCTTATATTGAAATAATACTTTTTCATTTTTTCATTATAAATGCGAAAGTTTGGATAGATGGATGTTTGTTACTCAATCACGCCAGAACGGATCTAGATGAAATCTGGCACAGAGATAGATAATAATCTAGAATAGCCCATAAGCTACTTTTTGTCTCAAAAAACGCGGGCGAAGCCGCGAGCGTAAGCTAGTATTTCAATATTGATTGGTTATTGGAACAATAACTGTGAGAATTGTTTTACCTTTTTACCTTTTATGGGACGTTGACCTTTACTCAGAGTAAAGGGCAAACGTCAATGGTATAAAAATAAAGTGTTGGCAGTAGGTATGAAGTGAAATGGAACTGTTCGAAGCGCAAAGGGCGAAGTTAAAAGCATCGTTCTGTATCGTGAAGAGAATTATATTATAATGAAGTGAACGGAGAAAGGAATATTGGATTCTCATGTAAGCTAAGACATTAGCCCCCTTACTTTTCGACGATGGTTAAATTAAACAGCTCTTAAGTCAATTGTCACCTCTATTCATTGTCATACAAATGACAAAGGTAGTCGTAGTTGTCTGGAAGTAATAATATGTAGTGGATAACATTAAAATTTATATTAAACTAGCTGACCCGCCCGGGCTTCGCACGGGTAAAGTTACCCCACGCCAGCTAAGCTACCCTACGCCTGCCCTACGCCTACCCTACACCTACCCTACATCTACCCTACACCTACCCTACACCTACCCTACGCCTACCCTACGCCTACCCTACGCCTACCCTACACCTACCCTACGCCTACCCTACGCCTACCCTACGCCTACCCTACGCCTACCCTACGCCTACCCTACGCCTACCCAACGCCTACCCTACACCTACCCTACATCTACCCTACACCTACCCTACACCCCAAATCTCAAAAATAAGTTTCAAGCTTCTAGCTTTAAAAATTACGTAATTTCCACACAAACTTTCATGCCCTATTTCAACCCTTTACAGCCCCTTTTTCGCATTAAAAAGTAGCCTATGTCCTTTCTCAGGCTCCAGACTATTTCTGTACCGAATTGCATTTGAATCGGTTCAGTATTTTAGGCGTGATTGCGTAACACACAGACAGACAGACAGAGTTTCACATTTATAATATTAGTAAGGATAGTATAGGCTATTCCATATCACGCTACAACCCTTAGGAGCCAAGCAACAGGGTTGAAACCGCGAGGAACAGCTAGTGTAAGTATAAATTATGCACCAACATGGCTTTATTTAAGTACAATCTGTAAGCCTGTATCTGTGCGTAATTGTCAAATTTTCGTAGTGTATACGTGTTCAATTCGCCCCCTGCAAAAAGTGATAGAAAATGTTATCCGGTGATTCACCGCTATAGGTACCGTTTCCAGGGCTATATGCTGCTCTGAGATGTTACTATTTTCTTAATTTGGAATCAAGGAGGTTACATTAATTTACACCAAAAACTTATATATTTTATTATAAACTTCTTGTTTACAACAATGCATAGATTAATGATCGGTCTCTGCTGCAACAATGACAACAACAATTTAGACAATCTAACGTCATTTGCAAAACGATTGTGTTTTATGATCATATTTTAATGATAGAATTCAGTGGTTTTATGATTTAAAAGTAATAATAATTACCTATGATACGCGTCGGCGATACGGATGTACGGTGATTAGATTGAACAAATACATGTGTGGACCCGGCTTAATACCCATGTTAGCAAAGTTAGTTCTGATGGTAGACTTTTTGTGATAACTTTTGATATAGTGCACTGATTTCAATGAAACAAAGACTAAATGTTACCTCAAGGTACTGCCTATACATTTCTTTCTAATTCCTCAAAATCAATTCAGTAGTATTGATTTGATGCGTGTTCAAACACACAGACAAACAGACAGACAAACCGACAGACAAACAGACAGACAAACCGACAGACAAACAGACAGACATTAATTCTAAAAATGATAGAAATTTACTTCATTACTCATTCTTAGTCCCCTCTATTATTTTTTTGCAAATATATGCAATGTACAGACACGCGGAATTTACATTCTTATTATAAGTATAGATTAATTAGTATTTAGATGTCTGTGTTCAGGCCTTATTTCAGGCCTCTTTGGATAATATAGCTGTGATGTTATATTTTACAACCAAGATTATTAAACACGGCACATAGACACGCAGTACCCGCAGGTACTGGAGGGACTCAGTCTTATTAAAGTGGAACTTCGTCCCCTTGCTTATTTATTTTGTTTTATATTACCGAGCGAACTGAATACTAAACTAAAACTGAATGTAAACAAGATATAAATCACTACCTTATTACGAGAATAAATCAAAGGTTCCGTTGCGAGCTGTCTGACTTTCTGTATTTACGTAAAAGCTGAACTACGTGGGTCATTTGTAAACAATCGTGCACCACCGTCGACCGCATCAGTACGCGTAGCATGACCAATCCTATCTCTATTCTACCAAAGAATAGACAAGTTCTTTCTATCTAACTCTTTATCTCTTCTGCCCGATCACGCGGCGACCCGTGCTTAGCGTACCAGAGTTTTGGCTACTGAAGAATATAAACAATTCTTCTCTTCATTGTATGCATAAAACGATAGAAATCTTTCTAAAACTGTCACTTTGTCTATTCTTCTGTAGACAAAACGAGTTTTATATTGTGCGATGGATGCGGGCTACGATGGAGCATGCGCTTATGCCTAGATTCCGATTCTAGAAGAAACCGATCCACTCGCGACTCCAAGACATATGACACCTGCGGGGCTAACATGCGCGCCGCGACAAATTTTGTCGACTGTTTTGTCTCGCTCTTACTCGTGCGAATACGAGACAAATGCACGATAAAAACGTCGACAAAATTTTGTTGCGGCACGCATGTTAGGCGCTCTGGAGGAGTAAACAAAGGTGGATTTTAACACTCATACGCTACATAAGAGATGAGCCTAGTAAACTCAGAAGTAATACCGAGAAAAAACTGGTCTTAGAAGACTTTAGAATACCTATTGTATAGTTTTAGGCAATTATTTCTGCACTTTCGATGAAATGCCAAGAACTGTTACATTGACAATAGTTAGTTAAAACTGGTAGCTAGTAGTTCCTAACGACTTATTCCTGAAATGGCAATTCGGATTTGAATTTCGAATTTTATGAATGTTCGAGGAAATTCTAGAATATTCGAATTTCGTAGTTTGTGGGCGTAACATATGTGGCTACTATGAATATCGTATGCATGCATTGTTATATTATGTATAGTAGTGTTACATTAATTAGTTGGAAACTAATTTGTTATGTAGTTGTGTTTTACAATGTATATTGTTGTACATTTTGGATGAGCTTCGATACCCTGAGGTACAATCGATTTAAGGCCCCGGTATACGCCAACGGCCTTGAGTGATTTGGGCGGTATAGCTTGAGTGTTCTGCGCTGAGTTCAAGCAACGCGACATACATCCACCGAGCAATACGACTCGCCTATCAAGGAGCGCGCTGTGCAGAATTAGACGTATTATTACTTTTTAGTATCTAAAATATAAAATAAAAAAAAAGTAACAGGCAATATTATAGGTAGTAACATAGTCTTTTCACACAAAACAAATCATGAAAATATCTTAAGCGGTTTGAAAGTAATTACGTTTTTATGTTTTGGGTAGACACGAATTCATGAATTTATTTCATTAAGTATTTTACTACAATAGTTAAATATTCACAGGTACGATTGATGTATATATGTTCTAGTTTAACATAAAAAAATTGCACAACTAACCTGCATTATTTGACGGCGAAATAAGAGATTTAAAACTGGCCGTTACCATTTACCTTCGCCTTAAAGAGCCTTCACGAATATTACGTGAAGGCTTTTATTAGTTTGTACGCGCTAATTTTTGGAGCTACAGTCAGATTAAAAATATTTTTTTGTTTATGATAGCCAGATTCATGAGGAATTCATTCATTCATTCATCCTAGGCCCTACAGCCGCGGGTGGGCCTTGGCCTGGTCGAGTAAACTTCTCCAGACGTCTCTATTTTTGGCTTTCTCTCTCCAGCCGTTGACTCCAATAGCCTTTGTGCCCTTCTCAATGCCATCCAGCTATCTGAGTTTAGGTCTTCCACGGGGCCTCCGGCCGTCAGGCTTTCCGTGTAGGAGACGTTTAGGTACTCTGGTATCTCCCATACGCTCAACATGGCCTTCCCATCGAAATTCATTCATGAAGAATGGTATAGATTATTTAACATCACGCTATGACTCCTGGGAGCCCAGCAACGGTGAAACCGCGGGGAATAGCTAGGGTCCATTTCAATTGAATTTGTTAACTTTGTAAACAATGTCAGTATGGCCAACTGTCAAAATTTTATGAATTTGTATAGAAAGTTTGTTTACATAGTTTACAAGTTCTATTGAAATGGACCATAGTATTATTATAAACCAGCTGTTGCCTGCAGTTTTACTCGAATTCTAGGGAAATTACTTTTTTTTATTACTTTTACGACGATGGTGGAAACAGGCGTACGGCCCACCTGATGGTGGGCAGTTATCGTAGCCTATAAAATACTTGCGAAACGTATCGCCTTGCCGACATGCCGGTTTCCTCACGATGTTTTTCCTTCACCGTTAAAGCAAGTGATAATTAATTTCTAATACGCACATGACTTCGAAAAGTCAACGGTGCGTGCCTCGGGATCGAACTCGAACCATTCGCCGTAGGAGGCACATGGTTAATCCACTAGGCTATCACTGCACATAAACTAAACATAAACTTTGTAAAACAAAAACCTGTATCCATAAATACACAAAATATCATATTCCATAGTCAGTGCGGATCGCATCGCAACCGCACTGGGTTGTTTTGACAGCGTTCGTCCGGGAGAGTGACGCTTTGGACGCAAACCAGTAACACAATAATTATATATGGACCGAGTTGGAATGTAGTCAGTACAAAAGTGACAACACTGATAGCCTGAGGGATAGATAGTTTTAGTGGTTATTCACCGCAACTAAGCTATGTATAACGGTAATTAGTGACCGATAATTAAACACACGGCTGTACTCATGATAGCAAACAACTTTCCCAAAGAAAAAAAAAATAGGCGATGTACATTTTCTATGAGACAGAGCGGGGTCACGCGCGGTCAAGCGATTAAAAAAGGCATATAGAGTCATGCCTTTAATCCTAAAGGAATATCCAACGATATCCTTTCATTTAACTACTCACAATTTGTTAAGCTTTAAACCAATAACCCAAATTGCCCGTTAAATAAAACAAAACCTAATTTATACCAAATTTACAGGCAAATAAATACTCAAACTCATTGCCCCTATGCACAACGTTAACACTACATTAGTATGACCTGGACCGCAGCGGGTCGTTGTGACAGGCCATTTGAGCGTGATAATGAAGCGATGGTCACGGATACATGATCATTGTGATTTCATTTTAATTGTTATCCCCGATTCCTGTGTCTGACGGACCGGGCGACCGTTATTAGGTAAATTAGGGTACCGTAAACCGTATTATAATCTCCACGAGTGACGCTACTAAGTGCGTTTGGCACACCCTCGGTAGTTAGCCTTACATCTTAGATAACTAGGATTTCGAGAAAAAGAAAATTGAGTACAACAAACACTATAGCTAATAGCAAAGAGGATTTACAAACTCGGTATTTATAAGTCAGTAGGTAATCGTATGAAATTGACGTTATACACAACTATAAGATACAACTGGACAACTTGCAAAATACAGGGTGGCAGGTTAGACAGTGGAAATATTTTAAGGGGTCACTGTACTCATCATTATGAACAACTTTTACTATGGGACCAACCCTGAAATCGCGAAAAAAGAATCAGCTGTTCCATACATTTTGATGAGTTATGTGAACAGCTGATTTTTGATAATTCAAAAGCTCACCAAGAGAATACAAGAATATACAGAGAGCTTCCATGAAACAAAGCTATACGATCCATACATACAATTATTCATGGATCCTTTTGACGGAACAGTGCGACACTGTGGGACCGGCGCTCATCACCAAACGACGCATGATGCCTTCCGTCCCGTTGCACTCACAATTGTTTTATTATTGGATACTGTTTTTTTTTTTTTTTTTTTTTTTTTTTTTTTTTTTTTTTTTTTTATTAAATTATAGGCTCGCGTTTGACCGCCATCTCGCCTGTAATTGTAATTAATTTTGTTGTTTCTTTTGTTTGGGAAACAATGACACTGACATACAATACGATGCTGAAAATTCTTTTTAAATTTAAATTCAGAGATCTAAAAGGTAGTAGTAGGAAATTAAATGGTGTGTTGTGCTGGAAAGGATTTGTTTCAATTAATTTATCTCCTTCAACGACAGTCTGAGATCCCTTGACGACTATTTTCTAAAGGTATTATTCTGATATACGCTCATGCATGTTTTTTCTACGCTTGACCCAGCCGCAGGCATTTCAGAATAACTTAGTCCTTAATTAGCCTTAATTAAGTTTCTAAAGCACAAAGAATAAGTCACACCGTAAAATGCTAGATGGTACAATGAAAAGTAGGAACTGACCTCCTGTGGAGTATATCTGAAAATCTCGTGCATATCTCTGTACCACTTCACAGAATGTAGGGGTGGTTCGTGCTGATGTCTAATGTATTGGCAACGAAGTTCTGCCTCTCGCCGCGGGTCCGCCCACAGAGGCACTTCCAGCGTTGTGATCGTGTGGGATACACTCCGAGCTAAAACAATAAAAAAATTGTTCAAAGTTATGTTATAAATTTTAATGTAACTTAAACATCATCTAGGACCAAATACTTGAGAAGATAATCAAACGAGCCTAAACTTCATGGGGTTCCAGCAGCCTAATTGTGTAACTCAATTGCTATTACCATGGCGTTCATTTTGACAGTTCAACAACATTCGTTGCGGTGTTGAGCTAGTTACGGGAGCACGGATTAAGAAAAATACGGCGTAATGAATGTCAAAATCAATGCCATGGTGATAGCAATTGAGTTACGCAATTAGGGTACAGTTCCATGATACCATAATATTGCATTTTCATCCAATTTACATAAGTATGCAAAATTTCCGCGAATTGGGTCTAATTTTACTTGTAAGATATGATTGATTACACACAGACAGACACCGGGATAGGTGAAACTAAATAAAAGCTTGTAAAAAATATGTAGTTTTGAATACAACTCAAAGTTGAAAATAGAACTTCCTTTATTAAGTTCAACAATGCAGTAGGAAAACTAAAATATTCCATTATGGTTGTTCAAAAGTTCACTACACAAAATAATAACAATACCAAAAGTATCACACACAAAGACGCTGTCGAGATTTTAGACATAAAACAAAACCTGGTAAAGTAAAACGAAATACAATAACCTAAAAAGCGACACAGCGTATCATTTGAATACGTTGCGAAATAAAAGACTATTTAGGTAATGTAGTTGAAAACAATGTCACATCTGAAGCACCTAGAAAATCTGCTAACATCGCCGCCTCGTACGAGAAAACATGGATTTTCACGTTCTATCTTATGAAGCTATCAAGGACCTTGTACGTATTGATGCGAGTTTGTTACCAACTTGAGGAGAATTCGAGCTCAATTTATAAGTTAGCTAAGTCTTTATCGTGGTAGAAATCTATTTAGTGCCTGAATGCTCCGAATTCCTTCGATATGTTATTTCTTATCTTTAGCTATCGTTTCTTGGTGGTCCCAATTCCTGGCTAGTTGAACTTTACCAATAGTTTGTCGAGAATTAACACAGCTTGCAGACCGCAATAGTGTAATTAAACAACAAATTGTAGTTTCAACAGATTTTGGTTTTGATTGGATTATTTGTTCTGAAACTTTAAGGTACAGCGTGTGTTTGGTTGAGGTGAGGATTTCCTTAAATCAGGAGATAGCATAGGAATCAATTATGGTGGATTGGCATCCCCAGAGTAAAATTTGATTGACAGATTTGATCCTAATTACATTAAGAACAATAAATTAAATGTACTGTTAAGCAGCAAAAGATAGAATTTATTTTTTCAACAAAAAACCTTTTTAAAAATCTTATTTAACAAATTCATCAAAATATTCTCTCGAGTTTTTCGATTTGCTTTCTAGTAATATCCCAAAAATACACGACTGTATTTTTCTCAACAATATTATTCTTAAAAAGTTCTATCAGTACTGTCTATAATAAAAACGGAAATTGTAACTTCTTTAACATCGTGTTTTATTACGTCTAATTTATCATGTATATTATTATAACGCTCTTCAAATCAGATAATGTCTCGGAAGTCCGATAACCAATATTTTATTGGATTTTTATGTTCACTATTACGCTTGTATTCCAGAACGATACTCGAGCACAGATCTCGGCTTGAGCATAGATTTGAAGACTCAAGCATTACTTGAAACTAGTTTCAACCACTCAAATAGCTTTAAATCTATGCTCAGGCAGAGATCGGTGCTGGAGTATCGTTCTGGAATACGGGCCTAAATCTATGTTCGAGGCGAGATCGGTGCTGGAGTATCGTTCTGGAATACGGGCCTAAATCTATGTTCGAGGCGAGATCGGTGCTGGAGTATCGTTCTGGAATACGGGCCTAAATCTATGTTCGAGGCGAGATCGGTGCTGGAGTATCGTTCTGGAATACGGGCCTAAATCTATGTTCGAGGCGAGATCGGTGCTGGAGTATCGTTCTGGAATACGGGCCTAAATCTATGTTCAAGGCGAGATCTGTGCTCGAGTGTCGTTCTGTAATACGAGCCTTAATGTTTTACCTCGATTATGTAGTATTAACTCAGATCATATAAACAAGAGAGATGTGCCAAGGCGCTATTGAGCTTGATGAATGTGATCATGTTGCTGACGGACCGAATGCAATCGATGATTTACGTACATACAGTGTTTTAGTTTAGTGTGAGTGACGAGTGACGAATAACAATGCTAGATTGAGGGGGTGCGGCATTTTTAATGTGTTGGAGATCTTGATATTTACAAATGAGCGTTTGTAGTTGTGACGCACGCTGCTTTAAAATTGGCGACAGCGGTTTCCATACATCGCCTCATATTTATTGACTGCTTCTTATGTCTATAGTGATCGCAAGCGCGACTGCTAAGTGTAGAGTCCTGGGTTCAATCCCTGGGTCGGACCAAGTGATATCGGGTTCTTCCGTTAGTAAATTCTTAGTGATAGCCTGAATTTGTACCCAGGTAGTGACAATAGGCTCATCCCTATTACTTACATCCCTATAACTTAAACATAACTGAATGTAGGTGTACTATTTACCTATGTCTAACTCTTTAGAGATTACAGACTTATATTTATCTACAAATCTGGCTGTCTGCCCTACAAAATATTTATTTAGATTGTTGTTTTATTGACAAATCAACGAAGAACCTTTGCCCACTACAGGCAATAATGGTGTGTAGTTATTCATGGCATGCCCCTAACTACGTATTTATGAGCGTTTGGTATTCGAAATAAAAGCGATTCTACGTCGCTGAGTCCTTTTCGGTTTCTTTTTTATCTTCTTTGAGATGTTGTTTATTTTTAGCCGGGAGGGTTAGATCCTCCGGTTTTTTCTAGAGAACACCCACTTTATATGTAAATTAAAATATTACATTACATGTAATCTTGTTCGGTTTATAGAAAATATAGGAAATTGTTATTTAATGTATTAGTGTCTAAATAAATCCGTGGCTGGCGTGAATACATTAACGTGGCGACTTGCATGTTTTTTTTTTTATTTTACCAGAAGAGGTCAAAAATTTTAAATTGAAATTTTAATCATAATAATATAATAATTCGCGCCAGCCACGGAAATATTACTATGAAACTAAGTAATAAAATTTCGACTAAACTTCATAAATAAGTTTATCTTAGTAGCTATTTACAAAGTAAACTTGAAGCTGAAAGACTGAACACTAATTAAAGCACGTTTTCAAAGCTAATTTATATCCAAAATTAATTAGAACTAAGACATTTGGCGGAAATAGAAGCTAACCCTCGTAGCTCCATCAAACTTTATGGTTCCACTTAATGCTTGAAACAGACTGTATAATGAAATCGTTACTACCATGCAAATTTCACTTGCGCAATTCAGATCTTAATACCAAATTCAGTAACGCCATCTATTGTTTATTGCCGCAAGCTTAAACTATTACTTTGTCATCGAACAATATAATAGAGTGGTTCCGTACATGCGTATTTACTATTAGCCAAACATCAGGACTTTGACGTAGTGTATTGTCTCTAAGCCCGACCCTTACCGATATAATAGACATAAAACGCAAACAAGACCACGCATTATAAAGTAAGGATTTTGCGCTTTACGTCAAAGGCGTCGTTGTAAGTAATTTAGGATTATGCCGAAATTAAGCGTTGAACCCATCACAATCTATAACCGATGTGTTTCCAATAACTGCCACTCAACCCTCGTATTAACAGTTATTGCTCTTTGATGTGTGTAACGTATTGTGATATTAAGTTGTCGTACGATCGCTGATCAAGGTCCGTTGTGTAGGTTGTATAGGGGAAATTGCTGCCAAATTGGAGTTGGGCAAGTTACAGACTTCGGAACTATTGGTTAATTGATTGTTGCTTTTAGTATACTTCGATGACATAGTAGTTTTTTGTTATAGTTTGAACATTTTTTACGTGATTACATAAGTATTTTCACCTTAATAATACCATTGTGCCACCTAAATCCGCTTAATTCAATATTTTTTTCCGGCAGCTTAAGCAAAAAATGTATACAGATAAAAAAGATTACCAACCAATAAAACGGTTCGTTGAAACACAAACAAACCTGAAAGTGTTCGTTCTAACACTCAACGTAATCTCAAACCCGATCCCGATCACGATTTAGCCTCGAAAGAATACTCTAAGTCTTTTCGTTTTTCATAATCTCCTTTGCTATACCCTCAGATCATAGAAACAAGGAGATATGCCATCATAGCAAATTAGTACGGGAATAACTGTCGCCACTTTTCGACACAATTACAAGAACTCCATTAAAACACACACATTAAAAATTCCGCACAACCTCAATCTAGCACTGTTAATCGTCACACAACCTAGCTCTAAACTAAAACATTGTATTTATATCATCAATCGTGTTCGGTTCGTCGTCAGCGTGTAAGTTTTTATTACGACCAATGTGGTCAAACTAAATCCTCAAGCTCAATAGAGCCTTGGCACATCGCCCTTGTTTCTATGATCTGAGGCTATACCGATTAGCATTACTATTCAATGGCTGGGTACTCCTTTTTCTTCTGAACTAACCGCTACAATATCCGTAGCGAGCTTAATAAAACATTCAACCCGAGCGACCCTTCTTATGTGTTCTCTATAAATTTTAATAAGGTCCAGGGATACGAGTAAGAAGGTGGAAAAACATTAATACAGCGTGTAGTGAAATGTGTCTTGGATTTGCATAAATACGAGCAGTGGGTTGTAAAATATTCTGTTAGGCTGTTGTTTTTAACGGTAATGCGGAGGTCTAATGGATTCGGTCGCGATTATGGTGTATCGCCTTCATCCTTTGTTAGATCAGTGTGTGAAGGGTGGATATGAAATTTTTCGTCAATATTGTTGTGCTGGATTTTAACAAGCTTTTATATAACTTCATACATATTCATAATATCTTTGTTATTAAATATATAAGAGATTTTCAAAACACTGTCCTTCTAACTGCAAAGTTAAAGGCATTGAGTTGGAGTCTGTAATTCGTCTCTGATAGATGTTGCCAACGCTCCTAAGAGGCGTAAAATATAGTCAGATAGCAGTCACTCCACGATTTCCAGTTGCATCTAGATGGACTGTAAGCCGACTCAGACCTAGTTTGGGTTTAGGCTAAGCGGATGATTATTACTGAAAATCAAAAATTATTTGAAAATCGGTATTATAGCTAAAGAACTCGTTTTTTTATGTTCTGTTTTATCATAGAAGTCTAAGTTCTTTTAGTTAGGTAGTACCAGTATGCACAGTATGTTTTTTCTACAAACGCTCACCTAGTTCTCGTCTTAGTTCTATAAAAGCTTAGGTATTAAAACTTTTATTTTACAAACCAACCGTTAAGATAAGTGGAAACTATTTTAAACTGCAGTTGTCCACAATTAGCTCCAAAATCCAAGTTTTGCAACAAAAATAAATTCTCTCTCATTAACTCCCAAAACTACGGAAGACTAGCTGAAACTTTCGAAAACAAGTCAAGTTATCCATATAATGTAAACAGAAAATGAGATAGCAGCAATACTTTCCGTATTAAATTAACTAGTTCCCCTCTTAGCTTGGGGCAGATGCAATTTTTCGCGACAAGAACTCGGCTGGCCCACTTTCGCTCCGTCTGCTTTGTGCTCCAAACATGGCGCACATTTTTGTTTCCTCAAGACGGATGGAAATGAGGAAGAAGTGGGTTATAGTGCTCTTGGATAGGGTTAGGAATGTTGTAGCGTTGTTTACACATTTAATTTGTTTAAATTAATTTGTTTTGAAGCAATAATAATAAGTTTATGTTGAAAATCATTTTTCAAAACAAACTTTTACAATGACCACTTCCCAACTCAATCATGAGCACTTGGACATCATATAGGTCCTTAGTACTTGTCAAGACAAATTCAATGAGCCCAAACACGACGGAGTTATGTGGAGAAGTTGGGAAGTTCCTATGGCCACCTCCCGCTCCATCATAAGACCACTTCCGTAGTATCTACCATATCATTGCATTGTCATCAAAGTGACACATCGGTTGAGAGGAACTGGTCTAAAATTCAGTTGCAAGATTTCGCCCGGTACGCACACTAAGTTAAATAAAAGCTTGTAAAAAGTAAGATGACGTCACGTTTCTATGCCCTGCAATGGCGGTACCGCTAATCAGTTCAAGCTAATTTGTTTGAGTAAACTACGCGGAACTCATCAAGTTTTTATTACAGATACCTCTTTATTAAATCTGGTTCTTTCACCCCGAACCGACAGCCAAAACTTTTCCTGAGTTCTGCAAAAATATCGATATAGACAAGAAAAAAAAATGGTCCGTCTCGTTCGGAACCAGATGCCCTGTTTTACGGCTCTCAATGCTAGAGCCCCATCATTTGTGGAAGGATATTGGATTGAAAACTTCCTTATTTTACGAAACGCAATTTTCCAAGTGTTTTGTTTTTCGGAAATCTTCGTTTCTTTCTTGTGATTTGTTCGATTCTCCTTAGAAAATAGAGTCATGGTGACGAGACTGACTCGTGATTTTGTAAGAGGTTTAAGTTTTACAGCTGCTAGCGTACTGCTACTATGAATAAATTGAAGCTAATCGTGCATGAAACGAGGAAGAAACTAAAGTAGTTAGAAGAGCTCTTTGAATAAGTACGGATACTGAAAGACTATTTAACTAGTGTGGATGTATGCAAGGATTATCAAGTACATAATGTTTTAGAGAAAATGAGTTATGTAGTTGAGAATACTAATTTAATATTACTAAATAACTTTTTTGGGATTCCTAAAAAAGCTTCAACATTACTAGTATTAGTAAGTTTTTTAATCAGAGCTCATATAAGCCCATATACATAGCTGTAAAAGCAATAATCCATGTAGACATAAAATTATTAGATCCGATAAATCGCGGAACGATCCACGGCTAATCCTTAGCAGAAACTTTGATTATCTTTCGCTATAACTTCGCTAATCCCAAGGCGAATAGTTAGAAGAAAGTTTTTAAAGAAATCGAGCATGACATAATAGGTGACGTTGGAACAAGTTTGTCTGGTCTTGCGGTAAATTAGAAAGGGTGTGGTTTGACGCGTCATCGTTATGCTGAATTTTGAGCATGAGGTGGCATAAAGTTCGGAGATGCTCCATTGCCTGGTGTGGAATAACGATTAGTTGGCTAAAAAAGTAAAATGATTTTGGAGATGTAATCAGGAGCAGTATTCAGACCTGTTATTGCCAGGATAGTTCTGTTTTAAGAAAACGTTAACCAATACCTACGGGATAAATAACACCATCCATTTTTCACAACGAAATAATGACGCCCTAACACTTCATGCAGACCCAGGGGGCCGTAACACTTTATGATCCGGCCGCAGGGGAGATGGTAAAATAAGGTGGATGGTTTATATAACATTAAACCAATATTTCGTTACTTTTCCTATATTTTTATGTTTTGTAAACTTTGCAATAATATCTTGAATATCTACATTACCTACATTATGGTTTCTAGTACATTCACATTCATCATAACTTAAGCCTTACCATCTAAAACCTTTGGGGTAGCATGATTAGGTACTGCCTAGAAATGCTATCTTAGCTCATTCCTGGTTTACAATACAACAAGCATAACATACACGAACACCATCTTCACAATACTTTGCCCTACTAACCTCTCACTTCTGAATAGTGCAAAGACAAACCTATTGACTTACTAGAACAAGTGAACAAGTACAGTAATAAAAGTAACACCATATTGTTTGTTTAACCATCCAGGGAACAAACATATTGAGCGGTAAACATGTTACCTGTTATCTGTTACAGGGGAAAATAAAATGGAAGCAGGATGTAGGTACACGTTGTGAAGAGTACGATGGAATTTTTGAAGAATAAGCTTTTTAAGATCATAAATACGTATTTGGTGAAAGAAAACTTAGCACTGACAATGATAAATTCATGATCAGCAACAAAAGCAGTTTTTGAAACTATAAAATGAGTAGCCGAGTTTGAGGGTAAATGCTGGTTGATGAGATTGTCATGCTCGTGAATGGGTACCATCTGTCGACATTGATCAGCTCCGAACAACTGCTAAGTCAAACTTCCTATGTTATTTTTCTTAGTGTTTTATCAAATATCAAAACATTATATAAAACAGTCTAGTCATTACGTTCGTGATTTTTGATCAACAAAGTACTCTGTATTTAATATCAGTATTTTTTCAAGATTCATCTCAAGAGATAAGTTATTTTTCCTAGACAAAGAAGTTTTAAAAGTTCGTTAATGCAAAATAATAAATAAAAGAGCTTGAGAGGAGAGCTATCGAAAACCTAATTATGTAAAAAGGAATGCAGTCTACACTTCAAATTCTTACTCAAGTAACTCAAATATTTCAGCTCCTATTTCGACAAAATTCAATTAAAATTTCACTTTTCACTGCAAGTTGTATCGATTGTGGAAAATAGGTCAGAAAGGTACTCGCAGACGAGCTTGCAAGCTGTCACTGCTTCACTAATAGTATTGCGAACTTGAGAGCCAATATTATTGGCTGTTTCGAACCAAGTATTGTTACCGCTTCGGGATTCGTAACAGTACCTCCGGTATTGTTTTCAATAGGTGAGTGGAATATCGAGTTTGGTTTACAGAACCTAAATTAATATTAGCTTTGGAATCAATTGGTACGGGGGATTTTTTCTGCGCTACGGGTCGTGGGATCGAAAGTTTGGCCAACAGATAGTTTGGCAAACTGGCGTATGGCCTACTTGATAGTAAGCGTATACCGTAGCCGATGAAATGCTTGCACCACCGAGAAGCACATGCGCGTTACCAACCCTTTAAAATGATGATTCGCTGTGCCGACAGCTTAGGACAAACAGGTCTCCCGCTGTCAACACAAATGCATCCTCAGGAGCTCTAGTAACCTTACTCGTCACAGGAACAACACTACCGAAGTGTAGCGTTATTTGGCTGTGGTATTCAGTAAGGTGGAGGTACTTCCACAATCTAGCTGCTCCAAATTTCGCTATGCCCTACCTCTCTTTATGATTTCACTGATTGACCACTAATCGAGCTGTTTCAGGCATTAGAAAAGAGGAGTAACTGATTAATACAGTCGTCTAAACTAATTAATATCGTCACTTACGTAGGGAAACTAGAGCATTGATACTATCGATATAAAAATATCGATAAAATGCATCTAAAGAACAAACACAAATTGCTTTAAAAAGCGTAAAAACACACATATTAAGTAATTGGGTTAATACAGCAGTTTCAAACACACAACCAGCGTTGAATAATGCAAACAGTAGCATACATAATCCCCTCTCTAAATTATCATAATATTCGTGGCGTGTTAGTTAAAATTGCACGCTTCGTTGCGCGTTTTATTATATTGCTAATGTATTGTGTACTGTATAACAATGTAATGTATGTGCAATTGGTAAGGAGATAAGATCTTTGGATATACGTTATTGTTAATTGAAATGTCAATTGTGGCAATAATAGATATTGGTTTTATCAAGATAAGGACTGTTTCTATGTTGTTTAATTCTGCTATAAAGGTGAGTACTCATCGGTAGCATTCGCGTGTAGTATTAAGATAGCGACCGTGATAGGAGACCACGACCAATACTTGTCATTTAGGCTCTGTAGGGCATCAGTTCGCGCGTGCGTCCGAGATAGGAGACATACGCGAGACCGAAGACAATAAGATGGTTTCCGCCCCGGACCAATAGTGTCTAGACCCCACAGTTCATGCAGAAGAGACCGAGACACTTCTCGCGGTCTCCTGTTGCGGTCGCGGCGCGAACCGTCACCTTAATAGTTTGGATTCGAGCATATTTTATCAGCGAATACGCCCAGACGAGTATTATAGTGAAACAACTAAATCGATGTTACATGTACGAATGTTCGCAGTTTGTGGTGTCTGTAGCTTGTTCGATGCTTCAAGTTACAAAAGTGAAAGTTCCTCGGTCAGAGTGCTGAGTGCAAGTTGCAAACCATAACGTTAATCGAGTATACTAATCGAATGGAACAACCAATCACGATCGTTAGCGTCTTCACTTTCGAGCGCGAACCGATGTTTGATTGGTCGTTGACCTTCGTTAGCGTTCTCATGATCGAGTGTGTTTGAAAAACTCTCACTAGGCACTCAGTATAAACATAATATTGGTACAGTCAAAAATTATTGTTCAATTGGTTTTGTGAATACATACTAAACATTTACAATAAATAATGAAACAGTGGTTTTACTTTTTTACGATTGTTTATTTTACCATAATTAGGATTCCTTATTTAATTAATCAGTTCAACTCTTTCTAAAACGCCTTGAGCTTTTCACCCAAAAAAAACAACCTTAAATAAGAAATTATTTTGATTTCTCCATTTAAAAGGAGATGTGCTACTTTATTTTATAGCTACATTAAATTATCTGTTGTTTTTTCCAGAGTAATAATTGTGCTTGAGGCGCTGCGCAAAAATGATGAAACGTACACGTCCTTTAACCGGTACAAGTGAATTAACCTTATAAATTAAATCCTACTTCCTGCTAATATTATAAATGTGAAAGTTGTGAGGATGGATGGATGGATGTATGTATGTTTGGTACTCTTTCACGCAAAAGCTACTGAACGGATTTTGATAAAACTTTGCAGTAATGTAGCTTATACATCAGAATAACACATAGGCTACTTTTTTCCCAAAAACGCGGGCGAAGCCGCGGGCGGAAGCTGGTAATACTATAGTTTTAACATTAGAGAGGCTTTATTGTTCTATTACTAAATATTCGTATGGATAGGCTTTCATCTAACCCGGACACTATGATAAAAATAAAATAAATATTTGAGGGGACTAATTTCAAAACCCCCTAAAATGACTTCGGACACATTGACATATTTTTTCACCAACATAAAGTTTTGAATTTTACTTTCAATATGACTATACGATAACTTTCATAACCCACTTAAATAAACAGTAAAATCAGTTTAAAAAGTAATGTCAGTTGCAAATTCCGCTAAAATGTAAAGAAATATTTTAGATTTTCCACGTTTTTTTTTTATTGCTATGACATGACAAACAAATAAATATCAAATATATTTTGCTAATTGCATTAAGTTTACCACAACATTTTACAAATAACATTCTTGTGAAAAATTTCTTCAGGATGATTTAGGGGGTTTTGAAACTATACCCCTCATTTAATTATTACTTACTAGCAAGTTGGCTATAGCATCAAAGGGACTTCTTATCAGTCCCGGATCTAGGGGGGGGCTAGCCGGGGCCCATGCCCCGGGCGGCAAATTCAGAGGACGGCAAAGTCAAGCTTGGTAGACGAATACAACTGAGTAGTGTATATCAAGCGTCTATCAAGCGTAGCAATCACAAAGAGCAGCGCTAGACCGGTCGTTGTGGCGTTCTTTGGGGGAGGCCTATGTTCATCAGCATCAGTAGGCGTGTTATGGCTGATATTATGATGATGATAAGAAAAATATTGTCGGGCGGGAGCGGCATTTTTCAGTTTTTGCCCCACCTCGAAATATTTCAAGATCCAAGGCTGCTTCTTATGTGAAACGCATAAGAAGCAGCATAACACATTGCTATGTTTGTGGATACGCTTGAATTCCACATACCTTAAAGTAATCTCAATACGCATTGCTTTTCCATTGTCTTTTTTTCTACAAAGCGCATGCATTTTAATGAGGAGACTGTAGTCGTGGACTGCAACCGACAGATTATTACAGCGATAATAATGTGCTATGCAAAGTCCTAGAATTAACGGTCTTTCTGGAATCTGCTGAATAAACTTAAGTTTTCTTTGTGCTAATAATTTATTGCGAGGACCAATTCTTATGCAGGAAATGTTAACTGCAGCAGTATTTCTTCTGTTCTATTCATATCATGTTATGTAGCCGATCAGTGGCAATGTTTAGTTAAGGATGTTGACGGGTTAATATGTCAGATACAAGGGACAGCCTGTCATCAAGATGTGTACTAAACGCAGAATGTAACAAAAATAATATTCATATTTCAACAAGTCAAAGCCAAAAACATTAATTTCAATTAAATCATTTACAGGCACTTTTGAATTGTCAAGCAATAATTGTCAGTCAGTTTAACTGTTAGTTGAAGCTAGCTATCCGTTCCAAAATGTAGATTCCTATGGAGAAAACCGGACAAGAAAAAAAGATATTTTAAATTTCAACTGATTCAGACAATTTGCAGTATCTTAGTTGGTAAGAGCGATGTCACGGTAAGGCAAAGGTTGCGGGTGCAAATCCTGCCTGTGTCAGATGTTTTTGAAAATCTCTTATATTTTAATAACATGCATTGGCTTTAGCTACTTCGCTTTTTTAGCAGTTTTGTGGAAATTATATCTTAGGGCTGCCAGTTTTTATTCATTGTCAAGTACGAGGTAGGTAATGTGAGCTTGTCAGGCCATCGCCTGTCGTTTAGTGCCCTAACCCTTCCTCACTCAAGTTTACGACCCGCGCAGAATGTTAAACCGACACAAGTTGGAAGGCTTCAACTGCTTCCGTCAGGAAAGTAGTTCTGCAGAGAATCTTAAATTACTTGGTTTGTTTTTCAGATTGAACTTGAATGTTTTGTGGAATATCTGTTTGCCAAAATTCAAATAGGAAATGGAGTTTCCCTAAGATGGTCACTGGTCACTTACTGGAGGCGTGTAATGTAATAATGCAAGATTCGATTTTGAGCATAAAGTTGCAATACGCCAGCTCGACGTACTGATTAGGGAGCATTGCATTTGCTTTTGTGATTTTGCATGTGTTTTAAATTATTGAGTTCAGATTATTATTAAAAAAACTTTGAGATTTGTCGACGAATTCTTCTTTGAAAAAAAAACCTCTTTATCTTAAAAGACTACGCATTGTTATAAACATGATTATAACAAGGAGAAGATAATAAAGACATAAACCCGTGTTATGAGGCCATTACATTTGAAACCGAGCGTGTAAGTGCTGGCTTACAGGAATACAGGTGCGCTAGACCCGATTAAGACTAGATCCTATCTTTTACACACACATAACGTAAAAGTACAAGATATCTTCACTTTTATTGTCTTTCTTTGTTGCAGAACGAGAAACTAAGCGCTGCTTAAATACATAATATATTCTCATGTTAATTTTAAATAAGGCCACGAAAATAAAATTTACTTCAAATTGACTCATATTTTCAAGTAAGTATTCATACATTACCCGTAAAACTGTAAAAAATAGTGTAATGTAATCATTGACGTTAGCGTGACAAAAATCTGAATACTTTGATATGTTCATCATGCAACCATCATTCACGATTGATGGTTTAGATTGAGCGTTTAATGGATACTTTTGGTCATCCACGCCCAATTGAAAAATTCACCCTGTGTTTTCTGTATTCGGTGTATTTCTATAGTGGCTGTGTTTGTTATATTTCTAGTCCATACAACAAACACACCCATTCATCTCCGAATCATCAAGTAAACCCGATTTACTAGGTAATCCATCTCGCGCAGTACTCTATCACCGGAGATCTACGTTTATGTGGCACTAAAATATATGTGACAGTGTCGGTATTTTAGTTACAGTCATAAAAACACTCGTCACATCACACTATAGCCTATAATATGTCAGGTGACGTCATAAATCTGTGGCGCTATGATTACGGATGTGCCCAGCCGGGCTAACATGCGCGCCGCGACAAATTTAGTCGACTGTTTTGTCTCGCTCTTACTCGTGCGAAAACGAGACAAATGCACGATAAAAGCGTCGACAAAATTTTGTCGCGGCGCGCATGTTAGCCCTACAGGTGAATCGCAAGTTTCGTATGCGAATATTTTCACTGGAAGTTTTGATGTCAAATGATGTCGTAAAAATCTGCGCTGGTGTGGTTAGGGATGTGTCTGTGTTGCGGATATTGGTTAAGTTGGAATAATTTAGTACATTTTTTTTTTGGAAGGCAGTTCCTTCGCGGCCTGCGGTAGGAGTTCACTGGTAGAAATCACCACGCAATGAAAAAAGCGTTATGCTCCTCCATAAATCTAAAACTCACTGCAATCGCGCTCGCGGTCTCCGACCAGTACCCATCGAGACATCAGAGCAAGAGATCGCGTCGCTGGATTGGAAAATGCGCGTAATTTTACCGCGTATAAATGGGTATTGAAAGAAACGTTCATGAATGCACGTGCACATGATGAAGTGCACGAATATGTGGATTATTGGCACTTCTTTCCTGACGGGGGTCCCCCAACGCACACGTTTTTTTTTGTTTGGTATCTTTGGTAGAAGAGCAGACAAGAACAGTTTATGACAACACTGACAATTCATTATTACCTACTAATTTTGGCAACCTAAAAAGCCGGACAAAAGATGTACAAGAAAAAAAATACATGTAATTTTTAACGACATTTGTAGACGTGCAAACAGATTGAAATACACCAACGTTAGTACAGCTAACTATGCTGTGGCGATACAGAACAAACACATTAATATGGATAAAGGATTGGCATAAAAAAAAAATACAGCTGCTAAAAACTGCAGTGTTTTGCTATTTACAAAATAACAGTAGTTCGTCTGAATTATATAAGTGGCCCTCCAGATGCGCTTCCCGTTTTCGCACCAGAGGGTCGTATTTACACAACAGGTGCTCCCCAGTTTCATCTGCAAATACGCTCGTGTTTCAGCTCCAAAATGACAATGGGCTAGTGCGAACTAGATATTACGGACGTGGACTTAAGCTCTTATAATACTTGGAATTGGAATGATTGATGCTATGCGAAATGCTGGCAGACCATTGGTTGGAATGATGGCGAAAATGTTAGGTTTTACTTTAATGTTTTGTTTCTTCGATCTGTACTATTAAAAAACTGTATAAAAACTGTGTCTGTACATTGAAGATATTCTAGAAAACACAGTTGGGATAGGGTGCTTGGACGTAACCAAGACAAAAAATATTGTTTTTTTAATTTTTGTCTCTGTTTGTGCGGGCATTACGCAAAAAGTATTGAACAGATCTTGAAATAGTTTCCACAGTTTGGTAGCTTGAGGTCCAACTAAAATCTAAGCCACATTTTATCTAATTCCGGTGGGATCAACCAGAAATACAGCTTGACCTCTTCATAGTACTAGCCACCTTAAACTAAGGAGGTTATTTAAAAAACGATGATTTAATTATAAAAAGATGATTTTGTTGTGCAGTGAAACAATTTTGGTAGGTAGCTATTGTTAGGTTTTACTATACGTTCGCATTTTCAGAAATGGTAGTAGGTTACATTAATTTGTAGGTACACCAACATATCAGAATGACATAATTATATAAGTCAACATAGTAACAAGACTTCATCAAGACCGCTAAGACAGTTTACTATACTTCTGAGAACGGTCTAACCCTACATAAGTTCCGTTTAAGGTAATGTAATAATCTACCTAAACCTGAAACATAACTCATATAGGACTTAGCAAGCTCAATAAGGGTTTAGCTAAAACCCTTACCGTTTTGCCGTAGGTACATGAATATAATGTGCTAAGGATCTCTCTCTATACCATATTCATGTGCCTAGGTAAATAGGACAAGTGGCTTAACTATGTTTATTTGGGATCGGAGATGTACTCGAGACGTATTGATAATATATATAATATTAGTGTGATATAAACGTGTCTGTACATGAAGGTAGAAATCTTTGACCATAACGGGAACTTATTTTTAGTACCTACTAAACTTTCCAGTGGCAAAGATAGATGAATTAAAATAGTAACAATGTCATACCTATTTAATTCCCCTATTCAAAATAATGTAAATACAGTGAATAATCGATAGATATGACATGAGTAAAACGGAATTATTTTTAATTTTATTACTTTTTTATTGTACCAGCTTCCCCTCATCCTTCGCCACCGAAACTTTGACTTACCAAATTATTTATCAGCATGTTCACTGTTCGCGAAGTATGTACGAGTAGACACCATAGTTACTAGTTTTAAACACTATTTTATTACAAGTTTCAACATGTGACGCAATGAAGACCAATATCCGCGGACGAAATATCCGCCGTTAAAGTTCACGTGCTCGATCATTTCCATGTAACATCCCTACGCCCCGATGGCTATCAATTTGTTACTGTGACATTTTTACGCGATCATTCGCGCACGGCGCGGCAATGTGCGGTTATTGATAAACTCGCCTGCCCACTGACTACGCCCGTTGACACATCGATAACAATATTTTCCAAGCTTTTTATTGATTTCAATTTTTATAAATCACTTTATCGATTAAAATTTGCATATTTTTATGCGATGTGTGCGGATAAAATTTAAATTTGTTTGGACGCGGATAGGATTACACGTCCCTAGTCGTGTTTATATCATGTTTATATTGTAATAGTTTATTGTGTTTAATTTTCTTCTCAACTTTGTTCAGAATGTTTTCGTCGTTCTACTTTAGCAATTTTTCCCGGAAACAATTTGTCGGAATAAATCTATGAAAGTATTGTAGAACTGCTGTTGAAAAACAAAACACGTACCGCAACAGAACAATATGCAGTTAAAAACAGTATTTCTCACATTTCTACAGTGAAGTAAAAACTGAATAATAGAACTAAATGTGCCAACAAACTCACTAAAACTCCGGGAACTTATCAAGGACCGCAGTTCGATTGCAGGCATTGTGGGCGCCGGCATTTTATTAAAAGTTTTTTTTTGTTATCAAACATTCATACTTCACGGGACCAAGTTTTATTTGTCCCCGACGCTTTTCCGTCGGCGGATAATTTAATTTTTTGCACCCACAAAGCTGTGGATTACGCAAAGGTCTGTAACAAGTTTTTGCTCCAGAAAATTAAGTCTGATCGCCTTAGGATTTTTTACTTAGATCGAATCAATCATCCCTTGACGTCGTTTAAAAAGAATGTATTTTTGATTGCGGGGATCTAAATAATTAAGATTCCATGTTGATTTTGAAGCGCTAAAATAAATCAAAATGATAATATTTAAATATCTTTGTCTTTATTTGTTGTAAATATTTTTAAAATGATAAATGATAAATGATATTTATTTTGTAAATAGGTTAAAAATAACACTTTTACACGTCAAAACATTTTTTTAAGCTAGATGAGTTCGGTGTTTCCTATATGACTACCTTTGAGAAGAAACACCGAAACAAACTCAAAGGTTGATGTCTCTTTTAAAGTCCAGACAATTAAGATAAATTGTGTAAGAACCATGCAGGTTAGTCTGAAATGGCCTTTAGAGGAAAGAGCCATACAGATTTGAGTGGACCTGACCTGACTGTGCACGCATGTGCCGGGTATCGTGGTAGCTCAACCCAGACTTAGGGAGCTCAACGACCCGACGAACATTACCATCAGAGAGGACATTTGGGTAGGTCCCCTAAAGTACTCAAACTGTCAGACTGAACTTGAGATCTATAACAGTAACATAATAACCCACATAGTACTCACATTTACAATAATTATAATCAATAGGTATATTATCATTATTATCACATTCAATGTCATTTTGTATATAAATTGTTTCAAAAGGAAACATTCAATGTCCAAGTGTATATAGAAAAAATTATAAAATCAAATAAAAGAGCAATAATTTAGTGGTTATGTCAATAGTAGTATTGGCCCATGTATGTATTGGAACAGCTCAATCCCAAGCCTTTTTGTCCTCCATATAATCTTTAACACTATAAAAAGCTTTATGACAAAGTTTTCGCTTTATTAATGATTTGAATTTATTAAGGCTTAATTTTTGAATATGGCTAGGGATTTTATTGTAAAAGCGTATACTTTGGCATTTAAATGTGCCACTTATTTTCTGGAGCCTCGTGGCAGGAACAACAAGTCTATGTTTGTTTCTAGTATTAATATTATGAATATCACTATATTTAGTGAAGAGATTAATATTTTTATGTGCATACAATAGATTTTCATAAATGTACTGAGATGGAACAGTCATTATATTAATATCTTTAAATTTCTCTCTGAGTGAATGTCTGGGACTTAACTTATAAATTGATCGAATAGCTCTTTTCTGCAAAACAAAAACAGTCTGTATGTCGGCGGCATGTCCCCACAACAGAATACCGTACGACATGACACTATGAAAATAACTGAAGTATACTAAACGGGCAGTCTCAAGATCAGTTAAATCGCGAATTTTTTTAACGGCGTATGCTGCAGAGCTAAGCTTTTTCGACAACTTATCTATGTGTGGTCCCCACTGAAGCTTAGCATCCAATGTTATACCTAAGAACACTGTGGTATCCACAAGATTCAGCTCCTCACCCTTCACTAGTACACTAGTTTTCACCTGTCTAACGTTAGGTGTCGTAAACTTAATACATTTAGTTTTCTTTTCATTCAAAAGTAAGTTATTAACATTGAACCAGTGCACTATTTTTGAGATAGCGCTATTTACATCGTCAGTAACCAGCTGCTGACGTTTAAGTTTAAACAAAAGTGAAGTGTCATCTGCAAACAGTACTATCTCATGATTGTCCCTTATAAGGAAGGGTAAGTCATTTATATAAATAAGAAACAAAAAAGGGCCAAGAATTGAGCCCTGTGGTACTCCCATTGTTACTACAGACCCGGGTGATCTTTTACCATTAACATCCACCTTCTGAATCCTATCACTTAAGTATGAAGTAAGAAGATCCAAAGATGAGTTCCTTATGCCATAGTAGTACAGTTTCCTGATTAATGTTTCATGAAGAACACAATCGAATGCCTTAGACAAGTCACAAAAAATACCCAAAGCATCGTGTGAATTCTCCCACGAATCAAAAATATGTCCTAAAAGTTCAACACCGGCGTCAGTTGTTGAACGACCCCTCGTAAAGCCAAACTGTTTGTTATGTAATAATTTGTTTTTATTAAAGAATTTTTGCATCTGCTCTAAAATAAGTTTTTCGAAAATTTTACTAAATGTAGGCAGCACTGAAATTGGTCTATAATTTGTAGGGTCTGATGTGCTACCCGATTTAAATAGAGGTATTATTTTACTACTTTTCATTAGATCAGGAAACTTACCACAATCAATACAACTATTAAAAATAGAGGCTAGAGTAGGTGCTACAATGTCAATAATAGACTTAGCAACGTCTACCGAATTACCCCACAGCTTACAAAGCCAACATCAAAGCATTTATTTTAATAAACCACTTACAGATTTTTTGGAATTGTCTAGAAGTCGGTCATTTAGTCAGAATGATGAAGCTCTACACAAAGACTTACTTATTCAATGATTTATAACATTTTTGTTTCAAAAATATAAATCGCTAAAAACAACGCACCTATTATTGTAATAATGTATATTATTTACCTGCACGTCTAACCATTCGTAATCTATCTGAAAAAGCGCTTACCCCAACCTTGCTCCACAAACCAAAAAGAGCAGCACAAAAAGATTCAGCGATACACTCCACTCATATCAACAAGTTGATAATACCCCTCAGATTTGAAGGGGTCCGGAAAGAATACTAATCTCTTCCGTCGAACACAGCGTTTCAAAGGTGTGGGAACCGGGAACACGGCTGAGGAGGGTTAACTTGCAACTGGGTCTATATGAGAGGCGATTATATTATCAGTATATCCTTTATGGGGAAAGGGCGGAACAGTTTAAAGAATAGTTTGGGCGACGAAACCCAACAATACGTTATTATATTTTGAAAATTGTTTGAGATCTATTTATGTGTCGTAAGATTCAAATTATATACAAAAAAATTCAAAGCGAGTTAGACGCGGATGCTGACGCGCGTGGCGTGCGCTTAGCGGGCGCGTGTCGTCTGAACGCAGCCTGAAGCCGCGGCCGCACTGGCTTGGCGACAGCGATGCGATGGCGATTTCGTGAAAATAAACTCCTATATCGTCGTTGCAAATTTAAAATCTCCTATATTATGTATAAAGTGACTTTTCGAGAAAAACTAAGAAAACTACCTCCTGAATACCTTATTCCATCTATTGTCAAAAAAAAAACGAAGTAGTTTCTACACATGGGAGATTATTTTTGTCACAGAGGTCGTATTATAAAAATCATAAAATCATACGTATTTTAACGAAAGTAGAGCTTTGCACATGGGAGTTTCTGCTAAATATGGGTATTCAAAATTACTTTACAGATTAATGCAAAACTCATTTTCGACAAAAATGTCACATTATAGAAGATTTTTATAACGACTATTTATACATAATGTCGGTGACCGCACTACAAAAATGACGCTGTCGCCGTTCCACTGCGGCCACGACCTCAGAGTATGAAGCTTTCAAAAGTAAGTACATGTTTTTCGTAACACATTTTTTCTGGTATGCCCTGGAATGGTGATGAAGACGTTCACAGAATTCACGTCAAAAAGTATTTGATCACGATCCCAAAGCCATTCACACTAAATTCACCAAATCCAAAAAAGTTCCGAGCTGAATATTGCCATAAAACTAACTGAATGAGTACCTTCCCCCATCCTATTATTTAGGGGCACCATACCCCCATTCCTTCTGTCGACCCTCGCGAGTTACGGCGGAGATAAGTAGCTGATATATTCTTTTTCTTTTCGCAGTTCTAGTTATGAATACATATTATGTTATTTCTTGCGAGAGACACGCTAAGGTGTATACACACTATGTTATAGTGGGTTAAACTAATGTACTAGCAATCGGGCACGCCGCAATAGCGGCAGTAAGGCCCGTGATGAGGTAGTGGCTCGGGAGACGGCATGGCGCCCTTAGCTTCCGGCTTACACAGGTACTTTCTGTACACGGGTGCTTCGGAAAGTACCTGTGCCGTAGAGGCCGGGAGCCGACGCCCGGTTGCCACCATTGCGGTGACTGCCCCGACGACACGGCGCAGCACACGTTGGAGGAGTGCCCAGCGTGGGCACTCACCGTGACCTCGTCGGGGCGGTCGGTGCTGCGGGTGGCCTCTCGCTCCCGGTTGTGGTTGAGGCCATGGTCGGCAGCGAGAGCGCTTGGAGCGCCGTCGCCTCCTTCTGCGAGGATGTGATGGATGCCAAGGAGACGGCGGAGAGGGAGAGGGAGGCGGTGTCCTCTCTCCCCATCCGCAGCAGACGCACCGGGCGCCGTAGGGCGGCCAACGATCTCCGGCCACCATAGGGTGCGACCTGCGGGCGGCGGACTTGGGGCGTCCGTCGCCCGAACGGAAACAGGCCCGAGACGGTGGTGCGACGTGTTCCGCGCGCGCCTCTCCAGAGGAATTGCGGCCGTACATGACGGCAAAAAAAAAAAAATGTACTAGCAATAGATTGACATACCAATTAGTTCTATAAATATATTTTGAAGACGGTTTTGACGTGGTTTTGACCAATAAGCAATAAAAATGTGTGCGGTCGGGGGATCCCCGTCAAATATTCCCCCGTCAAAAATCCATCAAATAATTTCGACGGTAGGACGTTAAATTGAGCGGCGACCGTGCGACACCGTATTTTTAGACACTTTTTCGCTACTTTTTACTAGTCGTCAGATGAATTCTTACAAAGATAAGACTATTACTTTTATAACTTCTAAACTTTAGTAGCACAAAGCATTCAGAAGTGTTGAATGCTTTACGTTGTTGGTGTGGCAATTATTCTGGAATGACCGCCGAATCAAACGTAAGACGTTCATTGAATTCACGTCTGAACTTAACATTTTGTAGGCCAATCAAACTTTAATCTAATGCCGAGCAACTGTCGCCTTTCCCAGAATTTGAAAGAACTATCGTACGACGAGAAACATTTTAACAACATCATAAAATCCTTCCACCTACTCTAGAAACTGGCTATAAACCGTGGAGCAACTAAAGTAATATTTACGAGGGAGCAGATTCATCGTGGTGCTTCCCAAGATGGCGCGTCATGTTTTCATTATGTTAAAATAAAAGTTAGGGCACTCTTGGGATAGCAAGGGCTAGTTATTGATGGCACGGTGCAGCGGAGATTCTGTTTTTAGGGTTCCGTCCCCAAAGGGTAAAACGGTACCCTATTACTAAGACTCCGCTGTCCGTCTGTCTGTCTGTCACCAGACTGTATCTCATGAATCGTGATAGCTAGACAGTTGAAATTTTCACAGATGATGTATATTTGTTGCCGCTTTAACAAAGAATACTAAAATCAGAATAAACAAGAGCACTTTTCAAGCAGTCTGATGCAGTTGGTGGCAATTATTTGTGTTAAATCTTAGATTTTATGCCACCAACTGCATCAGACTGCTTGAAAAGTGCTCTTGTTTTGAACTTTTTAGTTGTTTTTTGGCAGTCGGGTTTTTTTAATTTTTAATTTACTATTTTTATTTTTCACTTTTTAGTTTTTAATGTATGTTTTCGTAATGTTCTTTTTTGTTTGTATATCGTTAATACTTGAAATAAAAACTTAAATCAATAAGTAAGAATTAGCGAGAATGATTGCTTTGTTAAACAACTTTAAATCGTTATATATCCTAAACTATTATTTAAAATGAAAAATGATAAAAGGAACCTAAAGATGATTTAAAAATACCTATTCAACGACACCCCACTTGACATAGTTCATCAACTTTTTTTTTTTCATTTTGACAAAATGGCGTCTGGTTGTCGCTGTGGTGAATTTTGATTACTGTTATGTCTTTAGTGACACTCGCAAGGTTAAGACGAATCGATTGACGCAAGAATTATCAAAATCGGCCTACGCATTTGGTCTCTAGAACGCCACATAGAAACAAACATACATACATACATACATACATACATACATACATACATACATACATACATAGACTGATAAACACATTACCCTCCTTTGCGTCTCGCAGTCGGGTAAAAAGGGGGCTCGGGAATGCAACAAACGTGATTTTTTTTGACGTTTTTAGGGTTCCGTACCAAAATGGTAAAAAAGGAACCCTTATGGTGCGACTTCGTCTGTCTGTCTGTCTGTCTGTCTGTCACACCTGCTTATTTCAGCAACTACTAATGCTATCGACTTGAAATTTGGAACAATTATAAAGAATGCTTGTTCAACTTTATTTCAAATGACAAAAGTCCAAAAATATTTTTATTTTCATTGCAAAAGGGGCCGGAGTGGGGGTCCAAAATTTTAAAGTGGGGTTACTAGGTCAAGTGACATATCATATATGAAAGGGCTTGATCTGCACATTTCAAAATATATTTTTATTTTATTTTATGTCTCACAGTTTTCGACATATAATGAAAATTGCTTTTACTAAGATATAGAATTTTTTTTTTCTATATCTTAGTAAAAGTTATAGTGTCTATGTTGTATAGATAATGGTACGGAATCCTTCGTGCGGGAGTCCGATTCGCACTTGGCCGGTTTTTCTTCAGCGCTGGGGAACAAGATTGCCGGCTTAACGGGAGTTAGTTTTGTACCGGCGCCGGCGATGCTATTGTTTGCATTTTTAAAGTCTTTGTGCATTATAATGTCATTGTATGGTTTTATTTTGGTCAGGAATGGAGTAGATGAGTCATTTTCAAATTTTCTGGGTGTTATCAAACAGTTTCTTGGTCGTTAACAAACTGTTGTTGCAAAATTGTTGTAAATTAGACCAATGGTGTTATGAATAAATTAATATTTATATTAATTGAATATTGTATTGTTTGGTGACGAACCACTAACCAAACTTTAGAATTACAATTTGATAATTTACAACAATTTTACATGAAAATGACTCAGATAAAGTATTTTGTATTTAAGAATAGTATTAGTGGTGTCATGCTAAAATCTGTCATATTTTTTGCAGATTTCCTTCAGAAAATCGAATGGGGCATAACAATGTCTCCTGAGTCTAACTTGATACTATATTGATTTTTAATATTCAAAGTTTGCTAACTGGAGCGCGGGCCTCGCTACTTTATATGACTTGGTATTGACATCGCCCTAAGCTTTGCGTACTCAGCAAGAATAGACTAACAATATAGCTGCGAGGAAAAGAACTAACAATACTTAGAACAAAATCCAAAAACCCGACTGCAAAACAACAACTAAAAAGTTAAAAACAAGATCACTTTTCAAGCAGGCAGATGCTGTTGGTGGCAATTATTTAAGTTCAATCTTAGATGTTATGCCACCAACTGCATCAGACTGCTTGAAAAGTGATCTTGTTTTGAACTTTTTAGTTGTTTTTTTTGCAGTCGGGTTTTTTGATTTCATATTTTTTTTTATTTCTTTCCTTTTAGTGAGTTATAATTTTTAGCATTTATTATTCGAAATTTCATTTAAACATATAAGTTGTATATATTTTTGAAAGCCATTTATAAAACCCTTTATTTTGAAACATTTTATGGCGCAAAAAAATCGGCCATTCTAAATTTTGATATACCCAGTGTCACTCTCACAATCAAGACGAATCTAACGACACCTCTCAAGCTAAAATCCATCAAGCCGTTTAGGCTACAGAGCGTGCCAAAGAAATATACATACATACAAACATACATACACTCGAAAAACATAACCCTCCTTCTGGCGCAGTCGGGTAATAAAGCCCGTTCCTGGACTGAAAATGGAAGATTTTCTTCTCTTTATCTCATTCCCATGTAGGTCGTTTGGTTCGAATTGATCCAACCAAGACCGATGTTCCCGAAAGCAACCACAAATCCTTGCTTTCAATCCCCGATAGATCCTGTCTCAGAAAATATCGCTCAGAAACCGTTATTTATTATCAGATTAGCTACAATGCCGCTATCTCGTGTTTTGCCGAAGCCGCGAATCAAGGGATTAGCAACATTTTTTTTCCCGAACCCCTCCACAATGAATAACTTAAACCGCAACGAATCGACATGATGATTCTAGCTCTTAATTGCGGTGGAAAATTATTTCTATCTCTGTATTTATTCAGGATTTACTTCTCGAGATAGTAAACAAGATAAATCCGGGGAGATGTCAGGCGGAAAATTCGAGAAAACGAGGAAATACAGACGTCGAGAATTTTCCACCGATATGGAATGAATGGTTGGGAGTTTTTTTTTATCTGCTTTATCTGTCGGGCGCCCCGAGCTAAGGGTTGATGGAACCGGGTGGGGTCAGGGGAGCCGGTTAGTGTTACGTTCTTATTTGAAGTTGACGTTGAACTATTGCATTTTTTACATTTAAAGGACACGGCGGACGCCCATAGAACGCTGGGCTTCAGATTGTGGATGTCGATACAGATTTATTTTTTTTAAACGTTGCCCCACACTAGGATTTTTCCTGTGTCATGGGTGCGTTTACAAACACAAATTTCACATACACAAACAGCCAGACCTATGTGCAATGCGGGAATCGAACCCGTGACACGTCGCGCAGCAGCCAATCTCTCAGCCACTGCGACAACCGTGCGGTCAAGATATGAAATTAGTTTGATGTGTTCGAGTATTTCAAGAGTATTTAAATTCATTTTTTATTTGTTTTTGTACGTAATTGGATTAAAGAGAAATCTTCGTATTTCTGACAGTGAGGTTAAGTATGAATGATCTAGTAAAGTACAGCCCGACTAATGAGTTCTCAATTCAAAGGTTTTAGTTGCTGTCGACATGATATTCTGTGGAAGCACGCGCCAGCCAGCATGCACCCGTTTTTGTTTTATTGGTTTTTTCAAAATGTCAACGGCATAATCATTTTATGTCTTATTTATTTAGATTTTTGATTCCAATTCTTAATCCTTAGATTAATTGGGCAAAGAACAATTAAAATATATTGTTATTTTTGGTTAAGCTTTTATTACTGTACCATATCAAGCCCAAAACTGCCAACGTCCTTTTAAAAGAGTGCACCATAAAATTACAGCTGTTGAATTTTAATAAGTAGGTATGATGTGTGAAATGTTCAACTTTATTAAAACTTCAAGAATACCTATGTGGTTTCAAACTTACGGGTAGTTGTGAGTTTGCGCTTGCTGGAGCTGTTGCTCCAGCAACAATTTTTAACAAGAATTAAAAAGAAAACCTTAAAATTTTTAAATGTGTCACCCGTGTAAGCCCCGACCATTTTATTATTTGGATATTTTGTACCAACACCAAGACGAAAAACAGAGATAAAAGCTAAAATGAACTTAAAGAAAAATAAAAACCAGCAGCCTAATTGCGTTACTCAATTTCTTTCGCCATGGCTTTCATTTTGACAGTTCAACAACATCCATTGCGGCGTTGAGCTAGTTACAGGAGCACGGATTAACAATCATACGGCGTAATGAATGTCAAAAACAATGCCATGGTGATAGCAATTGAGTTACGCAATTCGGGTGCAGATTAAAAAAATACCTAAGATAAGTAAGGCCATGTTGTTTCATCTTACAGTTACGTATCTGTAACCGTCAGATATGGCGGCTTGTATGACAATTTCATACTGACTTAACGATTACGTAATGACTTACGGATACAGATGGTTTGAAGCAACCCGCCCTAAGTCAGTTCACGTGAAAAGGTACCTTGTGGCCGTTTCTGGTTCGAAAATATTTAGGGCCGTACCACAAAAAAGATAAACACGTGTTCAACACGAATGCTACCAAAAATAATAGGCACTTGTTTTAACACTAACTTGTCTAAAACAAGTGTGTATTATTTTTGGTAGCATTCGCGTTTAACACGTGTTTATCTTTTTTGTGGTAAGGGTGTTAATGTTTTGTGGAAATGTGCAAAAATGATTTTTTTTTTGCTTGTTCTTAAGCATAAGCATAAGCATAAGCATAAGCATAAGCATAAGCATAAGCATAAGCATAAGCATAAGCATAAGCATAAGCATAAGCATAAGCATAAGCATAAGCATAAGCATAAGCATAAGCATAAGCATAAGCATAATCGGCCTATAATGTTCCCACTGCTGGGACACAGGCCTCCTCTGTGAGAGGGAGTGGGCCGTAGTCCACCACGCGGGCCCAGTGCGGGTTGGTGGACGTCACATGTCTTCGAATTTTTGGTTCTAGGACATGCCGGTTTCCTCAGGATGTTTTCCTTCACCGTTAAAGCAAGTGATAATTAATTTCTAACACGCACATGACTTCGAAAAGTCAGCGGTGCGTGCCTCGGGATCGAACTCGAACCATTCGCCGTGGGAGGCACATGGTTAATCCACCAGGCTATCACTGCACACTTGCAGCACACGCTTGTTCTTAAAGTGAAATTTTTAACATTTGTTTTTATATTTTAATTTAATAAGTAGCCTTTAACTACAACATACTATTTTGTGTTATATAAATCTTAAATAGGACCTTTCGTGAAACTGCAGAAGTTTTATGAATATTTTAAAACATTATTATCTCCGTAACTACACATGTTAGGAGGTTGATCTTTTTTGAAATCGATAGCTAATGAATTGCAGAATATGAGAATATGCATAACTTTATACTGTCCATAAGGTACCTTTACTCGTGAACTGACACATATAACAATGATAAGTGTGAAAAAGTTTCGAAAGTCGGTGTAAAATAATATGTTTTGCATTTGTCGCAAATTAGAAATAGACACAGACACAGTTTCAATGCTGTAACTTTACACAAATTTAATAATTTATAATGAACGTACATTTAAGTTAAATAAGCCGAGCGTACAATTTCGCGATTCTAGTTTCATTTTCATAAAGTGTGAGAGCTCATGTGTGGAGTAACTCACTCGTACGCTCGCGATTATAAGCTTTCAACAGCTCCGAACATCGACGCGGAATGAGAATTAAATTTAAATAAATAACGTTAAAATTGTGTTTTTATTTTTAAATAAGTAGGAACGCTGCCAAGTATTTTGAGGGTATTTATAATTGATGTTTTGAAATTGATTTAAAGCGTGATATAGTTATTAGAGAGACTTTTTGTAGTTTTCGCATTTGGAACGTGCAACCGCATTGATGCAAACGCGCGATTGTATTGATTTAGCATCGCTCAGATGCGCGACTACATCGCTCAGACGCGTGACTACATATCTACTAACGCGCGACTGTTTCGGGCAATCTGAGGGTAGTTATTACAGCATATAACTATATCAATGATGCATAGCGTCTGTGTTTTTCATTATCTCTAGTAGCGGCAGGGGCTCAATCAAAAAGGATAGATCATGCTGCAATAAAAAAACCGGCCAAGTGCGAGTCGTACTCGCACATCAAGGGTTCCGTATCAGTTTTGGACGTATAAAGTGAAAAAAACCGGACCGCAAAACTAAGTTTGACCCAGTAACCCCACTTTAAAATTTCGGACCCCCACTCCGGCCCCTTTTGCAATGAAAATAAAAATATTTTTTTAATTTTTTCATTTGCAATAAAGTTGGACAAGCATTCTTTATAACTGAAGTTTCAAGTCGATAGCATTAGTAGTTGCTGAAATAACCAGGTGTGACAGACAGACAGACAGACGAAGTCGCACCATAAGGGTTCCTTTTTTACCATTTTGGTACGGAACCCTAAAAATGATCCAGTCAGAAAAGTTGCGAATGCGATTGACAGCCCAGGATGCGTCGTGGAGGCGCTTTTTATGCACTTAATTGTAGAAATTACCCTACATTTGGGTCTGGTATTAGGTATTACCATACCTAATACCAGACCCAAATGTAGGGTAATTCATACGAATATAAAACATAAACTCTGTGCACAAAAAAGCACACAAATTTTCATTATAAATATCACTTTAAAAGTATAACGCCTATTATTCTGAAAAAATCTTATATGTGAAAACGAAAAGATAATTTTTTTTTCTAAAGCCCCAATCAACAAGAACATCGCACGAAAATCCAGCGCTAATATCATGCATAATTCAGCTGGCACTTCTCTTAATTTTATGATCATGTTGGATTTTTTCCCGACATTATGTACGAGCGAGGTCTCAGGTAACCTGTGTGCAAGAATTATTTAGACTTCCTCTGCTCCAGGATTTTTTATACATTCAGAATATACTGGGTGGTAGGTTAGACACTGGAAATATTTAAAGGGGTTATTGTACTCATAATTATGAACAACTTTTACTATGGGTCCAACTCTGAAATCGCAAAAAAAAATTCGGCTGTTCCAAACATTTTGTTAAGTGAACGTTATAAATGTATGGAACAGCTGATTTTTTTTCGCTATTTCAGAGTTGGTCCCATAGTAAAATTTGTTCATAATGATGAGTACAATGACCCCTTTAAATATTTCCACTGTCTAACCTGCCACCCTGTATAGCAGGTATTGGTTTGGCTATGCTAAGCTGCCCTTTGCACTTTTGTGGCTTAATCTGGGTGGGTCAGAGTGGAAATTATGAGGTTTGTCGCAGATCAATCGATCAGCGTGGCTGTCATTTAGCCATGAGACGCAACTTCAGTATATACTCATTTAGATAGATTTCAGATATATACTTATTTATATTTATTTATTGAAAGTTTTTGCATCATTAGCACATACTTTAGCGGACTTGATAGGTACCGGCTTTGTTTACCAGTCAACCATATATGGTGATGAAGAGGTTTGTAAAACACCATAAAATACAAAGTTTCACATATAACCAACTGAATTCTCATGCAATACATTGAGCTATCTCTTTCTCTAACTCTCTTTATCTCTTTCTGAACAAACGTACGTAATATACGAATGTAAGTATAAGTTATGACATATTTTAACACGTTACAAATGTGGCTTGAAGGCAAGCACGTAATATTGAATCCAATTTTAACTTTGCCGATACGCAAGAGTGGGAATACGATAATAATATTTACTACGCACATACATATTAATGTTTTACAGTATGAAGGCTATATTTTGCTTTTGTACTTTATTGTAAACAAATAATTTACTTAAATAGCTTTTTTTTAAGACTACACTTTTTTCGGCAACTTCGTCTGCGTGAAAAAGGATAAAAGTAGCCTATAGGTCTCCGGGTATCTGGCTACCTTTTTGTCAAATTCATCCAAATCTATCCAGCCGTTTCAGCGTGGAAAAGTAACAAAAATACACACACACAACACACACCACAAACTTTCACATATTATTATATTGTATTAGCTATTTCCCGCAACTTTGTCTGCGTGAAAATAGATGAAAAGTAGCCTATGTGTTTTCTAGGGTATACCTCTTTGTCTTTATCCAAATCCGTCCAGCCGTTACAGCGTTAAGGGGTAACAAAGTTAAAGTCAAAACATTTATCTAAAGTAGACCATTTATAGGCACTTTTGAATTGTCAAGCTGTTTGTCAGTCTGTTTGTTCGTTAGTTGAAACTACATAAATATTTGCACAGTCGAGCTGCTGTCATTGTCTGTCTACATTGAATTAATGAATACGTTCACCAGTTTCAGAATGTTGAACACGGCTTAGTGAAATAAGTACTTTATTACAACTTACAAATTACAACAATAATTTGTAAATATTTGGGTGATCTCAATTAGTGGATTACTTGCAATGTTGCAATGTAGTTGCCTGTTCCAAGACGTAAGTTCATATGGAAAATAACGGACAAGAAACTCCATGGTTACTCTTTCATAACAAGCACACACACCCACAAAATTGCATAAATGTAATATAAGTGTGATAAACTTCGAGTTCCATTAAGTCAAAAACATGGAACTCTTTGAAATTTTTACCCACATACGCTTAAATAGGTAGGAGTAACCATTGAACGGTTTCCTCTGAGCGGTAATGCATAAATATGCATTAACGTCAAAGCCAACAGCCCGAACGCTCGTATCGTTAAGAAATTCATAGAAGGCACATTGCTACACCTGTAGGAATTTTCTTTTTTTTTGTCGGAAAATGTTATGTGATTTTTCTTGAATAGGAATGTAGGTAATAAGCAGCATTGATTGGAGTATCAAAGGATTTTCTTAGTCCTCATTTGCTTTTATTTGTTAGAATTGGCTTCTAGACTAAGTGCGGGTATTATCAGTATTTTATTTAGAACGACTTACCCTCAGAGATACCAGGTTATAGCCGTGGTCGCATGCCGCTATGACGTGTGATGGCTGCTTAATGACGGCATGCGACTACGGCTATAATCTGGACACCACTGTACCGACGTGTTGAATATTTTCTTATTTTATGCTTTTCAGTTGGTTTTTTTTCGTTGGGTTTTAGTTTTTTTTACTCTTGTTTTATTTGACACTTTTTTGGTGGCTTGGGTCAATTACTGCATTTACTTTCAGACTGTACAGACTGTAAGTGTCGCAGTCTTAATTAACGAGATGGCGCTAGTTAGTAGCATGAAAGTCACAGATCGTACACTTTTAAATTTCCAGTGGTTGCTATACTGGATTTCTTGTAACACCATATAACTCATGATACTCTTTGGATCAAGACGAATCCAAGGACACCCCACTTGTTAAAATCGGGTAAACTTTATTTTTTTTGGTCCTCTTTTTTTACGTTTTGTTGGCCATCTTGATTAGTTTTTTTCAAAATAACATAGCCTATGACATTTTTAATGTAAATACGAATCAACCGATACCTCATTTGTCAAAATCTGACCAGTAGTTTTTGAGCTACGATCGAACATCCATGCATAGACACATACATACATACATAGGCGGTTAAACTCATTACCCTTCCTTTTTCGTAGTCGGGTAAAAATAGTCTTAATTGCAATTTGGGGTATTTAATCGCCAACTCGAGAGACTCGTTATAACGTGGGACTCATAACTGCCGGCCTAGCATGACCACGATAGAAACAGGTTTTGTCTACATAGAAATAGAATAAGTGACAGATTGGAGAAACATTTCTACGTTTTATGAATGAAATCTGTCACTTTGTCTATTTCTATGTAGACAAAACCCGTTTCTATCGTGGTCATGCTAGGCCGGCTGGTGAAATGTGAGAATGCTATACACCTCTAAATAGGACATCACAGTACGGACAGATCGGTAATCTATACGAAAATTATAATGCTGAAGAGTTTTTTAGTTGGATTGTTTGTTTGTTTAAAGCTCAGATCATAGAAACAAGGAGATGTGCCAAGGCGCTATCGAGCTTGATGCCTGATCTTGAGCAAATTGCGCATATTAAAAACGTACGCGCTGGCGACGAACCGAACACGATCGATATAAATACAGTGTTTTAGTTTAGTGCTAGTGTTGAGTGACGATTAACAGTGTTAGATTGAGGGTGTGCGGAATGTTGAATGCGTGGGAGATCTTTTTATTCACAAGGAGCGCTTCATTATGCGCGTAATTGTGTCGAAAAATGTACTAAAAGTGGCATCAGTTGTTCCCGTACTAATTTGCTATGATATCTCCTTGTTTCTATGATCTGAGGTTTAAAGTCACCAATCTCTGGAACTACCAGTCAGATTTGAAAAAATATTTTTGCATTTGATAGCTCAGTTTTTGAGAAAGGTTATAAGCTATATAACATCACGCTATAACTCTTAGGAGCTGAGCAACGACGGGTGAACAGCTAGTCATGTGTTATTAGCAAACAAGCCGATACTGCGGATTATATTACGCAAACGATATTATATTACAAAACTTGTGAGCTTGGAATACAGTTACGAAGTGACGTCGTAATATAGTGACTGTTAAAGTTTAGTTATTATGCTAGCCTCTCTGAAATACGTTACCAGTTGCTTAGTAAGTTTGTTTACAAGTTGGGATAGCTTGCAGCGTCTAAATGAAACTTAACTTGCACAAACTTAATAGAAATGTGCCAACTTATTTAATATTTGTATATACGTATGTGTTTAAGTACCGTTTCTTGTGGAAATGGACTATCTTACGTATTCTACTGCGAAAAGAGCAATACTAATGTGTACCAGTAGCGAAAGGTAAGGGAACGCCGGTACATTAGGTCAGCCCCCCTAGCAAAGTTGCTTTTCTGTTAGCGTTTACGCCAAACGCTGCGTATAAAATGTATGGAAGTGACATTAGTGAGTCGCGTAATTTTTCCACAGGTAATGTCATAGCCATACATTTTGCACTTATCATTTGGCGTGACCGCTAACAGAAAAGCAACTTGGCTAGGGCCTCAGCAGTGCACCGCATACGGACGGATTCTCTCACACTCTCGCAGTCATGGTAACTAGGTCCGGTAACCGGATTGGGTTACCTGATGCGGCCTCCCTAAAATAATCACAAAATTATAAAAAACTAGCACTTTGCCCGCGAATTTTTCCGCGTGATCCACAAGAATTGTGCTTCTTTTTGGCATAAAAAGTAGTCTATACCTATTACTCAGTGAATATAGTGAATAAACGAATAGGTATGACAATCATAAGTAAAACGGAATTATAAAAAATATAATTTTGTTGTTATTTTATTGTACCGGCTCACAAACAGGGCTACTATTTGAAAATGAAGGGATACCTACCTGTTAAGAGTCTAAAAGTGATTTTTTTTTCAGTTAAAACCTCGTTAAACCCAGAAATAAAATTAAAAATATTTAGTTTTCAACTGAACAAGAGCTCTTTCAATTTATTTATTTACTTACCTCATTCATGATCGATGTTTCATATAAATGTAGAATGTAGTTTATTCTACTCAAATAAAATAGTTTCTTCTATTTTATTTCCCAATAAACCTACAAGAGAAACAGGGTAACAAAATATACCTTTACAACCTATATTTAGGCCCATTTCGTGCGCACCAATATTTCTTATAATTTATTCAGAGGCACTTCGTACCAACGCACACTATTGCCCACGAAATTGACCAACAAATTAAATATTAAATAAAACATCCATCGTGCTGAATAAATACTTGCTCTATAGATTTATTTTGCGTGCCACGTAAAATTAATGTTTATTTTAGGACTGTAGATAATTTCGACATTTATTTATTATTAATCAGAGTTCATCTGATTTCAATTTATCTATTTGCGTGTTATAATTAATTGTAATTGTGTGCCACCGACAGTAATTGTATCGTTTTACTAAAATAAACACAATGTCATGGTTTGTTTATTGCCGATACCGACAAAGCGTGTAACAAAATCATAGGTACCTACCTAATATATAATAACATAATTATAATGTACCTATCTAATTATAAACAAAAATGATTTAGAGTGCCTACTGAAAGTTTGTGGCATAATATTTCGTTTAAAATTTGACAAATCAAACTAAATAATTTGGTGCTGCAATAAACAATAGGTTATCGGAAATAACGTAGCACATCGTCAAAATCATAGCAATTACACTCCACAAAATCCAACTACAAATGTTCAAAGCACTTCCCCTAATTCCTCAAGAAAAGTCATTCCTTAAACGTATCAAAAATTATCATCAAAGCTACGCTGTAAAAACGCAGTGAACCGCAAAATAAAAGGCAAGCAGCGGGCGTTTCGTGACCCGTAGGCACTTAAGTTGAGACCAACGATACGTCGCGGCCAAAAGCAAGTCATTACGCCTAATGCTAAAATATCCTATTCTCGACCTCCGCGTATTGAATACGCAACAATACGTGCCTTTCTGCTCGCAATAAAGGTTTAATCCCCAATGTATACTTTCCGGCGGCCTCTAGTGTACTTATGAGATCAAAGAAATATTCGCTATGCGCACTTTTTTTGTTTCCTAAGAAGCAAGTTGTAGCGTACATGCGTTATGCATTAGCCCACGCACTTTGGGTTGGGAATAGGCAAGTTTATGAGCCTAGTTTATGCTATAGGAGGAGTCCATGGTTGTATGGCAAAGTGTTTGAGGAAAAATATGAATGGGGAATAGCAATTTTCGAGTTCAGCTCGTGACTCCAGCGTGTGATGAGCTCGGGACTAAAACTTGGTTCGAGTTTGAAACTAGTCGGGCTTACCCGAATAAGTTGTACGTGAGTAACAATGAAAACATTATTTAACATTTTGTTTTCAAATTGGCTTGTATGTTTCTGGTTGGTCTAGCTAAGAATTTTTTACCCGACTGGCCAAAAAAGGAGTGTTATGTGTTCAGGGTTCATGCATGTATGTATGTCAGTGAGTTTCTTTCTTCCACCGTAACTTGTAAACGCCTGAACCGATTTAGAATAAGTAACATTCTCTCTCAAACGTTCGCTAACAAAGTGACAGTTCTCGCGGTAATATAATGCGGCGTGTCATTACAGAATCGACTATAGCTGTACCGAAACAAAAACGCATTGACCGGCGAGGAAGTCGCCTAAATCACCAGTCCTGCATTTCCTAAATCACCAGTCCATTCTAGACTTCGTTATTTCATAAAACACCCAAATTTTTTTGTAAAGTCATTAATTCAATTAGTTTCGTCAATTTAACGCTGTCGACAGTTGGCCTTAATCGGCTACGTGAATATTTTTCAACCATTTTCTGTAACGAAATCTTAATTGCTGAAATTGCCTCATTAACTACTAACGATTAAACAATTTTAGGGAAACACTTGAACTTTGAACTTCGGCGCTCTTGAGGGGAGGTAGGGATTTAGCGGTATTCACCTCGGATCATAGAAAAAAGGAGATTATGCCATCATAGTAAATTAGTACGGATACCACTGTCGCCTCTTTTAGAACAGTTTGGTTTAAAGAATTTATTTCTTATAAAAACTATACAGTTTTTTTTATAATAAGATTAGTTAAATTACATTTCATAACAAAAAAATTCATTCAGCTATACTAATATTATAAAGAGGAAAGATTTTTTTGTTTGTACCAAATAAGCTCCGAAACTACTCGACCGATTTTAACCATTTTTTCACCAATAGAAAGCTGCATTATCACTGAGTAACATAGGCTACTTTTTATCCAGAAAAAGTTACAGTTGGGCTACGCGGACGAAGTCGCGGGAAAAGTGATAGTAACAAATAATTTCATAAATTCGACACAATCGCAAGCGCTCCATGTTTCGCACACTCTCAATCTAACACTGTTATTCGTCACTTATCACTAGCTTTAAATTAAAACACTGTATTCATAACATCGATCGCGTTCGGTCCGTCGCTAGCGTGTACGTTTTAATTATGGTCTAAAACTAAAGCATCAAGCTCAATAGCGCCTTGGCACATCTCCCTTGTTTCTATGATCTGTGGTATTCGCCCTCGAAATAGAAATCCAATCATTCTCTGAAATAGCTAAAGTGCTGCGCTGTTTAATTTAGTAGCACATTTCATCCGTAGCTTCGCTTTGAGCTGGTAAGCTATTCAAGAGCAATTGCTTACTATACAGGGCCCCAATTCTGCTATTTGCAATTGTGTATGAGTGGTGTCATAATGACACCATAACGGTCAAAACCTAAGCGCTCATTGGCTCAGAGTAAGACTATCTGTTTCGTCATTGGTCAAAACGATGTCATTGAGAGACCATTCTGACACGATTATGACAATTGCATTAGCAGACTTGGGCCCCAGGATTGTTGCAAAAACACTTACATCCTCTCAGGACTATGGTGAATCACACACCGCCCCGCGCTACGCTGCGGGGTGTGTGGCAGCTGAACAAAAGCCCCGCATGTGAATGCGTTTTCAGTGTGTTGCACCATGCGTGATTTCTATCCAAATACAGGTACTTGCAAACAACGCAACGTAAGATCACGCACTCCCGCGCTACGCTGCGTGATGCGGGGCAGTGTGCAGATCGCCTAAGTACCTAGTTCTTTAGCCTTTTCTTTACTACAAAGTGTTGAGGACTTTTCGTGTGATGCGAATAATAAGGAGCTTAGCCTACTTGCTTTTCTTGTTTTAAAATTGCTTGAATATAACTGTCTTCTTGTTTGCTGACAATAACATAAATCAAAATCAAAATCAAAATTCAAAATCAAAAGTCATTTATTCAAAGTGGGCTAAATGATTAGCACTTTTTGAACGTCAACATACATAAGACAGCCCCCAAAAACGCCCGCCCTTCACCGCTTCCTAGTGTTTTAGCTGCGAAGAAGAAACGGCGCAACAAACTCCGCAGCAACACAATTCTGTCTGTCAATTACTTTTATGTAAAATTATATAAATCAAAAGAAATATTAAATAAAGTTACACTGAGGTTTAGAACAGAAAAAGCTATAGGTAAATACTTAACAGTAGAATAATTAAGTAACCTAATTAAGTAACCTAACACACGTCAATATACCTAATCAAAGAAAATAAAATAAAAATACTGTATAAGTACTTACTCATCAAACAATTACACAAATTACTACTAATAATTACACAGTTACCAATCGGTAATGAAGGCCGTGTGCCAGGTTACCAGTGCAGTTTATAGACAAATAAATTTTATTTGGCAGTCAAATTTCATGCATGATAATCTAGGACCAGGGGCTAGTTATTTCAAGAATGTACTATATTAAATTAACTGTATTAAATTAACTGAGCTCAGTCAACAAGGCGACCAGTCACCACAAGCAGCACCCGTTCACGAGTATGACGCAGAGGCCAGCCATCACCTCCCTCGCCATTTTAGAGGGAAGGGGGTGACCCGACCAATGACGCCACCGCAAGCAATGACGTCTAAGGGAGCATGACGAACCTGCTGACAAGAGGAAAAATTCAAAAGGCTAAAGAACTAATAAAAGAAGACTGTCCGAGGTCACTAGTTAACTGCATTACACTGTTACTTGAACTCTTCGTAAAAAGAGAAGTAATACAATATGCCAACAATAAACATTGTAAATTAATGAATGTCAAGATGTAAAATATGTCTGTATTTATAAATTCAAACATCAACTCAGAGTCATCTTGTGCCTACAGCGACCAACAAGATCTATCCTCTAAATATTCTTTTAACGTATAGTATGCCTTTTTGACCAAGATAGCTTTAATTTTAGATTTAAAAGAAGGAAACGGCAGTTCTTATAAGCAAAGAGGTAGTTTGTTATAAATATACATATTTTGTTTGTCATTAACACAGAACTTACGATCAAACGATTTAATAATCAAAGCAGATGAAATCCTAAATACGTTAAAGGTAACAATGGACAATTGTAACCACGACTCAACATATCGCCAGATAAAACTGCTGGGCTTAGGTCTTTCTACACAAAAGCCAAGCACATTCAAATAAAAAAGTAATTTAAAAACAATCCGGACCGAACAAGCATAATGCCGGACTTACGCAACACCCAAATGCCGGATATATCGACAGTTGCGCCCTCCAAACCGCATCGGACGACCACAACTCGCCAGTTGCCAATTTTATATAACGGCACTGCTTTTGGCAACCCTACTCTGCTTGCCAACCAAGTGACTATCCGTCCGAACTATTTTACGATCGGCGGTGCATGAGAATTGTTCCCCTGTTTAAGCTTTTAGCACCAATGAGTGAGCCGTGAACAGCGGCGCAGGATATTCGGAAATTCGCAACAACATTTCGGCTTATTGCCCGCGTAAGTAGAATTTGATGCTGGGTGGATTGGCTTGTCATGTCCTGTAATGTGGAGTATCATGTGCCGTAAGGGCCCAATTCTAATGGCGTCTGTCGGGCATTCGAGTTCCTCTAAGGGTGGATTTACATCAGACGAGCGAATGCTCATTCTACCCCCTCTCTATCAAATTCTTTTAGTGTAAACAGACGTACAGCATTCTTTCGTTGTTCTGTCTGCGTTCACAAATTTTATGCAATAATCTAAAAATGCTCATTCGCTTGATGTAAACGGCACTAGAGCGTATGAATCTCAGATTACGTGCGAACAGTTGCTTAGAGCGTTCGTTCATGCTCGGACATGAAGCGTTCTTGTGTTGTAGGGATTCGTTTGGCTGCTCTAAACATCATTGTGCAAGAATTCTAGTTCTTGGTTCACATTTTCGCTCGTTGATATTTTGGTGTAAACGCTGAAAATGAGCTTTCGTTAACACTAAAAGATCGAGAAAGAATGCTCTTGTTCTACTCTAGCTCATTGCCGTTTGGTTTAAATCGACCTTTATAGGAACGCGCAAACCCGACAGACACCAGTGAGATCGGGTCCTAATAGTCTTGCGTGTCATGTACTATAATTTGTCTGTGGGCTAATTTAGAGCATAGTCGTTTTGGAGAATTTCATATAAAAAGGTTTCAAGAAGAGTGATGGATCTCGGGATGACTGGGGATTTCTTCTGTATTAGTTTTGTAAAATATTCTAACCTTTATTAAATATTCATCCATTGTTGAAGCCATAATCACCCGCTTGGCGCACAGATTTGTAATCTTATATTGTTGTTATTAAAAAACACGATCCCGCTATTGCCTATCTTCATAACAGAATTTATTGGCCTTGACCTTATAGTCTATGGTTCAGGGTTTCTTTACCTGGGGTTTATGGACTTCTAGAGGTCCATGTCGTGAGTGCCGGGGGTCCATTAGCTTGCCTGCCTAACATCATTTATTATGTTAATAATAACAGTCCTATCCTATAGTATTTTTTTAAAGGAAAAAAAGTACCTACTTTTTTAAGGGTGGGTGGGATTTTTGTAATTTTGAAAATCCGCGATCACAATAAGGTTAAGAAACCCATGGGGAGGAAACAAATGGCATATGGCTATGTTTGACAAGAACAACAGTACAAAACTTACAAGGAACACGGAACTCATAAACGCTAATAAGTCTTTTAAACTTAAGAACAATTCAAACAGTCCCCAAAACAAAACACAAGACATCCACGTATTTCATTATTTCCTGGTACCGCAAAACTTGTTCCTAATCAAAGTTTTATTGAAATTTCGCTTTGGCTCACGATCTCAACGTGCGGTTGGCGAGCGTTCGTTATGTAAGTCGGAAATGCGAGTTTTATAGACAACACGACTTCGGTAACTTCGTATTTGCCTTGTTTTTAAACTAATCTAGGTTATCGTATATGCTACATTTTGTTATGTAACTTTATATTTTCTGTTTAAGAAAAATGGGTTGTATAAAACTAAGTTATCATACCTGTAGCCGGCCTAGCATGACCACGATAGAAACGGGTTTTGTCTACATAGAAATAGACAAAGTGACAGATTGTAGAAACATTTCTACGTTTTATGAATGAAACGGTAGAAATGTTTCTACAATCTGTCACTTTGTCTATTTCTATGTTGACAAAACCCGTTTCTATCGTGGTCATGCTAGGCCGGCTGGTAGGAAAGTTTTATAGTCTCCAGATTGGCATTATCTACGAGTAATAATTTTCTTTTTTCATAATACAATGGTGCTGATTCTGTTGTTTACGAACTAATTTAGTCTTTTTAAGTCTCTTTCTAATTAAAAAAACCGGCCAAGTGCGAGTCGTACTCGCGCACTGAGGGTTCCGTATCATTTTTGGACGTATAAAGTGAAAAAAACCGAACCGCATAACTATGTTTGTTTGTGAAGGAGTTTTGATGATTTTGAAAAAACTGTACCAGTTAGGAACATCGTTTTATTTTTGGTGCAAAATTTGGGTCAATTCCTATCAACTCTAATTATTTCAGATTTTTGGCTTCAGATCTTCGGAGATAAGGGGGGGGGGGGAATGGTATTTTTTCAGACATTTTTCATCATATGTCGAAAACTGTGAGACATAAAATAAAATAAAAATATATTTTAAAATGTGCAAATCAAGCTCTTTCATATGATATGTCATTTGAGTAACTCCACTTTAAAATTTCGGACCACCACTCCGGCCCCTTTTACAATGAAAATAAAAATATTTTTTTACTTTTTATATTTGAAAATAACATAAAGGTTCTTAAATAACTTTTTTATTACAGTGCATATTTAGCGAACTAGGAGCTCCGAAAGTTGTTGATAATATGTGTCCCCCCCCTGTAATTTTCCAATCGCGTTATCAAAAAATCTGAAAAAATTCAAGCTTATGGAATCTAATAAATACTCTCGATTAAAATTGGTTTGAACAAGTTACGTTAATAACTTTTTGAAATATTCACTATTTTCAGTTTTAACCGCAAAAATAACTTTGTATTTCATTATAATATTAGGAAATACAAACTTATGTTTGCAGTTGGAAGACTAAAATACTTCTTCCTACGGAACCCTAGACTGTGCGTGGTTCGACACGCTCTTGCCCGGTTTTATCTATTTACTAAGAGAATCGGGTCAGTGATGTTTGCGATTTTTGTTCTATCTTAGTTTACGTAACGAGTTGTGGATGTGAATGTCGATGGAGCCCATGGCATGTGAACCAGCAGTTTTCACGGTGTGCGCCTAAAGTTTGGGTACGCGCACAGCTACTTATCAAGCTACAATTTCTAGTATAAATAGGCCTCGCTTTGTTAGGCTTACCGTACAATGCGAGGCCGGCTTATACTGGACACCCTTGATATTATGGAGTCTTGCGTACATGGACAGTCCCGTCCATTACACGTGCCCGACCTTTTAACCGGTTGACTGCCGCTGCGTGGATCCACGCGAGACATGATAGATTTTTGATTGTGTCTGTAATTGCGGCAGTCAAGAGGTAAAGGGACATGGATCTTTGTTTCACAATCTAAAAATATCGTAGAATACAGGAAAATGTTTTGTTGTATTTACCTATATAAAAATGATGAGATAAATATAGCTTGGGCAGGTAAATAATCCTATTCCTTATTTTAACGGCGGGTGAAACCGCAGGGCTCAACTAGTTCATCCTCAGATCATAGAAACAAGGAGATGTGCCAAGGCGCTATCGAGCTTGATGCCTGATCTTGAGCAAATTGCTCATATTAAAAACGTACGCGCTGGCGACGAACCGAACACGATCGATGGTATAAATACAGAGTTTTAGTTTAGTGCTAGTGTTGAGTGACGATTAACAGTGTTAGATTGAGGGTGTGCGGAATGTTCAATGCGTGGGAGATCTTTTTATTCACAAGGAGCGCTTAATTATGCGCGTAATTGTGTCGAAAAATGTACTAAAAGTGGCATCAGTTGTTCCGGTACTAATTTGCTATGATGGCATATCTCCTTGTTTCTATGATCTGAGAGTTCGTCCATATAACACGTACTACACACAAAAATATTCTGCACACACATACATATTTTTTGATGGATCCCGACTACGTTCAGTTCAGTAATTGAACAACAAAAGTTATTGGTGCTCAGGGACGCCTCACTGTTCGTACACCAAAAACTAATGTAGCACAGCCCTAACTAATCATAATTTTGTTCCCCGCCACCTGCGAATTGGGTTGTCACTTCTAATAAACGTTGTTTATTCAATTTTGTATCTTGTTATTTTAGCGGTAAAGTTTATATTTAGTTGGGATGTTTTTGGTGTATATTTTTAAAGTTCGTTCGTAGCCTCAATTTAATTAGCACGTTGTCAAAATAGTGACAGCGGAGTAGTTGTGGCTAACGAGACGAGATGTGTTTTTGTACTAAAAAAATTAGCTTTTCGCTTCCACTACGGAATAGTGGAAGCGAAATATTAAAAAAATAACAAATTAAAAAAATGGCGTCACCTACATTCACCTCTCATTCACAGCAAAAAGTGGGATTCGGTTAGTGGTAATGAATCCACGCTATTGCTGTAATCGCGTGTATGTATGTCACACACACACACAAAATACAAAAATAAAAAAGTAAAAACCCTTCAAAAAAATCACAATAATTTTGTGTGATACACTTTTGGAGTCGATGCCGAATCAAACCAAATCAAAAATTAAAGGAATCGTCTTCCGAAACTATTTAACACAACATTATGACATCTTTTTAAGGTGGTTTGTACTTTTTTTAAGTTTTTTTTTTCATAAATATATTTGTAATAGACTTTTGCCCGCGACTCCGTCCGCGTGGACTACAATGACCTGACCAGTTTAAATGACCTCCGTAGTGTAAGTTGGCTAGTACTACCAAGAGGTCAAGCTGTATCTCTGGTTTTTTTCAGCGGAATCAGATGAAATGTAGCTTAGATTTTAAGTTGGACTATAAGCTATCGAACTGTGAAAACCAAATCAAAATCCGTTCAGTAGTTTTCGCGTGATGCGCGCACAAACAGATAAACAGACAAAAATTTTAAAAAAATCTTTTCGGGTATAGTTACGTCCCAGTACCCTATCCCGACGATGTTTTTTCTGGAATATATTCAATGTACAGACACAGCTCTTTTACAATTTTATTAGTATAGACACAGATAATGCCTGCCGGGAAAGCGGGATTGTCCGGAAGGGATACCGCTGACCCGGACAAAAGGGCTAACGAAGGAACATGGGTGGGTTTTAGTCAGTAAGAGTCTGACACTCCCTTCCGCTCCGCCCAGAGCGGGAGGGGTCATTTGATGATTTCCCATCCTCAAAAAAAAAAAAAAGACACAGATAATATAATACTATACGTATAGATAACAAAATATTATTAATACGTGGTTATGAAAGTTGGGAATTCATTAGTGTGTAAAAATTACTATCACAAATAAAAAAAATTAAGACCATAGTTGCTTTATTAGTGCCTTCTAATCTAATAGTCTCGTATTAACAAATCAAATATAGTTTAGGAAACATAATACTTCTTTAATTTAGCAATACACCTACAACATTCCTGTAGTGAGTGACACACACTCTGTAACATTTTATTTATGCAAGTTCACACATACATAATCACCTCGCGTGCATTTCACACATTTCCTAAGTGCACCACTTTAGGATTAACCGCGGCGTGTGTAAATATTGTAGGCTTATATAGAGCTTATGTGTGATAGGTGAACAGAAGTCTCAGGTATAGAGGCATTTTGGATTAGACGTTAAAGTTTGTGTAGTTAGATACTGCAAACTGCAAATAAGACCTTTTTTAATGACCTTGTTCTAAACGGATGATCCTAATACTTTTAATTGATTTATAATAATTATTATTATTGATTAATTAATAAATTGATTAATTATAATTAATCAATTTATTTTATCAATAAATTTTATTGATCAGGTAATTAATTCAAAACAGGAATTTATGCCTACGATACGACACTGTCCTAACAATACAAAACATTTTCAATAAACAGAGCGACCTTCCAAAATTTCAACAAAATGTTTTATAAACACAACATATTGTTGGTAAGACAAACAAACACCGTCCCAGACCTAAACAATCAAAATCTATAACACGTGAAGCCAAATGAAAGCTTGAAATAATAACAAATCCCATTGTACAATGTAACACCCTGTACATACAAAAACTCGGAAGACAACGTACAATATCCTTCTTCATAAATAATAAAAACTTACTGGACTGTAAAGCTTACATTCGAAAGAAAGGGACAACGCTATATGAAAGTATCTCCATTCTTGTCTAGCTAAGCAGTGATGGGTTTCACTTCATAGTGTTCTGTTTGGGATCGTATCTTAAGTGAAACACAAAGTGTGATAACTGAATACATAAGTTATAAGCACGTAACTTGAAGTGAACTGCTTAAATATTAATATCGTATATGTTAGGAGCAAGTTATCATAGGCTTGTATGCAAAATAGTAGTTTTTAGGAAGTTTATGTGACAATACGAATAAAGGCTTTTTTTAGGATTCCGTAGCCAAATGGCAAAAAAGAACTCCGTAGGCCCCGGTCTCCATAGCTAAAACTGAGGGCTCTAAAAAATAATTTTCGCGCACCCCTTCAAGTGGGGTATCGTTGGATAGGTGTCTGAAAATAACGTGAAAATTTCTAAGTGATTTGACGTCAAATAAAGCTAAAAGCTGTACCTACATTAACGCTTTTTTGTTGAGGACGAAATCCTCATGGACACCACCTCCCTCTCCTTTTTAACCGTCTCCTTGGCTTCCATCACCTCCTCGCAGAAGGAGGCAACGGCATTCCAAGCGCTCTCGCTGCCGACCAAGGCCTCAACCACGGCCGGGAGCGAGGTGCCACCCGCAGCACCGACCACGGACGAGGTCACGGCACTACCCAAGCTGGGCACTCCTCCAGTGAGTGCTGCGACGTGTCGTTACGGCAGTCACCACAATGGTGGCAACCGGGCGTCGACTAGGCTAGGCCAGGTACACTCGACGCCATTTACGGTCGACCAGTTTTCACCCTTATGTTCTTAGTTATAAGGGCGAAAAGTGGTCGACCGTAAATGGCGTCGAGTGTACCTTCCGAAGCACCTGTGTTCAGAAAGCACCTGTGTAAGCCGGAAGCTAAGGGCGCCATGCCGTCTCTCGAGCCAGTCCTTCATCACGGGCCCTACCCCACTATTGCGGCGTGCCCTTATGCCCTACCTACATTAACCCTGTCACCTCTAAGTCCATCCGCAAACATCCACACATAAGCCTCAAAGTTTTAAGCCGAACCTTTGCACCTACCTTTATTTCCCCTTGAGGGATTATAAAAGTAGAATTAAATATGCATGTCGTACTAACAATAGGGGAACCTTCAACTCTTTCACCCCTTCCACCCCTTCGTCCTTGACTTGGTTTAGAACATGTAATAACATGCATATTAAAAATTCGCACAAGTCCGCAATAACAAAACCGAGTCAGGGTTTTGCGGTAGGGTTAGCCAAGACGTTATTGATAGTTGGTTCGGCAATGGGTTAAAAAGTTTATAAAATGAAGTTGATGAAATGAATGATTTAGGAATTTTATTATAAGTGGAGAAAAAACTTTTTACCTCTTTTAAATCATAATGCGCGCAAGCAGTGAAGATTTTGTATAGTTAAAGTTTATTATGGAGAAAGAGTGCAGAAAACTAATATAATTGTGTTCTTAAAAAAATTGCAAATTGACCACTGGGAGCCCACTAGTAATATTAGTGATGAAATCTTCTCATAAGATTTTTTTTCGCATTTGTAAAGTTTTCAATATGCAGTCATCAACAATGCATGGTTCGCTATTACCTAAAAAACGTGATTAAAATAAACCGGATAGTCATTAACTTATATAAAGTGAATCCGATGAATTATTATTATGAAGCCGATGAAATCAAATACTCCAATATAACCAGGAAATCAGATACAGATACAGAACAATTAAACATCATTACCGTATTTGTATGCGTATGTTATATTAATAATCGTCAAATATCATTTTACTAGACTGGTTCGTTAGTCCAGTGGTCGCAAGCGCGAGGGTTCGATGCCTGAGTCGGGCAAAGTGTTCTTGGAATTTCCCTTAAGGCAAAGCCTTTTCTATACAAACTTTGTGCACCCTGCCTGGGTTTTTGTTTTTTAGAAGCAGCCCGGACTCTGGGTTTGTGCCCGGTTGCCCAGTAATGGGGACGTCCATTAAAATAACCCTTCAGGTTATTTTAGCTACATGGTGTACCTCCAAAATTTTCCAATTTCCTAGGTGTACTTCGAACACAAGAAGTTTGCGGAACACTGCTAATAGACGCCTCTGATTAACCCTTTGTGAAATGTAGGCGTGATGTTATGTTTATTAAATAACTATTCCGCCTGTTATCAAATAAAAGCATATTGTGTGTGTTGTGTACAAGGATAATAATAAATCACGTGCAATAAATTCTAGCAAGGGATGGATGGTACTGGCGGGGGATCGGGCTCAGTGGCTTATAATTGGGGAGGCCTATGTTCACCAGTACCCCTATCATGAGTTTTTTTGACGTATAGTTTCGTTATCGTAAGCATATTTTGAATTTAAAATACAGCAGTCCTGGGACATTTTCATAAAATTTTATACAATTTGCATATTTAAAAAAATACAGAGAAATTAATTAAGTATTTCATTTATATAAATATTATGTAACAAACGTGTATTTTCAATTCAAAATATGCTTACGTTAACGATACTACACGTCAAAAAAAGCTCATGATCGGGGTACTGTAGACTGATACTGATCGACGATGAAAATAATAAATCCTGATACGTTTTACATAACTGTAAACTTATCTTTATAGGTTTTACACTACTGTAAATTAATCCTGATAGGTTTTACACAATTGTAGAAAAATGCTGATACGTTTTACACAATTGTGGACTAATGTTGAAACGTTCTACACAACTGTGGACTAATGCTGATACGTTTCACCTAACCGTGGACTAATAGTGATACATTTTACATAACCTGGGCTAATCTAAATTCAAATAACAGCGAAAGTTGATGACTTTTTCGGAAAATATTGTAGGAGCCAATCACTGTTCTAAAATAATATTATTCTTACAAGTCTAATCCTATTATCATAGATATACTGATGCTTGCATACTATTGATTAAAGATTTGTATTTGTTTTGAGCAAAATAACAATATCACCAAGTTTTTATTTATAAAACACTTTCAAAACAAACAATCATCATTTACTTATAATGTTGACTATACGTCTAACATTACGTATCGACATCAAAAGTTTTCCAATCGCAAAATAAGAAAAACTAAGAAAAATAGTTTTAATAAATAAAAAAATATAAAACGTAGGTAGTAAAGCTAAGTTAAGAAATCGGGTTACGGCTCGTAATTCGTTAACTAGTTCTTTACTATTTAACTACAGGCCTACTGTTACTTGGTTCGTGTTAAGGTACCCTCGTAATTTTCTAAGTGCTAGTATTTACGCAGCCGGTTGCCTTGGTCCGTTTATAGCATGGCTTTTAGAGCAACGCAATGATAAAAACCTTCGTCTATAATGTAAATACTAGAGATGCCAAGAATAGTTGTATGGCCGAATACCGAATACCGAATATTTGGCAAGGCTCTTGGCCGAAGCGCAGAATATTCGGCAACACTTTGTACTTTGCGCGGGAGACAAGTCACAACTCGTCCGTCACTTACGAGTTTAAACTTGCATCGCTAAAGTACGTAGGCGCAAGTAGTTTTGTTTCGTTTCTTTCTTCATTTGTGATTTAACCCTTTCACAATTTGCTAAGATTTATTTATCATGTCCCGGTAGCAGTGTATAAAGTGAGCGGCTGTTTGTGGAAGATGGTATAATTTATGAGGAAAAACGCAATCGTCTGCTATCGACAAATGCTGAAAAAATTGTCTTCATTCATTATAATTTACCACTAGTAGATTTTAAATATTAATATGTTAATTTGTTGGTTAATTAAACATCTTTATGAGTAATATTTTGCGTTATTTTATTTCATAATTTGCTATTCGGTATTCGGCCGAATAGTTTGCAATATTCGGCCGAATACCGAATAGCGAAAAAAAGTGGCCGAATAGCCGAATACCGAATAGTTGCCGAATATTCGTGGCATCTCTAGTAAATACCTATTTGGTATACGGAGTCACAGATAATATAATACTACGTATAGAGACCTCATCTACAAAGAAACGTGATTGTCGTAACTCTTTTTTTTGTGCTTAAAGGATTTTAAAAAATTAGAACAAATATTTTTCATGTGAATTTTACACAAACTTCAATAATAAATCGATACATATAACGCCATCTATTGAGATTTGTTTGAACTTTTCCTTTCTGATGAGACCTCGTACGGTTAAACGAGGGTCGTATTAAGGGAGGATATTCAGCATTCGATACTACTTAGATTAACTACAGATTTACGGAACCAACATTGAAATCACGGTGTTTCTAGCCGTACTTGGAACTCATAGCATAGCATAATCGGCCTATAATGTTCCCACTGTTGGGACACAGGCCTCCTCTGTGAGAGGGAGTGGGCCGTAGTCCACCACGTGGGCCCAGTGCGGGTTGGTGGACGTCACATGTCTTCGAATTTTTGGTTCTAGGACATGCCGGTTTCCTCACGATGTTTTTCCTTCACCGTTAAAGCAAGTGATAATTAATTTCTAATACGCACATGACTTCGAAAAGTCAGCGGTGCGTGCCTCGGGATCGAACTCGAACCATTCGCCGTGGGAGGCACATGGTTAATCCACTAGGCTATCACTGCTTTTTTAGGCTATCACTGCTTTTTTGGGCTATCACTGCTGTTTTAGGCTATCACTGCTTTTTTAGGCTATCACTGCTTTTTTTGGAACTCTATAAGTCTAAATAAACCAAGAATCAATTAACAACTACCACTAAACTGCTAATTTATTTCCTGAAAGAACATAAACAACTAATGAACTCTAGTTTTCCTTCAACTAGAAAATAAACTAACACAATCTATCTTTTACTACACCACTATTTATCTTGTGTTCGATATCAATGGAACCAATACATACAAGAACTCATTTATGCGGAAGATTCAAATGGTTTTAGTACGTGATGCACTGATTCCAACTTAGGCTGACTGAGGCGAATAAAGACTGAGGGCATCACACATTCCAGACAGTCGATTTCACGGAGTATTTGCCTAACCTCTGCCTGAGACGTTAGACCCATTGATATATGAACCATAGATGCGTTGCCCGCGATCTAAAATAGCAAGAAATAAGTAAGGTAACTGCCTGACATTCACTTAGGCTCGTATTACAGGACGATGCTCGAGCACCGATCTCTGCTTGAGCATAGATTTAAATCCATTTGATTGGTTGAAACTAGTTTCAATCTATGCTCAAGCAGATATCTGTGCTCGAGCATCGTTCTGTAATACGGGCCTAAGTCATGCACCCACTAGTGCCGCGGCTGTACGTCATTTCTTGCAACATTTTGCGAAACAAAAAATGCCAACCAAACAACAGTACCCTTATCATGAGTTTTTTTGACGTATAGTTTCGTTAACGTAAGCATATTTTGAATTTAAAATACAGCAGTCCTGGAACATTTTGATGAAATTTTATACAATTTGCACATTTTAAAAAATACTGAGAAATTAATTAAGTATTTAATTTATATAAATATTGTGTAACAAACGTGTATTTTTAATTCAAAATATGCTTACGTTAACGATACTAAACGTCAAAAAAGCTCATGATCGGGGTACAGGTACATGCGTAAGCAAGGCATTCGTTTTCTTTCCCTTTTTTCGCGCATGTGCACTGATATGTAGCTATCTAGCTATTTAAAGTATTTACGCTGTTTTTTAGTACAGTGATGTTGGCGTATGACGCGTCTATATATAATACGTCATTGCCAGACGATCTTACTGAGTATTTGCCTACCCTCTATCTGGGACGTTAGACCTATAACCGACCTAGATTAAGGCAAAAAACGGACGCATTTTTTGCTGAATCTTGGCGATTGTAGCTTGGATATTGGCTGATATTCTGGCTTTCTTGTTAAGATGATTTTACATAGATATTGCAAAAGGTTTTGCGCCTCGTAAAGTTGATCTTATTAAATGATGGAAAGTTAGTTGATTTTTTGCGTTTTTTGCCATACGTAAGAGATGTGCAGCAATATTTAAAAATAAAAACCGGACAAGTGCGAGTATGCCTCGCGCCCTAAGGGTTCCGAAATATGATCATAGATGGCGCTACTGCATACTTCTAATGGCGCCATCTATGTGCAGATGGCTCCACTTATGGTCCGGTAACTGACGGTGGACAACAAATTGATCCTATAAGGGTTCCGTTTTTTCTTTTGAGGTACGGAACCCTAAAAATAAACGTTAGTCACGTAACTCGCCAAGAAAATAAAAAAAAATATTAATTATAGACAAACCTACTTTTTGACCTAGATATCGGATAAAAATTATATTTTTGTACCTCTTGCACAGTTTCTTTAAGGTTTCATCACGTGGCTAAAATACGCTGAATACTATAAATCCGTTAACAAGTCACCAAAAGCAGCGATCAGTTTTTTTAATAAACGAAAATAACAAAGTCCTAGTAATCATCAATATAACATTAAATAATTATGAATACCTACTTATTACAAAATTCGACATTTAGGTAGGTAAATCTGCTTAAAAACAAACCAATTACCACGAAAACACTGGTCAATAGAATAACAGTTCATTCATTAATCATTTAAAACCTCAATCCCATTCATTGGAAAAAAACGTTCAATCAAACAAAACGGCCGTCATGTTCATTCGTCCTAGTTAAAAAAGTGGGTAGTAAAACTTTGATACAATATTAGTTTTAGAGGAGTTCCTGGCTAAATGACAGCCGCGCTGATCGATTGATCTGCGAGGTTGAGCTGCGCTTGCCGCGGTGAGTACTTGGAAGGATGACCGTTTTTTACACATCGAAACCCCCCCGCACCTCGAAGAGCACGTTAAACAGTCAGTCCCGGTTGTCATAGTACAGTCATTACGGGTAGTCAGAAGCCCAAAAAGTCTGACAACTGGTCTAACTTACGAATAGGTACCGATATTCCCCAATAGTTGGGTTGTGGAGGTCAGATGGCAGTCGCTCCACGTAAAATATTGATATTCAGCCGCAACCAGTTAGACTGAAAGCTGACCCCAATCTAGTTTGGGAAAAGACTAGGCGGATGATGATACAATGTTACTTTTAGAACTTGTTGTTAGCTTTGTCCTGGTTTATTTATACGGCCATAGCATTTGATAGTCTTCTTTACCAGCTTGAAGACATCTCAGCGAAAGATTACCTATGTATTTATATTAAAGAACAAGATGAACAATTAGAGATGGGTTTATGCCCGGGTAAAAACCCCGAAACGATTTTTTCCTGGGCAGAATGCCCAACTAGATGGGTTTACGCCTGGGCAAAAAACCATTTCGGGGTTTCTACCCGGGCAGAAACCCATCACTAATCCTGTTTAACATAAAATGTTGAGGCAAAATTTTTATATGGATCTCGGAAAAGCCCTCATATACCTACCTATGTTAATATAAGTTTGAAGTTCCTAATAAAAACAAGAACAGAATAAATAAATAACAATGAGGCTGTCCCAAATATCGCTTATTTGGGGGCAACTAAGGAAAGCATTGAAAATCGGATATTTTATCCATTTTAAACAGGTTTAGCGGTACTCGGAACATAGAATAATACCTCCAGCTTTAAAGACATCAAAAGACAATAATTTAATTCAGTTTAGGCTGCAATAAAGGAGCTTTTATGAGAAACATTACTACTAATACGTCCGGCACACCCTTAGATCATAGAAACAAGGAGATGTGCCAAGGCGCTATCGAGCTTGATGCCTGATCTTGAGCAAATTGCTCATATTATAAACGTACGCGCTGGCGACGAACCGAACACGATCGATGGTACAAATACAGTGTTTTAGTTTAGTGCTAGTGTTGAGTGACGATTAACAGTGTTAGATTGAGGGTGTGCGGAATGTTCAATGCGTGGGAGATCTTTTTATTCACAAGGAGCGCTTAATTATGCGCGTAATTGTGTCGAAAAATGTACTAAAAGTTGCATCCGTTGTTCCCGTACTAATTTGCTATGATGGCATATCTCCTTGTTTCTATGATCTGAGGGCACACCCTAGGCGCAGTTGTTTAGTTTAACTACCAACCCGCCTAGCGAATATCTTCATCATAGTAAAGTATGAACGATTTTAGTATAGCCGTCCACACCAACCGAAAAAAAGAGCTATAACAGATTGTATGTATAAAGCTAAAGATGAGGTTAAATGGGATAGTTTTTTGACAATTTCTAATTTCAAATGTACCATCATTTAATTTCATTGCAATATCGCCGGGCTATACTACAAGATTCTGGCAATTGTTCTACTGAGTTCCACGATATAGGTCTCAAATCACGGCTATACAATTGCAGCAAGAAATTGTCAATAAACTAGCCTTTTTAACAGCACCTTAACAAACGGCTTCCAACCACGTTTTAATCTATCAAAAAGTTGAACCGAACTTACCAACAAACATGCCAATTAATAGCAACAACATTGTTAATAATTCACTGCACTGTTCTTCTGTCACATTATTCAGAACTTTAATTCACCAAAGTATTAGAACTCCGTACTTCACATTACTTTGAAACTCGCGTGTGTATTCGTCGCGTGGGCCGCGTGGGGACGTGCGGTCTTGGCGCGCGTCAGTTGTCAACTGCCAGATGTCCGATGATAAGATACCCGGCTGGGGTTGCTATATGAAAACCGCAAATACCTACAATTAATTATAATTAAGTAAGTAGTTAATTGGCTAATATACAATTATGTAGGTTAGATTTTAAAATGAGTAGTGGTAAAATGATTCAAACATATAAAAGAATCTTAATTTTCATTTTGATGGAAATATCTTCTCTCGAGTTTGAGATAAACGTGATTTTTAAAACTTTCATGTTATAAACATTAAGATAAATAAACTGATGTTATTTGGGTGATAGCAAGAAGGAGACACGCAGTGGCTACGGCGTAGCATGCAGCTACGCCAGCTACGAGATCGTAGCTGATACGGGTAAGCTTTGATTTCACTTTCACTTCCTATTTCGTATCTGCGTTATCAAATCTCCTTTGCGCGTTCTCTTTGTTTTAATATAAACACCTTGGGTACCCTTCATGTCTACGAATACCCTAACAATAGGGTAAACAATTGCTCCCGCCCGTAAAGTTGCCAGCATTTATCTTGAGCTGTCGACGGAGTGGTAGGACATTTGCGGGTCGTATTGTCTCACGAGTAAGGTCTAAAATCGCTTGAAGTAATTAAGGATCAGAGCTCAAGATTCGTGCCGGGTATACCCCGTTTCCCAAAAACGACCTCCTAATTAGCCGCAGCAAAGCCGTGTTTTAAGATTATTAAATGCAGTATAAATAGGTATGTTTTCCATACTTTTCAAAATTATTAATTTAATGTTGTTAAATATTTATGAATTTTCAAAAAAATATAATTAATTAAATTAATTTAAATTTTGTAAATTTTATAAAAGTTGCATAATTTAATATGTATTTATTTTACAACTTCAATTATATTATTAATTTAAGTTGCATTCTCCTTTAATGTGTACCTACTCTCAATCACTTTGATCACACCCGAACGACAAAAATTGTAAGAATATTTTTATCTGTGTGCCATACAAAACGTCACTCCACTGCAATTTACGTATTCATGCGATTCCTTTTCTTTTCCCTTTATTTTCGGGAAGCCATCCCTAAATCTGGCAATACATATTTAATTGAGAGCCGGCCGGCCGGCGCGCGCATGCGTACTTCAGCCGTGACATTTTATGAAAACAATATGTTGACACTTTATTTTTGGAGCCGGACCCTTGCGTTTTTGAATTAGATTTTAGACAAACGTATAATGTAATTGTATAATGTCAGGGGTTTATGCAAATAGGCATGTGGAATGAGGGCTTTATTTTTATTTGGTTACGTTGATTTTGTTATTATTTTTAGGGTTTGTTGAAGATAATGTGGGTGTAATGCTTTTACCAACCCCTTTGGGGAATGACGGCAGTGATGCACGAGTATGTAGCAGGTAAGTTTTTGGATTACACTTCTAGTTTTTTTCAGTCCGTTAGTTGCAATAGAAAACTAACTATAAAAAGACAGTGTTTGTGTTTTTTAGGGTTCCGTACCAAAATGGTAAAAACGGAACCCTATTACTGAGACTTCGCTGTCCGTCCGTCTGTCTGTCTGTCTGTCTGTCTGTGAGTCTCCAGGCTGTATCTCATGAACCGTGATAGCTAGACAGTTGGAATTTTCACAGATGATGTATGTCTATTGCTGCTATAACAACAAATACTAAAAACAGAATAAAATCAATACGTAAGGGGGCTCCCGTACAACAAACGTAATTTTTTTGCTCGTTTTTGCTCGATATTGATAACGGCAACAGGTAGACGCTTGAAATATTCACAGAACATTTAATTATACACTTTAAAAGTAAATAATTAAATTAAAATAAAACAAATATTTAAGGGGGGCTCCCATACAACAGACATGATTTTTTTGCCGTTTTTATAGATAATGGTACGAAACCCTTCGTGCGCGAGTCCGACTCGCACTTGGCCGGTTTTTTTTAATTTGGTGATTTCAGTGTATCAGCTTGTCTATTCTGTAACGACGCGTGCCGCGTGGCATCACCGCGGTAACTGCCAATTTGTTTGCAAACATTCGAGGGAGAATCTCACCGTGACATTCTCTTTCGAACGTTCGCAAAAAAAGAGAAACACAACAGCAAATAGTGGAGAAACAAACTGAATAGGAGCCAACAATTTAATGATTACTTCATATCATTTACCTCAAAGGCACTGTTTCTAACGTCTAAATACGCTCACGGTAGCACAGTAATCACCTTCCAAGGCAAAAATAACATGAATAATTAAAAAGCGTAGGCGGAACCCTATTGCAATTCAATACGACCTACGCATGTTTTTGAAATGAGTATACAATTTAAATAATTTGTCTAAGTGTTATACCAAAGTTGGGATAAATAGACCGACCCTCAGATCATAGAAATAAGGAGATAATGTTATCATAGCAAATTAGTATGGGAACCGCTGTCGCCACTTTTAAAGCAGTGTGCGTCACAACTACAAACGCTTTTTTATTTGTAAATATAGAGATCTCCCATATACAGGGTGGCAGGTTAGACAGTGGAAATATTTTAAGGGGTCATTGTACTCATCATTATGAACAACTTTTACTATGGGACCAACCCTAAAATCGCTGATCCATACATTTATGTTCACATAACTCAACAAAATGTATGGAACAGCTGATTTTTTTTTCGCGATTTCGGGGTTGGTTCCATAGTAAAAGTTGTTCATAATGATGAGTACAATGACCCCTTAAAATATTTCCACTGTCTAACCTGCCACCCTGTATAAAAAAATGCCGCAAATGTTTGTATACTGCAGCACTTCTTATGAAATAAAGTTTTATTTATTTATTTATTTAAATACTTGATCCATATTTTTCGTCACCCGTTACTCTCACTAAACTAAAATACTGTATGTACCTATTAAACTAGCTGTGCGTCGTGGTTTTACCCCAATTGCTCGGCTCCTAAGGGTCGTAGCGTGATGTTAAATAGTTTATATTAATTTTCATGAATTTGGCTATCATATACAAAAAGTTTTTTTTGAATCCGACTGGTAGTTCCAGAGATTAGCGCGTACAAACAAACAAACTTTTAAGCTTTATAATATTAGTATAGATAACTCTTTCAATTCCAATCTAAATCGGTCTAGACCTCAGATCATAGAAACAAGGAGATATGCCATCATAGGAAATTAGTACCGGAACAACTGATGCCACTTTTAGTACATTTTTCGACACAATTACGCGCATAATTAAGCGCTCCTTGTGAATAAAAAGATCTCCCACGCATTAAACATTCCGCACACCTTCAATCTAACACTGTTAATCGTCACTCAACACTAGCACTAAACTAAAACACTGTATTTATACCATCGATCGTGTTCGGTTGGTCGCCAGCGCGTACGTTTTTAATATGAGCAATTTGCTCAAGATCAGGCATCAAGCTCGATAGCGCCTTGGCACATCTCCCTTGTTTCTATGATCTGAGGTCTAGACTAACGGGAATAACTCTCAAAATACTTTCATTAGTCAAATGTATTCATCAGAAAACGTTCGGATTTCGACACGCTATGAACTTTAGATCCTAACTAATATTATAAATGAGAATTTGTTTGTTACATTTTCACGCATAAATCACTGAATCGATTGTAAAGGGTACAAGGCGACCCCAAGAACGTGATAGTTTTGACGTTTAGTTTTTGGCGATATTCGTAGTAGGTGCTTTGGTAATTGTTACAATGAATTCAATTTCGCTCGAAAATCGCATTAAAATAATTCAAATCCACTATGAAAACGGTCGTTCTGTTAAATTTCGTAAAAAAACATTTTTTCAGACGAAGCCCATTTTCATTTGTCAGGGTACGTCAACAAGCAAAATTGCCGCATTTTGGCTTCTGAAAATCCTAAAGCAATTATTGAGAAACCTTTGCATGCTCAACGTGTCACTGTGTGGTGCGCTATGCGGTCTGGAAGCGTCAAGGCCGTTTTTTAAAAATTTTGATGAAAGAATCAAATTTGTCAGCATGGTCGTGGTGGACATTTGCCAGATATCATTTTTCTTTTATAATTGCCAAACTTTTCTCTTTATAATACCTACAATAAAAAAATTATTCATTTTGCTCAAATTTTTTTGTTTTATTTTGTTTTAGAAAACTAAGTTCTTGTTGAAAAACCCTTTATTTATCTAATATGTACCTTTTGTAAGCAAGCGAAGCTGCGAGCAAAAACTAGTAGATTATAAGCAGAAGAATACAATGCCTTTCTCTTTCCCTTTTATCTCTGATTGCATTAAGCTGTGCCGTGCATTTTTCACTTATTCTGTGCATTTGATTGTAAAAAAGCGAGCTCAATCTACGCTATGTACTATAGCGGGCTTCCAAAACGTTGATTGGTTCTCAATCATTCTCGAGTACACTTGAGTCGGATTTTAGTGAAATATCAGCTTAATATTTGGAAATATTTTAACATTGACATTAGAGCTGTTTAATTTAATTATCGTTTATAAGTAAACGGGTTAAAGACCCAGAAATATCAATAGCCTTTGATGATAAATACTAGTCTATCCTACAGTTCAACCACAACAGATCTTCATAAATTATGCTTCAATCGCCACATTTGGCAAGCAAATAGAACAGCTCCGTTCGTTCTTCGCAATAAAAAATTTAATGCAACTCTAACTGCAGAAATACATATTTTCTATCAATATAAATGGCGCTGGCTTCCCGTTCGAGTGTACATAATGCATTTTAATATGCAATATATCAGAATATCCAGGCCACAGGCGATCCAAGGAAACTGCCAGATAATTTGCAATATTGACAGTCTTTAAACACCAGACTTTTGCCCGTGACTTTGTCCGCGTGGACTGTTACAATGAATTAACTATTTTATACGAATTCGTCCGCATAAACAATAAATTGACAATTTTCGATGACCTCCTTAGTCTGGGGCAGCTAGTACTACGAAGAGGTCAAGCTATATCTCTGGTTCATCTCACAGATTAATGGCTTAAAGGACACGGCGGACGCCCATAGAACGCTGGGCTTCAGATTGTGTATGTCGGTACAGATATGAAATTAGTTTGGTGTGATCGAGTATTTCAAGAGTATTTAAATTCATTTTTTATTTGTTTTTGTACGTAATTGGATTAAAGAGAAATCTTCGTATTTGTGACAGTGAGGTTAAGTATGGTGTGAATGATCCAATAAAGTACAGCCTGACTAATGAGTTCTCAATTCAAAGGTTTTAGTTGCTGTTGACATGATATTCTATGGAGGCACGCGCCAGCCAGCATGTACCCGTTTTTGTTTTATTGGTTTTTTCAAAATGTCAACGGCATAATCATTTTATTTCTTATTTATTTCGATTTTTGATTCCAATTCTTAATCTCTAAGATAAATTAGGCAAAGAACAATTAAAATATATTTTTATTTTTGGTTAAGCTTTTATTACTGTACCATATCAAGCCCAAAACTGCATATGTCCTTTTAAGTTGAACTCCAAGCTATCAGACTGAAAACCACATCAAAATTCGTTCAGTACTTTTTGCGTGATGCAATTACAAACAGACCAAAATAAAAAAAAAACTTTTTGTGCATGGTTACGTCCCAGTACCCTAACCCGACAGTTTTTTCTGGAATGTCTTCAATGTACAGACTAGGGATGTTACAGAGCTTCAACTTTGACTCCGATAAATCGTAACTTCCGATTGATATTGCATCTCCGGTTCTGACTTCGGCCACTTCGGCTCCAATACTTTTAAATCGGAGGTTTTAATCGGAGGTTGAAGCATATTGGATAGCGCGGGCGGCGCATTGTGGCAATAATTTCAAATATTTTTTAATTTAAATTAAAGAGTCTGATTGAATAATGTTCATACGCTAAACTTTTGTGGCAACCCATATGACACGCACGTGTATTAATTATATATCTACCTATAATAATTCCTTGAAAAAATTCGCTATAAAATTTCGTTACGTGTACAAATTGTACATTTATAATTCGAGTGACTAAACCACTTTCGAATCTTTAACCCGTGGAATAAGATTAAATTCAACTTCCTTAAAATATAATTAACATAAATGTCACAATTGCCTCTGAAAGCGACTCCCTTAGGCCGAAAAAGATAACTCAAAAAACCAACTCCAATTTTTGTCGCGAAATCCGTATTAAAATCGAGTATCTCATAAGCCTCGTACGTCGAGATTAGGCCTACGTATTTGGCCTGAGAATTAAACCACAATATACAGGGTGTCCCATTCCTAGTGGTCCACGGGAAAACCCCGGTAAAAGGACATGTTTATCTATCAGTATGCAGCATTAGTTTGGGGAATTGCGATACTGATTCGAATTATTTTATTAAATGATTATTGATTGATTGATTATCACGTAATCAATTTTTAGATATAAAAATACCCATATTTTGTCTACAATTCCTTAGCAGAAGGTTCGAATTACAAATGATATCATAAAGCGAAATTATTTAAAAATAATCATGCCAAAGGGCAGTTTTTCGTAAAAACTTGTGACAGTAAATTATTTTTAATCGGTATCGAAATTCCCCAAACGAATGCTGCAGACTGATAGTGAGACATGTCTCTATGCCAGGATTTTTCCTTCGACCACTCAGAATGGGACAACCTGTATTTTGGTCTCAACCTCCCTAAAGACGAAAGCTCGGCAATTTCTTCCGTTATTTGACTTCGCACTTAACTTTGAGCAAATTGAGCAAAAAATCATACTTAGCGAACGTTTGAAGTCGGTCAAGCGGATATTGGGGTTATGTTGCTTTTTAGGGTTCCGAACCGAAATGGTAAAAAAGGAACCCTTATGGTGCGACTTCGTCTGTCTGTCTGTCACACCTGCTTATTTCAGCAACTACTAATTCTATCGACTTGAAATTTGGAACAGTTATAAAGAATGCTTGCCCAACTTTATCATAAATAAAAAAGTCATAAAATATTTTTATTTTCATTGCAAAAGGGGACGGAGTGGGGGTCCGAAATTTTAAAGTGAGGTTACTAGATCAAGTGGCATATCATATGAAAGGGCTTGATCTGCACATTTCAAAATAAGTTTTCGACATAATGATAAAAAATGTCTGAAAAAATACCACGCCCCCCCCCCCTTATCTCCGAAGTTTGCGAAGCGAAAAATCTGAAATAATTTGAGCTGATAGGAATTGACTCAAATATGGCACCAAGATAAAACGATGTTCCTAACTAGTACAGTTTTTTCAAAATCATCAAAATTCCTTCACAAACAAACTTACTTATGCGGTCCGTTTTTTTTCACTTTATACGTCCGAAAATGATACGGAACCCTCGGTGTGCGAGTGCCACTCGCACTTGGCTGGTTTTTTTATGAATGTTTTAGTGACGAAAACCAAACTTAAATGGCTGACTCGGCTACGAATAAAATACCTTTTAAATTCGACTGTAGGTATAATAATCTTAAGATGATTGAGATTGATATCAGCATCTTCCTACGCAAAACAACGCAGCGGATACCAATCATAAATCTATGGGGCCAGGGGGCTGAAGCCCTAAGCTGAAGTCCTGACAGATTTCAGAGTTGATAAGTAAATTGGTGTTTTGATTTTTACTTCTTAGCCTCCCCCCAAAAAAGTACAGTGATACCTAGTAGTGCAGTGATAGCCTAGTGGTTTAACTATGTGCCTCCCGCGGCGAATGGTTCGAGTTCGATCCCGAGGCACGCATCGCTGACTTTTCGAAGTCATGTGCGTATTAGAAATTAATTATCACATGCTTTAACGGTAAACGAAAACATTGTGAGGAAACCGGCATGTCCTAGAACCAAAAATTCGAAGACATGTGACGTCCACCAACCCACACTGGGCCCGCGTGGTGGACTACGGCCCACTCCCTCTCACAGAGGAGGCCTGTGTCCCAGCAGGGGGAACATTATAGGCCGATTATGCTATGCTTATGCTCCCCCCAAAAATCATATCCATGTAGCATATGAAACGCTTGCAACACCAAGTATCAAAATCATGTGTTGCCGATCCTTTAAATTGAGGATTCGCTATACTAGCTCCGGGGACAAGCAGGTCCCCCGTTGTCAACACAGCGCATCCTCAAGAGTTCTGGCGACCTTACTCACCACAGGAACGCAATACCAAAGAATAGCGTTACTTAATTGGCTGTGGTATTCTGTAATGTGGAGATACTACCCCAGTCAAGCCTTGTATCCACTTGAGCATGCTCAGGCGAATGAGCGGCTCATTTGGCCGAGCCATGCTCAAGCGTATCCACTTGAGCGGCTCGGGCAAATGAGCCACCCATTCGCTTGAGCAAGCTCAAGTGGATACAAGGCTTCAGGCTGCTCCAGATATAAACGAAATCTCTGAACAAAATCGGCAAAAAGCTACGTGTAGAGAGTTTGACCTAATTTCAACACTCGTACATCAAAAATGTACTTCGTACTCAGTAATAAATCACTTTAAACGTCATTAATTAATGAATTACTCAAGTGAATAACTTGGAAGAGAATTTAACAATGCTGAATTAAGTTATGTTAATGTAAACTCGTTATGAATTACGTGCATAACAATGTTTTACCGCCTAAGTCCTACATGCTGCAATATTAGAAATGCTGCTGAAACAGAAGAAGCTGAAGAGTTTTTTGTGTTTGTTTAAATGCGCTAATCTCTGGAACTACCGGTCGGATTCGAAAAAATCTTTTTGTGTTTGATAGCCAAATTTATTACAAACAGTATAAGCTTTTTAACGTTACGCTATTTAACATGACCCTTGAGAGCCGAACAAAAAGCAAAAAAGTCAGAAAGAACGCTAAGCGAAATGAATTTTTTTTCTGTAAACTCTAAAAAAAGGCTTCTATAAGCCGATATTTTGCATATAACCCCTCCAAAAAAGCAAACCTTTCTTTCCCAAAACAATTAAAAAAATAATACCACTTTAATCTTCCATAAAATACGTCTCAAGATGTCAGCCAATTACGGAATAAGCGAGACATAAAACCATAATTCTAACATACCTCGTAAACGTAGAGTGAGACAAAAACATAATTGGCATACAGTGGCCTGTCATTTATATGCAGATGCGCAGAACCAATTATGCAACGGACCATAATTCCCACTAGTGGGCAAAAGAATTGGATTTACGTCGCTTTAAAGATCCAAGCGATTCGTTTAAAGAAATGACATTTTTTATAAAAGTTGTGAGGTTCTGATTGCGTTTTCTGTTTATGTAAATCGGAGACGAGGTAACGTGTTTTGCATTTTAAATAAATACTGGCTGTTGCCTGCGACTTCACTCGCGTTGATATTACAAATCTGTCCCACTGGAACCGTACATTTTTTCAGGATAAAAAATAATCTATGTGCTATTCCAGACTATAGTCTATCTCTATGCCAAATTCAATGCACGTAATTTTCGTAATTACCTGCATTCAAAAATAGCATACATAGCTTGTTGGAAGCAATAAACGCTTAGAGCACATAATAGGTACCTACCTAATATGATTATTATACCTTACATACATTCTGGTGCAGCATCTGAAGGTTTTACATCAGACGAGCGAATGCTCATTCTATCCTCTCTCTGTCACATTCTTTTAGTGTAAACAGACGTAAAGCATTCTTTTGTTATTTTTAAAGATTTTTCGATTTTCTCGCAGGACTCCTAACAATATCTTCGTAAAATAATGCCTGCGTGTTATTCTGACGTATAAGCTATATTACAGTAAAGTTTAGTCAAAAACCATTCATCCGTCCATCCTCACAAACTTTCGCGTTTATAATATTAGTAGGACTACAGATAGCATGAATACAACCAAAACTCACATTCTACATTTGCTACAAGTTTTAAACGTAAAAAAAAACCGGCCAAGTGCGAGTCGCACTCGCGCACCGAGGGTTGCGTATCATTTTTGGACGTATAAAATGAAAAAATCCAGACCGCATAACTAAGTTTGTTTGTGAAGGAATTTTGATGATTTTGAAAAAACTGTACTAGTTAGGAACATCGTTTTATTTTTAGTGCCATATTTGTGTCAATTCCTATCAACTCTAATTATTTCGGATTTTTCGCCCCGCAAACTTCGGAGATAAGGGGGGGGAATGGTATTTTTTTGGTCATTTTTCATCATATGTCGAAAACTGTGAAACATAACATAAAATAAAAATATATTTTGAAACGTGCAGATCAAGCCCTTTCATATGATATGTCACTTGACCTAGTAACCCCACTTTAAAATTTCGGACCCCCCCCCGGCCCCTTTTTGCAATGAAAATAAAAATATTTTTGGACTTTTTTTATTTGCAATAAAGTTGAACAAGCATTTTTTATAACTGTTCCAAAAAGTAGTTGCTGAAATAAGCAGGTGTGACAGACAGACAGACAGACAGACGAAGTCGCACCATAAGGGTTCCTTTTTTACCATTTTGGTACGGAACCCTAAAAATACAGTATTTTTAAAGACAATTTACAACTCTCTTACTCAGCACGTGCAACTAAAGGATCGTGTCAGACAAAGCGACGCTACGCGATGCTAACACGCGATCCACAATATTTATGAAAGACCCACTTTTTCCGGTACACTGTTGTAATGCATGTCTTGTATTTTTATGGGCTTTCTTTTTAATAAATCGTCCTTTTTTGCAGTAGGTTTACGTGCCAAAAATGTTGTAGTTTTTTCAACAATCATTTAAAGTAGGCAGACAATGAAAACGGTGCATTTGTTTATAACCGAATTGAAAAAAGACGAGGTTTAGGAACAATTCGTATGTATTTTTTTTTGTATCGTTGCACCGATTTTTAAGATTGTTCCTTCAATTGATAGAAAAAGCTTGTCTTTTGGTCTTTTACATTTTTTTTTGACTTTGATTAAGTAGTTTTTAACTTGCTTCAATAAACGGTGTTTAGTTCACCTTATTTTATTAACAGCAAAAAGTAGTATATAGGTAGGTTTGGTTCTTGGTAATGAATTCAAGCTATTGGTGTAATTGAGCGTGTGTCACTTAAAATAGAAAAACAAATCATATCATTTACGTAATAGTTGTTAGTTGAAAATTATTTATCGTCGCTGCGCGCACAAAAGTCGCTTTGTATTGCTGATGCAGTTTAATCCTTAATTAATATGGAAATAAGGATTAAAAATGCATCAAAAACCAAAAAATCTAAGAAAAACAAGGACTAGTACGCGCAGCGACTTTATGAAAGTTTTGTGGTTAGAATATATCTTACAAACACTTTATGAAAGACGGTGCCGATTGAATCAAATTCTAGAAACAATCTTATTTTTATTTTTTTCTTAAAAATAAACGTTGCCCCACACTAGGATTTCTCCTGTATCGTGGGTGCGTTTACAAACACAAATTTCACATACACAAACAGCCAGACCTATGTGCAATGCGGGAATCGAACCCGCGACACGTTGCGCAGCAGCCAATCTCTCAGCCACTGCGACAACCGTGCGGTCGATTCTAGTCGATTCTAGACACAATAAATAATATAAGAAATACTACTTTGTTCATATGTTTTTATTTTCATATTTAATCAATGACTATACCAACCAATCGCCAAGGTAGTACCTATAATCTACGTAGCTATGCGATTATAAGCAGCCCGCACTAAGCAATTTGATAAAAACCTTTTACAAAAGAATTTTGATAAAACAATAATTCCTGTCATCCCGTAATCCTTTGACTCCACTACGAAACTTATTAGATTTTTTCTACTTATTCGTTCAACTAACAAGAGATTCTGACGGATTTCAATAAACATTGACGGTCGGGAAAATTTTAATTAAGGTCAAAATATAGGCTTCCATCACAGATCATAGAAACAAGGGAGATGTGCCAAGGCGCTATTGAACTTGAGAATTCAGTTTGATCCCATTGATCGTAATACAAACGTACACGCTGGCGACGAACCGAACACGATCGATGATATAAATACAGTGTTTTAGTTTAGTGACGATTAACAGTGTTAGATTGAGGTTGTGAAGAATTTTTAATATGTGGGAGATCTTTATATTTACAAGGAGCACTTGTAATTGTGTCGAAAAATTCTAAAAGTGTCAACAGTTGTTCCCGTGCTATGATGGCATATCTCCTTGTTTCTATGATCTGAGGCTTCCATCATGGGATGTATTTCATTTTAAAAGTAAAGCGAGAAACAAGCTTATTAAATATTAGGTGTCCGTCATGAAATATTTTCAATTAGTTGCCCAGAATCTAATAAGTCTACAAAATATCTTGTTGTTTAAATACTTATTAATATAATTTTTTTACATAGAATTTTCTGCAATGAGGGTTACATAAATATTTTTTTCAGAATTATTTATATTTTCAGGTAAAAATACTTTTGACTGAGCAGCTTGTCCACGTTCAGCCGAGTTTGAGCAATTTCCTTTGTGGCTGTAGAACTGAGCTAGTGAGATTTGATTATTCCCGATGTCCACCACTTGTCTGGCCACCACTGGGGGACAGCGAGACAACTTTAAAACATTATTCTCGTTGTCCACCACTGGGGGACAGCGTCACAACTTTGTAAATTAGGGTCCAAGAGCGAGCGAAGCGAGCTCGGGAACTTGGACACCCCGACACGGACAATTTAGGTTCAAAGGGGTTGACGGGGGCTTCAGTGAGCGAGCAAAGCGAGCGAACGAAACCCCCGTCAACCGCTTCGTGTTAGGTTACTTTTAACCTTGCAGACAGAAATAGGAGCCCCGCGTAGCGGGGCTCCGTCGACCACCTCCCTCCCCCTTGTAAGTCCAAAAAAGTAGTATTTTGTTTTACATTGACACTGTTATTTAAAAGTCTAAGGTAAATAATTCAACTTAAATCACGGCAACATTAATCTGCTGCTACGGTAGTTTGCAATTATTTTCGTCTGGTATCACTGCTACTCCAAGGCTACGCCGGTTCCCAACGGCGTTATTTTTGGGAGCCGCCGCCGGCTGCGGAGGCAAAAGTTTGACGCTGTCCCCCAGTGGTGGACAACGAGAATAATGTTTTAAAGTTGTCTCGCTGTCCCCCAGTGGTGGACATCGGGAATAATCGGTGAGATTTAATGGTTGACAGCGAGGCTGGTCTTGTTGCTGCAGCAGTTGTTGTGATGTACCAACATTTAATTTCATTGCAATATCGCCAGGCTATACTGCAAGATTGCGGTAATCGTTTTACTGAGTTGTACGATATAGATCTCAACTCACGGCTATACAATTGCAGCAAGAAATTGACAAAAAATCTAGCTCGTTAATCAGCACCTTAAGATGATGCGAGTGACATCGTGGGCCACAGCTGTAATAATAATATTTTTATCGCATCCCCAACCTAAAATTAAATATCACTAATGGTTTAGTGGACACATTAGTCGACGGGAACTTTGGTTTAATGGTCCATTACCCGTTTTAGATAGCTTTGTGTTGATTAAATAAATGATGCCGCAATGGATGATTTGGACAATCGCGTTTATGTTGGACTACAAGACCTAACATAAAATGTTTGATAGCAAAAAGAATGGTTCAGACGTTATTTTATTTTTAGCAAAACTTTTTATAACACTAGTTAGTAGGGATGTACCGACTAGTCGGCGACTAGTCGGTAAAGCCGACTATCCGGCCACTTTTATAGTCGGCGATTAGTCGGTACATCCCTACTAACTAGTGTTATAAGGTCTTGCTAAAAATAAAATAAAGAACATAATATGTAATCACCTAATCACCTATTTATTATTTATTTAAGAATCGCATTTATATCGAATAGAATCGAATTTGTTTTATATAAAAAAAAACACTAAGTAACGGCGATCGTATGTAAGCGACGAACATTACCGATTCCACCCGAACACCACCGAAAGCAATGATCGGCTTGGACGACTAGTCGGCCAAACTCATAGTCGGCCCAACACTACTAGTTAGTAATAAAAGGTTTACATTAAATAACATTATTTTAGATTGTATTGTTAAGGTATTTTTTGCAGCTTTGTGCTTAGGGTTCAGACTTGCACAATTATCTTGGCTTGTACAGGTCTATCTTTATCATATATTCTGTCCTTATGTAATATTTGGTACACAATAAAGCATATAATAAATAAATAAATATGTATAACTACGACAATTCAGGTATTTTGAGCTGAAAAATTCCAACTATTTATCCAACACCATTCATTAGGTTTAACCCACAGTCTTGCCGAATAATTCCGGCGATCTGTCCCAAAACTTGGTGCATTCCAGAAGTGTAAGTAAAGTCCCAGTTAAAAAGCAAGGAGTGGGCAACGTTTGTCCCGTCACCGGATGCCTCGGCTTCGCTCCGACTTCCAAACTATGTATGTTTGTAGTGCGGCTTCAGTTTCGTACGTGTATGGTTTAAATGTGCGGAGCGACGGTTTTGCAACCGTTATGGAAGAAGGGCACTTTTAATTTAAGCGACAGACGGGCGTCGCATAACAGCCGGACGGCGTACGGCTCGGAAAGTCAAAGCGCTTCGTCCGGGTTTTTGGTATATGAACCATGAACCGCGATGGCGCTTTTTCGTGCTTCTGGCCGTCCGATAGAAAAAAGGGCAGGAGGGAATTAGATCATGCAGATCTGAAGCACACTCTCCGAAATTTATCCGATAAAAAACCGATAGACTAGCAACTTTGCGCCGATGCTCAAGACTGTAGAAATTCTCCGGAGACTACTTTAAAACTACCTTTAAAGACATCCACAAAAGTGGTTGCAACCAGTTGCTTTTACATAATGCAGTCTATGCAGCTTGTCCAAGGGATTTCTCGCTAACTATATTGCAGAACTAAACGGTTCCGTCGTAACACTAGTTCAAACTTTGAAGTTTAGGTTTTATGAAGATCAACAACCAGATATTCTAACATTTATTATTTTAAGGAAATTGCGGTATAATGAGTTTAGGAATGCCATGATGGATTCTATTAACATTAAATGAACCTGAACGTACCTATATTTAATTTTATTTAGTGAAATAAGGCGTTCCCTACTTCACAAAATTAAATTTTATGATATTCCAGTAAAAAAATTAGGTTAATTTAGGTTTTATGTAACAAGAAATATAATTATTGATTTTACGTCTAAAACAAATATTAAATACATTTTTGTTCTTATTTATTCAAAAATACATTATTCATATATTTTTTACATTTTCCGTAACTAAAGTCTCTTCGAGCGATTCGTCATTGATAACAAACTACGAAAACAAACAAATACTTACTTCCTCAATTTCCCCCACTACAAACTACGTGTTTATTTCAACACAAAATTTGACATATTAATCATATTATTCACCTAATCAAACGTGCCGCCACAATATTCACAAGTTGAATATTGAAAATGTAATATCAATTATTTGCCGAGTTTTCTATTGAGACTCGGTTTTAGAGAGAGCGGGCAGCGAGTTTGGAAATCCTACTAAAATTATAATAATTTATTTTTCATTATACATAGAATAAAAATAAAAATAGCAGTGATAGCCTAGTGGTTTAACCATGTGCCTCCCACGGGGAATGGTTCGAGTTCGATCCCGAAGCACGCACCGCTGACTTTTCGAAGTCATGTGCGTATTAGAAATTAATTATCACTTGCTTTAACGGTGAAGGAAAACATCGTGAGGAAACCGGCATGTCCTAGAACCAAAAAATTTGAAGACATGTGACGTCCACCAACCCGCACTGGGCCCGCGTGGTGGACTACGGCCCACTCCCTCTCACAGAGGAGGCTTGTGTCCCAGCAGTGGGAACATTATAGGCCGATTATACTATGCTATGCTATAGAATAAAATTGCTATCATAATTATTAACATTCTACCATTCCACATTGTAAATTAAAGAAAAGACAGCGCTGCCATTTTACCGAACTCCTAGGTCAGAGTGTGAGGGTGTGGTCGAGCTGAAGCCGCTGGGCGGGGCCGGCGGCTATATAAGCGTCGCGAGGTGGCCGCGCGCCGAACCGACCCTTGCTCGAGCCAGCCCGCGCTGAGCCTGTAGATTTAAATTCGACCCAAAATAATGAACCGATCCAGCTAGTAGTCCCCCCCTCTAGTTGCCCTCCCCCCAGCGACGCCCTAAGCCGAGGCCCGTATCCTACTAGGGGGTGCCCTTAGCGTGTGGTCGCTTAGTTTGTAGTTTTTATTTAGTTTTATGCCTGGCTGGAGGCATTTGTAAGTCCTCACCAGAAGTCCGCGTTAAGCAGTGACGGCTGTTAGAAGCCAACTGCGAGAGGACATTCAGAAAAAAAAAAAAAAAAAAAAAAAAAAAAAAAAAAAAAAAAAAAAAAACGCGCGCTCTCTTGGTCCTGCAGCAGTCCACCAGTTAAGTTCACCAGCTACATATTAGAAGACTTGAGGGCCCGTATTGCCAGCGAACCACTCACCCCTAATTCGTTAGCCACTTTTGCCTACCAAGTGTTGTACTATTGTTTAATGTGAAAAATACATAGTGTTTTGTATAAAGGTGTTTGCTTGATTTTCCTAAACTAGCTCAAATAACCCTTTAGGTTACTATAGGCTACAAGAGATAGTGACTTTTTACAATTGCGTACAACTAACTTGAAAATTTTTAACACAAATCCTTATTGTTGTATGCACTGTAGATCTGATTTATTGAAAAGATAATGACATTATTCTGACTTGCAGTTGTCTTGTCCCTGTTTTTTTATCGCGTATCACGTTTCACACGCATGCCATAAAAATGTTCGCCATCCCTGTCCTAGGTCATGTGACCCGCTTCCAGTCTGACCAATGCCCGCGTATCGTTTGACGATTCGAGTCGGCGTAGTACATTGGCGCACAGATGCACACTTCATCTTTTACATAACAATTTTCGTATTCCCTTTGCGCGGTACGTGCAGGCGTGTTTCGTTCGGTACAGGTGGTGACTGAAGTGATTTAGTTTCTTATTTGTTTCGCGTGTCGCTGCATTTATCTTGGCTCCGGATTTTATGTGCGGAGAAATGTGATTGGTTTAAATTTTATGCGGGGTTATGTCAAAACGTGGCTGATTGATATGCATGAGTGAGTTGTTGTCGATATGAATGTTGATTGCGTATACAATACGTTTCTATTTCATGTTTTTTTAGTGTCAACAGTGAATTCATTTTGTAACAAATCTTTCTTACTGTCTAGCTTTACGTCAAAAAATGCAGCTTTCTTTATAAGCTTATCGGTACTGTAAATAGATCTAAAAAAATAACAACAGATTCACAAAATTAGAAAATAATTGAATTATGCTGAAAGTCCTGATATACCTACAATTAGGTAATTGTATTATTAACTTTTTAGCAACGATAATAATATATTTCACATTTATTTGACTGACATTATTAACAAATAATAAAAGTAGGTGCGCAATAAAGTGATATTTATTGCCGAATCACTCGTATCTAAGACTAATAAAAGTTATAAGTATTTTCAGTGCTTAAAGATAGATGACCTAATTGAGCTGGGTATTGATAGGTACTTGAAGCACTTAGATACACGTTTTATTAGTGCTCGTGAGACAAATAAGATTACAGATACGGCTACAATAAAATAAATCTTTTTTGGAGTACGAAGATTTGTATTATTGTCGCACATTTTCCCATTTGCAATTACTTTTGTTTTTTTTACTATGTTTTTGAATATCTTGTGTTTGAAAAAGTCAAAATAGAAGGAACACTTCAATGTCACATTCTCTTTTTAACAGACTTCAAAAAAGGAGGAAGTAAGAAAGGAGTACCTACCTAATTAATCGAAATCTTTTTTATGATTTTATGTAGTGTTGAATCTCTTCCTAAATATGTATATGTGGTCTGAGATCTTGGACTTACAAGATCATATAGCTAGGAAGGAAGAAAATCCATTTATTTGCGTCGCAAAACGGCTATCGCTCTATTCTATTTATAGACATAATTATTATACCAATAACACCATTTATGAAGCACTTTCAATAAAATTAAGCGAAAACATCGAACTACAGCTCAAAGCCACATTAAAAAGTTAAAATAACTCGAGTAAATGTAGATCCGGAATAACTCGCATAACTACTGGCATTTACCATTCATTATAGCAGAAATCACAAATAATAGTTGCAAAAGTTTTGTGCTCGCCAGTACGCCCGAGGCTGACTTGCCAAAGAACGCCAGTCCTGCGCTTTGACTCGCTTTGCGTATTAAATTAACTTTTGTTCAGCAGTGTACCGCGACTGCACGATTCGAACGCTGTATGTTTTCCCTGTTTTCATGTAATACTACATGCTAATGCCCGCTCGGTCTTTGCTTGTCCTTTTTTAGTGTGCAGAACTTTGTGTAAAAATAATTGAAAATGTAGGAAACAGAAATTGCACGTTATTTGTGCTTGGAGCACTAGCTTTTAAGTTTCATTTTGCTTGGATAGTCGCAATCCCAATTTATGGACGCTTCATTTCTATTAAAATTATAGTTCTCGGTAGAAAAGTTTTTTTTTTCTAAGAGGATGGTGACGCCAAGTATTTGCCTGCCTATTCTGTACCAACACGCCGCGTGGTATCGCCGCGAGAACTGATTTGTTTACGAACGTTCGAGGGAGAATCTTACCGTGACATTCTCCCTCAAACGTTTGCCAAGAAATAGGCAGTTCTAGATATCATGAGACGTGTCAGTACAGGGGGGCGATTCTCGCGGGTTCGATATTGATATCGAATTCGATATATATTGCAACAACTGTCAAAATCCCTACCATTTTGACATTTGTTGCGATATATATCGAAGTCGATATCAATATATCACCCGCGAGAATCACCCCCCAGAGAGACAGGCTGGAGTGTAACGTGCGATAACCTCCATTTGTCGCATTTAAAACGCCTCATTCAGGTCGAAATCAATTGTGTCTGTCAAGTGTGACAGACGAACGAATAAGGAATTTCGTTCCAAAAATACTGTAAATGTTCTCAATCTTAAAGTATATGGCTTAAACGATAAACAAGTTCTTAACAAGAGCGAAACACTCAAGAAATCCGCCATAAAAATAACTACCCACAAGGAACGTTAACACACTTTGACACCACTAACAAAAAATGGCGGACCCCATAAAAACGATACTTAAAAGGCCACCTATATTTCTCATAGAAAATTTAGCGAAGGCTTAGAACATAAAGAAACCACTTTATTGGTGCACGCAGTAGTTAATTTTCCTGCGAATTTAGATACACTATAAAACTGTCGAATGTTGCCTGTTTTTATTATATCGATTTTCTAAAACATTGGCCGCTACCTCAGATCATAGAAACAAGGAGATATGCCATCATAGCAATCTAGTACGGAAACAACTGCCACCACTTTTAGAACATTTTTCGACACAATTACAAGCGCTCCTAGAGAAAATAAAGATCTCCCACACATTAAAAATTCCATACTTTCCGTCCCTCAATCTAACACTGTTAATCGTCACCGAACACTAGCACTAAACTAAAATACAGTATTCATGTCATCGATCGTGTTCGGTTCGTCGCCAGCGTGTACGTTTTTATTACGACCAATGTGGTCAAACAATTGGCAAATCTCCTAAATGTGGCACATCTCCCTTCTTTCTATGATCTAAGGACGCCACAGTATTTTGTTGGTGAATATTTTAGGCGTCTAGAAATAAAGAACGGAGAAAAACTCTCTTTGCGGCGAACGTAAATAATATTCGGGTTTTATTGGGGACATGTACCTACATATTTCTCGAGGTTGTTCATTTCTTTTACCAACTTCAAAAACGAGGAGGTTCTCATCTCAAGTTAGGGTAATTTTTTGAATAGTTGAACGATTGGCTGTTACACTCCATACTAAACTTTTTGTTGCTTTTCTTAAGTAACCAATTCATTGTAATTAATTGACCACTTCTATCTCTATTCTACAAAAGAATAGACAAAGGTCTTTCTATTCAACTCGTTATCTCTACTGCCCGAGCACAAGGCAACCCGTGTTTGGCTTAACAGAATTTTGTTTACAGAAGAATATAAACATTTCTTCTCTTCATTGTATGCATGAAACGGTAGAAATCTTTCTACAATCTGTCTATTTTTCTGTTATGTAGACAAAACCCGTTTCTATCGTGGTCATGCTAAGCCGGCAGGTGACTATGGGATTAACTATGGACCATGTCGGACATAGCATAGTGTGAGAGAGGGTCTAATTCGGTTCCCGTACGAAACAAATATACATATGACCCACAAAAATAGTTGTTGAAGTCCTCACCTCACCTTCAACTCAACAAAAACCTTCTATCGATCTTTTCCAATACTCATTTCCCCCCCACCCCCCGTAACAAGGTTATAAGCCAAATAAGCTGAAGTAAACGTGATTGTCTTACCGTACACTGATTTATATCCAATCTGAGGCCGTTCCGATACTTGCTTATTTATTCTATGAGTGGGCCGGAAGGGCACTCGACCGGATGTGGTTGTTGAACGGTGCGTGGTCCAAGTTAAAGGCTTCAGCAAAAAAAAATGGTAGTTTTTTTTTTTATATAATAAAAAAGTGTCGCTTATTGGATATCATGTTCATGATCACACTTGAGGCCACAAAATCCAAGTTCATCTGTCGATCAACCTGTTTCTGGTCGAAAACAATTGTGACAGTCAAAGGAGTAAGATTCTAATTCCAAAACCAAGGCTAAGAGACTAAGGCTCGTATTCCAGAACGATACTCGAGCACCGATCTCTGCTTGAGCATAGATTTCAACCAATCAAATGGCTTTAAATCTATGCTCAAGCAGAGATCTGTGCTCGAGTATCGTTCTGTAATACGGGCCTTAGTCTTAGTCTGGTAGTGGCGGATCCAAAGGGGCTTAGGGAGCCGCAGCCCTCCCAAATCCTTTGTTCGACAAATTACAGACCAAATTAGTGACTTAATATTTTGATTTCTACCTGTTAGCCCCTCAAAATAATAGGTAATATCTACCGGTATTCGAATGTTAGACCAGTTGTCAGACTTTCGGGCTCCTGACTACCCGTAACGACTGTAAAAGATATTCCTATGACAACCGGGACGACTGCTTAACGTGCTCTCTGAGGCACAAAATGGTCTCGTTGTGTAAAAGACAGTCATCCATCCATGGACTGGCTGCGGCAAGTGTAGCTTAACCTCGCAGATTGATCGATCTGAGTTGCTGATATTTAGCCACGAGCCTTCTCGTACAGGATAGCCGTGGTAACTTTCGAGCTAATCTTTTATGACTTGTTCCACCTAATGTGTTGGAAACATATTTAGGGCGTACTTCCTGTCTCAGAAATATTGCTCCGGTACGCACCGCGTTTATTGGCGGCGCCGTCACTCTCGCCAGAACGACCCCAATGTATTGCACCTGATGATTTCCAGCATTATGTATGAGTATGATGCTGGGATTTTCGCTACGTTGAGGTGAGGGAAATATATTTTCTTTGTGGTCCAATCTATATTTCTATATCCATCCTATGTCCATCTCATTTCTATGTCCATCCATCTAATCTAAACTAATATTTTAAGGAGAGTACGAATTTCGTGAATTTGTGTATATGTGGAGGATAATCTCCGGAACTACTAATCCGATTCTGAAAATTCTTTCACTAATAGAAAGCTACATTATCGCTGTGCTGTGCCCTACCCCTCTTTTTCAAGCGTATCGTGTTCGTGTCCCATAGTACGTCTATTATGGTATAATTTATTATTATACTAGGTAGCTTCCGCCCGCGGCTTCGCCCGTATTTTTGGGATAAAAAGTAGCCTATGTATTATTCTGATGTATAAACTATATCACTGTAAAGTTTCATTAAAATCCGTTCAGTAGTTTTAGCGTGAAAGAGTAACTAACATCCATACATCCATCGGTACATCCTCAAAAACTTTCACATTTATAAATTTATAATATTAGTTGAAATTGAAATTGAAATCATTTATTCTGCAAATAGGTTACTAATAACACTTTTACAAGTCAAATGAGTTTTTCTTTTAAAACTAGATGAGGTCGGTGTTTCCTATCTGACTACCTTTGAGAAGAAACACCGAAACAAACTCAAAGGTCAAGGTCTCTTTTAAAGTCCAGACAATAAAAAATAAACTATGTAAGAACCATGCAGGTTAGTCTGGAATGGCCTTTAGAGGAAAGAGCCATACAGATTTGAGTGGACCTGTCCTTATTGTGCACGCATGTGCCGAGTATCGTAGTAGCTCAACCCAGACTTAGGGAGCTCAACGACTCGACGAACATTACCATCAGAAAAGGACATTTGGGTAGGCCCCATAAAGTACTCAAACTGTCAGACTGAACTTCAGATCTGGGACTGTAACATAATAACCCACATAGTACTCACATTTACAATTATAATTAAAATAGTAATGTCACATTGAATGTAATTATGTATAAGTATAATTATTTCAAAAGAAAACATTTCATGTCAAAGTTTCATGTCATATTGTAAACAAAATAATAAAAAAAAACCATAAAAAGTAATAATTTAAGTATCATTATTGGCCCATGTAAATGTTGTTTACTTAGACAGTCAGGAGATGACCAGTACCAACTGACAGCGCCCGTTCACGAACATGACACGCGCATCAGCACCGTTCAACTCAACCATTTTGGAGGGAATCGAACGATCCAATACACGTCATGTCACCATCAGCGGTACATCTAAGCGAGCATGACATGCTCCCAACTGCCATACTAAACACAAGGTTAAAACTTAATAAAGGGCTACAAAGTACTCACATGTACAATACTGAAATAATGATACTGAAATGAAATATGTAATCCAATTGGTATTAAATTGAGAATGATAAAAAAAATAAAAATTAAATCATTATAATAATATAATAGTAGGAGTACTAGTAGGAGGTATAATAGTAATCATTATAATAGTAGGAGTAGGATCCAAAGAGCTATATTTTCTATTCAGCCCCATCTATAATGACCTCATTATATTCAGCAGTACTCGACTGATCACTAGCACTCGACCGATGTGTCGGTAAGTGGCGCACTCGACCACAACTACTCGCCTTTAATACACTCGTCTCTGTCAAGAGATTCTATCAGCTCGACCAATCACTGCACATTGTTGGACGTAAGAGCTCGATTAAGCTTGCAGCATTAAATGGAAAATTCCTGGGCCCCAATTCTGCTATTTGAATAGTGTACGAATGGTGTCATAATGACACCATTACTATCAAAACCTAACCGGTCATTGGCTTAGAGCAAGACTAACTCTTTCGTCATTGGTCAAAACGATGCCATTGAGACACTATTCTGACACGATTATAACAATTGCATTAGCAGACTTGGGGCCCTGTTCATATACCTACAGGGATCTAGGAGCATTTTTATGGCGTTTTCAGAACGTTAAAATCCAGGCTACTTCATGTAGATGGTAAAAAGTAGCGTATCAAATAACTAGCTTCCACCCGCGGCTTCGTCCGTGTTTTTGGAATTAATAGTAGCCTATGTTTTATTCTGATGTATAAGCTATATTACTGTAAAGTTTCATCAAAATCCGTTCAGAAGTTTTTGCGTGAAAGAGTAACAAACATCCATACATCCATCCATACTCACAAAATAATATTAGTAGGATAGGATTTTCTTTGAACTTAAGTGCTATTAAAAAGTAACAGTGATGATCAAAATATCGATGGCTTAGATAACAGACATCGTAAATCTATAACTAATTTTTTTTCAAAACTATGTTATAATAGCATCTAGTAGAAAATGTGGTAGTGGTAGCGCATTTAATGAAAATACTCGATAATCCGTACAAAAAAATGGAGTTACTATGTTTGATAAGCCATCGATATGTCGGTAACCGTAGCTATACATAGGTATATGTCAGGAATTGATCTACAGCGTGATGTTTATTCTTCGAAGTATTTTTTTTTTATTAAATATAGGCTCGCGTTTGACCGCCATCTCGCCTGATGTTAAGTGATGATGCGGTCTACGAGCACGCTTGCCTAGAAGAAACCGATTCACTCTCGACTTGAAGATACCTAGATTGTAACTGTCGGGGAACACCCACTCCGGCAGCGAATTCCATTGTTTTGCGGTTTTCACAATGAAAGTGGAATCAAAGCGCTTCGTTCGGGTTTTTGGTACATCAACCATGAACCTATAACTATTTAGATAATAAATTAAGAAAAGTTGCTTAAAAACCATTCCAATACAAAAACAAAATTACATACGCGCAGGTGGCACATTTACAGCCATTTGTAACTTACAACTTATTCCTAACTTAGGCGGAGAATTTTTTATTCTATTACGAAATTCCTTAATCGGTTCGTGGGAGGGTAGAAACTTTAGTTCGCCCCTTAGGGGCAATCATCCCCAGTTAGGCCAGTTATCGTTTTCTGCGGCGGTTCTAAATGCTATTATTACTCGGCTTTTACGAGAATTATTCTTTTCGACGAAAAGTTTTGAGTCAACAGACGGATTAGAGCGACATTTTCCGAATTGTTATTTTTGTGGTCCGTTACGTTTTTAATGCGATTAGTTGGACGCTAATGTTTATTCATGTTGGCTTGTTTTGTTTTCAGATGAGGCCTGTCTGGGGTCTTAGGACTAAGTTTTTGAGCTAAGTACAAACTGATAAGACCTTTCATTACAAAAAGGGTAGTAAAACTAGCTCGTGCGGATCATGATAAGAATTTTAGGACCTAACTGGTCAAAATTTATCCATAAAATTGAACTCTTAATTAAATACAAAGGTATCGAGATGATGTTAGTATAATTAGAGATTCCGCAGTTAGCTGTTGTTATTCGATATTCGGTTTTATAGGTTTTTTTTTTCATTTCATTAATTGACAATGGCGAAAACATCGACAACCTAAGCTTTGTTATCATGGCATAGACAATACTTTCATGAGATATTATGTAACATATCGATTTACAACTATATATCCATCATGTAGCATATTAATGTACCTACCACGGTCAGCGATATAACTTGGTTACAGACTTGGTTAACACTTCTAAGTTTACTTAGCATATTAACATGTAATTATTAAGAGTGTGTATTAATGCTCTGTTTAAAAAAATCAGACCTTAGTGAACTGGAAATAGCGTCCAATATACCATCAAAAAATACACTATAATTGTTTATTTCAACAGAGACTTGTAAACGGACATGAAGCTTAGGTTTAGGTTTAAGAACTTTATTTCTCATAAGAATTACAGAAATTCACTTACTGAGAAAACTATTTACTAACTAAAAATTAAGGTTAACTACGAGCGTACAAAAAGTAAATAAAGTTAACAAGAAATTGTAATTTGAAACCTAAGTGGGTAAACTTAAAAATATTAGCGACAGAGTGTCGATGCCAAGTAGGTAGTAACAAGCGGCGACACAGATGCATAGTACTAAATGTTGATACTACTGGATGTGGCATTGCGAACATTGGTAAGTTATTTTTATTTTTTCTTTTTGTTATATAACTAACTTTTGCAAGTATGTATGTTTATTTATATGTTTTATTTTGTATATATTATATATATATGTATATATATATTTTTTTTTTTTTGTTTTTGTTTTTTTTTTTTTTTTGTAATAAGTACGTATTTAATATTATTATAAATTCTATTATTTATACCAATTAATTTTACGATGAACATATGCTGTGTGTGTATTTACTTTTTATTTGGTAAGTTTTATTTAAATTTTAATCACCCAAAAATTTCATGTAAGTGGCGCTTTAGACGTTTTTTAAAGTTGGGTATAGTTTTTGCTTCCTTAACATGAGCAGGTAATTTGTTATATATATTGACGCCCTCATATTCAATGTTCTTTTTACCGTAGTTTGTTCTGGGTGCCCGCGTGACTAGATAATTGGCATTTCTTAATTTAATTTTTTGGACTTGGCTTTTCGTAGTAAAAGTTAAATCTGTATGAATTTCTTTCTTTAAAATTTTACGTATTAATATGCACGTGTAATACCTATAGGTTTGAGCGACATTCATTATTTTCGTATCATCGTATATTTTTTTCGTGTGTGTTCTAAATTTGTAGTTAAATAATAATTTTATTAGTTTATTTTGTTTAATTTGAATTTTTTCCAAATTGGATTTTGCTGCAGTGCCCCAAATTTCAATTAAATAATCTATATGCGGTTTTACTAACGAATTATATATAATGTATCGAACTTTTCGGGGGAGACATTTTGCTAAATTATGAAGAACGCCCGCTTGTGATGTCAATTTAGATGCATTTTTTTCTATATGTGGTTTCCAGCTTAAATGATTGTCTAAGATAATGCCAAGGTATTTCTCATTCGATTTTCTCTGAATTAATTTGTCATTGATTTTTAATTGTATATTATCATTTATCTTTTTATTTTTTGGAGCAAAGATAACATAGCTTGTTTTGGCGATGTTAATTGTAAGCAAGTTAGATTGGAACCAGTTATTTAAAGCATTTAAGTCGCTTTGGATAATAGGTAACATGGTGTCGATTGAATGATCAAAGTAAAACACAGTTTCCAATAAATGTTTCCTTTTAAGCCAATTTGACTTATGCTATTTATATATATTAGGAACAAGAGCGGGCCCAATATCGAGCCTTGGGGCACGCCATAGCTAATTGTGTTTGGGGTACTTTGGTATTTACCTATTCTGACTATTTGTTTTCGATTTTCAAGGTATGATGCAAGAATTTCGAGCGCTTTTTCCTTGATTCCAGTGTTCGATAATTTACGTAACAGTATTTCCGGACTAATTGTATCGAAAGCTTTTTTGAGATCGATAAAAACACCCAAAGTTAATTGTTTTTGATCAATTTTATTCTTTATTTTTGTAATTAGATCAATGGTGGCCGACAAAGTATTTGATCTGGGCCGGAAACCATACTGTTTGGGGTATAAGAAATTTATGGATTTCAAGAATTCCTCTAAACGGGTGTATATCACTCTCTCAAAAATCTTAGAGATGACAGGTAAGACCGATATTGGGCGATAGTTACAAGGGTCAGATTTGGCACCGGATTTATAAACAGGCACAACTTTAGCAATTTTTAAATTATTTGGGAAGGATCCCTGCTCCAGATGTTCATTGATACACGATGTGAGTTGCGGGACGAGTATTTTTTTAATGCATAATATAGATTTGGTGGTAATGCCATCAATGCCAGCTCCAGTGTTTGGGTCTAGATTGTCAATTATTTTGTCTATTTCATCGGTGGTTGTCGGCCTCATAAATTTTAATTCTAACATATTACTAGTTTCGGACTCTTGATGGCTTTGATTTCTTTTGTAGGAGTCAGGAATCATATCTGCTAGAGACGAACCAATAGTTGAAAAATACGAGTTAAAGTGTTCGCATATTTCTGTTTTTTCGGTGTAAACAACCGAGTCTGTTTCAAGTTTGTCAGGTCCGGAATCATCTTTAATTTTGTTTCTCGAAAGGTTGTTAATAAATTTCCACATTTTTCGGGGTTTAGTCATGTTATCACTTATGCATTTGAAATAATATTCATTCTTGGTTGTCTGAATCTTCTTTGCTACATTGGCTTTAGTTTCTTCATATTCCTTTTGCATGTTTGCATCTGATTGATTTAACTTTAGTTTTTTCCATAACAAATTACGTTCGTTTATGCCTTGCATAATTTCCTGATTTATCCAATCCTGTTGAGGTGGGTTGAGAATTTTTTTTTTCGTAATAGTAGTCTTAGTTATAGATGACAGTATTTTTTGTTCTAATTTTTGGTATGGATATACTACGTCATTTTCGAGATCCTCAAAACATTTGTAAAACGCCGTATAGTTTAGTGCCTGATATTCCACTTTCTTAATTGGGGGAGGACAATAGTGTTTAATTTCCAGGAACATTTGTTTGTGGTCAGACATATCAGAATCGACCATGGCGATGTGGTAATTGTGGTCTCTTAGATTAGAACAAACATGATCCAGTATGGTTTTAGTTGTCGTGGTTTCACGTGTGCAGTATTTCTTATCAATTTTGTTTAATATTTTGAAATGATTTTCTTTTACTACATCTTTATAGTCGCGGGTTGCTCGATCTGGTTTTAATAGGTCCAAGTTAAAATCACCAAACACTATTGCTCGTCTCTTGCTGTGTAATTGCTCCGAATATGTTTCAAGAAAATTGGTCATATTAGTTTTATCAGGCTTATATATTACTCCAACATCCAGAGAAAATCTCCCTACATGTATCCAAAGGTAGTGTATGTCATTAATGCACTGTTCATTAATCAGGTTGTGTTTGAGATCATTGTGTACAAAGATTGAGACTCCACCACCTCTCTTATTTTGTCTAAAATTATAGTAGTGCGTATAACATGGTAGTTGCGTCCTTTTTGCCTCATCGTCGTTTTTTATCCACGTCTCGGAGAGTATGATTATATGTATTGTGGCTGGAAGTGTGGCAATTATACATCGCAGTTCGTCGAGTTTCCCTGGTTTGACGATACTCCGAGCATTAGCATAGAAACATTTCAAAGATTTTCTTGTAAAATTAATGTCTGAGTATTGGTTTACAATTTGATACGTAATTTTATCCGGTGAAGAAGTTAGTTTTTTGTAGGTGTTATCTCAGTGTTTTGTTTTTCCTGTAGGTTAGTAATTTTAGGAATCCCTTTGATATATTTAATTCTGAGGTCAGTTTCTCCATTGGCGACCCGTCTGTTTAGTTCTTCTCTTAGACTTTGCATGTATTTCCGTTGATAATTGGTTTGGTCAGAAAATATTTTCACATTTTCGATCTCCTTATTGTTTTTATTGCGTAGTATATTTTTAGCAGTTGTTTTAGATGAGAAGCACACTTTGATGGAGCGAGTGCGGTCTGGTTTGAATTTACCCAGACGGATGATTTTGTCGGGGTGGGGGCAGTCATTGTCAATAATTTTGGTTATTCTTAAAACTTCTTTCATATCAAATTCTTCTCTTTCTGCCGTAGTTTTTGCCTTGGGTTCGGGGACACCAACAATGATAATATTTTTAGATCGTATATTGCGATCTTGAAATTCGCTATACATTTCTTCATACTGCATTTCAGGAATTGAACTCGAAGGTGAAGTACATTTCAATTTATTGACATCGGCTTCTAGGTCCATGACCTTTTTTTCTGTGCTTACCGTGATGTTTGCTAGGTTGGACACTTGATTCTTTAAATTAATATTTTCCGAAACAAGGTTTTCTATAGTTGTACTAATATTACCAACCTCATTTTTGATAGCGACAACGTCTTGACAAAGCTGGTTGATATTTTCCGATTGGTCATTTTTAACTGAGGTTAATACAGACATTAGTTCGGTCATTTGCTTTCGCAGTTCAGATAACTCCGTTTTGATTACATCGCTGTCATCAGTGAATTTTCGTTTATTGCGAATAGTTATTTGTGGGATCGAGTCACCATAAGACATTTCCGAAATATTCGGTTGAGATCCACCAAGGTTTTTTCCGCTGTCGCTTCCAGTCGGTGAGCGTAGTAAACTCATTGTATATCGATGACGCTAATTTACTTACTTTATTAAGTGCGTGTCCGCTGTTGCGCAAGCGATGCAGAAAATAAGAGCCCGTTCTCTTTTGCCCAGGGGGTGAAGAGCGGTCACCGCAACACTGTTTCCAACTTGCACTTGTATTTAGAAGAATAATGGCGTAACCAGATGCACAGCTGATTTGGTGGAGAAAGTTTTATGCGTATGCACTATGATTTAAAATGGCTTAATGACTGTTACAGGAATTTAAGAACAACTCAAAACACGTCTGCTCTGTTCGCTCGTAGTAACCGAACATTTTCTTTTTTGAAGCTCACAAATATATCCGAAAATAATGAACAGCTTTTGATACCATTAATGAAACGTTTGCGTTTTCAGCTGTTTAAAGTATCAGGCCCCGGTATAAAGGCCCCGGTATACGCCAACGGCCTTGAGTGATTTGGGCGGTATAGCTTGAGTGTTCTGCGCTGAGCTCAAGCAACGCGACATACATCCACCGAGCAATACGACTCGCCTATCAAGGAGCGCGCTGTGCAGAATTAGACGTATTATTACTTTTTAGTATCTAAAATATAAAATAAAAAAAAAAGTAACAGGCAATATTATAGGTAGTAACATAGTCTTTTCACACAAAACAAATCATGAAAATATCTTAAGCGATTTGAAAGTAATTACGTTTTTATGTTTTGGGTAGACACGAATTCATGAATTTATTTCATTAAGTATTTTATTACAATAGTTAAATATTCACAGGTACGATTGATGTATATATGTTCTAGTTTAACATAAAAAAATTGCACAACTAACCTGCATTATTTGACGGCGAAATAAGAGATTTAAAACTGGCTGTTACCATTTACCTTCTCCTTAACATCGTTTTGTTGCAGACTTTAAATGGTAGGTTTCGTCAGAATTGTATTAATTATTGGAATGATGGAACTAAAAGAAATATTAATTTGTTTCGGTATCATTTTTAGGGTTACGTACCAAAATGGTAAAAAAGGAACCCTTATGGTGTGACTTCGTCTGTCTGTCTGTCACACCTGCTTATTTCAGCAACTACAAATGCTATCGACTTGAAATTTGGAACAGTTATAAAGAATGCTTTCCCAATTTTATTGCAAATGAAAAAAGTCAAAAACTATTTTTATTTTCATTGCAAAAGGGGCCGGAGTGGGGGTCAGAAATTTTAAAGTAGAGTTACTAGGTCAAATGGCATATCATATGAAAGGGTTTGATCTGCACATTCCAAAATATATTTTCATTTTATTTTATGTCTCACAGTTTTCGACGTATGATGAAAAATGTCTGAAAAAATACCATCCCCCCCCCCCCTTATCTCCGAAGTTTGCGGAGTGATAAATCTGAAATAATTAGAGCTGATAGGAATTGACCCAAATATTGCACCAAATATAAAACGATGTTCCTAACTAGTACAGTTTTTTTCAAAATCATCAAAATTCCTTCCCAAACAAACTTAGTTATGCGGTCCTGTTTTTTTTCACTTTATACGTCCAAAAATGATACGGAGCCCTCGGTGCGCGAGTATGACTTGCACTTGGCTGGTTTTTTTTATTAGTTCATTTATGTCTTTTCACAGACTAGCGTCATAAAAAATCGGCCAAGTGGCCAGTTTTATAGGTTTTCGTATCTTTCTCAAAAGAAGAAACGGAACCCTATAGGATCCCTTTGTCGTCCGTGGAAAGTCCGAGGCATCTGCTCATAGATGGCGCCACTAGAAGAAGTATGTAATAGCGTCATCTTGCTAATAGATGGTGTTATTGCTTATTACTAGTAGAATATTTTATTTGATACAATATTTCTATTTACATAATTAAGTTTGTTCGGAACCCTCAGAGCGCGAGTCCTTCTCGCACTTGTCCGGTTTTTTTAATTAGTATTACCGGCAATATCGGCCACACATTATTAATATTTCACTTAACCTCTCCTAATCAGTTAATTAAAAGTGCAATGAGTTATAATCAAAGTCAAGAATCTCGATTTCAATCCGCGCCTAAACCGTTGAGCTAATTGCTACAATATTTAAATAATTTCTAAAATTGTAACGACCTTACAGCTTAAAAATGAAACACAAATTAACCAATCTGTCACCTAGTAGAATCCAGGTTACACAAAATAGGGCTAAAATACAAGTCAGCAAGAATTAAAAGAATTTCCTAGGCTTAATGCTGAGCGAAGGGAAGCTTATTTTTAAGCTCGCGCGGGTGGCTCCGCTGATAAATTCACTCAAACCGGTTTAATAAAAGAAGTAATTAATGCTTTGTATTGTATTTTATCACTTTACAGTAGGTTTTTCGGTTTCAAAAATCCATTTTGAGGCTAATAAGGTATTCCATTTTGTACAAGACATAGGTATAATTCTAAATCGGGTTTTTATGTTCCTTGTTTTTCTATCCCCAATTATACCAATAATAAACTTTTGAAATTATAAAACAGCCAATTAAACAATGCAAATTTTATTTCGATACAATTTCTGAACTATTTAAACAAACTTTCTTTACAAATTAATATTATTTTAAAAATTTGCCATACAGACACTGTTTAGATTTAGATACTTCGCAAGTTCTATTGAAATGAAGTGCAGTTTTTGTAGATATCTATATCGATACTCGAACTAGAAACAGAAAATAAGCTTTTATAGGTACGAACCTTGTGTACGATAAAATAAATTACATTTCAACTTTCTCGTTGTAACATTTATGTCGTTTAAAAATGAAAGTATTCACTAAAACTTGTTTCGTGAATGCAGTCTTTTGTCCTGTAGACCATCCATCTATTTTGTTGTAGCGATATTGTTGAGTTGCTATTGTGTTGAACTGCTCATTATAGAATGTAATAACTAATAAAATAGCCACTCCAGTACGCAGTTACTTGGTTCTACTGCAATGAATTAGCTTTTAATCTATACTAATATTATAAAGAGGAAAGTTTTTTTAACCGACTTCAAAAAAGGAGGTTCTGTATTCGTCCCGTATGTATGTATGTAAGTATGTATGTAAGTATGTATGTAAGTATGTATGTAAGTATGTATGTATGTATGTATGTATGTATGTTTGTATGTGCGCGATTTTCTCAAAAACTACTGATTCGATTTGGATGGGGTTTTCACTAACGTAATCTACATACTTTCAGGAAGGTTTTAGTATATAATACATTATGTAATCATTCCTATGTACAAAGTTATATGCATAAATGTACACACTCCGTAGATTTACTGTTGAACGAATTCGTGAAAGTAATCTATAACACGGGATAAAGAACTAAAAAGGGAAAAATAAAAAACTTTTTTAACAAAAAATAACCGACTTCAAAAATCCACTACAAAGAAAATAATAATTTTGGTTTCGGAAGTCGGTGGCAAAAAAAAGCAAACAAAAACCAAAGCCACCGACTTCCGAAACCAAAATTATTATTTTCTTTGTAGTGGATTTTTGAAGTCGGTTATTTTTTGTTATAAAAGTTTTTTTTAGTTTGTACCGAATAGGCTCCAAAACTACTGGACAGATTTAAAAATTCTTTCCCCAGTAGAAAGCTACATTATCACTGAGTAACATAGGCTACTTTTTATCCCGAAAAATGCACAGTTCCTGTGGGACACGCGGACGAAGTCGCGGGCAAAGTGCTAGTATTAAGTAAAGCAGTTACGTTGAGTAGAAAATTGTTTTTTATATGCAAGTATATGTATAGTAAAGTTGTGTATTTATATGTCTAGGTAGAATAGAGTTATTGGCATAAAATTGTGTGCTCATTAATATCAGATAGTCAAACGACTCAGATTATAGAATCTACCTACAAGTTGGCAAGTTCAAAGAGTTGGTTGTTTGATATGCTGCGTTGTGAAACAAAATCAACAATCGTTTTCTCTGATGAATCGTTCATCGAACGGTTTGTAATAGACTATGAAGCATCTTCGCTCTATCTCCAAAATTGTTTCCTTTTTATAAACAAAATACATCCGTTTTTATCCCCCTATCAGCATACGTGTCCCCCTCCAGACTTGAGCTTCTCCAACCTGTCACTGCCGCCATCAATCTTATCGGTGAATATTCTTGATTCCAACCCTCGAACGGCATCAAAAAAATATGCCACAGGAATATATATATTCGCATCGTAGATACGTACGTTTTAGTGATGTAGTTTACAAGTTTTTTTATACCTGTTCCCGGTTTTAAAAAATGTCCCGGAACTGTGTTGTTTTCGTCTTGTTTTATTTTATCTATACTATTATACAATTGTAAAAGAGCCGTGTCTGTACATTGAAGATATTCCAGAAAAAACAGTCGGGATAGGGTACTGGGACGTAACTATACCCGAAAAGATTTTATTTTTATTTTTTGTCTGTTTGTCTGTTTGTGCGCGCATTACGCGAGAACTACTGAACGGATTTTGATGTAGTTTTTACAGTTCGATAGCTTATGGTCCAATTTAAAATCTAAGCTACGTTTTATTTGATTCCGCTGAAAAAAACCAGAGATACAGCTTGACCTCTTGGTAGTACTAGCCAGCCTACACTGCGGAGGTCATTTAAACTGGTCAGTTCATTGTAGTCCACGCGGACGGAGTCGCGGGCAAACGTCTAGTAGATTATATTTATAGACGTGAACTGTGGTTATTAGGTGTATAGCAGGCAAGTTCGACTAGATACGGACTTGATGAGAACCTTTATTTGAGAGCTTGATGTCCAGCAATGTCGCAAGCAAAATTTATGTCTTCTGGCCTGACTCTGCTTAAACATAATCATAAATGTTATTAAAAGTTGATGTAAACGCCAAATAATATTTGACTCGAAAAACATAATTGATTAACTTTTTCGAAACTACTGTTTTTTGGCGTTTAATTTTAAACAGTTTTGTAAAGAATGTGCACATTGTGCACTCAACCTCTCATATCTGTGTCACACCCACGTCACTTGATCTTGTAACTCGATTTTTTTTTTTACTAGTTCCCGTAATGTAACCCACGTGTTACCATCCCTAGCGGTGACGTCACAATGTGTCAGAGCGGCGCTACGCAGTTGACAAGCGCTTAATCAAGATCCCCGGAACACCCGCGTTTTTCCGCCAATGTTGCCGGTAGTTCGAGACAAGCGTTCGGTAATTACTTGCAGATTTAAATGTTACTACAATGTATTGTAAACACGTTAAGGTGCTGTTAAACGGGCTAGTTTTTTGACAATTTCTTGCAGCAATTGTATAGCCGTGAGTTGAGATCTACATTGTACAGCAGTTATTGTGATGTAGCCTCATTTAATTTCATTGCAATATCGCCGGGCTATACTGCAAGATTGCGGCAATTGTTCTACTGAGGTGCACGATATAGATCTCAACTCACTGCTAAAAATTGCAGAAATTGTGAATAAACTAGACCGTTTAACAGCACCTTTAGCGTTTGGTTTGTTTGTCCAATAACGAATAGATTTTGTACCAACTGTAGCTTTTGGCAATGTCTGATAACTAAAAGTACTACTATAAGCAATTGTATAATTTTAAATGGCAATAACCTAAATGGTTTTCTAACGAGTTAAATTATTGTTAAAGAATTTAAAAAGCCGTTACACAGGCAAAACTCGAATCCGCGACCTTTGCAGTATCGTGGCGTCGCTTCGACTACTGAGCAGTTAAATATATTTATTTTTAACATTCTGCAATTATTTGTTCATGAGCCTTATGGCTTTTAGAGAGAAATAGCTTAGAAGAGGTTGTATGGAAAGTTGCTAAGCTTATTTTTCTTAAGTTGGTCGGGTATAGCGTGCTCCATCATAGACCACATCATCCCTTAACATCAGGCGATATGGCGGACAAACGCAAGCCTATTATTAAATTTAAAAAAATTGCTGGCGTGGAGGGCACGCCGATGCGTTTACGCTCTAACGATCAAAAGATTAAAGCTTCTCCAAATCACGAGAGATTTCTTTTCCACAAAACCATTACGCCACAACAAAACATTCCTCATCCGCAATAAACGAAATACGAATCTCATGTAGAAAATATAAAAAGAATAGGAAAGCTAATTCCCGCACCGTTATCATACGCCGAACGAGCAAATAATGGTATCGGCGACGGGTGATCCCTCAGATCATAGAAACAAGGAGATATACCATCATAGCAAATTAGTACGGGAACAACTGTCACCACTTTAAGAACATTTTTCGACACAATTACAATTACAAACGCTCCTTGTGAATAAAAATATCTCTCACACATTAAACATTCCGCACACCCTCAATCTAACACTGTTAATCGTCACTCAACACTAGCACTAAACTAAAACACGGTATTTATATCATCGATCGTGTTCGGTTCATCGCCAGCGTGCACATACGTTTTATATAAAATGTGACTATATCATAGCGTCAAGCTCAATAGCGCCTTGGCACATCTCCCTTGTTTCTATGATCTGAGGGTGATCCGAATTTGTGGGCGACCCTGCCGAGATGCCGCGTGAGATTAGTTGGCTGAAGGGAGAATACTAATCCTGGCCTGAGGATTCGGGAAAATAAAGGTATGTTTTGTTAGGATTTTTTGTGACATTGAGAAAAATTATTTCAAGAGCCTTTGTAAGATTGAAATAAATTAAGCTTAAACTGAAACTAAAGGATAAGACAAGTGGAATGGAATATGTCTGTGGTACCCTCAGTGGCGTGCCTAGAGGGCAAGCGCGACGCATTTTTTGGTTTTATAGAGTATTTATGTTAATTTTTCATAAATTTATGTGAGTTAATGTTGTTATTAAAGCAATACATACATTAAAAATCACTTACATTCATGAAAAACCGGCCAAGTGCGAGTCGTACTCGCGCACCGAGCGTTCCGTATCATTTTTGGACGTATAAAGTGAAAAAAACCGGACCGCATGACTAAGTTTGTTTGTGAAGGGATTTTGATGATTTTGAAATAACTGTGGTAGTTAGGATATCGTTTTATCTTTGGTGACATATTTGAATCAATTCCTATCAACTCTAATTATTTCAGATTTTTCGCTCCGAAAACTTCGGAGATAAGGGGGGGGGAATGGTATTTTTTCAGTCATTTTTCATCATATATGTCGAAAACTGTGAGACATAAAAATATATTTTGAAATATGCAGATCAAGCTCTTTCATATGATATGTCTCATGACCTAGTAATCCCACTTTGAAATTTTGGACCCCGACTCCGGCCCCTTTTGCAATAAAAATAAAAATATTTTTTGACGTTTTTTTTGCAATAAAATTGGACAAGCATTCTTTATAACTGTTCCAAATTTCAAGTCGATAGCATTAGTAGTTGCTGAAATAAGCAGGTGTGACAGACAGACAGACGAAGTCGCACCATAAGGGTTCCTTTTTTACCATTTTGGTACGGAACCCTAAAAATGGAATATGAATACTCTCTAAAACGAGAAAAGTGCGTCGGACTTGTCCTCTAGGAACGCTATTGGGTACCCTTCAAAGGATACGCCATTCATCTTCAACCGTTTATATAAAAAAATATTGTTATAAAAATACCTAGTGTATTGTACCACGTTTTTTTACTTGCTTTTTGATTGAATCCGCACCATAACAGCGTAACTCAATTTCTATCACCATGACTTTCATTTTGACAACAACATCCATTGCGGCGTTGAGCTAGTTATCGGCACAGAATAAGAAACATACGATGTTATACATATTTATATACATACATATTTATATATATATATTTGTATGTATTGTTTATGTATGGTGTAATTTACACATATTTGTTTAGTTTATATATAAGTATGTATGTACGTTTTTAATTAGTCTATTTTAGCTCTTATTGTGCACTTATCTCTATTCTCGAATCATAATTTATCTCTATCACTCTAAGGTTTGCTGTAAGAAAACTCAATCTTGAGTTAAGCTCGCCTTTGTACATAAAATGTCCATAAAAAATTGTATTTAATATTTGTGTGTACAATAAAGAATGAATATGAATATGATATGGATGTCAAAATCAATGCTATGATAATAGCAACTGAGTTACCCAATTAGGGTGCTGTTCGGTATAAAGCAATCAATTTTAAACTAACTTCTCAAAGAGTTAGAGACTTTAAATTTTTTTAAGAAAATTCTTCTTCAAGAAAGACCCCAAAGTTCCTTTCCAGACCCTAAAACGTTGTGACCTTACCATCTGTTTAACCCAAACAATAGATCCCGTCTTATGGAATAGTCTGAACCTAACCTAAGATAGAATCGGCCATCCAATCAGCGCCTAGATTGTAATCAAGCGCGTTCGCAAACATACAATTACGGCGGGGAAGTCATTACGCACCTAGGAATACGCACCGGCGGGGCTTCTAATGGGTTCTGCATAAAGGAAGCTAGCCCGGCCTATAAGGGTTCATGTTGACCTAGTCTACACTTACTTCTCGCCTGAATTAAACGCACAGGTGTGAGGAAACTCTTCAAAGTGATGATAGAAACCTTTGAATACATTACACAAAGTCGTAAAAAGAAAAGCCTAGATTTTTATTTAGTTTAGTAAATTGATATTTTGAATATTTTGGCATATTTGCCACGTCTATTCTACAATTAGTTCGTGTCGATGAATGACAAAATGGATAAAATACACCATTACATTTTAGTCGTCTTACAATCAAAATGGGTTCATTATAATATCATTATGAACAGTTTCTATTATGGGACCAAACCTGAAATGGGGAAAAATCTGATATTCATTACATTTTATCGAGTGTCTTTGACTTTTTTTTTCACTATTTCAAGGTTGGTCCCATAATAGAAAATGTTCATAATAATGAGCATAATATAATGGCCCCCTTTCGAGTGTAAGACCACTAAAATGTCACGGTGTATAATTATAAGTCCTAGTTAGGGGGCGGCCATTAATTACGTGAGGTAATTTTGGCGATTTTTCGACCTCCCCTCCCCCCTTGGTGAGATATCGTGAGATTTGGCTCGACCCTCATCCCCCCAAATCTCACGTGAGATTTTTCAAAATCGTATTTTTAGTGTAAATACGTTAATCTGTGCTTATATTATCCGAAACTCCGTAGATGCATACTGCAGTATGTACAAATATTTGTACATTCTATCTTTCCTTTCTCCTTTCAGTTTCCGCAGACATAAATTCTTTAATCACCTCTCACCACTAACTGGAAGTGCCGGCATCAGTTCACAAAGACTTGAACGTTCATTAGGAACCTCAAACAACAAACCGAACGCTAAACACGCCGCGGTTACCGAACGTAGGAACTGCTAACTTAGTCTCCTATCTTAGCAAACTTAACCACCGTTATTTAAGTTTAAATTGTGTAGCTTAAGTATCGGGTTTCGTTTCTCAGTTTCTTAGTATTTGAGTAGGTACTTGCAGGCTTTTGATGGGTTAAGTGATTTGTTCGTAACTTTGGAAATTCAATAAATTATGGCGTGGTTATTCCGTATAATATTAGTTGGCGGGGAGCATTTTGCCGCTCATATTGATGTCAATTTTGAGGAGGAATACTTTAAGGAAATCTATTCCCTTTTTCAGGGTTTTAATAAAACACAAATTTATTTTAAAGTGAATATAATATAATTAAATATTCTGTGAATATTTCAAGCGTCTACCTGTTGCCGTTATCAATATCGAGCAAAAACGAGCAAAAAAATCACGTTTGTTGTACGGGAGCCCCCCTTAAATATTGATGTTATGCTGTTTTTAGTATTTGTTGTTATAGCGGCACCAGACATACACCATCTGTAAAAATTTCAACTGTCTAGCTATCACGGTTTATGAGATACAGCCTGAAGACTGAGACAGACAGACGGACAGCGAAGTCTCAGTAATAGGGTTCCATTTTTACCCTTTGGGTACGAAACCCTAAAAAAGGAAGGTACGCTGGTATTCTTGTAGATTCTTACCATAGAGCGCCGGTATTCTTCAGAAGATAAAATCAAGGAGATAATTATTTTATCACAGCAAATTGGTACGGGAACCGCTGTCGCCGCTTTTAAAGCAGTGTACATCACAACTGCAAACGCTCCTTTGTAAATATTATAGATTTTCCACACATTAAAAATGCCGCACACTTTCAATCTAACACTGTTATTCGTCACTATCGTCACTCACACTGAACTAAAACACTGATATGTTTAAATCATCGATTGCGTTTGGCCCGTCGACGACGTGATGATATTGGTCATACGGCATCGTCATATTGGTCATAGCATCAAGCTCAAGCCTTGGCATATCTCCATTGTTGCTTTTTACCTAAAGTGTGCACCAGACGTGACGAAAGCATAAATCCGCGTGACAGGAATAAAGCGCTTAATGATGTTGAAAAATATGAAACAATAATCTTTACGGTCAATTTCCTTTCCTTTCAATTTAATTAGAAGTTGAACAGAACTGTTGTTTGCTCTAAACACTTTGTTCAAACTCTGACAAATCCGTTTTAAGTTTATTCTGTTACCTTTGTGTTCTATTAATGTTTTGTTACTCCGTTCGCAAGCTCCTTGTTTGTTTAACAATTATTATTTCGGAGAATGGAGTACTGTCAATGTTAGTAAAACAATATTTACTCAACTATTTTCTTTATTTATAACTATAACTAGCTTTGTCTGCGACTTCGTCTGCGTAGAAGTCGGAAAAAAACAATATGTCGTCTTTTTTCTTTATAAGAACTTTATCTCTTCCTTTTACCCATTTAAGCATGGAATTTAAAAAAATCTTCCCTAAAGCATCTTTAAGTTACTTGAGGAATATTTCTTCCAAATTTTAAGTCTCTAGGTGCACCGGTTTACGTTGTGCCTTTTCTAAAAAAAGCTGTCAAAAAAAAGTACTGTTCCCGAGCGAAAGAACAATAATTTTCGACGTTCACAATTGCTGTAGGACGCTAGATGGCGCTACGTGTATACCACGCGAACGAAATCGTGGACAAAGTGCTAGTAAGTCAAAAAAGTTTCCATTCATTAATGAAAGTGGGCTGCATAAAAGGGAAAATTCAAAAAAATTGAGTGAAAAGCATGCAATACATTATACAAGCATATTTATTGTATAATCTGTGCCTTTCGGAGCGTTATTTCGGTCCGTATATTACAAGCAGACGGTTTTTGTTCGCGGCTCATCCGACTTCCAATACAACAGGTTGGGGCTGCAGTGTGAGCGATGTTGGTAAATTATTTCGGGCATATTTCTTTACATTTTTGCCAAGAATTGATTATGTAGGTAATAATTAGAATTAAAGGACATTAAGGGACTCTCAGACTCTCTGTAGCTTCATAAGAAGATAGCCTCAAGTTGTAAGTGGTTTTATCAGCAACCGTCTAACATTCACTACTGAAGATGGTAAGTAATGCTGCAACTACCTCGCTTTTCTAGTGGTCAAAAGTGCAAAGACTGAGCGTCAAAACCCTGTTTCGATCCCCAATTCAAGAAAATATAAATCCTCAGTATCTAACAGAATAGAGTCTGTTTGTACCCCGCTAATATGCTCGCTCCCTATCACATGGTACTCGTAACTTATCAGGCAAAATCTATACGTACCTACTCCTCTTCGGAAGATACAGGCATGATATTATATTATGGCAAGACATTTTCAGCAAATAACATGAAAGAAAATTAAATGTCATGAAAGAAAGATGTTCGAAAAAGTTTGCTATGAGACCATGCACTGAGAAGTATACCCTGCTATTATTACAATATTTACAATGTCAAGCCATTTTTTTAACCGACTTCAAAAAAGGAGGTTCTGTATTCGTCCCGTATGTATGTATGTATGTATGTATGTTTGTATGTGCGCGATTTTCTCAAAAACTACTGATTCGATTTGGATGGGGTTTTCACTAACGTAATCTACTAACGTAATCTCTTTCAGGAAGGTTTTAGTATATAATACATTATGTAATCATTCCTATGTACAAAGTTATATGCATAAATGTACACACTCCGTAGAAGATTTATTATTGAACGAATTCGTGAAAGTAATCTAACACGGGATAAAGAACTAAAAAGGGAAAAATAAAAAAGTTATTTAACAAAAAATAACCGACTTCAAAAATCCACTACAAAGAAAATAATAATTTTGGTTTCGGAAGTCGGTGGCAAAAAAAAGCAAACAAAAACCAAAGCCACCGACTTCCGAAACCAAAATTATTATTTTCTTTGTAGTGGATTTTTGAAGTCGGTTATTTTTTGTTAAAAAAGTTTTTTATTATGGGATAACAGTGCTTATCTATTTCCTGGGGACCACACAGCCTTTGTAAATCTTCATTATTATCTGTCTCCTCCTCTCCGCATATACTAAACATACTGAAATGGTCCAAGCTCTCAAGAGTCTCCTTTTAGATCGTTATTCTTGCTGTTTTATCATCCTATGATCAGAGAGCGACTTTACAGGCTGATAATTATTATTATGATCAGCTTGCTATCATCGCTTGATCGCTTCCACTGCCGCCACACCTCACACCACGCTAAAGGGAATACACGTTAAAAACGCGGATTAATGAGGTGCGGGAGTGCATCCATCCGTACGACGAATCTGGCTGGATATTGAATGATTGTGATTAATGGTAGCGAATATTGCTCCTCCGAGAGCCTTCCGTGCCGTATAAGATAACAGCGATTTGTTTCACGTATCCGTGTTTAGGGAGGAAATTATAACGTTGTGATTTCTTGGTGTTTGCAAAGCGTAATTTATTTATTTATTTAATAGGTCTACCAACAATTTGTTTATACTAAAAATTTAACTATGTTAATTAAGCTTGGATACAAGTACAGTTCACAAGCAAAGTTAATTCTAGTCAGATAAAATGAATCATTCCTTTAAATGTTTAAGCATCTCAAGGCTCTACAAAAAATCGGATAAACAGTTCAGAATTTTAGATTTCTGCTTAGTGAGTGTCGGCGCATCACTCCATGACCGTGCGGGGAAAGCGCGGGGTCGGGGTATCAAACCCGACCGCACGCGCATCGCTGCCTGCCACCACTCAGCTCTCAGCTGTCGGCTAACAGACGCGTTACTACGGGCATTTCGTTGTTCTTATTTATACGTTGATTGTAATAGTTGCGGTATTAAACCTATGTTCATACAGTCCACGCTTTTATTATAAAGACCCGAATGAGACCTATCAGTGAGAGAATTATTATTAAGCAATAGTAATTTTTTGGCTTTGATGTTTGGTTTTAATATTCATGGTCGATATACTAACTAGTTAACTAGTAAGTAGTTGCATTATGCATGAGGAATCATCATGATAAACATCAGCCAATTCCAGTCTAGTGCCGGTTTTAGGCCTCTCCAACTGCACGCCACTGAGCTTGATCCTCGACTAGTCTTCCACTCATCCATTCGTTACCAGGCGCAGCTTGTCTAATTTTTACCGACTCACCGCATGATATCACCGCGAGAAGTGCCAATTTGTTTACGTTACGTACGAGAATGTCACGGTGAGATTCACTCTCGAACGTTCACAGACAGACAGGCAGGACCTCAGATCATAGAAACAAGGGAGATGTGCCAAGGCGCTATCAAGCATGATGCCTGACTTTGAGCAAATTGCTCATATTAAAAACAGACGCGCTGGCGACGAACCGAACACGATCGATGGTATAAATACAGTGTTTTAGTTTAGTGCTAGTGTTGAGTGACGATTAACAGTGTTAGATTGAGGTTGTGCGGAATGTTTAATGCGTGGGAGATCTTTTTATTCACAAGGAGCGCTTAATTATGCGCGTAATTGTGTCGAAAAATGTACTAAAAGTGGCATCAGTTGTTCCGGTACTAATTTGCTATGATGGCATATCTCCTTGTTTCTATGATCTGAGGGCAGGACATATACCTACGTACTCTTGATTACAATTTGTGATCATGAGCCCAGTGTTCTAGGTATCAGAGAATGTTGTAACTGTTTTCATTTTAATCATATCCCACTGTATATTATTTTCAAGTACACATGAAGTGATTTAGTTTACCTACCTTACCTACTCGTATTTTTGTAGAACAATTTCCAGAATCTTGGGTTTCAGATAACCCAAAACGTGCACTCCAAGATCCTGAAGCCTTAAACATTCAGGGCCGTACCACAAAAAAGATAAACACGTGTTCAACACGAATGCTACCAAAAATAATACGCACTTGTTTTAACACTAACTTGTCTAAAACAAGTGTGTATTCTTTTTGGTAGCATTCACGTTTAACACGTGTTTATCATTTTTGTGGTAAGGGTGTCAAAATTCAAAAAATATTTATTCAAAGTAGGCTAAAGCCAAATAGCACTTTTTGAACGTCAGACAGCCCCCAAAAATGCCCACCTTTCACTGCTTCCTAAGTTTTAGTTACGAAGAAGAAACGGCGCAACAAACTTCGCACAAAAAAGTATTTTCACCCATCTTCGAACTGCGCAGCTAAACTTCAATAATCAATTGACCCTCTATGTTTTTAGGGTTCCGTACCCGAAGGGTAAAACGGGACCCTATTACTAAGGCTCCGCTGTCCGTCTGCCTGTCTGTCCAGGCTGTATCTCATGAACCGTGATAGTTAGACAGTTGAAATTTTCACAGATGATGTATTTCTGTTGCCGCTATAACAAATATGTAAGGGGGGCTCCCATACAACAAACATGTATTTTTTGTTGTTTTTTTCTCGAACTTAATAAAGATTATAATATAGTGTCTAAAATGTTGTATAGATAATGGTGCGGAACCCTTCGTGTGCGAGTCCGACTGGCACTTGGCCGGTTTTTATATAGCTACGAGCCCTCTATCTGTTGGACTTAGTGACTACCATAAACTAGTTTAAATTTCCCCGTTACTTCTACATCAGCGAACGTACTTCCAACAGTATCAGTATAACTTGCTTCCGTATTGGGAATCTGTGAAAAATTGAACTCATTTTTCTCGCAAATTGTAACTGAAGTAAGGGAAATAGATGAGCTCCCCGCTTGTCGATAGTTTAGACTTGTCTGGGGTGAGTTAACTGTTATTATATCGATATTTATTTTAGAACTAAAGTGAAGTGAGTGGAAATTCATAACTGTTCATTGTGATGTATTTGGAGGCAAATTTTCAGCTATGCTACTCTCTAAGAGACAATTTGTGGCTGCCTCGACGACCAGCCTGTCGATAATTCTGTACCAACACGGAGCGTGAAGGTAGCAGTGATAGCTTAGTGGTCTAACCATGTGCCTCCCACGGCGAATGGTTCGAGTTCGATCCCGAGGCACGCACCGCTGACTTTTCGAAGTCATGTGCGTATTAGAAATTTAATTATCACTTGCTTTAACGGTGAAGGAAAACATCGTGAGGAAACCGGCATGTCCTAGAACCAAAAATTCGAAGACATGTGACGTCCACCAACCCGCACTGGGCCCGCGTGGTCGACTACGGCTCACTCCCTCTCACAGAGGAGGCCTGTGTCCCAACAGTGGGAACATTATAGGCCGATTATGCTATGCTATACGGAGCGTGATATCACCGCGAGAACTGCCAATTTGTTTGCGAGCGTTCGAAGGAGAATCTCACCGTGACATTCTCCCTCGAACGTTTGCAAACAAATTGGCAGTTTGTCGAGATCCACCGAGCGTGTAGCCAATCATCGTCGTCAATTTGCGCACCCTTCAGTAGTTTTTACTCATAACCATCACAGCCTTGAGCGCTATAGTCTTTGATATATGGCGCTAGTGCAGCTATTAGCTTAGTGAATACCAAACTGTAGTTTCACCACTGTAGCAGCGCTGCACACAAGGCTGTATCCTAAAAGAAGCGCCCCCTAGTAATTGAGGTGTTCACAACACACTCAACCTGTAATATTCTCACTGCTAGAGGAGTGTGAGAGGGGGTGGACAGTGATGTCAGTGATCCACCACGTAGGCCCAGTGCGAGTTGATCGACGTCACGTGTCTTCGAATTGTTGGTTCTAGGACGGTTTCCTCACGATGTTTTCCTTCACCGTTAGTGGGTCGATGATGAAACAATTCCACACATAGAGTGCGAGCTTGTGGGATCACCATCCACTCGTAAGTTGCGAATTACTGCCACTGAGTCACTAACGCTCTAATAATAATTATATCTGTAAAGATGTAAGGATGTGACGGAGTCATCCTTCATTCATCAATTAGTGCTGGCAATCTTCCATTACTGGCTCCTTCATCCACTCCATTCTTCCAGATTTGAACTTCAAATTTCAAAATTAGAACGTCTCATATTTTTATGCATTTATTTCATTGTTTCGTGACTCTTGGTCTGGTCTCCGAAGACATCGGTCGTGGACCGCTGAACCGCTGTACTGTTATATTTTATACCTACTACCTATTTATCAAGTGTGCAAAGCTATAAGCAAATAGTCTCTTTTTGTAACAGTTATTTTTATACCTCTGTGTAACGTTATAAAGTGCAAATATACAACCTACGTCTCGCAATATACCTCTCCAACCATCCTGCAGTGTTTTATTCCACCAAGATTGTGTCCGGGGACTCCCTCCGATAGCTAGCCGAGGCTCGAGAGGACAGAGGGAGGGAGGCACTCCGCGACAAAGATTCATTAAATACTATAAAAATGTTTATCTCAGAAATAAATTCTAGTTACGAGTACTTTCTTTACAATGGCTCAGTGATGTTTTAAAAGTCCTAACAGATTTTTGACCCGTAACTTAGTGCCTACTTCGTACGTTCCGTCGAATGGAAACCTCAACAACATAGGGTAAATCAGTAGTTGAAAATAAATTACTGCAGATCAGTCATTCAAATAAAGAAAGTAAAATAAGTAATTGACGACTTTTTATTCCTGTTTCCTGTTCCGCCTAGTTAAATTTTGTGTTTCCTTCTTCCATCTGAATACGACGTAATGTGGTGTACGGGACCCTCAGGGGTCTTTTTGTGGATCCGTGTAGAGTGGCAAGAGACCGACGCGACGGGGAGCACGTCAATATAATTTAGAGCGCCCGACCTTTGACGATTGATCGCGTACTTAACGACGGCAACTGATTGCTACGAGATTTTGGAGGTGACATTGATTGGGAAATGCTTGAAATTATTTATTTAGTCCGTGGATTAAGAAGACTTGATCAATAGAAGTGTAATTTCCGTTTGAATTGCTGGCAAATTAAATTATGCTGTAGATTAAAACGTTGTGAAATGGAACAACAAATATTTTTCTTTCGCTTCAAAATTGTTTTTTAAAACTTGTTAAATTGAGTATTCTAATTCGACTGACTGTTTATTAGACAAAAGTCAAAAGAACAATAAATGTAATACTATGAACATTGCAACAACCAGCAATTCAGTCTGAATTGCGTCTGGTCGCTTTTTCATTGCCTGTGTTATGTCCTATCTCATTCTTTATCCCCCGTTACATTTTACGATGAACACAGAATAATATAACAAGCGACTAACACTGCTTCTTATTGCAAAGTTGAGACGTACAATTTTAAAATGTATTTAGAAATAAAGTTATTGTCCTCGCTACAAGATAGTTTTCTTTTATTCTTGTAATATAATAAGGTATTTGCATAATATGTACCTTATTTAATATTCTTTTAATTAAACAATGTGTCTACAAATAGGCTTTAGACATTTAGATTCTAGAATATACATAATATAAGAAAGTACGATTATTTAGTGAAAACATTACGATTTTCCTCAAATATAATTTCGAGGGCTATACCTATTCATGATTTTGACGATTATCATAGTAACTGTAAAATCATTATTGTTGCGAATCGAATTTTTATCAACATTCAGCGTAAAACAATGCTGCAATTTGCAAAAAACCCATTTTTTTTTAATTTCGCGCGCAACCTTGACGGATCCTTAATTTTTACACCATTTATAATTTTGACAATGGAACTGAAAGCACAACTGCTACACAACAATCGCGCGATCATCGCTACTATAAGTTGCGGGATAGTACCTCAACCCGTTGGATTATCGAGTCTTACCACAGGCTCTAATACTCCTCTAACGTAGTTATTGGGGAAGTTGTAAGGGCGGCCACACGCGCTTGATTGGAAACGCGACCCACTTTTGTCGCCTAACTAGATGTAATTTATCGATGTTAGGTAGCTCATTTAGTGTGTAGGACGCCTAAAGGCTGAAATATGATGCTAATAAAGCTAATATACAGGGTTATTGGTAAAATACTAACAACCTCGCAGGACTGTATTACTAATATCATAACCAACAACTTTTGTTCTATGACTTTTTACAAAGCTTAATACATTTACCAAAAATAACTATCAAGTTTTTGCTGTACCTAGGTACTACCTACCGGACACGTTTAGATCTGTTAAATGCATTATTAGTCTAAGGCCGTGGACGCACTGGTACGGCGACAGCGACGCGACGGCGATTTCGTGAAAACAAACTCATATAAACATTATGTCGGTGGCCGCACTGCAGAAACGACAAGCGACATTTATTTTGTTCACGTATCAGTGCGGCCGTGGCCTTAGATAAAATTTATTCCTATGAATAAACTATATCGGTCTTACTCTATCATCTTTTTTATAATTATTATCGATATAGTTTATACCCAGGTATAAATTATCTGGCGATTAAAAAATCGGCCCTTAGTCTTTGTTGGGATTTTCGTTATTTAAATTGAATACGATCGTGGTGAATACCAAACCAAAAGATGATTTTCAATTGAACTGTTTTATTTGAGTTTTCTATGTAGGTACATATTCAATAGCTGGCAGGCTTAATTGTATCTAAAATGAGGCTACACGTGTAGAAACCATCTATCTCATACGCAAACCACCTTTCAACTAGTTGATAAAGTCGGCCCACTCAACATAGGTGTAGACCTCAGATCATAGAAACTAGGGAGATGTACCAAGGCACTATTGAGCTTGACGCTTTAATATCGACCATAATTAAAACGGCGACGACTGAACCCGATCGATGATTATAAATACAGTGTTTTAGTTTAGTGCTAGTGATGAGTGACAAATAACAGTGTTAGATTGAGGGTGTGCGGAATTTTTAATGTGTGGGAGAACTTTATATTCACAAGAAGCGCTTGTAATTGTGTCGTGAATTGTTTTAAATAGTGGCGATACTGATTCCCGTACTAATTTGCCGTGATGGCCTATCTCCTTTTTTTCTATGATTTGAGGATAGACCAAGTTCCTTTGACGTCCAATAAGGGATACTAAAATGCCAAGATTCAATTGCCACACATTTCAGAATATAATTTATACACGTCTATAAAATTGTATGCAAATTAGTTCGGAATTACTCTCCGCTGTAGTTGAAGTTATGAAGTTTAAATTATGCACGTTGCTATTTCTGTATAGAAGAGAGATCAAGTTCCAGATTTTATTAGACAATTTGGGGCCTTAATTAATTGTAATATCAGAATTATTTTAACAGAATAGCTTCAGTATTTTTTCGATTAATTTTCAATGCATTTTAAGTATCTTTTGTTAGGTGTCAAACTGCATTGTATTTTTTTTTTTATTAAATGATAGGTTTGCGTTTGACCGCCATCTCTCTCTCCTGATGGTGCGGTCTACGATGGAGCACGCATGCCTAGATGAAACCGATTCGCTCGTGGCTTGAAGAAAATAAAATTGGATTTTGTACTCTGATTACGAAACACGCTCTATATGTATATGTGGTTATTAGTATTACTATTGATTACCTTATACATATTACTTGTTTAGGAGATTCTGTACCTTAATAAGGTACAGTAGAATTAATAAACACTGATTGAAAAAAAAAAACAACTGTGTGCATTTTTACCACGTTTTTATTGCACTGTTAGACTACAGTACATATTATTTTTAAATACATATTATTTTATTACAACGGAAAACTCTAAGGCCGCGGCCGCACTGGAACGGCGACAGCAACGCAACGGCGATTTCGTGAACAAACAAATGTTGCATGTTGTTTCTGCAGTGCGGCCACAGATATTATGTATACTTAAATGAGTTTGTTTTTACGAAATCGCCGTCGCGTCGCAGTCACTGTTCCTGTGCGACCGCGGCCTAAGCTGCCAAAAAGTAATATTCATCGTCAATGTATTAAAAGACATTCATAATAATTATTTGTACCTACATTTAATACTTTCTTTGCACCTTTCAAAACAAAATCATAATTAAAATCACTTTCACTGCCGAACCCTGAATCGAACATAGTGTCCCCCTTCGATCCTCAAGTTGAAGGTGTCTTTAGCTAACACAGGTGGTATCTGGGTCTTCTCACAGGGCGATAACTCCATCTGCTGCAAGAGTTGGTACGTCATCACCTTGATCTCGCAGAGAGCGAATCTGGAGCCTGGAAGGGAAATAATCATCATTACTAAATTATCATTAGCTTATAAGGCAACATCTATCTATCTAATACTACTATAAAATTGTAAAAAAGCCATGTCTGTACATTAAAGATATGCAAAAAGAAACAGTTAGGAACGTAACAATACCCAAAAAGACTTTTTTTTTATTTTTGTCTGTTTGTGCGCGCATCACGCAAAAAGTACAGAACATTTGATGTGGTTTTCACAATTCCTTAGTTTGAGATCTAACATAAAATTAAAGCTACGTTTCATCTAATTCCGGCGGCACAAACCAGAGATAAAGCTTGACCTCTTGGTAGTACTAGCCACCCTACACTACAGAGGTTATTTAAATTGGTTATTTCATTGTAGTCCACGCGAACGGAGTCGCGGGAAAAAACTAAGATCACGCGCTTCTATTTTTCGAAAAGGCAGGCAGCGTTAACGTCTTTGTACCTTCATAGGCATACGAGGCATTCAATATTACGATATTAAATTTTTAATTATAAAATAGGTACATGGAAATCATCCAGATTCCAGACTTAGGGCGGGTTGCTTCAATCCATCTGTATCCGTAAGTCAGTACGGTAATCGTTAAGTCACTATGAAATTGTCGTACAAGCCGCCATATTTGACGGTTACAGATACGTAACTGTAAGATGAAACAACATGGCCTTAGTAATATTAAATGGATCAAAAGACCACTATTATATTCAAATATGTAGGTAATATGTGTTTGGCCCACTTGAATACGATATAACAAACCAGAATCTAATATATTGTCCCCAAATCCTTCTCGGAGAGCCAAAAATATGAATATTTAAAATTGTTTGACTCCTAGAATATTGTGTGCCAATTTCATGTCGGAATTCAGTAGGTATGGTTCAATTCTTTGGAGGTATTCGGATTGATATGAATATTTATGACTCAAATTGCTTTGACGTGGTTATCTCGAAAGAGGGAGGGGTGTGAGAAACCAAATGCATAACTTAATCTTCTCGTGATCCATAAAGGTTTACAGAAGGAGTGGAATCAATGTCAAATCGTCTTGATAGATGTTATTTTCAGTGCTATAAATAAAAACCGGACAAGTGCGAGTACGACTCGGGCCCTGAGGTATCCGAAATATGCAATAGTGCCATCTATGAGCAAGATGTCACTATTACATACTTCTAGTGGCGCCATCTATGAGTAGAGCCTCCACCTGTTAAGGATCTTGACATACGGACAACAAAGTGATCCTATACGGGTTCAGTGGTTAGAGTAACTCCACAGTTCGGGAAAGGTCGCGGGTTCAAATTCCGGGTCCGTTCGTTTTGCCCCCAGTTTCCTTTGTCCCTGTGTTGTTTGCACCCGATTCTGTTTAGGTACAATAAATTTAATTCAAAGCAATTAAAATGCGCCCGCGTCAGTAGGTAATTGTTTTAAATCTTCTACTATATAAAAATAAGTTGGGTTTTGCTTCCTGACGATATAAGTCCAGAACGGACGAACCGATTTCCACGGTTTTGCATTCGTTGGAAAGGTCTCAGGCTCCGTGAGGTTTATAGCAAAGAAAATTCAGGAAAATTTAAAGAGAAAAGCGGGAAAATCTTTTTTCACATACAGCGCCATTTCTGATACATAGCATGTACTACGGTGGCGAAACGGAGTTCGCCGGGTTTGCTAGTCTCTTATAAATACACACTAATTTACTAATGATTATTGTTAACGCACCACTGTGCGTGAATGATGCCGCGACCCACTGTGCAGCAGTGAGAGGGGGTCGCGGGACGAAGAGGACGAGGGCCGCGCGGCCGCATCGCATCGCCGCGATCGCTCGCGCCATTCACTCAGCGGCGGCCACTTTGCGCGTATGTGCGCGTCTATTTTTCTTATACCTAACTATCCTTGTAATTTACTATGAAAGTAAACCTATCGTAATTGAGTTGAATCGCCTTTTTAATTAAAAGCCTAAAAGTGACCGCAAACCCCAACAATATTGGCGACCGTGACAGGACAAATTCGAACTTTCGATCGACGTAACGAAGCGCCGAAATTCCAAGAAGCGACCGACGCCGACGCCGCGCGGAGGCCGGACACAGGTACCAAGGACAAGATTGGCACGTACCTATGCTGTTCTTCAGTCAGTCTTCCATGATCTACGGGGCCTTCGGACAACGCAAGCCGCAATAACGGATGCACCAAAGGTCTAGCCCGAGGGAAGTAAGCCTGTTTCCTAATATTCCTATCTAGCACACTATACCTATTTTCCTGTTTCTGTTTGTGTGGATAGCCTAGTTGGTTTCGCTCGAACGTGTTTGGTCAGCTTGCTTAATACCTATTTCGTAAAGAAACGATAATTTTCTACCTAAACTTGTCGCACCGCGCACTCGGTGACGCGGGCGAGTCCATTTTTGAAAAACTTGTATGTTTGATTTGCGCCTGTTTGCGCCTATTTTTATTTGGTGTGTGCCTAAATAACCTATTTATGAACCTATTCATTTGCCTAAAGCTTAAATTCAAGCACTAAAACCTACCTATTGCACTAATATTGTACACCCTAAGCACGTGTACGCCATTTTATTTGTATTATTGCAGACGATTGCGTTCTGTATATTATTTCAATAATAACTGGGATTTATGCCTTTTGCCTATACCTAGGTACTACCTAACTAAATTCTAAATAGCCTAGGTGCCTATTAAAACAGTTATTTCACCAAAGCTTGCCGACTATTTCAGATGCGGTGAATATGCATGAGCTTCGCTCTCAATATCTGCTAGCTACTGCCTCAGCCTGACCGACGCCTGTCTCCGGGTTGCATCGCAGGCGTCTGGTGCTGGTGAGTGCTGCCTACTTCGTGCTGTCGCAGCTTCAGTGCACCTACAGTACTGTGAGTTAGCGGTTTCAGTTACTATTTGCGGTATTGACTTACATTTAGAGGTACCGTACCCAATTCATTGTTTGCCTAATTCTAAACTTGCCAAGTTGCCTACATAACTTAGGTGTTAGTTTATTGATTTATCTACTTAATATATTAACATGGATAGCGAACTAAATAAACAAGAAATGAGTGATGTCGAAAAACAAGATTTTAAAGGTTTATTAAGAAAACGTAGTGCCATTAAAGGTCAACTTACTAAATTTAAAGATTATTTACATCAACTTTCAAAGTGTAGTCCACTCAGTAGTTTGCAAGCCAAAGAACTATCAATGAAAATAGATAAATTTCAAATTTTATTGACTACGTTTGATACTTTACAAAATAATATTGAGTTAAATTGTTCAGACTTAGACGAGCAATTAATAGAAAGAGAGTTAATTGAGGATCAGTTCTATTCGAGTATATCATTGGCTCAAGAGTTACATGAAGCTGCCGATGTGTCTAAAACTAATCAACAAAAGCCTGAAGGTTCAAGCTGTAGCTCAAATAGTGATAGTCATTGTACTCATCGTAAGTTTAATTCAGTAAAGTTGCCTACTATAAAGTTGCCTTCGTTCGATGGTAACTATTTGAAATGGTTAGAGTATCGGGATACTTTTGATTCCTTAATTAATGCTAATGATGCAATCCCAAATATAAACAAGTTTCATTATTTAAGGTCATCCTTAGAAGGAGGAGCTTTAGTAGTAATAAAGTCTATAGAATTTACATCAAACAATTATAAGGTAGCTTGGGATTTAATATGTCAACGATACAACAATAAAAATTTACTGATTAATAATCATTTGAAAGCGCTTTTCAGTATTGAATCACTAACAAGAGAATCTCACAAGGCTTTGAGATATCTTATTGATTTAGTTTCCAAAAATTTAAGAGCATTGAATACTTTAGGGCAGCCTACGGATAAATGGGATGCTTTAATTATATATATGGTGTCAACAAAGCTTGATGTCACTACTAGTAGAAAATGGGAAGAGTATAAAAATATGTTATCAGAGTTACCTACACTAGATCAATTTAATGATTTTCTGCGCAACAGGGCAGATGTTTTAGAAACTACACAAAACCAAAATACAAGTAGGAATGATCATTATAAACCACAAGGTTTCAAGGAGCAAAGGTCTACTAGGGCTTTTGTCAATTCTTTGAGTGATAGCTCTTACAAAAAATCTTGTGATGTTTGCAAGGACAATCATCCCTTGCATGTATGTCCCAAGTATAAGGATATGTTACCAGAAGCTAGATTAGATACAGCTTTAAAGCTGAAGTTATGTCTTAACTGTTTGCGTAGTGGACATAATGCAAAACATTGTTTTCTAAAAGGTTCTTGTAAGTTTTGCTATAAGAAACATAATAGCTTAGTGCATAAAAATACTACTGCAGGATGTAGTAATATTAGTTCTAATTCAAATACAAATAACAATGACTTGCCTACAAGTACACCACCTGTAACACTCTCTGCTATCTCTGCAGAACAGGTACTATTGTGTACAGCAGTTGTTCAAATTGTTAATCCTGTAAATAATGCTACTTACCGTGCACGAGCACTTTTGGATACAGGAAGTCAATCTTCTTTTATTACTGAGAAACTAAAATTAAAGATAGGAATACCAAGTCAATGTACAGAACCAATACGTATTTCTGGCATCAATAATCTACAGTGTGACATAAAAGAGCGTTGTAGTTTGAAATTATCTTCACGCTTTGACAACTCATTTAATTTACAACTTAGGTGTTTAGTTGTTCCTCGAATTACAGGAAGTTTGCCAACACTAAATGTTAATGTTGAGAATTTAGGATTGCCTGCTGATATAGAGCTTGCAGACCCTGGGTTCCATTGTCCCTCCGACATAGATATCTTGTTGGGGGCAGACGTTTATTGGGACATTGTAGGTACCCAACAAATAAGATTAGGTAGACACCAATCCATATTACAACATTCAAAGCTAGGTTGGTTAGTGTCAGGTCCTGTAGGGAATGGACACTCTAAGTCAATTCATACAAAAAATGCTCACTCTACTATAAATATGTTACATTGTAAATCAAATATTGTACAAGATGATATTATGATTCAAAATTCATTACAAAGATTTTGGGAGGTTGATGAGCTGCCTTCAAACAAAGTATCTTACACACTTGAAGAACAAGCTTGTGAAAATAATTTTATAAAAAATACAAGTCGCTTACCAAGTGGTAGATTTGTTGTTGAAATACCACTCAAAGAATCGCCAATGGAAGCACTGGGCGATTCATATAATTTAGCCAAGAAGCGTTATTTTAGTTTAGAAAGTAAGTTACTTAAAAATCCAAGTATTAAAAAACAGTATTGTGACTTTATAAAAGAATATTCAGACCTTGGTCATTTAGAAGAAATAGAGCGTCCAAAGTTCGGTAATTATCTGCCTCACCATGCAGTAATAAGAGAAAAAAGCGAAACTACTAAACTTAGGGTTGTTTTTGACGCTTCAATGAAGACATCCTCTGGAAAATCACTAAATGATATCCAGATGATAGGTCCAGTTGTGCAAAATGATTTATTTAATATTATGTTACGTTTTCGCACTCATAAATTCGTACTAACGGGTGACATTGAAAAAATGTTTAGACAAATTTTTGTTGTAGAATCTCAACGTCATTTACAATTAATTCTGTGGAGGGAAGATACATCTCTGCCACTAAAGGTCTTGCAACTAAACACTGTGACCTATGGTACAGCGTCTGCGCCTTTCCTAAGCACTAGATGTCTCATTCAGTTAGCAGAAGAATGTACAGATCAGAATATTTCTAATATAATTAAAAATGACTTTTACTATGATGATCTGAGTACTGGGGCAGCTACTGAAGTAGAGCTGAAACATATTTATAAGACTGTTACACAAATATTAGGATCAGCGTCTTTTCCGTTACGCAAAATACGAACAAATTGCCCTCAAATATTTGCAGAGGAACCTATGTTAAGTGACACGTTAGACCTTACAAAGCAGTCAAGTGTTCTAGGTCTCAATTGGTCCCCTAAGATGGACACATTTCAATTTCCAACAGACATAGAAACAACAGCAAAAATAACTAAAAGAACAATAATCTCAACAACTTGCAAAATTTTTGACCCTTTGGGTATACTATGTGCTTGCATCATTACTGCTAAAATAATTTTACAACGTTTATGGAGTGCTAAAATAGACTGGGATGATCCAGTACCTATTGACATTAAAAATTCTTGGTTAACGTTTATAAAAAACCTATCATGCCTATCTACTATAAAATTGGAAAGAAACGTTATTTGTGATTCGCCTATATTAATAGAACTACACTGTTTTGTTGACGCTTCACAAAATGCATATAGTGCTTGTGTATATTTGCGCACAACTAATGTTGATAAAGAAGTTACTGTTAGGCTACTATGTGCCAAGGCCCGAGTGGCTCCCTTGAAACCAATGACTATACCACGTTTGGAGCTTTGTGGTGCTCTGCTCGGAGCCAGATTGTGTGCAAAAGTTCTACAGTCACTCCGTTGTAACATTTTTAGTAAAACTATTTGGACTGATTCAACAGTGGTTCTCGGTTGGCTAAATATTCAATACAAACAGTTAAAGCCTTTTGTTCGCAATAGGGTAAATGAAATAAATGAAATTACATCTGACTATTCATGGCGACATGTGCCAACAGATTGTAATCCTGCTGACTTAGGTTCAAGAGGTGTAACTCCACAGCAGTTACAGTCCTCATCCCTGTGGTGGGAGGGACCTTCATTCCTTAGAAGGGATCCATGCGAATGGCCACAGCAAGGTCTTCCAAATTTAGAATTACCAGAATTAAAAGTATTTAATATAAACATTGATATTAATTTAATTGACTTTTCTAGATATTCAAGTTTTACTAAACTTAGAAGAATTATAGCCTATGTCCATAGATTTATAAACAATTTTATTTGCAAATATGGTAAGAATAAAACTAATAACAAATTAACAGGTTGTCTAAGTACAGATGAGTTAAATAATTCATTAAAATCTTTAATCAAATGTTGCCAAGTGCAATCATTTTCTAGTGAAATAGATACAATAAAAAAGAGTAAAGAACTACATCAAAAATCAAAAATATTACCTCTAAATCCATTCATTGATTCTGAGGGAATACTCAGAGTGGGTGGCCGTATTCAAAATCATGAATATCACTTTGACAAAAGGCACCCCATACTATTGGATTCAAAACATAATTTAACGAAATTGCTTATGAAAAATGAACACTTGCGTCTGTTCCATGCTGGACCACAATTGCTTTTATCATCCTTCAGGGAGGAATACTGGCCGATAGGAGGCAGGAACTTGGCTCGTAACATTTTAAGAAAATGTATTGTATGCATACGGTTTAGAGGTAAAACGGTTCAGCCCATAATGGGTAACCTTCCAAACGTTAGAACGAGTCCTAGTTTTCCGTTTTATACATGTGGAACAGATTTCGCTGGTCCATTCCTAATATCAACTAAAAAAGGACGAGGTAGTCGTACAATAAAATGTTACCTTTGTTTATTTGTGTGTCTCATAACTACCGCCATTCATTTAGAGGTCGTAAGCGATCTCACGACTGAAGCGTTCCTAATGTGCCTACGACGATTCGTTTCGAGACGAGGAAAACCTTACGAAATTTATTCAGATAATGGCAAAACATTTGTAGGTGCAAACAATGAGTTGGGTCGAGTCCTCAAATCTAGTCGTGAAGCTGTGATAGAGTATGGCAGCACTGAAGGCATTCGATTCAAATTCAGCCCTGCATATTCACCCCATTTTGGAGGTATATGGGAAGCTGGGGTAAAGTCTGCCAAACACCACCTCAAAAGAATAGCAGGCAACGCTGCCTTAACGTTCGAGGAACTTTCTACTCTGTTCGCACAGATAGAATCAATACTAAATTCCAGACCCTTATCCCCTCTCTCCTCGGACCCATCAGACACCCTTCCCTTAACGCCAGGGCACTTCCTTATCGGGCGGCCGCTAACGTCAGTACCCTCTCTGCCCATCGCTGACTTAATATATATTTACCGATACAGTTTCTAGGTCCAAGTCCAAATGGCATGTAGGTAAACGGTTTGATGTTGTGCTTGTTCTGCTCGGAGAACCGTTCAGGGTCGAACCTGTAGGGGTCCGGGAAGAAGTCGGGGTTGTGGTGGAAAACCCAAGTCGGGAGAATTAAGGCGTCACCTTTGCGAATCTATAGAAAGAAACTGGTATCAGTGGCGCATGACAGTTATACATTACGTCTGCGTTGGGTTCTCAAATAATAAACTACCATAAGATGCTGCTTTACGACAATTTCTTGCTGCAATTGTATAGCCGTGTGTTGATATCTATATCATACAGCAATTATTGTGATGTACCATCGTTTAATTTCATTGTAATATCGCCGGGCTATACTGCAAGATTGCGGCAACTGTTCTACTGAGTTACAGATCTCAACTCTTATACTCAACTCTTATAGATCTCAACTCAGGGCTATGCCATTGCAGCAAGAAATTGTCAAAAAACTAGCCCGTTTAACGCAGCACCTTGATCAAAACAATTTTCGTTTTTTAACTGATTTATAAAAGAAGGTTCTGTATTTGATCCGTATGTTTGGTTGTATGACCGCGATTTTTTCAAGAAATACTTCTAAAACTGTGCAGTAGTAGCAGTATGCTCTAAAAATTATAAAAGACTTACAATATAGTCCTTCTCTGCCTTAGGGTTGGGTTTGCCCATGTTGTAGTCTTTGTTACACTCTCTGTCCATACCAACGGCTGGAGGCCACATCCTCAACACCTCTGGAAAAGGAAACACAGCCAAATAATGTACCAAAAAAATCTTCAAAACATATTCAATTGCGCCAGAGGCATTTGCGCCAAGTCCCATACAAAACTTGGCATTGTTCTTTTAGCAATTTATCTCAAACTAGCGACCGGCCCCGGTTCCGCACGAGTAGCAGAGTATTTCAGCCAATTCACACGAAACCTTCATTAATTATACACTTAAACCATCTTCATGAATCACTCCGTCCATTGGTGAAAACTGTATGAAAATCCTTTCAGTACTTTTTGAGTTTATTGCGTTCAGACAGACAGACGCGGCGACTTTTTCTTATAATACAAATTTCAAATACCTACAGTAAGTACATATTTAGCATTTGAATCAGCAGTTTTTTCTATTTTGATCAAAGCCCTATCTTTTTTCTTGGTCACTCACCTGATATAACCATGTCCAGATAAGGCATATTCTGTATAGAGTTGAAGTCAAACTTGCCGCCATTTTTGGCATCATGCTCCCTGATTTCCTGCACCAGGCGCTCCTGCACGTCAGGGTTCACTGCCAGCTCGTACAGCAAGAACGCCATCGCTGATGATACCGTTTCAAAGCCAGCGATGAAGAAAAGCACAGCCTGGGCAATCAAGTCTGAATCTGACCATTCTGAAATGAATAAATGATTTTTCAAGTTCATTTTTAGGGTTCCGTACCTCAAAAGGAAAAATGGAACCCTTATAGGATCACATTGTTGTCCGTCTGTCACGACCATGAGTGGAACCATATGCTCATAAATGGTGCCACTAGAAGTATGCAATAGTGCCGTCTATGACCAAGCAGACCAAGATACTTATAATGATACTATGATGTAACAACGCCATAGATGGCGCTATTTCATATTTTCGAACCCTCAAGACGCGAGTCGTACCTAATTGCACTAGTCCAGTTTTTTTTTACAATGACATTTTAGATGCAGTGATAGCCTAATGGTATGGCATGCATCGCTGACTTTTCCAAGTCATGTGCGTATTAGAAATTAAGTATCACTGGCTTTAACGGTGCAGGAAAACATCGTGAGGAAACCTGCATGCCTGAGAGTTCTCCAGAAAGTTCTTAAAGGTGTGTGAAGTCTGCCAAATCGCTTGGCCAGCGTGGTGGACTATGGCCTATCCCCTCTCAGAGGTGGTCCGTGCCTAGCAGTTGGACAGTTTATAATCAGGGCTGATATTATTATAGGCCGACCGTTTAACTCGCGTATCGCCTGCGGGGGTAGAAGGGAGCGAGGGGAGATGTTAACGGATGGGTGAAAGGGGTGCGCGGAGCAGAGAGCTTATTGACTCCGTGTGTAGCATTACCCGCCCCCGCTCCCTTCTTACCGCAGGCGATACGCGAGTTAAACGGTCGGCCTATATTACTTTATTTGTTATTCCATTGGGAATATCGTTTTAGTAAGTCTTATAGTTACATCATAATCATTCGATTTTAAAACATACTAACCTCTAGTAATACTTCCTTTCCCAATATCAGATTCTTCTACTGTTGCAAACCCAGTGTTGGCTTCAGTGGATTTCTCTTCATGGATAAGTTTTCCTGAAAACGTTAAATGCCATAGTCAAGTTATATTTAAGTAGTAGTTGCTTGACATTTCACTGGTGTTCTAAGAAAATCACTCTACTTAGATTTAAGTTAGTTCCATACCAACATTAAGATCATTTCAGTCGTTTAGTCCTAATAAGGTAACAAATAGACAGTGAGAGTTATTTTCGCATTTAAGTGTGGTTGAACCAAAAAATATAATTAAGATATTATCTTAATTATATTTTTTGGTTCAACCACACTTAAATGCGAAAATAACTATAGAACAAACAGCTCACGTGCCGGTTGAAGCATATAAAGTTTTAAGACTACTCTGCAATGGAAGTTTAACAGTTGGTAAGTAATAGTAATGCACTTTTTTGTTTACCTACAGGTACGAAAAAGGCAGTATCTACACTTATTTGTGTATTAATAAACTAAAGTGACCTTTTAAAGTTCTATCAATTATTAAATACTACCTACGTATTAATGCCGATGGCGTAGAATGCGACATAACATAATATTAGATGACCTTGATTAAGTTTTTGTTAGATACTCCATCCGTTGAGTTTGTGTTCTAATTACCAAAACTATAAATACCTGCGCAGTTTTGATTATACATAAAGGTATTTTCGGTATGACATAAAACACTTCCTATTACTGCTGATGTTATCATCATGAAGGTTAATGGCAAAATCATTTACATAATTATTTACCTATTAGAAATTCTGATAACATTAGTTCTCACGATGAACGGATGTCGGATAAAATCGTACTAGCTGATTAAACTTGAATAAAATGATGATTGATGTCATGTGATGTCATGTGATGTCATGTAATGACTGATGACAAGTCATTTTTTTTAACTTGATTATTCTTCAAGTTAAAAATATTTAAAAATTCTTCCAAATAGTGAACGTTTCTGTTATTTACTTTGTAGTATAAACTCCAAAGGGAAACGTTCACTATACGTCCCTAAGATAAATGATAAATTATTATCAGTTAAAATGTAACAAACGACTGTTAAGAAATAATAATATAATATTGTTAATTTAGTACTTCACAATAAATCATTATAATTTACCCTTTTTAGCTTCCATGAGTAGATGTATCATGTCAGGTCTCAAAATATTGTTCTTTTGACGATTGTTCATAGTACCTAACACTATGTTCTGGAAGAATTTCCTCGTGGTTTCCGAAAAAAGTCTGATATTGAATTTCTGTGAAAAAAATAAGTGGATAATTTTTATATTTTTATTTTGGGAATTCTAAAAACATTAACAGCTTTGTATTATTAAGAGCGAAGATTGGTACTTTAACATTAAATTAATGCCTTATAAAGCAGAAACAAATTGCTAGACATGTTTAAAAATCCAGATCAATTCACCAAACAAAAAATAAAGAGATGTTCCATTTAGTATCAAATTGATAGTAAAATTACTTGCTTTTAACAATAATAAATTCATTATTTACTCACCTTCATCAGAGCTGGGCACGAAGTATATCCAAAGAACACCAGGATACTTCTGAAGCCAAAAGAAGCAGTTTCTTTGCCCACAGAATAAAATTCGTTGTCCTTATCAGTATGAGAGTTCACCTTCAGACCAAAGGCGCAGGAAGCAATCACGTCATTGGCGTAGCGCGTCGTCAGGTCCTTGCATTCTACGTCCACATAATTAACTGTGGAAATCAAAGGTATATGTTGTGTTAAGGTTTTATTATCATTCTCGACATCAGAGGCATCAGGTTGGATGTACACATCCGCTCAAAACCACTTTTTTGGCACAGAACTTACAAAGTTTCGTTTCTCTTTCGAACCCACTGGCTCTGGTTTTCCTATTTGTATCCACTAAGGAAATACATAAGCTAATAAAGTCGGATCTGAAGGCATCATACAAAAGTGAATTTTAGTTCTGCTCCCCTGAAAACTTTAAATTTCGTAGATACGACCTAATGCATCTAATGTAGAGCATTATCATTTCAACTGCAACCGCTACTGGATAGACCTCCTTCAAAAATCAGCACAATGACCAGTCCTGCGCTACTTTCAGCAGATTTCCGCATTATTAGGTCAGCGATCCATATTATTGGGACCTACCCAAGATTTGTTTAGAACTAATCGGGACTCTAGTTGAAACATTATTATAGTTTTAGCCACTATTAGGTCCCAATCTCACTGGCGTAGGGTAGGCGTAGGGTAGCTTAGCTGGCGTAGGGTAACTTTACCCGTGCGAAGCCCGGGCGGGTCAGCTAGTTAGTAATAAAACTGTCAAAACCCTTACAAACTGACCTCCAGATTCTTTGATCTGCTTCTTTATAGATCCTATCATCTGCTCGCTAACTTCCATCATGAAAGGCACCATGGATCGCATCTTGGAGCTGGTGAACGCTGGACTCAATGTGGAGCGCATATCTTTCCATTCTTGACCTGTACATTAACAAGTTTACAAGTTAAGAAAAAGGGTTACTTGATAATCGAAACAAATAATAGGTACCTACTGGAAATTCATATATAGTATAGTAAGTGAGGTGTGGATGGTGGGGTGTTCTCCAAAACGGCATCTCAGTGTGGATGCCAAAACGCCACGTTAACGCACGCACAATATGACAGTCCATGGGGCTTTCAGAGATAGATTGCAGAATGCAATAGGAATTGGTAAAAGGACTTCGAAAAAAATAGCCGATAGCCGATACCGTACGATGTTATCTTGTTTTGATATTATTTCTATTATTATACGTACAGAAGTGAAGTGAAGTGAAATTGGTAAAGGCTTCCTAATCAAACCTAAAATTCTGTGTGCAAATTCCATACCTCTCAAAGAAAACAAGTTCCTGCCGAACAAAGGTTCTGCAGAACCGTCAACCATCATGCGGTGGTCGATGAAGTACTCGAAATCCTTGACTGTGATCTTCTTTAACAGTTCCAGGTCTTGAATTATTATTGTACCGGACATTAAGTCGTACCTGCCTACGAACCTTGAAAGTAAAAAATTTAATCGTGTTAGTAGTCTATATACAGGCCAGCATAAGCGTAAACAGCCTATAATGTTCCCACTACTGGGACACAGGCGTCCTCTGTGAGAGGGAGTGGGCCGTAGTCCACCACGTGGGCCCAATGCGTGTTGGTAGACGTCTGGCCAGAGCAGGGTACCAATGTGTATAATCTTGAAAAACTTCACCTTTACGTAAAACTAAAATAAAAAGTACTTCTATAAGTAAAGTGGCTGTGACACAAACAGACAGACGGACATTGTGATACTATAAGGCAGGGTTTCATAACCTTATAGTCGCGAACCACTTTCAACATTTCAAAAATCTTACCGAATCCTCTTTCATATATGAGATAGGACTGTAATTATTATCTTAAATGATGTTAGACAGGCTAGTTACGGATCCTCAGCACTCATGGACCCCAGGTTAAAAAATCCTGCTATAGGTAAGAGTTCGCAGTTTGATTACGAAACCCTAAAAAGGACAGAATAGGATTACATCAAGTTAGCTGCAGGAGTAACAAAATAATAGATCAAACATGTCATGTGCTACTTTATTTATGCTATGAGTACGTACCTCTCTTCAGGAAAACTATGATACAGATCGCTCAAGTCTTCAGCAATGTGGCACTGGCGCGTCAGCATCCTCGTCAGGTTGCCGAGTACTGGGACTGGCTTGAAGTGCTTCACACCGTACTTGCTGAACTTCGAGTAGACTTGACGAAGGTGCAGCGCTAGTGCTGCGATTAGTACGGCGAGCCATAATAGGACTATCATCATCTGAGGAGATGAAAAGATTTTTGTTGTAGGTATTCGTTGTTGCCCACGATTTTGTTTACGTAAACATGGATGTTGAGGATATAGTCGCGACATCAAGCAGACGCGGCAGAAATTGGATCCGTCGCGAACTTCGTGCACGCGGCCGGTGGTTAGCATCACCGGGCGACAGCTTCTCACTTTGCTACGACACACACGACGATAGACCAGCGCGATGAAGTGTCACATACTTAGTTTCTGTATTAGTTTCTGTACCAACCTTTTATCAATTATATTATTTTAAACCACAAAGTAAATAAAGTACTTCATTTTGACTACCGGATACCATCAATACTCCTACACACAAAGAAGGGAAAGTACACACAAGCAACAAACCTGACCATAACGCACAAGGCTGCACAAAATTGATCGAGCCGAGAACTTGGCTTCACAATGGATGAAAAGTAGCACAAGTGCTTCTGCAGATCTCAGGCTACCTCTTTATCACTACTATACTATACCATCTATCGTTATACCTACAAAATACTTTATACACTCCTATCAACGGTCAGATAGAAATAATGATAGTGTAAATAAAATTAGCAGATCCTTTGATATGGAATTTGAAGTGTTATCAATAAGTATGAATCATCTAGTCTTGTTTGTTTGTATTTGTACGTTACGTTCACATAACAACGGTTTGCGCACTAGCCCGTATGTTCCAATAAACAGGGGCTCCTAGAAGGAGCAACTAGATGATTGGGTGAATGAATTCATGGTCACTATTATTCGCTAGCAAGAGATGGTCGCAGTATGTAGGTTTTTAGAACATGGAGAATTGTGCTGCCTTTTTCATTTATATGCTAATATTATAAAGTTAAGGAATTTGTTCGTTTGAATGCGCTAATCTCTGGAATTACCAGTCGGATTCGAAACATTATTTTTGTATATATTGGCCGATTAATGATTAATAGTACATGAGGGGCTCGTGGCTAAATGACGGCCGCGCTGATCGATAGATCTGCGATGTTAAGCTGCGCTTGCCGTGGTCAGTCCTTGGATGGGTGATCGTTCTTTACACATCGAGACCCCTCCGTGCCTCGGAGAGCACGTTAAGCAGTCGGTCCCGGTTGTCATAGGAATATCTTTGACAATCGTTACGGGTAGTCAGAAGCCCTAAAAGTCTGACAGGTGGTCTAACATTCGAATACCGGTATTACCCATTAATTGGGTTGTGGAGGTCAGATGGCAGTCGCTCTACGTAAAATATTGATATTCAGCCAAAACTAGTTAGACTGGATGCCGACCCCAATATAATTTGGGAAAAGGCTAGGCAGATGATGAATCATTAATAGTACATGTTATTTAACATCACGCTGCGACCTTTAGGAGCCGAGCAATGGGGGTGAAACCGCGGAGAACAGCTGGTTTTGTAATAAAAGCATAGGAAACAAGGTCTAAGCTACCGGTTTCAGACGGGGAAACCTCCTGAATGTTCCTGACAATACGCACCGTATCCAGAAGAAGTAGAGGTACACTCGAGAACATTGACGGTCGACCACTTTTCACCCTTATTACTAAGAACATAAGGGTGAAAAGTGGTCGACCGTCAATGTTGTCGAGTGTACCTAATGAGGTACTGCTTCCCATAACAAGCCCTGTTTATAATTATTAGCTTGTTTGTTTGATACAATCAACACAATATTATTAGCCTGTGACGTCAAAATTGATGAAGTGGTAAACACTTTATCAATTAATCTAATTAATTAAATAGAATAGCCAACCATCTAACAAACCCGATATCCGCACTGGAATTCTATAAGAACGAAATTGATTTGTAAATCACGAAAAGTTAAAATTGAATCGAAAAGTTTAGTAAAATCAATCTTCTGTTTGTCCTTGGAAAGTTACCTTTGGTATACAATTTGAAGTAGTTACGAATAATCATGGTCAATACACATGACATTGAAATATTGTCACTGACAAATTGGAATCATTTATACCATTCTATTGTACTTTGTTTTACATAATAAACAAAACACTAATACACTAAAACAAAAGCAATAAACACTTTTTCTTAAAAAACAAAATACAATAACATCACTCACTGCCTAAAACACGAGTTGTTATGCCCGGACACGCGTACGGTATGCAAAAAAAGAAAACATAATTTGTCTATAACCGGTTCAGTTTATTTATGTGTTGTGTAATGCCAGATTACGTAATCGATGTTGTGTTGATACCTACTACCATCGAAGTGTGTTATCTTATCCATCTATGTAATATAATCCGCGCCAGTCCAGTAAACACAAGTTAGCGCCTTGGAATTTAGCCATGTGAAGTTACAGAAGAAAGAAGAACAGTTCTCGTTCACCACTTCTTAGTGCCCTGGGCATTACTTTAACACATAAATCACAAAAAAACATAAAACACTAAGGCCATGTTGTTTCAACTTACAGTTACGTATCTGTAACCGTCAAATATGGCGGCTTGTACGACAATTTCATACTGACTTAACGATTACGTACTGACTTACGAATACAGATGGTTTGAAGCAACCCGCCCTAAGACCTAAAAAGGAGTGACAGACAGGGGAGCCAACATCATCGAAGAGACTTCTTACTTCCTACTTCCTACTAATATTATAAACGTGAAAGTTTGTGAGGATGTAAAGATGTATGGATGTTTGTTACTCTTTCACGCAAAAACTACTAAACGGATTTTGATGAAACTTTACAGTAATATAGCTTATACATCAGAATAACACATAGGCTACTTTTTATCCCAAAAACGCGGGCGAAGCCGCGGGCGGAAGCTAATCACACTAATATTATAAATGCGAAAGTTTGTGCGTGTGTGTGTGTGTGTGTGGGTGTGTGTGTATGTTTGTTACTTCTTCAAGCTGAAACGGCGGGACGGATTTGGCTCCGCCCGCGTTTTTGGGATAAAAAGTAGCCTATGTGTTATTCCAGACTATAATCTATCTGTGTACCAAATTTCATCCAAATCCGTCCAGCCGTTTCAGCTTGAAGAAGTAACAAACATACACACACACACACACCCACACACGCACAAACTTTCGCATTTATAATATTAGTGGGACTAACAAGACCATAACAAGAGTGATAGACAGAGAGGCCAACATAGCGTCGAAGGGTGTAATGCTCTATAGACACAAAGACAGAACTCACACATATATTGTATATAAACACAGCTAGGATATTATTTATCTATAAACCAAGTTTATGAATAACGTCATTGAATTTTCGCGAGTCATCATGATTATGATTTCTATTAATAAGTTTATTTATAGTATGTAGACAGAAGTAGGTACGTTTTAGGTCTCAACAAAAACGTTATTTTTAATGAATTTAGTATTTTAAATTATTTTTGCTATTTTACACTTACATTTTACACTGTGTCTACGTTTCTCATTCAATTATCTTCTTTTTTAGGGTTCCGTACCAAAATAGTAAAAAAGGAACCCTTATGGTGCGACTTCGTCTGTCTGTCTGTCTGTCTGTCTGTAACACCTGCTTATTTCAGCAACTACTAATGCTATCGACTTGAAATTTGGAACAGTTATAAAAAATGCTTGCCCAATTTTATTGCAAATGAAAAAAGTCAAAAAATATTTTTATTTTCATTGCAAAAGGGGCCGGAGTGGGGGTCCGAAATTTTAAAGTGGGGTTACTAGGTCAAGTGGCATATCATATGAAAGGGCTTGATCTGCACATTCCAAAATATATTTTCATTTTATTTTATGTTTCACAGTTTTCGACATATGATGAAAAATGTCTGAAAAAATACCATTCCCCCCCCTTATCTCCGAAGTTTGTGGAGCGAAAAATCTGAAATAATTAGAGTTGATAGGAATTGACCCAAATATTGCACCAAAAATAAAACGATGTTCCTAACTAGTACAGTTTTTTCAAAATCATCAAAATTCCTTCCCAAACAAACATAGTTATGCGGTCCGGTTTTTTTCATTTAAATACGTCCAAAAATGATACGGAACCCTCGGTGCGTGAGTACGACTCGCACTTGGCCGGTTTTATATTTTATGATAGGCTTGCGCTTGACCGCCATCTCGCCTGATGTTAAGCGATGATGCGGTCTACGATGGAGCACGCTTGCCTAAAAGAAACCGATTCACTCGTGACTTGAAGATACCCAGATTGTAACTGTTGGGAAACACCCACTCGGGCAGCGCATTCCACTGCTTGGCGGTTTTCACAATGAAAGTGGAATCAAAGAGCTTTGTTCGGGTTCTTGGTATATCTACCATGAACCGATGGCGTTTTGTTGTGCTTCTGGCCGTCCGATAGAAGAAGGTATGCTAGAAGAAATTTCATATGAGATAGACAGTAGGTATAGGTACCTTTGCGCTCAATTATTAACTGTCAACATTTTTAACTTACTACTTTTTATCTCAAAAACGCGGGCAAAGCCGCGGGTGGAAGTTTGTAAATAAATAAATAAACAATCATAACTAAAAGCGCCTCACTTTTAATTGAACGCAATTATTTTCCAGCAGACGTTTTGATAGGTACTATCGTAATAATAATATTGGGATCATGAATTTTAATTATTATTCATAGGTTTACATTGGAATCCCGTCTAGACAGATTTACATGAAAATTAACAATTAACGAATATTGTTAAATAATAATATTTTGGCCTGGCGTAATAACTGGAGGCATTCTAAATTTGTGATCTCAAAAGTGTTTTCTTTTAGGGATCCGTACCCAAAGGGTAAAACGGGACCCTATTACTAAGGCTCCGCTGTCCATTTGTCTGTCACCAGGCCGTATCTCGTGAACCGTCATAGCTAGACTGTTGAAATTTTCACAGATTATGTATTTCTGTTGCCGTTATTATAAGAAATACTAAAAACAGAATAAAATAAATATTTAAGGGGGGCTCTCATACAAAAAGCGTGATTTTTTAGCTGTTTTTTTTCAGGTTATAATATTATAGTGTCTAATTTTGTATAGATAATGGTACGGAACCCTTCGTGCGCGGGTCCGACTCGCACTTGGCCGGTTTGATATAACTCGACTCGGCGAAAGAAAATAATAACATTGTGAGGAAACCTATTCTGAATCACCAACTCGCAGTACCTAAGCAAGCGTGGTGGTAAATGAAAGACTGTCTTAAAAAAGAGCAGAAAATAATATTCAAAGCATTACCATTTCTCAAGTATTCTTTTTATATTAAATGTACCTATTGTTTGCATGTCAAATGTATGGCTATGTATTAGGAACTTTAATTATTATTATAGAAAGATCTACATTTCACCAATACTTATTGCAAATAAATGATTATGATGATAGTAGAATAGTCGTACAGTCGATAAACATCAGTCTCAAGTTTAAGAAAATTTTATGAATGAAAACCCACCAATTTTATTACTTGTTTGTAATAAATTATTGAAGAGCAGGCAATACTTTGAAAACTAGTACTATAATATATTAAAAACAATAATTAGGTTCTACGATATTATATTATTTAAATTCCGAAATGATCAGCCGCTTATGATGCTGACCGTACAGGTTGATCTCATATTAATTTAATAATTATAATAGTATCATATCAACCTAAACCACAGATAATATAACGTGACTGCCGTAACGCGGGCTATCTTCGGGCTATTGTACATTTTTTCGTGCTTCAAGGATTTTTTTAAATTTTAACAAATATTTTTCACGTTCTGAATTTGACACAAACCAATGACAAATCGATACATATAACACCATCTAATAAGAGTTATTAGAACAAATGTTCCTTTGTTCCTGATGAGACCCCGTGCTTAAACTATCTTTAGTAGGTATATAATTTCTAATAGAAGCTTGCCTACTACTATTCCAAATCAAAAAGTATGTAAAACAAAATCCACATTCCTAAACCAACTACGAGTATTTTATAAGAAAAAACCCAAGTATAAGGTACAGTTTTTTACCAAAGATCCATCTCAAAATAAACAAACTTTTAGATAAACTGATACCTCTAGGCGTAAGCCGACCGGCCTCATTACGCAGTCGACTTTACGCGGCGTTCATTACGCGCGACGCGTCATCCATTGCGCGATCGGCTCAGGATTAAAAGATAGAAGAAAGGTGAAAAATTACGGGACGCACCGGCGGAGATTACTAGCTGGATTACCTTCGTGTCATTTATCAACTTCATCTCGGGGCTGTTGGAGTTAGAATTGACTGTGGCGCAAAAATATTACAAAAGCGATTATGGCAAAAAGAAACTTAGTTTTTCTAGCAAAAGTTTGTAGAAGGTTAAAATAGAATAAACTTTTTTCTTAGAATAAACTTGATTGAATTGTAGCTGTTCAAAACCAAGTGAGACTCGGGCACTAAGGTTTCCGTTTCAATTGTACAGATACTCCTTGGGTTTTGACTTTTATTATTATTTGCCATTATAGCAGCTATACTTACACGTATTCTGTGAAAATTTCAATTGGCTAGCTATTACGGTTCATAAGATACAGCCCTGTGACAGACGGACAGATTGCGTAGATAACAAGGTCCCATTGTCACCCTTTGGATACGAAAACCTAAAAAAATGCCCGCTTAGTAAAAATTTTCGCTTGTAAATTGTACCACACCCCAAGGTCGCCTACGACAGTGACGGTAGGGCGCGCAAACATCCCGATAACTAATTCTTAGCCAGAAATATTTGACACCAAGAAAAACTATCTACAATTTCTTTCTCATTTAATTTGTACGTTTCGTGCCTATTATTTACAAGTTATGTAAAACAAGAAATATGGAAAAAAAAATACTTTGCTAAGAAAATAAGACCGGATTTCTAATCTCCTGAAACCTGTTTTTGTAATCTCCTGAATAAAGATTATGCTTTGAAAGTTTTTGAGAGTCCATAAATAAAATATTGTATCGAAATTGGAGTGATTATTTTCTTTGAAAATGCTATTTTTAATGATTATAAGAGTATCTATTTTAAAAGAGGTAGGGCACAGCGGGATATCTCGCTCAAATCTGGAGCGGCCCGACTGGGGAAGTACCTCCACCTTACAGCATACCACAGCCAAATAACGCTACTATTCGGTAGTGTTGTGTTCCTGTGGTGAGTAAGGTCGCCAGAGCTCCTGAGGATGCGCTGTGTTGATAGCGGGGGACCTGCTTGTCCTCTAAGCTCGGTCGGCAACGCGCATATGATACCTACTCGGTATTGCAAGCGTTTTATAGGCTATGGTAACCGTTAACCATCAGGCGGACTGTATACCTATAATAATAATATCAGCCCCATTATGAACTGTCCTGTCACTGTTGAGCACATGCCACCTCTCATAATGAGAGGCCATAGTCCACCACGCTGGTCAAGTACCGGTCTGCAGACTTCACATACCTTCAAGAACTTGATGGAAAACTCTCAGGCATGCAAGTTTCCTCACAATGTTTCCTTCGTCGATAAAACAGGTGATAATTAAATTCTAATACACACATGACTTCGAAAAGTCGGCAGTGCGTGAATCGGGATCGAACTCAAACCTTTCGCCGTGGGATTGGTGGCTGTATGTCTGTTTGCCATCATGTCGTATAAAAAATACTACAAAATATAGCATACCTACAGTGTATTTCACCAAAACGTAGGTAGTCCGACTCAAAACCTTCTATACAGGGTGGCAGGTTAGACAGTGGAAATATTTTAAGGGGTCATTGTACTCATCATTATGAACAACTTTTACTATGGGACCAACGCTGAAATCGCGAAAAAAAAGTCAGCTGTTCCATACATTTAAGTTCACATAACTCAACAAAATGTCATTTTTTTTTCGCGATTTCAGGGTTGGTCCCATAGTAAAAGCTGTTCATAATGATGAGTACAATGACCCCTTAAAATATTTCCACTGTCTAACCTGCCACCCTGTGTAAGCCAAATACATAATTTCTATACATCCTACAATCAAAACGAGGTACTTATACATTAATTCAAATTCAAATTCAAAAGTCATTTATTCAAACTGGGCTAAAGTCAATTAGCACTTTTTGAACGTCAAAATATACATAAGACAGCCCCCAAAAACGCCCGCCCTTCACCGCTTCCTAGTGTTTTAGCTGCGAAGAAGAAACGGCGCAACAAACTCCGCAGCAACACAATGTGCACACAACACAATATTATGTATTGTTTACCATGTTATTAAACGAAAAATGTAAACATATAAATTGCTTAGACTTAATTAGATTACCTTAATTAAGTCGTGTTGTACTCACTCTATCTTTACTAGGTACTTGTTTACTTCGTTATTGAGGTAAAAATGTATAGGTACATATTTCTGAGACATACTTAATTAGATTACCTTGTTTTGGGTATATGATGTATATGTTCCTGTAAAAGCCCCAGCTTAGGTAAACCCTAACATTTACCAACCCTTAATGGTAAAAGTCCGAACTGTTCTGTGATCATCGTTCATTTCGGACATTTACCGCCATACACTCGGTAAATCTTAGGTTTTACCCACAGATCATAAAAACAAGGAGGGTCACTCAACACTAGCATTAAACTAAAACACTGTATTTATACCATCGATCGTGTTCGGTTCGTCGCCAGCTCGTACGTTTTTAATATGAGCAATTTGCTCAAGTTCAGGCATCAAGCTCGATAGCGCCTTGGCACATCTCCCTTGTTTCTATGATCTGAAGTTTTATCTCAGAGACACGGTAAATGTTAAAAAGAGTGAATAAGTTGTGACAGAACCTACCCCTATAGTGTTTTTATAAACCCGGGAGCGCAGAGGGAGAGCACCCCTGCCCGCTGGGACGAAGCGTAGGCACCCGTGCAAGCTGGAGCAGCTGAGGCTGGTCGCCGAAGTTGCGAAGGCGAGCCTGCTTGTTACTGTGATCTGAGGCTGAGTAAACCTTATTTTTTTCGAATAATTGTGATGTTGATTTTAACTGCGACACGATCCGATGTATATCGTTGTGAAGAGGTTTTCGAGATGTTCGTTAGTTTTAGCTTTTTTAGTAACGTTCGTGTAGAGTCAGCAACAATATTTTTATAAAGTAAATATTTAAATTTAAATTAAATTATCTTAAAATTAAATTTAAAAAATACAAAAAAAAATGGGAGCTTCAGTTACATAGTAATTATGAACTGTTTTTTCTACAATCTAAATCGTTAAAAAAAATTACGCGATTATCGTTTTCAAAAGGTCCATTGATGTTATCTTTATTTAAGTAAAGTTTTATCTTTTATCGTTTTATATATATTTTTTAAGTTTTATCTTTATTTTTATTAAGTAAAGTTTTACGAAAACGGTAGTACGCGAAATTCTTTGATACTTTAATTATTTTAACGCTTTTTACATTTGATATTTTCTACATTTTCTTAACAACACGTAAATTATTGTATATTTAAATTTGTCGCATCTATTCAATTTCACCCTGTGTAGTATATGCTAAATTAGTCAGACATGGTTTTCTGTATTTGCTAATAAAATATTCTTGCTATCAATGCAATATAAATCAAACTTAATTCCGTTCATATACGTCACATTTTTAAACGCGCGCTCTCGATGTTTTGGTGTCATGTAAGTACAAAATTTGCTAAAAATTGGCGACAAACTTTTCATTTCTTATTTACACTTGTTGGCTTATTATTAAGATTTCTGGGGTGTGATAAAAGGGTAATTAACATTTACAAGTAATATTATAATGAATTCTTTCCGATAATAAATTACTCATAACATGTAAGCTAAACGAAACACTATTAGCACTAAATTGAACTTGTTTTACTGCTTCCTCCAACAAATTGATCATTAATCAATGTGCTGATCATATATATTATATTAGTTTCTTTCCTTTTATAAATGGTTGTGAGTTGAAAATCTAACAGTGTAGGTACCTATACTTTCTAAGGGCTGATTTCCATCTTCAAAATTGAAATTTGGCAGATTTTGTTTAGAAATAGCGTCAAACATTTTAAACTAGGTACTCTATTGGTAAAGTTATCAGCTGACGATTTAAAAATTGAAAACGGCCGTTCAACATGAATTTTTATACATGAAAAATCATGTTATAGGGCCGCTTTCAATATAACGGACTGTTATCTTGTCGGTGAAATTGGCTCTTAATGGTTGGAAATCACCAATACAAAGTTCTTTTACCAAACTAGGAAAAAACAAAATAAAGTTAATCAGTTTTTCTTTGCGGACAGTACGTCAGCTGGTGACATCTATCCGTAGGCGTAGCAATTAAAAGTGACAGTAACGAGTGTGTAGTCGTCATAATCTGAACACCTTGTTATTTTTACACTTTTCAGCGTATTCCTTGAGAATTATCGAACTTGTTATAAAACAAATTACAGGTACCTATATCTACCTAATAGGCTTTTATGACTACAATTACATTACATTTGAGCGTGAAAGTAGTAGAGTTATGCGAACAGTGTAACATATAACATCAAGTTTATTTTCATTCCTCCAAGGTCAACACACCTCACCCAGCCTCTTGACGTTGCATATATTATTTATCGCCGTTGAAAAAAGCTTGGCTACAAATCTTGTACCAGTACAAACTAAAAAATCCAAACCAGACCACCGTGAACAAAAAACATTACCCCAAACTGCTCGTTGAATAACGGAAGCTATTAGGTTGAATGAGAATAAAAATAATAAGAGTGATTTTAGAGCAACGGGAATATTTCCACTGAATCCACGAGAAGTGCTAAAAAAGATCCCAGAAATGCATTAGGGAATACCGTCGTAGGGACTTGATCAGGCACTGATAGATTATTTAAAAGAAACAAGAGCACCAAAGCCGATATAAGTCAAGAAAGAAAGAAAGAAGAGAAGAAAGAGAAGAAAGTCCAATGTGATTATGGGAGCCAGGAAAATCGGTGACAGTTACTGATTTGAATATTACTTGTTGCAAGAAAGATACATTGAAGGATAAGTCGAAAAATAAAATAAACAATGATAATTTAACTGAACGTGTTTTATATTTAGATGATCAGACTGGTCTATATACTTTTGTACAAATAATGATACAAAAGGGGATCAAGATTTTGAAATTCAGACTCCAGACGACAACAAATATTTTTGTTTTATGAAAACAATTAGGAAACTCTAAAAGATCAGCCAACCTTAATCTTGAAAACTCCTGTGATCCTTAGCAAGTATTGTGTCGCTACTATTAACTCTTTCTTGTACTAAACTTGTAAAATGTTTTGACGTGTAAAAGTGTTATTTTTAATCTATTTACAAAATAAATATCATTTATCATTACCAATCTGTGGATAAAGAGACGTAAGCGAATGGTTTTAAGATTTGGGAAATTGCCACCAATTGCAGTACAGATCCGTTAATGTCTAAAAATAATGATAACTTACCCCACGAAACTTACACACGAAAACATTAAGAACCATTTGGTGGAACAAGTGGAATTTCTGGAAAAAAAAACTGCACCCAAAATAATTACACTCTCCGATGAGATAATTAAGGTTGCAATGCAAACATCAGATGTTTTTTTTTGGGTGAGGTTTCTAAAACTGAAAATACGCCATTTATAGGTAAGTGTAATCAAAATTTGTCAAAATCTCTGTCAGGAAAAGCAACCAAGATTGTAAAAAAAATTAAGGAGGAAAACATTAATAGAAAAGAATGAAAAGAAAGAACAAACAGCTAAAAAAATCTAAAGGTGAAAAGAGAGCACAGAAGCATGTTTCTGTGAAACGTAAAAAGAATCATATACCTATTTGTGATTCGAGTTCAAATTCTGCGAACTCTGAATTAGATGACATAGAGATTCAGACTACAAAACATTGCATAGCTATTACATATCTGAATGTCTAAAAGATCAAGAAGAAAAATAAAATTTGGGACGAATAGAATCTCTATTCTTGACTTTGTTAAGGACCAAGGCGAATTAAAAGCAGATGATTGGGTTATAGCTCGATTTGCTACTAAAAACATTTTATTGGCAGTTTTATCAATTACGGATAAAAAACCTACTATACAATTTGTACGTGAACAAGCGGAAAAAGCGCTGCGGAATCAGCGCCATGTCGCACACCTACCCATATACTGCAGCGTTTACGTATTTGTATTGTCATACCCCTCGTCTACTGACGTGGCGAATAAGCGAAAAGGCAGTAAGTGAAGCGATATTTGGGCTTAATCAACGATTACATTTTTTCCTTATGTATAAAGTAACAAAATTACTCCCTCGTATGGGTTTAGTTAATGTAGGTACACTAATTAATAAAGCTGAAGCGTTTTTTTTACGCCCTTATCTCTGAAACTACCAGTCATATCAGATCTATTTGTTTTTGCAAATGATAGCCCAATTCTTGAGGAAAATCATAAGTCTTACTTTTCAAGTGATAGTTGGCAGGTCGAGGTCGACGTTCCTATTATTAATTAGATCGCATTTTACCTATTTGATTTCTAATAAACACTGAGCTCAGAAAAATATCCCTTACCAAGACCTAACGACGCAAGTACACTCATATGAGCCTATCAATATACATCTTTTGTACTCTCCCTCACGTCTATAAACGCAAGTGTACTCATATGAGCCTATCAATAGGTACACATCTTTTGTACTCTCTAGGCGGCTTTAGGCTTGACGTCTGACGACGTTGTAAGCGGTTTACATGTAAATTAGTTCGCATGCCCTGGGAGCTTGTTAACTATAACAAGATGGATACTTTGTAAGTAATTGTATTCTTCTTATGTTAATATTTGGCGTATGTAGCATGTGAGGTACTTATATGGAATAAGGTGGAGGTTTAAACTGTTTGCAGCCGTATTACTAACTGTCACTTTAGTTTACTTAGGGTCCTATCATAGATTGTCACTAAAAGGTAATATAATTTAAAAGAGCTACTTTAGTAATTTAATTTTTTATGTATGGTTTCCTACGTACTACGTAGGGAATCATACATATAAAAATTCCGAATCCAAATGACTGAAAAAATAGAAAATAGTGGTACGGTCGAATACTCGCTGTATCGAACCGCAGCGGATTAAAATGAAAAGCAAACGTAGATACGTTAGATTGAAAAAAAATGTAAAACACACAAAACATTATTGTGGTCTGTTTGTTGGCGGTTTTTAGGGTTCTGTACCAAAATGGTAAAAAAGGAACCCTTATGGTGCGACTTCGTCCGTCTGTCTGTCACAGCTGGTTATTTCAGAAACTACTAATGCTATCGACTTCAAATTTGGAACAATTATAAAGAATGCTTGCCCAGGTTTATTGCAAGTGAATGAAGTTAAAAAATATTTTTAGTTTAATTGAAAATAGGGGCTGAAGTGGGGGTTCGAAATTTAAAAGTGGGGTCATTAGGTCAAGTGGCATATCATATGAAAGGGCTTGATCTGCACATTTCAAAATATATTTTCATTTTCTTTTATGTCTTAAAGTTTTCGACATATGATGAAAAATGTCTGAAAAAATACCATTCCCCCTTATCTCCGAAGTCTGCAAAGCGAAAAATCTGAAATAATTAGATGTGATAGTAATTGACCCAAATATTGCACCAAAAATTAAACGGTGTTCCTAACTAATACAGTTTTTTCAAAATCATCAAAATTCCTTCACAAACAAACTTGTTATGCGGTTCGGTTTTTTTTTCACTTTATACGTCCAAAAATGATACGGAATCCTTGGTGCGCGAGTAAGACTCGCACTTGGCCAGTTTTTTTCTATTTTGAGTGACATACGCACACGCGATTACAGCAGTAGTGTAAATTCATTACTACTAACCAAACCTACACACTTTTTACTGTGTGAATTAACATCGTCAACATAGGCGAAGTAAATCAAATACCATTTTGATGCTGACTGTACAACTTCATCACATTTTCTTTGCCTAATGTCACGATGAACATAAGTACATTGCAAATCTTGTCATAGAACACGCTTACTATAAGCACGGGGTCTCATCAGGAACAAAGTAACATTTATTGAAATAACTCATAATAGATGGCGTTATACAGGGTGTCACGATAAGGGTATATCAATACAAACGGGGTGAAGAGTGTATCTGGTTAACAATCTCTACAGCTCAAAATAAATTACTTTGGAAATGTACAATTTTTTTTGTATTTCTACAGTTTATTAAATTTAAATCATAACAAACGTGTTACCGCACTACGAGGGTCATTATCCTGTCCTGTTTACTCTGTTTGATACGTAATAACTAGTAATAAGAGATACTCTGTGCGCCTGGTACCAACGCGCGTGCCGCATCACATGCCCTTCGGACAGGAATAAACAAACCGACAATCATACCTATCAACCTATGTTTTCCGATTTCTGCGCGCCTAGTACACGCGGAGCCGCGCTCTGCCCAGCCGCAGCCGACGGACCGTGCGGCGGGCGGTGGGCGGCGGGATCAAATGAACTGACTAATGTTTATTCCGTCCCGTGAAACTTGCTTCATCAGTCCAAAGCACTTTAATACCTAATTCTGCCGAAGCTTCTGTCTAACTAAGGTACCACTCACAAAAGCCACGCGTTCCAAAATATCTGCCGGCGTAAGCTCCTGAGTGGGGCAGAAGTGGTATGGACGTTGGTGGTCTTAGCGCAGCACTTGCCATACCTCCATGGTTCGCAGCACCCATCACTAATGCAGCTCGACGTGTGCTACTGCGTGGATTACGTGTAAAATGATCTGGTACAGCGTCTTCAAATCCAGGATCCCTCCTGCTTGGCCGACCTTCCGATACATTCATGGAAAGAACAGGTCGCGTACAGACCTTGTACCATCAGGTTGAAACATGCTCTCGATGGTAGCTGCTGAAGTGCCGACGCTCAGCAACTGGTCTTCCGTCGATGAATCGCTGACGATACAGCTCTCGGGCAGCTTGCAGATTACCATCCGTTGCTCCAATACACACCAGCATTTCGTAATTTCGCTATTAGTTAAACTTGTCGTAATTTTTACGACAATTTTATTGACAACGATCACAATCACAATCACAACTTCGCACAGAAACGGATAGAGAGCGACTGAAGCACAAGTACGTCAACACGAAGTCTAACAGTCTGATATCCTAGTAATAAGGTAACTGTCCCAGTTGGTTTCGTAACAGGTAATTAAAAACTAACACCAAACACGTCATATGTAGTAGGTACTCCAAGTCTCCGAGATACTAGCTGTGAACCACGACTGTCGACTCAGTTAAAATACTCCTCTCTTCCCTAGCTCATTTTTAAGAGCTGCCGCGTTGATAAACAAAACCGATAGGTGTCCACTTGTAAGTTGTAATTGTTTATTTAAGATTTATTATGTGATACACAAGTATCTACGTCAGTTGGGTATTGTATTGGAGGCGGAAATAAAAAAAGGCTTTGAGCATAAAACATCCCGCGTTTTGCTTAGGTCGGATATCGAACTCAAAAATAACGTCACAATAATCAGAAAAAAATACGACGTGCTTGCAACTAGCTGATTGACCCTAAATACCATTGTGTGTTTATTTACCTTTGATATCTGATCCATGTCTGCTATGTTTATGTAACATTATCCAAATTAGGGTTTCGTAAAGTTATTATTGTGCACCAACGCTCGCTGTCAGGACAACTTCCGTCACTCATGAAGTCCTAGTAGATACTTTTAACAACTTCTTTTGAATAAGTAGTTGGATACATTCGCGGCCTATTAAAATGCACGGATAATTAATTATTTTTAGTACCTGCCTACGATTGTGTTGTTTAAACAAATAATTACTACAGACGCGACACGTATTGTAAAACTGTGCTTCAGACTCTGGCCTACGAACAAAAGTAAACAAAGTGTGTTTAACTTCATACTTTATTTGTTTTTTTAACGTTACAGCGGCGACATTATGGCAAAACTACAAATACTACAATCAATGTAATCTTAATAATAAAATAAAATTACGTGCAGAACCCTTTGCCATTGTTTGTACTAAGAGACGTAGTTATGAAAGATTTAAAGTAAACAGTACCAGGAGTAAATTGAAGAAATAGGATATGTTTCATTGAAGAATAGTTTATTGACCCTGATCAGCTGACTTGGTGCTAGTGATGTGTAGAATTCAATTAGAAAAAAATATTTTTAAGTTCAATGTATCATAACTTCATAATTTTGTAGGAAATGGTATTAAAAAAATGTTGCCATGTAGTTTGTTATCACCTAGAGAGTCCGTGAATTTGATATTGTTATACCCTTTCGGTTACATCCTGTATGTATCGATTTGTTATTGAAGTTTGTGTAAAATTGAGAACATGAAAAAATACATCATGAAAAATATTTTTTCAAATTTTGAAAAATGCTTTAAGCACGGAAAAATGTATAGCCCGAAGATAGCCCGCGCTAAATCGGTCACATTTCTTTGTATGAGATGAGGCATCTGTACGTATAGTATTATATTATCTGTGTTATAAGCCATTAAAGAGTTCCACTGCTCACCAGCAAGTTCTACAACCATGTTTACTTCACCTTAACGACATCACGGTAACTCAAATATCCCAGTACCTTAAGAGATTTGCTCAAGTATCGTTTACGTGCTCATGAGAATTGTAGGTTTTAGTCACTTTGTCATGGATCCCATCATCAGATCTTGATAAAATTTAAGTGAAACTATCCCTGAAGTACCCTCTTCCCATTAAAAAAACCGGACAAGTGCGAGTATGCCTCGCGCCCTAAGGGTTCCGCTAAATGATCATAGATGGCGCTACTGCATACTTCTAGTGGCGTCATCTATGAGCACATGGCATCACTTATGGTCCGGTGACTGACGGCGGACAACAAAGTGATCCTATAAGGGTTCCGTTTTTTCTTTTGAGGTAAGGAACCCTAAAAAACACTGTACATGGCTATAAAATAAGATTTCCCTCGACTCCCATGGGATCTTCGATTTTCTCATCAGATTCTGACTTGGTGACAATGAAACCACCTCGAAAGCATAATATCCTTTCAAATAAAGATTTTTTTTTTCAAAATCGGTCTACAATTGACGGATAAATTGGTAAAGATACATAAAAAATATACCCTTCCTTTTCCCAAGTCGGTTAAAAACACCTTTACAAACAGCTACTTCACCTACAGTACTACTAAAACCAACTTCAAAATGTTGTCATCAATCTTGGATCAAAGAGACAGATAGACCATACTTTTCCTATTAGCACTATCTACTAAGCTAGCTTTCGATCGAACATTAAAAGCAATTTGTTAACTTAGTCAATTATAGACACAATGGATCTACATAGCTTAACCTTGTTCTAGTATCCCAATTTGAACCGACTTTCTATAAATCAATTACATTTTTTTGTGCCAAAGTTTCTAATGACAAAATAAAAAAACTTTTTTAACAAAAAATAACCGACTTCAAAAATCCACTACAAAGAAAATAATAATTTTGGTTTCTGAAGTCGGTGGCTTTGGTTTTTGTTTGCTTTTTTTTGCCACCGACTTCCGAAACCAAAATTATTATTTTCTTTGTAGTGGATTTTTGAAGTCGGTTTTTTTTTGTTAAAAAAGTTTTTTATTTTTCCCTTTTTAGTTCTTTATCCCGTGTTAGATTACTTTCACGAATTCGTTCAACAGTAAATCTTCTACGGAGTGTGTACATTTATGCCTATAACTTTGTACATAGGAATGATTACATAACGGAAAAGGATTTATCAAAAATAGTGTAACTTATTCTTATTTGTATCAGGAAATTCAACTTTTAATATCATATAAGATTTGCTTATTTTTTGTACATTTACAACAGTTTGGGAACCGCATCTTACAGCGTGCTAGTCGTGTTTTCCCAATGTTACTGTGTAGTATCACGGTGCACCTGTACGATAATAATTCTAAGTGTGACTTTTTTGCTGCCTGCTTATTGCATCTTATTAGCGACCTTGTATTGCATTCATTAATGCCCACTTTTCAATGTTATCTACTTACGCATAGGACTAATTGTTACTTGGTGCCGTCAACTCCTTATCTATTTTTGCCTTTTGTTTCAATTCACAAGCGCAATTCAAAGTTAGCATTTCTTGATCACTGTGCTTTGCTGTGCTTACCACCTTATTCTACTAATTTATGTGTTTCTACCTGCTTTATGATTTTTTATTTTGTAATAAAAGTAAATATCTTAATGTCGCTGTTCTTGTTAAAATGCAATGTAATTGTGTTCTTAAATTATATACGGTTATCTAATATTGCTATAGCTCATCCCCACTGTGCTTAATATTTACTTTCAAAATGTACGTGGGCTGCGTACGAAGACAATTGATTTGTTCCGTAGTGTCTGTGCTAAATCATATGATGTTGTAGTGTTAATAGAAACATGGCTAGATGAAAGTATCTATAGTAATGAGTTATTTGATAGTCGATATCTTGTTTGGAGGCGCGATCGCGATTACTCTCGTACCGCACAAAAAAGAGGAGGTGGTGTTTTGATAGCAGTAATGAGTAAATTCACGGTGATTGAAAGAAACTGTTGGCGTAGCTCCGCTGAGGACATCTGGGTGACACTTAGCCTGAAGAGTTCGAGACCCCAAGTAACGTATAACTTCCATATCTGTGGGTTATATCTGTGCAAGGAAAATACAGGTAACTCTTACAGTACTCAATTAAGTAATTACACACATAAATTAAATAACTTATTGCTGAGTCATCCACTAGATAAATTTTTAATTCTTGGAGATTTTAATTTCGGAAATAATGTAATTTGGTCGAATAGCATTAACGATACATCAGAATTAATTCCGTCGGGTTATTTAGGTGATCACTTGGTGGAGTTCTTTGATGTTATTCAGACTTTTAATTTATCCCAGTATAACGGGGAACGAAATAGTAACGATAGACTGTTGGACCTGGTATTCTCCAACGATAATGTGTCTGTTGCTGAAAATGTCGACCCCTTTGATATACCCATTGATTTGCATCACAAGCCGTTGCTTATTTGCGCTGATTTTGTAGAAATTCACAAATTAAGCTATAATACTACTAAGCGGTATAATTACGCGAAAGGTGACATAGCGGCAATTAGATCCGAACTTGAAGGTGTGAATTGGGTCCATCTCTTTAGCGGTAAGTCATTAGAGGACGCCGTGTCTTGTTTTTACAATATGTTATATGAGCTTCGCGACAAACACATACCCGTTAAACCTGTTAAACATTCTACTCACCCGCCTTGGTATAACTCAGCCTTAGTTAAAATACTTAGAGAAAAATATAAATATCACCATAAATACAAAACTTATGGTAACCTGTCTGACTATCACTCCTTTTCTATGTTGCGTAACAGAGCTAGGGACTTGGAAAAGAAATGTTTTAACGAGTATATGGAAAAAATTGAATCGTCAATAATTAAAAACCCAAAATCATTTTGGTCTTATGTCAAAAGTAGAAGGACGTCTGGAACATTTCCCAATGTGATGCATTACGGTGACGTCACAGCGAACACGGGTGAGGACATCTGCAACTTGTTTGCCACTTACTTCCATTCAACTTTCCAAGAACCGGACCCTAATTATAATTCTAATCATAATATATCTGGTGAGCCACCCCCAAGTGATGTAATATCCGGCATTAGTGATATAGAAGTAAATCAATCGGAAGTATTAAAATTACTCAAATCATTGGACCTTTCTAAATCAGGGGGGCCTGATCTGATACCTCCCATATTTATAGTTAGTTGTGCTGATAGTATTGTAGAACCTTTGTGTATGCTATTCAGGCGTTCTCTTTGCGAAGGTTATGTGCCCCGGATTTGGAAGTCTGCGTTTGTCACTCCTGTGTTCAAGAAGGGGAGTAAGTCTGATATCACAAACTATCGCCCTATTTCCAAGATATGTTTATTCTCTAAAATTCTAGAACGTCTCGTATATAATGATGTTTATGCAGTATTAAAATGTAGTTTTGGTATCGAACAACACGGTTTCCTTAAGAAGCGGTCTACGACATCCAATCTTATTTTATCACATGAATACATATCAACTGGCATGGAGGAGCGTGCACAGGTAGACGTGGTGTATACCGACTATAGTAAATGTTTTGATCGTATTGATCACCAAATACTGCTTATGAAGTTGCTATCAGTCGGTATACATGGCGACTTGTTTCGTTGGTTCTCCTCCTATATTGATAACCGGACACAGGCCGTAGTTCTTCAGGGTTACACGTCGGGGTGGTGCTCTATCCCCTCTGGAGTACCTCAGGGCTCGATACTGGGACCTCTTTTGTTCACTTTGTTCATCTCTGACATTAAACTCTGCTTCAGGAATTCCTACATCTTACTTTACGCCGATGATATGAAGGTTCATAAAATTGTTCATAGTGTGTCTGATACACATGAACTTCAGGGTGACCTGAATAGATTTCAGGAATACTGTGCCCGTAATAAACTCCAACTCAATATTTCCAAATGTTTTTATGTAACCTTCACACGTCGGCAGATCACCGTGGGATCAGGCTATACGCTCGATAACCAAAAGATTTGCAGAGTCGACACATTATGAGATCTCGGAATTATACAAGACAGTAAGCTGCTACTGGATCAGCATATTGACTGCATTGTGAAAAAGGCATCAAAAGCCCTGGGATTTATAATGAGAGCTACGACTTGTTTCCGATCATTAAAGCCAATAAAAATATTATATTGCTCTCTCGTACGCAGTCACTTGGAGTATGCGTCACAGGTCTGGAACCCTCAATACGAGATCTATAAGTCACGTATTGAGGGTGTCCAGAAAAAGTTTCTTAGGTACTTAGATTTTAAGGCACAGCAATGGTCAGATGGTTATACCCACCGTTGCATAAGATACCACTTTTTACCTCTGGTGAGTAGACGAAACATCAATGACATCTGTTTTCTAATAGACATTGCAAACGGTTCGGTCGACTGTCCGGAACTTGTTGCTAAACTAAAACTGCGAACCAATCACATTGGGTTTCGACAGCGACCGATACTACATGTACCGTTTGCAACAACTAAATATAGGCGTAATGCATTTTTCTCTCGTAGTGCACTTAGCTTTAACAATCTACCCAAAAATCTAGACATTGATCTCTTCTGCACTAAATCCAGTGTTGTAAGGCGGCTCTTGGCTAAATCTTTTTTCACTGAATATGAAACCTAAGGTAGGTATCTGATAGTCTGGAGTAGTGGCTTGGCAGCATTCTGTATCAGGTTTGGGAATGGTGTGCTTTGTACGCATTTCATAAAGCACACCATTTTCGTCCTTGGGTGTGGTGGGCTGTCGGTGCGCTCTTTGGACTGTTGGATGCCCGCTAGCAGGTAACGGAATGCACCCAAACTGTTGTAATTAATTATTTTTGTAACGAACTATTGTTTTTGTATTGAATTATTCTGTTGATTGTACGATAGATAGACATTATCTGTGGAGGCTTGTCATTGGCAACTTTGTTTTTCTATGTATGTTGTACATTTACTGTAATTAGTCCGTAAGCCTTCTGTAAAAGTAAATAAATAAAAATAAATAAATAATGTATTACATACTAAAACCTTCCTGAAAGTATGTAGATTACGTTAGTGAAAACCCCATCAAAATCGAATCAGTAGTTTTTGAGAAAATCGCGCACATACATACATACGGGACAAATACAGAACCTCCTTTTTTGAAGTCGGTTAATAAAAATAATTATGAAGTTATAAATAATCACATAAAATAATGTCTGGTGTTGTTTACATGAATCCATCATATTTGTTACTGCAAACATTAATCTTATTATAAGAACACAGCTAGCAGTTATATGACCCTGTTATCGCAAACTGTAAACTTGGAAATTATAGTAACAGACAATGGTACCGATTCTGTTGTTTACGAACTTAACTAATTTAGTCTCATTATGTCTCTTTCTTGTGCGTATTAGAAATTAATTATCACTTGCTTTAACGGTGAAGGAAAACATCGTGAGGAAACCGGCATGTCCTAGAACCAAAAATTCGAAGACATGTGACGTCCACCAACCCGCACTGGGCCCGCGTGGTGGACTACGGCCCACTCCCTCTCACAGAGGAGGCCAGTGTCCCAGCAGTGGGAATATTATAGGCCGATTATGCTATGCTTATGCTTATGCTATGTCTCTTTCTAATAAGAAACATGAGAAAGGGATAGATTAAATTTAATCCTGTCAAATTAGTCCACTTGAACAGTTTTGATGTCAATTTAGTCGTAATCGCAAAAGGTCACGACTATTTTCCCGTAAATGATAAGGGCGTAGACTAATATGACAGTTCTAAATATTTTCTGTCCTTTTTTAATGATATTTGTAAGAAAGGATATAGTGTGATTAAAATTAGTTTAGTGCGATATTTAACAGAATCAGCACCAATAAGGAACAAAAAATTTAGTTTTATTAACTCTAACGATAACTAATCTGAAGCCGAGATTAAAAATGTTAGTTAGGACATATTTTGGCTTAGATATTATATTCCTGTCTCTATCTTGCACTTGTAGTTACACAATTGTGCGACAGTGACAGGAATAATGCTAAGCCAAATCACGTGCTGGGTAACGTTTATTAATCTCGGCCTGAGTGTCACTGTTCAGTTGATCATTTGTATTCAAACTAAAATAATGAAAAGATCGCTCAAGAATAAAGTAGTTGTTGTAGCAGGAGGAGCTCAAGGCATTGGATCTGGAATAGCTGACCAATTCCTATTTCACGGAGCTAAAATTGTTATATTACTGGATATTGATAAAATCCAAGGAGCCAAAACAGTGAAAAACCTTACAAAACAACATGGAGACGGTAAAGTTAAGTTCATCAAATGTGATGTGACAACAGATTTGGAAGAAGTTTCTAAAATTATATTCGATAATTACAAGACTGTTGATGTATTAGTTCTGAGTGCTGGCATACCCAGCTCACAAGATCCTAAAATAATGATAGACATGTATGTAACAGCTGTTATAGAATGGTCTCTCAAGTTCTTTGATCACATGAGGAAGGATAACGGTGGGAATGGAGGAACCATCATACCAATATCTTCAATATTTGGATTTAGACCAGCACCGTATGCTCCTATCTACCAAGCGGCAAAATTTGGAGTGAATGGCTTCACAAAATCTTTGGGACAACTTGACAATTTTGAGAAAACTGAAGTCCGAGTTCTGGCTTTATGTCCAGGGTTTACGGAAACCGCAGGAACAGTGAATTTACGAGATCCAGAACTTCAAAAAACGCTACCGGAAGATATAGTAATATTCGCGAACTCATTACCATGGCAAAAGGTGGAAGACGTAGGTATTGCTGCAGTGGAACTGTATGAACGAGCTGTTAGTGGCACTGTGTGGCTGATCGAAGGTGGCAAGCCCATAGAGCAAGTTCCATAAATAAAATCTTCTTCATGTGACGAGCCTTAAGAACATTTGGTGCCCCATGGCAGTTAGCCCTGCTAATGCAGTTTAGTTTGGCTATTTTTTACACTATAGAATAACATAAATTCTTAATAATGTCTTAGGTTTTCGCGATTATTACCATTATAATAAAACAAGTTTAAACGGATTAAATCGCGTATATTACAGATTTTTACAGAGATTTCCTGACGTTTCGAATACTTTGCAGCGTTTGTGGTCGCAGGACGACTGAGGTGGTAGGCGTCATGACAGCTAATTTATAGAAAAAATATTCTCAATCTACCCGCACAAGAGGAAAACTCTGTAAAAATCTGTAATAATTATACGCGATTTAATCCGTTTAAACTTGTTTTATTATAACATAAATTCTTGTTTATCTTGAGCTGATATGGGAGAAATAAATTTTACTAAAAATGCCCTTGAAGTTTGTGAATCAAGTGTTCGTTTTAATTGTTTTTTTTTTCTCGATTCTTTGTTCTAAGCTATGTGCTATAAATTAAATTTATTAGATGCAATCCAGCATAATTATTATTTTCAAGATGGTTTTTTGGTGCTTAAAGTAAAAAATACAGCGGAGTTCAATTTCCGTCAGTATAGTAGAATAAACTATGTCGGGATTTACACCATGTACCTGTTTATTTTTGAGACTCCGATATTTCGGCGCAGTTGCATTCGCCATGATCACGGAAGAAACGTCGATTGTTACGTGCGGGTAGATGTTATTGGCAGACGAAGCGGTCTACCCTCCGTCTAGTTCGTTTATTACGCTCGATACTAGTACCACTGTCCCGACATATCCCCGACATAGTTTATTATATATATCCCGACATAGTTTATTCAACTAACGTCAATAACTTTAAAACAATACTTCCGTCAGTATATTTTATTTACGGATTTTTTTAAATTTAATGTTTTATTTTGAACTGCTTAGTGAGCTATGTGAGCGTAAATGATAAATATTTATGTTTTCGTTTTACAAGCTCAACCTTTGCCTCATTTATCATTTATCAATGCGTTATGTCATGTTTCTTATACCTATATACACCTAGGTACATCGTTAAAAAAGTCACCAGATAGGTATTTTGTTATTTGATAAAATTCTTTTTGAACTTATGTAATTATCTAGCCCTCGGACTCAGTCAAATCCTACGGAAACTACTTCACGTATCTGGATAAAAAATCACAAATTTCATCAACTTCGATTAAGCGGTTTAACCGCTAAAATATAGCAGACAGACAGCTACTTTCATATTTGTAATTACTAGCTGTTGCCTGTGACTTCGTCTGCGTGAAAATTTATAAAAAATAGCTTAAGTGCTTTTTCAGGTCCCAGGCTACCTTTTTATCAAATTTCACCCAAATCCGTCCAGCCATTTCAGCGTGAAGGAGTAACAAACACACTAAAAACTTTCGCACTTATTTAGCGTGAAGTGTGATTAATTTGGAATAGGACCTACTTATGCTAACAAGGTCTAATCCACAATAGGTCAGTTTTGAAAAATCGGCTTTGAAATTCAGATAATAGTCACTTTTGTCAATATTGTAGGTGTGGATTAGATTCTTTTTGCATGAGTAGGTCCGATTCCAAGAGATGAATAGCTCCAGTACCAAGCAATTAGTTAATTACTACCTAAGTTTTTCTAGTTTCTACTCGCAAAACATATTTGTAACTAAGCACTATGATTTTAGGGTTCCGTACCAAAATGGTAAAAAAGGAACCCGGGAAGGAATCTGTCTGTCTGTCACGGCTGGTTATTTCAGTAACTACTAATGCTACCGACTTGAAATTTGGAACATTTATAAAGAATGCTTGCCCAACTTTATTGCAAATGAGAGAAGTAAAAAAATACTTTTATTTTCATTGCAAAAGGGGCCGGAGGGGGGTTACAAGGTCAAGTGACGTATGGAATGTCATATGAAAGGGCTTGATCTGCACATTTCAAAATATATTTTCATTTTATTTTATGTCTCACAGTTTTCGAAATAATTATGATGAAAAATGTCTGAAAAAATACCGTTCCTTATCAATATCTTACTTATAAATTCCTTCCTTATAAATACCTTCTTTATCTCCGAAGTTTGCGGAGTGAAAAATCTGAAATAATTAGAGTTGATAGGATTACCCAAATAATGCACCAAAAATAAAAAGATGTTCCTAACTAGTACACTTTTTTCAAAATCATCAAAATTGCTGCACAAACAAACTTAGTTATGCGGTCCGGTTTTTTTCACTTTATACGTCCAAAAATGATACGGAACTCTTGGTATGCGAGTACAACTCGCACTTGACCGGATTTTAAAAGCATGCATGCTTTTAAAAAATACTTTGCACAGTCTAGACTCTAGTCAGTTGTAAAAATGTGGCTGTTTTTGCCTAAACGAAACATACTAACGCTTGCATGATTTCTGAACTAAATCATTTGTGAAGGTCAAAATCAAAAGACTACTAAATATTGTATTAGCATAATCGGCCTATAGTGCTCCCACTGCTGGACACAGGCCTCCTCTCTTGTGAGAGGGAGTGGGCCGTCGGTAGTCCACCACGCGGGCCCAGTGCGGGTTGGTGGACGTCACATATCTTCGAATTTTTGGTTCTAGGACATGCCGGTTTCCTCACGATGTTTTCCTTCACCGTTAAAGCAAGTGATAATTAATTTCTAATACGCACATGACTTCGAAAAGTCAGCGGTGCGTGCCTCGGGATCGAACTCGAACCATTCGCCGTGGGAGGCACATGGTTAAACCACTAGGCTATCACTGCGGTTTGCACTAGGCTATCACTGCCGTTTGTTGTATACTAGCTACTAAACTACATCTGCATGAAAATGGATTAAAAGAAGCCTATGTGCTTCTCCAGGTTTCAGGCTACCTTTGTATCAAAGGACCATGCAAAACATTAAATGGGCACTGTCCCCCACCCACCAACAGACGTGGCACTAATTTCAATATTATTGTGAAGTCCCATAAAAAGACCAATAACCATTTTCAATCCAAAAATCGACAGGTTTTTTTTAAAATACACTAGAATAGAACTATTTAGTAATCTGTTTAGTTTGATTTTTTTTCTAATAGAATTAACTATTTTGTTACTTCATTTACAAACAAAAGTACAAAGTACTTAGATCAGTTAGCCACATACTTATCAATATTTTATACACTCGCAAGCAACATTTCTAACACGTATGTCGTATATATTTTAAGTCCTTTATCATTAAAAAAATTGTAGTCCGTAGTTTAAATCGCTTTTTATTTATACATAGTTGGATGTGTTCCTGTATATTTTTTCTGTATCAAAAAATCACTGAAAAATATAATTATTAATTAAGTTCAAATCCGATTTGCATGAAAACCCTATACATATAGACGGCGGATGTCGTCATAGTAAAAAATCATCAGGCTGCCAAGATGTATAAGTTTGAAATCTGTTGGAGGGTGGGGACGGTTATTTGTGTGGTCCATTCATCTAAATCTCTGCAGCCCTTTCCGCGTGAAGGAATAGAAAACACACACACACACCCAAACTTTCGCATTTAGGTATAAAATTATTAGTTGATTTTCCAAATCGATACTTTATTTATTCTTGCAGGGGAATAACCATAAACTTTGTTGATAGTAGAATGAGATTTGCTTTATCACGAAGTTGTTACTAGAAAGGAGTAAACATACCGATAGCGATAATTACGACTAGATTATTAACATTACCTATCCTTAGGTCAGTTTAAATACTTCACTATCTCAGATCATAGAAACAAGGGAGTGTGCCACGGCGCTACGAGTAGATCTTGACGCTTGTCACATTGACCGTATGTAAAACATACACGCTGGCGACGAACCGAACACGATCGATGACATAAATACAGTGTTTTAGTTTAGTACTAGTGTTGAGTGACGATTAACAGTGTTAGATTGAGGGTGTGCGGAATTTTTAATGTATGAAACATCTTTTTATTCACAAGGGGCGCTTGTAATGTTCTAAAAGTGGCGACAGTTGTTCCCGCACTAATTTGCTATGATGACATATTTCCTTGTTTCTATGATCTGAGTTCACTCTCTATCAATAGTTTACACTTTATACCACACGATATTAAAAACAATGATCGAAATAACAAACTAATCACTTGTTTGTCATGATTTATAGCAAGTTGTTACTGTGAAAGCTCGAACTACAATAAATCCTAAGAATTTCCAGTAAAACCTGAGATTTACCAAGTATTATACTAGTAAAAGTCCAAAATGTCCCGTGGTAATCCTTAATTTCGGACTTTAACTAGTATTTACTTGGTAAATATTAGATTTTATCTCAGAGACACGGTAATTGTTGAACATTTGATATTTTGTTTATTTATTTTTATTAATTTATTTATTTGCAAAAAAGGTAATTTACATAGATGTGCTAACAGTGGTTTCATAATGGTGTCTCTTGACATAATTGATTAATTCAATAATACCTACGACAAATAATGAATGGTCAGCTTACCCAACGTAAGTATTGTTTGTGAGAAGAACATTTTATTTCAATTTATTTTACTGAAGTATTTTGATTGTTTTAAAACTAAGTATAAAGCTAACTTACCTACAGCTATTGACTTGTAATTGTAAGATTTTATGAATGATGCTTTAATTATATTAGATACAATGTTAACTATAAATTTTCACTGGTAAAACTTAGCATGTGCCAAATTTGAATGGTAAAAGCCCGAAAAATTGTTTTATTTTAGATCTAATCTTATATTTACCAACTCATGTTGGTAAATCCTAAGATATACCAGTATTCGGGCATTTACAGTTACATAGTGATTGGGTTATATATTACAAGACAAGTTACGAAACCTATTAGTTGTCAAAGTGCATCCGACAAACCAACAACATGGCTAAAGATTTGAAAAACAAAGTCGTCGTGATAACCGGCGGAGCTGACGGCATCGGCTACGAAATCGCTGACAAGTTTCTTGAAAAAGGAGCCCGAATTGCCATCCTTCTTGACATCAACGAAAGACTTGGAGCTCAAGCTGTAAAATCACTAACAGTCAAACATGGAAACAATAAGGCAGCATTCCTTAAATGTGACGTCACAACTGACCTTATACCGATTACGAAAGAGATATTCGGTATTTACAAAGTCGACGTGCTTGTCAACAACGCTGGGATTCTCAACGACCGCGCCCTTAAGAAGACCATCGACATCAACGTAACTGCAGTCGTTGAATGGGGATTAACTTTCTGGGACCACATGAGGAAAGACAGAGGCGGAAATGGAGGTACAATCATTAACCTTGCCTCTATTTACGGATACAGGGTTGACCAGTTTTTACCGATTTATCAAGCTTCAAAGTTCGCTGTTATGGGCTTCACAAAGTCGCTGGGACACGTCGCTAACTGTGAGAGGACTGGTGTAAAAGTAGTAGCAATATGTCCAGGATTTACCGAGACCAAACTGACGGAGCAGCCCGCTTCTTGGGACATGGGCCAAGATGCCGAGTTCGGCAAATTCCTTAAAGCTCAAGCATGGCAGAAAGTGGAAGCAGTAGGCAATGCTGCGGTCGAAATTTTCCAGAAGAACACTGGAACGGCTTGGCTCATTGAAGGCGGCAAGCCTATTGTAGAAGTTGCTAAATAACTCGATGTACATTGTTGTGACTTCATGCTAACTTGTTATCACTGATTTTATGGTATTAGTGATTAAATATTGATTTTTATTGAAATGTGTTTTTATATTTATTTAAATAAATATTCCTTTCTGTGTTAAATTGTGACTACTTGAACATAATTTTATAGACTATAGGTACAGTTAGTTATACCTAACATATGCACTGCACAAAAACTTAAAAGTCAGCTGTTTTTTGCGGTGTTTATTTCAAACTTGCTATACTAGGTACTAGGTACTACATGGACAATATTTTTAAATAGATATAGTTAGCGCACCGTAACAAACTAAGGACCTTGCGCCTGATGAGGCAATGAGGCAGACTATCAGAGCTAACTAGCTAAACCAAAGAGCCGTTTTTTCGAAAAAGTAATGTAGGTATTTACTGAATGTTAGGTGCAATGGGTTTAGGAAAAACAAATAAAGTCCAGTCTAGTATGGACGCGGGAACGCTTTAGGTACATGGATACCTACATCAAAAGCATTTGAACAGGTTAATCACAAAATTATTTTTGAAGCAGATATAATAGCAACATAATAGTTACACCGGGAGCCGGGTGTTCGGCACGAAATGTGTTAAACAAAGTATATGCATATGTTGTAAGAGGTAACGTATACAATCTAATTGAATCTCAGACAGAAAACAAATAAGAGAAATAAAAACAGTATCTTCAATTACGAAAACTGAGGAAACATTTAGCTATGAGGTTCGAAATGTACTTTTATTTATTAATTTATTATTATCCAACATAATACTTACAGTTTACATAATTATACTTGTATGTGTAGTGCATTTTTTCGGACAATACTTGTTATAGTACTCTCTGGTGTCCCATAGGGTAGCATCCTGGGGCCGCTATTATTTCTAATTTACACAGGATATCCCCAAAAGTATGAATCAAATCAAATAAGGGCGTCGGCAAGTAATCTCCAAACTTTTTACTTTTTTTAAAACCTTTTTTTACTTCGGCATTTTTTTCTAATACGTGGTCAACTTTGGCAAGTGTAACTTTCTCCCATAAAAACCGCTCGAAAATTGAGTAAAATTATTGCCAGACCGTAGCCTTTGCAGTAAATGTTTTTTTCCTATTGAACACATAATTATTTTCTAGCTGCGTAAAAGTATTACCACAATAAAGACCCACTTTTCTACAACGTCGCTAAAAAAACGTCTGCGATCAGGGGACCCCCATCAGGAAAGAAGTTCCAATAATCATATTCATGTAACGGGGGGCAAACCTATTGCCTTATTCTGTCGCAAACCTAGAGATCTAGACTCCGAGCTGCTACTGAGAATTTTATGTAAGTAGAGTAAAGTGCGATAAGCAATAGATATACCACCCGTCTCGTCGTCTCCTAAAAGAAAATCAATCGGAATAATTCATATAATTTTTTGTCAGAGTCTTGCATTCCGTGGTTAATATATAGGTATTTATAGATATTGTGTCAAATCAGACCTCATCAAATATAAACTAACGATATCTACATAATTATGATGCAGATAAAAATCTAATGAAATTATGAAATAAAAAAAACGCGTGATTGATCGAACCCCACGTACCTATCTCCGAGTTCATCAAATTTTTTATTGCGTTATATTTTAGTTATCTACGTAAACCGTAAGTGCTATCAAATTATTATCAGTAAGAGTGGCCTTACACGGGCAGATCAAAAAACGGTCAAAAAACGAACATGTTTAGTCACGCTGGAGCAGTTGCTTTCTACCACTCAAATGCATAAAGGGGCGGAGGGAATAACTGCGCTAGAGCTGTCAGCAGATGTAGAAGTCCAGAGAGTTAGTCCAGTGTATGTGTTGCAAGTAGTCAAGCAGTCTCATGTCAATGAATAGTTCGATAATTTTCTCTATGCAGTCGCAACTTAAAGCGGTCTGTTATAACTGCTTCAAGCTGATCGTGTATGGCTACTTTTATATTGTTATGATAAGAAGTAAAATGAAATTCTAATATATGTAACGATTATTACTTCCTTATGGTAGCATTGTGATATTTACCGTGTCACCGCACAGTTTGCTCCGCGTCAACAACATGGAGCGGGATCCTAAAGATAAAGTAGTCGTTGTGACAGGAGGAGCCAGAGGAATAGGATACGAGATCGCGGACCAGTTTCTACAAAACGGAGCTAAAACATTGATTATACCGGACATTAATGAATCTATCGGTGTAGAAGCCGTACAAACACTGAACGATACATACGGTGAAGGCAAAGCTATTTTTATAAAATGTGACGTAACAAAAGATTTAAGAAACGTATCCAGTGAAATATTTCAAAAATATGAAGTTGATGTTCTTGTTAACAATGCAGGAATTTTAGATGAGAGTGCACTAAGGAAAACTCTTGAAATCAACTGTGTAGCTTTAGTAGAATGGGGTATGAAGTTTTGGGAGCACATGAGAACAGACAAAGGAGGACGTGGTGGCACAATTTACAATGTAGCTTCCATTTACGGATTCGAGTACCATCCATGGGCAGTATACTACCAAACTTCGAAGAACGCTGTGTTGGGCTTCACAAGAGCGCTAGGCCACCCTTACAACTACGAAAAAAGTGGTGTAAGGGTTATCGCCATTTGCCCAGGGTTCACAGACACTACGATATTACCTGGTACTTTGTGGGACTGGCATAGAGAAGATTTCGACAATGATACGAAGGATATCATGCTTCAGAAGCCAGAGTCAGTTGGTAAAGCTGCTGTGGAGATCTTCACGGTTGCAGATACTAGTGCTGTGTGGGTAGCGGAAAATGAAGAGCCTATTAAACTGGCTCCAATGTGTTAATTACTAATCACTTATAAAAATATAACAAAGTACTCCCTTACATAAAAACAGCTGTTATGTCAATTGTCATAATATTTTCATTCATTTTCATACAAATGACAAGGATAGTTGTATATTTAAATTTCCTTGAAGTTCCTGTTTGTAACTCTGGTGTGGACTGTGCTTTGGCATATTTTAAGAAGCTGGAGGTGGAACAGATGGATTTCAGGAAAAAAACTTTAGGTGCCTATCAGATTTCCTCAACGTTATTAAAAATACCTGTAACGAAACAAAAAATAATCAATTAAAATTGTCCAACCTTGATTATTTATCTTTTTTTTTTATCTGCTATCTTCAGTAATTTAATGATAACGTTTCCTGGCAACAGTTACATTTGTTATCGGTGTCATAATTATTTTAATCTGTATCATTAGATCAGTAATTTACACTATCTTATTGATAAAGGTGTATAATATGTGCTGCGGCAATAACTGCTTCAGCAGCAGATATAAGTTTATAAAGAACAATATCAAAGTTACAATTTTCACCACGAATTCTGATTACAAGTAGTTAATTTAACACTTGATTTACATATTATATTTATTATAATATGATTAGACAGCGATCAATGAACGGATTATAAATTAAAATCAATGCTTTGGATAACGGAAAGACAATGCAGAAAAACATGAAAATAAATGCATGAATCAGTGCAACGTTTTAAATTTAAATTGATTTTGGAAGCCTGAAGTGGCTAGTAGGTAATGAAAAGTTGCCAATATTATGTGTAATGAAATAATTATGAAGAAGGATCACTTCGTCACATAAGTGTTGCAAATGCTCGAATAGTCTGTTAAGCCAACGAATAGAAGATTACGTAGACTTCGCTGTGCAATCGCAACTTAAAGTGGTCGGTTATAACTATTTCAAGCTTGAAGCGAGCCCGTGTATGGCCGCTCTTATATTACAATGATAAGACGCGAATGACAAATACCATTAGCGATATTACCTACTACTTATTTAATGCAGCATTGTGATATTTAGTGTCACCGCACAGATCACTCCGCGAAGTACACACACACAATATGGAGCGGGATCCTAAAGATAAAGTAGTCGTGGTGACAGGGGGAGCCAGTGGAATAGGATACGAGATCGCGGACCAGTTTCTAAAAAACGGAGCTAAAACATTGATTATACCGGACATTAATGAAACTGTCGGTGTTAAAGCTGTACAAACGCTTAACGATACATACGGTGAAGGGAAAGCTATTTTTATAAAATGTGATGTAACAAAAGATTTAGAAGACGTATCTAGTGAAATATTTCAAAAATATCAAGTGGATGTTCTTGTTAACAATGCAGGAATTTTAGACGAGACCGCAATAAGGAAGACACTTGAAATCAACTGTATAGCTCTAATGGAATGGAGTATGAAGTTCTGGGAGCACATGAGAACAGACAAAGGAGGACGTGGTGGCACAATGTTCAATATAGCTTCCATTTACGGATATGAATACAATCCATGGGCAGTATACTACAAAACTTCGAAGCACGCTGTGTTGGGTTTCACAAGATCGCTAGGCCACCCTTACAACTACGAAAAAAGTGGTGTAAGAGTTATAGCCATCTGCCCAGGGTTCACAGATACTACTATATTAGATGGTAATTCGTGGGAGTGGCATAAAGAAGGTTTCGAAAACGCTATGAAAGATGCTATAATTCAGAAGCCAGAAACAGTTGGCAAGGCTGTCTTGGAGATCTTCACGGTTGCAGATACCAGTACTGTGTGGGTAGCGGAAAATGATGAGCCTATTAAACTGGCACCAATGTGTTAATTACAAATCATTTTTTGAAATTATTTTTTGGAATAAAGAACAACGTAGTGACAACTCTCTTGAAGAATCTGAATATGATGAAGGTGATGTGAAATTTTTAATAAGATGACAGTGAAAAAATGTTTTTTCCAAAAAGAAAAAAATAGATAACAACTTTGTTAAAATATGTATAGGTAGGTAATAGGTATGTGATGTTATGAAACAAAATTAAATCATCATCATATTCATTTTGTAAACATAAATGAATTTTGTTTTATTTATTATTGTTCGCTCAACTTTCTGTTCTTTTTAGGGTTCCGTACCCGCAGGATGCTAACGGGACCTATTACTAAGCCTCCCAAAAAGTGTCAACGGGACCAATTACTAAGCCGTCAACCGTCTGTCCGTCTATTCATCCGTCTGTCATAGAACTGTATTTTATGAACCGTATTATAGCCAGTTGAAATTTTCACAGAATACGTGTACTTAAGTATGGTTTCTGCCATGGAAAATAATAATGAGAATGAAAAATTTTAACTCAAGGGGAGTTCCCATAAACTGAAATGGAACCCTTAGTACACGACAATGATAACGTTTTTAACTGCATTGATTTTCGTTGTTGGTTTTTGATCTTAATCTGACGTCATTGACGCAATTATAATTTTATATTATAATAAAATAAAAAATAAAAAAAAAATAAAAAATATTCTACATTGATGATAAAGTTCTGTATCTGCTGCAACGACCATCCATCAAAGGTTATCAGCCTGTTTATATAGCTTAAACATGACATTATACATATAACATCGCCACAAAATATATACGATAGTGCTAATTTACCTAAACTGCGGGGAACAGGGACATTAAGTGGAGATTTCCTTACGACAACATTTTTTCTGGGACGAAAATTGACCCGGGTTTCAGGACATCCCTTAAGTATAGACCTAATATTAAAAATAGATTTTCACGTTTTTTTATCGTATTCAAAAATAAAAGACTTTTTCGCTATCTTAGATTGAAATCTATCATCTTTACTAGATACTGTACTACCTATTTCGATTACTGGATATAAGTCAGGAAAGAGTCTTAGTTAAAATAGTGACTACAATTCTATCAGCTGCACCCGTAGATAAATGATGTTGATAAATAATAATATAATGTACTCGTATTAATATTATAAATATTATCAAATATCAATAGATCTTATCTTACTATTAATTTTATTATATTACTATCTTATTACTATGTGAGCAATTCTTGTGTCTATCAAATTGCTTTCTCGAAAACGGCTTTAACGATTTGGATGAAATTTTGTATTTAGATAATGTTTCGACCGCAAAATATGTATCTAGGTACTCGTCACTCACACTAACCTAAAACACTTAACAATAAATTGTATATAAACCTCAGATCATAGAAACAAGGAGATATGCCATCATAGCAAATTAGTACGGGAACAACTGATGCCACTTTTAGTACATTTTTCGACACAATTACGCGCATCATTAAGCGCTCCTTGTGAATAAAAAGATCTCCCACGCATTGTTCATTCCGCACACCCTCAATCTAAACTATTAATCGTCACTCAACACTAGCACTAAACTAAAACACTGTATTTATATTATCGATCGTGTTCGGTTCGTCGCCAGCGCGTACGTTTTTAATATGAGCAATTTGCTCAAGATCAGGGATCAAGCTCGATAGCGCCTTGGCACATCTCCTTGTTTCTATGATCTGAGATATAAACCATCGAGCACATTCGGTCCGTCGGCAACATGATCACATTGATTAAAGGCGATTTGCACACCGTACCGCATCACGCAGCGTAGCGCGGGAGTGCGTGATCTTCTGTGGTTTCAAGTAAATACTTATATTTGTATAGAAATCACGCGTAGTGCATCATCCTGAAAACGCATTCACGCGCGGGGCTTTTGTTCCGTCGCCACGCACCCCGCAGCGTAGCACGGGGCGGTGTGTGACCCCATGTTTCTATGATCTAAGATTTTCCCGGCTAACTCTTCCACAAAGAGCCTTATCACCACGAATATTGGAAAAATAAATGCGAAAAAAGACAACCACAACTACATAAAATAATAAATAAAAAAATAAATAATAAAAAAATAAATTGAAAAATGAAACTCCGCGTTCTCAAGGCACATTTCTAGAAGTTTCCAAACAACCGTTTGTTGTTTATGTGACGCGTAATGAGAGGGGCATTGTATGATGACAGGTGGGGGGGAGAGGGTAGCTAAAAGCTTTGCAACATTAGTTCCCATCAACTGCGCTACCGACTTAGCGGACCGTGGTATACACGAGGAAGAAGTATCGGGAGCATGTTTGGTGGTCGCCATTGCATTGTGCCCATTACCCCATAAAATTTACATCGTTATTCGAAAGCCGAAAAGGGGTCATCCGGCACGAAGGACTATTTTAATAACAAGCTAAGACCAACTAGCAACACACCTAGAGCTTGGCATCAAAGCATTATTATGAACCACTCTTATTAAGGGACCAACCCTGCCATCGCGAAAAAAAATCAGCCGTTCCATACATTTGCATTCGCTTAAATCGATAAAAACAGCTGATTTTTTTTTCTTGATTGCAGTGTTGGTCCCATAGTAAAAGGTTATTTTTAATGATGAATCCATGATCCAATTTTGGCTTTCGCATTTACTAAAGAAGTTGTATAAACCACAGGACCTGAAACGTTCGAAAATGTATGACGACTAACTTTTGCGAGAAACAGGATGGTGTACCTATTGCTTATCTTTGTCACCTGTTTTCACAGTCTCATAGTGATACAAATTGACAAGACTTTAAAACACATCGTGTTAGCTGACCACAGTTGTGACAAGAGGGATATAGGCGACAATGACCGTGGTTAATGTCATTGCTATGATCAATGCCTCTCTTTTCAAATTAAAATACAGCTGTTTACTGGAGATAAAAACTCTAATATAAACCTCTCAGAAGTTCTACTACAGTGACATCTTTCTGAAAAAAAAAAAGCTCTTAAATATAAGTTTTTCTGATAAAAAAATATTAGAATACCCCTGGAATTATTGTCTCGTGGGTAATATAAAATGTATTAAACATAATATAATTATATTTTCACGCAACACGCTTGGCGTTCTTCGTTCCCGTGTGTGTCTAAAGTCTCGCATCGTAAACCGGCTGTTCCCACAAAGTTGTTCTTACACTTTTATTATTCTATGTTTGTGTGCCGCGGATTTCCACCCTAATACTGAAGTAACGCGATTCTAAAACATCGCACACATTAAGATCTTCCGGAATGGCTGTTACACTCAGAATCTGAAAAGGTTTATGAATTGTTACCGTCGCATTTCGATGCCTTAGAAAAAAATTCGAGAAAGAAGTTACGAAAAGACGAAGCTCATTATTATTATGAGGCGTACCTATTCAAAGAGATTTGAAATTTCGACTGAAGCGAGCGGGACACGCAAGAACGATGCCACCACGGTGCGGCAGAGGTTATGGGTTCTAGTTCCGCCCATGTCAGTTGTTTTTGAAATCTCTTAAATATTTAATTACAATGGGACGAAGTTACTTTTCTGGGTTTAAAATAAACAAGTGCTATTTAAGTACCGTAAAATGCTGCAACATTGCACGGATTTTGACGTTTTTCTTCGATAAATCTTTAATCGTTAAGAAAGTCGTATGTTTTTTCAATTACTGTCCAATATTGGACTTTAAGCTATAGGAATACATTTGCTACTAGTAAAAAAAACACCTATAAAGCACCAAAAAATTGCTTTGAAAACGTAGGCAAAGTTGAGGTAAAAACTACAACATTGCCTGTCATAATATATTTTTAAATGAATAGGTATTTTGGTAACGGATTTGACACCCATATTGCCATGAAGTTCTTTTCCACGTCAGACTTCACTGAATCTTGAATAGCACAAGAAATTTTTTTTTACAATGCTAGGCAAAGTTGTGCAGGTTTCTCTAAAACTCCCATACAAAAGTGAGTTCGGTGTAGGACTGCCCCAAAGGAAATGCAACAATTTTTCTTAATATTCAAATATATTTTTAAGAAATCAAATTGTTGTACTTAAATTCTAATAACATTTTTTCATAGGAAAACAAATATGTAGGTAGGTAATAACATTTTAAAAATAATAATGTTGGTACCTATTACGTATAATAAAAATTACAACAGCAGCCTGCAGAGAGATCAACAAATAGTTTTACATAAAATCAAATAATTTTAATTTATTTTAATTTATTTTATTTATTCTAATTTTTTACATAACAAATAGTTTTACATAAAAGTGGCAGCCCTAACCCTAGATAATGTTGAGTAAAAAGTTGCGAAAATCTGACACAACTTTGCCGACCATGATTTAACGGTTTAAATTAAGATATAATACAGAAAAAAACAGTTTAAATACATAAAAGAGCATATTTTCTTTGCTATATAACATATTGCGCTAGAAAATAAAGCATAAATACTCACAAAATGAAATTTTCCGAGCCGGTAAAAAGCGAGTATCCGCACTGACAATGAAACTGACACTGACAGTTTGTTAACTAAAATTTGGAGTGACGTATGATCGAATGTTGCCATACAGATTGCCGACTTGCTTTTAGTAATACCATAGACAATAAAAAACATTTCGCAGCGGGAATAATTTTTTGAATTTAGGCAATGTTGAGCTATAAAGGCAATGTTACAGCATTTTACGGTACCTACCCCTAGTAATACTTGTTGAAGATTCACTAAAGGTCTTACTTGCGCTTAGCGGGTAATGAAAGTTGTAATAAAGACTCCAGATTTAGAAGTATAAAAAAAATCAACAAAACTCGAGGAACAATATAGCAATAACACGATAGCAGAAGAGAGCAAAAATCTTAATAGAATAGTGGAATCATAAAATAAATAAACACGGCTTTATCCACCAAATAAACAATTAACAAAACAAAGAATGGGGAATAAATAACGCCTTTAATCAGTGGGGCGATATACAAAGTTTATCTCGGCAGTTTGGTGGCCAAGTTCTCGTCTCTAATGAGCCCTGTGACGGATGCTCATTGGAGTTGGCAACATGACCAGCCACGATTAAGAACCCAGCGCCTATTGAGGACGGCATTACGGCCCAATGTGTTCACTTGTTTATTGGACCGGTGAATAATCGAGGTCTTGGCGACTTTAGAGGGTTCTAAAACGTGATTGATGATGTGGAGTAGGTACGTGTCTTAAAATAAATATTTTGTGTCGGTTTTACGAGTATTATTGCCTATATTTACGAGTATTATATGTTTGTTTATATCATTGGCTCGATGTCTAATAGGTACGGTAGAGATAAAGGATAGTAAAGTTAGTGATGCACAATAAAATAAAATAAAACCGGCCAAGTGCGAGTCGTACTCGCTCACCGAGGGTTCCGTATCATTTTTGGACGTATAAAGTGAAAAAATCCGGACCGCATAACTAAGTTTGTTTGTGAAGGAATTTTGATGATTTTGAAAAAACTGTACTAGTTAGAAACATCGTTTTATTTTTGGTGCCATATTTCGGTCAATTCCTATCAAGTCTAATTATTTCAGATTTTTCGCTCCGTAAACTTCGGGGATAAGGAGGGGGGAAAGGTATTTTTTCGGACATTTTTCATCATATGTCCAAAACTGTGAGACATAAAAAAAATATATATATACCTGGAAATGAGCAGATCAAGCCCTTTCATTTGATATGTCACTTGACCTAGTAACCCCACTTTAAAATTTTGGACCCCCACTCCGGCCCCTTTTGCAATGAAAATTAAAAGATATTTTGACTTTTTTCATTTGCAATAAAGTTGGGCAAGCATTCCTTATAACTGTTCCAAATTTCAAGTCGATAGTATTAGTAGTTGCTGAAATAAGCAGGTGTGACAGACAGACAGACAGACGAAGTCGCACCATAAGGGTTCCTTTTTTACCATTTTGGTACGGAACCCTAAAAATGTAAAGTAAATAAATCATTTAAACAGTGATTGGAAACCTTTTCTACGTCCTAAGATAATCAAAAATAATAGAGTTCAATGTAAGATAGCGTTAAAGTTTTTTTATTATTGAAACTGTGAAACAAAAACAAAACCCAATTATTGGAGAATACCGGTATTCGAAAGTTGTTGTCAGACTTTTTGGGCTCCTGACTACCCGTAACGACTATAAAAGATATTCCTATGAATGACAACCGGGACCGACTGTTTAACATGCTTTCCGAGGCACGGCGGAGTCTCGAGGTGTAAAGAACGGCCACCCATCTAAGGACTGACCGCGGCAAGCGCAACTTAACCTCGCAGATCGATCGATTAGCGCGGCTGTCATTTAGCCACGAGCCTCTCCACTAGAGTGCACTAGAGGACAGCAACAATAGATTAATTAATTGTGTTCATTAGTCGATGTATGACAACGTCACCGTGTCGTCTGTATGGCTATTTCTGGACACATTAATTCTTTTTTCGAAACCGTTGTCAGAGTCCGGCACGACAGTGCAATGGCACGAGATGAGCTGACACCAGCCGCGAATTTGTGTTCGGCGGCAGCGAACAACGACAAATAAACGTGCGAGCGCTGCATGTTAAACGATGTTGCCAATAAAAGTAGTTTTTGGAAATAATTTTGAACCTTTTCGATTTCACCACCATCATGCAAGGAATAAAGATGAGATTTGACAGACTTACTAATATAATAATGCTGAAGAGTTTGTTTGTTTGTTTGAACGCGCTAATCTGTGAAACTACGAGTCAGATTCTAAAAAAAAAATTTTAAATGATAGCCAGATGCGTACCAACTCAGCTCCTGTCAGAAGTCCAGGAGGTCCCGTAGGATTCTGAGCGCGTCTCGTAAGGTCTTAGAGTTGTCCAATAGCTTCCCTCTTTGTTCGGCCACGCTCTTACAGTGTAGAATTACGTGTTCCGGCGTTTCTTCGGCCTCCACGCAGCTTCTGCATAAAGGGCTGTCAGTGATGCCGATGTTGAAAATATGTCTATTGAGTGGGCAGCTCAGATCATAGAAACAAGGAGATGTGCCAAGGCGCTATCGAGCTTGATGCCTGATCTTGAGCAAATTGCTCATATTAAAAACGTACGCGCTGGCGACGAACCGAACACGATCGATGGTATAAATACAGTGTTTTAGTTTAGTGCTAGTGTTGAGTGACGATTAACAGTGTTAGATTGAGGGTGTGCGGAATGTTCAATGCGTGGAAGACCTTTTTATTCACAAGGAGCGCTTAATTATGCGCGTAATTGTGTCGAAAAATTTACTAAAAGTGGCATCAGTTGTTCCGGTACTAATTTGCTATGATGGCATAATTATCTCCTTGTTTCTATGATCTGAGGTGGGCAGTCACCTCTGATTATGCTCATTCAGAATGTGCCATTCGCGTATAGTGATATCATAAGAGTGATAACAATCGAGAAGGAACATCACACAAATTGCTTCAGCCTCCAACTCGATCCATCGTCCACCACGCGTCACTTGGAATGACGCGCGTCAGTCTGCCCGTGACATCACCCACATGATTAATAATCTGTCACAGCGCAGTAACATGCTGTGTAAGTCGCACCATATGCTAAATGCACACAGCATTAAAAATATCACGTCCAGTATGCCAACAAAAAATGTTTCTGGTTAGCCAAACTATGGCGCTAGGGATAATGTATTCCGTATACTTGTCCGTGTTGAGAGTTCGAGTAATATACCTACAGGGACTCGTAAATTTTGTCGCAGATGTGAACTTATTTAAATATACTTTTCCCCGCGGCTTTGTATAGGATTAGACCCTTATTAAACTACGGTAATGTTATGTTAGGAGTTTCATATTGTACTGTGCCCGCGACTCTATCCGCGTTGAAATCGGAAACCAACACAATGTCGTAATTTTCTAATAAGTACAAATGTTATATACCCTTTAGGAATGCAATTAAATATTTATGAGATTTCGAAACCAAATAACACGAGCGGGATTTGAACTCGCAACATCTGCTGAACCGTGGGAGCTGAGTCTTTTTTCTTTGTCTCCCAAAACCCATTTGTCTGTCATCAAGAGATGATTAGCGCAAAACAAATGAATAATGTAAGCGAAAACAAAACAACAACCGGTTTAGCTGAAAGTCTCCTCTAATCTGCATAATAAATTCGAATATATAAGGTAGGACCCTATATACCAGACTGCCGGCCGCAGCGGAAGTTTTAAGTTAATCACAGGCGAAAATAAGTGGAGATATTTTTGGTGCATTTGATCGATACAAGTCTTCCGTTTATTAAATTAATTATTGAGGAAGTGAATGGCCATTTTTTAGGATTCTGTTTCTCGAGAGGAAAAACGAAATCCTTATAGGATCACTTTGTCGTCCGTCTGTCCGTGGCAAGTACAAGGCATCTGTTTATAGATGGCACCTCTAGAAGAAGTATATAGCGGCACCTTGCTCATAGATGGCGCTATTGTATAACTCTAGTGAAATATTTTATACAGGCTGTGGTTTTAGACAGTGGCCGTATTATTGTACTTAACTTTTCAGCATTATATTAGAAGTTGTATAAAAACAATAATAACAAAGATGTTAGTGCCCCTTTCCTCTCGTAATACTTGGCTCTGGCATGTCCTAGAACCAAAAATACAAAAAATGCGACGTCTAGCTACCAACCCGCACTTGGCCCGCGTGGTGGACTACGGCCCACTCCCTCTCACAGAGAGAAAGCCCGTGTCCCAGCAGTGGGAACATTATAGGCTGATTATTTTATTATGCTATGCAACCAAAAGTTGAAAATGTACTACGGCAAGGGTAGTGACTAGTGACGTAATTAGTCGGTATAATTCAGCGCATTAATTAATCCGAATAATGAATACGTCCCGCGTTCACCCGTAACGTACGTTGATGTATCACCGCAAACACATGGATTTTTAATAGCTTTTCGGTAACAAGGTTTATAAAAAGTGATAGTGATGAAAATGTTGTTGTTTTTGAGAGGGTTGGTTTGGGTGTGTAATACAAATATTTATTTATTTATTTATTTATTTAGCTTTATTTATCCCTTACAAAATTGAATTCTATAACTTTACAAAATTGAGCAGCTAGTATCTAATAATTTGTTTGTTAGTAGTGTTAGTTTATCTTAGTACCTAAGTATTTTAGTATTATGTTAGTTGTAAGGGCCGCCTTTTGCGGTGAAAGCCTCCTCCAAATTTCTCCAAACAGTTCTATCTCTCGCCAGTCTATGCCATAGTGTCCCAGCTACTTCGACGATGTCATCACTCCATCTCTTTACAGGTCTACCTCGTCTCCTTTTCTTATATAGTGGATACCAGTTCGTCACTATTTGTGACCACCTACTGTCTGTTTCTCTCTGTATATGGCCAGCCCATTTCCATTTTAGTGTCAGGATTTGCTTGACAACATCTCTTGCCTTTGTTTTTTTCCTGATCAGTGCATTTTGGACTCGATCTTGAAGTCTTATATTCATATAGCTTCTTTCTATCCCCCTTTGGCATGTTCTTAATTTGCTTAGATTTGTTTTTTTGAGTGGCCACGTTTGACAAGCATATGTTAAGCAAGGGGTCAGACATATGTTCATCGCCTTTGTCTTAAGGTTTGTTGGTAGAGGTCCTTTAAATATTTCCTTCATAGACCAGTATTTGTTCCACGTACTTTTTATTCTTCGGTCTATTTCTCTTTCTGTACATGATTTGAAAGCTATGAGATGCCCGAGATAGATATATTCTTCGACGTAGTCTATGGGTACTGCCTGTATCGATATAGGTTCCTTGTCTCTATTCGTCATAATCTTCGTTTTGTCTCTGTTTATTTGCAGACCGACCGTTTCGCTATGATAGTTAAGCGCTTCTAGCATGTTTTCCAGTTGTTTTGGGTTTTCGGAGAGTAGGACGATATCGTCTGCAAATCGGAGGTGTGAAAGGTACACACCATTGATATTTATGCCCATATCTTTCCAATCCAGGTTTCTGAAGACAGATTCTAAAACGGCGATGAATAATTTAGGTGAAAGTGGATCTCCCTGTTTTACCCCTCGTTCTACTTGAAAAGTCGGTCCTTTTGTCTCCAGACGTACTCTTGTCATACTTTTGGCATATATGGTTTTGATCAGTTCAACATAGTCGCGTTCGATTCCTTGCTCGACTAATGCGTGCCAGATAGAGCGGTACCTATACCTATTCGCGGCGCGGTGGTGTAAACATTGTTTGTGTAAACGCTCGTCGATTTTAAAGTTTTAATAGTGAAATTACGACTAAGAAGAGGACAAACTTGTGCTAAAACAGTGCCGAACAGTGTGAACCGTAACTACAAGTGTTATCTAATAAAAATAACTCCAAAACTAAGTGGAAACGAACAAAATAAAGTGAGGTGAAGTGGTGAATGACAATTGCATTTTTGAAGAAACGTTAGGTATCCGGTTGAGCTCCAAAAATCGTCTGAACATCATCTTAACCGTATTACCAACAATTAAATAGACTTTCCGTTTGAAATTGCACTGGATAAAGTGAAACAATTGTAAACATAACCTACAAAACAAAATTATTCATAGTCATTCATAGTATAAAAATCGATGAATAATCCAGCGGGTGACGCCATCTAGCGATCAAATTAAACAATAACAAGTAGCGACATCTATCCCCGGTTAGGGCAATTTCTTCAAAGTGTACACAAAAAGGTGCAGCAGTGCACACAGTGCATACAGCACCCTACTCACAGAGCTTTAATATACAGTACGACGTTAAATTAACAGAGGGCGCCACAATGTCGGAACTAGAAAAACTTTTAAAAGAGTTAAGATTAGATATCAAACGAGACACCGAAAAATCTCTGCTGAGTTTAGAGACAAGTATCACGAGCAAAATAAATGATAAGATAGACCAAAATTTCAACTTATTACAAGGGGAACTCGAACAAATCAAGGAAACCAACTCCAAACATGACAAAAGAATCAGTGCCATAGAAAAACACATTAGGCAAAGAAATGTCATATTCTTCGGGATAGAAGAGGGCGAAAAATCTTATCAGGAGTTGGAAGAAACCGTGTTACGAACTATTAAAGACGAGCTAAATCTAGAATGTGACAGAAAAGAATTAGAGATGGCCCGCAGAATGGGAAAATACCAAAAAGATAAAGTGAGACCTATCGTCGTAACTTTTACAACATATGGCAGGAAGAACATAATTTTAAAAAACAAAAAACTAATACAAACGAAAACTATATACATGAAAGAAGATTTCCCACCTCAAATCTTAGAAACGCGAAGAGAATTACAAGAACAGCTAAAAAAAGAGAAGGAAGCCGGAAAAATAGCCTATCTGCGATACGACAAACTTATAGTTCGAGAACAACCCAGGAAAGACAGCAGCAAAACAGATGAGGAATGGACAAACAAAACCGAAGTAGAAAAAACTAGAAAAAAGAGAGAGTTAGAAATAACCCCACCCCACCAGATTGTAAATTCACACAAAAATCTGACACAACAACAAGCAATAAAAAAGAATAAAACTCAAACTTATAAAATTGGAAAAAATCAGAGCTCCATGGAACATTTCTTCACCAAACAAAACATCAGCCCAACTAAAAAACCTGGTGATGAGGAAATTCTCTGCTCTTCAAACGATTCCGATGAATAGCAATTAAGAATACCACTACAGAAAAATGAAAACACTACCCCCTCAAAAATAAAAAACAAACCAAATATTTTAAAGACCAACACGAAACCGACAAAACCTGCCCCAGAACGGCTCGTCACCGCGGGGGTTGTAGACGACCACCCTCCAAACCTCGGAAAATATTATATAGCAACATTTAACGTAAGATCATTAGCTAACGAAGCAAGAATATTGGAATTAGAGCTCGCAATATCCAAAATTAAATGGAACATTATCGGATTAGCAGAGGTAAGAAGAGAAGGATATAAAATAGAAGATAGGGGTAAATATTTACTCTACCATTACGGAAAAACCAAAGGAGAGAAAGGTGTGGGATTTCTTGTGAAAAAACAAAATGACACAGAAGTACAAGATTTTATCGCAATATCTGAAAGAGTTGCTCTATTACAGGCCAAAATATATGGAAGGACATTTAGCCTGATTCAAGTATATGCACCCACTGCCGCAGCAAACAAAGTCGACATAGAAAACATGTACAATGATCTAAATAAAGCAATGAAACATTGCACACAAAATGTAATACTCATGGGTGACATGAACGCGAAAATAGGATATCCAGAACACAACGAACGATTAGTAATGGGAAACTTTGGCTACGGCAAAAGAAATAAAAGAGGGGAAATGTTTATACATTTTTGCCTTCAACATAGATTAAAAATAGCTAATACTACGTTCAATAAGCCAAATGAACTAAGGTGGACCTGGGTAACTCCGGATGGAAAGTCAAAGAACGAGATAGACTTCATAGCTACAAATATACCGAAAAACGTACAAAACCTAAACGTATTAAGCAAACTAAATCATCCCAGTGACCACAGAATGGTTAGAATAACTATTAGCGTACACAATAACAAAAAGTCCCGAGCCCACTACAGCAAGTCAACAAATACCGAGTTAAAAAATACCGAGGAAGATTCATTATCACTATCTAACTACGAAGACAACGTACAAAAAATAAATGACACACTGGTAGCAACTCTACGAAAATGCCTTAAAACATCCACAAAAAACGACACTAAATATAAAAACGAAGAAATCATAACACAAGAGATAAAAGACTGGAAGACAGAAAAATACATACTAAAAAATAAGAAAAATAAAACTAAGCAAGAGAAAGAAAAGTTAAGCAAGCTATACAGATTAATACATAAGAAAATAAAACAGAATTTAAGAAACCGTAGAATAAACATAATAAGCGAATTTTTAGAAGAAACAGGAGGTGTTAAAAAAGCATATAAAAAAATAGACAACACCAAACAGATTATGACGCAACTACTAAATACTTCAGGAACTATTGTCACACACAGACGAGACTTAATTATGATAGCAACAAAGTTCTACAAGGATCTCTACACAAATACAAACAAGACAGAAGATATTTGTACGAGCATAACAAATAATAATGACCCGGTCCCACCATTCATAGAGAGCGAAATAATATTATCAATAAAAAAAATTAAAAACCGGAAAGAGTCCAGGACCGGACGGTGTGACAAATGAGATGATCATAGCTGGAACAGAACAAATTGTAAAACCATTAACCAAGCTCTTTAATTTAATTCTCTACAAAAAGGAACTACCAATATCTTGGACCTGCTCAGAAATAGCACTACTCTACAAAAAAGGAGACCCAAAATTAATAACAAATTATAGACCCATCAGCCTGATATCCTGCCTATACAAAGTATTTGCATCCACTCTATTAGGACGCATAACAAAAACAATCGATGAAAACCAACCAATCGAACAGGCAGGCTTTATGAAAAGGTACTCCACAATAGACCACATACACACACTTAAACTCATTATAGAAAAATATACAGAGCATGACTTACCTCTATATATAGCCTTTATAGACTATATGAAAGCCTTCGATTCCATAACACACCGCTCTATCTGGCACGCATTAGTCGAGCAAGGAATACAAATATAGTAAATTTTATTGACAAGTCGCACATCGGCAAAAAGAGTGTCACAACACAATAAATGTAGTTTTTGGGAAATCACGATTTTCTTTTTTTTAGATCCTAGAATTCCTTTAAAAAAAATCTGTATTAAATGCCAACTCTCAGCGAGGAATCACATTATAATTATGAATTTTTTAGCAGATCAAGTTTGTAATTGCCTTTCAGATGGCATACATAACTCAATTTCGTATTATTATGTGTTGTGACACCTTTCTTGCCGATATGCGAAGTGTTATAAAATGGCGAATATTTGATTAATATTAGTAGGTACCTATAATGAACCAAAAAAACTTGTATACGTACACAATTTATACTAGCTTGTTACATACAAGTAAGCTTAAATTATTACAACGCTGACTTGGTTTACGCAGTATACCTATGTTTCTAAGTTCATGCTCCCGATAACTAGCTTAACGACGCAATGGATGTTGTTGAATTGTCAAAATGAAAGCCATGGTGATAGAAATCGATTTACCTACGCATTACTGTGCTTTTGTTTTCCACACTAATCCATATTTAGAATGAACGGAACCTTAAAAACCAAAATTATTATTTTCTTTGTAGTGGATTTTTGAAGTCGGTTATTTTTTGTTAAAAAAGTTTTTTATTTTTCCCTTTTTAGTTCTTTATCCCGTGTTAGATTACTTTCACGAATTCGTTCAACAGTAAATCTTCTACGGAGTAAGAAAGAAAGAAAGAAAGAAAGAAAATTATTTATTTGACACTCGCACAGTAGGTCAATTACATGGGTAGGTACATACAGAAAAATAGAAAACAATAGTATGAAATAAAAAAAATAAAAGTACAAGGTAAGGTAAAATAGTAAAACCTGTACGAGGCCAAAAGGCTCCTATCTCAGCATAGTGCCACGACATTTAAAAATAAATACCGCAGCGCTGGTATTCTGATAGGGCCACAGTGATGCCACGGGCAGCCACAGAACTATGCAAACATGTATCCAAAAATACTAGCAAATATACATAAACTAATAGAATAATAAATAAAATAAAAGTGTAGTCATTGGTGTGTTAATTAATAAATATTATGTTTATAAAACTTAACGTAACATAGAAGTTAATCGTATCATAATTATAATAGAACAATTGAATAATTATGCGAACGAGCAACACCCGACACAGCGATCCACATTATTTGTCAATACATACCATAGAGTTTTGTCTATGGCATGTATGTCTATGACAAGCAAGGGGACGCGCGAGCCTGATGCTCGGCGCATGCGTCGGCCATTTTTAATTTTATTAATGTCATGAAGAAAATAATATTTTATTTATACAAACAATTACGAATCTTGATCAGGTTTAATTATGTTATCTATCATACAGAGGAAAACAGTGTGACATATAACCATGTGTGTGTCCTAAATTATTACAGTGAAGTGTAGAAATATATGCGTCTGCTTGTCGGAGAAAACAAATGATTTTATAGTTGGAAAACCAGGCTATTACGTGCTTACGAGATAAAAGAATCCGGATGTAGCTGCAACTCTGAAGTTTTGCTGCCAGACTCCGCTAAGGCCACCACCGCCAATTGCGTGCAGACCCAGGGTATATTCAATGTTTATTCTTTTGCTCATGTAGAAGGTGCAGTTTGAGTTTTTTACTGAAAGTACCGACTGTTTTTATAGCACGAAGGGGGGGCAAAAGGTCATTCCAGCATCGAGTAGCAGCGAACTTGAAACTGCCACGGAAAGCAGCCGTTCTGTGCGTTAGGACCAACATGAGGTAGGCAGATGCTCGAGTTTTTATTTGGTTAACTTCGCGAGACCAAGTGAGTTTGTCATACAGATAAGCTGGTTTTTTTGTGAGAATAATGCCAAAGAGTAGGGTAGCCAGATGCAGCTTTCTGCGTGCTGACATTCTCATCAGATTGCCCTTATTTAAAAATGGAGTGATGTGAGCTCGTGGGGGGACATTGTAGCAGAATCTTGCACATGCATTCTGCACCCGCTGGATCATCTTTTCGCTTCTACCGAGAATGCATGTCCCATACACAGTGTCAGCGTAGTTCAGCTTGGATAAAACAAGTGACTCACAGAGCATGACACGCATATCCACACTTATGTAGGGACGGACACGGTACAAGAGCTTGAGTCGGAAGAAGCAGTTGCGCACAGCTTCCAAGATGTGAGACTCAAAATGAAGCTGTCCATCAAACACCACCCCAAGATTAGGGGCTTCATGAACCCTTTCAATAGGGCACCCATCAATCCGCAGATCCAAATCGCAAGCAAGTATTTTGTTTAAAAAATCTCTGGATCCGATTACCATATACTTGGACTTGCTTGGGTTCAGAACCAGGGAGTTTCTCCTGGACCACGCTGAGATCCTATCCAAATCCTCATTCATTCTGTTTACAGTTTCGACAGCATCCTGGGGACAGAAAGAGAGGTACATCTGCAGGTCGTCAGCATACAGATGGAACTTGGTGTTGCCTAGACAGTTGGTGATGTCAGCACTGTACAGAATGAAGAGAAGGGGGCCAAGGATCGATCCCTGCGGTACACCCCTGTTCACGTGCTTAGAACTAGAGGACATAATGTCACCATCAATGTCGCTCGTCACCTGGACCATCTGAGATCTATTACTCAGGTAACTGTTAAACCACTTAACTGTTTCAACATGACATCCATAGTATGATAGCTTGGAGAGTAGCATTGAAGTATTTATAGCGTCAAAAGCACGCGAATAGTCTAGGAGTACAAGCAGGGTTCCCATGCCCTGGTCTCTAGCTTCGAGCATATTTCCAACCACGTCCAGGAGAGCCGTTGCCGTGCTGTGTCCCTTGCGGAATCCAGATTGAGCTAGTGGCAAAATATTGTGGTGCTCGAGATATGCCCTAAGTTGGTCAGAGACGACTTTCTCAAGAATCTTAGAGAGACATGGCAGTAGGCTAATAGGACGCAGGTCTTTCACACTGGTTGGGTTAAGTGATTTTGGGATTGGTCTAACTATTGCCTTTTTCCACAGATTCGGAAATGAAGAGGTGGCTATGGATCTATTAATGATAGATGTCATGACTGCCAGTGTACGGGGAAGTGTCATCATGAGCATCTCCAGCGTGATCCGGTCCGAACCCTGTGCATTGGATTTAAGACTGCGTAAAATCCTCAGCACCACATCCTCCTGTACCGGCTCAAGCTGGAAATGACCACTACTATGTCTGTGATGTTCAAAATATGTTAGATCCGAAATTGTAACCTTGCCACTACCAGGTACATCCAAAAAGTGTTGATTTATAGCATCAGGGTCATTACAAAAGTGAGGTAAACTATGCTCAGGTTTCTTAGAGGTGGTTATAGTGGATTTAATATGTTTCCACAACTTCTTTGGTTGTTTGATATTGTTATTTATGTATGTCTTGAAATACGCACACTTTTCACTATCAATTGCAGTTCTAACCAGGTATTTAAGGTCTTTGTAGGACTTTATGTGATGTTCTGATTTTGTGGCTTTGGACTTACTATGGCACTTGTCACGCAACTTCATCATTTCCTTGATAGTGTCGGTTATCCACGGATAGGATTTATCTTTTATTAAAACTTTTTTAAGAGGTGCATGCAAATCAAATAGAGCTAACATGTAGTCATTAAATGTTGCTACCATTAAGTTAACATCTTCCAGGGTTTCAATATATTCCCAATCCATCCCATTTAAGTCATCATTAAAAAAATCGGGCAGAATGTCTTTAAGTGGCCTGTAAGTGGCCCAGTGTGGAGTGGGCTTCTCTAGCTTAAAATTGAATTCAGCAGATATAATTGCATGGTGTGTACATTTATGCCTATAACTTTTTACATAGGAATGATTACATAATGTATTATATACTAAAACCTTCCTGAAAGTATGTAAATTACGGTAGTGAAAACCCCATCCAAATCGAATCAGCAGTTTTTGAGAAAATCGCGGACATACAAACATATATACATACATACATACATACTTACATACTTACATACATACATACATACTTACATACATACATACATACATACATACGGGACGAATACAGAACCTCCTTTTTTGAAGTCGGTTAATGAAGTCGGTTAAAAAAACATCGAAACGCACGACACAAAGGAGTAGAGAGCGCAGCGGAAAGGGGGCATGACGGCAGAAAAAAGCGTCATGCTGTCTGCCGTCACGGCGTACGAGTCGGTCTTACCCCCAATACGCGCCTTTGCCATTTATCAACATCTATTGATCGATAGAAACATTTATTGATGTTTTACATCAAAATAAATGCAATTTAAGTACACAATCATAACTAAACAAAAATACAACTTCATGCTTCGTGTCTTCTTTTCATTTCACAAATCTAGGTGGTTTTACTTCCTCGGTGTAAACCTGAGCCAGTGGCCGCCCTGCAGCCTAATGTTGAAGGTATTGGTCACCAGCTTGGCGGGGATGCAAGTCTTCTCACAAGGAGAGAGTTCCATATGCCGTATGACTTGGTAAATAATCACCTTCAACTCGCAAAGAGCAAATCTTGATCCTGTTGATAAAATCGTAGATTATATTAAAGTGTGTACGAACAACCAACTTGACACCCAATCAGAGTGCTGATTCCGAATTGCAAATCACCGCGTTAACAAGCGATCTTTTACAGATAACCTTTGAATTGACTTAAAAGAGAATTAGAACTAATATAGCGGGTAGTCCGTGGTGTAAGGTGTGTAAGAATAAGAACAACCCAAATTGACGTCCGATCTATAGAACCAATCCGGGTAAATCTTACCAGATGGGCACGTGAATAGTAATATAATGGTAACGTACCAATCTGTCGAGACTCGGCAAAATCGGCTCAACAGAGTGCCTAGTGCAAGTTTTTCTAATATACTCGATCGTGAGAACGCTAGCGAAGGTCATAGTCAACGACCAATCTAACACCGGTCGCGCTCGGTAGTGATGACGCTAACGCCCGTGATTGGTTGTTCCATTAATTTTGAGAGAAGTTTACGCGTTAATCGAGTACTGATGGCGGTCAAACGCAAGCCTATTACTTATTTTATTTAAAAAAAAAAAAAAAAACATCTCTCGAAATGAATGGTACAACCGAGCGCGAACCGGTGTTTGATTGGTCGTTGACTATGATCTTCGCTAACGTTCTGACGATCGAGTATGTTAGAAAAACTTGCACTAGGCACTGTAGACCCAATTGTGGCAAGTCCGGACAGATTGATACGTTACCATTAGTCCACCTAACCTATTCACGTGCCAATCTGTTAAGATTCACGCAGATTGGTTCTACAGCATAAGCATAAGCATAATCGGCCCATAATGTTCCCACTGCTGGGATACAGGCCTCCTCTCTGTGAGAGGGAGTGGGCCGTAGTCCACCACGCGGGCCCAGTGCGGGTTGGTGGACGTCACATGTCTTCGAATTTTTGGTTCTAGGACATGCCGGTTTCCTCACGATGTTTTCCTTCACCGTTAAAGCAAGTGATAATTAATTTCTAATACGCACATGACTTCGAAAAGTCAGCGGTGCGTGCCTCGGGATCGAACTCGAACCATTCGCCGTGGGAGGCACATGGTTAAACCACTAGGCTATCACTGCACTTCGATTGGTTCTACAGATCGGACGTCAATTTGGGTCGTTCCTACGCACCTTTAGACGTACTTCACGGACTAAACGGTTTAACATATTTTCTAATATTATCTTAAGTCCATTCAAAAGTTGTCTGTAAAATAACGCTTTTAACGATAGGACCACCCAATGTATACAGCATGTAACAAAAACCCTGTTTGTTCCCAAAACGGGCCATTATGCTCATCATTAAGAATATTTATACTATGGGACCAACCCTAAAATAGCGAAAAAATAAATGCTGTGCATTTGTGTTCACGTAAATCGATCAAATGTGTGAACAGAAGATTTTTTTTACGATTTGTTGTGTCATACTAAATATTGTTTATAATGATGAGTAGGTATAGTGGCCCCCTTTAGGATTGGCTGGGTTTAGGTGTTACATGCTGTATAATTGTGCTTCTAAACGTAATTGATTTGGTGTATCATAAACAGTAGGTAATAAGTGACAAGTCGTGTTTTTAAGTAGGTACATAAGTTAAATTATTGCTCATCTGCCTAGCCTTTTCCCAAATTATATTGGGGTCTTCCAGTCTAACTAGTTTCGGCTGAATATCAATATTTTACGTGGAGCGACTGCCATCTGACCTCCACAACCCTATTAATGGGTAATACCGGTATTCGAATGTTAGACCAGCTGTTAGACTTTTAGGGCTTCTGACTACCCGTAACGATTGTCAAAGATATTCCTATGACAAGTTAAATTATTGCTCATTCATCATTATTTACGGTGATAAGTCTAATTTCTTACCTATGCAATTCCTAGGTCCATTACCGAAAGGCATGTATGTGAACGGATTGATCTTATGTTTCTTTTCTTCGGAGAAACGTTCAGGATCGAATTTTTCGGGCTCGGGGTAGTACTGAGGGTCGCGATGGAAGGCAAAGGTCGGTATCAGAATGATTTTGCCTTTGGGCAACTGTAAGAAAAATATCCATCAGGTAATTGTAGCGGTTTCGTCTACACATCGCTTCAAAATTAGAATAGTCGAAGTGTGAATGCGCGATGATATAAAAAAAAAAACCAGCCAAGTGCAAGTCGTACTCGCGCACCGAGGGTTCTGTATCATTTTTGGACATATAAAGTGAAAAAAATCAGACCGCATAAGTTTGTTTGTGAAGGAATTTTGATGATTTTGAAAAAATTGTACTAGTTAGGAACACCGTTTTCGACCACAGGCGATACCAGTTTGATAGATTGTAGCTTTGTTTAGAAAGATATATCGTACTTAGTATGAAAAAAACCCTTACATCATGCCAAAAAAGGCGATAAAACTTACAATGTAATCTTTTTCGGCTGCATCGTTCGGTTTTCCCATGTTATAATCCTTGATGCATTCTCTATCCATGACCACAGAAGGTGGCCACAATCTTAACACCTCTGAAAAGTAATATTTTTTTCCATTAACAACTTATTTTATCTACATATACCAAAACATAAAATGTAAGGGTCTGTCTGTGATTTCAAAACAAATGCCAAAATTAGGTAAAAACTGCTATTCCCAAATCTAACCATAAATTACCGTTTCTAGTTTTTGTGTCTGAAGTTTGTCTCGAATAGACTCTGAAAAGACTCAACAGATTTCACTTAAATTTTCGTGTATGTTCCATTTCAAAATCTAAAAAAAATACAATTTGTTAAAGTCCCGCGCGAGCTAAATCTTTGGCACAAGTTAGTTAGAAAATATTTTGTCTTACGGTTCAAAATTATATAAGTACATTAATTGGGATTTTTTTACTGTAATAATAATAGGACTGCCTCTTATAGATACCGGCATGAGTCGTAAGTACAGATCGCGCATATACATTTCCGGCATAACAGACAATAGACGGTTATTGACAAGACACAATAGAGAATAGTCCAATAGACGACGAGCATCGACTGACGAACCAATCGCGTGCAGCCTCGGCGCGTCAGGACGCGCCGAGGCTGCACGCGATTGGTTCGATGAATGTCATGAATGTCAAAATCGAATGAAGAAGGCAGGCCTTCTTCATTCGGCCAAAGCTAAATGCGCAGATGAAGTTTGTGCTCAATTGACATCTTACCAGAGACCACCATATCCAGATACGTCATGCTTTGTATGGAATTGAAGTCGAACTTGCCGCCATTTTTCACATCATGTTCTCTTATCTCCTGTGCCAAGCGGTCCTGTACGTCAGGGTTCAGTGCCAGCTCGTACATTAAGAAACTCATGCTGGCAGAAACAGATTCGAAACCAGCGGAAAAGAAGAGAAATGCTTGTGAGACCAGGTCTTCATCTTTCCATTCTGTAAGATCAAAAATAACTCAGCTTTAGCCTACTTATTACCAGTCTAGTTCTACAAATGCAGCATAAAAGAAATCGAATGGCTACCAAGTTAGAGTTTGTTCCTCAGATCATAGAAACAAGGGAGATGTGCCAAGGCGTTAGTGAGCTTGACGCTTTGATATAGTCACATTGACCGTATATAAAACGTACACGCTGGCGACGAACGGAATACGATCGATGATATAAAACAGAGTTTTAATTTAGTGCTAGTGTTGAGTGACGAATAACAGTGTTATATTGAGGGTGTGCGGAACTTTCAATGTGTGGGAGATCTTTTAATTCACAAGGAGCGCTTGTAGTTGTGTCTAAAAAGGTTTTAAAAGTGGCGACAGTTGTTCCCGTACTAATTTGCCATGATGGCATATCTCCATGTTTCTATGATCTGAGGTCTATTCATTAAGACAGATTACATGGTTAAGTTACAAAGTACGGTAATTGAAAAATAGTTAAAGCAAAACTGAAAGAATCTTTTGCTACATTCTACATTTGAATATAACGTATACATAGATACCTCTATTCAGTTTCTTTTTTCCAAGTGATGATTCTTCGACAGTCGCAAATCCAGCAGCTTCGTCAGTGGACTTGATATCATCGTGAGATAGTTTGCCTGAAAGTATAATCATTTGAAATATTGGCGATTACTTAGAATCTATTTAAAAAAAATCTTGTTCGAATTTAGGTTTAGTAGGCAAACTGTACTGGTACATTCACTTGGTATTATAATAAAAATGAACGACATAATTGTAATGATTATACCTATATGGATTCGGATTTTTTTTCCGATAGTTACATACAGTTACATAAAATCAATACCGTAACTGACTGACAGACAACGCACAGTCTGGGGAAAATATTCCTTGAGCACCTTCAGAGGTACCTACACTGGAAGGTTTTTGTAAATTCCATCCCTAAAGCGATGAAAAAGGGTGTACCTAAAGTTTCTATGAAGAAAAAAACGAAATTGTGTTTTTTCCGACTTCCACTTAGACGGAGTCGCGGACACAGATACTAACAGAAACCCGTACTGGTAGCCAGGTTCTAGCCTACCAGCTACTGATGCCAATTTTGCGATTTTTCCGCTAGACATTTATGATTTTTGCATACATTTCTAGCTCAAAATTCGCAAAATTTGCAACAGTGGTGTCCTCTAGAGACTCTGGAAGAGACCACTGTTGCCAATTTGCGACTTTGTCGCTAATTTCAACGCAAAAATCTAAATGTATAGCGGAAAAATCGCAAAATTGGCAACAGTGCTACCGGCCCGCCTTTTTATATAATGGGAAATTTTCGCTGGATTCACCTTTTTTGGCTTCCATAAGCAGGTGGATCATATCAGGTCTGATAATATTCTTCACCTCCCGCTCCTTCATGGTGTCTAGCACTATACGTCTGAAGAAATCCTGGGCTGACTTTGGTAGAATCTGCCAGTCTAAAATCTGTAAGAGATAGTAAAATTCATGATTATAGGTATAGGTAACGTAAGCAAAACTACAATAATATTTATGACCTACAAAATAAGAATATTGTTATGTGACCACATGCTGGGAAGAAAAAGCGTAGCATTGAAAGGGATGAAAATTCTCCTCAATGTTATGATACCAACTTGTTTTAATTTTGTTTTTATTAAAAAAGTTAGATCAGACTTTGATGATGTCACACCTAAAAATTAACGTATCTATACATACATATTCATGTACTTACAAAATACGTACCTATTCTAACCACTCATCTCTTAGGTTATTAATTTTATCTTTTGTTTTGACGTTAGACGTAAAGTAATCTTTTTTGGTTTGAATACAACATTAATTTCTTACAATCCGCGGGAGTTGTATCACAAAATAGGTGGTAAATAAGGTCTTATGAATCTCACCTTTATGATGCAAGGCACTTTCACCAGCAGGAGGAACACCAGTAATCTAAAGAACGAGATACTAGAGATTTTCTCTCCCATCGCCTAGAATTCGTTGTCTGGCTCGTTGTGGGAGTCTACCTTCAGACCAAAAGCACAAGTAGCTATCACATCAGTAGCGTAGCGTGTCGTCAGGTCCTTGCAGTCAACATCTATGTAGTTTTCTGAAAACGTAACAACAAATAAGTAGTATTCTTACAAATAAGTAGTTTTTTATGAGAGGTTTGGGCACGGTTGGACATTTCATTCAAATCTGGACCGGCCCGACTGGGAAGCACCTCTACTTTACGGAATACCACAGCCAAATAATGCTACTCTTCGGTAGTGTTGTGTTCCTGTGGTGAGTAAAGTCGCCAGAGCTGAGGATGCGCTGTATTGACAGTGGTGAACCTGCTTGTCCTCTAAGCTGTCGGCACAGCGAACCCTCATTTTAAAGGGTTGGCAACGCGCATATGCATCTTTGTGTTGCAAGCGTTTCATAGGCTACACTAATCGCTTACCAACAGGCGGGCCGTACGCGTGTTTGTCACCATCGTATTGATATAATGAGGTCCATTTCATTTACATTTCTGAATTTTTAATTCCTGTTGTAAGTAAATATACCTTCCGAATCCTTGATCTTTTTTTTTAGTGACCGCATCATCTGATCGCCGACCTCCACCATAAAAGGTACCATCAGGCGAATCTTGGAACTGGTGAACGCTGGACTCAATGTGGAGCGCATTTCTTTCCACTCTTGACCTATAACCGAACATGGAAAATATTATGTTAGTCAAAATTAGCGATAAAAGTTTATTATGGAAGCTACTCAGATGCAAAACAAGTTTCAAAGGTTTTAAAATACGAAATCCAAAAATAAAAAAAAACATTTACGCCCATAACTTAGCGCATCGCTATCTACTGGTGTACAGATTCCACTCCCATATTGTGCCACAACACGCAATCCCAACTTCTACATCAGTTCTATCGTAGCTGTCTTTTTAAGATCATCTAAGGCTATATTTACCAATTCGTGGTCTCCATTTAAAGTCTCGTCTGCCGCAACCGCCAGTGGTGCTTCGACAGACATGGCTACAGACATCACTACACACTCCAGCATAGCCCGCTCCATATTACGCTGAGCAAGCTTAAACTTGTGGAGCAACCTGACCGTAAATATCCACATTCATGTCTTGAAAACCTAAGTTGAGTAACTACAAAATTCTTTTACCTCTCATAAAGAACAAACTCCTGCCAAATAAGGATCCGTCAGGTCCGTTACTGGCGTGATCCACGAAGTGCTCAAAGTCCTTGACGACGATCTTCTTTAACAGTTCAATATCACGAATCACCACAACCTCCTTCATGAAATCGTATCTACCCACATACCTGGGAAACATAATTTATGTTTTTATTTAAAAAGTTAGACATGAATGCGTTTTACCGCCATCTCGCCTGATGTAAAGCGATGATGCAGTCTACGATGCAGCATGCTTGCCTAGAAAAAACCGATTCACTCGCGACTTGATGACACCCAGATTGTAAATGTCGGGGAACACCCACTTGGGCAGCGCATTCTACTGTTTGGCGATTTTCACAATGAAAGTGGAATCAAAACGCTTCATTCGGGTTTTTGGTATATCAACCATGAACCGATGGCGCTTTTTCGTGCTTCTGGCCGTCCGATAGAAAAAAAGGTCAGGAGGGAATTAGATTATGCAGATCTGAAGCACATTCTCCGAAATGTATCTGATAATAAACCGACTACAAGCCCGAAAACAAGACTTCGGACCTCCAACTTAATTAATTTTTTGATTAAGATAATCTTAAATGCGTGTAACATCAATAATATTAGTAATAGACGTTCATTCTTAGGGTTCCGTACCAGAATGGTATAAAAGGAACCCTTATGGTGCGACTTCGTCTGTCTGTATGTCTGTCTATCTGTCTGTCCGTCTGTCTGTCTGTCACAGCTGCTTATTACAGCAACTACTAATGCTTTCGACTTGAAATTTGGAACAATTATAAAGAATGCTTGCCCAACTTTATTGCAAATGAAAAACTTCAAAAAATATTTTTAATTTTCATTGCAAAAGGGGCCAGAGTGCAGGTCCGAAATTTTAAAATGGGGTTACTAGGTCAAGTGACATATGATATGAAAGGACTTGATCTGCACATTTCAAAATATATTTTCATTTTATTTTATGTCTCACAGTTTTCGACATATGATGAAAAATGACTGAAAAAATACCATTCCCCCCCTTATCTCGGAAGTTTGCGGAGCGAAAAATCTGAAATCATTAGAGTTGATAGGAATTGACCGAAATATTGCACCAAAAATAAAACGATGTTCCTAACTAGTTCAGTTTTTTCAAAATCAAAATTCCTTCACAAACAAAGTTAGTTATGCGGTTTTTTCACTTTATACGTCCAAAAATTATACGGAACCCTCGGTGCGCGAGTACGACTCGCACTTGGCCGGTTTTTTTATTTAAGCTACTTGTAATTCCTCACCTCTCTTCCGGGAAACTGTTGTATAAATTCCGGAAACTAACACCGAGGTGTTTTCGAGGTAATAGCATGTTGACTATGTCGCCCAGTATTGGGACCGACTTGTGGTGCTTGATGCCATTTTCATTGAACGTGGAGCGAGCCGGCCGGAGATACATCACCACCAGAGCAATCAAAACACCCACCCATATCAATAAGATTATCATTGTCTGAAAAAATAACAATTTGTAAATCAAGCTGAATCAATTAGCCCCCTTAGGTACAGACGATGATTCAATTTTAATCAGCTCTTAAGGACGCGTTTACAAATCTGACAAAAATAATTTTTTAAAAATTAATTTTCGGTCGATTTTGCAACCAAATGAAACTACATCAAACGTAACTAACTATTGGCACTAAATATATGATTGATTGATTGATTGATAGATTTTTTTCACGTATTTTGCTAATACGCATGAACCTTAAAGGGTGGCATTAAGGTTTATTTTACTTGTCTTGATTTATTGTACAAAAAAATCTAATAAAATGTCAGTCCACTGCGTATTTGTGCGTTTGAGCCGTGTCAATATAGTGGTGCGATCTATTTTGTAAACGCACCCTTAAGTCAATTGTCATCTCTATTTATTCTCATACAAATGACAACGATATTTTATATTAATTAATCAGAGACGTCTTTATGTAAAGGGGTAAGTATTTAGTAAAATCTTGCCAACATTAACGGATAAAGGTATCCAGTTGATATTAATATTAAATACTAAAGTCTACGGTCCCATAAAGGTGTAAAAAAATTAAGCTTACAAGTCAATACCGAACATAAATTAAACCATTGTTTTGCTATCGATATATCTAATTAGCACTAGGGACCGCCGCTTCGGGGCTCTGACGGCGTTACGGTTAAAGAATACATAAAAAACAATTTATTATAGGTACATAAATACTAATTTAATTGTTGATATCTCAGAATTCCGGTTAGATGAGGTAAAGCTAATAATAGTATTGTAATCTAGAGATTATAAGAAACAAACCAACATGCGTTTTATTAATGTCCGCCAAAATTTGTGGTGGGCCTAATCCTCTAACAAAAAATTTTCTCCTTTAGCATCAAGTATTTTATTTATATTTTCTGTGACATTTTCTGTAACCTTTGCTCCACTTTCCTTAATTATGTTTTTTTGTTCGTCTAATACTCTGTTTCCTTCTGGATTAACCGTAGAGTAGCCAAGACATCTTCCTTAATATTTACGTTACAGCTAGATTCGTGAACAATAGTGATTTGATGTTTACATACGTATGTCGCCCTCTATTGGTGAGAAAATTCGCTGTAATGGTTTGGTGGGTTACCCTACTTGACGCTAGATGGCGCTGCTAGTACTTGTGGATGCGCAATCGCAATGACGAAATCGACGATTGAAGTGTTTTTATTAAATTTTTCGTCGCAATCCAATGACGAAATGTTTTTGAATTTTTGGTTAAAGGTTATGTTGTGTTATGTTATGTTCTGAATTGACCTGTATGCTGCTTCTTTATACTGGAAATGGTTTCCAAACTCTTAGATTTGTTGATTCTTCACTCAGCTTTGCATTTAATTTCACGAAAACAGTTTTTGGTAATGAGAACTGTTTAGTTTGAGTTTATGCACTTAGTAACGTTTTTTTCCACAACACTTTCACTAGTCCATGTATATTGTGATAAACAAAAGCTTTGAATTATGTTTTATAGTCTAATTCACTTTATTTGATTTTTGAACACAATAAAAGTACCTACGGAGCCAATGTAAACCGCGGCACAGTGGCGCCCTCTTACTTTTATACGATGAATAAACTAAATAGCTCGTAAGCGGGTTAGTGTATTGAGACTTGTCATGTGAGACAAATCTCGCAGTTTGTTTTGTTGGTCTTTACGTTCACACTGTTGAACATCTGTCAATATTTGGCATGATTTGTATAGAAATATGATGTCATAAGCTATGAAATGTCAAACAAGTTGTGCTTCAACAAGATATATTATGAGACAATGTACCTAAAATTGGTTCGGCACATTAACAAAAAACAGAGTTTTCAACAATGAATATGTCGCCAGTGGAACACACAGTCACAATAAACATTGTCTGTAAACAAAACAGTTCAACAGTACATTACAGAACAATTCACTCTGATGAAGGACAACTACTCGTATCTGCTATTAATGTTGCTAGATTAGATACTCGTCAAAGTCAAAGTCAAAATGTTTATTGCGAAGTAACTGTACCTACAATGTCAGTGTTAAGTTAGTACTTATGACTTAGCAGCCTTTTACAAGCATTGTGAGGAGTTCCATGAGTCAAAATCCATAAAAATCAGTTGACCACGGATATTACCCAACCAGCAATCCTTTGATCTGCAGGACAATAACTCACTTACCTGAATTACGTGTACTGTTCATCATTGAATAGTTCCCTGGTGTAGCTTCGAAATCCATGCTCCAATAAAACGTATGAAAGAAAGGAAATAACTTTATTTTGCTGACGCACATTGATAAACATGAAGAAATACAATAGGGAAAGGAAAGTAAAAAATCGGGCAAGGGCGTGTAGGACCACGCACAGTCTCGGATTCCGTAGCAAGAAATATTTTGATCCGATATGCTTAAACATGTGTTACGCTTACAGAAAATAATATTGACATCGTAGAATAGGAAACCTTTGAAGACCAAGAAGACCAATTAACATTTTTTCGTGTCTTTATTGAGGTACATCGTACATCACACCTTAAAATATTTTACATACAAAACAGTTGTTACTAAATGCTTAATTATTCATTTTGGTCCTATAAATCTAGGTGGTTCTACTTCCTCAGACTAAATCTTAGCCAGTGTCCTCCCTTCAACATAATGGTCATGTTATTGGTTGCAAGCACGGCAGGGATGCAGGTCTTCTCACATGGAGCGACTACCACATTTCGCAGGAGCTGATAAGTCATCACCTTCAACTCGCAGAGAGCAAATCTTGATCCTGTAAAAAAGACGATGGTTATTATAAAATATTTAAAAGATTTCAAAAACAACTGACACGGGCGAAATTTGAACCCGCAACCTATATCGCACCGTGGCGTCGCTCTAACCAACTGAGCTACCATGTCCTGCTGAATACGCCTCTTATGAGCGTTGGTGCCATCTATCGGAGACTAATACAGACTCCAACTCAATTGAAATTGAAATTGAAATCATTTATTCTGCAAATAGGTTACTAATAACACTTTTACAAGTCAATGCCTTTAGCTTTGCAGTTATAAGGACCATTTTTATATGCAAGACACTACAAAATCTACCATAAAAGCTAGCCTGCCATCAAGCCTGTCCACCATCATTATAAGTTCTCCGCTAGAGCTGTCGCAAATCTGCGCAGGACGCGTACGGCTTGCCCATTGATGCATAGCAGCAGTCAACGCGCACCAAGGCAAATATTCGCGAAGGAATACAGTATCGCCTCAGAGTGATTCATCCTCAAACTGTTCATGTATGATAGCTAATATTATGGTTGTCAGCCAATAAGCTGGATTTTCACTCTCTATATCTTACCTATACAGTTCCTAGGTCCAAGACCAAAAGGCATGTAGGCGAGCGGATTGATCTTGTGTTTATTTTCTTCGGAGAAACGTTCAGGGTCAAACTTTTCAGGCTCAGGAAAGAACTGCGGGTCTAGGTGAATGGCAAATGCTGGTATCTGAATTCCTTTACCTTTGCGCAACTGTAAGGTAAAAATATTTGTATTAAACTAAAACAAAAAGTCCATTATAATACTGATAAAATATGTTTATAAAACTCACGATGAAATCTTTTTTGGCGGTCTTGTTTGGTTTCCCCATGTTGTAATCCTTGGTGCATTGTCTGTCCATAACCAAAGCTGGGGGCCACCGTCTTAGTAACTCTAAAAATAATGTATTTGTATCTTTTTATTATATCTTATTGATTTATCGATTACTTTGTTAATCGATAAATCTTACCTGAAACCACCATATCCATATACGTCATGTTTTGTATGGAATTAAAGTCAAGCTTGCCGTCGTTCTTAGCGTCATGTTCCAGGACCTCCCGCGCCAACCGCTCCTGCACGTCAGGGTTCACTGCCAGCTCGTGTAACAAGAACGACATGGAAGACGACATGGACTCAAACCCAGCAAAGAAGAACAGGAATGCTTGGGCGACCAGGTCCTCGTCTTTCCATACTGCAAGTTCCAAAATAAGAAATTGAGTTTAAATTCCTTTTGTGTTAACATTTTTTTTTCATACTACTGTATGTTGGCTGTCATCTCTGTCATACCAGTTTTGTCCTCGATCAAGCAGAGGCTGTACGAATTTATTATACTTATTGTCTATATTTAGGTATTCTTTACCTCGTGTTAGTTCCTTCTGCCCCACTGAAGATTCTTCAACAGTAGCGAATCCAGCAGCTTCATCATTAGATTTGACATCTTCGTGAGATAGTTTGCCTACACACAAATCAAATTGATTTATTGCACGAATTAAAACTGATATTTTCTTACGAATGAGTAATAATTACTGAGAAGTAAAATAAGCAATAATGTTAGTGTTGGTAATTCCGACTTTTAATACAATTTAATTTTTCAATAAACATTTAATAAAATTGCCACCTTTTTTGGCTTCCATGAGTAAGTGTATCAAATCAGGTCTGATAATGTTCCGCAGCTCTCGCTCCTTCATTGTGTCCAGTACCAAGTTCTTGAAGAACTGCTTGACCGTATCTGATACTACGTCCCATTTCATAAACTGAAAGTGATTAAAAAATTTAGAATAGATAGAATAATTCGAAACTTGAAGTCGTTTTCTTATGAGATAAAGATCTCTTGGGGGGAAAAAAGTTTCCCAACCAAACACAAGTAAACTAATCAGATTTTCTACTCTTGAGGCGTGGATAAAGTTCTAGACATTAAGCATATTATCGTATGTTTTCTATAAAACAGTTGCTTTTATAATAATATCTTGTACCTCGTAAATTAAGCTGAAATATTGGAAGTGTGAGTACAAATTCAATTTTACCTTAACGAATTTTGGCGTACTAATTAAAAGCAAGAACATCCACATCTGACGAAAACCAAAATTGGTTGCGGTCTTGCCCATCACGTAGAATTGGTTATCTTCATCGGTTTGGGAGTCTACCTTCAGACCGAAAGCGCAAGAAGCTATCACATCGTTAGAGTAGCGCGTCGTGAGGTCCTTGCAGTCAACATCTATGTAGTCATCTGAAAAACAGAAAAGGATTGTTGAAACAATTGAGTTGCATGTTTCAGATAATATAAACCTTAATTTTGTCCATAAAGTATACTAGCGACCCGCCCCAGCTTCGCACGCATGCTACAAGCCTTCCTCTTGAATCACTCTATCCATTAAAAAAAACTCATCAAAATCCGTTGCGTAGTTTTAAAGATCTAAGCATACATAGGGACAGAGAGACAGACAGCGGGAAGCGACTTTGTTTTATACTATGTAGTGATAGTGATGTGCTAAAATACAGTAAGTAAATAAATACCTTCCGAAGCCTTAATCTTTTGCTTTAGTGAACAAATCATCTGATCACCAACCTCCACCATAAAAGGGATCATAAGACGTATCTTGGAACTTGTGAATGCTGGACTCAATGTGGAACGCATGTCCTTCCATTCTTGACCTGAGGGCGATTAAAATTTTAGTTTACTCAAAATGATCCAAAGGAAATGATATTGTGTTGTACAGCTATTGTAAAATTAGGGTTAATCAAATAATCATGTATGCCTTTGTATTGATTTAGGTATTTATATGTTTTGGTTAATTTTATTTTGTCTATACATCAATCCGAAACTTGAAAGGTTTCGAGGAGTGAATCTGCGATGGTTATAATTATAATATGAAATTTTGTTTTAAAGCTATTGAATTTTGAATTGAGTGCAGTTATACTTGTGTCAGGTTGGAAGAGAGTTTTACGGGATAGCACAGAATTGGTATATTTATTTAAAGTTAAAAAGTAACAATTTTATTTCTAGCTAAGTTCATAACAAAAAAACTATCATGAACAAAATTATAGAAACCAGGTACAAATACCTTTCATAAATAAAAGAGTCCTGCTAAAGAACGACTCGGATGCGAAGCTGCGGTGATCGAGGAAGTGCTCGAAGTCTTTGACAGTGATCTTCTTTAACAGCTCAAGGTCCCGAATCACTACCCCCTCGCTTAGGAATTCAAATCTGCCCACGAACCTTAAAAACAATGTTCAAAACGATTAATATTAAATACACTGCATAACAACCTTTTTGTCTAAGATTCGACTTCAGGTTGAGATCCTAGTTTTTCGGTTTAACTAGGAACTAACTAAATAACACTAGGAACGAACTAAATAATATTATATTAGAATTGAGCAAACGGGTTATTGTTAGTGTTTGTTAACTAAGAGCTAATTTTTCAAACGTCAGTTAACTTTACCTATGGAATCATTTAAAATTGACAGTTTTTTAGTGTTAAACAATCTGTAAAACGTCAATTTTATTGCTTAGTTATAAGATAAGATGATGGAAGTCAGTCCTAACTCAAACACTACAGCGCTGGTTGATAGGGTCCTAATCTCTGCTCTTGAGGAAGTGACAAGGGAGCGGCGTCCGCCGCTAACTTATTCACATCATAATAGTAATTATAACAGAAGTTTAAGAAATATTTAATAACGTAGATACTATGTAATTAGGATGAATAAAGGAAACAACAAAAAGCTAGATAAAAGTAAATAATGTTCAAATGGTGTGTGTCAAAACAAAGTATTAAGTATAGAAATAAGTGTAGGTATTTTAGTAAAATATAGACTACAGATCAGGCAAATCTAATGATGAATAACAACCGGTGTCTTTAAAAATACATTAAAGTTTAAAAAAATTAAGAGGCCATTAACTAAGACGACACTCTATTAGCTAACACCCGGCGAGAAATTCGTCGTCAGTCTGAACTACACTTGTTGTTCCTGACCTATTGACTCTTGACTAGCACATTTGGCTTCATAGGTACTCTCGTTTCTTTATTTTTAAGCTTAAAAATATTGTTATCAGAGGTCATTGGTACAGCAATTTTTACGTACCTAAGTAACTTTACACAAGTTATTTTTTCATAGTTAAATCAATTATTATCTTTTAATTTCTCACCTTTCTTCCGGAAAGCTGTTGTATAATTCAACGTAATCATAAGCCATGTGGTGGCGGCGAAAGATGACCTTGGCCATGTTGCCCAGCAGTGGGAATGGCTTCAAGTGCTTGATGCCATGTCGGCTGAATGTGGAGTACACTTGCCGGAGGTACAGCACTAGCACAGCGAGCAGAACAACCACCCATATCAGCAAGATTATCATTATCTGGAAGACAATAAGTATTTTAAGCATTCCTATTTTTAATCATAAAACTTTGCGAACAGTTTTTTCTGGGTTCTGTTAACATTCTCCCATATTCACAAACAATTACTATGATGAGCAGTTCTCTTGATCTTTAGATTCTCATAGTCTTCAATTTCGTAAAACAACACGGCGCAAGCGGCAGCGCTAATCAAATAATTTCGACCAATTGATGTTTGGTACATGAACTTGGCACTATTTTTGTTGACCATGTGATGTCAAGGACAAATATATTAAAATTGTAGTGGCACGAATGTTTATTTATGAAGTTCGGACTTCGGACACTTTTCCTAAATTAACTGAATGAGTAGATAATCTAACAATAATGACAGTAGTGAGTAGGAACCTAATTTAACAATTACTTAAAGTTTTGCAAATTGTCTACTGGCCATTGACGAACAATTTAACTGATGCAGGAAATTTTGTAAAAAAATAAAGATACCTACCTACCGGTACAAGCAAGGTCATGTACCTAAACCTAATAAAAACTTTCAAAGTAAACAAAAGTCCAACCTCATCTACGACTAGGTATTAATTGTAGATTATATTTAATCTATAGGTAAGTACTAATCTATACTTCTATACTAATATTATAAATGAGAAACTTTGGATGGATGGATGGATGTTTGTTACTTAATCATGCCAGAACTACCTACTAATTTGGCACAAAGATAGAATACACATAGGCTGGAATAGCACATAGGACTCTTTATCCAGAAAAACGCGGGCGAAGCTGCGGGTGGAAGCTAGTACTATGCGATCAAAATAAGAATAGTAGGTACTGACCTTGCGCCATATTGTGACGTTTTGTATTGAAAATTGAGCTGTTGTTTTTATTAAAAAATCTAGGTAGGTATTACAATATTTACAATAAATTTGGTAAATGAAAGACTCCAATAAATAAAGTCAAAAAAAAATAGGAAGTGACTCCGCGACCGCCGCCGCCGTGACCTGAATTTGCAGCCGCCGCCGGTTGCTAAATTGGCAGCCGGCGCTGACTTTAGAAAAAAGCGGGAAATGGGGTTGGCAATTTGGCATAATTAAAAAAACATTTAATGTTTCATTTGAGTAACATAGATAACTAGGGTCCAAGAGCGAGCGAAGCGAGCTCGGGTACTTGGACACCCCGACACGGACAATTTAGGTTCGAAGGGGTTGACTTGGGGTTGCTTCAGTGAGCGAGCAAAGCGAGCGAACGAAACCCCCATCAACCCCTTCGTGTTAGGTTACTTTTAACTTTGCAGACAGAAATAGCCCACCACAGAAATAGACCACCTCCCTCCCCCTTGTAAGTCCAAAAAAGTTATATTTTGTTTTACATTGACACTGTAATTAAAAGTCAGTCTAAGGTAGATAATTCAACTTATAACACGGCAACATTAATCTGCTGCTAAGTGCTACGGTAGTTTGCAATTATTTTCGTCTGATATCACTGCTACTCCAAGGCTACGCCGGTTTCCAACGGCGTTATTTTTGGGAGCCGCCGCCGGCTGCGGAGGCGCTACCAAAACAATAACGTTAATGATTCGCAAATTATTTTTCTTTGTAAGACTTACTTTTCAAGTGATAATTGACAGTTCGAGGTCATTGACGTTAATATTCTTATCGCGATCGCATATTAACACATAATACTAATAATAAAACATAAAAACAAGATAATAATAATCTCACTGGGTAAAGATAAACACAGCCATCGCGCTCACGGGTCGAAACACAAAACGAAATCACAACATTCACAACAATAATAATGATGTAAACGATAAAATACTGTTTCAGTAGCTCAGATATAGGAAGTACATGTACCCGTATGTATAATGTACTCTGTGATTAACCGTAGAGTAGACAAGACTTCTTCCACACCTATATTATATTTAGGTACGTTACAGTTAGATTCGTTATTCGTAAACAATAGTGATTGATGTTTACATACCTACATGTGTCGCTCTCTATTGGTGAGAAATTTCGCTGTAATGGTTTGGTTGGTTACCCTACTCGACGCTAGATGGCGCTGCTAGTTCTTGCGCACTCGTAATGACGAAATGTTTATTTGTGGTAGAAAAAGTCTGAATTGACCTGTATGCTGCTTCTTTATACTGGAAATGGTTTCCAAACTCTTAGATTTGTTGATTCTTCCCTCAACTTTGTATATAATTCAAAAATTTCATGAAAACAGTACCTACTTGTGTTTAGGTTGCGTTTTTGCACTTAGTAACGTTTTTTTCCACAACACTGACTAGTCCATGTATATTGTGATAAACACTAAGCTTTGAATAAAATTATGTTCTAGCCTTCTATAATCCAATTCACAATAAAAGTACGGAACCGATGTAAACCGTGGCACAGTGACGCCCTCTAGATTCTAGATATAGAATAATTTATAATTGACTTAAGCCGCGTACAGACATTGCGGGGCATGTGCCGCGCACGCGCCGCATAGTGAGTGTTTGGCTAAGTCTACACGCACGCTTTGATCGTGGAACGTTTGCCGACAATCGACATACGCCGACTCACTCTCACACGTGCGTAGCACATGTCTCATTCACCACGAATGTTGACATCTACACATTGCGAAGCATGCGATGAGCGCCGTGTGCTGCGCATGCCTCGCAATGTCTGTACGCGGCTCTGGACCTACATAAAAACGATGATTAAACTAAATAGCTCTCTATTTAATTTAATCATCATTTAGAAGACAGTAAGGGGGTATTGAGACTTGTCATGTGAGACAAATCTCGCAATTTGTTTTGTTAGTGTTTACGTTCGCACTGTTGAACATCTGTCAATATTTTGCAAGAATATTGTACTTATAGAAATAGGTAATATGATGTCATAAGCTATGAAATGTCAAACAAGTTGCGCTTCAACAAGTGATAATGTAAACATGGTTCAGTACATTAACAAAAAATGAAAAAACAGACAATAGAGACAGACAGACAGAAACACACAGTTACAATAAACACTGTCTGTAAACAAAACACATAACTTAACAGTACTTCAATACACACGTACTACTTACATTACGGAACAATTCACTCTGATGAAGGACAACTACCTACTCGTATCTGATATTAATGTTGCTAGATTAGATAATATACCTAATTGTTTCAAAGTCAAAGTCAAAACGTTTTTTACAGTACTTAATATACTGTCCATCATTGAATAGTTCCGTGGCGTAGCTTCGAAATCCATGCTCCAATGAAACGTATGAAAGAAAGGAAATAACTTTAATTTGCTGACGCATATTGACAAAACATAAAGAAACACAATAGAGAAAGAAAAGTAAAAAAAATACAAAAAAAAAGAGGAAACAAAAAAAAATCCAACCAACATTAAAACAGCAAGAGACAAAATAGACTTAGGCCATTACCCCGATCATGAGTTTTTTTGACGTGTAGTATCGTTAACGTAAGCATATTTTGAATTGAAAATACAGGTTTGTTACACAATATTTATATAAATTAAATACTTAATTAATTTATCTGTATTTTTTAAAATGTGCAAATTGTATAAAATTTTATCAAAATGTTACAGGACTGCTGTATTTTAAATTCAAAATATGCTTACGTTAACGAAACTATACGTCAAAAAAACTCATGATAGGGGTACATGTTGTTTCATCTTACAGTTACGTATCTGTAACAGTCAAATATGGCGGCTTAAACGACAGTTTCATACTGACTTAACGATTACGTACTGACTTACGGATACAGATGGTTTGAAGCAACCCGCCCTAAGCTGATCCGAAATGCTTACTGCACATGTATTATACCCTTACAGAAATATTGACATCGTAGATTAGGAAACCTTTGAAGACCAAGAAGACTAATTAACATTTTTTCGTGTCTTTATTGAGTTACGTCACACCTTAAAATATGTTACATACACAAACACTTACAACTACATTCTATAATATTAACTTAACATCGTTACCCCTATTATGAGTTTTTTTGACGTATAGTTTCGTTAATGTAAGCATATTTTGAATTTAAAATACAGCAGTCCTGGAACATTTTGATAAAATTTTATACAAATTGCACATTTTAAAAAATACAGAGAAATTAATTAAGTATTTAATTTATATAAATATTGTGTAACAAACGTGTATTTTCAATTCAAAATATGCTTACGTTAACGATACTACACGTCAAAAAAACTCATGATAGGGGTACGTAACTCAGGTGTCTCTACTTCCTCAGACTAAATCTCAGCCAGTGTCCTCCCTGCAGCCTGATGTTGATGTTATTGGTAGCAAGCTTGGCGGGGATGCAAGTCTTCTCACATGGAGCGACTACCATATGCCGCAGAACCTGATAAATCATCACCTTCACCTCGCAGAGAGCAAATCTTGATCCTGATAAGAAAGACGATGGTTATTATAAAATATTTAAGAGATTTCAAAAACAACCCACAACCTCTGTCGCACCGTGGTGTCGCTCTAACCAACTGAGCTACCGTTTCCCGCTTGCATCAGTTGAAATTTGAAATCTCTTTGAATACGCCTCTTGGGAGCGTTGGTGACATCTATCAGAGACTAATACAGACTCCAACTCAATGCCTATAACTTTACAATTATGAGAATATTGATAAGATATCGATGTTCTCATAACTGATTTACAATTATGAGAATATTGATAAGATATCGATGTTCTCATAACTGTAACATACCTAAACATAACATGGCTTTGACATGTTTATAATTCAAAAAATAAACATTTATAATGACCCATTATTATAAAAATGTTTAGTATAATGCTGACCGTGTCTGACATGTAAGTCAGCTATACGAGAGAACATGCCATAAAGCCTGTGCGCAATCATCATAAGGACTCCACTGAAGCTGCCGTGAATCTGATCAAGCTTGCGCATTGTTGCATAGAAGCAGCCAACGCGCACCTAGGTATATATTCACAAAGGAACGCAGTATCGCCTCAATATGACGAAGGTGTTGGCATTCTTTGTTATTTAAGTTTGATTCACCCTCAAACTACTCGTATATAATGGCTAATAAGTATGATGGTTGTCAACCAATAAAGTAGATTTTAACTCTCTCTTAATCTTACCTATGCAATTCCTAGGTCCAAGACCAAAAGGCATATATGCGAGCGGATTGATCTTGTGTTTATTTTCTTCGGAGAAACGTTCAGGGTCAAACTTTTCAGGCTCAGGGAAGAACTGCGGGTCTTGGTGAATGGCAAATGTTGGTATCTGAATTCCTGTACCTTTGCGCAACTGTAAAGTAAAAATAAAATAAATAAAAATTCCATTAAAATATTAATGTTCATAAAACTCACAATGAAATCTTTTTCGGCTGTTTTGTTTGGCTTCCCCATGTTGTAATCCTTGTTGCATTGTCTATCCATAACCACAGCTGGTGGCCACCGTCTTAATAACTCTAAAAATAATGTATTTGTTATTATCTAGCTATTGGGATTTGAATAAATACTCAATTACTTTCTTAATCGATAAGTAAATCTTACCTGATACTACCATATCCATATACGTCATGTTTTGTATAGAATTGAAGTCAAACTTGCCGTCGTTCTTAGCGTCATGTTCCAGGACCTCCCGCGCCAAGCGCTCCTGCACGTCAGGGTTCACTGCCAGCTCGTGCAGCAAGAATGACATGGTAGATGAGATGGACTCAAATCCAGCAACGAAGAACAGGAATGCTTGGGCGACCAGGTCCTCGTCTTTCCATACTGCAAGTTCCAAAATCAGAAATTGAGTTGAAATTCGTTTTGTATTAACATTTTTTTCGTATCCCTAGGAGGTTAGCCGTTAGTTCTGCCATAACAGTTCTGTCCTTGGTCAAGCGGAAGCTGTACGGATTTATTTTACTTACTGTCTATATTTAGGTAATCATTACCTCGAGTTAGTCCCTTCTGCCCCACTGAAGATTCTTCAACAGTAGCGAATCCAGCAGCTTCATCATTAGACTTGACATCTTCGTGAGATAGTTTGCCTATAAGAACACGCACATCAAATTATTCTATTGCCGAATTTAAACAGTTTTTTTTTTACAAATGAGCAATAAAGAACTAAATGCAATCGTATTCATTAGTTTTGGTCCTTTCGAGTTAATCAAATTTTGTTTTCCAATAAAATTGCCACCTTTTTTGGCTTCCATGAGCAAGTGAATCATATCAGGTCTGATAATATTCCGCAACTCTCGCTCCTTCATTGTGTCCAGTACCAAGTTCCTGAAGAACTCCTTGACCTCATCTGATACTAAGTCCCATTTCATGATCTAAAAGTGATTTAAAAACTTGATAAAATGGAATGGATAGAATAATATTCAAAACATGAAGTCGTTTTCGAAAGTGTTGGATTTTTGCACCCTAACAAGTGAACTAATCAAAGTGTTTACTTTTGCTGATGGCGGGGATAAAGACATTAAGCATAATTGTCTAATTTCTATAAAACAGTTGCTTAAGCCGAAGCTGCGAAGGTGAGCCCGGGCGCCAATACTTTGCTACGGCGGGCGGGGGCTGCTCTCCCTCCGTGCCTCCGGGCTTATAAAACACTCTGCTGAAATGTAGGACGTGTGACTATGTGAGTACAAATTCAATTTCACCTTTATAAGTTTCGGCGTATTAATTAAAAGGAAGAACATCAACATCTGACGGAAGCTGAAATTGGTTGCGGTCTTGCCCATTGCGTAAAATTGGTTATTTTCATCAGTGTGGGAGTCTACCTTCAGACCGAAAGCACAAGAAGCTATCACATCGTTAGAGTAGCGCGTCGTGAGGTCTTTGCAGTCAACATCTATGTAGTTATCTGAAAAACAGAAAACGATTGTTGAAACAACTGAGGTGTATGTTTCAGATTTTTGAGATGTGTCCACGAAGTATAGGTGTGTAGCGACATCTGCCGACAACAGCGAAGACTACCTACACAGCTAGACAGCTGTCAGTGACAACTTGTCAAATGTCACTACATAACGTCCAACCCCCAAAGGTGCTTAAGTACAGTAAGTAAATATACCTTCCGAAGCCTTAATCTTTTGCTTGAGTGAACGGATCATCTGATCACCAACCTCCACCATAAAAGGGACCATCAGACGTATCTTGGAACTTGTAAACGCTGGGCTCAATGTGGAACGCATGTCTTTCCATTCTTGACCTGTGGGAGATTTAAATTTTGGTTATTGTGTCGTACAAACATCGTAATTGCCTTTGGTTTACAATTTAGCTAATTATATGTTTTGCAGTTCAACCTCGCAGATCGATCGATCAGCGCGACTGTTATTTAGCCACGAGCTCCCATTTGTACCTAGGTTCATAACAAAAAAATACTATCTTGAAGTAAAGAAACCATGTACAAATATTTCTTACCTTTCAGTAAGAAGAGAGTTCTGCTAAAAAACGAGTCGGATCCGAAGGTGCGGTGATCGAGGAAGTGCTCAAAGTCTTTGACAGTGATCTTCTTTATCAGCTCAAGGTCCCGAATCACTAACCCCTCGCTTAAAAATTCAAATCTGCCCACGAACCTTAGAAACAATGTTTAAAACTATTAATATTAAATAAATTGCGAGATTCTAATTTTGCGAAACAGTATTTTTAAGCATAATTATGCAATATTGTTAACAGAGGTCACTAGGGCAGCAATTGCTATTGTTGGCGATCGCTGCGTCTATCGCCTTACAAAGGGTGACGTCACCGTAGCGGCATGGTGGTCTGCGACGAGACGAAGTGCTTGCCCTGCTGAACCCCGAGCCCAGACGTAAAAACATCATCGGGTCATACTTAATTCACCATAAGAGCAGCGTTCTGAGTGCTGCGACTAGTTAATATAATAAGATTATATTGTTCAGTCTTAAACCAACCTTTGTTAGATTAACTCGTTGTTAGATTTGACTTGTTGTATGTAAAATCTGTATAAATTTAATATTATATTCTATAACTACATATAGCCTCGTCTCATTTACAAGCATTTAGCTTAAATCAGAAGTGGTACGGGATACCCACATACAGTTATGGGTAAACAAAAATTGCAACACGAAAACAGGATTTATAAGACAGATGCGAATGTTATCGCGTCACGGTGCCGAGCCGGCATGGGCAGCAGCAGTGGCGCCTACGCAGCGCGGGTTGGTGCAGGACAGGCGAAGTAGCATGAACCTATGCACGTTACAACCCTAATTACCAGGTGTGTTCAATCCATTTTACTTGATTCAGATGCTAAATGCATTATTGCATAAAGGCCAACAAATTTTATTGGTTGTGGGATTACTATAGAGATTTTGTTCCATGTCTTGCCTGATGACAGTGATGACAGTAGCACATCCTTTACAAAGGACTATGAACTATTACAACATAGCATTATGGCTGTGTTGAGACTTAAAAGTCAGAGAATCACCTTAGGCGCGGGGTGACACGCCGATTTACAATATTCCCCATTAAGTTGCATACAGACTGCAAGGGTCGACGTTTAGGACGTTTCACTGTTTCTAATGGTAGAAGACAAAAGGCGCGGCAGCGTTTTGTCAGTCATAGCTTAATCCAATAAACGAACTTTGGTGGTAGAGCCACTATACTATTCGTTTGAATTTGAAACTGTCGTTGTCACCAATGCAATCGAACAATTGCAACACTATTGATTTTAATAATGTTTAAAATTATTATTATTATAATAAAATATGGCCCAAGTAAATTTATCTATGCATAATGATTGTCTTAAATTGATGTTACTGTTGTAGAAACCTGTGATGTTAAATTCTGCCAAAATACTTGGAGAAGTTCAGTTGACTATAAATTGCACAGTTAATAGTACTGTAAAAGTTAGTCCTGTTGAGCTGATATAATTGGAACAGTATTGTGCGTTGATTACCAAGAAAAATGCTTACTGATAAATAAGGATTTGACAAAAAAAAGCAATACTTGATCATTTTCTCTGTAGGTGATTGTGTATTAGTAAAGAAATCATACAAAGTTGGATACGAAATATTGCGGATAAATCAAAGTAATGAGATTCCGGATTAAGTTTTGGGACCCTATAATTAACTTAAAATACTCTTACAAATACCCATGACAAAAGAATTTGAGAGATGTCCAGTGATCAAAGAGACATTGACGATTATAAGAGCAAAGTTTAGATATTGAGATAAAGTGTAGTCCGCGAGTAGGTACGTGGTACGCGGTAGCTCTGGTGGAGTTGTGAATCGGGGTGGTCCTGTGTGGATGCGCGCCCAAGTGTTGTCCCATGGATGAGTGTGTTTTCGTGGAAACCGTGTAATAAGGGCGGTTCCGCATTTGGAAGCATACCTCACAGTTAAGAATGCAGAGTTATTGCGATAAGAGAGCTGTTACTGCGTTATGTTTATTTGACAAATGAAGTGTTGAGAAATATAAGGAATCCAGTTCAGATTGTTCGTCAATGCATCTTTGAAAGCTTTAGAAAGTTAAAATTAATTGTTGAAATGGTTGAGTGTTCAAAATTGTTGAACTATTGACTCTAACTAATAGTTACTATTGAATGGTGTTTTTGTTGAGGTGTGTTAAGAATAAAGAACTCTTAGCTAACAGAGAGCTTAATATTTCATAAAACTTGATTGTGCTAGCGATTTTAAGTGGGTCCCGTGTAATATGGAGTTGGTTAATGAAACGCGATCACTGCAGTATTTCAGAGACCCATTGTGTGCTTTAGACAAGCTCGTACGTGACTACGTCATTGTTTACGTTGGCGACGTTGTGATAGTACCTATCAGAATCAATAGAGCAAGGTTTAACAAGATTTAGATCAAAAGTTTAAAAGTCCGTTTAAGGTTATAGAGGTCCTAAATGGTGACCGTCTGCTCCACTCACGAAACTGTTAAAGAAGGATTCTGTGTGGGAATGGGGTACGGTTCATGAAAACGCATTCCAATTTTATTGTTAAAATATAAATTAAGGTCTGAAAACGTTCTACTCATTTTTGACCCGAATAAAGATAACGTATATTATAATGTATTATAATTATACGGATGCAAATAGGGACGGGGTAGCCGGTTACTCATGCAAGTTACGGACGAAGGTAAAAAAAAAAAAACAGTCCATTATTAAAGTAGACAAACTACAGAAGATGAGAAAAAGTATCACTCATTTAAACTGGAGTTATTGGCGATTGTTAGTAGACTTCAGAAGTTCCGATTATACTTAGTTGGGTCACCTTTTTAAATAGTGACCGATTGTAATGCCGTGCGTTAAATAAAGAGAGAGAGATTATTCCCCGGACCGCACACTGGGTTTTGTCCACACAAGAATTTTCATTTGATATAGTTCACTGAGAAGGTACGTGAATGCAACATGTAGGTAGACGCCTTGGGTCGAAATCTAATGCAATGCGGAGAAAAATCAGAAACTGAAATTATTATGTCAATAGGTAACAGAAGCGGATTGGTTGCTTTCGCTACAATTACAAGATTCTGAGTTAAAACATATTTGGGCAATGATAGAAACAGGAAAGGCCGAAGAAAATAAAGATGTTTTTGACAAATATGTCGTCTTAGGTGATAGAGTTTACAGAAACACGACCCGCGAGGTTGCTAGTGGGTGGGTTCTAAAGAAATGCATTTTTTGGCAAACAATTAAATGTAACCAAACAAACTGGGGCACTTTTCTGTTGATAAAACAGTAAATCGAATAAGCCATCAGTATTGGTTTCCTAGAATGCGACACGTATTAAAAAATTATATATTAAATATATTTTAAGAATAAACCGTGTTGGCGAGGAAGGTAAAAATACGTTGACGTTGAAATTTATTTTAGGTACATGTACGAGTCAAGATAAAATGCTTTCATTGTAAATAGTTCGAGTGGTGGGTTCAAATGGGGAATGAACTTGGAACGCTCAAGTGTGACTAAAGGTCCTTTGAGTGCATGTGAAATAAGCCAAACTTGGTACGCTTAAGTGTGGCGAAAGGCCCTTTAAGTGCGAGTTGGTTTAAGATGAACTTGGTACGCTTAAGTGTGGTTAAATGCCCTTTAAGTGCAAGTCGTCTAACCGGGTTGTTAATACTATGCCACTTTAAGTGCACATAATTGTTGAAGCCCACCCTCGAATACACTAATGAAGTGTTGTGCAATGAAAGATGACAGATTTAGATAGAAATCAGAACATGCCATTCAGAATCAATGCATGCAGGACTCTAAAGTAATAATTTGTGTTTCAGCACTTTATCTGAACTCGTGAGGCACCTGGTGGGACAGGCACCTGGCAGGACGGCCGTGTTGGCGATCGCTGCGTCTATCGCCTTACAAAGGGTGACGTCACCGTAGCGGCATGGTGGTCTGCGACGAGACGAAGTGCTTGCCCTGCTGAACCCCGAGCCCAGACGTAAAAACATCATCGGGTCATAATTCACCATAAGAGCAGCGTTCTGAGTGCTGCGACTAGTTAATATAATAAGATTATACTGTTCAGTCTTAAACCAACCTTTGTTAGATTAACTCGTTGTTAGATTTGACTTGTTGTATGTAAAATCTGTATAAATTTAATATTATATTCTATAACTACATATAGCCTCGTCTCATTTACAAGCATTTAGCTTAAACTATTCGATGAGTATCTTTACACAATATTTCTTTCTTTCTCACCTTTCTTCCGGAAAACTGTTGTATAAATCAACGAAATCATAAGCCATGTGGTGGCGGTGAAAGACAACCTTGCCCATGTTGCCCAGCAGTGGGAATGGCTTCAAGTGCTTGATGCCATGTCGGCTGAATGTGGAGTACACTTGCCGGAGGTACAGCACTAACACAGCGATCAGAACAACCACCCATATCAGCAAGATTATCATTATCTGGAAGACAAATAAGTATTTTAAGCATTCCTATTTTTAATCATAGAACTTTGCGAACAGTTTTTTCTGGGTTCTGTTAACATCTATTTATTTATACTATTATAAAATTGTAAAAATGCCGTGTCTGCACATTGAAGATATTCCAGAAAAAACAGTCGAGATAGGGTACTGGCACGTATTCATTTTTTTTTTAATTTTTGTCTGTTTATCTGTTTGTGCGCGCATCACGCAAAAAGTACTGAACGGATTTTGATATGGTTTTCACACTTCGATAGCTTGGGATCCAACTTAAAATTTAAGCCACGTTACATCTAATTCCGGTGGGATAGACCAGAGATACAGCTTAAACTCTTGGTAGCACTAGCCACCCTACACTACGGAGGTCATTTAAACTGGTCACTTCATTGTAGTCCACGCGGACGGAGTCGCAGGCAAAAGTCTAGTTCTCCAATATCCATAAAGCAATTATTACGATGAGCAGTTCTGTTGATCTTTAGAGTCTCATAGAGTCTTCAATTTCGTAAAACAATATTGCGCAAGCGCAGCGCTAATCAAATAATGACGACCAATTGATGTTTGTTACATGAACTTGGTACTTTTTTCAACCATGTGATGTCAAGGACAAATATATTAAATTTGTAGTGGCACGAATGTCTAATAAACAAGAAGTTCGGACACTTTACTAAATTAACTGAATGAGTAATCTAAAAATAATGACAATAGTTACTAGGTATCAGTAGCGGCGTGAATTATGAGCACAGATCGCGCATGTACATTTTTGGCCCAATAGGCAGTAGACAGTTGACAATACGTAATAGAGAATGATTCAATTAGACGACGAGCATCGACTGACGAACCAATCGTGTGCAGCCTCGGCACCTCCCGTCTTCTTCATTCCGCCAAAGAGATCGAAAAATCTGCTAATGCGCAGGTGACATTTGTGCTCATAGCTGCTGCCGCTAGTTATACCTAAATTAACAATTGCCAAAAGTTTTGCAAATTGTCTACTGGCCATTGACGAACAATTAACTGATGCAAAAACTACTGAACGGATTTTGATAAGCCTTTACAGTAATTATAGCTTATACATCAGAATAACACATAGGCTACTTTTTATCCCAAAAACGCGGGCGAAGCCGCGGGCGGGAGCTAGTAAAACATAAAAACAAGTATAATCTCACTAGTTACAGATAAACACAGCTGTCACGGGTCGAAACACAACACAAAATCACTACAATAAATTATGTAAACAATAAAATACAGTGTCAGTAGCAACGTGTTCCGTAATTGACTAACAGATTTGCTCTGAGTATCATGAGCGAAAACTATACGAAAATCTGACATAAATGTGCATAGGGTTGGCAGATTACATTGGAAAATTGTTTTATCGTATATGTTTAAACTAGCTGTTCCCCGCGGTTTCACCCCCGTCACTCGGCTCTTAAGGGTCATAATGTTATATAGCTTATACTATTCCTCATGCATGTGCCTGTCATGTACAAAAAGAATTTTTCGAATCCGACTGGTAGTTTCAGAGATTAGCGCGTTCAAACCAATCATATTGACGTATCTTGTTCAAACTAATATTAATCGAGAGTATTTCAGTTTTTTTGCTAACGCGGTTGTGAAATTTCAGGGGGGACACAATGTTAACGACTTTCGGAGCTCCTAGTTCACTTTAATATGCACTTAAATAAAAAAATAATGTAGAAAACTTTATGTTATTTTCAAAGACCTACCCAGTGATAAGACATGAATGGGTGTCCGAAAATGTATTTTTTTCATCCCTCAGTTTCATGTTTGGGAGCCCCCCCTATTTATTTTATTTTTGATAATTTCACTGCAGACCTTTATGGCGACTTATAGAAGACATACCTGCGAAGTTTCATACAAATTGATTATGAACTGTAGATTTGATGAGGGTGTGACAGACGAACAGGCGGACAGAGAGACGGACAGACGGACATGACGAAACTATAAGGGTTGCTAGTTTACGGAGTACGGAACCCTAAAAACTGTTATTATGAAATTACAAACAGACACTTCAATTTTATTTATTTGTATAGATAGGTTTTTAAAAATGTCCGAAATTTTCATTTTGAATTTACCGACCGCAAAAATAACTTTGTATTTCACATAAATATGATTGCAAACCCTACACTGTGCGTGGTCCGACGTGCAATTGGCGATTTTAAATTGGGAAGATCGTTGCAATGGTTGTATGGACTGTCAAGATTTTGTTTGGTTTGCTATGCATCGCAGGAGTTCTGAGTTATCCTATATAATTTTTGCTATTTAACCGACTTCCAAAAAGGAGGAGGTTCTGCATTCGGTTGTTTGTTTTTTTTTTTTTTTTTTTTTCATGTATTTACACCGATTACTCCGTGATTTCTGAGTCGATTTTTTTTTATACAATACTAGCTTCTACCTGCGGCTTGGCACCGACTCCAAAAAGTGTTGAATTTATTTAAAAAGGTATTATGGTAGTAATTTATGAATATTGTATTTATGTTATAATTTATAGGGTACCTACCTTTTTATTTTAAGCTTTTTAGTGTTTTAGGGATTTTTTGAAGTCTGTTTTATTTTGTTCTCAAAAAGTTTTTCTCTGCTACTATAGGAGATTACAGGAGTTAAACGCAAGTTTTACCGATATGATCCACTGCAGTGAACAAAATCAGCAAAAATATATCATATTTTTCAGGGTATAATTATGCTAGTTAGATAGTGTGTTGAAAACACAATACACTGTCGTATCAAGTTAGAAAAAAATCACGAAGATACCTCTAAAAATTTATTTTATCGACTAAAAACAACCATTTTGATTTGATCTCCGTCGAAGAGAATATTGCAGAACATTGCAGAATGTTCTCGGTCGGAGAACATTCTCCGTGAGAGAATATTATCTCGACCCATCAATAGGCACGACACAAGAAACTGGAGAGAGAGAGAGAGAGAGAAAGAGAGAAAATTTATTTTGCAAATATGGGTACAATATGAAGTTACACATGAATAGAGTTCAGCCATATTTTACCAATCGGCATGCAAAAATAAAATATTAATGAGCGTTTAGTACTCATTAATAATTAGTCTTACCACAGATAATATAATACTAACGTAGTCTTACATAATATAGTTTCATATAATTTAATCTAGGTATATCTATAATAAATAGTTAATCTATAATATTCTATGACAATTAATAAAATATTTATGATATAATAAGGAGAAGGATAATAAGTTAAAACTTGCACTATTTACTATTATTACTTATTAGGTATTTGAGTCGGAAGAGAAAAGTCTTTTTCATTTAAGAAATCCAAAATACTGTAATAAACTCTACTAACTAAAAAAATCCGCAGCTTACTTTTCAAAAGTGACAAAGGCAGTTCTCTCCAAGCTTTAGGTAATTTATTAAATATAATAGGGGCCATACAGAAGACACTTTTGCGCATTAGGGATGTGCCCGCGGAATGAAGACATATCCTACTGTTATCGCGCCTATTGCGCGGGACTACTTCATCTAACCGTTTGAAGCGATCCGGATTTGTTTTGACGAAAACAGCTATTTCTAAAATGTATAGACACGGCAAAGTGAGTATTTTATATTTTTTAAAGTAGGGCACGCAACTATCAGTACGTTTAATTTTGAAAATTGAGCGTATGCATCTCTTTTGAGCCTTGAAAACCGTATCTTTTTCCGTTGAGTTGCCCCAAAAAATGACCCCATAGGGTAGATGGGACTCTGCTAAACCATAGTAGGCCGTAAGTAATGCCTCCACACCTATTATATGTGACAATGTGTGCAGGGCGTAGGCAGATGTACTTAATTTCTTACACAATATTTCGAGATGAGGTTTCCAATTCAGTTTTTTGTCTATATGGAGCCCTAAAAATTTTGTTGTTTCTACCTCTTCTATAACTAGGTTCTCATATTGTATATTTAGATTGCTCTTAACATTAATCCGTTGATTGAAGTGTATTAATTTAGTTTTAGTCAGGTTAATTTTTAAGTTATTGTCATCAAGCCACTTTACTACTAGTTTTATGGAATCATTTATGTCATTTTCATAGGTATCAATATTTTTGCAAGGTATTGTTAGTGTGCTATCGTCAGCAAATAGTGTCAAAGGTTGAGGGATACATTTTGGTAGGTCATTAATATATAATATGAATAGAGGAGGACCTAGAACGCTCCCCTGTGGCACCCCAAATAAAACGTTACGTTCTTTAGATTGATAAACAATTTCATGTTTATTCTTCTTCTGGACACGGCTACATCAAAAGTCACATAAGATTTTCATTATCTTTTCAATAAACAGATCTACAGTACGTGTAATATTATTGATTATTATTAAATTGTCTTTAATTAAGGATTTTAATTTAAGTAATTTATTTTTTTCTTACTTTTCTAAAATATGGCACGGTGTAGCCCATATAAATATTAAAAGAGATATAGCCCTTTTGTATGATCTGAGGTGTAGCCGTTTTTAGGGTTCCGTACCTCAAAAGGAAAAACGGAACCCTTATAGGATCACTTTGTTGTCCGCCGTCAGTCACCGGACCATAAGTGGAGCCATCTGCTTATAGATGGCGCCATTGGAAGTATGCAGTAGCGCCATCTATTATCATATGTCGGAACCCTTAGGGCGCGAGGCATACTCGCACTTGCCGATTTTTTTTTTCATAATACAATGGTGCTGATTCTGTTGTTTACGAACTAATTTAGTCTTTTTAAGTCTCTTTCTAATAAAAAAAACATGAAAAAGGGATAGCAGATATTTAATCCTGTCAAATTAGTCCACTTGAATAGTTTTAAATTTAATGTCAATAAGGGCGGGTTGCTTCAAACCATCTGTATTCGTAAGTCAGTACGTAATCGTTAAGTCAGTATGAAATTGTCGTACAAGCCGCCATATTTGACGGTTACAGATACGTAACTGTAAGTTGAAACAACATGGCCTAAGTCGTGATCGCAAAAGGTCACGACTATTTTCCCGTAAATGACAAGGGCGTAGACTAATTTGACAGTTCTAAATATTTTCTATACTTTTTCAATGATATAATTATGTAAGAAAGAGATGTAGTGGGATTAAAATAAGTTTAGTGCGATGTTCAACAGAATCAGCACCAATGGCACCTCAGATCATAGAAACTAGGCAGATGTGCCAATGCGCTATTGAGCTTGATGCTTTCATTTGCCCACATTGGACGTAGTACAAAAGTACACGCTGGCAACGAACCGAACACGATCGATGATATAAATACAGTGTTTTAGTTTAGTGCTAGTGTTGAGTGACGATTAACAGTGTTAGACTGAGGGTATGCGGAATTTTTAATGTGTGGGAGATCTTTATATTCACGAAAGGCGCTTGTAATTGTGTTGAAAAATGTACTAAAAGTGGCGACAGTTTGTTCCCGTACTAATTTGCTATGATGGCATATCTCCTTGTTTCTATGATCTGACAATGGCACGCAGTTGTAAAAAGGCTCGATATCCCTGTTATACGCACTCCTCGCAACAGGAACCCAACAATAAAACGTTCGGAGCACAAGATATAATAAAATAAACGTTGAAACAATTTTCTAATATAATCTGCCAGCCCTAAATACATTTATGACAGATTCACGTATACTATATATAGGATACTCAGAGGGAATGCGTCAGTCGATTAAGGAACACGTTACTACTTGACGCAATATTTCATTGATATACCATAGTGATTTTGTCCTGTGTTTCGATCGGTGACGGCTGTGTTTATCTGTAGGTACACCTAGTAAGATAATTAGTTGTTTTTAACCGACTTCAAAAAAGGAGGTTCTGTATTCGTCCCGTATGTATGTACGTATGTAAGTATGTAAGTATGTATGTAAGTATGTATGTATGTATGTATATTTGTATGTGCGCGTTTTTCTCAAAAACTACTGATTGGATTTGGATGGGGTTTTCACTAACGTAATCTACATACTTTCAGGAAGGTTTTAGTATATAATACATTATGTAATCATTCCTATGTACAAAGTTATGGGCATAAATGTACACACTCCATAGAAGATTTACTGTTGAACGAATTCGTGAAAGTAATCTAACACGGGATAAAGAACTAAAAACGGAAAAATAAAAAACTTTTTTAACAAAACATAACCGACTTCAATATCCACTACAAAGAAAATAATAATTTTGGTTTCGGAAGTCGGTGGCAAAAAAAAGCAAACAAAAACCAAAGCCTTCATTGTTATAATATTAGTATTATGTGTTATCTAATTTACAATAGATGAGGTTGAACTTTTAGTTTTATAGGCCTACATGACCTTGCTTGGAACATTTGAGGGTGACAAAACTAGTTTCTGCTTTTTAACCGACTTCAAAAAAGGAGGTTCTGTATTCGTCCCGTATGTATGTATGTATGTATGTTTGTATGTGCGCGATTTTCTCAAAAACTGCTGATTCGATTTGGATGGGGTTTTCACTAACGTAATTTACATACTTTTAGGAAGGTTTTAGTATATAATAAATTATGTAATCATTCTTATGTACAAAGTTATATGCATAAATGTACACACTCTGTAGAAAATTTACTGTTGAACGAATTCGTGAAAGTAATTAGAACACGGGATAAAGAACTAAAAAGGGAAAAATAAAAAACTTTTTTAACAAAAAATAACTGACTTTAAAAATCCACTACAAAGAAAATAATAATTTTGGTTTCGGAAGTCGGTGGCAAAAAAAAGCAAACAAAAACCAAAGCCACCGACTTCCGAAACCAAAATTATTATTTTCTTTGTAGTGGATTTTTGAAGTCGGTTATTTATGTAAAAAAAGTTTTTTTATTGTATACTTTTACACACATCAAAAAAATCCTACGCAAATCGCAATACGCAAAAGGTGATTTTTACTTACCTATATTTTTTATCTTATTAAATTAAATTAAAATTTCTATCAAAATTGATTATGTCTATGTCTAAACTGGGTCTAATATGTATACTAAATTCGATTGACGTTGCTGCAACGCACGTTGGATCGTAAATCTTGTTGAATGGTACGCTAGATTCTCAAATCATAGAAACAAGGGAGATGTGCCAAGGCGCTATTGAGCTTGACGCTTTAGTTTGGTCACATTGACCATAATTAAAACCTACACGCTGGCGACGGACCGAACGCGATCGATGATATAAATACAGTGCTAGTGATGAGTGACGAATAACAGTGTTAGATTGAGGGTGTGCGGAATTTTTAATGTGTGCGAGATCTTTATATTCACAATGAGCGCTTGTAGTTTTGGCGCAAACTGTTCTAAAAGTGGCGACAGTGGTTCCCGTACTAATGTCTATGATGACATAATATCTCCTTGTTTCTATGATCAGAGGATGAGCGCATAATTTCGCGAAGTGAACCTGAACCGGCCTCCACGATCGTTTGATCTCACACTTGTCGATTACTTTCTTTGGGGATATGTGAAATCACTTGTCTATGCAGATAAACCACAGACGTTGGACCACTTGGAAGTCAACATTAGCCGCGTTATTGCCGATATACAGCCCCAGTTGCTCGATAAAGTGGCCGAAAATTGGACTTCCTGATTACGCTTCATTCGAGCCATCCGTGGCGAATATATGGCCGAAATCACTTTTAAACACAAATGGCAAAAGAATATATTTTAAACAAAGCCAATACAATGACAATTCAATTTATTTTTACATGTTTTATTTCATTTTAAAAACCAAACCTCTAAAAAAACACCCGATATTTGTCCTTGATATTACTTGTCCAAAAATAGTGCCACGTTCACGTAGGTACCAAATATCAATTGGTCGAAATTATTTGATTAGCGCCGCGCCACCACTTGCGCCGTGTTGTTTTACGAATTGAAGACTCTATGAACCTAAAGATCAAGAGAACTGTTCATCATTGTAAATGCTTTGTGAATATGGGAGAATGTTAACAGAACCCAGAAAAAACTGCTTGCAAAGTTACAAGATTACAAAATATAAAAATACTTATTGTCTTCCAGATAATGATAATCTTGCTGATATGGGTGGTTGTTCTGCTCGCTGTGTTAGTGCTGTACCTCCAGCAAGTGTACTCCACATTCAGCCGACATGGCATCAAGCACTTGAAGCCATTCCCACTGCTGGGCAACATGGGCAAGGTTATCTTTCGCCGCCACCATATGGCTTATGATTTCGTTGAATTATACAACAGCTTTCCGGAAGAAAGGTGAGAAATTAAAAGATAAAAATTGATTTAACTATGGCAAAATAATTTTGTGTAGGTAGTACTTAAGTAGCAATTGCTGTGCCAATGACCTCTAATAACAATTGTATTTGCTTAGAAATAAAGAGACGAGAGTACCTATGAAGCCAAATGTTCTAATCAAGAGTCAATAGGTCAGGAACAACAAGTGTGGTTCAGACTGACGACGAATTGCTGGCCGGTATATATGGGCAATCCAGCGGGTTTTTTGGTAAACACCCGATAAACACTCGTAAACACTCGAAAACACTCGTAAACACCCAAAATTTGGGTGTTTATCGGGTGTTTACAAAAAAAAACCCGGTGGATTGCCCATTATATACTCGCTGGTTGTTAGCTAATAGAGTGTCGTCTTAATTAATGGCTCTTCATTCTATTTTTACATTTAAGGACACCTATCGTTAATCATCATTAGATTTTGTCTGACCTATGGTCTATATTATACTAAAATACACTTATTTCTATACTTATTAGGTAGTTTGTTTTGACACAAAGATCCATTTGAACTTTATTTGCTTTTATCTAGCATATATTGTTATTGCCTTTGTTTATCCTAATTGCATACTTATTATTTACGTTTTTAATTAATATTTAGTTTTAAACATTGTTTCTAAGGTTCGTGGGCAGATTTGAATTTCTAAGCGAGGGGTTAGTGATTCGAGACCTTGAGCTGATAAAGAAGATCACTGTCAAAGACTTTGAGTACTTCCTCGATCACCGCACTTTCGGATCCGAGCATTCGTTCTTTAGCAGGATTCTGTTCTTTCTAAAAGGTAGAAATATTTGTACCTGGTTCCTTTAATTATGATAGTTCTTTTTTCACTCTTCGAGACATTTCAAGTTTCGAAGTGATGTTTAGATAAAATTAAATTAACCAAAACATTATGTAAAGCTGAATCAACACAAAGGCCTACATTATTAATCCTAATTTTACAATAGTTGTACAACACAGTAAAATTTCTCATAAATCTTTTGAAGTAAACCATTTAAATCTCCTTCAGGTCAAGAATGGAAAGACATGCGTTCCACATTGAGTCCAGCATTCACAAGTTCCAAGATACGTCTTATGATCCCTTTTATGGTGGAGGTTGGTGATCAGATGATCCGTTCACTCAAGGAAAAAATTAAGGCTTCGGAAGGTATATTTACTTACTGTTCTTTAGCACATATACTCGTACTTAATGGACACATAATTATATCCAAAATTGAAGTTAATTATTATTCTTTCAACAATCCTTTCCTGTTTTTCAGATGACTACATAGATGTTGACTGCAAGGACCTCACGACGCGCTGCTCGAACGACATTATAGCTTCTTGCGCTTTCGGTCTAAAAGTAGACTCCCACATCGATGAAAATAACCAATTTTACATGATGGGCAAGGCTGCAACCAATTTTAGCTTCCGTCAGACGATAATGTTCTTCCTTTTAATTAGTACGCCAAAACTCGTTAAGGTGAAATTGAATTTGTACTCACACTTGCAATATTTCAGCTTAATTTCTGAGGTACAAAATATAAAAGCAACTGTTTTATAGAAAACTTATGAAAATATGCTTACTTTCTACAAATGTCCAGAACTTTATCCACTCCATCAGCAAGAGTAGAAAATCTGATTAATTTACTTGTGTTTGGTTGGGAAACTTTTTTCCCCCCAAGAGATCTTTATCTCTTAAGAAAACGACTTCATGTTTCGAATCATTCAATCCATTCCATTATATTATTTTTTTTAATCACTTTCAGTTTATGAAATGGGACATAGTATCAGATGCTGTCAAGCAGTTCTTCAGGAACTTGGTACTGGACACAATGAAGGAGCGAGAGCTGCGGAACATTATCAGACCTGATTTGATCCACTTACTCGTGGAAGCCAAAAAAGGTGGCAATTTTATTAAAAGTTTATTGAAAAATTAAATTGGATTAAAACTCGAAATTACCAACATTATTATTTTCTTTTTATATTTCATTCGTAACAAAATATCTGTTTTAATTCGTGCAACAAATCAATTGATTTGCCTGTTCTTGTAGGAAAACTATCTTACGAAGATGTCAAGTCTAACGATGAAGCTGCTGGATTCGCTACTGTTGAAGAATCTTCAGTGGGGCAGAAGGGACTAACTCGAGGTAATGATTACCTAAATATAGACAGTAAGTATAATAAATTCGTACAGCTTCCGCTTGACTACGGACAGAACTGCTATGGCAGAACTGATAGCCATCCTCCTAGGAGTATGAAAAAAAATGTTAATACACAACGAATTTCAACTCAATTTCTGATTTTGGAACTTGCAGTATGGAAAGACGAGGACCTGGTTGCCCAGGCATTCGTGTTCTTCGTCGCTGGGTTTGAGTCCATCTCGTCTACCATGTCGTTCTTGCTGCACGAGTTGGCAGTGAACCCTGACGTGCAGGAGCGCTTGGCGCGGGAGGTCTTGGAACATGACGCTAAGAACGACGGCAATCTTGACTTCAATTCCATACAAAACATGACGTATATGGATATGGTAGTATCCGGTAAGATTTACATAACGATTAACAAAATAATCGAGTATTATATCAAATCCCAATAGCTAGATAATAACAAGTACATAAATTTTAGAGTTACTGAGGCGGTGGCCACCAGCTGTGGTTATGGACAGACAATGCGACAAGGATTACAACATGGGGAAGCCAAACAAGACTGCCGAAAAAGACTTCATTGTGAGTTTTATGTTCAATTTAAGAGTATCATCAGCATTTTAATGGAGTTTTTATATATTTTAGTGTATTACAAATATTTTGACCTTACAGTTGCGCAAAGGCTCAAGTATTCAGATACCAACATTTGCCATCCATCGTGATGCGCAATTCTTCCCCGAGCCTGAAAAGTTCGACCCTGAACGTTTTTCCGAAGAAAATAAACACAAGATCAATCCGCTCGCATACATGCCTTTTGGTTTTGGACCTAGGAATTGTATAGGTAAGATATAGAGAGTTCAAATCCACCATAAATTGGCTGATAACCATAATAGTTAGTTATACCACCTGTTTTCTGCACTTAGCGTCTTAATTGGGCCATTGTGCGTATGTGACCACAGGAACGAGTTTGTAGTCAAGCGTACCAGCTCCTGCCAGAAGTCCAGGAGGTTCCGTAGGTTTTCGAGCGTGTCTCGTGGGGTCAGGGTTGTCCATTAGTTTCCCTCTTTGTTCGGCCACGTTCTTACAATGTAGTATTACGTGAGCCGGTGTTTCTTCGGTCTCCATGCAGCCTCTACATAGGGGGCTGTCAGTGATGCTGATGTTGAAAAGGTGTATGTTGAGTGGGCAGTGGCCTGTGACAACCATAATATTAGCTATCATAAGTGAGCAGTTTGAGGGTGAATCACTCTGAAATCCAACGCTTTCATGATATTGCGGCGATACTGCGTTCTTCGCGATTATAATTGGTGCGCATTGACTGCTGCTATGCGTCAATCAATGCGCAAGCCATACGCGTCTTGCGCATATTCGCGATACCTCGCGGAGAACTTATGACGATGGCACTACTGCCATCGTCATAAGTTCTCCGCTTGAGGTAGATATTATCCGCTAGAGTAGGTACTAGTCTACACAATCTACCATAGGAGCTAGCCTACGCTAGCTCCTATGGTAGATTGTGTAGACTAGTGACATGGTAAAGATGGTGATATCGTCTTGATGTTCTTATAGCTGCAAAGTTAAAGGCATTGAGTTGGAGTCTGTATTAGTCTCCGATCGATATCACCAACGCTCATAACAGGCGTATTCAAAGAGATTTAAAATTAGAACTGGTGTGAGTGGGACACGGTAGCTCAGTTGGTTAGAGCGACGCCACGGTGCAACAGAAGTTGCGGGTTCTTTTTGAAATTTCTTAAATATTTAATAATAACCATCGTCTTTTTTATAGGATCAAGATTTGCTCTCTGCGAGTTGAAGGTGATGACTTATCAGCTTCTGCGGCATATGATAGTCGCTCCTTGTGAGAAGACCTGCATCCCTGCCGTGCTTGCCACCAATAACATGAACATCGCATTGAAGGGAGGACACTGGCTGAGATTTAGTCTGAGAAAATAGAACCACCTGGATTTATACAATGAATACATTGAGGTATAAGTACCGGCAATAAAGATGATCACAGATCGCGCATGTACATTTTCGGCCCAATAGACAGTTGACAATACGTAATAGAGAATGGTCCAATTAGACGACGAGCATCGACTAACGAACCAATCGCCTGCAGTCTCGGCACCTCCCGTCTTCTTCATTCAGCCAAAGAGCTAATGCGCAGGTGACGTTTGTTATCATAACTGGTGCGGCTACGTGACGTGCGGCTGTTTAACCGCAGTTGATTGGAAGAGCAATGTCTAATGCGGTGTCTTCTCTAGTGTTACCTCAATGGATGAATATGTAGCATCAGTAGCATGAGTAATAAGTGTTTTGTTTGTAATAGTTCAAGGAATAAAGGTACATTGATTTTTTTTTGAAAAAATGAAATCTGTGCTGCGTCTTCTAGGAACGATACTGATATCAAAAATAGAGTTTTTAGGAGTTTTGTCGGTCTGTTTGTTTGTAAGAGCTTCATACCATAATACTGCTAAACAAATAATTGACATTTAGCAAAAATGTCTATTGTGAACTGGGTCAGGTTACAGGATGCATATTATCACGCTATTTGTTATGGAGACTGAACAACATTGTATTATTTGCATGTTTTACTACAGTTCGTCGCAGGAAATTAATAAAACGATCTTAAATCATTGTTTAATTTACCCTACACCATGTTTATACCATCCAAACCAAACTCTACACTAAATTAGTTACAAAACAACATTTTCATAAATTTTTGTAAACCTTATTACCGAATGGCTACTAAAAACCATGTGTTTGCTGTGATACATCAGCGTACGTTACGGGTGACCGCGGGCCGTATTCATTACTCGGGTTAATTACTGCGCTGAATTATACCGGCCAATTACGTCATTGCCCTTGCCGTAGTACATTTTCAACTTTTGGGTGCAGGCTGCTGGGATACAGGCCTTTTCTCTGTGAGAGGGAGTGGGCCGTAGTCCACCACGCGGGCCCAGTGCGGGTTGGTGGACGTCATAAATATTTTGGTATTTTTGTTCTAGGACATGCCGATTTCCTGACGATGTTTTCCTTCACCATTTTTAGAGCAGTAGATATTTTTTCTACTTAGTTCCACCACGAGGAGTCGGAGACACGTTTACAAAGATACAAACCATACAAAAGAAATAAAAGAACGATTTTCCTTTAAATGTATTTAATTATTGAGGTATATTTGTACTTTAAAATATCATAAATATAAAAAATGCGGCCATCACGGGACGCGCAGCAGATGTACATCATCGAAACGCACACACAAGGGAGTAGAGAGCGGCAGTGGAAAGGGGGCATGACGGCATAAGAGAGCGTCATGCCGTATTCCCTCACGGCATACGAGTCGGTCTTACCCCCAAGATGCGCCAATAGATGTTTCACATCAACAACTAAAAGAATGCTTTATATCTATCATTCAGATGATTTTACGAAATAAAGAAAGAAGTTTATTTTCCTCTCACACAATAAGAAAACAAAAAAGAGACACAAATGGTTTAAATAGCTAATAATTACACAAAATAAAAACAATGACAGACTAACATTACAACAGTCATAGACAAAAATTGCCATGTCATGACCTTAGCTCACCATTGTGCCACTTCAATGAAATGAAACGGCACTGATATTCTGCTAAGACCGGTGACATCAAAGACCATTACTTAAGTATAAAAACCAAATTAAAATAAATCAAATACAAAAAAAAATAACAATTTGAAACTATAAAATGGATTTATAAAGACAGTCGTCAAAAACCGCAATTAATGCGTATGTTTTAATTTACTTCCTCAGTCTAAACCTGAGCCAATGTCCTCCCTTCAACCTGATGTTGAAGTTGTCAGTCGCTAGCTTGGCGGGGATGCAAGTCTTCTCACATGGTGAGAGTTCCATGTGCCGTAGAACCTGATAAGTCATCACCTTCAACTCGCAGAGCCCAAATCTTGATCCTGTTAAGAAAAACGATGGATATATCAACTAGATCAGTTACAGATACTGTTAGATCGACAAGCAATGGTCAGTTAATGTGTGGTCCGTAAGTTGAAGTTTCAAAAAAAAATCCTATGGAGAAGGACGGACAAGAAACTCTATGGTTATTTTTTTTCAACAAGTTCACTTACAATTTCTTAAATTATAATGACCTAAAGTGTGAGAACAATGTAAGATTATATTCATCTTCTTGCACAACTGATGGTCATCAACAGATGATGACCGCAATGACGTATTATACATATACAGGGTGGCAGGTTAAACAGTGGAAATATTTTAAGGGGTCATTGTACTCATCATTATGAACAACTTTTACTATGGGACCATTCCTGAAATCGTATGGAACAGCTGATTTTTTTTCGCGATTTCAGGGTTGGCCCCATAGTAAAAGTTGTTCATAGTGATGAGTACAATGACCCCTTAAAATATTTTCACTGTCTAACCTGCCACCCTGTATAGACGCGTCATACACCAACATCACTGTACTAAAAAACAGTGTAAATACTTTAACGCCTCCTCCCCATTGGGCGTGCGCGTCCCTCGAGCTAATAAATTGCTAGATAGCTACATAACAGTGCATATGCGCAAAAAAAGGGAAAGAAAACAAATGCCTTGCTTTACGGCATACTGTTGTTTGGTAGGCATTTTTTATTTCGCAAAATGTTGCCAGAAATGACGTACAGCCGCGACACTTGTTGGTGTGAATGTCAGGCAGTTACCTTATTTTTTTGTTGTCCTTTTAGATCGCGGGCAACGCATCTATAGTTTATATACTTATCATTGGTATAATACTCTCTTATAGCTTACCTATGCAGTTCCTAGGTCCAACGCCAAAAGGCATGTATGCAAGCGGATTGATATTGTGTTTATTTTCTTCGGAGAAACGTTCAGGGTTAAACTTCTCAGGCTCGGGGAAGAACTGAGGGTCGTTTTGGATTGCATAGGTCGGTATCTGAACCACTGAGCCTTTGCGCAACTGTAAGATAAAACATCCATAATACATATACTAAAATATAGAAGACGTCCACTAAATTGCTGATAATAAAATGTTCATAAAACTCACAATGAAATCTTTTACGGCGGTCTTATTTGGCTTCCCTATGTTGTAATCCTTGTTGCATTCTCTGTCAGTAGCTATAGCTGGCGGCCATCGTCTCAATACCTCTATAAATGATTTATGGTACTGTCAGTTAAACAGCGAAACTTAGGATTTGATTTACTTTTTGATAATAGGTAAAATGGTAAATGGATAAAGAAAATTTTACCTGAAATTACCATATCCATATACGTCATTTTTTGTATAGAATTGAAGTCGAACTTGCCACCGTTTTTTGCATCATATTCTCTGACTTCCTGTGCCAACCGCTCCTGCACGTCAGGGTTCACTGCCAGCTCGTACAGTAAGAAACTCATACTGGTTGAAACAGTTTCGAAGCCAGCGACGAAGAATAGGAATGCTTGAGCAACTAAGTCCTCGTCTTCCCATACTGCAAAATCCAAAATCATGAGTAGATTAAATTTGTAGTGTATTTATCATCAACATCTACCTAACCTTTTCCCAAACTAGATTGACATCGGCTTCCAGTCTAACTGGTTGCAGTTGAATATCAATATTTTACGTGGAGCAACTGCCATCTGACTTATATAACCCAATAATGGATAATACCTACTGGCATTTGAAAGTAAGACCAGTTAGACTTTTTCGGGCTCCTGTCAAAGATATTCCTATAACAACCAGGACCGACTGTTTAACGTGCTCTCCGAGGCACGAAGGGGTCTCGATGTGTAAAGAACGGTCACCCATCCAAGGACTGACTGCGGAAAGTGCAGCTTAATCTTGCAGATTGATAGATCAGTGCAGCTGTCATTTAGCTACGACTGTGTATTTATAATTATTTTATTTTATGCTGTTTTTGATGAATCATTTGATTACCTCGATTTAGTTCCTTCTGTCCCACGGAAGATTCCTCAACGGTCGCGAATCCAGCAGCCTTGTCATTGGACTTGACATCTTCATGAGATAATTTGCCTAAAAAATTAACGTTACCAATCTTTTCATATGTTCCGTGTACAAAAGCAGCTTTTTGTGACAAATAAGTCATAATGAAGAACTAAATATAGATCATGCCATCCATGACCCCCACTTTTCCTCCTAATTCCTTACAGTGCCAGTGCGCACCCTTCCACTAGTGTCTTAGTTCTATAGTTACACACATCAATGACTGCACACCCACACTATCACGAAAAGACCAATCACTAGACAGCTTTACGGTCAGGAAAGATCTTCCAAAAATTTGCTAAGCGCGTCTTCGTGGATGGCACTATCTACAGCATGTAGCAAAAACCCTGTTGTTCCACAAAAGGGGTCATTATACTCATCATTATGAACAACTTTTACTATGGGACCAACTCTGAAATTGCGAAAAAAAAATCATCTGTTCCATACATTTATGTTCACATAACTCAACAAAATGTATGGAGCAGCTGAATTTTTTGCGATTTATAAACATTAGTTGAAACTGTATTGGTCATTTCAAGTACTTTTGCTATTTAATTTTTCAGCAGACCTTTTATAGTATTATTGGTACCTTTTTTGGCTTGCATAAGCAAGTGGATCATATCAGGTCTGATGATGTTATGCAGCTCTCTGTCTTTCATTGTGTCCAGCACCAAGTTCGTGAAGAATTTTTTGACCGTATCTGGTACTATGTCGCACTTAAGAATCTGTAAGTGATCAGAAACTTAGGTTATTTAAAATCGTAATCTCGGTAACTAGAAAATTACTACATAGTATAAAACAAAGTCGCTTCCCGCTGTCTGTCCCTATGTACGCTTAGATCTTTAAAACTACGCAACGAATTTAGATGCGGTTTTTTTAATAGATAGAGTGATTTAAGAGAAAGGTTTATAGCACCCGTGCGAAGCCGGAGCGGGTCGCTAGTACATGATAAAAAAACAGAATTTTGCTGAAGGATTGTGCGTTAGTTTTTCATTAATTAAAGAACCCATTCATATATTAACTCTTGTTGTGTTTTTTCTTCCCAGCTTAAACTACGAGTATCTAATATTATTATTCTTCTCTTTGGCTTAAACATTAGGCAGTAGTGAATAGTTGGCAAATAAGAGCGCTGTATTTAATGCAGGCGCTAAAAAGGATCTCACTACTAGACTTCTTATATCTATCGTACCTCGGAGGTTCTAGTTGATTGATACACAGATGATCAAATAAATATCAATGTTTTTTAACGTATTCCCATATACTATTCAAATTCACCTTAACAATTAGCGGCGCATTTAAAAATAGAAAGAAGATCAGCATTGTACGAAGACCGAAGTTGAATGCCGCCTTGGTCATCGCGTAGAATTCATTATCTGGCTCGTTGTGGGAGTCTACCTTCAGACCAAAAGCGCACGAGGCTATCACATCATTAGCGTAGCGCGTCGTGAGGTCCTTACAGTCAACGTCTATGTAGTCATCTGATGAAAAGAAAAGGATTGTTGAAATAATGAAGATACAAGAAATAAGGAGATATGTTATCATAGCAAATTAGTACGGAAACCACAGTCGCCACTTTTAAAGTAGTGTGCATCACAACTACAAACGCTCCTTTGTACATACAGGGTGGCAGGTTAAACAGTGGAAATATTTTAAGGGGTCATTGTACTCATCATTATGAACAACTTTTACTATGGGACCAAACCTGACATCGCGAAAAAAATATCAGCTGTTCCATAGATTTATGTTCACATAACTCATCAAAATGTATCGAACAGCTGATTTTTTTTTTCGCGATTTCAGGTTTGGTCCCATAGTAAAAGTTGTTCATAATGATGAGTACAATGACCCCTTAAAATTTTTCCACTGTTTAACCTGCCACCCTGTATAGAGATCTCCCACACATTAAAATGCCGCACGCTGAACCTAAAGTTGTCTTTAGACTACATAGTATAGCGCGCTATATAGTATAGCGCGCTATATAGTATAGCGTGCCATACAATGCCATACTAGGTAAGGTATATAGTATAGCACAGTGTGAACGTGTCCATAACAATGTATGGTGCGCGAAATTGTCGTGCTATGAGCTATATGCTATATAGTATAGCGTAGTTTGAAGACAGCTTTACACTCTTATTCCTCACTTGTTACTCACACTATTAAAACACTATACATAAATCACTGATCGCGTTCGATCTGAATTTGTGTCAGTAAAAATGTATTCTTATAATGTTTACCCGTTAAATTAATATGTTTATCTAATAACATTATAAGAATACATTTTTCAAAAATGCATCTTTTCATTTAACATTCTTAAAAAATATGGTTTTGTGCAAGGGAAACAGATGACAAAATGTAAAAGCCCTCTTAAGCACAGGACCGGTCAATGTGGCAACGCTTGGGGAGGCCTATATAATATCCAAGTGTACATCTTTTGGCTGAAACCATGATAATGATGTAGTATTTGTGCTAAATATTCAGTAAAAAAACATACCTTCCGAAGCTTTTATCTTTTGCTTCAGTGAATGAATCATCTGATCACCAACCTCCACCATGAAAGGCACCATCAGACGCATCTTGGAACTTGTGAACGCTGGACTCAATGTCGAACGCATGTCTTTCCATTCTTGGCCTATGGGAAATTATACTGTATGTTGTATTCGGACTTAGAAGTTATGAGTATCTGAATGACTGTATATTTTATCGTATTTTAGAAGTGATCAATAGTTTAAGATAAGCTGAGTTGATGATGATGATGAGTTCAAAGAAGAATCCAAAATATTAACAGCTGTCTATTCTGTTCCGGCACACCGCGTGATATCACCACGAGAACTGCCAATTTGTTTGCGAACGTTTGTGGGAGAATCTCACCGTGACATTCTCCCTCGAACATTCCAAACGAACTGGCGATTTTCGTGGTAGTTCTCGTGGTGACCTGTCGGTACAGAACAGAAGGCTTAGCTTTAGAAACTTATAAGGAAAAAAATATAATTATGGAGAATCAAAGATTTATCTTTTACCTCTCAATGAGATCAAAGTTCTACTAAAAAACGATTTAGGTCCTATGCTGCGATGATCGAGAAAGTGCTCAAAGTCTTTGACGGTGATCTTCTTTATCAACTCAAGGTCACGAACCATTACAAACTGACTTGTGAATTCGAATCTGCCTATGAACCTGAAAAACAATTAAACGTATTATCTACCAGTGGCGAAGGATCAATTGTTGTAAGAGGTAAGCCGGAGCTACAAATGCTTACCTGGCCACGAAAAGCTAATTATAAATATTTGACAGTAGTAGTCAATACTGCCAGTGCTATTTTTCAAAGGGAAGCCGATAGGAATCGTATTGTAGGGACTATTTGCCTCTGTTATCTACTATTACCATTAGTCTGTTTCTCCCTTCGATCTATGTTGGCTCCCCTGGATGTCAATATGTTAGGTACAACGTTTTTAACAGTGTTAGCCAACATAGCATTGAAGGGAAGTCAATATATTATTGGTTATATCTACAGAAGTACAGAATCAGTTAGATAATACCTAACTTTAAACGCGGGTGTACGAAGTGATACTTTATGATAAGTTTCTTATCTTTGCTACTGTCCAGTGTCCACTTAGCTTCATACATGCTTGTATTATAACGCGCCAATTATAAAATATCTGAAGCTGAAGAATTTGTTTGTTTGAACGCGCTAATCTCTGGAACTACTGGTCGGATTCGAAAAATTCTTTTTGCATATAATAGCCAGATTAATGAGGAATAGTACAGGCTATTTAACATCAGGCTACGACCCTTAGGAGCCGAGCAACGGGAGGAAACCGCGGGGAACAGCTACTTTATTATATTGTTGTCTCTCATTTCCTTACCTTTCTTCCGGAAAACTATTGTAACATTTACGGATGTTATCGGCATAGTGGTCTCTGCGAAGGATGACCGTGGTCATGTTGCCCAGCAGTGGGACCGGCGTGAAGTGCTTGATGCCATGCTTGTTGAATGTGGAGTACACTTGCCGGAGATATGGTACCAACACGGCGAGCAGAGCAATCACCGATATCAGCAAGATTATCATTATCTGTTAAAAATAATTGTATATTAATTTAATTCATATTTTATTAAAAGTCTTCTTGCAATTGATCTTGCGTATAAAAAATCGGACAAGTGCGAGTACGACTCGCGTTTTAAGGGTTACGAAATATGCAATAGCGCCATCTATGCCGTTATTGCATTATAGTTGATATATCATATCTTGATCTTAGATGGCGCTATTTCATACTTCTAGTGGCGCCATCTATGAGCAGTTGGCTCCACTCATGTTCATGACAGACGAACAACAAAGTGATTCTCTAGGGGTTCCGTTTTTCGTTTTGAGGTACGGAACCCTAAAAATAAACAATTTGTGTTTTCTACATTGAAGCCTATGTTCAGTACTACTACTGAACATAGGCTTCAATAAGAGATTAGATTAGATTAGATTAGATATAGAGATACGTCTACACGTATTTCGGCTAAAATGATGATGATTCTCTACATTTAACTCTTTTTAATCAAATAAAAATAGCACTGCAACTTTTTACTCGATTGCGGTGAAGCCCAAAAGTTGTTAACCTTTGTATGTATGAGTATTTCCGTGTCTGTGTTTGTATTATTCTCTTATCAGCAATCATTAGATTATAAAAAAAAACAATATGGTGGATTTTAGTCGCAATTAAGTGAAGTCTAAAAAAAGTGTTCTTTTTTTAGTGGTTTTATTAATACCAAACAAGACGATGTGCAAACCGCAGTCGGGTTTTGAACATTTTTAATTTACATTTTTTTTTATTACCTTATCAATAGGTACTTACTTAATACTAAACAACATAATGTATTATTATCAATACATAATACTAAAAAAAACTTCCTTCTTCCAAATCGAATGTGTCCATGTGTCCAATTTATTTGAATCTGTTTTTATCTCAAATCACTATCGTAGTTATGTCACATACGTTCTCACTAAAATTAATAACCAACAGAAAAAAAAAAATATCTCTAACAACATGACTCAACATGAGCTAACACTAACAAGCCTTTTGAAAACATAAAAAGAAATAAAACCTAATATACCAGTTCAAATTCAAATGTCATTTATTTAAACTAGGCTAAAGTCAATTAGCACTTTTTGAACGTCAAAATATACATAAGACAGTCCGGCTTATAAAATGTACTCTGTGAGACAGCCCCCAAAATGCCCGCCCGTCACCACTTCCTAGTGTTTTAGCTGCGAAGAAGAAACGGCAGTAATAGACAAAACAATTATAATCATTACTATAGTCTAAATTTACAATTGGATATCTTACCGTAGTAAAAAACAGTCACGGATCAGTAAACATAAAACAAAATCACTGTATATAAACAACGAAATACCGCGTCAATAACGTGTTACTCGATTCACTTACAAATTCATACTGAACGTGAACCTCAGAAAAACAACGAACAAGTATGAAAAACACGATTTACAAACAAAACAACTAATAAGGCGTTGTCTACATCAGTGTTCCGCAAAGCGTGTGCCGCGGCTCACTGGTGTGCCGTGCTCATAAGTTGGTGTGCCTCGAAAAAATAAGGTTATCTCTTAAAGTTAAATTCACCACGCGCTTTCGTTATGTTCGTAAAAACAGATTTTTCATTTAAGGTACTGTACCTACCTCCAAAATTTTCCGATTTCCTAGGTGTGCCTTGAACACAAAAAGTTTGCGCAACACTGGTCTACATCGTACTTCGAGGCACTTTGGGGCTTTGATGACTTTTATCCGTAGCAAAGAAAGACATCAGTTTGTAATGCGAATTGTTAATTCGTGTGGTTTACGGTATTTACTATAAGGGCGCCTTCAAATTAGGCGATTCGCACACTGCACCGCATCACGCAGCGTAGCGCGGGAGTGCGTGATCTTCCGTTGTTTGCAAGTACCTGTATTTGTATAGAAATCACGCGTAGTGCAACACACTGAAAACGCAGTCACGCGCGTGGCTTTTGTTCCGTCGCCACGCACCGATTCGCCTTAGAGGCGTGTAGTGGCGCCACTGCCGCGCCACTACTATTTTTTTATAGAATTCCTAGATGCGCAGTTGTTTTACGGTAGTGGCGCTGCTAGAAATTGTATGAATATTAGTAGTGGTGCGGCAGTGGCGCCACTTCACGCCTCTAAAGCTGTCTTCAGACTACGCTATACTATGTAGTACAGCGTATGCTATATAATAAAGCCATACTATATAGAGCACAGTGTAAACGTGTCCATAACAATGTATGGTGCGCGATATTGTCGTGCTATGATGCTATATAGTATAGCGTAGTTTGAACACAGCTTAATTTTCTAACGCTCATTTTTGGCTTTGAGATTTAACTAACATCAAACCATTTTCAACCTTATTTGCCTGCAGTCTACGGCTATGGCAAGCTCCATAACTTAGTAGCCTTAACTTAGTATATTTGCTAAATAGTAATCCGGTTCAAATCTTATTAGATTAGAAAACTATGCCTGTCACTATGACCACAAAAGTCTGAAAACAAATAATCTTCACAACTATTGTAATATCATAGTTGATGACGAACAACTACCGGAAATACATTGTAGATAACAAATGACACAGTTGACAACTATCGGGCATGCTACTGTTTCATTGAATCGATTCAATTTATTATATCTATCTATATATATAAAATTGCTTGTCCTGACTGATTCATCAACGCAGAGCCCAAACCGCTGAACATAGAGATTTGAAATTTAGACAGTATGTTTCTTGTATGACGTCCGCTAAGAAAGGATTTTTGAAAATTCTACCCCTAAAGGGGTGAACGGGGTCACACGGACGAAGTCGCGGGAAAAGTGCTAGTACTTGCATAGATTGACCTGCAAGGCTAGGCTGCGCTTGCCGGGGTCAGTCCTTGGATGGGTACCCGTTCTTTACACATTGAGACGCCGCCGCCGTGCCTCAAAAAGCACGTAAAACAGTCAGAATATCTTTGATAGTTGCTACGGATAGTCAGAAACCTGAAATGGTCTAACATTTGAATACTACTCAATAATTGGGTTCTGGAGGTCAGATGACAGTCGCTCCACGTAAAATACTGATAAATTCAGCTACAACTAGTCAGACTGGAAGCTGACCCCAATCTATTTTGGGAAAAGGCTAGGCGGATCAGGCATAGGCACAGCTTGGTAGCCAGAATTAGGGGCTATTTCACCAACGTATCAATATAGGAATCTGTCAATAAAGTTTTAAATTTTTGACAGATTTTGTATAGAAAATCTTAGCTTATTGAACAGATATTGTTAGGTTGGTGAAAATGCCCCTTAGTATAGGTACATAACATAATCAGTCTTTATTGTTCCCACTACTGGGACACAGGCTTTCTCTCTGTGAGAGGGAGTGAGCCGTAGTCCACCACGCGGGCCCAGTGCGGATTGGTGGACGTCACTGAACGTCGTCGGTGAACTACTTTTTTTACATTTTTAAATGTCTTTTTTATAGAAATATTTAAAATGTAAGTATTTAAAATAAATGTAATTTGAATTCAAAATAAAAGAATTATCATGAACATCATACGTTATCATTAGGTAATTACCGCTACTCAAATTAATCAATCCACTATTTACAGTTAGGTACCCGGCAGTAAATATTACACATCGAGTTTGAGAAAGAGATAACCGACTAGCTTCAGCTTTGTAGAGCGTCGTATCCGTCACTCATACCTATGTGACGTTTGTCGCTGACTTGTTTATTAGATACTGGATCTTGGAGGAACAATATACTGGAGTTAGTCTAACCGGGTCTGTATACTGTGTGAAGGCTGTCATTTCTCGTTGACAGTGATACAGTGACGTCACTGTAAAGTACACCGCGCATTGGCGTAACGTTTTGATACAGTGACGTCACTGAAGCGTCAACCAGTCAACTCTTCCCTAGTCACACTAATACAAAACCAGAACCGCACACAAACAAGAAACGGCCAGCGGCTTTATCTCTTAGGCTATGTCTATAGTATTCTATGTCTATGTACCTACTGGACTGTAAGGGCTTCGTGTGACAGAGATGACGCTCTCTAAAGCCGAAACTAGCCGATATCTCTTTCTAAAGCTTGTACTTGTTACCCAACACCGGTCCCTATATACAGGGTGAGTATTTGCTACTTCTGTTTTCAGAGGGTCAGAGAGTTGCAAATTAGTTAAAGTTAAGATCTTTCTTCGTTTATTTACATGCTGTCTTTGCATAATTTACTGTTTATATATTTTATTTTAATAATGTTAGGTATCGATGCAGCTTTGATGAATAAAGCACCTATTTCTCACTAAAAATGTCTTGCTGATGGTAGCGCATGCGTTGGGTCATTCGGTTCCTACCCTTCAAAATGGTTGAGCTAAATGGCGCTGATTCATGCGTCATGTTCGTGAACGGGCGCCGTCTGTTGGGACTGGTCATCTCTGAACTGCTATGGCTAATATTTGGAGTTGTATTTACTATTATTCTATACTTTTACATTGTTCTCTCATATTTGTGTTATTTCCGACAAAATCAATGTAACCATGATATTATAATGATTTGATTTAATGAGTAACCATGGAGTTTTTTGCCCGTTCTTCTCCATAGGAGTCTACGCTTTGGAACGGGCATGTAGCTTCATCATTATGACTAACTGACAGACTCCTTGACAATTCAAAAGTACCTGTAATTGGTCTAATTGAAATAAATGCTGTGACTTTGACTTTGATTTAAGTAATTTCAAGGAATAGTAAATAAAACTTAGAAATACGAGTAGGTACCTACATTATTTTATTTCATTATAAAAATAATTTCTTAATAATAACGAAATAATTAACAACAAAAGCATTACACTACATATTATAAAAATAATTATGATATTAATCTTTGCAACATTTAAATGAATCATCACTTTCATTGTCATAAGGGTGTTTTACTTCCTTTCTCTAAACCTGATCCAATGTCCTCCCTTTAACGTCATGGTAAAGCCCTCTGTCGATAGCTTAGCAGGTATACAGGTCCTCTCACAAGGTGATACCACCATATGCTGAAGGATCTGGTACACCATCACCTTGATCTCGCAGAGGGCAAATCTTGAACCTGAAAAAAAAATATCTTTATAAAAAACATAAATCTGGTGCTTCTTAAAAGATGTAGGGTAGTGAAAAATAATGTAACAAATATGATAGGTTTCATCATTTGCCTAGCCTTTTCCAAACGGACCAGAATGATGCTGCTAAATATCAATATTTTAAATGGAGCAACCGAACTGCTAGATAATGCTACGTTTAAACCAGTTGCCAAACTTCTGGACGTCAGACTATCCGTAACGACTGTTACTGATATTCTTATAACAACTTTAACCAATTACTTCACACAGCTAGCTCTTAGAGGCACTGAAGGATCTTGACGTGTTAAGAATCCCCATGAAGACGACCCATCAATCGCAGAACGATTGATCAGCACGACTATCATTTAGCCACGAGCAATAGAATAATTTGATTCTGATATGTAATTATTTCAATTTAGTAGTCTCACCTATACAATTCCTAGGTCCAATACCGAAGGGCATATACGCGAACATCTGGATATTGTGCTTGTTTTCTTCAGAGAAGCGCTCAGGGTCGAACTTATCCGGGTTGGGGAAGAACTGGAGGTCACGGTGGAAAGCAAAAGCTGGTATCCCAAGACCTGTGCCTTTACGGATCTGCAAAAACAAATATATATTATTAATACCAGATGATTTCTAGAATCACATTAAAGAGATGCCCTTAAATTTCAAGTTCAGATTCAAGTCATAAAAATATTTACTCACGATAAAATCTTTTTCGGCATTCTTGTTAGGTTTTCCCAAATTGTAATCCTTAACACAGACCCTGTCTAGAGCAAGAGCAGGTGGCCACAGCCGTAGAACCTCTGCAAAATAAGCACATTGGCTACAACACAGATCAACAAACTCAAAGATTTTAATCGTAAATGTACCCTCACCGTACTTACATCGCGTAAAAATGTGTCCTTATTGAGACGTGTGAGATCACAAATCAGACAGAGAACAACAGAGAACAGAGACAGAGATAGTGTGCAATATTTGGTATGAGTGAGCGAGACAATATTATATTTGATACTTCAGATGCCATTGAAATTGACATTAGAAACGTGACCAAATTTGAACACGGCGCATCTACGATTTCAATCTTTGAATAAACTTATACAAAGCACCCAAGCAAAACTCATGCTATTCATTGCAAGATGATTCTATTACAAAATTACACATTGAAGAACCATCAAAATCTTACCAGAGACAACCATATCCATATAAGGCATACTCTGTATGGAGTTGAAGTCAAACTTGCCGCCGTTTTTAGCGTCATTCTCCTTGATCTCTTGTGCCAGACGCTCTTGAACGTCAGGGTTTACAGCCAGCTCGTAAAGCAGGAACGACATTCCAGTTGATACGGTTTCAAAGCCAGCAATAAAGAACAGCACCGCTTGGGCAACGAGGTCGTCTTCAGACCAAACTGAAAGCAAAATGTAATTATGATTATAAAAAGCACTAAAAAAGCTCAATCTTTGATGCTTACTTTATTCGCGGTAGCTATATCTGTAGCTCTTTCAAAAAGTAAGTCAGAGGTGGGCTATCTAATCTTCTAGATAGTCCAGCTCAAATGCCATTGTAGATTGTTTCTTCAATATTTGATTTATCCTTTAGTGTACTTGATGATTTGTTACAGGTATCATTGACAGCTTGAAACAACTCTACACTGTTTGTAATTTATGTTTTTACTTATTTTCTATTTAAAAACGTCACTAAATTCAAGCTTATGTAACTTTAATTATTATAAGTAGTTTGTTTTTGCAGCAGCCAGCATTTTGTTTCTCGTAGCTATATGAAATCTAGTGATAATGATGCGACTTCATTAGAAATTTTCAGTATGTAATCATCAAGTTCAAACTAAACTTGCTTACTTTATTGTCACTTATGACTAAAATTATATTTTCTTAGTTGATTTAGGTTCCGCTTCAAATTGTTATCAGAATTAAGAGAAAAATACGTACCTCTGTTAATTTCTTTCTGTCCAACGGAAGATTCTTCAACTGTCGCGAACCCAGCAGCTACGTCATTGGGTTTTATGTCTTCATGAGTCAGTTTACCTAAAAGAACATTTACATTGGATGAATGATTTTTCATCATTTATTATATTCAGGTTTTAATTTAATTAAGATGTCAAAAAGGCACTGGATTTTCACACCTTAATTTGTAAAATACACCTATGTACCTTTCTTGGCTTCCATAAGCAAGTGAATCATATCGGGTCTGATGATATTTCGTACCTCACGATTCTTCATCGTATCTAAAACTATGTTTCTAAAGAACTTCTTCGATGCATCCGAAAGAAAATCCAACTTGAAAAACTGTAAAATAAAACAAAAATACGTGAACTGAATAAAGTTTAAATTAACTGTTTTGTATTATGCAAGAGGTTTCTTATCTATTTCTGTTTATTTATTTAATTATATAATAATGCTGGCATTTTCGATCATATACTCTATAAATATATGATTGAAGGCTGGCATTCGTAAATATTTTATCATTGGCTTTATTATTGTCTGTAAAATCTAGCTCGGGGCATACAAAAAGCTCTAAACTATCAATATTTCTATGATCGGGTGATTTTGTACTAGACTAGCTTTTGCCCGCGGCTTCGTCCGCGCTGAATTTCACCCTCTTGGGGATGGAATTTTCAAAAATCCTTTCTTATCGGATGCCTACATCATATAAGGAATACGTACTCCAAATTTCACGTTTCTACGACCAGCGGTTTAGACTGTGCGTTGATTCATCAGTCAGTCAGTCAAAACAAAGCATTTTATTAATATAGATAGATGAATCCAGTTTAAACGTCAACACTAATACGAGTAGTTTGATTGCGAGTCTCGTCCACCCATCCGTTCTAACTGCGACATTGACCTTGAAAGCACGTGATGTTGTTGTGGCTGTGAAGCTACCAAATACATCAGTTGTATGAGTCAATGTTTACATTTCAACGATAGTGTTATTTATAACTTAGATATTATTTATTGACTCAAACAAACCATTTCTGGGTCAAAAACATTATGAAAAATAACATTGATTATTTAAATTATCATAGTATAATATGTCATGTATTTAGGTACTACAATTCTATAGTAGTTATCATCATTTAGATTATTTTCAGGTAGGTACCGGGTCTGATAAAATATTTATTATGATAGATTGGTAGTGTGTAACTGTGAGACATTATGTTATGTATACAGGGTGTCCCATGGCTATGCCACATGGAGGGAAAGTACTTTAAATAGATAGAGATAGGAAGTTTTGCTTCATGGAAACTTCACTTTATTTTTAAAATTAATGATACTGCATACAAAAAAAATTAAAAAGTTGCTTGCTTTAGCTGTGAATCGAACTGACCAAATGTGATAAAATTGACATCCTGTATTTTTATAATGCCGATTGAAAGGGTTAATTATAAGCATTATTTCCTTCTAAGTAACATGGTATCGTAAATTAAAGAAACACCGTAATATTTTATTATTTTTCAAATTCGCCTACTGTCTACTCTGACTAGCTCAAAGCAAAGATGCATTCAAATAGTATTTTATTGCATTTATCCCTTTCAATCGGTATCATAAAAATACAGGATGTTCATTTTTAGGGTTCCGTACCAAAATGGTAAAAAAAACCGGCCAAGTGCGAGTCGTACTCGCGCACCGAGGGTTCCGTATCATTTTTGGACGTATAAAGTGAAAAAATCCGGACCGCATAACTAAGTTTGTTTGTGAAGGAATTTTGATGATTTTGAAAAAACTGTACTAGTTAGGAACTTCGTTTTATTTTTGCTGCCATATTTGGGTCAATTCCTATCAATTCTAATTATTCCAGATTTTTCGCTCCGCAAACTTCGGAGATAAGGGGGGGGGGATGGTATTTGTACTTAATGGTAATGGTACTTAACTAATCTAATCGACTTTATCGTCTTCGTTTTGAACTATTATTATTTTCTACCAAAATTACCGACTTTATATTCTACAAGCTTTTGCCCGCCGCGCCGTCCGCGTGGACTACAATAATTGGACCATTTTAAATGACCTACTTAGTGTAGGGTGGCTAGTTCTACGGCGAGGTCAAGCTTATATCTCTGGTTCATCCCACTGGAATTTTAATTCCAGTGGGATGGAATTTTAATTTCAGGCACATTTCATTTATGAAATGTGCCTTAAATTGTAAGTTGAACCTCAAGCTACCAAACAATGAAATTTACATCAAAATCCATTCAGTATTTTTGGCGTGATACGCGCACAAAGAGTCAAACAGACAAAAATTCAAAAAAAAAATGTTTTGGGCATGGTTACATCCCAGTAGGTACCCTACGCCGACTTTTTTCTGGAATACCTTTAATGTACAGACATTATGACTTTCTTACAGTTTATAATAGTATAGCTGATAAAAATATTGTTTAGAAAATCAGTTCAAATTCAAATTCAAAAAACATTTATTCAAAGTAGGCTAAATTATTAGCACTTTTTGAACGTCAACATACATAAGACAGCCCCCAAAAACGCCCGCCCTTCACCGCTTCCTAGTGTTTTAGGTGCGAAGAAGAAACGGCGCAACAAACTCCGCAGCAAAAAAGTTAGTAACCAAGTCAACGTTTTAGTTTAAGAATAATAGTAAGCTATTCGATATATATCAACTTACCTTAGCAATCTTAGGCACGGTAAAGATCACGAAGAACAGTAGAATTCGACGGAAATCGAAGGTGGATGACATCTTGCCCATTGCGTAGAACTCATTGTCCACGTCGCTATGGGAATCTACCTTCAGTCCAAAGGCACAAGAGGCTATCACGTCGTTGGCGTAACGCGTCGTCAGGTCCTTGCAGTCGACGTCAATATAGTCAGCTGTAAAAACATGGGTTATATAAAAGCAGAATAGACATGTCTGTCTATTATGCACCGACTCGCCACGTGGTATCACCGCGAGAACTGCCAATTTGTTTGCTAATATTCGAGGGAGAATCTCACTGTGACATTCTCCTTCGAACGTTCACTGATGCACTGTTTTTGGTCTTGGAGAATTAGAACGTTAAAAACCCCTCGAGCAGCAAGGATAACATTTACAAAATCTTACTTTCGGATTCTTTGATTTTTTTCTGAAGCGAACTTATCATCTGATCACCAACCTCCACCATGAAAGGCACCATCAGACGTATCTTGGAACTTGTGAACGCTGGACTCAATGTGGAACGCATGTCTTTCCATTCCTGACCTGCGAGAGATTTTAAACATAATAACATTTTAACTTAAATATGAGAAACAAAAGAATGTGACCAATAACAATAATTATAATGGAAAGCTGAAAATGATAAACAAATCAAATATCTTGACTTGGCACACGAGGTTGTCGACATGTGGGATGTTGACTCTGCAGCCATTGTACCGATAGTCGTTACGTTACGACTAATATCTAAGAGCCTCGATCAACACCTTCGGAGGTTCTCATTGGGCGGCTGGATCAAGGGCTTGATACAGAAAGCAGTACTCCTAGACACGGCACGCATCGTGAGGAGGTTCCTCTCTCTGGGGCCCTGACCGCGTAGCTTGGACTCTGTTCCCGATATCGGTGGGGCACCAATTTTTATATTTTTAAATGTTATTTTTTTAATTTATGTTTTAAGAAATATTTAAAAATGTATTTTTTTTATGTTTATGTGTAACTAACCAATAAAGGAAAAATTATAATGGCAGAAAATTATGGCACGAAGCAACTGTTAATCTGAAACACTATCCATTAGATACCTCCTGTACATTCTAAATTGGTATGAAATAGTTTGCTAGATAAATTAACTGAAACTTATCCGAGGATGGTGAAACAAAGCAAAACCTAAAATCAATGATTATTTATTGTACTTGGATTAACGTCCAATAAAATTGATTTTACAAACGTATATAACCAGACGTTTCTCAAAAAGTCCAATGCATAAAATGCTACGATTCTTACACAAAAATCAAGAAGATTTAAATAAAATGTTAAAGTAGTGGAAAACTATACAAGGAGTAAAATATTCCACGTACCTTTTAAAGTAATCAAGGTTCTGGAGAGTAACGAATCACCGGTGCCAAAGAGAGAGCGATGATCAATGAAATAGTCAAAGTCTTTGATAGCGATCTTCTTCGCCAGCTCTATATCGCGGATCATTATCAGCTCAGTGGTGAATTCAAATCTGCCGACGAACCTAATGAATGAAGTATATTGAGAGACACTGATACAATTGCCAAATAGGTGACTACTTATGTTGGTTCTTCATACAGATTGAGGCATGAGTATTGCATAGAGCAGTGTTCCGCAAAGGGTGTGCCGCGGCACACTGGTGTACCGTGGTCATTCGTTGGTGTGCCTCGGAAAAATAAGGTTATCTCTCAAAGTTAAATTCACCGCGCGCTCTCGTTTCGTCGCTTATTGTTATGTTGTATTATGTATGTAAAAAAATATTTTTCATTTACGGTGTACCTCCAAAATTTTCCAATTTCCTAGGTGTACCTACTTTGAACATAAAAAGTTTGCGGAACACTGGCATAGAGGAACCGATTTTTGAAAGCGAAAATTTTAATATGTTGTAAGTATGTTAACAAAATTTATCCTAATTATATTTTTAGGGTTCCGTACCAAAATGGTAAAAAAGGAACCCTTATGGTGCAACTTCGTCTGTCTGTCTGTCACACCTGCTTATTTCAGCAACTACTTATGCTATCGACTTGAAATTTGGAACAGTTATAAATAATGCTTGTTTAACTTTATTGCAAATGAAAAAAGTCCAAAAATATTTTTATTTTCATTTTAAAAGGGGCCGGAGTGGGGGTCCGGAATTTTAAAGTGGGGTTACTAGGTCAAATGACATATCATATGAAAGGGCTTGATCTGCACATTTCAATTCATTCACTGCTCTGCTCCTATTAATTGTAGCGTGATGAAAAGTATACTATAACCTGCCTAGGAGTATGAAGAATAATTGTACCAAGTTTTTTTAAAATCCGTCGAGTAGTTATTGTTTCTGTAAGAAACATACAGACAGACAAAAAATTTTATGATTGCATTTTTGGCATCAGTACCTTACACTAATCACCCCGTGATAGTTATTTTGAAAATATATTTCATGTACAGAATTGACCTCTCTACAGATTTATTATAAGTGTAGATTATTCTATATAAAATCAAAACATCATAATCAAAAATCCTGAATTCCTCACCTTTCTTCAGGAAAACTGTTGTACAGCCTTATGACGTCATCAGCAACGTGATCAATACGAAACAGGACCCTGGTCATGTTGCCCAAGATGGGCACTGGCTTCAAGTACTTGACTCCATATCGGCTGAACCTTGAGCCGATCTGTCGGAGGTATATCACCACCACGGCGATCAACACCACCACCCAGATGAGGAGGAGTATCATGGTCTGCAAAAATATTCAGGTTTCTCAGATCCAAAGAGCAGGATATTTTATAAATTTTGATGCATGGAACAATGTCGTTGCAAATAGAGAATCGGCTAAGAAAATCCATTATAATGTATTTCCCAAATAAATGTATTTTCTTTCTTTCATTATTAGTCGTATAATATAAACTTTTAAAGATTTATATACATTAAATAATTAAAATCAAAAAAAGAACCTAAAACTAAAAACCATAGTAACTAAAATATATTATTAAAAGGAGTCCCTTATATTTTATCAGTAGGTATTATCAGTGTTACGGATACTTAATTTAATGAATTAATCAATAAGCTAATGGTGCCGATTCTGTTGTTTACGAACTAAGCTAATTTAGTCTTATTATGTCTCTTTCTAATAAAAAATATGAGAAAGAGATAGAAGATATTTAATCCTGTCAAATTAGTCCGCTTGAATGGTTTAACGTCAATTTAGTCGTGATCGCAAAAGGTCATGACTATTTTCCCGTAAATGACAAGGGCGTGGACTAATTTGACAGTTCTAAATATTTTCTGTCCTTTTTCAATGATATTTGTAAGAAAGAGATATAGTGTGATTAAAATTAGTTTAGTGCGATGTTCAACAGAATCAGCACCAATGTTTGCTTGCCGTGCATTAAAGGTAGATACTTATAGTATAGACAGATAGAAAATATGAAAGCATAGAAAATATATATTTCTTTCCAAATTAATGTAGGTAACGATATCATTGAAAAAATCTTACTTGATACTACAATCATATTAGGTATGCCACATATAGATAAGGAAACAAAAAAAATGGAATCGGCAGAAGGCGACTACCACTAGTTTTTTTTTTTTTTCATTTTGATGACAAAACATCTAATTTTTAGTGTTTACTCCCACGATCTATGACGTCATCACGGAGATTGAAGGGAGGAAGGGAGGGTCAAACATATATTTTTGTGTTCCCGTCAGATGCATCTTCGCAACGATATAACTATGCTTTTTGTAACTTTAAAACTTTCGGAGTATGAAGCTTTCAAAAGTAGGTACATCTTTTTCGTTACACAACTTTTCATTGCCCATCGATTCACGTCAAACAATAACTGACATAACTTAGGCCATGTTGTTTCAACTTACAATTACGTATCTATAACCGTCAAATATGGCGGTTTGTACGACAATTTCATACTGACTTAACGATTACGTACTGACTTACGAATACAGATGGTTTGAAGCAACCCGCCCTTACTGTTTCGTCTCTGCACTTATACACACGGCACAGTCGTCACAAAAATGCTGCGTAATTTTACGAGTTTTTATAACGTGTTGCTCGAAGCACGAGCGAAACGCGTCTGAGCATGGAGCTCAGGAGGAGCGCCGAGCGGTCCGCTATTATCTTTATTGTACTATTTTATTAAAAGCTGTAGAGTTTGTTTGTTTGAGCGCGCTAATCTCTGGAACTACCAGTCGGGTTTGAAAAAATCTTTTTGCTAATAGCCCAATTTTTGAGAAAGGTATTAGGCTATTTAAAATCACGCTACGACCTTTAGGAACCAAGCAAAAAGAAATAAACAAAAAATAAAAAAAAGAAGCAAAAACGAAGTACCTACCTAGGTAATAGCCAGAACTTTATTCTTATATTTCATGAAATGACCCTTGATTTCTTTGGGATCTCGACTGTTTTTCTGGAATATCTTCATCCCTCAGTTTCATGTATAGCCCCCCTAATCATTTTATTTTTCATAATTTCACTACAGACCTTTATGGCGGTTCACAGAAGACATCTGCCTACGAAGTTTCATACAAATTGAACTGTAGATTTTATGAGGGTGTGACAGACGGACAGACGGACGGACAGACGGACAGACAGACGAACATGATGAAACTATAAGGGTTCCTAGTTTTACCTACTACGGAACCCTAAAAAAGTTTCACCGCTTATTGCCATGTTGCGAACCCGCACTTTTGTTTTAAAAGCGGGCTTCTTAATCACCAAGCCATCCCGACAATTCCTACACTGATAAGTACTGATAACGGCATGAACCATAAGAGATAACACGCCTGACTACCGTTATTAGGTATAACAAATGCGTATCTACCTCAGATCAAAGAAACAAGGAAGAGATGTGCCAAGTCGCTATCGAGCTTGATGCCTGATCTTGTAGACCTCTCGTAGACCCTTCGCCACTGGTAGGTACGGTAACCTCCTCAGATCATAGAAACAAGGGAGATGTGCCAAGGCGCTATCGAGCTTGATGCCTGATTTTGAGCAAATTGCTCATATTAAAAACGTACGCGCTGGCGACGAACCGAATACGATCGATGGTATAAATACAGTGTTTTAGTTTAGTGCTAGTGTTGAGTGACGATTAACAGTGTTAGATTGAGGGTGTGCGGAATGTTTAATGCGTGGGAGATCTTTTTATTCACAAGGAGCGCTTAATTATGCGCGTAATTGTGTCGAAAAATGTACTAAAAGTGGCATCAGTTGTTCCCGTACTAATTTGCTATGATGGCATATCTCCTTGTTTCTATGATCTGAGCTCGCGCCCTATGGGTTCCGAAATATGCAATAGTGCCATCTATGCCGCTATTACATCATAGGATATATCTATTTTGATTATAGGTAGATGGTGCTATTGCATAGGTACTTCCAGTGGCGCCATTTATGAGCAGATGGCTCCACTCATGGTCTTGAGCAACAAAGTGATTCTTTAATGGTTCTGTTTTTCTTTTTGAGGTACGGAACCCTAAAAAAAGAATTCAACAACTTTTCTCCTTAGCAATATATAGTTGTTTACTGGCGTCACATTGCACAACACAAAATATATATTTTTAATTTCATAAGGTGAAAACATTTCTTTAAAAATTTAGGATAGGTATGACGACCCCCTGCGCAATCTTTTATTTTCTGTTCTCTTTATTTTTTAGATATCTTTCAATTGTTTCAAAATTTGCATCATTAATGCAATTGACTTGCATCAGTTAGGTACCTGTGAATATGAACCTGTTTTCAACGAAGCTGATTCATTCGTATGCGAACTTATGATATTGAGCCCACCGGCTAGTTATTAAAGTTTAAATTATACTGACTGCAATATCGGTCAGCAATGCATAAGCACTATGCAGAGGTCAATAACCTTTGATGTAATTTCTTTATCACGTCATCTGCCGTGTCACGCACATGTCTGTATCATAAGATACATGAGATACGCGTAACAGGTGCAAATTGTATCAAAATAGGGTCCTATAACAACTACAAACAAATTATTTTTCATCTAACTTTAACCGACTCGTCGTATGGCCCTGTAGCGGTTATCACCTCACCACCATAATTATTTTCCAAAATGTAAAACACTCCACAATACACAAACATCGTATTTATTTTTCACTTGACATTTCTCCAACGATACACCACAGATTATAAACACAGATCCATAAATCACACAAAGCATTATCTATTACTAACACAAATAATAAAACATTATATACAACAATTATATATTTATTATATTTACAACACACATGATATTTACATACTTAATTAACAATAATAACAAATATTTACACTAAACAATTTAATTTGTAAATCATTATTTTTGTATGTATCGGAGCAACATCGATGCACTTACACGTGACACGAAACGCATCCTGTGTTGCCTTCGTGCCGCGCTCGGAAATCATCGGGCGTATTCGGACGGAACAGATGATTTTGCATATATGTTCAAAGGCCAACGAACTTCAGTGTTTGACTAGCTCCGCACTAAACGCACGTCCGATCTTGCTCCGAAATCTAGACTTCCTTGATTACCTAGATTGCACATTTTAGCTCCTTTGTAATTTAAATTAATTTCTAGTTGTAGTACAATTTGGCAGTGGACGGACACCTTCTGCAGACACTTGATGGCCTAGAAAGGTGACAGATGTCTGGCCGAACTCACACTTCGCCGAGTTGATGAGTATCCCGTAGTCGGACAAGCGCTTGAAGAGCTGGTGCAGATGTTCGGTGTGCTGGGCTGCCGTCTGTGAAAACAAGAGTATGTCGTCCAAGTAGCAGTAGCAGAACGACAACCCTCGGAGCACCTCGTCCATGAACCGCTGGAACGTCTGCGCAGCATTCCTGAGACCGAACGTCATGTACGGGAACTCAAACAACCCGAACGGAGTGGTGATCGCTGTCTTGTGGATGTCAGCTGACTGTACAGGGACCTGGTTGTAGGCCTTGATGAGGTCAATCTTGCTGTAGAGCCTGCTGCCAGCCAGCTGATGTGCGAAGTCCTGGATATGGGGGATGGGGTACCTGTCCGGGATGGTCCGGGCATTCAGCGCTCTGTAATCCCCACAGGGACGCCAGCCATTGTCCTTCTTGGGAGCCAGGTGAAGAGGGGACGACCACGAGCTCTCGGATGGACGTGCGGTACCATTGGCCAGCATCGCCTCAAACTCCTTCTGCGCGATCTTGAGTTTATCCGGTGGCAAGCGGCGAGGTCGACTGAAGATGGGCGGACCAGGTGTGGTGCGGATGTGATGCACGGTGCTGTGGGTGACCTGCCGCTGCGTTCCTGAGGGACGCGTGACCTCCGGATATTGCCGCAGGAGCTCGTGGTACTCCGTGCTACCCCCTACCGATTTAACGGACGCAAGTACCGCTGCAGAACCGGCCGCCGACGACGCCGTAGAGGACAGGTGCGTGAGCCCGTCGATGAGGCGGTAGTTCTTGAGGTCGATGAGGAGGTTGTAGTGGGCCAAGAAGTCTGCGCCGATGATGGGCTTCGTGACGTCCGCGACCACGAACTTCCATGTATAGATACGCCGGAGACCTAGGTTCAGGTGAAGTTCAACCCAACCGTACGTGTCTATGGTGGTTCCGTTGGCCGCGAAGAGTTGATACCCCGTTTTGCTGCGCCGCTGCTGTAATGCTGTGCGTGGGTACACACAAAGGTCGGACCCTGTGTCCACTAGGAAGGTGACTTTAGTGGTCCGGTCACTTACGAAGAGGCGGCGTGGTGTGTTGGGGCAGACGTTAGCCGCTACTTCCGGCTGCCGGCGGCATTTCCCGCGTACGTACACGGTTTGGTGCACCGCGTGGCCTTCTCTCCGAACCGGTTATGGTAGAAGCAGTGAGCGTCGTCCCACTGGCGTCTAGTGCGTGCGCGGTTGCGTCGCCGGCCCGAGGTCGGTTCTCTGCCACCACGCTGAGATCGGCCTGTGGCGCGCGAGCTATGGTGTACCTGACCTTTGTACTGTAGGGCCGCCACCTGCGATGTTAACGCCGCGACGCACTGCTTCAGCTCCCTGATCTGCTCTGCTTCGGTCATGCTGGCTCCGTGAGGCTCCTGTGTTCTTCTTCGGGGTCACCAGTGAAGTGGATACGGGTGAAATGAGTGAAACGCGATACTAACGAGAGATACTTGTAATTCTCAATTCACAACGTAACTTCTTATTATGTACGTGTATAATATACTTTATTAAACTAGGTACAAATTGTACTACAACTAGAAATTAATTTAAATTACAAAGGAGCTAAAATGTGCAATCTAGGTAATCAAGGAAGTCTAGATTTCGGAGCAAGATCGGACGTGCGTTTAGTGCGGAGCTAGTCAAACACTGAAGTTCGTTGGCCTTTGAACATATATGCAAAATCATCTGTTCCGTCCGAATACGCCCGATGATTTCCGAGCGCGGCACGAAGGCAACACAGGATGCGTTTCGTGTCACGTGTAAGTGCATCGATGTTGCTCCGATACATACAAAAATAATGATTTACAAATTAAATTGTTTAGTGTAAATATTTGTTATTATTGTTAATTAAGTATGTAAATATCATGTGTGTTGTAAATATAATAAATATATAATTGTTGTATATAATGTTTTATTATTTGTGTTAGTAATAGATAATGCTTTGTGTGATTTATGGATCTGTGTTTATAATCTGTGGTGTATCGTTGGAGAAATGTCAAGTGAAAAATAAATACGATGTTTGTGTATTGTGGAGTGTTTTACATTTTGGAAAATAATTATGGTGGTGAGGTGATAACCGCTACACTACTCATTTCACCCGTATCCACTTCAGCCCTATCCAAAACTCTTGTAACTATGATTTAAAATGATTTTGAAAACTTCAAACACTGATATCTCAAAACTATGTTTTTTGAGATATGTACTGCATATAGGCCTGACACGGCAGTATTGTCTTATCCTGGAATTAAGGACTTGTCAGCAAAAATCATTCAGTCTTATCTAGATTGATTAATTATTGCTTTTAATCTTCTTACATCGACGTAAATTGGTTTTTTTACGATCCTCCACCGTTGGATGAGGCGGCCTCATAAAATAGGCCATATATATATGTAGGAAAACAGGTAAAGGTTTATCATAGGAATCCTATGAGAAAACTTATGTAACCCATTATTAACCAAAACAATTTAATTTGTTTGTATCTATAAACCATATTACAAAGAAACATAAATATATATATGTCTTTATAATACTGTAACAATCGCATCTTATACAATTTTCAAGCTCCATTATTATTCTTTATTCATTTTATTTACATACATTACATTTACATTTTTAAATATTTTAATAAAAATAAATAAAAAACATTTAAAAATATAAAAAACAGTACCCCACCGGCATCGGGAACAGGGTCCAAGCTACCGGCGGTCAGGGGTCCAGAGAGAGGAACCTCCTAACAATGCGAGCCGTGTTCAGGAGTACCGCTCTCTGCATCAAGCCCTTGATCCAACTGCCCAACGAGAGCCTCCTCAGGTGTTGGTCGAGGCTCTTGGCTATTAGGCTATTGGCCGAAACGACTATCGGCACAATGATTGCCGATTATTTATCTATACTTATAATAAATCTGTAGAGAGGTCAATTCTGTACATGAAATATATTTTCAAAATAACTATCAGGGGGTGATAAGTGATCGATACTGATGCCGAAAATGCAATCAGTAAAATTTTTGTCTGTCTGTCTGTCTGTCTGTCTGTCTGTCTGTCTGTCTGTCTGTCTGTCTGTCTGTATGTTCCTTATAGAAACAAAAACTACTCGACGGATTTTAACGAAACTTGGTACAATTATTCTTCATACTCCTGGGCAGGTTATAGGATACTTTTCATCACGCTATAATCAATAGGAGCAGAGCAGTGAAGGGAAATGTTGGAAAAACGGGAGAAGTTACTCCATTTTTTAAGCTTCCGTTGCGTGTGCAGCCGTAAATAGAAATCATGTATGACGAAAATGTTCTACATAAAATTATCTAAAAAATATCCCACAACAGCATATGTCTATATTTTATGGTTGACTCACAATAACACGTGTAACTCCCGATAGCTTAGCAGTTCGGAGCTTTCTGATTGTATTACACAAAGAGTTACACGCTGATAGACTCGCGGGCACAGCTAATAATAATAATATTCTGCGGTTCCTTATTGCGATATTTTTCAACAGAATTTTGGTTTGACATATTAATTTCCCTACTAAAATACGAAAGTTAATCTGTCTGTTACATCAAAACCATTGAACCGTGAGGAAGGACATACGCTACTTTTTTACGAAAAACGACGGAAACGCGGACGAAGTCGCGGGCAAAAGCTAGTTCTACATAAAAAAATAACACTGACAGACAGTTATCGCAAAGTTTAAACCGGTGCGGTGGATATAAATTCTAGAAACGTGAAATTTTGCACATGAGTCCTTTATGTAACGTAGGTGAGCACTAAAAAGGATTTTTAATAATATATATCATAGTTCAAGTAGCCTGGCTACTGGCTAGTAATTAAATAATCTCATAGAAAAAAAAACGTATTATTTTATTATCAATCAATAATCACTCATTCCTATTTTAATGTTACAAGCTAATTTTGTTATGGAATGAACTAGACACACAAAGCAAAGTTATTTATCACACACACTCCTCAATATTTAAGATACTCGAATCTACTTACAATAAAATATTTTAAACGTAATAGAAATAACATAATTTTTAGGGTTCCGATATAGTTTTGTCATGTAAGTATTTACTTTTACTAGTTAATTTTTAGACATTACAAATCCAACAATTACTTAAATGCTATTAACCTCACTTGTAACAAAAGCACACTTCATAAAAATAATTATAATATCACTTAATTAATCTCTGAACTTTTTAACAACACTTTCAATTTCAAGGCTTTTTTACATCCTTTCTCTAAACCTGAGCCAATGTCCTCCTTTTAATCTGATGTTAAAGCTCTCTGTAGATAGCTTGGCAGGTATACAGGTCCTCTCACAAGGAGATACCACCATATGCTGGAGAATCTGGTACGCCATCACCTTGATCTCGCAGAGGGCAAACCTTGAACCTGAAAATACGATCGCGTTAATCGAGTAAACATCAAACGCATCGAAAGCAACTTATAGGTACATACTCGCGAAGTGCTTGGACCTTAGAATTGGTTGTTCTTACCAATTTAGATGTTAGAAAAATTCTAACCAGGCACTCAGAGCCGCTATTATTTAACCACGAGCATAAGAATAATTTGATTTTGATAAGTAATAACTTTTTGTTATATTTTTTTATTTGTAAATAGGTTTGCGTTTGACCGCCATCTCGCCTGATGTTAAGCGATGATGCGGTCTACGATGGAGCAGGCTTGCCTAGAAGAAACCGATTGACTCGTGACTTGAAGACACCCAGATTGTAACTATCGGGGAACACCCATTACTACAGTTTAGTAGACTCACCAATACAATTCCTAGGCCCAATACCGAAGGGCATGTACGCGAACATCTGGATATTGTGCTTGTTTTCTTCAGAGAAGCGCTCAGGGTCGAACTTATCTGGGTTGGGGAAGAACTGAGGGTCGCGATGGAAAGCAAAAGCTGGTATCGAGATACCCGTGCCTTTGCGGACCTGTAATAACAAATCATTAATAGGTACCCGATGGTTGCTAGAATCACATTTCAAAGAGAAAGAAAGAAGAAGACGCACAAAAGTAAAAAATAACCAAAGATAAGGGAAAATACTGTAAGAAAAATGCGTCACATCCTCGCAAAACGACCATCGCTCAGCATGGTGCTGTGACCCATGCACGGAGCTTAGCCAAAGAGCTGATTTTCAGTCACAGCCGTCCCCAGTGTCGTAACTAGCCATTTGTGCGCCCGATGCGAGCTTCTATAACTGCACCCTTTTTGGTCCTAGTTTGGTCATTTCTGCGCCCTAGTTGGTACTAGTCGGATCATTTCTGCGCTCTTCTTGGTACTAGTCTCTTCATTTCTGCGCCCCTGCAGGGTCTGCGCCCTGTGCCTGGGCACCGCTGGCACCGCCCTAGTTACGGCGCTGGCCGTCCTTAAATTGAATTCCAATCATAAAAACATTTACTCACAATAAAATCTTTTTCAGCATTCTTGTTAGGTTTTCCTAAATTGTAATCCTTAATGCAGATCCTGTCTAGAGCAACACCAGGCGGCCACAGTCGCAGAAGCTCTGCAATATAAACACATTGGCTACAAAACAGATCAACAAACTTGTACAAGGCACTCAAGCAAAATTACTGCTACGCATTGTCTAAAACAGGACTTCCCAAACTATGGGTAAGATATTGTATAGTGGGCCTTGAAAAATAGGGCGCTACATCGGCCGACCGACCGGTTTAATAGAACGTATTCCGGTAAAAAGTAACTAAAGTAATTGAAGTTGATGCTAAAGCTATATTGACAAAAAATAGGAAACAAATAGGTACATCATTCTCATTGAAATAGCACTCCTTGTTGTTGTTTGTTTGAACAATTCTTCATTCATACAGTTATGAACCTTTTTTACTCCATGACAGCCAAGAAGTGAGTCCCGAATTTGGCAGTTTTTGTTAGGTGGGTCGTGGTTCAGCAACTTTGGGAACCACTGGTCTAGAACATTGAAAAATCATCCAAATCTTACCAGAAACAACCATATCCATATAAGGCATATTCTGTATGGAGTTGAAGTCAAACTTGCCGCCGTTTTTAGCGTCATTCTCCTTGATCTCTTGTGCCAGACGCTCTTGAACGTCAGGGTTTACAGCCAGCTCGTAAAGCAGGAATGACATTCCAGCTGAGACGGTTTCAAATCCGGCAATGAAGAACAGAACTGCTTGAGCGATGAGGTCGTCTTCAGACCACACTGTAAGTAATATGTAGTTATGATTAGAAAAAGCAACTGTCTTTTATGTTGGTGGTTATGGTGTAATAACTGTAGTTCTTTCAAATGGTAATGCTGGGGCTGGTTAACTAGCTTAAATTTACATTATATCTTCAAAATAGCCTATCTCAAAATTAATATCATCCAGCTGTTACATACATAACATATGAATGCCAAATACTAACAATTAAATAATGTTGTTTTTCTTCAACACTTAATTTACCCTTTAGTGTTCTTGACCATACAGCAGACACCAAAGCCAGATCTAGTCACGCAACCTCAGTTCTATTACAGGTATTAGTTACAGCTTCATGTAACTCTACACCACTTAGGTTTTTGTAATTTGTGTTTTTACTCATTTCTTTGTTGATTAGTTGTATGCTCTTTGGTTGTTCATACAAACATCCGGGTCACCTTGGGAACCGAATAATGTTGATTTTTTACTGATTGCTAATGACGTAATGAGAGTTTAATCTCATTCAAAATATTGTTGCCTCCGGTCACAATGTTTAATCTCATTCATCCATGTTGATGTAAATTAAATTGCTAAGTTTTTGTTATAAGAAACTTAAAAGTTGCCTAAATAAAAAAGTTATTAATTTCGTAATAAAATATTAGATGGGCTACTGTAGATATAGTAGACTATTAACGTGGCGTAGATACAATTCATTAATGTTCATGGGTACGGTCTTATCTCTAATGGTGATATCTGCCAGACAGCCTAATAGTTTTATCTAAATTATAGAAGGTCACTAAATTCATGCTAAGTATGTAATTTTAATTATGATTTGTTTTACAGCAGCCAGCAGTTTTGTTAGTGACCATTTTATAATCAACTGCGACTGCTTGCGACTTCTTTAGAAATATTCCGTATGTATTAATTAAGTTCTAAGTCGCCTTGCTTACTTTAAAAACTTTGTCACTTATAATAAAAATTATACCTATTATCTTCGAGGTGATTTAGATTTTCTTAAATTTTTATAGCCGTATTTAGCCAGAATACATACCTCTGTTAATTTCTTTTTGTCCAATGGAAGATTCTTCAACTGTCGCAAAACCAGCAGCTACGTCATTGGGTTTTATGTCTTCATGAGTCAGTTTACCTAAAATAACATTTACATTTTTATGAATTATTTTTCGTCATTTATTATAATATTCAGGTTTAATTTAATTAAGATATCAAAAAGGCACTGGATTTTGACACCTTAATTTGTGAAATATACAAAATTGAGTAGCTGCTCAAATGGCTATGTACCTTTCTTGGCTTCCATAAGCAAGTGAATCATATCAGGTCTGATGATTTTCCGCATCTCACGATCCTTCATCGTATCTAAAACTAAGTTTCTGAAGAATTTTTTTGACGCATCCGAAAGGAAGTCCCACTTAAAAAACTGTGAAATCAAACAACAATATGTGAATATAAATAATAAATAAAGCAACGTGTAAATGAACTTATTTGTATTATACAAAAAGTATTATACCCATTTCTTTTTATTTATTTATTTAAACATATTTCAGATATCGGCTATTTATTTTATCATAGATCTTATTATTTGCTGGATCATCTAGCTCAACATATAAAAGAACCCCTAAACTATCAATATTTTTGTGATCAAGTGTTATTGTATACGAGACGAATCCAGTTTACACGTCACCACTAATAGTTTGATTGCGAGTTTCGTCCACTCATCCGTTCTAACTGCGACGTTGACCTTGAGACTATGAGCGTAATATAGTTATGTAGCCACTATTAAATCAGCTGTATGATTCAATGTTTACATTTCAATAATTATGTTATTGTTTATAGAGACCGTTAATACATTATGTATTGATTCCAACAAATCAAATTTTGGGTCAAAAACATTGATTATTTTAATTATATATCTAATAGTTGATCTATCTATTGTAGTTATCATTACAACACCACTAATACTCAGGTAAACTGGCCTTCAAAATGCTTACGATGCTATATTATCTTGTTACTTAGATCTCGATTAATTAAATAGATCTAATCAGCCTTATCGTCTTTGTTTTGATGTACTGTTATTTTGTCTACAATTACTACTTCATGTTCTATAAGTAGATTATTTAGAAACTATAAACTGATTAAGCAGCTCTTAACCAATTCAACTTTAAGAATAACAATAACCCATTCAATATTACCTTAGCAACTTTCGGCGCATTAATAAGTACGAAGAACAGTAGCATTTGACGAAAATTGAAGGTGGATGACAGTTTGCCCATCGCATAGAACTCATTGTCGACGTCGTTATGGGAGTCAACCTTCAATCCAAAGGCACAGGAGGCTATCACGTCATTGGCGTAGCGTGTCGTCAGGTCCTTGCAGTCGATGTCTATATAGCCAGCTGTAAAAAATTGGTTACAAAAGAACTGTGGAGAACTCCCGATAGATTTTTATTTGTCCAAAATGGTTTTCATGCGCTTCAATGGTTGGTCTTCAACTACTATGAAAGTTATTTTCATTCTTTCATCTCAATATTATCGGTGCACTGTTTTTGGTCTTGAAGAGTTAGAATGTTGAAAATCCATGGAGCATCAAAAAACTTACTTTTGGATTCTTTTAAGCTTTTCTTAAGCGAGCTTATCATCTGATCACCAACCTCGACCATGAAAGGCACCATCAGACGCATCTTGGAACTGGTGAACGCTGGACTCAATGTGGAACGCATGTCTTTCCATTCTTGACCTGCGAGAGATTTTAATTAAGTTTACCAAAATAATTACTCAAATAAAAGAACATTTCTCAAAAACTTATTCTACGCGTGGAACGCTACAATTTTTACAACATTTTCAAGATTTAAGTAAATGTTATAGTAGTAGAAGATTTAAATACAATGAGAAATATGTTTTAACATTATCCACGTACCTTTTAAAGAAAACAAGTTTCTGGAAAAGAACGAATCACTGGAGCTGAAGATAGAGCGATGATCGAGGAAGTACTCAAAATCTTTGACGCCGATCTTCTTCACCAGCTCAATGTCGCGGATCATCACCAACTCATTGATGAATTCAAATTTGGCCACGAACCTAATAAATGCAATATTTAGAGAGACACTGATACAATATTATATGGTGGACTACCAATTAATAGGTTACTATTTAAGGTGGTTCTTTATTCAGATTGAAATATGGCTATTGCTTAAGCAAGTTTTTGTCAAGTTAGATTTCACATTAACAATATCTATATCATATCATTAACTTAATTTATTTGGCGTATACGTAGTTATTCATATTAAACTTCGATAGCAAATAATTATATCTCTTAAAATTACCGTATCAATTATTCAAAACATTAAGTAAAAAATCCTGAATTCCTCACCTTTCTTCAGGAAAACTGTTGTACAGCCTCATGACGTCATCAGCGAAATGATCAATACGAAACAGGATCCTGGTCATGTTGCCCAATATGGGCACTGGCTTGAAGTGCTTGACGCCATATCTACTGAACCTTGAGTAGATCTGTCGGAGGTATAACACCACCACGGCGATCAACACCACCACCCAGACGAGGAGGAGTATCATGGTCTGTAACAACAACAAAGATTTTACTATATTTATTTTCTTAGAAAACTATGAGGAACTTCTGTAAATATCAGAATTTAGGTGCACGATCTGATGGAGAAAATCCCCAAAAATAACCCAATTTTTATTACTCTTATAAGCGTAGATGTTGCAATTTTTATTAATTTGTTTGCTATCGTTACATCTTCGTCTACTACATTATAAGACTTTGCTATTATAAGTAACTTAGGTTTTTCACCAGAGTAAGCTTTATCATTTAATTTTCTAACAGCAACAACAGCATTTTGTGATGATCTGCTAACCAGCATTATTTATTTTGAAACGAAGTTCCTTACGCGACTTGTGGTAGGAGTTGAGTGATAGAAATCGTCATGTAAGGAAAAAACATTATGCCCTCCATGTGACTTTCTTTCTCTGTCTCTGTCTATCACATACAAGGCGTAAGGAACTTTGTTCCTGACGGGGGTCCCCCGGCAGATATTTTATCATATCGATATCTGATTGCTTCATTGATGTCGATCATAATAACAGCTACTGTGTACAAGGTTTCAATCATTATAATTATTATCAAGGTTATTCTCTAAGATTACTATAATCTTAATACCTTTAACTATTGGACTCTGCTTTACAAGTAATGATACGACACAAACAAATGTTGTTAAGTACATATTCACATCCCAAACACGTGTATTATGTTATAGTAAACACGTTATGTTTGTCAGTGCCAAGGTAAGCTACTCTTCACTGTTCATGGTCCATTCATAGTTAACTCACCTTAATATATTATTAGGGTTCCGTACCAAAATGGTAAAAAAGGAACCCTAATGGTGCGACTTCGTCTGTCTGTCTGTCTGCCACACCTGCTTATTTCAGCAACTACAAATGCTATCGACTTGTTTAGAACAGTTATAAAAATGCTTGCCCAACTTTATTGCAAATGAAAAAAGTCAAAAAATATTTTTCATATCATATGAAAGGGCTTAATCTGCACATTTCAAAATATATTTTCATTTTATTTTATGTCTCACAGTTTTCGATATATGATGAAAAATGTCTGAAAAAATACCATTCCTCCCCCTTATCTCCGAAGTTTGCGGAGCGAAAATTTTGAAATAATTAGAGCTGATAGGAATTGACCCAAATATGGCACCAAAAATAAAACGATGTTCCTAACTAGTACAGTTTTTTCAAAATCATCAAAATTCCTTCACAAAGAAACTTACTTATGCGGTCCGGTTTTTTTCATTTTATACGTCCAAAAATGATAGGTACGGAATCCTCGGTGCGCGAATACGACTCGCACTTAGCTGGTTTTTTTTTACCACACTTCAGCGGCGAAGGCTTCATAAAACTCCTTCCGGTTTCTCATTGAAAAATGGCACAGTCAGCAGTGCTTATCATTGCCAAATAATATTGTTCATAATAGAAAAGTAGTACGAAATGGAAATTTTATGAAACGGTTTAAACTACAAGACTTTGAAGCCAGGAAGCCAGCAAGTATAAATTTACTGGACTGCATGTGTCATGTTTGTCAAAGGTAAGCACATTTTGCTCCGCTTATTTCTTACAAAAATTGACCCTTCGCCACTGCTACACTTACGGGATTCCTTCCAAGACTTTTTGTTGAGTTATCTAGCGATCATGGCGCTTCCAATAGCAGCAAAATATTTTGGGAACTCAATTAAACAAAAAAATTAAGGTTCATATATTTTGGAAACGATTATATATGAAAGAAAGGAAGAAAGAAAATGCATTTATTTACGTCGATAAATAAAAGTAACAAAAAATACAAAAAACAAACTGCTAGGGAAAATATGCGTCACACCCGCGCAAAACGGCCATCGCTCAGCATAATGCTGTGACCCATGCATGGAGCAAAGGCACAGCGCTGGTTTTCAGCGAGAGAGGTATCAAAATATTTGTGTTCACTTAACATTGGAACATGATTGTAACGAGTGACTGATTTAAATTTAATTTAATCAATGTGTTGGTGTTACTCATACTTAATTTAATGAGTCAATCAAGAGACATAATAAATAATGTATTATCCACTATGTCTATGAATACAGTACACTGATGTCATAAGGAAATATTGATTTACATGATTATACTTATATAATGCTAATATTGAAAAAAAAACTTAGGTATCTATGGCTATTTATTTACGAAAACTTACACGCCGCCCATGTAAGTCTGGCGCTCTTTGTTACCGTTAAAACTTGAATGAACTTACTGTTGGAATTAAGAACTTTTCTACGTATACAGGGTAAAATTAAAACCAGTGCGGATATTTTAGGAGGTGAAAGTACTCATGAATATGATCAACTTTTATTATGGGACCGACACTGAAATATGAAAAAAAAAATCAGCTGTTCACATTTTGATCGTGTTTTCGTGCATTTTTGTAGGGAACAGCAGATTTTTTTTTCATATTTCAGTGTCAGTCCCATAATAAATGTTGATGATATTCATGAGTAATTTAACCTCCTAAAATATCCGCACTGGTTCTAATTTTATCCTGTATAGTGAATGTAATATACCAATTAGCTATACATATATGAATATATAATGAAATTTTGTATTTAGATAATGTTTCACTTCCTAACTTTATCTAGATAGGTGTCATCTCTGAGAAAATTCCGAGTAAAACTCGATCGCCCAGGTTATGTGCGCGAATTAATATCAGGATTTTCCTAAAAGAAACTTCCCTGTACTAGAACCATAATTATACCTAAGTACATTTAAATTATTCTATACGGTTAATAGATTGTGAATTTGTGATTCTTCGATATATTAGTTAGCAATGGAGTCACGTACTTATGAATGATAAGTGTTTTAAGTTACTTAAGTATCCCACACAAGAGTTGTTTGTGTAATTATGAGTTACTTTATATTAAGTACTGCCTAAGTAAGCCTTTAGTGGAAAAATCCTGTAATTAGAAGTAGGTACAAGTATTTGAATGTATTAACACTCCAGTAGCCTTTAGGTAGGTATTTGGGACGCCAATTCTCGCGCTCTACATTATGTAGAACTATTTTGAATTAACATTCTACAGGGAAAATAAAAACAATAAAAAATACTTCTCCATCTATAAAGGTAATTAAGCATTCATCATCATTCATCTGCCTAGCCTTTTCCCAAATTATATTGGGGTCGGCTTCCAGTCTAACTAGTTTCGGCTGAATATCAATATTTTACGTGGAGCGACTGCCATCTGACCTCCACAACCCAATTAATGGGTAATACCGGTATTCGAATGTTAGACCAGCTGTCAGACTTTTAGGGCTTCTGACTACCCGTAACGATTGTCAAAGATATTCCTATGACAACCGTGAAAGGTAACTAAGCATTCTTAGGGGTAAATTAAGCAAAATACCGAAGAGTTTTTCGAAATTCTAATACGTACTTTACTCGTTCAACTGCTTGCGCGCATTGAATAAAGTCTGAGATGTAAAAGGTTATCAAAAGTTTTACCTATCATAAATACTCAGCTGATGATAAAGTCATCGGTTTTAATTTTATTTAAAACTTTTGATAACCTGTCCTTTACTGTCACATTCCATATTATTTTGCGCGATTATAAACACTTAAATAGAACCAGTTTTATTTGCGGTCCACTTAACTGTTTAATGTTACATAACCATAGCTCTCATTCATGAATCCGCAATTAATTAACCTATTTATTTCAATCTAATCTAAGGAGTGTTTGACAAGGCAGTAGATTCTCTTAAAAAGATCATCGATAACCTATATTAATTATGTACCTACTGTTAATATTATATAATTTAGTCATTCGTTTTTATCATAATATAATTAGTCATTTGTAATTTAAACAAAACTCATGACATCAACAATATTTTGCCTCACAAATAACACATGGATACAGGAACTAAAAAATAATTAATTCAATGACATAACTTACTATTTCGTCACTACACTAGTTTGTTTACACACGGTAAATACTGCGTTATTTTACGATTTAAAACAGGTTTTAATACGTGTTGCTCGAAGCACGAGCGGAACGTTTCTGAGCGTGCCGGTTATCTATAATACGTAGGACTGGTCAGCGACATAAAAGCCTTGTTCCTCTATTTTTGTTACGAAATATTTCAAAATATAACGTACCTAGTATCTGATAACGTTGATAGCGACAATGCGTAAATAGAACCCGGATTTTGGATTAGGTATTAGGTATATATTGTTGAATAGTTATACAGTATCTACATGTTTAAAGACATTCATTAACTCTGTGTATCAAAAGCACTGGTAAGTGTTGGTTACATAATGATTATGTAATTTATGTAATTGGTGTGTATATGCCGTGTAAATCAATAAAATAAATAAATAAATATTACAACATTAATTAAAATACCATACTATTATTATCGACAGCTTTGACAATTTAAGTGCTTCATATTACAAAATTATGTTAAAAATTCGGCCAAGTGTGACCCATGCACACTGTAAATAGTGTTGCTCAAAATCGGTCTTGCAACAATCATTTTTGCAAGATCAAGACCACCTAATTACAGCAAGACTAAAACTAAGACCAAGAATGAATGTACAATACTAAAACTAAGACCACGACTATGGGTATTGACGCAGAACCGAGACCAAAGACGGGGTTAGACTCGTCTCGGTCTTGCATTTGGGCAACACTAACTGTAAATATTTCAGTTTCCCACTGCAAAAATATAAGTTTGTAATAAAATTATGAAATACAACATTATTTTTGCGGTTGGTTAACTCAAAATCGAATATCTGAAAAACTACACAACATAATATCTTATTCGAAACAATTTTCTTTGGAAAAGTCTTTTGTTAAATTCTAGTCTTATTTTTTTTCAGATTTTTAGTTTAGTTTTTCTTTACATTTATGATTTTAATTAAAAGAGTCACATTGTTTCTTGCCAGGTTTCGAACCCGCATGATTAAGCTTAAATCGAGAAGCGAGCTCTTTATTTTCCAAGCCATTCCAACGTTTAATTAGTTTACTAATTGGGTTGCGTATCATAATCAAGATGTTCTTTCAAAAACAATAGGGTTGGCAACAATCTTCAGTGATAAGTACTGATGATAACGGCATGAACTGTAGCAGATAACCGCTGACCCCATGTGTTGTTAAAACAATACCTAACCTACCTATCACTTATTATTCAGTCATTGTACCAAAACTAAAACGGCACCAAAAATAAAACGACCACTCCGGCCCCTTTTGCAATGAAAATAAAAATATTTTTGGACTTTTTTTTCATTTGCAATAAAGTTGAACAAGCATTCTATAAAACTGTTCCAAATTTCAAGTCAATAACATTAGTAGTTGCTGACATAAGCAGCCGCGACAGACAGACAGACAGACGAAGTCGCACCATAAGGGTTCCTTTTTTACCATTTTGGTACGGAATCCACAAGCGAATGATAAAAAAATAAATACGTATTTAATTGACCTCGCTAACTATATTGAACTTGACCGTCTTGTCGTTGATAGTAACTCGGTTCAATGTCACGTCTTATAAAGATAAGTGACATTAATCATACAATTGTTATCATGTCTGCCGAATCCAAACCGCCTTATGATGTAACAAGATTCTGTCAGTTCTAAAAAAACTGTGCTAGTGGGGAAATTGTATTTTTTAAGATATTTTTGATCATAGGTATGTTAAAAACTATAGGGCTTAAAAGAACATGAAAATATATTTTGAAATGTGCAGATAAGCATAAAAAAAACCGGCCAAGTGCGATTCGTACTCGCGCACCGAGGGTTCCGTATAATTTTTGGACGTATAAAGTGAAAGAAACCGGACCGCATAACTAAGTTTGTTTGTGAAGGAATTTTAATGATTTTGAAAAAACTGTACTAATTAGGAACATCGTTTTATTTTTAGTGCAATATTTGGATCAATTCCTATCAACTCTAATTATTTCAGATTTTTCGCCTCGCAAACTTCGGAGATAAGGGGGGGGGAATGCTATTTTTTTGGACATTTTTCATCATATGTCGAAAACTGTGAGACATAAAATAAAATAAAAATATATTTTGAAATGTGCAGATCAAGCCCTTTCATATGATATGTCACTTGACCTAGTAACCCCACTTTAAAATTTTGGACTCCCACTCCGGCCTCTTTTGCGATGAAAATAAAAATATATTTGGACTTTTTTCATTTGCAATAAAGTGGAACAAGTATTTTTTATAACTGTTCCAAATTTCAAGTCGATAGCATAAGTAGTTGCTGAAATAAGCAGGTGTGACAGACAGACAGACAGACGAAGTCGCACCATAAGGGTTCCTTTTTTACCATTTTGATACGGAACCCTAAAAAGCAGTGATAGCCTAGGTTTAACCATGTGCCTCCCACGGCGAATGGTTCGAGTTCGATCCCGAGGCACGCACCGCAGATTTTTCGAAGTCATGTGCGTATTAGAAATTAATTATCACTTGCTCTAACGGTGAAGGAAAACATCGTGAGGAAACCGGCATGTGCAGATAAAGCCCTTCTATTCGGTTGATTCTAGGACTTGTCGGTTTCCTCGTCGTAGGATGTGTCGTTTTCTTTCACCGTTAGAGCAGTGGTGGAAACCAATTGCACGAAGTGTGCGCCTGCCGGGGTTGGAGCAACGTTGTAAAAGCCCTCTACTTCTTTAGACATCCATTTACCAAGAATCCGGGTATATGTCTACGCACTTTTGAGTGTAATTATATCAATAACACTTGATTTCCAAGAGGCAGATACCAATTTATCTACCTAGAGCAGTAGTTCTTAAAGTGGTGCGGTCTACGACCCGTCTTAAAAAAAGTTCACGACCCACCTTGTGCCTAATATGATTTTATTTCTAAAGAAAATATTTTCGCGTTTACATAGAATAACTGGTCGGCTGCCTTTGCCAGTCGAACGACACAGTCCTGCGTGTTGCGACTGTCGCTCTATCAGTTTCAGAGCCCAGCCAAATCCACTCGCGACTAGTCGCGCGCGACCCACCAGTGGATCGACCCATACTTTGGAAAAGACTGGCCTAGACCATTTTCTCCCTTATTCTAAACAAACAAATGACTGTAAACGTGTCATAAGATAAAATAATAACTTTATTTGTTCACACATGACACAAACAATTGTCAGCATGATGCAGCAGATGCTATAAATAATATCCAATCATGCTTGCCTTTCACAATGATATAATTACAAGTATTAATAAAAATTATGTACTCGTAGATCAAAAACAATATGTATGCAAAATTATTGTCCCCACTCCCCAGGGTATTAAAGCCGCCACCTCAATGATAATAACATGTCATAGTAAGGCTCCAGACTTCAATGATGAAAACATGTCATGTAAGGCCTAGAACGCAATGATAATAACATGTCATTTAAGGCCTAAAACTCAATAATGATAATATGTCCAATCTTCTGGGGGAAGGAAAACAGAAATTCCAAACACTGACGCCCTTACTTATAGACGATGATTTAATTTAATCAGCTCTTAAGTCAATTGTTATCTCTATTCATTGTCATACAAATGACAAGGACAGTTGTATATTTAATCAATGATTAAAGTTAAGAGACGTTTATAAGTAAGGGGGTGAATGCTGAATGCCCAGCTACCAATCCGACTGGGGATTGTTTTAATACGGGGCGTGAGCTATCCTATTACAGCGGGCTGTTGAACACTGTTGCTGTCTGTACTCACACCCGAGGAGTGGGAGCGAGAGGTGAATAGAGGCGACGCCATTTTCAATCCCATCCTACTAAATATAAATATAAATATAAATGCGAAAGTTTGTGAGGATGGATGGATGTATGTATGGATATTTGTTATGCTTTCACGCAAAAACTACTGCACGGATTTTAATGAAACTTTACAGTAATATAGCTTATACATCAGAATAACACATACTACTTTTTATACAAAAAAAGCGGGCAAAACAGCGGGCGGAAGCTAGTCTCTTTTAAATTAAACCAATCAATAAAAAATTGCAACATAATTTCATGTGAATGTAATTTTGAAATCCAAATTACATATTTATCCAACACTTTCCTCATCCTCAATCAGCGCCAGATTGCATAACGCAAAATATCAACATATTTTTTCATTTCAATTCAAAAAGCGAAACGATTTCTCCGAAGATATTTTTTTTTTTTCGTTTTCTTTGTTTTTAAGATATCCTTTAATTATTTAGATATTTGCGTCATTATTTCAAGTGTCTTGCATCAGTTACTGCGAACCTGTTTTCAATGGAGACTGATTTATTCGCATCTACTTACGATATTGAGCCTACGGGCTAGTAATTAAAGTTTAAATTACGTTGACTGCAATATTTGCGGTCAACAACGATCAAGCAAAAGGTCAATGACCTTTGGTGTAATTATCTTTATCAAATCATCGAATCCATTATCATCAAATTACTGTTATTATGGACTTATCAGCAAAAATCATCTAGTCTTATCTAGACTTTGTGACTAGTCACAAATTAGGACCTATTCCATAAAATCTATTATATTATGATATTATCACCTACATAGGTACTATTTGGTGAGCTATAATATTAACCGAAAAGATTTACATCAAATTTAAAATGCTTCTTATCTGCTAAATGGTACTTATTGCAATCATGAATACAGTATCATCAATGACCATTATCTGCAGAAGTTATTAGGAGCCTTGTGTTCAGCACTCGATGATCACAAGAGAATCAGATCTCTAAAGACATGATTCTTTGACTCTATTCTTCCATTTGCATCTACATAATATATTAGATTTATTAAACCTTTATCTAGACAGGGCTGTCCAAGCCAGATACGATCTGGGGCCACTATGAATCACTAAACGGATTGGCAGGCCGCAGAAACATATGTAGTTGTAATTAGGGTTCCGTACCAAAATGGTAAAAAGGAACCCTTATGGTGCGACTTCGTCTGTCTGTCTGTCTGTCTGTCTGTCACACCTGCTTATTTCAGCAACTACTTATGCTATCGACTTGAAATTTGGAACAGTTATAAAGAATGCTTGTTCAACTTTATTGCAAATGAAAAAAGTCCAAAAATATTTTTATTTTCATTGCAAAAGGGGCCGGAGTGGGGGTCCGAAATTTCAAAGTGGGGTTACTAGGTCAAGTGACATATCATATGAAAGGGCTTGATCTGCACATTTCAAAAAATATTTTTATTTAATTTTATGTCTTACAGTTTTCGACATATGATGAAAAATGTCCGAAAAAATACCATTCCCCCCCCTTATCTCCGAAGTTTGCGGGGTGAAAAATCTGAAATAATTAGAGTTGATAGGAATTGACCCAAATATGGCATCAAAAATAAAACGATGTTCCTAACTAGTACAGTTTTTTTTTAAAAATCATCAAAATTCCTTCACAAACAAACTTAGTTATGCGGTCCGGATTTTTTCACTTTATACGTCCAAAAATGATACGGAACCCTCGGTGCGCGAGTAAGACTCGCACTTGGCCGGTTTTTTTTGAATATTGATGCCATAAAAATAAAATAATATACCAACCATTATAAGGGAATTTTTCGTATTTGTGGTAGGTCAAAAACACGTCGCGGGCCGCACAAATATAAGCCGCGGGCCGTGCGTTGGACAGCCCTTATAAATCCAAGATTTTACCATCAGGGTCGGGTGCGGCATTGATGAAAATAAAAATAATAAACTTAAGCATAATTATACCTCAATCAGCCTATTATGTTCCCACTTCTGAGAGACAGGCCTTCTCTCTGTGAGAGGGAGTGGGCCGTATTCTACCACGCAGGCCCAGTGCGGGTTGGTAGACGTCACATGTCTTCTAATTTTTGATTCTGTCCTAGAATCAAAAATTAGAAGACATGTGACGTCTATACCGGTTTTCTCACAATGTTTTCTTTCACCATTTTTAGAGCAGTGATTAAACAAATAGCCCAGTGTGCTTGTTCATTGTTACAAAGATGATCGTACAATTTCTATCATTAAAATTAATTAATCTCTAACTATATCAGTCTATCTGGTGGTCCCCAAACTGTATTTAAAAGAGTAACCATGGAGTTTCTTGCTCGTTCTTCTCCATAGGAATTTACGTTTTGGAACGAGCATCTAGCTTCATCTTGTTTACTAACTGACTGACTCCTTGACATTTCAAAAGCACCTGTAAGTGGTCTAATTGAAATAAATGCTTTGACTTTGTATAGACCCGTATTTTGGGGACCTAAGTTGCCACACGGGATGTGAAGCCTTTATCCGATTGACCATTCGCAACACGATGCTAAATTGCTTTGCAAGTTGTGGGCCATGCTGTAACGTTTTAATATCATTTTTATTTTTATTTAAATTATACCTAAACACAAATTTTACTATCAGAATTTTAATCTTAATTTAAATATCAACGAAGATTCAAGGAACTATTGAAAAAAATATAAACACAAGTGTTGGTCCTATATAATTAATTGTTTGATCAGCAAACCACGCATATTTATTTATATTTTAAGAAAGAAAGAGAAGAAAGAAGAAAGAAAATGCATTTATTTGCGTCGACATGACACACAAAAATAAAAAAAATAAAAAACAAGGTATGAGGAAAGAGCTGTAAGGAAAGTATGCGTCACATCAGCGCAAAACGGCCATCACTCAGCATGATGCTGCGACCCATGCACGGAGCAGAGCCACAGCGCTGGTTTTCAGAGACAGCCGGCGTTGACATAATGACGTCGACCGGTGCAGCGTGTAAATAATATAAATAAATATTAGAGAATAATAAATAAATACGAAAAGAGTTATTAAGTATTATACGACAATAAAATTATATACAAATATTTAAATATAGCAACATTCCTGCCATCATCGTCGCTCACGCAGCTCAGACAATAGATAAACCTGTTTACGTTGTAAAACGTTTCTAATATATTATCTGTGGATATGAACGCTCGTCCCTTTGACACTTTGACATGGGAATATAATAATGACATGATAATACAAGATACCTACATAAAATAAAAATGGATGTCAAAATATTACGCAATAACTTTAGTAGATGTTGTAATGTAAATGATGTAATGAATGATTGTGTAATTTATGTATTATGTGTTTGTCTAATTTATTGTGAATTTGTGATCAGTGTTTGTACATTTTGTGTAAGTGTCAACTGATTGAGGAAGACAAACTCGGAGATTTCTAGGAAATCATCAGCAGGCCCCGTTCATAAACTTGAAGCAATAAGGTAAGGGAAGTTATTGATCGAAAAATTATTAAATTATTACCAATAGATAAACATTCGAATTAGATTGAGCAATTTTATAATAAATATATGTCAGGGTGAGATTGAATTAAATTATCGATAATTAATTCTGTAACTTAACGTAGTGTGCTAGTTAATTATTCAAATAATATGATATAATATCTAATAATTTTACAGAAGCAAGATGGCGGAGATGAGTGGGGCAATAGTAAGTGGCAAGCCAAAAACCAAAACCAGCAGGACAGTCCCACAGACAAACAAGCCAGCAGCCCGCGCCCCTGGAGATCCCAAACCAAAGCCTGCATGCCATGACCCCTGAGGTACTTTGAGCCAACTGAATAATTCATGTTACTTAAGGATTTGTTGTAGAGAAATTTGTTCGTGTATGAGTAACTTCTTGTGTTGGGATTTAAAGCATTGTATGGTTTTCAGGCGTCGCAATGGTGGTGGAATATTGTTCCAACAGCGCGTGGCCGCATACTTGAAGCACCCCCTGAATGCCATGGTTTTGTGCGGCGGCACCAGCAGTGGGCTTACAATGGAGCGAAGGCTATGCTGTAAATTGTCTTGTTTCCAAGTGAGCTTTTCATAGAGATAGTGTGGTTTCTGGGATGTTACTATACCAAACAATAGGTTAGCTAAATGAAGCCTCCTCCTGGCAGCCATCTTTAATAATTTTAATTGGTTTATGAAAGGTGTAACATGACTCCTTCGTGGGACATTAACACAAAAACGAACACAGGCATTTTGTATACGTTGAATCACTCGCTCTGTTCTAGAAAGCAGGCATGGTCCATAGACTGTGTCACAATAATTCAGCTTCGATAGTATGAGACTGTCAACAAGTTGTTTCCGTACTGGTGTGCTAAGGTATTTACGTATCCCATATAAGACCTTTAACCTGTAGAAGCAATTCCTCAGAGTATTGGTCACATGGGCCTCAAAGCGCAGCTCTGGATCCATAACTAGCCCTAGGTTGCATGCCTGCTCTACTCTCTCAATTTTATCGCCCATGATAACTATCTCTGGTTTGGCTGATAGTATTGCACCTACTTGTTTCTTGGTGCCAAGTACCATAAATTTTGATTTAAGTGGGTTCAAAACCAGAGAGTTCTCCTCAGACCATGTGACCGCTCTGTGCAAGTCTTCGTTTATCTTTTGCACTGCCAGCAATGTTTCCTCATCTCTGAAAGATATGTACAACTGGATATCGTCAGCGTACATATGGTATTTGCAGTTTGTAAAAGATTTTATGACATCTGCACTGTAGACAATGTACAACAGAGGTCCCAAAATTGATCCCTGTGGGACTCCCCTTGACACATGGAGGGGGGGGGAAGACACCGTTGACCCATCCTCTGTATGGATTTCCACATATTGAGTTCTGTTTGTTAAGTAACTTTTGAACCATTCCACCGCATTGTTGTCAAAGCCGTAGTAAGATAATTTTGACAGAAGTAAAGCAGTATTTATTGCGTCAAAAGCCCGGGAAAAATCCAGTAGAGCAAGAATCGTTCCCTCCCCCCGGTCACGCGCTTCCAGGATATTACCTACAACATCGGCCAGAGCGGTTGCCGTGCCTCTTCCCTTTCTGAATCCCGACTGAAGGTCAGGGAGAATATTGTTACTTTCTAGGTAGTCTATAACCTGCGAATATACTACACGTTCCAGGATCTTTGACAAGCAAGGTAGTATGCTTATTGGTCGCAGATCCTTAACGGTAACGGGGTTATTGGTTTTAGGGATTGGGCGTACAACAGCGCATCGCCAGAGTTCAGGGAACGTGCACGTGAGTATAGAGCGGTTAATGATATCCGTGATAGCTTGCAGGGTTGTAGGCAGCGTGAGTGATATCATGTCGAGACTTATACCGTCTACACCCTGCGCATTTGATCCTAGACTCTTAATTATTTTCATAACTGTCTCTGGGTTGGTTGTTGTGAGTGAGAATTTGGCTGAACTGTATTGATGGGAATCAAAGAAGGACTGTTGTGAGGTGTTAGGAGTACAATTGCCTGGGACGTTCAGAAACGCCGTATTGATATTATCTGGGTTATCAAAGTGACTAGGCAGCAGTCTTTGCTTATGATCAGGAAGCACATCGGATTTTAGATTTCGCCACAGTAATTTAGGATCCTTGATTTGGTCATTTATGTTTTTGGTGAAGTATGCCCTCTTCTCATTGACTAATGCTGTGGCGGCTTGGTGCTTGAGCTCCAGATAATATTCTTTATGAAGTTTTGTTTTGCGATATTTCTCCCTGGCGCTATCTCTCAATCTAAACATTAGTCGAATATTTTCCGTTATCCATGGAGTAGGACGTTTTTTGAATGTCTTTTTCTTAAGTGGAGCATGCAGATCAAATAATTGGATCATAAATGAGTTAAACATTTGCACCATACAATTAACATCGTCACTCGTGTCTGCAATATTTGACCATGGTATCATTTTTAAATCGGTGTTGAAGAAGTCCTCTAATATATTTGTGAGCGGGCGAAATATAACCAATCTAGGTTTAGGCTTATGCTTTTTGAAAATCGTCTCGCAGGTGATGAACGAATGGTGACTAAGTTCACTAATGTGATTTATCACAACTTTTCTGATTGTGGCGTCAGAGCAGATTATGTCGATAAGCGAGCTGCTATCACCTACATAATGTGTTGGTGTTTGTACAAACTGGCTAAGGTTAAAATAGTTGAAGAATTCTAAGAGTTGTTTTGCTTTTTGACTGTTGACATCTAGCAAATTAACGTTAAAATCACCTAGTAGTATTATACTGTCAAAAGGGGCTAAACCACCAATACTGGTAGTTAGACCCTCGAGAAAGAGCTCCAAATCTAGCCATGGTGGACGGTATGCAGTGCCAATAAGTATTTTTTCCTTATTTACATTTAGGCTTAGCCAGAGCTGTTCAACACCTGGGTGGTCAGGGTGAACTCTTACCCGCGCAGTTACTCCATTTTTTATGTAAAATGCAACCCCTCCGCCACGCCCACCTCGTACGGATGTAGGACGCGGGATATGCTTTAATTTATAACCAGGCACGCAAGGCGCTCGATCCTCCTCTCCCTTACGTAACCAAGTTTCGTTGATAGCCATGATATCCACAGCATGGTTGCTCATGGCTATCAAGAATTCATCCTGACCAGTCCCTAGGGAACCCGCATTCAGTAGACCAAACTTTATGCATTTGCTAGTTGGCATTTGTCATCCGTATAATGTATGTATGTTTACCTGTATAATGTATGTTGTTTACGTGTAAATATTGTACAATGTATGTGTGTTTATCTGTATAATATATGTTATGTATGTGTAGATATATATGAAAACTAATGTAGGTATTATGTGCGACAGAGGGTTGTGATAAGCGTTGTAGGTTGAATAATGTTATCCTAATATTATAATTGGTGTACATAAATATAATTAAATATAAATTGAATAATATTATTTTAAGTGTTTTATATGTATTGATATATAGTATAAGTAGAATAGGTGAGTAAAAATACTTAATTGATACCATTAACGCATCTGCCCAATTATGATTGAGTAAGTGATGGAAGCGGCTGCGACGCATACTTTCCCTGCTAACAAAAAGTAACCTAATAAAAACATAATAAATATAGAAAAATAAATCCTGACAGTAATCAAGCTGTATCGTTGACAGGTCCGAAAATACGAGATATATCCTCATCAGTGCGGATTCTGTGAGTGGAGTCCCCTGGCTTCCTCCTAGCAAGAATGCGGCCACGCTTGGTCCACACAAATTTCCAATCGAAGAGACCAGCAGCATCCCGTGCCCTCCGAAACAACTGGCGATTTGTTTTCGTGAGGCGTTCGTTGAGGAAGAATCGCTGGGCCGGGCCAGGCATATCAAGGTCGACCGTGGTCGCTCCACGTCGCACGCGCGCGCTCGCCAGTAGGTCGTCACGCAGATCACGTCGTGCCAATCGCACGACTATGGGACGCGGACGAGACTCAGCTGTGCCTGCAGAGCTTGTCGCGTTGAGTTGTCTTCCGCCGACTCGTTCTGCGCTGACGATGTCACGCTCTTCAAGATTGACCCCTAGTTTCAAGCCTATGACCTTGACAATGTGGCTTGGGTTGTCACCCGTGGCCTCTGGAATATTGGCTACCTCGATGTCGTTTGCCAACAAATCTTGGTCCCGGTCGTTGAGCTCACGCCTTAGGTCCTCAACGATTTTATCCACTGCTCCAGCGTTGGCCGATCCAGAAGAGGCCCGTTGCTCCAAGGCGTCGACCCTGGCCTCTAGGCCGTCGATGCGTGTGTTGCAGGTACTCATGGAGGATTTGAGCTCCAACATCTCCATCTCCATCTCCTTCCTAAAGACCTGGATCTCTGCGCGCACTGCTCTTAATTCCTCCAAGATTAGTTTCATGTCGGGGGCTGCAATCTGCGATAGTTCTCGGGCCGTGACATCAGCAGAGGAGATGTTATGCGAAAGAGGAGTGACGTCCTTGGGACTCTCAATCCGCATGGGTGCAGGTATAAGGCCAACAACAGAGGCATTAGGTGTGCTGGTTCCGACTCGGTCTTGGTCAACTGCGTTGTCTGCCTGAGAACCCTCCGAAGGGCCTCTGACTGGGGTCTCTGCCCTGTTGTCCCTGGCAACATTCTTTTTGCATTCAGGGCAACGCCAGTTAGCTGATAAAGTAGCCTTCGTTGGGACACCTACACATACCCTGTGGTATTGTGAATGACATTTACCACACTTAGCGCCCTCTATTATCGCGATGAATTTGCCGCAACCTCCACAGTTAACTGGCATGGTATTATTAGATAGGTAGTTTAGTTAAGTTAGTGGTCCTAAGATCATACGCTAGATGGCGCCAGTGCGGACTCGATACTAATCGTTAAGATAGTTAGCCCCCAGCAAGAATAGATGGCTCTGTTTGCAAATTGCTAACTGGAGTACTTGTTGCAATTAGAGGGTAATTAGCTAATTGTGCTAATTACTATGTTATTGTTTAGGTGTTTTTACGTCCCATGAACTCACTATTGATAGCTCACTTCAATAAATGTCACTCAACTTTCCACTATGTTTAATATTTTGTGCTTTGTTTACACTTCTATTTGTTTATTTGTTATTTTTTTTATTAATAAAACTGGACAAGGCCACACCGATACAGACGTCAAACGTCAACCAGCCTGATAAGCCATAAGACTGATAGACCACAGTAAGTAAACGGGTTAGCCAGTCGCGCCAAACTTGCGCGGGCGCCGGTTGTATCTTACTTTACGTCGCTATATTTTGTTACGAGAATAATTATTTGAAGGCCAATCAAATAAGTTTTTGTGCCACTGTTTTAGTAGAATCAGTTAAAGCTAAAGGTAGGAGTGAGGAACAAAATGTTTGTGACCCCTTTTGCGATAGTCACTTTTTAACAAATAAAACAATTAGTTAGCTGTAATTATTTGTTTACTGAGAAGTTCCCAAACTTTTATGGGTGGAACAGGGGTGGGGGGCTGCTTATCTATTATTAATTTTTTGCAATTTCATCAACTTTAAATGTTGTTTCGATAGCTGGTACTACTTACGTTGAAAGATTTAAATATTTAACTATAGGAAGTTAGTGTGAAAAACTCAAACAAATACATGTTAAGTTTTAACGTGTTTTAAAAGAGTCAGTGGGTGAGACAGTGACGTAATAATAATTATTATTACGTTAAGGTCACGGTGACGGCCTTGAACACAGCTGATAAATAAAGTTACAATAAGGTAAAATATTTATCGAAGATAAAATTAATCTGTCTAAAGTTAGTAAGTCAAATAAGCATACCGATCATAACAGATTAGATAGATAGTGATAATGATTGTGATAAAACTCAATAACATTTGTTTATCACAGATTTGATCACTTAGTTTAAACCATTAATTACAAGCTCTCAGGTGTTTAAACTAGTACCTAGGGACTTTTTCCTCAGATCCTAAAGGTCATAGCGTGATTTTAAATAGCCTACACCTACTATTTCTCATAAATTTCGCTGAGTATCATAAGATTCCAAAAACTCTTTTTGTATATTATACAAAAAGATTCCAAAAACTATATGATACAAAAACTCTTTTTGTATATTATACAAAAAGAGTTTTTGGAATCTAACTGGTAGTGCCAGAGATTAACGCGTTTAAACAAATTATTATCAAACGGATAAACTCTTTAGCTTTATGATACCAGCATGGATCTGATTTGTACCTAATACTTGTATTGTTTGTCTCCAGCCATGATCCTGACATGCACGTGGCTAGCGGTAGCCATAACGGCGCTAGTGCTGTACCTTCGTCAGGTGTACACAAAGCTATCCCGCGTGGGAGTCAACCATCTGCCCACAGTACCGTTCTTTGGACATCTCTTTTGGGTGTTTATGAAGAAAGAACACATGATCGATACCTTGATGAGGGCTGTGAATACTTTTCCTGATGACAAGTAAGTTCTAACTATTTTGTTTCACTATCATCATCATCAGCCTATAGTAGTCCACTGCTAGATATAGACCTCTCCAATCACACGCCATTTAACCCGATATTCGGCTACTCTCATCCAGCTGCCACCAGCCACCCTGCGAAGATCTTAGCTCCTCCTAGCCTGAGGGTGTCCTATCCTATGTTTACCGATCCGTGGTCTCCACTGAAATACTCGAGAAGACCTCTACTCTAACGGTCATCGGTTCTACGACTGATATGGCCGACCTGTTGCTACTTCAGCTTGCTTATTCTGTAGGCTATATCGATTGCCGACTACTTTCGTTCTCTGTCGGATCATCTCGTTCCGAATTCGGTCCCTCAGCGAAAGTCCAAGAATAGCCTTTTCCATAGCACGCTGAGCGACTTTGAATTTATCTATTTGGATTGATCCATGGGTAATTCCATGTACACACGTCTAAATTGAAAGAGCCATTATCCCTGTCTCTTTAGTGTGTTGTAATCACTTTATTTTCTGTCTCCAGGATAGTAGGACATTACGATCTGGTGACTCCAATATTTATTCTTCGCGACGTGGAGGCGATGAAGCGCATCACCGTCAAAGACTTCGAACACTTCGTGGATAGAAGAGGGTTCACCAGCAAGTCCGACCCTATCTTCGGCAGAGGATTGCTACTGTTGCATGGTATGGGATATTGAGTATGTATTTCTGAAATCAAGCTTTTGATCCATCTAGAGTAATCTAGACAATTGGCTGCTACGACTATCGGCACAATGACAGCTAAAGGTGCGTATGAACGACCCAACTTGACAACCGATGTTTAGAGCCGATCCAGGCAAGTCTTAACAGATTGGCACGTGAATAGTTATAAGTTGTATTAAGACTCACCCGGATCGGTTTAAGGCGACGGTAAATGGTAACGGCCGTAAATCTCAAGTTTTAAATCTCTTATTTCATCGTCAAATAATGCAGGTTAGTTGTGCAATTTTTTTAGGTTAAACTAGAACATACATCAATCGTACCTGTGAATATTTAACCATTGTAGTAAAATACTTAATGAAATAAATTCATGAATTACTGTCTACCCAAAACATAAAAACGTAATTACTTTCAAATCGCTTAAGATATTTTCATGATTTGTTTTGTGTGAAAAGACTATGTTACTACCTATAATATTGCCTGTTACTTTTTTTTTATTTTATATTTTAGATACTAAAAAGTAATAATACGTCTAATTCGGCACAGCGCGCCCCTTGATAGGCGAGTCGTATTGCTCGGTGGACGTATGTCACGTTGCTTGATCTCAACGCAGAACACTCAAGCTATACCACCCAAATCACTCAAGGCCGTTGGCAGTTATCAGCGCATTAAAGATCGGGCGTCAAGCTGGGTCGTTCGTACGCATCTTACTTATCTACATCTCACATGTCAATAACCTCGTGGACCAAGTCAAATACTTGATTTCTTTATCTTTCTCAGCTTTCGCAAGTCAACTTGATTTATTTATCTTTTTCAGCTTTCGCAAGTCTAAACTATTATTAATATGTACACACGGCTACACATCAAGCTATGCATTCCCAGTATACACTGACCTCTCACTGCCACTGTAAGGAAATCCTATACAATGCGAGATCAGCTTATACTGGAAATGTATGGCTTGATCTGTAGCCGTGCGTACAACAATGTTTTTTTCAAATGGATGCATGAAAAAAAATATATACCTAACCTACACTCAATTTTATATAATTATGAGACATGAGTATCAATAAAAGATGTCCTTAGTTTTAACAACCAATTTAAATACAGAAGCTCGTTTTATCTCCAGCATTTTAAAATGATTGAAGCAAAAAACAACAGACTAGACACCATAATAACATTCATAATTTATTATATCGTAATATTTTTTTGCGAGACGAGTCACTGTGACTCGTCTCGCGATAAATGTCGATTACACCCAATCTCGAGTACCTACTAATGTTAATTTTACAAAACATCAGAACAAACAATGCGTGATTGCCTGATAGCTTTATTTGTTTAACAAGTACCTAGACTAGATAATAATAATAGTTAGGTTATTTATTTAGGTAATGGTTGTGATATGGATACCATACAGTGCGTTGCGGTGCAAACCGACGCTCAACGCGTATTGACATGAAATGTATACATAGCGTGACCAATTGACCACCCTGTCCTGAAGAAACGGGTTTTGTCGACGGAAAAGTAGACAAAATGACAGATTGCAGAAAGGTTTCTACGGTTCGATATTAAAAATGAAGAGAGGAAATGTTTCTACGAGTATTCTTCAGTCGACAAAAGTCCGCAACGCCAAGCACGGGTCGCCGCGTACTCTGGCAGAAGAGATGACGAGTTGGATATAAGGGATAGAAAGAACTTTGTCTATTCTTGGTAGAATAGAGGTGGAATTGATCATGCTATCCTTGCCACTTGTCGCTGGTTCGCAGCACATCTTTTACATCCCATGCCATATTATTTAAACTTGATTCCGTTTCATGTCTACTACCTATGTCACATTTTTGATAGCCAGAACATCGAGGTATTATGCAAGACACGTAATTTGCTCAAAAGCGCAACAAGTATACTCGCCTTGACGACTTCTATATTATTGACTTATTATTTTGATTTATGTGGGTGTTAAGTTTGACAATACTTGTATGGACTAACACCAACTTTTCAACGCAGATTCTATCTTTAAAGACGAAATCAGCAACATACCACATTTATATACTCACTCCTTTTCAGACAGTGCCTTCTAATCGAAGTGGATTGTTTAGGGTATAAATTGTCTATTGCGCAGCCGAACTGCTAACTTCTGAACTGGCCTGAAAAGTTTTTTCATCTATAAACATTTGTAAATCAAATTTTAGGTGACGAATGGAAGGCTATGCGATCCACGATGAGTCCAGCATTCACCAGCTCTAAGATCCGTTTGATGGTGCCATTCATGGCCGAGGTCTGCTTGGAGATGACCAAAGTCCTCAAGGAGAAGATCAAGGATTCTGGAGGTATGTGCTAGTTACATGACCATGGAAGCACAAAATAATGGCAACTTAGTTCTTCTTTAGTTCAAGGCTGAACTCTATTTATTGAACAAATTCAACAATACAGTTCTTAATCTAAAAAATATATTAATGATGTGAGCTATATTTAATGGAAGTTTAAACACGACAAATGATGCAGGCACCACCTAGTAACATTTATGAATTTATGCGTCCTGCACAAATTCTTCAAACCTTTTAAGATTATGTAAATCGAATAACAAGTTAATATATTTATTTGTATAACATCAATCCCACAGACGCTTATATCGACTTGGAGACTAAGGATTTGATGACCAGATACGCCAATGACGTCATCGCCTCATGTGCCTTCGGTTTGAAGGTGGACTCACAGACAGTGGACCACGAGTTCTATCTCCATAGCAAAAACATCACCACATTTTCCTTTGACAAAATCATGAAGATTTTCTTCTTTAGATGTTTGCCAAATGTTGCTCAGGTCAGATTTTAGTTCTAACTTTCTAAGTAATGCCTATTATAAATACGAAAGTAGGTTTGTTACCTTTTCACGCCTAAACCACTGAAGCTACGCCAGATACGCTACATGTATCTCACAGGGACGAAGTCGCGGGCAAAGTGCTAGTATTACATAATATTCGATATTCCAATGCAACTTGCTGCTAATCTTTACTTAACTTTGATATGTCCTAAACACAGGACCTCATACTAAGACAATATACAGCATAGGAACAAAATATCAAATGAGCCTCACTATTACTGTCCAGATGATGAAACTGTCGCTCGTGCCGCGCGAGACAGTAGATTACTTCACAAATGTGGTCCTCGGCACAATGAGGGACAGGGAGAACAACAATATCGTCCGGAATGACATGATCAACATTCTGATGGAAGTCAAAAAAGGTCAGTTTCAGTACAGTCAGGGAAAGGGATTCTTTAGCAGGTTCACTATCATTCATAATTTGGTCGTATATTCAAACTACGAAGCAAATCCGAATCCGAATTGCTTTGAAGTTTGAATATACGACCAAATAAGAATGCCACTGGACCTGCTAAAGAATCCCTTTCCCTGACCGTACAGAAAATGATAAAATATTGCTCGTAGAATGGATGGTCGGTGGTGTTGATACGTTCTCTAGTGGTAACCGCGTCTCAGCGTCGATATGACCCTCACAACGGTAGCCCAGTCAATTACGTTTCCAACTCGCTGGATACGGGCAGCACAGGACCAATCGTTATGGATATGCTTGAGAAGGAGATATTTCCAGCAATGGACATCTTTCAGCTGATATAAGGATTATGACTCTACAATAATGCTACCAAGGACGCTCTTGCATAACACACCTTTTACCTACGTTTTTCGTTAGCTTTAACTTCTCAAACAGCAACTTGAATCGCAGGCGGTATTTTTTCGTCTTTATAAAACTTCTACTTCAATGTCTTAAGTTTTCGCAATCAATACACATTTTAATAAAACGATTTTTGTTTTCCTGACATTTTCAACACTTTGCATCGTTCGTGGTCGCAGGATGACTTCAATCTTAAACTTTACTATGATCCACTACAGCCACAATAATAATAAAAGCGTTACTGATTTTGTCCTTAGACTCATTGAAGAAGACGTGAGTCATTTTAAAAATCGTTATCTTATGACTATTTTAAAACAGGTCGACTAACACACGAGAAGGATGGTGAGGACACCGATGCCGGTTTTGCAACAGTTGAAGAATCACACATTGGCAAAAAACAACATAATTATGGTAGGCATGATATTTTTTTCGATCAATCTTTCCTGCTTTCTGAGGTTACCAAGAAGGTCATGGAGGTCTAGATAGTTTTAAAATACAATACAAAACATTTAAAAATCCCAACTAAATTATTATAAATGTGAAAGTAAGTTTGTTTGTTACCTTTTTATGCCTAAAGCACTGAACCAATCATCATTTTGCATACACGGTGTCAGGGTTACCTTTCATCCAGAAAAAGTACTGTTCTCGAGGGAAAGAACAATAACTTTCGACGGTCACAATTGCTTTAGGACGCTAGATGGCGCTTCGTGTATGTCACGCGGACGAAGATCAGAGTTTTGCTTTTGCATCAAACGCAACTACCTAACGAGCCTCTTCAGGCGATGGTCGAGGCTCTTAGCTGTTAGACCATTAGCCGTTACAATTATTATTCTAGTTCTAGCATCCTAGACTTAGTGCTAATCTAATTTCATAAATACTGCTTCACAGAATGGTCAGACGCAGATCTAGTTGCTCAAGCAGCTTTGTTCCTGTTCGCCGGCTTCGATACTGTTTCCACATCGATGTCGTTCCTCTTGTACGAGCTGGCGGTGAACCCTGACGTCCAGGAGCGCCTGGTGCAGGAGATCAGGGAACATGACACCAAGAACAATGGCAAGATTGACTTTAGCAGTATACAGAACATGGCGTATTTGGATATGGTGGTTTCGGGTAAGATGGTGAATCTGAATGATAAGCTAGCTACCGAGTGGATGTTTCCCAACAGTTACAATCTGAGTGACTTCAAGTCACGAGTGACTCGGTTTCTTCTAGGCAAACCGCTCCATCGTAGACCTCATCATCGCTTAACATCAGGCGGGATGGCGGTCAAACGCAAGCCTATCATTGAATAAAAAAAGATAAGCTCAACTGAATGATAAACTCTAAAATATTTGAGACAGTATTTGACGTTTAATTTTGGTTTCAGAGGTGCTACGGCTGTGGCCTCCTGGTGCCTTTATAGACAGAGAATGCGTGAAAGATTACAATTTTGGCAAACCCAACAGCCAAGCTACAAAGGATTTGATTGTGAGTAGATCCTATTGTCTTCTATTGTGAGAATGTGCACGGATTATGATGAAACTTCAGTAATATAGCTTATACATTAGAATAATACATAGGCTATAAAGATATGTTTAGGGTTCCTGCGTGAAGATCGAAAAACTTTTAATAGCTTACGTGGGCGAAGCCGCGGCAAAATATCTTTAATACATTTTCCTTATTATAACACAAGATATTTTCTCTCCTCCTGAAGTATGGCTCGTAGATTCAATTAACTTACCCATCGCAACCATAGTCTTAACAAAGCACTTAGTGCTCAAATTATCAGATTTATTATTATATTTAGAACGCTTGGTGTAGGTATAATTGTTGTACCTAATGCAAGCACTTCCTCCTAATAATTATACATTTACTAGCAAACCCGGCGAACTCCGTTTCGCCACCGTAGTACATGCTATGTATCGGAGATGGCGCTGTATGTAAAAAAAGATTTTCCCGCTTTTCTCTTTAAATTTTCCTGAATTTTCTTTGCTATAAACCACACGGCGCTCGAGACCTTTCCAACGAATGCAAAACCGTGGAAATCGGTTCGTCCGTTCTAGACTTATATCGTCAGGAAGGAAAACCCGACTTATTTTTATATAGTAGATTTCTGAAATAACTACTACCTACGCCTATTTCATTCACTAGATTCGAGAAGGCCAGTGCGTAATGCTCCCGGTGTGGGCGTTCCATCGGGATCCAAAGCTGTTCCCCGACCCCACCAAGTTTGACCCCGAGAGGTTCGCGCCTGAAAACAGAGACACAATCTCACCTTTTTCCTATTTGCCTTTTGGATTGGGGCCTAGGAATTGTATTGGTAAGTCTAAATCTTTAGAATGTAAACAAGGTTGGTCGTTTTTTTACCTTTTTAAAGCTATAAAAAAATGATGACTGTCGTATATATATATATACGTGAAAAAAAACTTACAGGTATAAACCCGGCCTTACAATTTGTATAAAACCAAATTACGAATGCAAATTGATTTGTTCCTGTCTTTTTTGACTGAAAGACCCTTAAAATACCTACCTATAGGTTTTTTTATACAGAATGTTTGATAAATTAAGATATCAATCATTAAAGAGAGGTGCAGTAGGTGAAAACCCTTGCAATAGTATGAAAATAATTTGCTTTCCAGTGTGAATTAATTTGTGAAAAGTCACACTATTTGGATTGTTTTGACATCAACACAAAACAGCTTCTTAATAATACAGCTACTCTTTAACAGATGGCGCTGTCAAATTCTGTGTAATTTTCAATAGATGACGTTAAATTCATTTCTCATTTTCAGGTTCTCGCTTCGCGCTGTGCGAGGTGAAGGTGATGGCGTACCTGCTCCTCCGAGAGATGGAACTATCCCCCTGTGAGAAGACCTGTATCCCCCCCAAATTAACTAAAGATGGGTTTATTATGGCACTGAGAGACGGAGCTTGGGTCAGATTTCGAGTTCGTTCTGAAAACAGACCGTAAAAGATTTATTTCTTTGAATTACTGATTTAAAATTATAAATATCGCGCTCGTATTAAATAACTAATTTTATTATGTACGCTTATGTAAAGTATTACATAATTATAAATTAAAATTAAAGGTTTTATTTACCCTAAGAACATGTAACGCCATCTATAACTATAATAAGAAACTATACTAAAGTGGTTTTAGCGGCATCTGTTATCGAATAGAAAAATTAACGTTCCAGTACTTTGTATTGCTATTAGTCAACAGATGGCGCTACGGATTACTAATGAATTTATTAGAACCTAGAAACTTTATTATATTACTAGCTGCTCCCCGCGGTTTCACCCCCGTTTCACGGCTCCTAATATTCATAGCGTGATGTTAAATAGCCTATACTATTTCTCATGAATGAGGGGCTAGTGGCTAAATGACGGCCGCGCTGATCGATCGATCTGCGAGGTTAAGCTGCGCTTGCCACGGTCAGTCCTTGGATGGGTGACCGTTCTTTACACATCGAGACCCCTCCGTGCCTCGGAGAGCACGCTAAGCAGTCGGTCCCGGTTGTCATAGGAATATCTTTGACAATCGTTACGGGTAGTCAGAAGCCCTAAAAGTCTGACAGCTGGTCTAACATTCGAATACCGGTATTACCCATTAATTGGGTTGTGGAGGTCAGATGGCAGTCGCTCCACGTAAAATATTCATATTCAGCCAAAACTAGTTAGACTGGATGCCGACCCCAATATCATTTGGGAAAAGGCTAGGCAGATGATGATGATGACTATTTCTCATGAATCTGGCTATCATAAACAAAAATATTTTTTCTAATCCGACTGGTGGTTCTAGAGATTAGCGCGTCAAACAAACATACTCTTCAGTTTTATAATTATTAGTATTGATAAACGTTATCAATACTAATTATTTACTTTGATCACGCAATTTATTTGCCAAGACCAGTATAATTATAGCTTTTAAAATTACTTTCCCTTTAGGGAATGGAGTTGGTTCAAGAAAGTACCAGTTGCCTAGAGAAGATTTTGGAGTTACCAAATAGGGCAGCAAGCAGACTATTTACGGACTAAAAGTATATCAGAATCTGATAGAGTAGCAGTCAATGCGTGAGTGAATCTAGCAAACCCCGGCCAAACTCGGTCTGAAAAACAAAACTACAAAACCACGTGGTTTATAGGTATAAACGACCCAACTTGACATCCAATCTGTAGAGCCGATCCAGGCGAATCCCGACGGATAAGCACGTTAAATATGTGCCCAAATTACCTATTTACATGCCAATCTGTTGAGACTCGCCCGGATCCACTCTACAGGGCCCCAAGTCTGCTAATGCAATTGTCAAAATCGTGTCAGAATGGTCTCTCAATGACATCGTTTTGACCAATGACGAAAGAGATAGTCTTACTTTAAGCCAATGACCGCTTAGGTTTTGACCGTTATGGTGTCATTATGACACCATTCTTACACAGTTGGAATAACAGAATTGGGGCCCAGAGGCCCTAGACAAGTTGCTTTTCTATTAGTGTTCACGCCAAACGCTACGGACAAAATGTATGGAATTGAAATTTGTGAGTCACGTGACTTTTCCGCAGGTAATGTCATTGCCATACATTTTGGACGTAGCGTTTGGCGTGAACGATTACAGAAAAGCAACTTGTCTAGGGCCTCAGATCGGGTGTCAAGTTGAGTCGTTCGAACGTATCCTTTAACTCGGTCCGACCTATTCTAACCCTTCGCCTCTCTCGAACGAAGAGTTAGTTATACCACCTACCACCTGCACGCTTAGCATGACCACATTGACCACGATAGACACGGGTTTTGTCTACAGAAGAATAGACAAAGTGACAGATTGTAGAAAGATTTCTACCGTTTTATGCATACAATAAACGGAAGAAATATTTCTTTTCTGCAGTATACAAAACTCTGATAAGCCAAGCACGGGTCGCCGCGTGCTCGGGCAGAAGAGATAACGAGTTGGATAGAAAGAACTTTGTCTATTCTTTGGTAGAATAGTGATAGAATTAATCATGCTAAGCCTGCTGTTTTCCGCACTTAATCTCTTGATTGGGCCATTGTGCGTGCATCACCACAGGAGCGAGTTCGTGGTCGTACAGATTCTATCTCACGAAAGCGAATTGGTCTTAATTGTGTGTGTAAAAATTGTAAATGCACATACACATTGTTTCTATGTGCGTGAAGGTGGCTCGACCAATAACGAGTGCTTTCGAGCTTGCGCACATACAGGGACGTATTTCAGATTTTGACGCCCTGGGCGCTTATGATTTGGCCGCCCCATTTTCCAACAAAAAAATAACTTGGATTTTTTGTAGGTATAGCTTCATTCTTTTGTTATAAAGGTGGGCAACTACTAACGGTATCGACTTGAAATTTGAAACAGTTATAAAGAATCTTTATAACTGTTTCAAATTTCAAGTCGATAGCGTTAGTAGTTGTTGAACAGCGGTGACAGACACACGAAATTTTGGGGTGTTTTAACCATGTTGTTACAGAAACTTTAAAAGGTAATACAGGTTTTACTTTAAGTTATTTTTTTTGTTTCGAGTGACGTAAACACGAGAACAGAAATTGTTGGTGATTTGCTGTTATTTATTGAAGATTTCTTTTCTCTGTCTCTTAAATTCGTTACCACAGAAAATGATTTTTGTATAAGTATAGAAGCATCCTTGCTTGCCAGTGCACTACAGAAACACGACAGTACCAAGTGCGAGTATCCCTGGTGCCACAAAATGTAGCCCAAACTACGGAAGATAATGCACGCTGGTTTGAAGAACTGTAGCACGACTCCACCCAAGCGCGAAAATACATCACCACGAAGGGGGCAAAGCCCTCCGTAAAAATAACGAAAAAACGTTGGTTGAGAAATCGTTTTGGTTAGGTTAGAACAGTCACCACATAATGCACGAGCCGAGCGAGCAAAGCGAGCGATGCCGTGGTAGCGGCCAGTGATGTCAGAAAACCAATAGCCGATCATTTTTGGGATTATTTTTAACAGAAACAACTACAGTGGTGTCGAGTTACAATGGTGGTGTCGCTTGCCGCGATCTTGTGTCGTACTAGCGTGATTCGCACTAGAGTGGATTTGAGCTACAGTTCTTCGAACCAGCTTTTATTTGATCTTCCATCGTTCGCGCTACAGTTTTGTCGCACTAACGATATTCGCACTTGGTACTGTCGCATTCGCGTAATGTATGCCATTTCTAAACAAAAAACTGGCTACGCTGCAAATCGAGACTCGGGCAGCAAGTGCTTGAATGCGTAAAAAAGCGTTGACGACAAAGCTACCGACACCGTGGCCCATGATCAAAACACTACGTCCCGCTCCCTTTTTCTATCACAGCGATACAGCAAGATATTCAAACTTCCCTGATGCCTTCTTTGTCAAATATGTAAGTCCCTAAACAGAAATATCGGACTATAATAACGTGACACGACCTCCACTACCCCAAATCCACGATATTGGCGCGCGATTGAGCAAAACAAGAGGTAAAAAGTTCAGCAATTAATCAGATCCCATCTAATGAATCTCAAAACCGCGGATGGCAAAATCATGCTTTCAAGATCTGAGATACTCAAGAAGTCGAAGGTTTCTATGGACACTTGTTCTTAACGTGTACGGCAAAATAAATGTGACCCCGGTGGCTTCAGTACCGTAGAGTATAGACCACTATTCGGCAAATTATTCTAGAGAACGAAGAGTACATGCAGAAGAGTATAATATCCCCGATACTAATTATATATCAATGCGTTGGAGGACGTCTTGACGTTTGGACTAGACTGAATAAACCTGAATTACTGTGATTCGTGACATCTTCGCTTTGCCGATGACATCTACATGTTGGCGGAATAGCTGGAATAATAAGACGAAATACAAATGGACTGAAATCATTTAGTGAATTACGCCAAGTGTTCCTTTCGCTTATACCACAATGTCAGAAGACTCAGGTCTTTAACCAGCGTGTCTTGCACGCGTAGCATGACCCCGACAGAAACGAGTTTTGTCGACGGAAGAATAGACAAAATGATGGATTGTAGAAAGATTTCTACCATTTTATGCAATGAAGAGAAGAAATGTTTCTATTATTTAGTAGGCAAAATTCTGATAAGCCAACCACAGGTCGCCGCGTGCTGGGGCAGAAGATACAACGAGTTGGTTAGAAAAACTTTGTCTATTCTTTGGTAGAATAGAGATAAAATTGGTCATGCTACGCGTTCTGTCAGTAATGACAAGTATTAAGTTGCAGCAATACAAATTCACACAGCAAAACTATGCATGAAGTTTCTTCGGTTTTTTGCTACTAGCGTAAAGTTCTAGGTTTTAGTCTTATGCTCAAGTAGCAGTAGATAATTAGGGCGGCCTAGCGGCCGCCCCTCCCGGCCGGCCGCCCCGGGCGATCGCCCCCTACGCCCTTAGGGAAATACGTCCCTGCGCACATAGAAACTATGTGTACGTGCACCAGACACACAACAGAGACCAACCCGCCTCCGTGATATAGAAGATCTATACCAGCTGAGCTCCTGCCAGAAATACAGGAGGTCCCATATGTCCACAAGCGAATGGTATCAAATAATTGTATGAACTTAGATGGTATCAAATAGAGCATCGGTCCCGTTTCCTCTAAGGGGAAAAAATTAAACGGCTTGCAATCTAGCATACCAGCCACTAGCAAAACCGCGTTACACAATATATGCTGGCTCACACTCACCGGTATCTGGCATGCTTTTGTGCGATTTACTGGCATAAATGTATCACGGGCTTTATACAGTGATGGCCTAGTGGTTTAACCATGTGCCTCCCACGGCGAATGGTTTGAGTTCGATCCTGAGGCACGCACGGCTTTTCGAAGTCATGTGCGTATCATAAATAATTATCACTTGCTTTAGCGGTGAAGGAAAACATTGTAAGGAAACCTGCATGCCTGAGAGTTCTTCATACAGTTCTTGAAGGTGTGTGAAGTCTGCCAACCCGCACTTGGCCAGCGTGGTGGACTATGGCCTATCCCCTCTCAATCTGAGAGGAGGCCCGTGCCCAGCAGTGGGACAGCTTATAAACAGAGCTCATATTATTAGATATAAGTAGATACCTACCTACAAAGTACAAAGTAAATATGGGTATTTTAATATTGCACTTATAGCTTGAACATATCAATTCGCTGTATAACCTCCTCGTATTACAAGGATGGAGTGAACAACAATCGCGTACCTATTCTACACTAAGTAATGACGTACATAAAGTATCATTGCGGTTACAGAAATTTCCGAAAATATGCAATTATTATATTCTATAATCATTTATATTTTAATTAAACACCTACGGGTTTTACGTTTCAACAATTAGTCCAATTAAAATATATATACGTTGTAGGTATTGGATAAGGACTACATACAATAATATATGTACAAAACTATAAGGAAGTTTTTCTTACAATTAGTTGGGAATATTTAGGGTAAACTGGACTTTACGTATTTTTATCAGCTGGTTAATTAAATTTTACGGATTCCCCGCCTATTTGGGATTTTTAATTTTTTTTTGCGAAATCCCCAACGCATAGAGATGGGTGTTATTAGTCTTAGGGGGTTGAAAAATGTAGGGGTAAGGTAAAGGGGTATACGTATGAAAAATACAGATTTTCGGCGTGGCGTGGGAGATTAGAAGCGAATCACTTAGTACCTACTTGAGCTGTGGAGAGAGGAGTTTAATTACCAGTAACAAAACGTGGTTTATATTAAGAGAAAGACATACAGACCGAGCCTTCAAGCATATTTTTGTAGGTACATCTAGGTACTTAATCTAAGGTTGCTTGAATTTTTATTAACAGGTTCGATTAAAACAATGGTTTTAATTCACATTCATAAATCGTATATTTCTCTTCTTATCTTCACATAATAATTACGAAATAATACATAAAAATCTGTCTTTTCATCAATTGCACGATGATACTATGCTTTCTTAAAATTAAAGAAAAAAAAATATCTTAAAATATTTGAACATAATACCTAACAAAATGTTTAACACCTATAAATACTTAATAACTGGAATTATGCACCTTTGTAGCTCACAAACTATTAAAAATGGACAACTTTGAGAAATTAAAACAATAAAGGCTGATATAGCTTTATACCTTTGCCACAACACTAAGACAAAATAAAAAAAAAACTGAATTTTCAAACTGGTGACACCTGTGATCTGAGGGTGACAATTACTTACTATCGCAGTTAAATTAGTGCGTGACATTGGAAAAGTTGTGGTAACTATGAAAAAGTCACAAATCAGTTTATTTCTAAAGTTTAATTGTAATAAGTATAATAATACTTATTAATATAAGTATAATAATACTTATTACAATTAAACTTTAGAAATAAATTGTGCGTTTAAAAAAGATTTATACCCTATCTATTGCAACTAAAGCATATTTATTAAACTACAATATCTATTGCAAAATGAATTGAAGTCGAAATCTAAATCAGCCTATATTGTTAATACATACAACTATAGAAAAAAATGCATTAAAAAGTTAAAAGAAAATAGAAAAAAATTACGTGAACTATTTCCCAAAGTAAATTCACATGAATATTACATGAAGTTCAAGTTTCACTACAATAGACTAGCCATAACTTAGATGTTAATAAATTCAGAATGAACCGACTATTAATATTGTAAAGACAGTTAAAATCGTTGTTCTATTAAGACACAGGCTTTGTACTGACACTTTTTTAACAATACATAAATAAAATATAAAATCAATCTTAATATTAATAATTATCCGTACTTCAATAAATATATTAGTTTTTGTGGAAGAATGAAAAGTTAATATATTAATTTTCAGATTTTTGTATACATAATAAAAATATATGTTTATCTAAATAACAATATTAGATTGGAGAGTTGTTAGTGGTGATGGCTGAAAGGAACTATTTACAAAAAACAATGTTTTAAATTTATCTTACATCACAGCGTGTGCCTGAGAGTCGCAAACTTAAATACTAGAAAATATTAAAATTAAATTGTCAAAAACATGTATTTTATTCTTTAAATCTTAAATTAAAAACTCTTTTTCATCGAAACTAATCTTTGGCCTGCAGATCTTTTTGTCATTTTATTTTTATTTGCACGAACGCACATTTTTTAAATATTAATATTTTTTAAATTTTAAACTAACACTGAGACGGGAATTTTAAATAACAGTATAAAATTTATTTTAATTACAATTAGAGATGAATCCTATCATAAAACATTAGAGTTCGCGAAATGACATGAATTTAAAGAAACTATGAAATTAAGTACATTATCGTTTTACGTATACAAATACATATGGCAACTCGAAATATGTTCAACGTTATTACGAAATAACTGGACAACTAAACAACTTAACACTATTTTTTATAAATTAATTGGAATGTTCGCATTATCATAACACACTACGTATTACACACACGTATCATAGGGTAACAACAATTAAAAATACTTTATCAAAAATTCGTAATGTTACCTACTACGTAAACAACCATCAAAATTTTTGTTCGACAGTACAAACGTACATCGAGAATAAAATACTAATAAAATTACTTAAAAAAATAATATGGACATACCAACATGTTGGTACGAGTTAATTGACGGGACAATCCAACCGATCGGTATCCAACCAATGTACATCCAACAAGTAATTGATCCGACATCCACGAGTACAACCACTGAAACTATTTCGATTCAAACATTGAGCCTATCTTAGCTAATTACATTCATATAACTTTTCAAAAACACCTAACTGTGAGACCACCTCCAACTTACACAATATAGTCAAGTTAACTATAAATATTTTAACTATAGATCTAGAAAATCTTAATAACTTTGAAAATATAAAACACGTAGATAATAAAATTGGTATCATAAGAGAAAAAGAAGATAATTAAGTACAAAGAAACGTATTTTAATCAATTCCTATTTCAGCCCTTCACATTTCATAGGTCTTGTCAAAGCATTTCGTAAGATGCATCAAAAACACGGCCATGACACAACTATCAAAGAAGACCATATTTTGATCATCAGATTAGCCTTGGAGGTGATCCCATTTCATTCCAAATAACCTGATTATAACTATTCATTTCTTTCAATACTGCCCTTGGATGTAACGATGTTTTTTTGGAAATATCAATTGACATTTTCTACTGAGTAGATCATTACTTATCTCTTTTCAAAACATTAACAAACATTTTTTCTAGATGTTCCATTTCTAATCAAATATCAACGACTTTTCTGCTCCTAACTTACCCACTATTACTGTATTTTCGAATTCCTCCTCAAACCAAAATCTCCAAGGACAAGATTCTACTATACGTAACCATCGACATATCACTGTTTATCTTACTCTGAGCATCGACTTTCAACAAATTTTAGCCTAATTCTTTCTTAATTTAAACTAGGAGTACATATCGCTAAGATTTTCTGATTTGACTTTGACGAAGTTGGGATTTGCGGTATTGTAATCGGGTCCTTTGGAGCCGAATTGGTACACGAGGCGAGCCGTGGGCACGGAGACCAGCACCATCTGCCTGTAGTGGTACCTCATGGCTCTGCTGAACTTCTCGAATGTCATGTTTTCGTTCTGCTTCATGTGGCCCCATAGTTTCGCCACCTCGTCTGGCTTCACGAACCTGTAATGAAAAATGTTTTGTTAGTCTAATTCCATTTATGTTAACGAAATGCGCCGTGAATTATGCATTTGCAACGTTGTCACAAGACACGTGCTCTGTGTTATTGTGTGAGATCTCTTTATTTGAATACATATAACCAACCGTAACACGACAAAGCACTTTTATGTTCTAAATCTTGTTCTGAAGGTTTATTGTGCTTTTATGAGCTGTACATCGTTTCATTTTGATCTATAAGGCCGCTTAATCGTAGGCCACGTCAGTTTATTCCTTGGAAATGCAATTACTAAATACAATATTATCTACAGTGTTGGTTAGTGATTCATTGCTGAACTTGGAAAGAGTTAAATATTTTTAATTGTCCTCTCACTAACACTCCTCGGAAGTGTGTCGCCGAGGCTCGGAGACGAGCAGCCTTTGTCTGTACGTGACCCCCATTCGAGAAACAAAATGATAATAAATCTATGACACTCAGCATCAAGGTTCAAACTGCAACCTTAGCATCGCCATCGTTGAGGAGTAATAAGTGCAGTTTTTTAGTTGTTTTATTGAATGATAAAATATTTTTATTAGACGATCAGCTAGTAAGTGCTTATATAACATCGATGAATAAACAATTATAATCAAGTCAAGTTCAACTACAAACGATAATAACACAGCTCGTCATATAATTTAATGCTCATTAAATGAATTCTCAACCTTTATTGGTTAGACTTATATAGTTGTTGTAGCATAAAGGTATGTGTATAAGCAACCGTGTCAAGTTCTGATGCAAAGTGTCCAGATAATTGTGTGCAGAGTCAAGGATATCTTGTTGCAGTCATTATCGGCATAGTTAGCAAACGTGACGAGGAGACCGACAAGCCAGCGGACAATACAGACGATGTGAGATCAAATGTATATATACTTGAGGATCTATTGAGGCGTTGCATCGCCGCGATGCGCCCACCGGACAATGCGTCGTGACAAATGATTAACTGTTTAATGTGGCCTACCATTTATTTTAATGAATAAACTCTAATTTGCATTAGCTATTATAACATTAGCTTTTGCTCTTGCCTATTGATTTATATCTTTATGTTTGTGTTGCACATTTAGTACCTACCTAATTGATAACTCATTAATATACATACTGGATGTCTGGGTGTTGTTAATGATTGTCTAATTAGATACTAAAATGTACTTAGTTAATTTGACTGTAAACAAAATGTAGCACTAGTTCATCGACTCCAATCATGGGTATTCCATCAGCAAAAAAAATCTATTTATAACTTTCCTTTTGCGTTTAACAACGTTTAACATTGAGAGTCTAGGTCGAATGCAAATTATTGAACGATTCGATATCGCAAAGGGAATTACGTGTTAGCGTCTATTTTATAGTTCTCCATAAAACTGTTGGCAGACAGCCGTGGCATTGGCGATGGCGTGGCATGTCCGAAGCCGTTTTTTCTTCGACTCATCTGCTATAATTGCGTTTTTTCTCTTCTACAGTGGCCTGTCATTGGGTCACAATGCCACATCCTGATCGATTGCCACACCGAACCTTAGCTAACAATAACCGATCGTTTGTTTCGCTTCCGACATCGTTGTTTGAAGTTTATTAGCTAATTTACTTTGTGTTTTTTTATTTAATCGTTAGTCCACCTCTCTAGCACTTTACTGTTTATCTGAATATAAACTCTGATCTACGCATCTCACTATAGCTCACAAATTTTAATATGAGAATTAAAATTCTGTGCATTTAAATTTGAATCCTGATCTTTGTTTTTATTTTATGATCTGAAGTATTTATTACTGTATCTATCTTCATCCTAGATATAACAGGAAATGCAGGTGCATAATTATTGTTATGAACACTTAATCGAATAGTTTGTCTACATGTTGCCGTGTTGAATAACAATAATTATCTTTTTAGAAGTTGTTGCTACTTGATATATATTATAATAATCATCATTAGTAAGGACATGAACTGGAATGGTATGAACACTTTACACCATTCCAGTTTGCAATGGTATGAACGGTAGAAAGATTTAGTACTTCTTGAATATTGCAAGCTATATTTCTTGTATTTAAAACAATAGGATGTCATTTCGAAAAACCAACAAGTGTATTATATCATTAACCTTGTATAAGCGTGGTATGAACTATAAAAAATGTGATTCATACGAATTTGGATGCTCGTTGCGTACGAACGAGGCCGGCTGGCGGCCTTGTGTTGTATCGCTGCATCAGTTGGGCCAAGGATCGAGTGTGACCCTACGTGACACGCATGGATACCAAATGTACGGTGAAAATACTGTGAGGATGATTGGAATGGTGTTATTGACAATGATACTGAACCAAGAGACGGTATAGAACCGAGAGAAGATCTTGAATACCGAAAGAAAGTTTTGTGCTCTGGTGAAGTTATAAAAATATTTATTGCAAAGCTACACTCAAATGAAGCAAATGAAAGATTTTAAGTGTCCATAATGCATTTCGCAGTATCGACCACAGCAAAATCACTTCGCAGAATTTATTTAATACCAATTCAGGAACCCAAAATTTGGTCAATTTAAGAGTCGTTTGGACTTGAATGACACACAGTAACACATACATAATATGTACATGTAAACACTAACCTGTTTGACCCCCCTCTCTGAAAGATCCCCCGCGTACAAGTAAACTTGCAAAACGTGACTCTGACTTTCGTAAACAAGTTTCGGAGAGACCTCCTTTGGTTTTTTTTATATTTTTTTACCAAAAGTTATCTGATGGTGTTCGTCCTTTGTTGCTGTGTATGCAAATTAGGGGTTTGTATATGATGTGGTGGTACAATGTTTATAAGTATAGTTTCTTAGTATTGCGTATTTACATCTGTTTCACTTAATTGAAAATGTCATCCATACTTGCTAAACGAATCAGGAAAAATTTAACTCTGATTTAAGATATGATAATACTTCATCAGTTCAGCGGAACACAGAAGCCTGTGTGCGTTCTACAATCATTACTAAACATCACAGATTTTGACAACATGCATGTCATCACATGCAAGCTTTCTCTTCGTTCTCCTTTGCCTTATAAAGCAATGACCCTTTCTGTAGAAATTGCTAATTTCTTTCGTAGAACCAAAAGGTCTTTACGCCCAAGCTCTGGTATACGCCTACAGCATTTGGAAAGTAGCCCACTTACGTCATTCTTCTATACCTTATTGTCATTTCATATCGGTGCATTGACAGAAGGTAGCCTTGGCAGAATTTACCTTCGAGCGTCGAGCTGTGCGTTTAAAATGCAAATATATGCGTGCACATAGAGTGAATTACCTGTGAATTTGTCTTTTTGTTTCACATCTGTAACTGGTAGAAGGGACATACCCGCGGGGAGGTACCGATCTCAATGATATTATTGCTATTAATTTGCACACTGTACACGATTCTTGGTACACCGCATTGTTACAGCGTAAATAGGCATCATTTACATAAATGTGTGGTTTTTCTGATTTCCCAAAAAATATTTTCTGAATATTGTATTATGAAATTATTTTAACATGACGTTGTGGCATTTTCAATAAAGACTTTTGTATTGAATTTGGCTATGAAGTTATCACGGTTAGTAGCTTTTTAATTAACCTGATGCTAGTACATACAAACCGAGTAAACCAAATCCGTTCAGACAAAAACAAGCTGATCAGCTAGTTAGCAACATGTGTACTTACATCATTATTTTTTTCAAAATCACAAACCGAACCTGTTCTGTGGACGGGTTTTTATTTTGGTTTATAAACTTGTAAATAAGCAACTTTGAATCGAGTTGGCTGGATAAACATTTTGTTATTAATGATGATGAGTTTGTTAATCCATTTAATAGTTTATTGACGCTTATAAAAAATATGTTATATAGAAAAGGTGATAAAATATCAAACAAATTATTACACGTAGGAACATTTTTCATATTCATAAATTGCTTTGACCTATCTGAGACACAAAAGGCTGGAGGTAAGGTTTATGATGAAGATACTTGAGATGTCGCTAAAGCTACTAGCGAATTCGTACCCTTGTGTCGTATACGTGGTATAGACAACCTATTATAATTTATTCGCAATAAAATAGTTATTACTTCAGTGATCTTGAAACCGAACACGTCAATGCTCTTTGTGGCTTTGAGTAATGCTGACGCATACAGATCTCTTGCACTTAACCCCAAAGACAAATTGAGAGATTTTTTCTAATAAAAATCAGCTTTTATTTTATTTGACAATATTAATTAAACGATTTTATATTTACTAAACAAAGCTAAAAAGAAGATAAGTAATTACCAATTTTATGTGACCGATCACTTAATCATTTTTAGTATTGTAGTCACGTATCAACGGCATAAATCGATTGGTGAATTTTGAAAAAAATCAACTCTTCTTTCTTTATCCACGTCGATAGATTGGCTTTCCATAAACTCTCTAGCTGCGTTCTCGGCTATGATTGGCTTTGATGACGTTTAATCTGTGCTTGGTTCGTTAATAGTACGAACCTTTATCATAGGGTCGGCAACTTGTAGATAGCTGATAGCAGCAGCCTTATCAGCGCGCTTAACGACTTGAATCATTAGGGTTATCGAACAAATATCTCGGAGTTTGGTGAACGTGACATCTAAATAAAGTTGTACACTATACATAATTACTATTTAAATCTGACACATTCATTTTATTTTTTTATTCATTCATTCTTATGGTTAGTTAGTCTATTGCTATTATATAACGATTTTAAAATTCAAATTAGTTTCCAGTAGCTGTTCCATCGTTTTGTTATTTCAATGTAAGATGCAAATTTTTCGTTTTGTTGTTACAATTTGTTCCGAATGTCACTGTATTCTAAATATGATAATTGTTGTATTCTCAAAGAATTCCTAGTTTGGTTACTAAGTAACTTTCAAGAGATTGTTTATCATTGCAAGCCCCTATATGACGGATTATAAGAACAAGTATAACCGCTCTTTGATACGACTTAATCGCTTGCATTACGATATCTTATCACTTCATAGAATCAATGCAGTAATCTATGCCTTTTGCGTCTATTTTATTTCTCAATATTTTATTCACTTTTACACAATTTGAAGAATTCAGTTTATCCGTATTAGCTACGCCGTCACTTGAATCGTGTGTTTTGGTTATAAACAATTAATTGTTCAGACATTTCAATAACTTTCTGTTATTTTAAGATTAATCAATGACCTTTTAGATGTTTGGGTTGAAAAATAGTTTGACGTATTAGGAATATTTGCGAAACTTAAACAAGTGTATTTAGGACGACCATATTTTGATTCTTGTTTCTAATGTGTTTTATTTTATTCAATCTGAATCATCTTGCTTCTTGTGTGTGTCGCAATGTCTATTGCTCATCTTACGTCACTTGTTCCTGAAGTTAGGTTATGTCGTAAAATTCTCTTTACTTCACAGGTAGAGCATCCTGAATGTTGTTATTTATTAACCAAAGTGTAGTAAAAGCTGTTTCATTGCAACATTCTAAAGACATTAGTTAAAAGTTGTGGTGGAAATTTTTGGCAAGGAGCTCTGCACACCTACGCTTGATCTGAACAAAGAACTTTTAACTCTGTTTCAACCTATTAAGGTTTAGTTTCCTTTGCAGCAATGTACCGTACGATTGTTTTAAATTCTCAACATGTCGGAATTAATGCGTTCCAGGTATTGTGTGTAGTTGCGTACGTAAACAAGAGATCTTCGCGAAATGTTTGATTTCTTTTTTGGTTTATTTTCATATAAATGGCTGCTATTAACCGCAAAACTGACCGTCCACCCGTTTATTGGATAAATGACTTTAGTTAGTCCAAAAAAAATAATATTCTTTAGCTACTGTTTTTTCTCTTATTTTGTAGGTGTCGAAAAATGTACGAACAAAAAATATTTTGGCATTGCCAAAAAGTTATTTATTGGAAAGAAAGCGTTTAAGAAAGTGTTGACATGACAACAATAGTAGGAGTATCTGTGCTTCTTCCTATCAAATTAAAATCGCATGGTTACTGAAGACAAATGTCGTGAATAGTCATGATATGCTTGTTTGTTCAGCTACAGTCAACGACAGATGGTATTTGGTGAGAAAAATATATAATACTGTGAATTAATTGATTATTAATTCTTATAATTATATATTTTTGTAAGCAAGGTAGTGCGCGGTCCCATGGTAGTTTGATGAAGAGAAGTTTTTGTTGTAACACATAAGTTTTTCATACTAGTTCGTTTCTATAGCTCTCTAAAATTTGCCTTTTAAGCAGGTTTACGTCAACCAAATTTCAAAAAAATACACCAACAAATTCTTTTTTTTTTTTCTTTCTCAGAAAATAAGGAAAGAAAATCAACTAATATTCAAAATTCAGTACTTTTAGGTATCAAATAGGTAAATCATACCATGAATTTGTAATATAATAAATATTAATAAATATTAATTTGCTTTATGAAATACAATAGTTGAACTAAACGGATACTTCAAACTGGTCATTTAGATGACTTCCGAGAAAATGCAAATCAGTTGACCGTTTGTAGGTGTAACACATAGAAACAAACTATATTATTATGTACATGCATAATTATGTATATGTTCACGCCACAAGGTTCGTCGTACAAATTGACTTTATGCCCAGTTCACATTACCCAGTTTTGTATTCCAGTAAGTTATTCCAGTCCAGTGTTAGACTGGATCATATCGTCTACATTATTCCAGTCATTGTTCATAAAAAACAACAATGCGTGTTCACTGTTCAACGTTTAATCCAGCACAGGAATGGCTGTCTACACTATTCCAGTGACGCTGGAATGGGCGATCTGGAATGGAAAAGTTGACTATCAATCCAGTCACTAGACTGGATTGTTCACTGGATTTGGTACATTGGAATAATGTGAACTGGCACTAGAATGCACTGGGCATTCCAGTGCCAGTTCATATTATTCCAGTGGCATTCCAGGGCTGGATACGAACGATACTGGAATAATGTGGGCCGGCCAATACTATCACCGTCGCAGTACTAATGTGAATCAGTAAAATCAACTTTAGTCGTGATACGAAACTGGGGGGCGATCGCGCTATTTTGTAAAATGAACAAATGTCTAAAGATCAGTTTTGGTTCAGTTTTGATTGCAAATCGGTTTTGGTTCGGTTAAACGAAATTCGGTATCGCGCTAAAGTTTAAGCGTTGACCAAAGTAGAACTGAAACTGAACCATTGTCATTATCAAAACATTAGAGGTGTAACCTAATATTGTTATTTTAAGCCTAGTATCTTAAGTATAATCGACCATCGATTCAGCGTTTCCTTTGTTGGCACGTGTAGTTTTGATAACACTTGGGTGAACTATGTATAGCTTTGTTACTTAGGTTTAAGTTTGGGTGGGATATTCAAAGAATTTGAAGTGCTGATTGAAAAAAAGTCGAGGTTATAGTTTGAAGTGGTTACATATTTAGCTTTTAATTGTCCTTTCAACATTTCGGGAGTGAATAGGTATCTACCTACGTGTTTTAAATAGATCAAAAACTCTACGAATACTTTTATTTTGTATTGGTAAGTTTTTAGGGTTCCGTAGTAAAACTATGAACCCTTATAGTTTCGCCATGTCCGTCTGTCTGTCACACCCTCGTCAAATCTACAGTTCATAACCAATTTGTATGAAACTTCGTAAGTAGACGTCCTTATAATTTAGTAAAATTATGAAAAATAAAATAATTAGAGGGGGCTCCCATACCTACATGAAACTGAAGGATGAAAAATATATATTTTCCTGCACCCCGCCATGTGGGGCATCATTGGATAGGTCTTTGAAAATAACATAGAGGTTTCTAAATGACATTTTTATTTAAGTGCTTATTGAATGAACTAGGAGGATTTTTTTATTGGGCTCGCGCAATGGCCACATCACACTCGTGGGCCGTTTCCAAGAAGTCTAGATACATCATTTTACAATTTTCACCTACTATTTACCACAAAAACACCAAAACAGTCCAGAAAAAGTCGTGAAAAAGTTGCTCCGCAGTAACTGTAACACAACCTTTTATAAAGCGCTCAGTTCTAGTCCAACTTCGGTTCAACCATCTGTCAACGCATTAGCGCGATACGAAAAGTACATAAAGTCGTGTTTTGGTTATGGTTCAGTTTTGATTCGGTTGGTATTTTTTAGCGCGATCGCCCCCCTGATTTAAAATTCGAACGGCGCACTTCACGTGCTGCCATTTTTTACAAACTTACCTTGAATCCGCTTGCGTCATCGTTTGTTTTTACTGAACGAAAACTCTACTAAAGTAACTATGTTTACTAATTCTAGAAGTTCTAACCTAACCCGACTGTCGGATCACTTCTGTTACGTGTTCAGTTCAGGTAAGATGGAAAATTGGGGTCACAAAAATCGTCACTGAAAACAGGTCGAAATCGAAGTGACGTCGCCGCATAATCTCTGATCGTTCGATTCCAAAGTATTCTGTTATCGATGATACCGATATCGTTGTGTTTACTATTTTATTTCACGTTTTCCTCAAGCTATCTCGCTCTGGCGCGTTGGACAGACACTGCCACTTTAATTGCTATAGTGAACGGTATTTATATCGTGACCCGCATTTTTGCAATAAAGTCGCGTCATAAGGTGTTAAAGTCGCATTTTTTTAGTTTACTCACAGCTGGGTTTATGTAAACAGTGATGTTGATTTGTGGTTGAAATAAACAGAAAAACTTGTGATGAGTAGTGTAAACACTGCACTTAGGTACATACAGAGTGCAATGCTTCGATGGACAGGTAGGTATGACATTAGAGTACCACACATACCCTCCGTCAAGAGTGTTTACATTAATACTTATCATCTTCGCATAATTTACAATGTATTGTTTTGATTTGATTCTAAAAACACGTTTTTTGTGAGTTACTAAAATGGATTAAATCTTCTTGTTAGTTTAACAAAAGTTTATCAACTTTGCAAAGTGATAGAAGCGCTTATCATTTAGTTGCGCATGATTCATTTTATTGACAGAGATAAGCCCGATATCTATGTGTGAGAAAAGACTATTGATGTAATTAGTTAATAAACACGTGTCTTTTTTTTTACTTGTCGTAAATTATAGTTAGCGGTCACTTTGACCAGTAAAAAATATAAACAAATACTCCATTGTGGACTTGACTTTGCGTTCGTTCAGTTCGGCGCACGCGCCGCTGTGGTTTTATCATAGGTAGCGGATAAAACATGAAACATGACTTTCAGGAAAGATATGATGATTTCCACCATTTTGCCGTTACAAAATTGCATCGTAAAAAGCAATGAACCACGACTCAACATGCCTGGAAGACTGTTACGTTCCGCTCGACTCAACAGAAAATCACAAGAAACCAATCGCAAAATGCGTTGCATGAAATTTTATGACAATTCATACCTTGATAACGTTCGATTAAAATCTTGCTTTGTTTATCTGCGATGACTTTATCATGCTTATTAATGAGCCTTCTTATCAATAAAAACGTGCCCTTTTTAATACATTGTTGGGATTTCTCGGTAGCTTAGCTTTAATACGCGACAACAACAAGCATTATAAATAAACTGCATAACTTGACTTTTACACACAATCATTATAATTAATTGCATTGATCCCTTTCCGGCCGTTCAATGATCAATCGACCTGACTCATACTTTTATGCAAGTCAAAAATTCTTAAATAATTTTCCTTGTTAAATAACAATATTTAAATAATGTAATCACATATTTGGCGTTACATAATCTATTACCGTTATAAAAAAAACTAGACATTATTAATGAAGTTGATTACCATAACTGCCGGTGGCACACGTCACCGCACCGCGCACATTACAGCAGGTGTACGTATGTGTGGGTGTGGCGCGTGTGGCGACTGTGGTGGTGTGTGTGTAAATCGGCCACCGGGGAATCCCGACGTGCAAAATTATATTATCTACGAGTATGTTAAGAAATCGTGGGTCGGAGCAAGATTGCTGTGTTTTTATTAATATTTGACACAGGGTTATCGCGTAATAATTATAAATTACTCATAAAATTATATCCTAAAATATTCGGGAAAACCATTTTAAATTTATCAGCAATATTTTGTAAATAACAGATTCTTGAATGACGAAGATAATGATGTAACTATACGTATACCTATATTAAACACATTGTTTAATTATCCAGAAGCAGAATAGATTACACATGCATTATTTACTTTTATTCATTCATCATCATCCGCCTAGCCTTTTCCCAAACATGATTGGGGTCGGCTTCCAGTCTAACTGGTTGCGGCTGAATATCAATATTTTACATGGAGCGACTGCCATCTGACCTCCACAACCCAATTATTGGGGAATATCGGTATTCGAATGTTAGACCAGTTGTCAGACTTTTGGGCTCCTGACAACCCGTAACGACGTCAAAGATATTCCTATGACAACCGGGACCGACTGTTTAACGTGCTCTCCGAGGCACGGAGGGGTCTCGATGCGTAAAGAACGGTCACCCATCCAAGGACTGACCGCGGCAAGCGCAGCTTAACCTCGCAGATCGATCGATCAGCGCGGCTGTCATTTAGCCACGAGCCCCTCTCTTTTACTTATGGTATCTTTGAAGTTTGAACTCTACTAAAACTACCTTTCGTCAGAACTACTTGTCTATTCTGTACCGACACGCCACGTGCCATCACCCCAAGAACTGCCGAACGTTCAAGGGAGAATGTCACGGTGACATTCTCCCTCGAACGAGAGGCTGCACTCATTTTTATATTTTTTGTCTTTCACTGTAGGTACTAGCGATAGAAGTAATATCTAAGAGAACGTGTATAGCTTTCTTACACGTTCTCTTAAACTTTCACTTATAGCACTTTGTTACCTAAGAGCGAGCTGTATCCGCCTAAATAATAAGGTTTTCAGCATGCTGTTATGCTATCCATTAGTTAGTTATCCACTAACACTAGTGGATAACTAATTAGTGAATAGCTATCGGCGTACATCATAGGAGAAACGAAAAAATAACTTTTAATATTGAGTTGAACGCCTAAATAAAACCTTTAATTCTATTTGAAAAGCTATTTAGTGTCTATCATAAATTCATAATAGTAGTTTAATTTTGTGGGTAGGTACACTCGACACCATTGACGGTCGACCACTTTTGACACTTATTTTCTTAGTAATAAGGGTGAAAAGTGGTCGACCGTCAATGGCGTCGAGTGTACATACATCAAGACTATTGAAACTCTTTGCAATACTTTGATTACATTTTGTAAGACACTAGCACTTTGCCCGCGACTTCGTCCGTGTGACGGTTTTTCGGGATAAAAAACCTGTAGTAGGTGCCTACTCAGGGATAATGTAGTTTACTATTAGTGACAGAATTTTCAGAATCGGATCAGTACTTCCAGAGATTGTCCACAAAGTCACAAAATTCGCTCTTTTTAATAGTAGGTAGTATTATTATTATATGGTAAAAGATTACCTATGTCTATGAAATTTACAAAGGGTTCTTACGTTAATTGAAGTCAAGACTTTATCTCAGAAGTGTCTTATGTATTTTCTAATTTCCCAGCGTTTTTTCATCCTGTAAGACTAGGTTGTACTCTATGAAACCCTCGACTAATTACGTTAAAAGGAACAACACAACCCTTTTTACTTGAGCTCAAGTAAATACTCATTTACTACCAAAACAGTAGCGTAAAAACAAAGACAGCCAAAGAAAAAAAATCTTGCAAAAGACAGTGGCCTCCCCGGAAGAAGGGAGACTTACTAATCAATATAATAGAGCCACTATGAGAAAAAATACATATATACGCACCAAGGCCCCTGGTACATGCGAAATGGCGCCTTATATATATACATTTAAGGTACATAATGCTGGAAGTAGGCAGCACGAGGCTGCCCTAGTTATAAATAGATTTTCACGAAAAAGAAATGTTACAGGGAATTTGGTGCAAACCGGGCACAGAGTAATGAATGAGGCAGAAGGTGCTTGGTGCAACATTGTTTTGTATGTTTTTTTCTTTTAAGATTTTTTTTTGTTTAATTTGTTTTTCCTTTTCATGTTGTTTGTGTACATAGAACTATGTAGTTGATGTGGAAAAAATATTTGAAATTGAATAGGTAAGAAGTATTACTGTTGATTTACAAAAAATATAGGTAGAGTGGTCTAGGTTTTTTTCCCTGAGTTAAATTTTAAATTGTATGTATTGTATAGGATATACCTAATGATATGTATCTATACAATAGGCACAATGGCACATTGTTTTAATAATAAACATTAGGTTTTATGTAGGGGAAAACTATTATGATATTGATAAGTATTTTAATATAAATTGGCCAGATTATTATTTTCAGCGTTGATAGATAGGTATTCCACTTTTACCCTATTATGTCATTGTTATTTAAACGGTTTATCAATATTAATAATGATTTTGGTTTTAACCGATATGTAGTATTTATATACATATTTAGTTGCTAATTGCCCACATCATTTAAATTTAATTATTATTATATTATTTAAACTTGTTTATATGTACCTATAACATATATTTATATATTACGTCGTTGCGTCGGTGTAGATACCCATATAATATTAATTAGTGGTGTAAACACTATAATATTGTACGCTAATTGGCTTGTAACTCCGACGTGTAAACAGTGCTTAGTTTTATAACAAGGTCAAAAGATTATGGCTTATCTTCACATATGGGTCGCAGCCTCTACGACCTCTCGTTATATTTTTTTATTGTTAAAAAACTAATTTAACTGTACCCCTTGATAAAGAATACAATTTTACTTTTAAGTGATAAAGTTTGCAATTAAAAGGGCTTATCAGTAAACGCCAAATTTGGTATTAATGATTTATAATTATAAAAATAACTTAGTTTTTTTACTGATATGAAACTTAACGAGCTGGTCATTTTTTTCTTTTGTTCATTAACTGGCCCGATAACCAGTTTTATCTGTTGTTAAATTTTACTTCATTTCGTTAGATTATTTTTACACTATAGGCACCTAGTACCTAACTACCTACCTACAGAGCACTTGCCATTAAAATACAAATAGTTTAAGGAAACATTAAATAATAAATATAATATAAAATATGATGTCATTACAACGGAATGGAATTCTTTAGAAGGTATCTACTTATTTGATTTTTCTAAAAAAAATAGTTAAATTCAAAACAAGCAAAAAAATATTTAATAATTTCACTATCCTTTATCGTAACCTTAAATTATTTCAACAAACGCCGTTTACCAGCCACGAGTTAAAAATAAAAGAAAAAATATTATTTTGAAAAAAGAATTCTCTGAACCCGCGCTACACGCGCTCTAATTTCTCTGGACCACACTCACAGACGCAATTAAGTCGCGTACACGAGCTGTCGGGGGAGTGGGGGTTGCACGAGTAAACCTCCCCCGAGAGAGGGGGGTGGGAGAAAAAATGCGCGTGGAACGAGAGAAAAAGAAAAACGCGAAAAGCGGAAACAAGTTCCCGCGACACGTGACTGTAGGCTTCCCGGGAACGTTGCCATGGCAACGGTCAGGGCTGCCGCGTAAATACTCCGCCCAGCACTGCAATTGCCTTTATTTTTTCTTGCGTAATCTGTGTTATGTTTTGTTTCTTGTAACTTTGCTGTTCATAACAAATGTTTTTTGTGTTTTTCACAACATTGAATGAGAATAATAGTAGTGAACAAATTACTAAGCAAATTGTAATAGACTTTTATGCGAAAATTGATTTTGACCGGTAACAAATAAGGATCAAAATTGTTTGACGACTATGTTATTTCATGTATAACAAGTTACATTGATTAACATAACGAGTGAAATGTAGAGCATGTTTATATATTAGTGTATGTCCGTACAGGACCAACTTTATCTACTTAGCTTGAAGTTAAAACCATAAATTATTATTTACTTGCAACTTAAAACAACTTTTCTGAAGCTTACATAAACTATTCCAACTTTGTGTTTTAATTAGGTACAAGTTTTGCTAAACATTACTTTTTCTTGCTTTTGTGCCAGTAATAATTTCACTAAACAAACAGAAATCTTTCAACTACTAAGATATTAAATACAAAAATAATACCAAATCCTATCCAATTACGTCCCTCAGACCTCTAAATTAATAACTACCAAAGGAAAGAAAGCAAAACATTTTTCTTCGGGTATTTTATCGATAAAAATAGGCGAAGAGTCCACGTGTATCCCGGCAAAGTAACCGGAAGCTTGTAAGGCCTTGGCGGTGCGTAGCAACCCCGGAAGAAAAAGAAAAAATCTATAATAGTACTACGGTGCAGGGGGGGGCGCCCTAGTTGCGGCCCGGCTACCCTTCGCGCAACTGTGTGTACTGCCTCGATGTACCAGCTTTAGTTAATAAGATAGACCAAAGTTTTGATCAAGCAATTTGGGCATTGATGTTACCTACTTTGAAAAGTTTGGTGCACTTTTTTTGATTAAGTTTTAGCTAGATTTTAGGAACATCATGCTTTAGAAAATGACAACGCCTACTTATAGTACTGTCTTTGTTATGTTTTTTAAATGACAATATTGGAAAACGGCGTGCCTGATGTAGGCAGTTACTGTACCCCATAAAACGCTTGCAACACTGAATATCAGATGCGCTTAACCGACCCTTTCAAGTGAATATTCGCTATGCCTACAGTACAGACGACATGGAGGTCCCCCGCTGTCAATACAGAGCTCATAGAATAAAAAATAAAAAAAAAAACAAATGGCTTTAAATCTATGGTCAAGTCGAGATCTGTGCTTGAGTATCGTTCTGTAATACGAGCCTAAACCTACAAAACTTTGCTTAATAAACTAAGTATTCACGTGTAAATGATTACACGTTCCGCCGAGAAATCTGCGCACATAAGGGGTCAACGAATTTACTATATACCTACCGTAGAAGTATTTCTGGTTATTGGAGGCAAATCCAGGGAAATGTCGAGGAAAACGCGTGGGAAAGCACTGTTCCCGGAATTCGTTCCATTATAAGTGGGTACATTTTTTTGATACTTAACAAAGCGGCACGAGTAAAAAATTTGTTGTAGGTACTATTGAAAGGGTGTAAGGGATTATGTTGTTTGGTGAAATAACTGTCTTGATTAATGTGAGATAGAGCTTATTATGCATTGACAGTTGATACCCGATAATTATTAAAATATATCTTAAACTAAATGAACAAAGAGCTAGATTAGAACAAGAGCATTCTTTCTCGATCTTTTAGTGTAAACAAAAGCGTTTAAACACCAAAATATCAACGTGTAAAAATGAGAACCAAGAACTAGAATTCTTGCACAATAGATGACGATCAGCCGAACGAATCGCTAGAACACAAGAACGCCTCACGTGCGAACTTGCAAGAACGCAATGCAAGTGCTCGCACGCTCTAGTGCCGTTTACATCAAGCGAGCGAGCATTTTTAGAAGATTCCATAGAATTTGTGAACGCAGACAGAACAACGAAAGAATACTCAAGGTCTATTTACACTAAAAGAATTTGATAAAGAGGGAATAGAATGAGCATTCGCTTGTCTAATGTAAATCGGCCTTAATGCAAGCATACATCTTGCGTTTATAAGTCTAAATCAAAATCACTTCCTAACGATTAACCAGTTTTGAGACATAAAAACGGCGAGGTCGAGACGAGACAGACAAAAACGCACAGTCGTAAAATAATACAATAACACAAACAAAAAAGTTCCAAGAACCAATAAACATTTAACACTTGAGCGTATATTGATATGACTCTCAGATCATAGAAACAAGGAGATATGCCATCATAGCAAATTAGTACCGAAGGAACTGATGCCACTTTTAGTACATTTTTTGACACAATTACGCGCATAATTAAGCGCTCCTTGTGAATAAAAAGATCTCCCACGCATTAAACATTCCGCACACCCTCAATCTAACACTGTTAATCGTCGCTCAACACTAGCACTAAACTAAAACACTGTATTTATACCAACGATCGTGTTCGGTTCGTCGCCAGCGCGTACCTATTTAATATGAGCAATTTGCTCAAAATCAGGCATCAAGCTCGATAGCGCCTTGGCACATCTCCCTTGTTTCTATGATCTGAGATATGACTACCTACTTAAATCTGTCATTCTATGACCTTTAATCGAATTTTACATACTTTGAATCTCATCAGCCAGTCTATTTTGTACCGACTCACCGTGAACGATCGAGGGAGAATCTCACCGTGACATTCTCCCTCTACGTTCGCAAACAAATTGGCAGTTGTCGCGGTGATATCACGCGGCGAGTCGGTACAGAGTTAGTTTTTAAACATTCACGAATTGTACACATGTTGACTTTTCTGGCACAAATAATCAAAATAACAGTATTTTGACTAACAGTATTCTCGTAACCACGGTCAATGCTGAGGTAAGTCAAAATACTAATAATTTTGATTATGATTGTGTACGAAAAGTTCCTGATTAATTAAAAAACATCACCGATGGTCCCTTAATAATAGATTGTCTATAGTTTTCAGATATCGTTTTAGACCAGAAATATTTTATTCAGGCAAAAAGTTTTTTAATACAATAATAAATTCATGGTTGATTGTAACTTCGTGAGCAGTTTTAATTAACGACGCACTCAGTTCATTATATTTATGATAAAACAAATTGGACTCCACTACACTTGTTTCAATAATTTCATTGCGATTATAGATCATTATGTTAATCTAAACATAATGGAAGGTGCATTACTTGACGTCGTATGCAATACTTTAGGATTGATTGATTATTATCTTTTTTACCCGACTGCCAAGGAAGGGTTATGTTTTTCGCGCGTATCTTCTTGTTTGTAACTTTATTACCTCGTATCTCCCAAATGGCTGAATGGATTTCAACAGTTAAGGTATCGTTATATTTAAATTGTCTTAAAAACCCAAGTGTCCTTAGATGGGTGTTTGAAAAAAAAGAAAACAAAATGGCCGATTTTTGGCGCCATAAATATTATAAATCATCAAATATATTTTTTTCCTCAAATCTTTCGAATGGGGTATCAAAACGAAGGGCTCGAAAAGATACCGAAAACATATAGGTACACATTAAAAACTAAAAAGTGGAAAAATATCAATACCCTGCGTTTGCCCTGCGTCTTGTTAAAACCACTAAAAATATTTTTATTACAACTTCTGGGTCCACATAGAATTTAAATCCATCGAAAAGATTATTAGTACAATCGCACACGTTGATGAATTAATCATTTAGATAGTAATGTTCCAGTGAGTGAATCAGCCAATTTGGACACAGTACGAGGAGATTGCCAATTTGCAAGCAGTTTGCATTTCATTCAAAGTGAATGGTCGTCACATTAGCATGTTGTGGCTAGGAATTCCCCAGCACATGTAATTCGTTATCTGTATTCTAGCCAGACGTGGCTGATCTTTGACACACTTTATCAACAATTGCACTGAGACGATAAGCGAAACAGATGCCAGATTTTAGCATTATTGAGTAATTCATTGATAATAATTGCAGATTTTTCAGTATCATAAAAATGTATTAAAATGCTCTTTTTTCCTTATTTCCCATTTAGTTCATCAATTTCATAACATAAGTAATTTGAACTGATTCAGGCGAAGACAGCACAGTTGGTTAGAGCAATGCCACGGTAAGGCAGATGTCACAGGTTCAAATCCCGTCTGTGTCAGTCGTCTTATATTTAATAACATTAAAGTAGTTTTGCTTCATTTTTTTTCTTTACAATAAATATGAGAATCTATAAGATGTGCATAAAAAATATTTGCTTAGTAAACATGAAGTCAGCATTAATTATGGTAAAGTTAACTCGCATTAAATTCTAAGGCTGGGAATGCATTGGTGGCGACAGAGATACAACACACTTGCTATTAAGTTATTATACTATAATATTCTTCATTACTTGATCCATTAATATTTAATTGATTCCATTTACTGCCATCAATTAATATACTACAACATTCTTGATTATTATTGTATTAAAAACTAAAAAAATCGCAACTTTTGTGATTCCATTCATAGCTGCTTAATCGCCTCCGCCTTCCTACAGTCTCACCTTAAACCTAGTTAAAACTAACGTAGAAACCGGTTGCGAGATCTTCAGGCCACCTCGGACAAGCAATAAAAACGGTACACAGTCATACTTAATGATAATACTAGTATATATATTACTGTGACCTTTGCGAATGATGCAGCCCACGATAAGTTGAAAACTATGAATCTGTGAGTAGTAGCTACGCTGATATGTGTGGAGGGGAAAGCAGAAAATTTTCAGAAGAGCAAACATTTTGTAGGAAAAGTAATTTATTAACAGCAAGTAATCGATTTTGTTTAAATATGCAGACAAATAATTTATAACAATATATTTTAATTATAGTTTGAGAAACTTTAACTAAAACGAGCTAGTCAACTATCGTTTTCTGGACCTAAAATTGGTGTAAAGTAACTACTGTTTACTATCTCATGCAAAATTCGATGACACTATATTTCTAAGTATTATAATAACCAGTAAAGCGAAACGTTCCCACTGAAACGCAAATTGCACTCAGGCTTGCATACAAAGAAAAATAATTCTAACGCTGCTTATAATAAGCATCACAATGAAACAAAACCAGATCCCTACATTGATAAATGAAGTTGTAAAATGTTTGACAAGACACGATAAGATAATTTAGACTTTAACGCGGTAAGAATAAGAATGAGTTTAAATGAGCTGTATCATGAGCATGTGAACCATTGAGCGAGGCCAGCGTCGAACCGGCACGGCAAGGTTGAGGCGACAGATAAAAACAACAAACAAAACCACAGAATAAGTAATCATGAGGACTCAAGAATATTTACTAAACTGATGATTTATATGGATGATCCTTTAAAAGGCGATGGGTCACTGAATATGAAAGCCAACGAACTTTAAACACAAGAAGACTGAACGGGTTTCGAAGAATTTAGGATGACTGAGTTGAATAATAAAGATGAAAGAGTATCTGGTGAATTCTTATAAATGTGTGCAAAAAAATCACATGACGATGATCTTACTGATCTAGTTCTGAATGACGATAATACGAGTTTTACTGTCATATGTTACTGCGTTGCATACTGCGACAACGGTGGAGGTGATTGTACCTATAAAAGAGTCGTTAAATGGCTATTAAAGCTACTGATCTTGACATTAGAATCTTGCAAATTTTCTTGCAATATGATTTTAATTAATAACAAAAGTAAGAAGCACGCTTTAAAAAAAATGTATGTTAGAATATTATCTAATGAAATATTTGTAACGCTTATACCAATTAGATGTTAAGAATTAATTACTGATTAATTGGTAGCGATCGCGTGTCAAATGGTCCTTAATAATGACCTCTGCGGAGATTAGCAAGGCCACCGGCTTGTTGTCTTCTGTGTTATAGAAAAGTGTGAAAATAATGGAATGATGACCTTACAGCGATCCTCTTTGTTTAAGAAACTGTGGCTCTATGTAGAACCTTTTGATATTAAATTAACATTATAATAAATTAAAAGGGATCATAAATTATTATGTCAAATATTATTATATAAAACTGGTTGTGTAATGTATCAAGTATCATAAATGCAACGTAATAAATCTAGCAATTCAACAACAACTTAATAAAATTAAACCTCACAGTTACCCGATTTGCTAATACTAAACTTTGTTAAACAGAGTACCAGGGGATTATAAACTCACAAGAACTAATTTTAAAATCTTCCAAATATTTTAAAGATTACATTCCGCTCGGACGCTGTGGGCGAAAACGATTCATCTTTGAGACTTTCTTCCAAGAATAGTTTTAGTTTTCAATGCATTTTGCTCGCATCACACATTATTTTTATACATAAATGTATTATCGAATGCTGGAAGGTACAGTGTAGTATAAAAAACTTATTTTATGCGTTATGCCGGTTGACAATCATCTGCATATAGAACAGGGCGACCCTGCATGTGAAATTACTTTGTACCTTGATCACTCGCCACAAATGAAGACTTCGCCACTTATGCCAATAAATAACTACATAATAGTATGTTAGCTACACCTCTTATAATCAAGGAATACTGGTGACCAGTTTAATGACCATTATGGTAATTTAAAGGATGATGCCATTACATGGTAACTTGCATTCGTCGTCTAGTAGTTTCCAATAAGAAAGATATGACAGATGTATGTTAGAGCTTATACAAAATTATACTTGACACCGTTGCACACATTAACTTATGAAGACAATTCCACGCCACACATTCAAGGCGTTAAGACTGAAACTAATGATCAATAAGCATCGACCGAGCACATTGCAACTGCAATAGTTTAGCTGTAAAATAGTTTATTGTCGACCAGTGCGCCACCACGTGCCTTGTACGTGATAAATTATGTATGAGCGAAACAGCGAGATGCGACCACAGTAAACAAATGTTCAAGTCACGACAACTTTTTGCAACTCCTCCGCAACTTTTCAAAGAATATATAAATGGCAACAAAACTCACCTAAACTTTCCCTGAGAGTGGTCCTCCCACTTGATGATAGATGGGCAGTATTTGGGGTCCAGCAGTAAGTTCCTCAAGAACTCCGGCACAGAGACGCTCCTCGGACGCTTGTGGATATTCTTCCGACCGCTGCCTTTTGGCCTTCCTGGCGGTCTTTTGAATATTTTCCTTTTGTCATCCTCGTCTCCAGATTTGCTACCATCACTACCGTATGAATACTCCGGGGATGCAGTCTCCGATGAGCGGAACGGATCTTCAGTGTCGTCGCTCGAATCAGTGTGATGTAGGAGAGTGCTATCGTTAGGAGTGTAGTCTGAGGTGTAAGGTCTGTTTCTTTTATCCAGAGAGTCCAAGTCGAGCATCGTGTTGGCGGTCTCTTGGCTGTGGTAGGATTCACACTCTGCGTATCTAATGATTGAGGGCTGACGCTGTATTTCGTCGCTGAGGCGGTTGTGCAGTTTTTCGAATACGCTGTCTGCAATCCGTCTCGATGTGTTGTGATCGATGCTCGGGTGAACCATCCTGTTCAGTAAATCCTCTCTCTTCATGTTCCTCAACTCGAAACCCTTAACTCTGAAGTTGTAGAACGGTATTTCATTTTCACAATAACCCAAAAATTGAACGGTGTCGATCATCCAGGACACGGTGTCATCCTCGTTCCAGGCGTCCACGACTTTGTACTTCCAGTCATCCCTGTTGTCGCGCGGGTACTCGCGACAGCTGACCAGGTTGTGGTACACGTTCATGGCGCTGTCGATTTCTGGTTCTGCGTACGCGTCGTAAGGGTTGGAGTAGTAATTCCCATAGATGTGAGAAGCGGTTCCCTTCTTGAAGACTTGGAAGTCGTCAAGGCGCGCGGGCGCGGGCGATGTGGAAGGGAAGTACATATCGCAAGGCATGTTTTGGTCGTACAGGGGGCGCGCGTAATCGATCATGTTCGCGACGTACGTGCGGCGTGGCCGGCAGTTCGCGGCGGAATGGGCGGTAGGCGGTGAGCGCGCCTTATGACTATCCACGCTACTGGCATACTGTTTTGTTTACAGATGCGCTTGGCAAAATCGCCGCAGTGACGAGTACGTGGGCAGAGCGCCGCTAATCAAGATCACTGTGTGATAGTGGAACGCAATTTTTTTCGCGATTTATTAGGCCATGTCGCATGCATGTGTAATGTTTATGTTTGTCGATGCAAATAGTAGTTGTCGCCAAGGCGAGCTGCGACTGAGATGACTATATAAGTAACGCTTATCTTATATGCAGATCGTTATGACTTCAAAGTTGAGGATCATAACATTAATGCAAATTTTATTTTTACTCTGAAAAGTCATGAAATATTATATATTATAGATATATATCTTATCTACATAACATTTCTAAAATTGTCCTATGCAAAATGATTATGTTATCAGCACTGTACCTACGTATGTATATATAGGTACGTTTGATGTTATTGTAGCGTGACTACAAAAGTTAATACAAAACGAGATAAGAGATATTTCCGAACATTTTAGATATCGAACAAATTAATGCGGAATTGGGGGGAAATATGCATATGTATTATTATATTTAATTAACCGCAACTGAAATATAATTATAATAATATTAATCATTGTTATAATACACCATACAGATAATCACGTAGAAACAATGTAAGCTTAATAATGTAAGGTTTTTTCGGGTTTTAAGGGTTTCTCGGCCCATTTTGAAAAACCCACAAGCATAAACGGGTTTCAAAACACTCGAAAGCAAAAAGACTAGAAGAGTTTTTGCCAAACTAAATTAGTGGACCTTGGTAATAAAATTTATTTATATTATGACTTAATAAGAAACACCGTGACTATGCCACAGCCATATACACAGCTTGACCATATACACATGCTTTATCATTTAATATCAATTATGATAGGTATTGTATGAAAAGTATTCACAAATGCTTATAAATAAAAGAGTGCCTCCTGCCAAAACATTTGCGAATGTAGACATTTGCTACGGATTTTTTTTCGTAGCACGTAGCAATGCCATGCCACAACAACGGAACAACTGCTACAAAGGAATTTCACTATAATCATAATTATTATTATTTTTGAAGCGTAATTACTTTTACTACATTATAATATTTAAACGTTCGCTACGAAAAAGCGTAGCACTTCATACACTGCTACAACAGGTCTACGGCGAACTCTATTGAATCAATTACTCGTGATGCATATTATGCATATTAATATGTATTACGATTCTATTCACACCTTTTGATCTCTGCAATATATTTCTTATAAGTCCTTATCTGCGCGTTTTTCTCAGAATTAATAATACATAATATTAATTGTAGACGTGCTTAGCAGTCAGAAGTACCCATTAATATTATTTGTATTAAGAGTACAATTTTATCAATACACTAGCTGTTCCCCGCGGTTTTACCCCCGTTGCTCGGCTCCTAAGGGTCGTAGCGCGATGTTAAATAACCTATACTATTCCTCATGAATCTGCCTATCATATATAAATGTTATTTTTCGAATCCGACCGGTAGTTCCAGAGATAAGCGCGTTCAAACAAACAAACTCTTCAGTTTTATAATATAGATCTGTTTATTTAATAGATTTCTGTATCATTGGTTAAGATGTTGTAAAGGTAAACTGCTACATGAGAGGATCTAGGTGCGATTCTTAAATCAGACGAAGTCATTTGTAGAAAACCCTCTAAAAATATGTCAACCACTCAGATCATAGAAACAAGGAGATATGCCATCATAGCAAATTAGTACCGGAACAACTGATGCCACTTTTAGTACATTTTTCGACACAATTACGCGCATAATTAAGCGCTCCTTGTGAATAAAAAGATCTCCCACGCATTAAACATTCCGCACACCCTCTATCTAACACTGTTAATCGTCACTCAACACTAGCAGTAAACTAAAACACTGTATTTATACCATCGATCGTGTTCGGTTCGTCGCCAGCGCGTACGTTTTGAATATGAGCAATTTGCTCAAGATCAGGCATCAAGCTCGATAGCGCCTTGGCACATCTCCCTTGTTTCTATGATCTGAGGTCAACCATTATACGCTTGGCTCTCCTTAGCGCGATTTTCTTTAGGTTATTATATGATACTCGGTGTTGCAAGCATTTCGTAGGCTACCACTGTTCGGGTAAGTTTTATTCGTGTTAACTAAGTTCGTGGTGGCGTGATTTCGTGATGCAGTTATTCGGGTTTCAAGTTTCGTGATTGCGTATACCCCTACTAACCGCTTACCATCAGGCGCACCATCATCATCATCCGCCTAGCCTTTTCCCAAACATGATTGAGGTCGGCTTCCAGTCTAACTGGTTGCGGCTGAATATCAATATTTTACATGGAGCGACTGCCATCTGACTTCCACAACCCAATTATTGGGAAATACTGGTATTCGAATGTTAGACCAGTTGTCAGACTTTTGGGCTCCTGACTACCCGTAACGACTGTCAAAGATATTCCTATGACAACCGGGACCGACTGTTTAACGTGCTCTCCGAGGCACGGAGGGGTCTCCATGTGTAAAGAACGGTCACCCATCCAAGGACTGACCGCGGCAAGCGCAGCTTAACCTTGCAGATCGATCGATCAGCGCGGCTGTCATTTAGCCACGAGCCCCTCTATCAGGCGCACCATCATAATATGAAAAATCCTTACACCTTACAGAACACCACAGCCAAATATCGCTACTCTTCCGTGTATTGTGTTCCTATGGTGAGTAAGGTCCCCAGAGCTCCCGAGGATGCGCTGTGTTGACAGCGAGGGACCTGCCTGAAGGAACTGCCAATTTGTTTGCAAACGTTCGTGGGAGAATCTCACCGTGACACTCTCCTTCGAACGTTCGCAAACACATTGGCAATTCTCGCGGTGATATCATGCGGCGTGTCGGTACAGAATAGACGGCTACCCGTCCTCTAGCTGTCGGCACAGTGAATCCTCATTTTGATTCTGCAATCGTTTCATAGACAACGGTATTTGCCCACCATTGTCTAAAAAAGAAAAAAGTAAAACTATGTGCAACGACCTCCTTAATTTATTTAATGAATATTTTAATATTTTTATAACTGTGTGTGTAATTTTTGGTGGAATAAATTTATTTATTATTATTATTTATTTATTTATTTATATACTCTTTATTGTACACTAGTAACAATATAGAACAAGGCTTAAAAATAATAATGTACAATGGGCGGTCTTATCGCACAAGGCGATCTCTTCCAGACAACCTTTGGATGGATTGAATGATAGGAGAAGATAATGGGCAGTCTAGGTGTAAGAAAGAAAGAAAGAAAGAAAGAAAATTATTTATTTGACACGTGTACGTAGGTACATACCTACATAAAATTACTTTGACACAAATAATTATAAATACTTAACAATATAAAATAAAATAATAACTTGATCAATTGTAAACTAATAAATATTCAATACAAATGAGAAAGTAGCAAGATTGAAGTGACACATTCTTTTCCTTATGCTCCGTTCAAGTTCATACAAAAACTATTCCTAAATATCGTAAGCGAATTAATTAGCAATTTACTATATAAGTTAAAGGAAAATGATACGAAATGGATCGATGAATGAAAGACGTCGTCAACATCACGTGGTACTGTTTACTATGCTACGGCACGTGTACATTTGGTAGTGTACGTTAGTAGTAGTAGGTAAATGTCTTTGTCAATGAGTTGGTCCGGGGAAGTACTACCGCATTTTCTACTGTCGTTTTTTGAATGGAAAATATGGCGGTGAAATGACTCGCGCATGGAGTAGCGAATAAACAGAGTTGACTATGGATCGCAAGTATATATTAGGGATGTTACGAATATTCGCATTCGCATTCGCATATGCGAATGATTCGCATCATTTTAAACATTCGCATCGACATTCGCATCAAGCGATGCGAATGTATGCACACTTGCAATCTGGGTATCTTCAAGTCGAGAGTGAATCGGTTTCTTCTAGGCAAGCGTGCTCCATCGTAGACCGCATCATCACTTAACATCAGGCGAGATGGCGGTCAAACGCGAGCCTATAATTTAATAATAATAAAAAAATGCCAACAGGCTTTGAACCCGCGACCTCTGTCGTACCGTGGCTAGCGCTCTGCTAGCTGAGCTATCGCGTCCCTGCTCGCCTCAGTCGGAAGTGCAGAAAATCTCTTATATACATAGTTATGTAATAAATAGCTTCCGTCCACGGCTTCGCTTGTGTTTTTGGAATAAAAAATAACCTATGTGTTATTCTTATGTAGGTACCTATAAGCTATATTACTGTAAAGTTTCATTAAAATCCATTCTGTAGTTTTTGCGTGAAAGAGTAACAAACATCCATACATACATCCATACATCCATCCTTACAAATTTTCGCATTTATAATATTAGTAGGACTTAAGAGAAGCACGGCATGGCTTTGACATGTTTCAAGTTCACAGAAATATACAGAGTGGCAGGTTAAACAGTGGAAATATTTTAAGGGGTCATTGTACTCATCATTGTGAACAACTTTTACTCGTTCGCGAATCGCGTTCACGTTCGCGAAAATCGCGAAAAAAAAATCAGCTGTTCCATACATTTTGTTGAGTTATGTGAACATTAATGTATGGAACAGCTGATTTATTTTTCGCGATTTCAGTATTGGTCCCATAGTAAAAGTTGTTCATAATGATGAGTACAATGTCCCCTTAAAATATTTTCACTGTTTAACCTGCCACCCTGTACATTTTAGCTTAATGTAACTTCTGGATCAGTTAGTTATTATATTTCCAGTAGGTACTACCCTTTATTACTTACTTCTTTCTTCCGTAATAGTCCCCAATCCCAACATACTTACGGATTGGTGATCATCTTGCGATCGTAATTTATACCCCAAGTTTATTTGTCCTAGCGACCAGCGCATTTTAAGGTCATCCTCTATTTAAGAGTATGCGATCTATTCTTTACAATTAAAACCATAAATAATATAGTTTTATTTTACTACAATTTAATATCAAGCCTTCAAACCATATATTGTTAAACAAAACAAAGTGTAAAAGTACCTACGGACTTAAAAACCGCAGCTTCGGACGTCATAGGAACATTTCGAGTGATTCAGCTGGATTCCCACTAGGTACCTACAGCTAGACTTGGTGGCTACATGGCATGAAACAGCGTCGCCAGTGCTAGAGGCACTGACAGTGTTACCCAAACTTATTTTTCTCCCGAACCCTTTACGTTTGCCTCGAGACTCAGACATGTTTTATTTTACAAAAAAAACAGCGTTTAACTTTCATTTCTGTGTCTTTCGCTGAGTTGCAGAAAAGGTCATTAAGTTTTAAAGGAGACTTTAACGATAGAAATTGTATGGGTAATTTTATCTTTCTGCAACCGACTGTTTGTCTTGAAAATGTTGACAAAACTATTACCCTTTGTTGTCATAAACAGCTTTAAAGAGTTACCCGTCAAAGCCTAAGCTACGTATTTAGGGGCGAGTTTTCTTTTATTAAATTTTTATCAACATAAATCATTTGCTACGCCACTTATTTTTCTTACTAGGAAGTAGTGAAGGGTAGAGGTTATGGTTTTGTCAATACAAAACCATCCACCTTTTTACCCTTTGCCAGAACATAACTCGTGTAGTTATAGTAAATAGTAGCAAATCATCCGAATATTTTTTTATTCGCACCTCAAATCGAGTTATTGGTCCTTACAAGGTTACTGGGCCCCAATTCTGCTATTGCAGTTGTCTTATAATTGTATCAGAACGGTCTCATAACTACATCATAACTGTCAAAACCTAAATCAAAACTAACAATAACGATGTCGATATGAGATCACCTGACCTGACACCATAAGGCGCCTTCTTAACCTGGTCAGTCTGCGCTCTGTAGCGAAACGAAAACGTACCGATGAAGAAGGCGCCTTAAGACACAATACAATTGCAGACTTGGGGCCCTAGTAACATGTTGAACAACACTGGCCTGTGGTAATGACATCGAGCCGCTGATAACGTAATTGTACACAGAGTAATGCTCGTAATTGCGTTCGCCGGACAATAATACGTTTGTTATGTCTTCTAGCGTAACCTCCTTACAGGAAAGTGCACTCCGAGCTGTATTGTCTTCATATACGTTTTTAGGAGAGTTGAGGTAGGTCGCCTCAAGAGCCTTTTTTGGACTTAACGACAGGTCATAATATTGTGATTTTTTCCAAATTATTCCAAGAATTCTACATAAATTATAGCATCCCATGTGCTAAAAAACTGGAAGAAATTGCACCAACTTTGCTTGTCCTGAGGAATAAATTCTAGAAGGGACAAGCAGGTCCCCCGCTGTCAACACAGCGCATCCTCAGGAACACAACACTACCGAAGAGTCGCGTTATTTGACTGGGGTGTAAGGTGGAGGTACTTGGGTAATCAGGCTGCTTTAGGTTTGAGCGAAATATACCGCTGTGATCTACCTTAGTTCCTACAGTCCGTGGTAAGTGGGTTAAGGCGAGTACTGCCGTGACCTATGTCTTTATTCTTGGTGTGAAAGCATCATAAAGTCATTGGATGAAATTATTGTCCACGCACTAAAGTGGCAACATTGAAGACAGCGGACGTCCGCCCTGGAATAACCGCGCTGCGCGCGCGCCCATACGATGGTCTTTGGCAACACTGGCTCCGGAACGATTTTGTCCGCGATATAAATTTTTATGTAAATTCTTTTCGATTGTGCTACGAATAAACCAGCTAAAAAAATTACAGTCCACTTAATTGCCGTAAGGATCCCTATCAATTATTTATTATTCAATATTAAGAGATTTCAAAAACAACTGACACAGGTGTCATCTGCCGCACCGTAGGGTCACTCTAACTGGCGGGATAGAGTAGCTCAGTTGGTTAGAGCTACGCCAGGGTGCGGCAGTGGTCGCGGGTTCAAATCCCACCGGTGTCAGTAGTTTATATCATAATATTCAATAACAATGAGTTAAGCTTAAGATGTCTTTGATAATTTTTAATAATTCATTGGGTAAAATATAAGCGTACTGGAAGCTGGTTTATAAACAATGTTGTGCACATAAACATGTATCATAATCAGTCATTTAAGATCAGTTAACGATATAAAGCGTTTTCCTTGTTGCTACTTGCGTCCATTGAGAATCCAGCGGGTAGACCCGCGTGTAGCGGTTAAGGCACCTGACACATGCTCGCATTTTCCTTTTATTATACACTTATTACTTTAGCATAAGCATAATAGCATAATCGGCCTATAATGTTCCCACTGCTGGGACACAGGCCTCCTCTGTGAGAGGGAGTGGGCCGTAGTCCACCACGCGGGCCCAGTGCGGGTTGGTGGACGTCACAGGTCTTAGAATGTTTGTTTCTTAGGACATGCCGGTTTGCTCATGATGTTTTCCTTCACCGTTAAAGCAAGTGATAATTAATTTCTAATACGCACATGACTTCGAAAAGTCAGCGGTGCGTGCCTCGGGATCGAACTCGAACCATTCGCCGTGGGAGGCACATAGTTAAACCACTAGGCTATCATATAATAAATAATATTACTTTATTAGTTAATATTCATAGTTCTGTCATTATGTTTAATTTACTGTTTGTCTGTATGTGTGGGTTTAATTGTGATTAATTGTGTACACATATGCAGTCATTTAAACAATTTATTATACATTTTCATGTAGGTAGTGTTATTCTATGACTATTTCTCTAATATGTTGCGGCGTAGTAACTTTTGAACTCCAATACATGGAACAAAAAAAAGAAAAACTTTTATGTTGTGAAATGTTCTACATTTTGTAACGCACACTGCTTTAAAAGTGGCGACTGTGGTTTCCGTAATAATTTGCTATTTTATGTTTAAAGCCAAGTCATTAAGATGCAAAGCAAAAAAAAACTCAACAAAATTTAATCAACAACTCAAAATCTAAAACTTGATTTCACAATTTGACATAATCACTACGCAGACATCTTTATTATTCGCATCTTTTTATAATCACATTTATTGATTATTTTATCTACAACTTCGTTCGCGTGGAAACTGCAAATCTATCCCACGGGAACCATACATTATTTTGGGATAAAAAGTAGCATAATGTGCTATTCCAGACTATTATAATTTATCTCTGTGCCAAATTTCATCCAGATCCGTTCAGCCGTTCTGGCGTGATTGAGTAACAAACATCCATCCATCCATACATGCAAACTTTCGCATTTATAATATACTTTTGCCCGCGACTCCATCCGCGTGGACTACAATGAACTGACCAGTTTAAATGACCTCCGTAGTGTAGGTTGGCTAGTACTACCAAGAGGTCAAGCTGTATCTCTGGTATTTTTCAGCGGAATCAGATGAAACGTGGCTTAGATTTTAAGTTGGACTATAAGCTATCGAACTGTGAAAACCACATCAAAATCTGTTCAGTAGTTTTCGCGTGATGCGCGCACAAACAGACAAACAGAAAAAATTTAAAAAAATATATTTTCGGGTATAGTTACGTCCCAGTACCCTATCCCGACTGTTTTTTCTGGAATATCTTCAATGTACAGACACAGCTCTTTTACAATTTTATAATAGTATAGAAGTACCTATAGAAGTATAGATTGGGGCTATTTATATGCATTTCGATTGACGTAAGTTGTTGATATACGTAGAAGCCCTCACAATTGAATTAAGATGACCACGTCATGAAGGCTGTGGCATATTGCTGACGTCACAGAACCTGTGTCAAGACGTCACAGAACCTGTGTCAAGACGTCACAGATGTAAGCACGGATACACAGAGTACTAAAAGTAAGAAGAAACCAGTTCTTCAAGCGTAATACTTGGCCTCTGGGATACGTCAATATTTTAACTTAATATTTTTTACAAAATGATTTTTATCAGAATAAATTAACAAACTTGTTTTTATTTAATCTTTCTTGTTACTTTACCTATAGTTGATTGTTTAAGCATGTAACTATTATAATACTGATGTATATTATCCCTGAAGAGGTTGATTGTCATCATCATCCGCCTAGCCTTTTCCCAAACTAGATTGGGGTCGGCTTCCAGTCTAACTGGTTGCGGCTGAATATCAATATTTTACGTGGAGCGACTGCCATCTGACCTCCAAAACCCAATTATTGGGTAATACTGGTATTCGAATGTTAGACCAGCCATAACGACTGTCAAAGATATTCCTATGACCACCGGGACCGACTGTTTAACGTGCTCTCCGAGGCACGGAGGGGTCTTGATATGTAAAGAACGGACACCCATCCAAGGACTGACTGCGGTTAGAGATCGATCGATCAGCGCGGCTGTCATTTAGCCAAGAGTCTAAAAAAGGTACTTTATTGTTTTTCTATCGTACTTTGACGTTTTGCTCGTAATTATTAAGTCTCATGGACTAAAAGCTTTATGGAAATACTGACTCAAGTTATATCGCATAGCTCGTCGCGACACGAGAGAAAAAAGGTTTCGAGCGGTAGAAACCGCTCTATGAACAAAGAGAGAGAACGAAAGACAGATTTCTTTATTTTGCCAGCCGCTTTTTCACAAATGAGCCTTGAGACCAGCCCCGGATATAGCGGGGGGGCAAGTCGGGGCCCAAAATCCGGGTGGCACATTCAGAGGGCGGCAAATTCAAGCTTGGTAGACGAATACACTGAGTAGTGTATTGATCTCCCAAGCGTAGTAATCGCAAAGAGCAGCGTTAGACCGGTCGTTGTGGCGTTCTTTGGGGGAGGCCTATGTTCATCAACATCAGTGGGCGTGTTATGGCTGAAATGATGATGATGATAAAGGTAAAAATATTGTCAGGCGGGGGCGGCAATTTTTAGTATTTGCCCCGCCTTGAAATAATTCAAGATCCGGGGCTGCTTGAGACTTTGTGTTCGGCAAGATTCGGGCACACTTATATTATGCACTTATGTAGTAGTCAATCAAGCTTTATTTTGTGCATATATTGTCGGTATATTCTTATTGCATGCAATAAAGTGATTTATCTCAGGTATACGGCAATTCACACTATGGTGCCAATAATGTGCAACTCTTAATAAATTCTCTAATCGTTTGTTGTTCGCGAACAAGGCATCCTTGGGTCATGCATTTTATAATGTGTTGATTACCTGTTTCTTGAAAAGCTATTAGCCGGTATTATAATAAATTCAATTCATCACAATTATCAAGGGATGCATCTGTGAGTGATGATGTAGAACAGCCATACTCAAAGCATGCTCCGTGAAGCCCTGGCAGAAAGGTCTTTGCGAGGACTCCGCATAAATGTGGTAGTAACAACGCTACGGTCAAAAGCTAAAAACTAAAGAATCTAAGTATGTACTAGTACATTCAATACTGTGTTATGTAAAGTAGGTACCTATTTTTGTATGATTTACGTTACAAAAACCAGGCTATTATTTTCAGGTTCTGTAAAATATGTATTTAGTGTTTCAAAAGGGTTCCTTCGCCAAAAAAGTTTGAGAACCGCTGATGTGGAAGAACGTTTAGCGCACCCTGAGCTTAGTCTAACTACCAACTATATTCACCACGGCATGAGATATTCTCACATTACTCATGCCGATACGAGAAATAGTCACCAGTCCAGCCAACATGCGTCGAAGGGAACTCTTACGGCTCAAATACACCAAATCCGTCATCGTACGAGTAAAGTTCGTACGATACGAACTCGGACGATTGAATCAAACACTTGTAAATTGTAGAGAGCGCGTACACCAACACGACCGATTTTGTTCGATTTTGTCGGCCGATGGCGGACGTGTTGGTGTACGCGCTCTCTATGATTTACGTGTTTAAATTATTTAAAGTATTTAAGATTTAAGTGTTTGATTCAATCATCCGAGTTCGGCCGTCGTCGTACGAGCAAAGTTCGTACGATGACGGATTTGGTGTATTTGAGCCGTTATATTTGAAACGCTCTATACAAACGATTTTCCAACTCCAAAATCACAGTGACAGAAGAAACTAGACATTATTTAATAGATAACTTGGAACTTGGCCCAGAAAGTATTTAACGCTGAAAGTACGAGGGAAACCGAAGTAAAAGTTAATTTAACGTGCGACGCCAAACGAATTGTAAGTGGCATTGCCACCTGCCAGGATGGACGGACAGATGGTGATACGTGTGTGTATTGATTATGTAGTCATTAATGTAGTACACATCTAGAAAGAAAACCGGACAAGTGCGAGTATGCCTCGCGCCCTAAGGTTTCCGAAATATGATCATAAATGGCGCTACTGCATACTTCCAATGGCGCCCTCTATGAGCTTATAGGCAGCTCAAATGCACTGTATAATGCACTTACGCTATAAAACTTCGATCATTAAACCCGCTGAACAATCGAATATGCTTCTGAGTCTACCGGCGGCAGCAGTTATGAGACAAATTAGGTTGACAGTTGAGACAACAAGTTGGATAGAAATATCGTTGTCTATTTTTTGGAAGAATAGAGATAGAATTGATCATACTAAGCTGGCAAGTCCCAGGCTATCTCTTTGTCCAATCTCATCCAAATCCGTCCAGCGTTTCGGCGTAAAGGAGTAACATACACAAACAAACTTTAGCATTTATTAACCGACTTCAAAAAAGGAGGTTCTGTATTCCGTCCTATGTCCCGTATGTATGTATGTAAGTATGTATGTATGTATGTATGTATGTATGTTTGTATGTGCGCGATTTTCTCAAAAACTACTGATTCGATTTGGATGGGGTTTTCACTAACGTAATCTACATACTTTCAGAAAGGTTTTAGTATATAATACATTATGTAATCATTCCTATGTACAAAGTTATATGCATAAATGTACACACTCCGTAGAAGATTTACTGTTGAACGAATTCGTGAAAGTAAAACACGGGATAAAGAACTAATAATAAAAACTTTTTTAACAAAAAATAACCGACTTCAAAAATCCACTACAAAGAAAATAATAATTTTGGTTTCGGAAGTCGGTGGCTATAGTTTTTATTTGCTTTTTTTTTGCCACCGACTTCCGAAACCAAAATTATTATTTTCTTTGTAGTGGATTTTTGAAGTCGGTTATTTTTTGTTAAAAAAGTTTTTATTTTTCCCTTTTTAGTTCTTTATCCCGCGTTAGATTACTTTCACGAATTCGTTCAACAGTAAATCTTCTACGGAGTGTACATTTATGCTTATAACTTTGTACATAGGAATGATTAAATAATGTATTATACACTAAAACCTTTCTGAAAGTATGAAGTAGACGTTAGTGAAAACCCCATCCAAATCGAATCAGTAGTTTTTGAGAAAATCGCGCACATACAAACATACATACATACATACATACATACATACATACATACATACATACATACATACATACATACATACATACATACATACATACATACATACGGGACGAATACAGAACCTCCTTTTTTGAAGTCGGTTAAAAATAACCGACTTCAAAAATCCACTACAAAGAAAATAATAATTTTGGTTTCGGAAGTCGGTGGCAAAAAAAAGCAAACAAAAACCAAAGCCACCGACTTCCGAAACCAAAATTATTATTTTCTTTGTAGTGGATTTTTGAAGTCGGTTATTTTTTGTTATTAAAAAGTTTTTTTAATGTTCATAATGTTATGGTCAGCGAAGTATACTGTCACAATATGTTAGTAGGTGTGTCTCCGCGCAATTGTGTAAGGAAAATCGGTCTATTATGACAAATATTTTCCGTTCGAGTGTTTTCCCGGAAGGTTGATGTTAAAATGCTGTAAAGTGACGTGTTGTACCTCAGATCATAGAAACAAGGAGATATGCCATCATAGCAAATTAGTACGGGAACAACTGTCGCCACTTTTAGTACATTTTTCAACACAATTACAAGCGCCCCTCGTGAATATAAAGATCTCCCACACATTAAATATTCGGCACACCCTCAATCTAACACTTTTAATCGTCACTCAACACTAGCACTAAACTAAAACACTGTATTTATATCATCGATCGTGTTCGGTTCGTCGCCAGCGTGTACTTTTTATATACGGTCAATGTGACCGTATGAAAGCGTCAAGCTCAATAGCGCCTTGGCACATCTCCCTTGTTTCTATGATCTGAGTGTTGTACATAGCACTTACTAAGTTACCTACAACTCTTTTGTTCTAAGTCAGCTGCGATTTTAGGTACGTTTTTGAGAAAAATGGTTTTTCGGGACACTGATTTTTAACAGATTGTTTTTATATTCTGTATTATATTTATGGCTCTTATATGCTACAGAATTCACAGGCGTTGTCCTGTCACGCATGTTAATTTTTATTTTTTTTATCGTACCACAAAAATAAAAACTGCTCCTAGTAGGTACTTTGTAGTAGGTACCTAATAGCAGAAAATGCAGTTCAATTATTTCCTATAAAAACCGAGTAAAAAAAAATCATACATATATACAAATATGATGGACACACTTCGAATTGCTCAAAAACTAATATGAATAGCAGGCTTAACTGTGCGTCAACGCATGCCCGCTTAAAACAGTCCTAGATTAAAGTACTCCCATACCAAACAACATACGCACTGATAATAAGCCACAAGTACTTGGCTCCGCTGCAAGTCATATCAGTGCATATCTGGGGTCATTGGCCGGCTTGCATCACGTCGCATCGCTTGCGCCGCGGGTGTGTTGCGCGTGCGCGGCCAGCGCGGAGGAAAACCCACGGCGCATGGGATTACCACGGGTTGAAGAGCGGTAGTATGCTGCTGGGGGAACTGCGTGGTAAAGTATTGAGTGAGGCGAAAATTTGTATTTACATGAATTTATAGGAATAGGCGTTTGCTCCATACAATTATATTGTTCAGAACATAAAACAGGTTTCTTTCATAAAACAATATTTACTAAATTTTTTCTAGATACTGCAGAGTTAGCTCCGATTATAAAAGTGTTTTCTGGATGCATATTTCGATAAAAAAATATTTGTGATAAATCCATTTTGTCGTAGACTCCAACATATAATTACAGACTATAATCCAAATGCTAATGTTGTATAATGACATAATAACACGTAATCATATTAAATTATCAATATGATACAAAAAGTAAAACGTGCCAAAAACCAGTCCGAGTACACAGACATCACAAAACCAGATATTAATTACATACACATTCAAAAAAAGATGAAAAATAATAAGCGTAAACATAACAGGTTTTTCTTTACCACCCATTTACAATCTTAACGAGCTCACTGATAAATACAAAACAAAAAACTTAAGAAACATAAACAAATTACTTACACGAATAGTAACTAAGAATGTAATTAAACTGATAACTGGCTGCTGCATGTTGTTTTGCAAGCATCATTTTAGCAGCCCTGCGCGAACGCACCCATTCGCGCACGCGACTATGTACCTATTCACGTTTGGCAGACCTACTTACAAATGAACTTATTATTTAGTAAACGAATAATATTCTATAAGCAAATTTTATAGTTTACTACGTTCAACATAATTCAAATTATTTATTAAAATTGAATGCTATGGCAATAACACTTTTGGCTTTCGTGGAAGCGGTCATGACCTTCAAAATTAAGCAATACGCTTTGTCGAACAATACAAGTGTGTTGATACTGCATAATATAATTATATTATACACCATAAAAATTGCAATGGGTAAAGTCCCATTATAAAAACGTGTTTGAATAATGCACGTGCATGGAATGCCAAGTCCTTGTAATTAAACAAGATGCAGTTTTATTGACTGATTTATCTCGACTTAGTGGCTTGAGTTGAATCTTAAGTCTTTGGAAGTCTGCCAGAAAGGCATAAGATAAAATAAGTATAAGACATAGGTAAAACAGAAGCGTTACCTTTGGGAGAAAATCTAGAATTTCGATATATTATAATTAGATGGAAAGTCTGAATACATTATTTCACTTTAGGATATTGGTAATGGTTAATAATTTGAAATAACTGTCATATGACCGTCGAAGGGTATATGGCGGTTCATCATCATCATTATATACAGGGTGGCAGGTTAGACAGTGGAAATATTTTAAGGGGTCATTATACTCATCATTATGAACAACTTTTACTATGGGACCAACCCGGAAATCGCGAATAAGAAATCAGCTGTTCCATACATTTTGTTGAGATGTGAACATAAATGCATGGAACAGCTGTTCTTTTTCCCGATTTCAGGGTTGGTCCCATAGTAAAAGTTGTTCATATTGAAGAGTACAATAAAATATTTCCACTGTCTTACCTGCCACCCTGTATATATATGGTATACCTACTGACCTACTAGTAGTTGGGAGAATGGGAATACTCTAGTAAATAATGACAAGAACTGTTTATTCCCTTTTCCAATCTACTTGTGATTTTATTTTCCCATCTGTGTCCTGTGTTTGATTCCCGGGCTGACGAAATCCATTAGGAAGTTCTTCCCAGTAGCCTGGAGTCTACGAGTATGTATGCCCGCTTAATGGTCTGTCGCGCTTCGCTCTTTAGATAAAAATCTATAAGTATATCGGCATGCCTTCCCGGGGAGGCCAATTCAGTGGGTTTACTCAGCATCACAAGAGATAGAGTTATGCGATAAAAAGAGACTACCATGTAAGTTAATACAATTTTAGGCATGCAGCACTGTGCAAGCTGAAATACACTTTATTGCGTTGTTTCAAGTAGCATAACCGAATATAAGGGCTTTATCTGCACAGCATAAAGATAGCATAGCTTAATCGGCCTATAATGTTCCCACTGCTGGGACACAGGCCTCCTCTGTGAGAGGGAGTGGGCCGTAGTCCACCACGCGGGCCCAGTGCGGGTTGGTGGACGTCACATGTCTTCGAATTTTTGGTTCTAGGACATGCCGGTTTCCTCACGATGTTTTTCCTTCACCGTTAAAGCAAGTGATAATTAATTTCTAATACGCACATGACTTCGAAAAGTCAGCGGTGCGTGCCTCGGAATCAAACTCGAACCATTCGCCGTGGGAGGCACATGGTTAAACCACTAGGCTATCACTGCACAGTTTCAAGTAGCTATTTACATATTTAACTGCTATAATTGTGGAGTCATCTATCTGTAGTAGGTATGCCGTGGCATTCATTTCTTCAAATACCTTTTGCTTCTCAGACCATTTTTTTTTGTTGGTCCGAGATTTGCTTAAGATCAGTTCTCGTGTTCAGCCTAGACTAAAATGAAATTGTAGTCGTTACTATTCATTTCACTTTCATGTCAAGAAGCCAAAGAAATACTTGTACACGGGCGAAAGTTTGCCACATCGTGTTGAACTATCAAATATGTAGAAGTGTCTTCAAGTCGAATAGAGATGAAAAAAAAACGATACACGTGTATCTAGTCTTAAAAAAACTTAGAGTTAATTATTGTCATTGGCATTTTAAATCGTAATTATATATAATCACATCACACTAAAATTATAAATGCAAAAGTTTGTATGCTTTCTTGCTCCTACACGCTGTAACGGCTGGACGGATTTGAATGAAATTTGACAAAGAGGTAGCTTAAGACCTTGAGAAGCATATAGGCTTTTCATCTATTTTCACGCAGTTGGAATCGCAAGCAACAGCTAGTTCGTAATATTTTGAATATTGACCAAATCAAAATTTTTGGCCGACCTTGACTACATCCGAATGTATTAAAGCTAGACAGAAGAAAAAACGTTTTATAACATGTTATAAAAACAGTTAACTGAACCAGTAGTTAAACTACAAGCCCCTCACTATTCCGTGACGTCAACCAAAAAACAATAAATTAATACAAAATTTTGTATACTTACTCATTTATTTGTAAAAAGCCACCTCCCCGAGACTCGTTTGAGTATTTTTCGCAATTTCTTTTAGTTTTGGATTTGGCCATCCATGCTTGGAAAGTTCACCCTGTATAGCTACCTGTCCAGTAGTGGACATCATCATAATCGGCCTATATTTTTCTACCACCTACTGGAACTCAGGCCACTTTGTGAGAAGAGGCCTGAGTCTCAGTAGGTAAGGCGGTGGACGAGTTGCGGGTTGGTGGACGTCACATGTCTTCGATTTTTTGGTTCTAGTATATGCTGATTCATCAGGAAGATTTCCTTCCCCGTTTCCAAAGACGTGCCGATATCCTAGTAACAACATACCCCCTTACTTGCAAACGATGGTTAAATTAAATAGTTCTTAAGTCAATTGCCATCTCTATTCATTGGCATAGAAATGACAAAGATCGTTGTTTATTTAATCAGTGGTTAAATTAAGAGGCGCTTATAAGTAAGAGGGATAGACACCAATTCATCGGCTTAGCCCGATGACAGGTGCAATATCTTATTACCGATCATTGTTCAGGTCATTTGGAGGTTTGCATCCATCAACTAAACTTGCTGACACAATGAAACAATGTTTTTGATCCTCGGGGAAAACCAGCTTTGAAGGTCAGATTACGTAAGATATCTAAACATTCTTCGCTAGGTCTAGAGATAAACAAGCATACTCTTTGCAAGCTCATTATTGGATACAAAACTAGATAATCTAGTCATACCGGTTAGTTCTAGTACAAGATGAATACTGGTATCGATCAGTCATTGTAATCCACTGTTGCTATGTGAGATTGCTGTGTTTATGAGCATAAGATAATAATAACAAGATTTTTTTATTGCTCAGTTGGCACTTGGCAGTGGAGACTCACAAAAATCTATATTGTTTATGTACATACTGTGAATATTAAAAACCCAGATTAAAACAGAAATAAAAAAAATTACGACGACGACGCTAACTTCGACTTACTTGTACTCATACGTTAACGTCAAATCATTTATTTCAATTAGACCATCTGTAGATCAAAATAAAGCATTTGAAAGATTAAAATTAACAAAGACAGCCTATCTCCCCAGTAGGCAAACTGTTAGCAGCTAACAGTTTGCCTACTGGGGACACAGCCTTATAGCCATAACCTACTCCCTAAGGCCGCGGCCACACCGGTACGCGCGACGCGACGCGACGGCAATTTCCTGAACAAATAAATTTCGCTTGTTATTTATGCAGTGCGACCACCGATATATGTTTATATGAAGTTGTTTTCACAAAATCGCCGCCGCCGTCGCGTCGCGCGTACCGGTGCGGCCGCGGCCTAAAGGTCATAGCTCATTAGAGTAACCCGGCACCCGACCAACACCACCTCGCGCTCGGTGTCCACTCGTTGTCGACAGGTGTTCCACGGTTAGATGCTGCGTGTCAACCATTTGAACCACTCACGGACAGCGCGCGATCCATTCGGGACCTACGCATAGGCAGCGCAAGGCAAGCGTGCGAGCAACGGGTGGTCACTGAGTGGTCCACTCGCCGTCTGCACGTGATCCACTCGCCGTCAGCACGTGATCCACTCGCAGTTCGCGCGTGGTCAGCCCGCGGGCGAGGCGCTCCGGAGTTGATGTAGTGAGCGTATACCCATTACATTACATTATACTCCATACTAAGAACACTAACCGTTCGAGGCGAGGCGATGCAGGTCGGGTGCCGGGTGGCTTTGATGACCTAGGGCCCCAAGTCTGGTATTGCCGTTGTGTCAGAATAGCAGCCCCGGATCTTGAATTATATCGAGGCAGGGCAAAAACTGAAAGATGCCGCCCCCGCCCAACAATATTTTTCTTATCATCTTCATAATTTCTCCGGCGCTGCGGGAAGCGCAGCCCCTCCGCCCTTGCGTAACAAAGTGTAGGCACCCGTGCGAGCCGGAGCGGCTGAGGCTGGTCGCCAGCCGCTCCGGCTCGCATGGGTGCCTACACTTTGTTACGGCGGGCGAGGGCTGCTCTCCCTCCGCGCCTCCGGGTTCATAAAAACACTCTAGTGTAGGGCAGACAAGACCACGTGGAGTCGGGGTTGGCCAAATCGGTTCTGTCACTTTTGTCACAACTTATTCACTACTATCTTATCAACAAAGTTGACGCACAAAAAATGAAATAACATGCGTTGTACAAACCTTGCTGAAAGATTAGTTAATCTGCTGTGCAATTAGTATTTTTCGTATGATATCATTATTTTAGATGTAATGTTTTGATTGAAACATTTGATGTGCGTTACTTAATTTTGATGTGCCATTATAAATATTCGGAACTAAATTAAGGTCCACGAAACAATGTAAGGAACCCATAATAAATTACTATTTACTTTCCATTTATTTACATAATAAAATATTTTTTATTTTAGAACTTGGTCCCTGCACCGAACAAATAATTCCTAATGGTCTTTGGTCATAGAAAGTTTGGGAACCATTAGTCTACAGTGTGTCTGTGTGACGTGACCTAAAACTATAAGTTGTATGTCACGTCATACAGACACACTGTAAAAACAGTGGTACATTATTTATCAGTGGTATATATTTTTTTAATATTTTGATTCACTATGATTAATATTTGGAATTATTTACTGTAATTGATTAATCTGTTGTAAATAAATAAATCTATACAATTATAATATTGTAAAAAAGCCGTGTCTGTACATTGAAGATATTCCAGAAAAAACAATAGGGATAGGGTACTGGGATGTAACCATACCCAAAAAGATCATCATCACGCAAAAAGTACTGAACAGATTTTGATGAGGTTTTCACAGCTCGATAGCTGTAACAAACTTAAAATCTAAGCCACGTTTCATTTAATTCCAGTGGGAGAAACCAGAGATACAGCTTGACCTCTTCTTAGTACTAGCCACCCTGCACTAGGGAAGTCATTTAAAATGGTAATTTTAGTGTAATCCACGCGGCCGGAGTCGCGGGCAAAAGTCTAGCTTACGTATAAAATCTATTGAAGCTTCTAACACTTTTCCTCATCTCAGCAACATAAACATGGTCAATAAAATCCCAGTGCACGCTATGACGTCAGAAGATGGAGCTTAACCATGTGCAACATACTTTCTGATGACGTCAGTCAAATGAAGCACGCATTCAAAAGAATGTGGTCAGACTGTTAGGTGCGTGCAGTGGTGAAATGCTGGCGTCACCATAAGTGATTAATGTCATCAGTGGTTAGATTGAAAGCCTTGAGGGAGTAGGTACCTAAGGACATCAAATAAAATAATTTTTTTTTTTTCTAAGTACCTATGTAAATCTAGACATGATAAATGTATATTTTTGCGAATTTTAAACATGTTGAATCCATGTTATACTTATTTTGATGTTATTAAATATCTATGAGATTTTCAACCCGTGACCTCTGCCTCACCGTGCCATTCCACGGTGAGGAAGAGGTCAAGAGTTCAAACCCCGCCAGTGTCAGTTGTTTTTGAAAATCTCCTAGTTATTTAATAACAAATCTAGACATGATCTAGACACTTTTATTTATTATTTATTTATGTACACACAAAATAATCCTAATATTATAAATGATAAAGTAAGTGTGTTTGTTACCTTTTCACGCCTAAACTACTGAACCGATTATCGTAAAATTTTGCATATACGTTGTCAGGACATAGGTACCTATTATCCAGAAAAAGTACTGTTCCTGAGGGAAAAAACAATAACTTTCGACGGTCACAATTGCTTTAGAACGCTAGATGGCGCTACATGTATGTCACGCGAACGAAGTCGCGGGCAAAGTGCTATATTATAAATGTGTAGATAAGATTTTACAAGCTAATTTGTTTTTGAAGTAAATAGGTCCGGGTTTTTCTGATTGACAAAATTTGATAAGAAATACTCAAACAATTTCAGAGGTCATGGTCTCTTTTAAAGTCTAGATAGCATTAGCGGGGTTGGGTGATGTTACAATATAATGCAGGGTTGTGCGGACGAATGCGCAAGCGACTCCCGTGCCCCCGGCGTAAGGTAGTTGGAGGAACACCGGGGTGGTTTTAGTCAGTAAGAGTCTGACAGACCCCTTCGCCCTCCCCAGGGCGGGGGACATCCATGAGGATTTCCACCTCGAAAAAAAAAATTATGCAGGGTTGCCTACCGGTCGATCGTGGCGTTTATCCAGTCGATCGTGGCAAGGCAAAGAAAAAATATAATAGGTATATAATTTAAAATACGATTCGATGTTAAGTTGAATGAAGAAGTACTGATTATGTGATTGGTAGATGGTACAGAGTAGAGTCAGTAAACGGTAGATCATGGGTCGAATCAATTGGCGGCATAGTTGTCGTAGTGGCTGAGCAATTGACTAGTGTGGGGCAACATAAACGGCAAAAAAAATAAAGTTTGCCGCTTCTGAAATAGAGCAATGTTTGGAATCTCAAGTAGTACCGAGATGATAGTAAAGAGCTTAATTTTTCCAACCTAAGATACAAATCTATATTACTCCAACCATAAAAAGTTCAATATCATAAAGAAAATTGGTGAAGTAATTTAGATGCAAGCAAGGCTGACTATGGCATCAAAGAATCATGGATCTTAGCAAAATCATCTACATGCAGATACAGATACACTTCACGAAATATTTTATACGGAATTTCATTTATAAAATGTCACTATCATATAGAAAATAATAATTTTGGTTTCGGAAGTCGGTGGCTTTGGTTTTTGGTTGCTTTTTTTGCCACCGACTTCCGAAACCAAAATTATTATTTTCTTTCTAGTGGCTTTTTGAAGTCGGTTATTTTTTGTTAAAAACAGTTTTTATTTTTCCCTTTTTAGTTCTTTATCTCGCGTTAGATTACTTTGACGACTTCGTTCAACAGTAAATCTTCTACGTAGTGTGTACATTTATGCATATAACTTTGTACATAGGAATGATTACCTAATGTATTATATACTAAAACCTTCCTCAAAGTATGTAGATTACGTTAGTGAAAACCCCATCCAAATCGAATCAGTAGTTTTTGAGAAAATCGCGCACATACAAACATACATACATACATACATACGGGACGAATACAGAACCTCCTTTTTTGAAGTCGGTTAATAAAAATGTCACTATCGTACTACCCACTTGTAGTACAGGAATAAACAAGTTTTATGTTGAAAATCATTTTTCTAAACAAGCTTTTCTATTTTCCACTTTCCAGCTCCATCGTGAGACATTGGACATCATCTAGCTCCATAGTACTTGTCACGACAAATCCAAGGAGCCCGAACACAACGGAGTTATGTTAAGAGATTGAGGAGCTCCTATAGCCACCTCCCGGCTTCATCATGAGACCATCTCCATGGTACTACATTATTGCATTATCATCGAAGTGATATATGCATTCCAAATTTCCGCTCAATCAGTTAGGGAAAACTAGTCTAAAATTCAGTTATAAGATTTCGCCTCCTACACACAAGGCAAGTTAAATGAAAGCTTGTAAAAAGACCAACATAGCTTCATCCATCTCATTTTTTATAAGGTATAAGGTGGTTGAGTCTATTGTGGCGCCTCTCTCAACATTACAGCATTTTCTCCAAGTCCCAAGGTTATAATAAAATTTACTATGATCCTAGGGTTCGAGAATTTGATCTCATCTAGAAAGATACCATAGCTGCCCAGGTGCTGGCTCCTTGTGAGCTGTATTGCCTCATATTTATATAGGATTTGTATGGCAGCCATGCTTGAAACTGAGCAGTAGTCTTATCTTGGGTTCAAACCAGGCACACACTTTGTGCAATTTGTTTCATAACCACTGCTCTAAAAACGTTGAAGAAAAACATCGTGAGGAAACCGGCATGTTCTTGAATCAAAAATTCGAAGACATGTGACGTCCACCAACCTGCATTGGGCCCGCATGGAAGACTGCGGCCACTCCCTCCCACAGTACATAGGAGGCTTGTCTCAGCAGTGGGAACATTATAGGCTGATTATGTTATGCTTATGCCATCGAAATTTCTCACAAAATTAAAACAAGGAAGATCATTCGATAATCTAATCGTTACATATAAGATCTGCAGGTGATCTTTCCTTGTATATTTACATAAATTTCCAAGAAACATAATTACCCCGCTCAACACTTTTTATACATTTGAGTCACTGTCAGACGTAATATAACGGTACCTGGACCTTGAAAACCGATTCACTGTCAAGGTTGAGGAAAAGACGTCGTCGAAGTTTCCTGTGGTTTTGCCTTATTAATATACCTAATCAGATAGTTCGTGTGAGAAAAACGGTATTTTAAAACCCACACTTTGTCATCGCCTAATTGGTAAGATTTCAAGGTCCTATGATTTCATCTAACTATAACTGGTCCAGGGGCCATATTATGGCATTTTATATCCATTAATGAACCAATTCAAGAAAAAGATATACAGAAGAAGTGATAGCCTAGTGGTTTAACCATGTACCTCCCACGGCGAATGGTGCGAGTTCGATCCCGAGGCACGCACCGCTGACTTTTCGAAGTCATGTGCGTATTAGAAATTAATGATCACTTGCTTTAACGGTGAAAGAAAACATCGTGAGGAAACCGGCATGTCCTAGAACCAAAAATTCGAAAATATGTGACGTCCACCAACCTGCACTGGGCGCGCGTGGTGGACTACGGCCCACTCCCTCTCACAGAGGAGGCCTGTGTCCCAGTAGTAGGAACATAATAGGCCGATTATGCTATATACAGAATGATAGTACTATCCATTTTTTTCAATGAAACAGTGTCTTTAACACTGCCAAGAACAGTTTGATGTACATGAATAAAATTAGATTTGCCGACAGCTGCATTTTTTTCTACATCACCTCATATTACCATTCTCATACATGTTAGAAGTTTTCAAAATCCGTCACTTTACAAAGAGGAAAAGCTCTTGCACTGGTTTCTTCTCTCAAATCAGCACCAGCTATACAAACGCCGCGTACTAGCCCACACGCACCAGCCCACACCGTCGCCAAAACATTATCCCGTGAGCAAGTTGGTAGTGAAGCTAACTGCCCAGGTTGCTCCAAATGGACTTAATAGTATTTTTTTTTATTTGTTAATAGGCTTGCGTTTGACCGCCATCTCACTTGATGTGAGGCGCTGATGCGGTCTACGATGAAGCACGCTTGCCTAGAAGAAACCGATTCGTGACTTGAAGACACCGAGATTGTAACGGTTGCGGAACACCTACTCGGGCAGCGCATTCAACTGTTTCATCATCATAATCAGCCTATAGTGTTCCAACTGCTGGGACACAGGCATTCTCTCTGTCAGGGAGTGGGCAATAATCCACCACGCGGGCCCAGTGCTGGTTGGTAGACGTCACATGTCTTTGAATTTTTGGTTCTAGGACATGCCGGTATCCTCATGATATTTTCCTTCACCGTTTTTAGAGGAGTAGTGATGGAACAAATTGCATGAAGTGTCCACTGAGGTACCACTGCTCTAACCCTCCATCTGTCGCATTTAAAAAATCCGCCTCATTCAGGTCGAAATCAATTGTCTGTCAAGTGCGACAAACGATAGAATCTACACTTATAAAGACTTAATTTTAAAAGGGAAAATGGAACCCTTTAAGATCACTCTCGTATTCGTCCGTCTGTCACGGAGCCTTTTCTCGATAATTAAATAACGTAGAAAATTGATAATTTTTTTTTATATAAAATTAGGTAAAAAAGGGCATTTTAACCTTTAAGTATATTATTTATCGTTGTAGTATGGAACCCTAATTGTGCTAGCAAGACTCTCTCTTGACCGTTTTTTTTTTATGAAGTATGACGAAATCTTATTGAGGCAAAATATTGGAATTCCCGCAGCGGTAAATACGATAAACCTGTTGTTTATATTAACAATATGCCGAAAAGATCGGGCGATAGAACGATGGCAATGTTAGGTGGCTCACCGACCTATAAGGCGATTTGCCTCATGACAGGTTTTTACTGGGAAAGACCGCTGAGAAAAATTATATATATTGATTACATAAGCACACCTACATAGTTAGTAGCTTGATTGATACCTTGTTATGGTTTATGTGTTATCCCATTTTTTGTGCCTACAAAACAAAGTAGTCGTTAATAAGCATAGATAGTTAATACGAGGTAGGTAGGTACATACTACAGGGCCCCAAATCAGCTAATTCAATTGTCACAATCGAGTCAGAATGGTTTCTCAATGACATCGTTTTGACCAATGACGAAAGAGATAGCCTTACTCTAAGCTAATGGCCGCTTAGGTTTTGACAGTTATGGTGTCATTATGAGACTATTCTTACACCATTACCAATAGCAGAATTGGGGCCCAGTACTTTGCAGGATATATTACATATTGAGCTTTAGAATGAGATATCGGCTAGCTTCGGCTTAGAGAGTCGTCTCTGTCGCACCAACTGCCGGGTACTGTACCATAGTACAGAAGGCAGCTCCTCTAGTATTTAATTTTCATTTTGGACCCAAAAGAAAACCCAAACCTTCCTAAGTTACTTTTTAAAATATGAAACGCCAGGTTGACTCAAATGAATTCTTTTGAACATCACTATTATAAGAACTAGCTTCTATAATACGCACCCGTTACATAGTATTTAATTTTTAAGCTCATACCTATAAGGAAACTAAGTTTTTTGGAAAAAAAAAATCTGCTACATCGCTTTAAATCTCTTGCGAGCGGGACGCGGTAGCTCCAACATCTCAATACCTTAGCGTAATAATATAAATGTTACAGAAATCTCAGATTTACGAGTATCTCACCCAAACAAAGGGAACATAGGCAGAAAGAATATCACCCATTGGCTCACAGCCCCGCCAAGCCCCCAAGAAGCCAGCAATTACACATAATATTCACACCTGCTGAACAACACATAATACAGATACGTGGTTCTTCCGGAGCGTATTATAAAAACCCGCGGCGAGCGGCGCGTGCGCACCACGTGCTGATCTTACGTAACTTGCAAGATATTAGCGAATTAATTAGGTTTTCCTAGTAGACTGTTTTAAATTTGTCGAGTTCTTGTGTAGTTTTTCCTCGTTCTTTGAGTACAGGTTTGTTGCACGCGAGCGGTCACACGATGCCATTTCGTTGCTGCAATCCCTCACAGCACCGCAACGTCGCGCGGTGTTGCGGTGCCAAGCATCAAAGTTCAATGGGTTACCTACAGAAGGGTCGGCCTGACCAGATTTTGCAGGATCCTACGATTTCACTTGTTTAACTTGCTTAGCTAAGTTTCTGCTAAGGTTTTATTTGATCCTGCTAAAAACTGTCAACATTTTCTATCCTGCGACATAATCTGCTATAGGTAAACCAGAATTTTACAGCATATAAATAAAATTAAATAATGATTTTGACGGCAATGCATACTATCACTATCATGTCGGTACAGAATAGGCAGGCTAATAGCAACCAATTTTAATCTCTACGTTTACCATCAGATTCTGGTCGACCTATAAGCCCTATAGTAGTGGTAATCGAAGTTCACAGGATCCTGCTAAATCTGGTCACACTAAAAGTGGTTCAAGACTTAGGATCCGCTTGGCCATGGACAGCCACGGCACGGCAGGCCACGTCACGCGCCACCCCGTGTGTAATATTTGCGTAACAGAGCTTTGATAACGATTTCCCTAAATGTCGTTCACCAAATGGCAATTCGTCGTGATTCATGAAGGTAATTCCTTCGGAAAATGACGCTACTGGTGTAGGTACTGTTAAATGCATATATAACATAATTGGAGGTGACTAACACCTAGCTAATACCTACGTGTCCGAAACAGCGATTGGGTATTCTCTCCAACATCATTCGATGACGACACACCGGGCGGCAGGTATAAGGACGCGCTTCATAGGACGGGTCTAGTACCATGTCATTTTCTTAATTTCTCATTTCATTTCTAGGCATAACATCATGCCATGCTATGTATTGGAAGGGGTATGCAGAAGTGTATAGTGCACTAACATTCCGCCAGCTTGTCTTATTTCCCTTTGTTAGTCTATATTGCCATAATCGGGACCGCAAAGCTAGATACCGGACAGTATGACAAAGTAAAACGAGTTTAAACGGATTAAATTGCGTATATTACAGATTTTTACAGAGTTTTCCTGACGTTTCGAACACTTGTTTTATTATAATGTGTAATAATCGCGAAAACCTAAGACATTCATCATCATCATCTGCCTAGCCTTTTCCCAAATTATATTGGGGTCGGCATCCAGTCTAACTAGTTTTGGCTGAATATCAATATTTTACGTGGAGCGACTGCCATCTGACCTCCACAACCCAATTAATGGGTAATACCGGTATTCGAATGTTAGACCAGTTGTGAGACTTTAGGGCTTCTGACTACCCGTAACGATTGTCAAAGATATTCCTATGACAACCGGGACCGACTGCTTAACGTGCTCTCCGAGGCACGGAGGGGTCTCGATGTGTAAAGAACGGTCACCAATCCAAAGACTAATCGCGGCAAGCGCAGCTTAACCTCGCAGATCGATCGATCAGCGCGGCCGTCATTTAGCCACGAGCCCCCTAGGAAAACCGAAGACATTACTAAAGTAAAACGACATTATTTATAATTATGTACTACTTTATTTTACCAGCTTCCCTTCACCCTTCGCTATTGTAACGCAGTCATAATTTGTCAAAGCATTGAAGAAAAATGTCGTCAGAAAAGTAGGAATTCTGGACTTCACGGTCAAAACCACTATCACGCAGTGAGCAAGCGTGACAACTTTCGTGTCTTGTCTGTATGAGACGAAGTTTTTACTCTGCAGTGGGATTTCTATAATAACACAGGAAACCATAATTTGTGCACATTTACCTATATGTAAATTAACTATTACTGGGGCAACTATACTAAGCAATTAAAATAAACCACAAATAGTATTTAATAGTTCAATATTATTACATAATTATTGATACATGTACAGGTTCTTCCGAGACACGTGTAGGTATCTCAGTGTCACGGATATTTATACCTATGTTGACTAGCTGTTCCCCGCGGTTTCATCCCCGTTGTTCGGCTCCTAAGGGTCATAGCGTGATGTTGAATAACCTATACTATTCCTCATGAATCTGGCTATCATTATACATTGAGATTTTTTTGGATCCGACTGGTAGTTCCAGAGATAAGCGCGTTCAAACACACTCTTCAGCTTTATAAAATTAGTATAGATGTAGACTTGTTTACACCGAATACAAAATAAGTTTTAAAAGCGAGATGCTTATGATATAGATCATTAGACACCTTTTTAACTTAGCGGAACTACCTGTCTATGTCTATTCTATACCGACTCGCCGCGTCATATCACCGCGAGAACTGCCAATATTTGTTTGCGAACGTTCGAGGGAGAATCTCACCATGACATTCTGCTATGTATGCATGCTATCGGTGGGAATGCCTGCTGCTCAACAAATGGATGCAGCTCCACGCTGTGTTTTAAAGATGTATCTATCTGTTTATGTTCTACTAACACTAGTATTAAGTAAATTGTTACTTACAAACTATGGGCTTAGTCTGAATTAAATATTTTTGAATTTGTTACGCTTGTCAAAGGTTGCTTTTCTGCTTGGTTTACCCCTCTTACAAAAATTGACCCTTCGCCACTACTACATAATACTACATTTTGCCAGTTATTATGTCCCTGTACCTAATAGGGGTCGAAGGTCCCATGTAATAGGAGTCGTAACCGGGTACACAAATCCATACTCCAAGCTGATGCTGAGAATTTCATAATGAAACAATCCAATGACTTCCTTGACCCGGAAATTAAACCTAGAACGTTCAGAATTGGTCTTACCTTTAAACTAACGAGGTCTGTTAAACTGTTGCTAGGAAAATTAACCAAAAAAATTTATACCTAAGTTTTATGTTGAAAAACAGCTTTCAAAACCTCCTCCTTGCGTCGTTATCCTCATTACTGAGGAGTCATGACTCCCCCGCTGCATTAGTTTCTCCCTCAGATCATAGAAACAAGGAGATATGCCATCATAGCAAATTAGTACGGGAACAACTGATGCCACTTTTAGTACATTTTTCGACACAATTACGCGCATAATTAAGCGCTCCTCGTGAATAAAAAGATCTCCCACGCATTAAATATTCCGCACACCCTCAATCTAACACTGATAATCGTCAGTCAACACTAGCACTAAACTAAAACACTGTATTTATACCATCGATCGTGTTCGGTTCGTCGCCAGCGCGTACGTTTTTAGTATGAGCAATTTGCTCAAAATCAGGCATCAAGCTAGATAGCGCCTTGGCACATCTCCCTTATTTCTATGATCTGAGGTTTCTCCCGTACGATTTCCCTCCATCTGCTGCGATCCTTAGCTTCATGAAGGGGATTGTGGAAGTTGATGTTCAGAGAAGATCGTATTTGGTCCGACCATCTCGTGGGACTGCGTCCTCTGGGACGTTTGCCATCTACCTTGCCTGTCACCATCAGCTGTTCAAGATTGTGACCCTGTTTACGAGCAATATGTCCGAAGAATTCCAGCACCCTACGAAGGCATACCTATAGTGGAAAGTGTAGTTTTGAGTTTGCACCGATTTGACAGAGGTCGCAGGTTCATATCCTACCCGTGTCAGTTTTAATAACAATAGTTAAAAGAATTGACTATTTTATACTGTTTATAATTTTCAAAAACAGCAAGAGTTACAGGTCTTTTTACATTTACCAAAGTGTATCAATTTGTAACATACAGGGTACATTGTAACATACATATTTGTAAAACACCAGAAACCTCTTAAGAGGTCATTGTACTCATCATTATGAACAACTTTTACTATGGGACAAAACCTGAAATCGCGAAAAAAAAATCAGCTGTTCCCTACATTTTGACGAGTTATACGAACATAAATGTAGGGAACAGCTGATATTTTTTCGCGATTTCAGGTTTTGTTCCATAGTAAAAGTTGTTCATAATGATGAGTACAATGACCTCTTAGGAGGTTTCTGGTGTTTTACAAATAACCCTGTATAAAATGGCATTTGTCAAATAGAATTTTAATAACAATAATGAATGAATAAAACAATAATTAATTTTAAAAATCGCATGTTACTAAAAACCCTTTTACAAAATGGCGTAGATAATATTATCAAAAGCCATTGTCTAATGCACAATAGAACAAATACCTAGTTAATGGGCGCATTGTAGTGGCGAAATATATACCAAAACCACCATTTGTGACGTCTATAAATGATTTATCGTATGAGTCGCTGGAAATTCTAATTATTCTTACCTAAAACATGGAGTTATGATTACGACATTATGTTTAATAAATCACTGTGAAAAACATCAGGACCTAGTCTAGATTCAGGTTCCCAATTTTTTCTTGAAAATTATTTAAGAACCCTGATCTAGTTAAAAGTCAAGACTGTATTTTGATGATTAGGTAAATTCAAATTCAAATTCAAATTAATTTATTGTTTGTCACAGGTGGAAGTTAGTTCTAATTTATATTACTTACATCAAGAATCGCTGTAACATACCTATGAGGCGTACAATATTTTTATGTCATTTTTATTTAAACATTAATTATTCTACATTATTATTACCATTTTTATTTTATTATTACAATCATTCAATGTCCATGCGTATTATTAATAAATTTAATTCAATCATTTCAATTCTATCACCAATAAAAACAATACATTATAATATTATGGAGTGATTTTCTTACACAGTAAAATAAAAAAAAAAACACTAAAAGCTATCATCATCACTTCAAAACTAGACTTAGGGCCAAGTTCACCGACAAGCTAACCAGTTCACTAAATTGAAAACGGCCGTTTAACAAGACTTTTCTATAGGCTAAACTCATGTTAAACGGCTGTTTTCAATTTATCAGACTGTTAGCTTGTCGGTGAACTTGGCTCTTAGATGCGAAATGTTACTTTGTTGAAGTAACGTTCAGTCAACATGAAAAGTAAAATGATGATTGTTTTTAACCCACTTCAAAAAAGCAGATTCTGTATTCAACCCGTATGTAGGTATGTATGTATCTTTCTATGACCGTGATTTTCTTAAAAACTACTGATCTGATTTGGACGGGGTTTAACGTAATCTACATACTTTCAGGAAAAGAAAAGATTCCGGAAAACTTCCTCCTTTTTTTTGAAGTCGGTTAAAAATACCGTCTTCAACTTTTACTGTTGACATGCCAGCCGGCCTAGCATGACCACGATAGAAACGGGTTTTGTCTACATAGAAATGGACAAAGTGACAGATTTCATTCATAAAACGTAGAAATGTTTCTACAATCTGTCACTTTGTTTATTTCTATGTAGACAAAACCCGTTTCTATCGTGGTCATGCTAGGCCGGCAGGCTAACATGCGCGCCGCGACAAACTTTTTTCGACGCTTTTATCGTGCATTTGTCTCGTATTTGCAGGCAAAAGAGCGAGACAAAACGGTCGACAAAATTTTGTCGCGGCGCGCATGTTAGCCTGGCTGGTAACTCGTTTACTCTTTGGGTTTAACAGCAATTACTCGCTATCAGCATTTTTGACGACAATCATCAAAAACTGCGACATAGCTAAAGGGATATGGATTAGTTATAATAATTTTCCTTTAGGAAGTTAGTTTAATTAATAAATTAATCATGAGTTTAACTAAATTAGCATTTAAAATAAAGGAAAACCAGAACCGAAAGGCTACGTGCTGATAGTCGCGCAGATGGTCTCAATTGTAAATTAATCATAATATATTTGTAAGTAATGCCTACCTATGACCACTCTTGACACACGGATTCGTGATTGCAGTTTGGTTTTGGTGACAATCTCAGATCATAGAAACAAGGAGATATGCCATCATAGCAAATTAGTACGGGAACAGTTGTTCCCGTACACATTCCGCAAACATTCCGTAAACATTCCGCACACCCTCAATCTAACACTGTTAATCGTCACTCAACACTAGCACTAAACTAAAACACTGTATTGATACCATCGATCGTGTTCGGTTCGTCGCCAGCGCGTACGTTTTTAGTACGAGCAATTTGCTCAAAATCAGGCATCAAGCTCGATAGCGCCTTGGTACATCTCCCTTGTTTCTATGATCTGAGGTGACAATTGATGGGGTCATCCTGCTTGCCTATAAAAGGAGTCCAAAGAATCCAGTTGTGACCCATCGTTTTCATTGCCCTTAATTTTAAGGTTCCGTACCTACCTCAAAAGGAAAAACGGAACCCTTATCACTTTGTTGACCATCCGTGCGATTTTATAGATATTTATTAAAGAAAGAAAGATGTCTCATATTGATACGGTCACTGTAAAATGTTGTTAGTTAATTAGTTAGGTAATAATTTATGACAAAGTTGTTGGATAGATGCTCCCAATGCTCCCATAGATAGGTAGATACTGAATAAATTAACCGACTTGGTTTTAGATTAGATCTCACAAATTTTTACGGTAGAAAAACTGCGTCGCGAGACTTGGCATTTTATACATGTTATGTTTTTGATGGGATAATGCATTGTCAGGAATCAAAATAAAGTTAGTACACCGAGATAGATAGATAAATAGTAATAATAATAATATAGTTAGATCACACGCACAATGGCCCAATCAAGAGGCTAAGTGCGGAAAACAGGTGGTATAACTAACTAACTAACTACACCGAGATCTTGTAAGTGTAGAAAAAGTTTAACAAATACAGCAATAGCTTCAATACGTTAATACTTTTTTAGGTTAATTAACTTTTTACAGAAGACGATAAGCTCCGATAATGTTACACATCCGTTTTCCTTCCCTGAATACCGTTAGTTCGGATCTGCGCAGATGATTATAATAAAAGATTACAATTACGTGACTAAAGTTAGTATGAACGTCATCAGCCCACTAATGACTATACATGGTTTAAGGAAAGTGAGGGTTTTAGTTTTGAAATATTTGCCTCTGATAGTAATGAAGTTATTGATATGGAAACATATCGTGGTTGCCTGAAAAATTTCGAATCCGCTTTTTAAAGAGGACAAGCTGAATAGGAAATAAGACATATCTACTACGAACTTGCTAAGTTAATCTAATTCACCACTTTTCATGGTTGTTAGGTATACCAAAAACCCGAACGAAGCGCTTTGATTCCACTTTCAATGTTAGAACCTTTGTTATTCCGTGGTTAGAACCGTTAGAACCGCCAAACAGTGGAATGCGATGCCGGAGTTGGTGTTCCGCATAGTTACAATCTGGGTGTCTACAATTCGCGAGTAAATCGGTTCCTTCCAGGCAAGCGTACTCCATCGTAGACTGCATCATTGCTTGACATCAGGCGAGATGGAGATCAAACACAAGCCTACGATTATATAAATATATAAAATAAAAACCACTGATGAAGGCATCGAGATTAATCCTGGATATGATAATCTAAAATTGCCAAAGCGCGTCATGATCAATGCTCAATATTTTCCTGTATACTAATGCCTTTAACCTAAAGTGCGATGTTGCATGATGATATTCTATAAAGAAGGAAACACGAAAGAATTTCCTTTTACACACCCTCTATTTTACTGACGTCAGCAAAACTCCAAGAAGATGTGACGCACATGAACACACTGGGCAGGAAAGTTATGGAATAGCAGTAATTGTAGCTGTACCTAGTACCGTACTGTGGAGTAGGACCTTACTACGCATTGCTTTACTGATGAAGATGAACATCTGGAAAAAAATACAACGTAATTTTTTGATTATGCAGAAGTCGGAAAAGTAATTGTGCTCATCATTATGAACAACATTTACTATGGGCCTAACCCTGAAATCGCGAAAAGAAAAGAAACCGGCATGTCCTCTATAGGACCAAACATTTGAATACATGTGACATCTACTAACCCGCACTGGGCCCGCGTTTCAACGATTCTTTGTGTAGTACATCAATATTAATAATACCATATTAAATTAAACAGGCCTTATGTGTTGGAAATCAAAATCCTAATAAAAAACTGGTTTGACGAAAATCGTAATTTGACTTTTGGGTTTTTGCCACTAACAATTTTTTATTGTTTTCGTTCACAATGACCTTCAAATCCGACTGGTGTGATATAATGGTGCTGTTTTGGAATTTTGATTGCTATTTGTTACTGAATACTATGTTTTGGTTAAATTACAGGTAGCAATTTAACTTGAAATACCTAACATAGGTTCTTATACGTAACTAGTTAGGCCCCGCAATCTCACCCACAATAATTTTAGAAATCGGATTATTTCGCGTAGCGTTCTTTCTGACCTTTTTTTCTTTTTTTGCTCGGCTTCTAAGGGTCGCAATGTGCTCTTAAATAGCTTATAACATTCCGCATAAATTTGGCTATCATATACAAAAATATTTTTCGAATCCGACTGGTAGTTCTAGAGATTAGCGCGTTTAAAGAAACAGTCAAACAAAAAAAAAATCAGCTTTATTATAATTAAATAGTACCTATAGTATAGAATTGTTTTGCATACTTAGTTGCAAACCTCAGATCATAGAAACAAGGAGATGTGCCAAGGCGCTATCGAACTTGATGCCTGATCATGAGCAATTTGCTCAAATTAAAAACGTACGCGCTGGCGACGAACCGATCACGATCGATGGTATAAATACAGTGATTTAGTTTAGTGCTAATGTTGAGTGACGATTAACAGTGTTAGATTGAGGGTGTGCGGAATGTTCAATGCGTGGGAGATCTTTTTATTCACAAGGAGCGCTTAATTATGCGCGTAATTGTGTCGAAAAATGTACTAAAAGTGGCATCAGTTGTTCCCGTACTAATTTGCTATGATGGCATATCTCCTTGTTACTATGATCTGAGTTGCAAACAGTTTAGACAGAAAGATATCAAAATTGCTTTTAGGATCAGTAAACGGTCAAAGTCAAAGTCAAAGCATTTATTTCAATTAGACCACATAAAGGTACTTTTAAATTGTCAAGGAGTCTGTCAGTTAGTCAGAATGATGAAGCTAGATGCCCGTTCCAAAGCGTAGATTCCTATAGAGAAGAACGGGCAAGAAACTCCATGGTCGGCTGTCCCATTTCAAAACCTAGTAAGGGATTTTTTTGGGACATCGGTTTTGAAATGGGACAGCCGTGGTTATTATTTTAAATCAAATCATTCGCTCAGTTTTGCTATGTTCCTATCGAAACTCTTGGATTTAAAGTTTCAATCAATCGTCCAAGAGATGAGATAAAAACTACCTAGTCTGAGAGATCACACACCTTTACCTAAGTACACATGCCTAGAATTGCAATAAAACCTTCAAGGTATATTATTCCTTTGCTTAAAAAATCCAAAGTCGTTTACACGTGTAAACTTTGTACAAAATGAACAAATAACCCACGCAATATTTTTCGAACAATGTAAACAAGATCAAAAAAACTACGTGTATGTAGCTGGGAAAAAAACATAATGTATCATGCAGTGAATCACGGTAAATTGTACGTAGGTAAGTAGCAGAAGTAGTGGTTCATGATTCGGTCATAATGATGGTGACGAAGTATATTACAATACGATGATGAAATTACCTACATTTCACAATGATTCGGACGCACTTTGCTTTTTGAAACAGAAGTTCCTTAACGCGGCTTGCGGTAAAAGTTAGTAAAATACATTTTTTCTAACTATTGCCTGTTACTTTGTCTGCGTAAAAATGGATGATATATCTAGCCTATGTGCTTTTCCAGGTCCCAGACTATCTCTTTATCAAACATTCAAATCCATCCAGCCATTTTAGCGTGAAGAAGTAACAAACACGCACAAACTTTTGCATTCATAAAGACAGTTTTTTTGGGCCCAGTGTAAAATAGTAATGGTTGACGGTCATAATTACTTATGAAAAAGTAACCAATTTATTATAGGTAACAGGCTAAAAATTATTTAAAAATCTAAACGGAATGATGACAAATCATTATAAACAAGGGATGTGTTGATATTCCAGTCACAATCAATATAATACGAAAAAAAAAATTGCGCGTAGCGAAGAGTCGATTTTGTACTCTTATTAACAGTATATTATTTTTAATTAACATTCTTTGAAAAATTTTTTTTTTCTTTCGGTGCTTCATTTAGAACAATTCTGTGTGCCGTGCTGGCTTAGAGCTTCTAAACCTGAGCGTGGGCACTTGGGCAGAGGTCAAATGGATACTCATAAAACAATTACAAAAACATTTTTTTATAAATTCTAATTTAATTGTTGATTTCTCAGAATTCCGTTTAGACGAGGTAAAACTAATAATAGTATTGTAATCTAGAGATTATATAAAACAAACTAACATGCGTTTCACTATTATACACTACAATTTGTGTAGGGCCTAATTCTCTAACAAAAGAACTATCTCCTTCTTACGGCTCAAATACACCAAATCCGTCATCGTACGAACTTTGCTCGTACGATGTCGGCCGACAAAATCGGACAAAATCGGTCGTGTTAGTCTACGCGCTCTCTACAATTTACAAGTGTTTGATTCAATCGTCCGAGTTCGGCCGTCGTCGTACGAGCAAAGTTCATACGATGACAGATATGTTGTATTTGAGCCGTTAGTGTGATGATGTGATTTATCCTGCATTCTTTAACTTGAATAACCCACCATAAAGCTCTAAAGTTATTGTAAACTTAAGTATTCACAAAATTTAAAGCCAGTTAGGCTCAAAACTTGAAACCAGTTACCAAACATCAAGTTTTCAAAAACGTAAAGGTCAAACCAGTGATGTGGCATATAATTGATATACATACAATGACGTATTATATATAGACGCGTCATACACCAACATCACTGTACCAAAAAAGAGCGCAAATACTTTAAATAGCTAGATAGCTACATATCAGTGCATATGCGCAAAAAAAGGGAAAGAAAACGAATACCTTGCATTTTTTGTTTCGCAAAATGTTGCAAGAAATGATATGTACAGCCGCGACACTGGTTGGTGCGTGACTTAAGTAAATGTCAGGCAGTTACCTTACTTTTTTGTTGCCATTTTAGATCGCGGGCAACGCATCTATGGTTTATATATCATTGAATACATATGCAAAGTTTATGATGTTAGGTACAGTCTTAACGAGTGCTGGTCCAACCTGACCGACCGGTTGGCCCTGAGTTTGATGCACTACGCTCGCACTTGTAATCTCATCAATTTCGGATGTATCATTAGTTTCCCTTTCTTGCTGTGTTTATATTATTATATAGTAACCATTCAATGTTTTATCATTTCTTTTTGTTGTTGTGATTAATTCGGCTTAAGTTTGGTCCACCTCAATTTTTTGTCATAATTATGAGCACCAATTTTTTTATCTACACCCAATAGTGTATTGACCTGACAGCATAAATTGGCGTACTTGTCAACAGTTGGTAATTCGCTAAAGCTCAGTATAAAGCTATAAAATCTTTACTTCGATATACCTAAGTGCTGTTTTGCAGTAAACATGCGACTTATAATATATTTACACCTCTTAAACATTTGGGAAAATCTATACTAATATTATAAAAAAAATAGTAAATTAAAAATTTAAAAAACTCGACTGCCAAAAAACAACTAAAAAGTTCAAAACAAGGGCACTTTTCAAGCAGTCTGATGCAGTTGGTGGCAATTATTTGTGTTAAATCTTAGATTTTATGCCACCAACTGCATCAGACTGCTTGAAAAGTGCTCTTGTTTTGAACTTTTTAGTTGTTTTTTGGCAGTCGGGTTTTTTAAATTTTTAATTTACTATTTTTATTTTTCACTTTTTAGTTTTTAATGTATGTTTTCGTAATCTTCTTTTCAAGCCCTTCATTTTGATACCCCACATGATATAGTTCATCAACTCTTTTTTTTTTCATTTTGACAATATGGCGTCTGGTTGTCGCTGTGGTGAATTTTGATTACTGTTATGTCTTTAGTGACACTCGCAAGATTAAGACGAATCGATTGACGTAAGAATTATCAAAATCGGCCTACGCATTTGGTCTCTAGAACGCCACATAGAAACAAACATACATACATACATACATAGACTGATAAACACATTACCCTCCTTTGCGTCTCGCAGTCGGGTAAAAAGCAGTGCTAGTTTTTGTTAGTTTGTGTATATTATGTAGAAGGCAATCTCCTGAACCACTGCACCTATTTGAAAAATTATTTCACCATTTGAAAGGTACATTATTCCAGGTGGACATTGGCACTATACATATTAGGCTGGTCCTTATTTTTCGACTTTTGAATTATTATCATCGCGGCACTTTGTCATTCGATTATATACATCTAAATATGAAACTAATTTTTTCTTATAATTATTGGATACGATTTAGAGGTCGCTACCAATTGTCAAAGTTTTACAAAACCAATACATGGCTACTAAAATAAAAGTCTTACTAATTGTTCATTTAGGTGTTTATGAAGTGAGGTGAGCGTAGTGTTGCAGTATTGGAAGATTATAATAAATTAATTACAACCAGTGAAGCACAAATGCAATATTTGCTTTTGTTGGCGAAAGAGTATAGGAAAATCCAGCAAATGATTTTTAGTTGGTAGCGACCCTTAAATGGTATTCAAAAATTTTAAAACAAATACTACAATAGTTTCTTGTGGTGTATATTCAAATTATATGGTGCCTCGTGATTGAAGAAAAAAAAATGTTTACTTAGGAATAAGGACCACCCTAATTGCATATACATAAATATTAATTTTGGTTTCGGAAGTCGTTGGCTTTGGTTTTTGTTTGCTTTTTTTGCCACCGACTTCCGAAACCAAAATTATTATTTTCTTTGTAGTGGCTTTTTGAAGTCGGTTATTTTATGTTAAAAAAGTTTTTTATTTTTCCCTTTTTAGTTCTTTATCTCGCGTTAGATTACTTTGACGACTTCGTTCAACAGTAAATCTTCTACGTAGTGTGTACATTTATGCATATAACTTTGTACATAGGAATGATTACCTAATGTATTATATACTAAAACCTTCCTCAAAGTATGTAGATTACGTAAGTGAAAACCCCATCAAAATCGAATCAGTAGTTTTTGAGAAAATCGCGCACATACAAACATACATACATACATACATACATACATACATACATACATACATACATACATACATACATACATACATACATACACACATACATACATACATACATACGGGACGAATACAGAACCTCCTTTTTTGAAATCGGTTAATAAATATAAGCTAGCAAAACCGAAGGAACGGAAAGCTAGTGGCTTGTAAAGTAACCTTCATCATTTAGTTAACTAGTTGACCTAAGTATACTCGTATATCTTCCTTCCTAATTTCCGTGTTGCAAATGAAACCGTGTAATACATCAATTGTATTAAGAGAACACGCATAAACAGGGTGATTCACATCGACAGCCACTTAAACCCAGCATCTGTGAAGGTCGCACTTTGAAAATTCCACAACTTACAAAAAGTGGTTTACGTTAAGGTGTAGTCACAAGTCGTTACGATACGATTAGGATTTGATTTCGGTTCGATTTAGGCATATTTTGTTTAGGAAAAAAATAGGTAGAATGGTACAGGATAATAATAACAGTAGAGTAAAAATAAAGTAACAAAATTTATCCTGTTACTTCAGGCACATTGAGCTTACATGGACTGTCGAATATTCCAGAAAAATTCTTGAACCCTTTGTACCCTTATTTAATAAGCATATTGCGCTCACGGAGGAGTGTAAGATATAGTTAAAGTTTATCCCCTTACAAATACAAATATACATACTATACAAATCTTAAGCGAAGTATCCACTAGCAATAAAATTTGTGGAAGTTGACTGGCGCAAGCGACTTCCAACGTGTAAACGCTCGCGCAAGTTGACTTGTTGTTCGAGAAGTCGTTCAAGAACTCGCTTGCGCAAGTCAACTTCCGCAAATTTTATTGCTAGTGGACACTTCGCTTTATATGTCAATTGTCATCTCTATTCATTGTCATACAAATGACAAGGATAGTTGTATATTGAATCAGTGGTTAAAGTTAAGAGACGTCTATAAGTGAGGGAGCATATGGAGAGTGCGGAAAGCTAAAACTTACTACTAATTTTAACCACAGGCGATACCTAATAGTCTACATGATTATGCCAAATCTGATATGGGAACTTGATAGGCTGTTGTTCATTCAGGCAAAAAAATCCTGGCAACTGATTTGATCAAAGTTTGGATTATACTTTCAGGAAGTGAGTCAAAAATCAGCCTGAAATTCTAATACTTACAAGTTTTTGGTCTTCTGACATGGGTGTGTCCGGGCAGCACATTTTTAATTTATTATTATGTCCTGTTTTGATTTTGACGTGAATTCGATGAACATCTTCCTAGTCATCATACCTATTTTTATGATGACTAGGAAGATGTTCATCGAAAATGTTAACTACTTTTTTTTATTGTGAATCTGTAAACTATTTGAAAAAAGACAATTAACACCAAAAAAACCGATGAAACATCTACAAAATTGGCAAAGTTATAAGCGTTTTAAAATGATTTGCTAGACACGGACGGCACTACTTACTAGTGACGTAACACCACCTACGTCCGCTTCGCGCGACAAAGACGGAGCGATACTCCCTCCAAAAACTTTAAAAGCGTCTATGTTTTCCATTTTGTGATAAATTATTATTTTTGCTTTCACTTTTTTGTTGTGCCTATTCCTTCTTTGAAATAAAATAGTTTATTTGTACTTTTTTAATAGTAGGACACTACCGTATTGTGTGACGAAAAACATCTAGGTAGGTACTTTGAAAGCTTCATATTCCTAAAGTTTAAAATATACAAAAAGTATAGTTATATCGTTGCGAAGATCCATCTGACGGCAATACGAACAATATTTCTAACCCTCTCTTCATCCCCGCGATGACGGCATATGCCGCCACTCCCCGAGAGTAAGCGCTGAATAAAAATGAGATGTTCCATCATCGAATGCCCGAAAATAGCTAGCAGTAGTAGTCCGACTTATGCCCATTCAAATTTTTATTTTACTGCTTTCTTTTATTTCATAAAATATGTAGCAGGAAGTTTGGTTTCCATTAAATTCTAAACACCACGTAATACAACAAGGATAATTTAGTTCAAACTGTTTACCTTGACCCACAGAACAGTCGAGAAATTTCTGGCAAATCCAAAGGAATTTTCCTTCTTCTAGAAGATTATTACACTTAAACCACCAAGTGGTAGCCAGTGGTAGTCCAGTGGTAGCGGCCCTGACTTACAAGTCGTAGGTCGTGGATTCGAACCCCGCAGGCGTCCAACTTGTGCAATTTGTGCACTGCTCTAAATAAGATGAAGGAAAACATCGTGAGGAAACCGGCATGGCCTACAACCGAATATTCGAAGACATGTGACGTCCACCAACCCGCACTGGGCCGATTTTTTTTTCGTGTACATTCGATGACGAAACGTTTCATTTTTAGCGCTTACTCCCGCGGTCTATGACGTCATCGCAGAGGGTGGAGGGAGAGTCAAGCATATATTTTTGTGTTGCCGTCAGATGGATCTTCACAACGATATAACTATGACTTTTTAAACTAACTTTAGGAGTATAAGGCTTTCAAAAGTACATGATTTCATACAATTTTTTCTGTAATGCTCGCTGGGATATAGAGGAAAAATTTCATTGAATTCACGTCAAGTACCGACTCACATTTCAGATAATAAATTAAACCCGTGTAATAACGTTAATAGGTACCTACCCACGCCAGTCCAAATAAAACTGGATGCTTTACATAAAAATACCTTTAATACATTTTAATTGGTACTATGTGTAGATAATTCCAATAAATACCTACCTACTAAAGTTATTGTTCATCGTAACATTAACAATAGGTTGTCATAGTAGGCTATTTATGGATTTCGACGGGCCCTACGTATAATCCCCTAACTACAAATGACAAATTTTACAGGAGAGCATTTCAAAGATTCAAACGCGCGTGCTTAATGTTCTACAAGTGAAATGCGTGTGGTTTTAAATTAATACCACACACATTTAAAAAAAAATTCTAAGTTGGCCAATTGAACATTAAGGCCATGTTGTTTCATCTAACAGTTACGTATCTGTAACCGTCAAATATGGCGGCTTGTATGACAATTTCATACTGACTTAATGATTACGTACTGACTTACGGATACAGATGGTTTGAAGCAACCCGCCCTAAAAACTTTTAATGTTCAATTGGCCAACTAAGAATTATTTTTATTAAACAAAACGAGAGTTTATTTAGATAAGGAGCCAAAATAGTTTAAAGGGAATTCCTATGTGAAGCGCATTATAGTTCAAAAACGTTATTGTGAACGAGACTTAATGTCAAATTACTAATTCGTATAACAGCTACAGTCAAGTGAGTCTCCGCGTTTTTGAGTTTTTGGTAACAAAATATTGAAAAATACATATACTTAATTATAAGTACCTACGTTTTTGAAACGTGAACAATAAAATTTAAAAACAGGTTATGCAAATTTTTGATAAAATTAACAAATATTACGATTTTAAATAACTACGTTCAACCATCATTTAATTTCATCGTGTTTCCAAAAAACTAATTAAATATGCGTCTTGTCTTGTGATTGCCGCTAATTAATTAAATAAACACCTTCAATGTTTCTTTCTGTGTTGTTTAGGGGCGACGCAGACGACAGACTTTTGTGCGATCGAGTCTGCCGCGCTTTGCAGCGCTCGAACAATCTGTTCACTAAGGGCCGATTTCACCAACTTCAGATAACATTTATCCAAGGAATAAAGTTGAGATTTGACAGATGTTCTATACAAAATCTGTCAAATCTTAACTTTATTCCTTGGATAAATGTTATCTGACGTTGGTGAAATCGGCCCTAAGTTTCGCAGATTGTTCGCTGCAAAGCGCTGCAGACTCGATCGCACAAAGTCTGTCGTCTGCGTCACCCCTTAAACAACATCCATACTCGCCCATAGTCAGAGGTGTGATCTGTGGCTTGTTGTGAATCCAACAGAAGGTATAGGTACCGGCACCAGTCTTGAGCACAAACGTCACCTGCGCATTGGTTGATTTTTCGGTCTCGGTCTTCGGTTCATCAGTCGATGCTCATCGTCCATTAGCCTATTCTCTATAAGTATTGTCAACTGTCTATTGTCTCCTAAGCCGAAAATCTCTAGTATATTTACAAAGGAAGGTTTGTAATTATGACGCACACTGTTTTGAAATGGCGACCGTGGTTCCCCTACTAATTTTCCAAGATAACATATTTCCTGAACATGTACATGACATAAATTGTAAAGAATACCTCCTCCAAATAACAAAAAATAAAAATAAAAACCGGTCAAGTGCGAGTCGGACTCGCACACGAAGGGTTCCGTACCATTATCTATAAAAACGGCAAAAAAAAAATGTCTGTTGTATGGAAAAATATAATGTTATGCGTTTATGTTGTTGTAAAAATAAATAATTAAATTAAAATAAAAAAATATTTAAGGGGGGCCCTAAATATTTTCTTATTTTTATTTAAATATTTATTTTTAAAGTGAATATATAATTAAATATGTATCTGTGAGTATTTCAGGCGTCTACCTGGTGCCGTTATCAATATCGAGCATAAACGAGCAAAAAAATCACGTTTGTTGTATGGGAGCCCCCCTTAAATATTGATTTTATTCTGTTTTTAGTATTTGTTGTTATAGCGGCAACAGAAATACATCATGTGTGAAAATTTCGACTGTCTAGCTATCACGGTTCATGAGATACAGCCTGGAGACACACAGACAGACAGACAGAGACGGACGGACAGCGAAGTCTCAGTAATAGGATTCCGTTTTTACCCTTTGGGTACGAAACCCTAACAACAAATCTGGGGGTCTACTCTCTAAGCACGAAATCCGTAGTTTCGACCTTAGTTACGGGCGTTTCTTACTCCATATCACCTACGGACTTAAGATTAGTTCGGGGCCCGAACTAAGAATGAATGATAGCACGATTTGACAGTTGTCCCTACTCCCGATGTGTTTTTAACCGTCCGAAAAATTGAATTTGACACTTGTTTTGACGGAATCTTATGTCTATTGTACTTTCGGACGGGCCCGTATCTTCGTTGACGGACTTACCGAGTAGACCCCCTGATTCTGCGTATGAAATGAATTGAGTATGATTTGCCAGAATGCGTGACCATTTTACGAAAATTAGGGAAATTGCTAAGGATCTGTCTGTCTATTCTGTACCGACACGCCGCCGCCGCGTGATATCACCGCGAGAACTGTCAATTTGTTTGCGAACGTTCGAGAGAGAATGTCACGGTGAGATTCTTCCTTGAATTTTTTTTTTTTTTTTGAACCTTGCCCCACACTAGGATTTCTCCTGTATCGTGGGTGCGTTTACAAACACAAATTTTCACATACACAAACAGCCAGACCTATGTGCAATGCGGGAACCGAACCCGCGACACGTTGCGCAGCAGCCAATCTCTCAGCCACTGCGACAACCGTGCGGTCAATGGTCAGTTCCTCGAATGTTTGCAAACAAATTGGCTGCTGGGAATTCAGGAAATGCATTGCTTCCAGATAAATTGCATAAAGTGACATTTTTGAGCATCCTGTGCCCATGGGCTCATCTGAGACATATGTCACACATGTCTCGTGAGGCGACGCACTAGCAAATTGTGTCAAGGACCAGTTAATAGCTTTGTAATATTCCGATCACCTTTGACTGCGGTTTATCACCTAGGCTTCTACCAGATTCTAGCCTTCACACGTTATTCCCCGCATCCCGACGCGTTAGTATGGCGATCACGTCGCTGAATCACGATTACATCGCCTGCGAAGGTCAGGGGCGCAAGACTAGTCCCGCTGACCAGCCTTACGTGTATCACGAAATAGACTGATGGTTACAGAAGTGCCACTAAGATCAAAGATGAGGAATGAAGCTATAACCAACATTAATTTAGCAATAGTCCAGAGGAGTCGGAGGCGACCTAGATAGCTTGTTACACTTTTACGTTATGCTAACTTCTTATTACTCCTACTCTTCTTATCCTAATCCTAACTTCCCAATCCTAACCAATATTATAAAGTAAGTTTGTTTGTTACCTTTTCACGCCTAAACCACTACACCGATCATCAATAAATTTTGCATATACTTTTACTTTTGCTGAAAATCTAAATGACATAATTATTATAATTATGAAATTATACGTAACTAGCACTTTGCCCGCGACTTCGTCCGCGTGACATACACGTAGCGCCATCTAGCGTCCTAAAGCAATTGTGACCATCTAAAGTTATAGTTCTTTCCCTCGAGAACAGTACTTTTTTCTGGATGAAAGGTACTCTGTGTACTTTTCTGTACCCCTGACAATGTATAATATGCAAAACAAAATTTCATGACGATCGGTTGGCGTGAAAAGGTAACAAACTTCACATTTATAATTATTAGTTATTTCACATTTATTATATTAAAGTTAGGATAATCTTCGCCTATAACTAGAATTTTACTTTCTAATAGGAATTGTATAAATAATAAATTGGGTGTGGGTGGGACTGTGGATACATAATTTTATCTGTAACAAAATCTACCCTCAAATATTTTGTTTTTTTTTATAGCCAAGCTAATTACAGAGTAGTGTGCGTAGTGTGCGCGGTCGATCACCATCCTGGATGCAGTTTGATAGTTTTTTCGGATATCAATTGGGTATTGCGCCCACGCGGATTGTAGACTATGCAGTTCTCACATTGGAAGACTCGGCAACCCGTAAGTTGGTGACGACAATCATTCCTGTATTGCAATAAACTGAGGTGTTTGTGGTAGTGAAGTCTGTGTTACGTTAGTACTATTATTTACATGTGAGTGATGTGATCCGGTACCTCGGCCTGTACCTTCATGCCGTTTTGGTAAGTACAGTGGCTTATTATTTCACAGTAGCTAACCTATAATGTCCCACAGTTGGAACGCCTGCCTTCTCTCTGTGCTGTAAAGGTATTTAGCGACAGCTTAGCTACAGTTACAGGGCAGTTAGCTACAGGAGCGCTAGCTCCAGATTACGCGCTCCTCTTCAGATTACTAACGCTCCTATTCAGTTTACTAACGCTCCTGTTCAAACTACTGGCGCTCCTGTTCAGAAGTATTCTGAAAATGAGCGCTAGTGCTCCAGATTACTAACGCTCCTGTTCAAATTAGTGGCGCTCCTGTTCAGTCTTCTAGCGCTGCTATTCAGATTACTAGCGCTTTTGGCTCATGTTGCCTAGCACTGCTAATGTAGTGCTCTGCAAATCGTCTATTGTGAAACGATTTCAACATATTTGTAACATAGTGAGCGTTTGTTTTAGAGAGTTCGCCTTCTGTAGTTCAGGTTGTTATTCTGAAGTCATTAACATTTAAATTTATTCGGACATCTACATAATTTCTGTTATTATACCGCTCTGATGTGATTTAAATGTGACAAACTAGTTCTGGCACATTATTTTGTTACTTGCATTGGACTTTATGAAGCCAGTCTTGTAAATCGAGGTGCCATTCATTATTTTTTGTCTAATTTTCCTCGGAAGTGCAACCTTTGTGTGCACTTTGTGGTGTGTGCACCTTTACCCCTGTATCCTCTCATTTAGGACGTACCGCGTTAGGACCGCGAGCTGTAAAACTTCTTATAACTCACATGTCAAATTCCTTTCAACTATACCTTGGTATGCCTGCTTAGAAAAAACCGATTCACTCGTGATTTGAAGACACTCAGGCCGAGATAAATAGACGTTACTTAGCACGTACTTTGGCTAAGCTATGTTCCCGTCTCTGTCTTGCTTGCAAGTTGCGCGACAGTGACAACGATACTGCTTAGCCAAAGTACGTGCTAAGTAACGTATATTTATCTCGGCCTCAGATTGTAATTGTCAGGCAACACCCACTCGGGCAGCGCATTCCACTGTTTGGCAGTTTTCACAATGTAAGTGGAATCATAGCGCTTCGTTCGGGTTTTTGGTATATCAACCATGAACCAATTGTTTTCGTGCTTTAGGCTACAGAGCGTGCCAAAGAAATAGACATCCATACATGCACTCGAAAAACATTAGGTAGGTACTCTCCTTCTGGGGCAGTCGGGTAAAAACGGCCACTTAATTTTACCCATCAAATTAAAATCCAGTGTCAAGGCAATGATTTAGTAAACAAACAATAGTTTATCTCAATCTCGGGGCCAAACGCAGCCATTACGGCGCACAATGTGTTCCTAAATACATGTTAACATGTACATTACATAAAACGTAATGCCGCTACGTGACGCCAGGTGGCGCTGCCAAGGAAACTATTCATTTTTATGAACTATGCCGTCATACGGTTCTTCCTTCAAAACTGTTACAGGTAAACTACATCAAAATTTACTTGGACCCATAATTGTTTACAGTAACTTGACTACTGGAATGATACCACTTTTTAACAAAATAAAGGTACAGATGTGAAAAAGTGAATGAACAAAATTGATTGAACTGAATTAAGCAGGTACATTGTGAACCTACTTTTCATTGATTCAACTGTTTTTATCATACATTCTTTTCGCAATTTGTTCAGTGCCCCAATACTATTAGTGTAATTATGGTATCATTATTTAGCTTTGAACAGTAATTTTTACAGCAATTGTTCTTTCAAAAGTAGTTGTCAGTTTTTACGAAACTTTATGAGCAAAAGTCCGCTCATAAAGTTTCGTAAAAATTGACAACTACTTTTGAAAGAACAATTGCTGTAAAAACGTCAAATCGGCGGCAATTAAATACCTATAATATTTGGCTATCCTATAAGCATCAGCTATACTGCAAAGCTTCAAAGTGCTTAACATTTCACAATTTTTATCAGGCTTAAGTGTTGCGTGGGTCGCCACTACGACAACCGTGCCGTGACAAAGAAGTCTCGTGATAGGCGCTTTGTTTACAAAAAACAGGTGTGTTTAGGTTAGGGTGGAAACATTTAGCGCATATTTTTCTTTGACACCGGCTTCCCTTAAAGTTTCCTTAACTTGCTCAATGGAAACAAGTTTTATTTTCTTTTTTGGCTACAGAAGCACGTGATCCTGAAATAATACACACGTTCTTTCTTCCGTGAGTGTTGTAAAACGTGACCGCGGGATTATGTCAGAGGTAGGGTCACCAGATTTTAATGCGCGAGTTTTTTTTGGCGGATTGGCTTAGTGTTTCTTCTAGGTACCTCATAAGATAAAGGTAAAAAAGGTCTGTTCAGCTATACCCCCTTACTCGATGATTAAACAGCTCTTATTTATGTCAAATTGTCATCTCTATTCGTGGTCATACAAATGATAAGGATTCCGGCCACAGAGAAAACGTTCCTGTCAGTTCGTGATTGTATGGGCGACGAAACCAAAATGGTTTAGTGCTAAACAAGAAGATTACATTTCTTTAATATTCTTGGTGCTAAATTAATAAAGGGGTGGTGTTAAATATAATGACCACCATAAAATGCTTTGATATCCTTAGTTCTTTTACCAAAAATATATACTTAACACCAGTAACATAAAGTCTAAAATTACAATAGTACTAGCTATTTTAGTCACGACTGCACTTCAAATTGTATTCGAACACCAAATGTAGTAAATGATCACCAACGATTAGCGAGCAAATTAATGCGCTATTTCTGCCTAAATAAACCACTATATAATTAAAAAAACATTTCATGTTTCATTTGAGTAACATACCTAACTAGGGTCCAAGAGCGAGCGGAGCGAGCTCGGGAACTTGGACACCCCGACACGGACAATTTAGGTTCGAAGGGGTTGACGGGGGCTTCAGTGAGCGAGCAAAGCGAGCGAACGAAGCCCCCGTCAACCCCTTCGTGTTAGGTTACTTTTAACCTTGCAGACGGAAATAGGAGCCGTGGAAATAGGAGGCTCCGTCGACCACCTCCCTCCCCCTTGTAAGTCCAAAAAAGTTATATTTTTTTTTACATTGACACTGTAATTAAAAGTCAGTCTAAGGTAGATAATTCAAATTAAAACACGGCAACATTAATCTGCCGCTACGGTAGTTTGCAATTATTTTCGTCTGGTATCACTGCTACTCCAAGGCTAAGCCGGTTTCCAACGGCGTTATTTTTGGGAACTGCCGCCGGCTGCGGAGGCGCTCCCTTTATTTTAATCGGATAACGAGATGTTATTTTTTGGCATGTCATTTTAAATTAAAATATGGTTGATAATTTGGTGTTCATTAACTATTTTTGGGTTAACAATGTTTTTTTGGAGTCAGTTTGCAATAGGATAGCAAGATGTAAAAACTTTGGTTATAATTTTACATTAAAATGCGGGTTTAGTTTTGGTGATCATTTACTATTTTTGTCTGTTAAATGTTACTATATCTGGTGCTAAGTTAAACATAAGCCATAAATAAGTGTCAGGAACGCATTCTGTCAGCGGCCGAACTATTTTATATTTAATCAGCGGTTAAATTGAGAGGCGTTTATAAGTAAGGGAGGTAATGTACTGTAACCACATAATAACTCCGCAGGCAGGACTGTCCTGTGCGCATGTAAGTTACAATCATAAAGTTAGAATGTAACCTTTGGTAAACAGGAGTTGTGATGGTGACGCAAATTCCCTGTTGACTGATATATTTATATTTATGTAGTTTTACAGTGATAGGTACCTTATAATGTTTAGTACGCTGTTTTTATTTTAATAAACTTCATGGTAATTCACTCACCGTACCTACGGCTGGTCCATAAATACAAAGTCGCTCAGCGAGCTATGGAAAGCGCTATGCTTGGAGTTTCTCTGAGGGACCGAATTCGGATCGAGGTGATCCGACAGAGAACGAAAGTAATTTACATAGCCTACAGAATAATCAAGCTGAAGTGGCAACAGGCCGGCCATATCAGTCGTAGAACCGATGAGCGTTGGAGTAGACGTGGTCTCCAGTGGAGACCGCGAATCGGCAAACATAGGGTAGGACGCCCTCAGGCTAGGTGGAGCGACGATCTTCGCAGGGTAGCTGGTGGCAGCTGGATGAGAGTGGCCGAGGATCGAGTTAAATGGCGTGCGATTGGAGAAGTCCTTTCCAGCAATGGACTAGTTTAAGCTGATGATGATGAGGTTTTCATGTATCTACTAAATATACTCTAGGTAATTAGGCATACCAATAAATATAAATGAAAGGTCTATTTGTAATTTTGCCTTTTCTTGAACTCATAATTATGGTTGTTTACATGTCATCAAAACCCATATCCTGTTTTTAGGGTTCTGTAGTAAAACTTATAGTAACCCTTATAGTTTTATCCCGCCCGTCTGTCCGTCTGTCCGACTGTCCGTCTGTCTGTCCGTCTGTCCGTCTGTCCGTCTGTCACACCCTCGTCAAATGTACAGTTCATAACCAATCTGTATGAAACTTCGCAGTTAGATGTCTTCTATAAGCCGCCATAAAGGCCTGTAGGGAAATTACAAAAAATAAAATAATTTGGGGTGGCCCCCATACATGAAACGGAGGGATGAAAAAATATATATACGCGCACCCCTTTGTGTGGGGTATCGTTGGATAGGTCTTTAAAAATAACATAGAAGTGTCTTTATGATTTTTTTATTTAAGTGCATATTTAGTGAACTACGAGCTCCGAAAGTCGTTAACTATGTGTCCCCCCCCCTGTAGTTTTCCAACCCCTTTATCCAAAAATCTGAAAAAAATCACGCATATAGAATTTAATATATACTTTCGATTAAAATTGGTTTGAACACGATACGTCAATAACTTTTTGAAATATTCACTATTTTCAGAGTTTGACAACCGCAAAAATAATTTATGTTGGTAGTCGGAAGACTGAAATACTTCTTGCTACGGAACCCTAGACTGAGCGTGGTCCAACACGCTCTTGCCCGGTTTTTTAATTTTTATTTGTCTGTATATATTTATACGGGCTAATCTTCAAAACAGCTGAGCTAATTTGATTTACCGATTTTAATCTTTTTACTTTGTATCCCAGAAATTATAAATACAAAAATAAAATGATGAATTATAGGGGAAACGACATAGACGAAATCTGGGGTAGGTACAGCCAGTTCAATTATATGAAAAACAAGTACCTATTCTAATATTATATAGCATAATCGGCCTTTAATGTTCCCACTGCTGGGACACAGGCCTCCTCTGTGAGAGGGAGTGGGCCGTAGTCCACCACGCGGGCCCAGTGCGCGTTGGTGGACGTCACATGTCTTCGAATTTTTTGTTCTAGGACATGCCGGTTTCCTCACGATGTTTTCCTTCACCGTTAAAGCAAGTGATAATTAATTTCTAATACGCACATGACTTCGAAAAGTCAGCGGTGCGTGCCTCGGGATCGAACTCGAACCATTCGCCGTGGGAGGCACATGGTTACACCACTGGGCTATCACTGCATATTATATAGAATAACTGTTTTAATTTATTTAATTTTATTTTTAATTTAATTTTCTGGTTATAACTTGTATGCCATACCTACTTTTTTGTTGCTATTTAAGGATATTGATAACTTTATTCTGCGCAGTAAAAATACACAATGGAGAACCTAATAATTTATTATTAGATACTCGGTATGATTTCATTTCGTATCCATTGTATTTTTAGGGTTCCGTACCAAAATGGTAAAAAATCCCCTTATGGTGCGACTTCGTCTGTCCGTCTGTCACAGCTGCTTATTTCAGCAACTACAAATGCTATCGATTTGAAATTTGGAACAGTTATAAAAATATCTTCCCACCTTTAATGCAAATGAAAAAAAGTTAACAAATATTTTTATTTTCATTGCAAATGGCACCAAAGTTGGGGTTAAATGAAATTAAAAACGTGGGGTGCATCTTACTTATTAGGTATATAAGGTTCTACTTATGAACAACTTTTACTATGGGACCAACCCTGAAGTCGCGAAAAAAAAAACAGCTATTCCATATAATATTTTGTTATGTGAGTTATGTGAACATAAATATACTTAGTGGTTTAATAAAAATATACTCCTGGCTACCACCTGGGGCTTGGTCGCGTGATATCACCGCGAGAACTGCCAATTAGTTTGCGAACGTTCGAGGGAGAATCTCACCGCGACATTCTCCCTCGAACGTTCGCAAATAAATTGGCAGGTGGGTTGTCTCGGAGACTTATCTATGACTTAAGCCTGCAATACATGTTGGCCAAGCGTTGTCCAGTGAAGGCCAATACCAACATGTAGACGGTATATTTGCCTTGTCGTGCTATCGCTCGGTGTCACTTGCCTAGTTGGTTGAGTATAGACAAGCGCCAACGTGTATAGACCTCATTTGACGTAGCTTGCCACAACTTGCAGTCGCTCGCGATCACTTGCCTCACTTCGGAGCGGTGTCGGTTTTCTGCACAAAGTAAAGCGCGCTCGGACAATAGTGTTCACATGCTTGTCCGCGCGCTATTATGCGGTTGACGTCAAACTTTCCGAACGTCTAGACAGTAGCGCTTGCCTTGTGTCAATTTGTCTAGGCTCGCGTTGGTCTAAGCTCGGCCAACATGTATTGCAGGCTTTACAACTTAGACTTATGACTTACAACACTTGAATAGTGATTAGTTTGGCGTTAATTGTCTTAATGTTTGTGTACTCACGAGGGCATTGCATAATGTATTAACTATATGTTTTCCATATAAAGCGATTCATTAAACAACTCTGATAGATCAAAGCAGCATCCTATGTGACGTTATACTCGGACGGCTAACACTACTGGTTTCTATGTATTTCTATGAAAACGACGTGTCGCTAGCTATGGAAGGTATTTCATAGAAATACATAGAAACCAGTAGTATCGCGACGACACGTCGCCTGCTGCTGCTTTTTGTAGTCGGTTGCGAAAAGTCTTGTTAAACGGCCGTTTTCCATTTAACGGACTGTTATCTTGTCGGTGAACTTGGCCCTTGATAAATGATAAATGATAAATGATATTTATTTTGTAAATAGGTTAAAAAATAACACTTTTACACGTCAAAACATTTTTTTAAGCTAGATGAGTTCGGTGTTTCCTATATGACTACCTTTGAGAAGAAACACCGAAACAAACTCAAAGGTTGATGTCTCTTTTAAAGTCCAGACAATTAAGATAAATTGTGTAAGAACCATGCAGGTTAGTCTGAAATGGCCTTTAGAGAAAAGAGCCATACAGATTTGAGTGGACCTGACCTGACTGTGCACGCATGTGCCGGGTATCGTGGTAGCTCAACCCAGACTTAGGGAGCTCAACGACCCGACGAACATTACCATCAGAAAGGACATTTGGGTAGGCCCCCTAAAGTAGGTACTCAAACTGTCAGACTGAGCTTGAGATCTATAACAGTAACATAATAACCCACATAGTACTCACATTTACAATAATTATAATCAATATATTACATCATTATTATCACATTCAATGTCATTTTGTATATAAATTGTTTCAAAAGGAAACATTTAATGTCAAAGTGTATATAGAAAAAATATATAAAATCAAATAAAAGAGCAATAATTTAGTGGTTATGTCAATAGTAGTATTGGCCCATGTATGTATTGGAACAGCTCAATCCCAAGCCTTTTTGTCCTCCATATAATCTTTAACACTATAAAAAGCTTTATGACAAAGTTTTCGCTTTATTAATGATTTGAATTTATTAAGGCTTAATTTTTGAATATGGCTAGGGATTTTATTGTAAAAGCGTATACTTTGGCATTTAAATGTGCCACTTATTTTCTGGAGCCTCGTGGCAGGAACAACAAGTCTATGTTTGTTTCTAGTATTAATATTATGAATATCACTATATTTAGTGAAGAGATTAATATTTTTATGTGCATACAATAGATTTTCATAAATGTACTGAGATGGAACAGTCATTATATTAATATCTTTAAATTTCTCTCTGAGTGAATGTCTGGAACTTAACTTATAAATTGATCGAATAGCTCTTTTCTGCAAAATGAAAACAGTCTGTATGTCGGCGGCATGTCCCCACAACAGAATACCGTACGACATGACACTATGAAAATAACTGAAGTATACTAAACGGGCAGTCTCAAGATCAGTTAAATCGCGAATCTTTCTAACGGCGTATGCTGCAGAGCTAAGCTTTTTCGACAACTTATCTATGTGTGGTCCCCACTGAAGCTTAGCATCCAATGTTATGCCTAAGAACACTGTAGTATCCACAAGATTCAGCTCCTCACCCTTCACTAGTACACTAGTTTTCACCTGTCTAACGTTAGGTGTCGTAAACTTAATACATTTAGTTTTCTTTTCATTCAAAAGTAAGTTGTTAACATTGAACCAGTGCACTATTTTTGAGATAGCGCTATTTACATCGTCAGTAACCAGCTGCTGACGTTTAAGTTTAAACAAAAGTGAAGTGTCATCTGCAAACAGTACTATCTCATGATTGTCCCTTATAAGGAAGGGTAAGTCATTTATATAAATAAGAAACAAAAAAGGGCCAAGAATTGAGCCCTGTGGTACTCCCATTGTTACTACAGACCCGGGTGATCTTTTACCATTAACATCCACCTTCTGAATCCTATCACTTAAGTATGAAGTAAGAAGATCCAAAGATGAGTTCCTTATGCCATAGTGGTACAGTTTCCTGATTAATGTTTCATGAAGAACACAATCGAATGCCTTAGACAAGTCACAAAAAATACCCAAAGCATCGTGTGAATTCTCCCATGAATCAAAAATATGTCCTAAAAGTTCAACACCGGCGTCAGTTGTTGAACGACCCCTCGTAAAGCCAAACTGTTTGTTATGTAATAATTTATTTTTATTAAAGAATTTTTGCATCTGCTCTAAAATAAGTTTTTCGAAAATTTTACTAAATGTAGGCAGCACTGAAATTGGTCTATAATTTGTAGGGTCTGATGTGCTACCCGATTTAAATAGAGGTATTATTTTACTACTTTTCATTAGATCAGGAAACTTACCACAATCAATACAACTATTAAAAATAGAGGCTAGAGTAGGTGCTACAATGTCAATAATAGACTTAGCAACGTCCACCGAATTACCCCACAGATCTGCTGTTTTTTTTACATTTAAAGTGTGAAAAGTTTTGATTATGTCTCTACAGCTAACATGTTGAAAATGGATTCCTTAGTACTTACCTACCACTTGTTTAACAAATGACGTAAACCCACAAAAAAACGGGATATTCAATTATTCGTGATTTATATAACGTTGTCCTCAAATATTCTTCCTATACCAGTCTAATTTTAGCACATTTAATTAAAATTCTAGGTTAAAACGATCACTCTTATGTCCCCACATCCCTAGAAAGACCGGGTTATGCTTTAAAATGACCATAGTAACAAAAATTTTCCTGTTCATTTACCTCAAAACTCCGCTAATACCGTTGAATCCATAAAATAACATATAAATAATTTGAATTATTTCTTATATTCAATTATTTTCCTGCTTCTGATAATGTGTGCTCATCTATGAATATGTAACAAACAGGTATACATACATACAACAATGTAATAATATGCATATAATGAGCTGCACGCTTCGTTATGTAATAATAATAATTAATTGACTTTGTCTTATCTGTACGGAATGAGCATGTTTAAGTAGTAGTATAATACTACGCTACAATAGAGGGGTGTAAAAGCAAAACCGCTTCAGTCCACAATTTTAATTTTTTTAACAGGGTAGGTATGCCAAATCGAAAGTGAGTGTATGCCACAGCAGAAAATCACAAATATTTGAGTTTAAGTTTTTTCTGACTGAAGCGTCTTTGCTTTTACTATAGTATAATAATAACTTAAAATATGGTCATTTTACGATCAATACAGCTACCGAAAGGACACGGCAGACGCTCATAGAACGCTGGGCTTCAGATTGTGTATGTCGGTACGGATATGAAATTAGTTTGGTGTGATCGAGAATTTCAAGAGTTATTAAATTCATTTTTTATTTGTTTTTGTACGTAATTGGATTAAAGAGAAATCTTCGTATTTGTGACAGTGAGGTTAAGTATGGTGTGAATGATCCAATGAAGTACAGCCCGACTAATGAGTTCTCAATTCAAAGGTTTTAGTTGCCGTCGATATGATATTCTATGGAGGCACGAGTCAGCCAGCATGCTCCCGTTTTTGTTTTATTGGTTTTATTCAAAATGTCAACGGCATAATCATTTTATTTCTTATTTATTTCGATTTTTGATTCCAATTCTTAATCTCTAAGATAAATTAGGCAAAGAACAATTAAAATATATTTTTATTTTTGGTTAAGCTTTTATTACTGTACCATATCAAGCCCAAAACTGCCAATGTTCTTTACACCTATAGTATGATAATTAAAAAATTAAAACTGCCTTCACAAAGCTCACAATAATGTTGTGTAAAACAGTTTCGGATGTCTATGCCTTTGATTTTTAATTTGGTTTGATTCGACACCATTGCAATTTTTTTAAGGCGGTTTTAAGTTTTTTTTATTTTTGTATTTTAAGTGGTGAAACCACGAGCAAACACTAGAGTAGTGAAGCTTGCTAAACACCATTGCTGTGATTCATTTTGAAGGGGTGCTAGCATAGACATACTAAACCACGAGATGCGAATTACAGTCGTTCTTTACCCCTCTAGTCACTCGACGAACTGTGGTCAGACAGAAGACAATCTGCAATATAGTTGTCAGTTTGTCATGGTTTTAGACATTGATAGCGCTAAGATAAACAATGGGTAAAGAAAAGAAAGAAAATGCATATGTATTTTTGCGTCAACATGACGCAAAAAAATAAAAAAAACTTTTTTAACAAAAAATAACCGACTTCAAAAATCCACTACAAAGAAAATAATAATTTTGGTTTCGGAAGTCGGTGGCTTTGGTTTTTGTTTGCTTTTTTTTGCCACCGACTTCCGAAACCAAAATTATTATTTTCTTTGTAGTGGATTTTTGAAGTCGGTTATTTTTTGTTAAAAAAGTTTTTTATTTTTCCCTTTTTAGTTCTTTATCCCGTGTTAGATTACTTTCACAAATTCGTTCAACAGTAAATCTTCTACGGAGTGTGTACATTTATGCCTATAAATTTGTACATAGGAATGATTACATAATGTATTATATACTAAAACCTTCCTGAAAGTATGTAGATTACGTTAGTGAAAACCCCATCCAAATTGAATCAGTAGTTTTTGAGAAAATCGCGCACATACAAACATACATACATACATTGATACTTACATACATACATACATACATACATACGGGACGAATACAGAACCTCCTTTTTTGAAGTCGGTTAAAAATTAATAAGGATCGAGAAAAACCGCTATCATTCAGCATGATGCTGTGATCCACTCACGGAGCAAGGCCACAGCACTGGTTTTCAGTGACAGCATAAACCTCCTCCGATTTATTTCCGATCAATATCATTTTGTCACAAATCGTGTTCTCTGACATTTGACGTTGTCATTTAGTATATAAAAACATCACTAGTGACTTATAAGGCATTGAGATTTTTATATCGAAACCAAATTGGAATTATATTTGAACATTTTTATTTACGAGAATTGGGCTTCAGAATTTCATTTTACGAGTCGCGTCCCGTAGTTGCTATATCTGTGGTAGCCAGTAAAGTTATAAGCACGTGACGTTGTTTTATTTTTCTTTCGGTCAGGTGTTAAGGGTTGTTCCACTACTAGGGTCACGCTGAAGCCGTACATCTAACATTTTTTATTTTTGTTACCCTTTTTACGTAGGAGCAACGCAAAGGTTGGGAAACTCCGTCCATTCATCGTATTTTTTGTTGATTATTCATCTTTTGCTGTCGCCAAATCTATTTATAAGGAAATCTTAAAATATCAATGTTATCTTACGTAAATGCGAATTTTATATAAGGAAAAACAACGAAAGTTCTACGTAATTCTGAGATATTTTTTATAAGATAGGTAGTTTAGTAGAACTTTGCTAGCGCCGTCTATGAGCAAGATGCCGCTATTGTATACTTCTTCTAATGGCGCCATCTATGGGCAGATGCCTCGGACTTGCCTCGGATTGACGGACGACAAAGTGATCAATCGAACCCTTATAGGATCACCTTGTTGTCCGTCTAAAAAAAAAACACTAACCTCCAAAATATTTGTAGCTCAGTACCCCAAAAAAACTCATGATAGGGGATGAGTTTTTTTGACGTATAGTTTCGTTAACGTAAGCATATTTTGAATTTAAAATACAGAAGTCCTGGAACATTTTGATAAAATTTTATACAATTTGCACATTTTAAAAAATACAGAGAAATTAATGAAGTATTTAATTTATATAAATATTGTGTAACAAACGTGTATTTTCAATTCAAAATATGCTTACGTTAACGATACTACACGTCAAAAAAACTCATGATCGGGGTACTGTTCATCCCTATATACTAAACATTGGTGTGAATATACTTGAGCTATGTAGGTACCTATATTATTATGTGTGCCGCACTAACATCGCCTACATATCTAACATACGGTAACAGTGATTACGTAAAGCCATCATTGGTTACATAATGTATGCGCCATTAACCATGCTAGTTAATGCTATTGATATTTCCCGCGTTTATTATGGCAACACACTTGCGGTTATTAAGAACCAGGGATGTTACGGAGCTTCAACTCCGACTCCGATAAGTCGGAACTTCCGATTGATATTACACCTCCGGTTCCGACTTCAACTCCGACACTTTTAAGTCGGAGGTTTTAATCGGAGGTCGAAGCATAGCGGATAGCGGTGGCGGCGCGCGGCGGCATTAATTTCAAATATTTTTTAATTGAAATTAAAGAGGCTAACTGAATAATGTTTAAGTACTACTTATTTTATTAGGCCTGCCCTTAACACATCTCTCTTCTGCCACCACCTCCGACTTCGCCTCCGACTTCGATTCCGACTCCGACTCCGGTTCCGACTCCGACTTCGGTTCCGATAAACCACCTCCGTAACATCCCTGTTAGGAACCTATAAGCTTGTCCACGTTTCGAAAACATCGATTGCCGATCGAGGGGTCGTGCATTCACACGTCACACCCCATCCATTGTATTATTGATATACACTCAACCGTCAACTCCTTTATACAGCATGTAACAAAAACCCTGTTTGATCCCAAAAGGGGTCATTATACTCATCATTATCAACAACTTTTACTATGGGACCAACCCTGAAATCACGAAAAAGAAATCACAACAAAATGTATGGAGCAGCTGATTTTTGTTCGCGTGAAGTTATGGATAGATAGCAAACAGTACCTAGTCCGAGAGTAGGAATGTCAAATTGTCATCTAAGGATGCTAATGAGAGCCGTACACGTTTTCTCTTTGTCTTTAAGGCTTGCAATGCATTGGCATAAGTTCATAACCCGATGGTTATGAACTTGGTGTGTAATTTTTAAGCAGCGTGCGTCACAACTAGAAATACTCTTTTGTAAAGAGATCTCCCACACATTGAAAATGTCGGACACCCACAACCTAACACTGCTATTCTTCACTCGTCACTAAACTAAAACGCTTTATTGTATAAATCATCAGATTTCATCTCTAAACCAACTACAAGAAACCAAAACACAAAATTTAAAAAGTCTAACTTTACTAACATAATTACAATCTGGGTGTCTTCAAGTCGCGAGTGAATCGGTTTCTTCTAGGCAAGCGTGCTCCATCGTAGACCGCATCATCGCATAACATCAGGCGAGATGGCGGTCAAACGCAAGCATATTTTTTTATAAAAAAAGTAAATATACTTAGTACCTGCATCACATAAAGCCTACGTGCCACAATGTAAGGCTACCTGTCCGCTAAAAGGTAAAAAAGCTCAGACCTAAACAAGTTTGCGTCGTACTCGTACCGGTAATACCGGTATTGGAACCCAAGGTCACGGTCACCACAACCCTGCGAAACATTCACCCACATTTTTGGGTACAATTAGACACTTATATTGAATGCATACGTATAAGTAAAGGTTTAATTAGAATGTTCAGCAAGGTACAATCGACAAAATAGTCTGGTGTTTAAGCAAGATGTAAACATTTTTGCACTATTTGGTTCAGTTGAAAACCAACGTCAAGCACAAGTGGTCTGACATTTCTGCTGAACTGAACCTAGGTTTTGGCGTAACCGCAAGACACTCCTCCTTTTACTATTTATACATTACATTTAGGTGTTTCCTGCCGGCTTAGCATGACTAATTCTATCTCTATTCTACCAAAGAATAGACATAATTCTTTCTATCCAAATCTTGATCTCTTCTGCCCGAGCACGCGGCGACCCGTGCTTGGTTTATCAGAATTTTGTCTACTGAAGAATAGAAACATTTCTTCTCTTCATTGTATGCATAAAACTGTAGAAATGTTTCTACAATCTGTCACTTTGTCTATTCTTCTGTAGACAAAACCCGTTTCTATCGTGGTCATGCTAGGCCGGCTGGTATTAGTGAAAACGGGCATCAGAGAACACACACAACAAAGATTTTTAGTACCTAGTTGTTAGCTACTTGTATGCTTATCTATTTTGCTAACTGTACAATCATGTGTCTGCCAAAAAACCAGTTTTGAAAACAAAGACGAATAAATACTAAACGAATTAGGTATTTATTATACCTTTAAAATAATATTTTTCTTGGAATTTAATCAATTATCACAAACTTTAATTGATATGATTACAATGACTTTGTCTTTTTGTGTGATCTTTTGAAAACCTTTTGAAGACCTTACATTATTTTACGAACTAATCATGATAATTTCACTATCAGAACTATTAGTTCGTAAAATAATGTTTGTTATACATTATTAGCACGTCATCAGCAATAGACGTCTACTTTCGGATACAGGAACAATGAAAAAAACCTTCATTCACCTGAAGCTAGGTAGATGAAGCGATTCTATTAGTTCACAACAAACACATCCCTCGCACACATCTCTGGTGGATCCGCACCCTAATCATCGTACATACTAATAGTACAACTAATCATGCTACTTAAGTAAACGTCAAATTTTGCCTAGTGGATACGATAGATGCTTAAGTAATGAAATATTTGGGGGCTCTCAAGACAGGAAACCACAATGCCAATTTAGACCACAGTTTGATGACTACTAATTTATTGTTGATTCCTAGGAACTTAATACTTAACATTCACTGTAAGTACCAAGGCATTCGTATGAACAACGTTATTTACATTTCAAATCAAATTCAAGACATAAATCTATGCGCTCGCGTCACCGACACTGTTAAGGCGTATGGTACCCTCAAATGCGAGATACGGAGGTGAAACAGCGTGAAACAGCTAGTGTTGTAATAATATGGAAGTCTGTGTTTGCAGAGTAAAACTGGTCGAAGGCAGGGTTGTTCTTAACATAAAGAAAGGTAGGGCACACGGCAAATGTCGCTCAAATCTGGAGCAACCCCTCTTTGGAGTACATCAGTGTTTCCCCTGAAGGAGGTACACATTCCTGCAACCCTCCTGCAAATACCTTGTAGCGCAATCTTATATTCCTTGGAAGTCTTTAAACAGCTGTAGATCCTGAACGCCGACCATACATGGACTGCTCGAGCAGTCAGCCAGTGATCAACAGCTGCTCGAGCAATCCATTTCAACCGCGTGAAGCTGTCATTGATAACTGCTAAAGCAGTCGGTATCAGACGGGTCATGGGGTCATGACCTCTTGGGCTGGGTCTAGGTCAACCTCTGATAATATATTATATGAAGTCCTGGCTGGAACTCCATTATCCGACCCGCCCCGACTCAAAAGCTGAATTCGCCTTACTCCGAATCTACCCTTATCGAAACATTTAGCTTACCTACTTGTATTTCTGCTAAAACTTACTGCATTTTGATTTACATCTATATACTATTATAAAATTGTAAAAAAGCCGTGTCTGTACATTGAAGATATTCCAAAAAAAATAGTATGGATTACTGAGAGTACTGGGACGTAACCATACCTCAAAAGATTTTTTTTTAATTTTTTGTCTGTTTGTGCGCGCGTCACGCAAAAATTACTGAACGGATTTTGATGTGGTTACCACAGTTATTGCTTGGGATCCAACTTAAAATCTAAGCTACGTTTTATCTAATTCCGATGGGAGGAACCTGAGATACAGCTTGACCTCTTGGTAGTACTAGCAAGCCTACACTACGGAAGTCATTTAAACTGGTCATTCCACGCGGACGAAGTCGAGGGCAAAAGTCTAGTACTGATAATAATTTTGTGCAACATCGTAGCACTAATCCCCATAGGTATGTTTCTTCGTCCAGCCGATAGATACCCCGCTAATAGCGTGGGGTAATTAAGTCGGTGCCTTCGAACGGTGCCAGCTCGCGGGCAGTTATTAAGTATGTATATTGTGATATACATAATTTAACATAGATGCGGTTATGTAATGGAGATCATGGTATGTTGTTTATATGTGAGAGACCAAAGGTTATGGCAGATGTTGATTTTTTACACGACTGCGCGACAAAAAAGACAGGGTTGTAGGTTGCGTATTATATGAACTGATGATAGCAACACATTGAGAGTAAGTTGTGGAAGTATATGGGGGAGATCTTTTTCCATCAGTGAGAGTTTATAAGTTTTAAGAATGACGGCTACAATCAATTATTAATTGTTGTGTGTGGTTTTTATGTCCAATTGGCCGACCTAAAATAATTTTTATTAAACTAAACAATAGCTTAGGGTGGCCTAAATACCACGAAAACAAAATACACAAATCACGTATCTACCACTTAGGGGATTGTACGTAGGGACCGTCGATATGACATGTACCTCTGTCCTAATTGCTCAACCCAAAGCTCAAAGCGATCCATTTCCTGTCTGCACCTATAGTATAGTGCTACAAAGCAGTCCTCCACATTTGCTAAAGACAGAGCCAGCCAATCACAGCACACCAATTTAGCCACACCACGTGTCCCATTCGATTTCAACGAGATTGCGCAACATTCCTGCACCATGCGCACGCGCATATCGGCTGAATGGGAACGAATGTATAACTGTCTTCTCTTCGTAGAACCTGCATTATCCTTGTACATCTCAAGGTCAACCAGATAAGTCAGGAAATTTATAACTACTTTATTAGGGTCCCGTAAACAAATAAGGAAATTTTATTAAATAATAGTATTGTTTGCGATGAAGAAAATTATGTCTATGATTCGGATATCCTTTTAGCTGTACATGCGTTTTTTTACTTAATATGATAAAGCTAAAGAGTTTTTTTGTTTGTTAGTTTAAACGCGCAAATCTCTGGAATTACCACACCGATTAAAAAAAAAATTGGCTTTTTAACATCATGCTACGATCCTTAGGAACCAAGCAATGATTTATTAGATACCGGACTGTTAGTGATGAATAGTGTGAAAACATGAATTCTCTATAAAGCCGAACGTAGCCAAATTATCTTTCTTAAGCTCAATGACTCAATTTATAATCTATACTGCCGCTTATTGTATGTTTCTTTACGGTAATTTTTCGGTAAGCATAAAAATATTTGTAGCTTGAAACGACGGAACCCTACGTGTGAACCAATGCGTGTTTTATTTATTGAAAAAAAAGCACTTACAGCTTTCCATAGCGTGGATAGCCCATAATTTGTATTCACGATTCGATGACCATGAAGACCTTGAATTATTGATAATCTTTCTTTCGTTGGGGAAATCCCAGGAGTTAGTCAATGGAGTAGTGCCTACCTTGGTTCGTTATTAGGTCGCGTGTAGAATTTTATTTAGATGATACTGAGATACTGACATAACTTGTATGAGAAGTATCACAATTAGTGTTGTTTGCAGCTGTTAAGACACGGACGGCTGCATGAATTGGTAACCCCTTTTTATAAGACATGAAATGGTTACCCCTTTTCTACAGACGCCTTCGTAAATTGGGTACACCCAAGCTTACAAAAACATTTAGCGAATGTGTGACCAATATTAATGTCACTGTGTGTACTTTAAAAAAGCTGTTTTTTTAATGAATAGACTTGTTGCCTGATGTTAAGTGATGACGCGGTCTACAATGGAGCACACTTGCCTAGAAGAAACCGATTCACTCACGACTTGAAGACACCCAGCCAGATTGCAACTATCGGGGAACACCCACTCCGGCAGCACATTCCACTGTTTTGCGGTTTTTACAATGAAGTGGAACCTTTTTTAGAGGCTTTTTGCAATTTTTTTTTTAATGTCAGTCCAGTGTATTTTTTTTATTTTTTATTTACTATCTAATCCAAGTCTCCAAGATACCACTATCTTACGGTGTAAATATCGTAAAGAAGCCTGGATTTCTTCCATCAAGTAACATTGCTGGTATTTTTAATTTGATTGATTATGACTGCTGGTGAAATTACTACCACTTGACTCTTTTGAACGCATCAACAATCTCCTAAATATCGTAGGTGTGTCGATTCTATAAAATTGACCATAATTAACAACTTCGTCGAACCCGACGTGTATTACGTGAAACTTCCCTAATCGCCGTGTCTATATCCCACTTGATATATCGTAGCCCTAAAGCAGCGGCAACCGTGCCTTTTCCGGATCGAAGGCGTGACTAGTTGTCGTCATGGTGCACTAACAGCCTTGACCTAGGAAGCCACTATTTACCCCGTCTTGTTCCTTCCTCCCCCGGTGACGTTGCGGAGGTAATATCCTCAAGTTTTCCCTCCGTATGGCGTTTATTGACCTTTACTATTGCGCCAAGTGGACCCAGTCTTATCCTCTTGATTATCCTGTTAGGTAATAATAAGGTAATAATATTAGGTAAATGTCCAGTTTAGACAGATATAATGTTGACTAGAGGACGTTAGCTCCGTGCACTTTGGAAATCAATGGGGAAGCCTTTGTCAGTTATCAGTAGTGGGATATTAAAAAAATAAATAATATTATCAGCCCTGTTTATCAACTGTCCCACGGCTGGGCACAAGCCTCCTCTCAGAATGAGAGGGGATAGGCCATAGTCCACCACGTTGGCCAAGTGCGGGTTGGCAGACTTCACACACCTTAACTTTATGGAGAACTCTCAGACATGCAGGTTTCCTCACGATGTTTTCCTTCACCGTTAAAGCAAGTGATAATTAATTTCTAATACGCACATCACATCGAAAAGTCAGCGGTGCGTGCCTCGGGATCAAACTCGAACGATTCGCCGTGGGAGGCACATGGTTAAACCACTAGGCTATCACTGCAGTTAGTTTGTGGGATGGATACTATAGAATAGAATCAAAATATTCCGTGGACATTGAATGAGCCACAAATAAAGTACTGAAAGAAAGATTTGAAGGTAGACACGAGTTACAGGGAGGTTAGTAGCCCCAGTTCTTCCCCCCAGTGTAAGCACGAAGAAGTAACATTTACGAGTTGTCTTTTGTAATTTCGACGTTCCAAAAGTGATAATTTTTAGCCAATTTTGAATAAACGAGTATAAATTTTAATTTTTCTGTCGCAGATACCCATATTTTAGGAGATATCCTAAGTCGCTTTTGACAGGTGTGGTTTGCATTTTTAAACCGATTTCAAAAAAAGGAGGTTCCGTAGTAGATCCATTTGGATGTATTGTTTATATGGCTGCGATTTTGTATACGAATTCGTAAAAGTAATCGAACTCGACATAAAGTAGGTGCTTACTACTAAAAAAGAAAAATATTATATTTAAGTTTCGGAAATTGGTGGTAGAAGACGCAAACAAAAAGCAAAGCAACCGACTTTCGAAACTAAAATTATTTACTTCAAAGTGGTTTGAAGTAGGTTGTTCTTTTTTTGTAAAAACATAGGTACCTGGCACTATCTAGATATGGGGTAAACAATTTTTCAGGAAAACCTCAAACTATATCGATATATAAAACAATAAAAACAAAAACTAAATGCTGAACAATACCTACCTCACACTGTGTATCGTACCTACCTACGTTACAAATATTTCAGGTATTTTCCTTAGTCATTTTCTATACATAGAAACGTTACAGTGATGTTAGTTCTTTGAATTTAACCTTTGTATCATTATACCCATTATGGATAGGTACAGCTCAACGCCACTCTCAATTCCACAATTACATAGAAAAAAAAGAAAGAAAGAAAAAACATTTATTTGGCAACACACAAACACACAGACCAAACAAAAAAAAAATAATAATAAAGAAAAGGCTTAAAATTATAATATGGTTGCTATGTGCCTAGCGGCTTTGCCAAATGGGTCCAGTTCAGCATAAATGCCAGGCCACTAGTGCCTGGCGCTGGTTTTCAACTGGACCCAAATAAATCAGATTTTATTAAACGTGAGAGAGCAATAGTGGCCCAGTGGTAATAACTCCAACTTACAAGTGGTTTTCGTGGTGGTCGTGGATTTGAACCCCGGCGCACACTGCTATTTGTTTCATCACCATTCACCACTGCTATGAAACCGGCATGTCCTAGAACCAAAAATTCCAAGACATGTGACGTCCACTAACCCGCACGGTGGACTACGGCCCACTCCCTCTCACAGAGAGGAGGCCCAGCAGTGGGAACATTATAGGCTGATTATGCTATCTATTCTCAGTCAGATTCCAAAAATTCTATTTGTATATGATAGCCAGATTCATGAGAAATAGTACAGGCTATTTAATTGCTCGGATCCCCCATTGCTCGGATCCTAAGGGTCTTGGCATGATGATGCCAAGACCCTTAGGATCCGAGCAATGGGGGTGAAACCGCGGGGAAAAGCTAGCAAATAATAATAATGCACAAAAAAATAATGAATTAATTATATTCAGTCTAAGGGTTGGGACTGTTTTGCAGCCACAAGTTTTTTAGGGTTCCGTAGTAAAACTAGGAACCTTTATAGTTTCGTCATGTCCGTCTGTCCGTCTGTCTGTCCGTCTGTCCGTCTGTCACACCCTCGTAAAATCTACAGTTCATAACCAATTTGAATGAAACTTCGTAGGTAGATGTCTTTTATAAGCCGCCATAAAGGCTTGTAGTGAAATTGTGAAAAATAAAATAATTGGAAAGCTGGAAAAAATCAAGCTTATGGAATTCAATAAATACTCTCGATTAAAATTGACACTTTTTTCAGTTTTGAGTTCGACAACCGCATAAAAATATATTTGCGGTCGGAAGACTGAAATGCTTCTTGCTACGGAACCTTACACTGTACGTGGTCCGACACGCTCTTGCCCGGTTTTTAATGTTAGATTTCGTTTTTTTAATTAATGATAAAATTGATTGTCTATTGCCAGCCTTATTACCCCCACAGAACTGTTTACCCCTGAGGGGGTGGGTAATCACCCCCAGCCGGCCTAGCATGACCACGATAGAAACGGGTTTTGTCTACATAGAAATAGACAAAGTGACAGATTTCATTCATAAAACGTAGAAATGTTACTACAATCTGTCACTTTCTCTATTTCTATGTAGACAAAACCCGTTTCTATCGTGGTCATGCTAGGCCGGCTGGTTCGGAACCGAAGGATTAAACTTTTAATTTCAATAAGACTTTTTACTGGTACAGTCACATGTAAATAGTAGTCAAAGCGCTTTTAAAGTTTAGACTGCAATTGTAAAATATTAACTAAACATAATCATAATTTTTCGAAGATATTAGGCGACCATTACACGGTAGGTTTTGCTGTCAGTTTAACCACAGTCAAAGTGTGACTGACGGATAACCTGCCATGTAATGTGATGATTGACGACTACGTGACGAAAATCTGGATACTTTGATATGTTCATCATGCAACCATCAATAATATGATTGATGGTTTTGATTGAGCGTCTAATGGACACCTTAGGTATTTGTGAAAAGTCATAAGTATAAATTGGATAGATACATTTGGGGAAAATCCCTTGTGAATTTTTGAAATGTATACCTACACACCATCAACATACATAATAATATTTTTCCGCCTGAATATTTTAGGTGCCTTGAGTTCAGTACGGTACCTATACAATTCTAAATCAAGCATGTTGTTTATTCATTTATTTTAAACCTATTTATATTCATACGTCAGATAACAGTCAGTTGACCCAGCGGTGACAGTTACCTGTTAACTAACTAACAATGTGGTTTAACTGTGCAGTTAATATGACCAGTATGTATAACAATAGCTATTTATGGGAAAATTATCACATGTTGCGTCAACATGCTCATGGCGCGTGATTGTGTTAATTAGCGGTGTGGTCGAACTATGATTAGCCGTTTGAAGCTTGGTTTCAATATTCGTTATAATAAAATATATATTGTAAGAATTGTATCAAAATAAAGCTGAACTGTGAATTTAGCTTTTAATGCTGTATATTATGTATTCTAAGCTTTACAACAGAAAATTAATATGTGTAGGCTGTATGATTTTAACACCTTTGCCTGCCTACATTTGAATATTTTCGACAGTAGGTATTGTAAATAAAACCCATAATTAAACGTTTAATAATGTCTTAGGTTTTCGCGATTATTACACATTATAATAAAACAAGTTTAAACGGATTAAATCGCGTATATTACAGATTTTACAGAGTTTTCCTGACGTTTCGAACACTTTGCAGCATTCGTGGTCGCAGGACGACTGAGGTGGTAGGCGTCATGATAGCTAATTTATAGAAAAAATATTCTCGATCTACCCGCACAAGATTTATTTTAATCGATATTATTCGAATCGTACTCGTTTCGATGCACACAATAATCGCTCACGGTGTCTCGATGTTTTGTAGTGCGGTGTGAAGTTTGGGACTTGATTATTTTAAGAACTGGATTCCAAACAGGTGGTAAGTGCCAACCATCCTCTCTATTGAAATTAGGATGTTTTTTAATATCAATAGCCTCGCGAAGCATTCTAGGTACATATCGGTACCTAGAATGCTTCGCGAGGCTATTGAAATTATTGTGTGCATCGAAACGAGTACGATTCGAATAATATCGATTAAAATAAATCTTGTGCGGGTAGATCGAGAATAATTTTTGTATAATTTAGCTGTCATGACGCCTACCACCTCAGTCGTCCTGCGACCACGAACGCTGCAAAGTGTTCGAAACGTCAGGAAAACTCTGTAAAATCTGTAATATACGCGATTTAATCCGTTTAAACTTGTTTTATTATAATTAAACGTTTTTTAGTATTAAACTCAAGATCTGACTGGTTAGTGATTCATCGGCGACATAATATGAAAGCGAAGCCTGGCTTACTTAGGAAACAGTCTGTTATGATCATGCACTACACTACTACTTACTACCCCTTTTGAATTATACCGACATGACGTTTATTACTTCAAACCATTCAAACTTACACCACAAAACACTAAGTACATCTATACCAGTGATTCTCAAAATAGGGGTTCACAAGTTGTAAGTGGAATGTACCTATATATCTAACTATAGTTTCGATAGTAAAGAACAAAAATGTTGGCTTGGCTTGTACTCGTAGTTAGATAACTAAATCACTAACTACATACTTTAAAAAAATAAGGTAGCAAAAAAAAATTCGTTAAAAAGTCGTATTGAGACTAAAAAAAGCATTTTGATGAATTAAGATTCTAATTTTTAGATTTTTTGGGTTAATTTTTTCTCATGCAGTCTTCACAGATAGCGCGGAAAAATAATATTGATGGTAGAAATGTAGCAGCAGGGGGTCCACCGAAACCAACAAAATTTTGAAAGTGGTCTACGAGAAAAAAATCTGAGAACTTCGTATAGTACTAATATTATAATAAAGCTGAAAAGTTTTTCAGGGGGGGCCCAGAAAAACTGTAATAATCGTGTCAGAATGGTCTCTCAATGACATCGTTTTGACCAATGACGAAACAGATAGTCTTACTGTAAGCCAATCACCGCTTAGGTTTTGACAATTATGGTGCCATTATGACACCATTCTTACACAATTGTAATAGCAGAATTGGGGCCCGTTTGACTGTTTGTTTAAACGTGCTAATCTCTGGAACTAGCGTCGGATGTGAAAAATATTTTTGCATTTGATAGCCCAACTCTTATTAAGGCTATTTAACATCACGCTACATCTTTTAGGAGCCGAGCAACAGGGGTGAAACCGCGGGGCACAACCAGTATAGTTTATATCGCGGATGACTTTATATGAATAATAAATCGTTATAAAATGACCAATTTCCATTCCAGTCATAAACTCAGTATGTAATGGAATTACTAAACCCTAGACCTGGCGAGCTGCCCAGTACCTAAGCGGACGGACTAACAAGCTCGCTATCTTATTGTACTTTATTTGATAAGCTTATAGCCATTATGACATGCTCACATGCACTTTTAAAAAGAGTTTTTCGTTTAAGGCTGCGCAAGCCGCTTATTTTTCCATACAAACGTAGAAAGTTAGGTTTAGGTTACAGTTAGCTTTAGGAAGAAAACCCTGGAGGGCAAACTTTCTTTGTATTTTATTATTCGGCGAGCCCTAATAAATCATTTATTATAATCATTTTAAAAGCAATGTGAAATAAAAGTAAATAAATAAAATTGTTTACGATAAAAATTATGTTTTTTTATTGGTACTAGCACTTCGCCCGCGACTTCGTCCGCGTGTGCCACAGGAACTGTGCATTTTTTCGGGATAAAAAGTAGGCTATGTTACTCAGTAATAATGTAGCTTTCTATTAGTGAAAGATTTTTTTAAATCAGTCCAGTAGTTTCGGAGCCTATTCGGTACAAACAAACAAAAAAATCTTTCCTCTTTATAATATTAGTATAAATAGATAAATAAATGATTACTGCTCCAATATGTCATTGTAGGACGAACAGAAACTGGTCTCCCTCGTGGTCCTACTAGTAGGACAAAATAGTAGACTTTATTATACTTTTAATAAATATGGTATGTATTGCTTTGATTTACAAGTTTTTGTAAATCTATTTTAGTAATTAAATGCGAAAGAACATAATACCTGCTGTCTAGGTAGGTATATTAAAACTTTTGTATTTGCCTATATTTGTGTTACCACAATTTATTGTAAATCTAAATCCACCACGGGTTTCCCATCGAGTAGTTCGATACTCGTTGCTATAGTACCTACGCTTTGTTAATATTATTATACAATATTAATAAACATTATTTTCCTGTTATTATTAAAATTGTTAAACCTGAGGCCATGAGATTTGGCTGAAATTTTTGTGACGATCAATCACGTAAACCTAGAGAGACAGTCATTTGTTTTTACCATGAAAGTCGGTAAACTTAAAAGGATAAGGATACAGCTTTCCTTTGCGATGACGATGGTGCATGACGTAGCCATGACTACGTAGCCATGACTATACAGGGTAAAATTAAAACCAGTGCGGATATTTTAGGAGGTGAAAGTACTCATGAATATGATCAACTTTTATTATGGGACCGACACTGAAATATGAAAAAAAAAATCAGCTGTTCCATACTTTTTGATCGTGTTGTAGTGCATTTTTGTAGGAAACAGCTGATTTTTTTTTTCATATTTCAGTGTCGGTCCCGTAATAAAAGTTGATCATATTCATGAGTACTTTCACCTCCTAAAATATCCGCACTGGTTTTAATTTTACCCTGTATAATAGGTGGTCGTAGCGCACGTGACCAGGACCATGTATTCTACGTGTACCGACGTGTAATTTAGACTTGTAACACCTACGTTATTTGTTTGTAAGCAGTGAAGCACTATTTTGCTAAGTAAACAAGGGTCAACAACTAAAATATGGCGTTGTTAGGGTTGATGACGCAACACGTCGACGTTCTCAAGAACCTTATTATGTTTATATTAAGTATTAAGTATTTTTATTTATTAACAGGCTTGCGTTTGACCATCTCGCCTTATGTTAAGCGATGATGCGGTCTATGATGGAGCACGCATGCCTAGAAGAAACTGATTCACTCGTGCCTTGAAGATACCCAGATTGTAATTATCGGGGAACACCCAATCCGGCAGCGCATTCTACTGTTTGGCGGTTTCCACTGTGAAAGCGGAATCAAAGCGCTTCATTCGGGTCTTTGGTATATCAACCATGAAGCGTATACCTCCTGCGACATCGCTGGATGGCTCTGATTCTTCATCATCGACGTTAATACATGATCTCTTATACGTTTATTTGTTATTTATGTACGCAGAACCCACACACAAAGGGCAACAATTAAATAAAGAAGAAATATGAAATAGGTACAAAGGTACTACCTACTTATTTATAAAGCAGTCAGCAGTGCCCTGAGGGCATACAATATGAGAGTATGCCGAAATATGAATATAGCAAGATGTCGCTATTAGCTACCTCTAGTGGCGCCATCTATGAGCAGATGCCTCCAACCGTTAAGGGTCTTGATATACGAACAGACGGACAACAAAGTGATCCTATAAGGGTTCCGTTTTTCGTTTGAGGTAGGTACGGAACCCTAAAAACATAATGAATTAAAACATATGGGTTCTTCTTGAGTCACTGATATCAGTGAATGAACCCGTAGGTATCTGTAGTCATAGATATCAGTTGAGTGTGCAGACTATGAGTCCAGCTAGTGAATCATTCGAGGCTTCCCAACGTCATACATTGTCTGCTTTGTTTCAAATGGTGGGTATCGGTCGCAAAAAATGCCAGGAGCAATTAAGAATTTATTTTTTATTAAAACCTGCACTATACAATGCTTTAATTTGTACATTTTTGCACATAATTCCTCTTGTACAAAATACTGTTGATTTTTTTTTTATTAAGGCTCGCGTTTGACAGCCATCTCACCTGATGTTAAGTGATGATGCGGACTACGATGGAGCACGCTTGCCTAGAAGAAATCGATTCACTCGTGGCATGAAGACAACCAGATTGTAATACTGTCGGGGAACACTCACTCGGGCAGCGCATTCCACTGCTTTCGGCTTTTTATTTATTCTATAAAATAAAATTATCTTCCTATATTTTGGCGCGTGAATAGCAAACTAATCTGGTACATGAGCACCACCTTAATATTGAACTGTGATTGTAATGTGCAAAATTAATCAAAAACGAAATAAGGAGATCTTAATAATACCCTATCTAAGTACTCAAGTAGGTATTTTTTGCGGATTCACCCCCGTTGCTGGGCTCCTAAGGATCATAGCGTGATGTTATATAACCTATACTATTCCTCATGAATCTGGCTATCATATACATTTTTTTTTTTCAAATTCGATTGGTAGTTCCAGAGATTAGCGCCTTCAAACACACGAACTCTTCAGCTCTATAAGATAGTACAGATTTACATTCAAAAACCTTTCATATTAAGCTCCAAAAATGCTTTAAATAATAGTCTATTTCGTAAATTAATTAGCTACAAGAGCAGATCTACATCATGCAATAGATCTAACATGATCATTGCCTAGTAGTTAGTATGCAACGCGTGAGGAGTTCCATTTAGGTGCTGCCTTGTGGCGACCCCTGCAGCCACGGCCGCCGCGCGACACTGACCGACGACGTTCAAAACATGCGCCGGCGCATCTTAACGCGACCACTTCACTCGCAGGGCTGACAACCATAATGCACCTAATATTAATGATGATTATAAAGAATAATTGTGGAATTTCTTGCCTGATTTTTCGAGTCATAGGAATCGTAGAACTGCCATGTTTATTTTCGTTATGAAAATGGTCCATGCTTGAAAAACAAGAGTAATTCCTGTTGTTATCATTATGTGCGTTAGTAAATTAAGGAACGCTGCCCATATCCTCCTGAAATTATGACAAAATGTCACTTTTTAAAGATCCATGGGAAAAAAAGTTTGACTATTCCTTTAATGGGAACCCCGCAAGGTTCATAACGGTTCGCCTCATAAGTGCAGCGTGCAGGATTCAAACTAACGATCTCTCGTTCGCCAGTCAGATGCATTAGCCATTGCCGCCATTGGTCTATTGGCCCCTTTTTCTGGCTAGAATTCACGTAGTGCACTGGGCGTCCCACAGTTACGCCACACGGAGGGAAAGAACTTTGAATAAGCCTTTGATTTAAGATGCTATGTTACTTAGACGGAATTAGTCCTTTTAATTGACCCTTCCAATTGACGATATAGATAATACAGAATGTCTTTTTAGGGTTCCGTACCAAAATGGTAAAAAAGGAACCCTTATGGTGCGACTTCGTCTGTCTGTCTGTCTGTCACACCTGCTTATTTCAGCAACTACTTATGCTATCGACTTTAAATTTGGAACAGTTATAAAGAATGCTTGTTCAACTTTATTGCAAATGAAAAAAGTCCAAAAATATTTTTATTTTAATTGCAAAAGGGGCCGGATTGGGGGTCCGAAATTTTAAAGTGGGGTTACTAGGTCAAGTGACACATCATATGAAAGGGCTTGATTTGCACATTTCAAAATATATTTTTATTCTATTTTATGTCTCACAGTTTTCGACATATGATGAAAAATTTCCAAAAAAATACTATCCCCCCCCCCTTTATCTCCGAAGTTTGCGGGGCAAAAAATCTGAAATAATTTGAGTTGATAGGAATTGACCCAAATATGGCACGAAAAATAAAACGATGTTCCTAACTAGTAGGTACAGTTTTTTCAAAATCATCAAAATTCCTTCACAAACAAACTTAGTTATGCGGTCCGGATTTTTTCACTTTATACGTCCAAAAATGATACCTACGGAACCCTCGGTGCGCGAGTACGACTCGCACTTGGCCGGTTTTTTTTACATTTGGTCGGTTCGTTTCCCAGATAAGGTGAGCAACTTTTTAAAAGTCTTTGAATTACTTATTTTTAAAGTAAAATAAAGTGGATACTTTTTGAAGGAAAATATCCTATCTACAATATTTTACGTAGGTACCTACTTTCACTCCGTGTGGCATAGCCGAATTACGCCCTGTATAGGTAGTAATAAATATAGATATAATAGGTACATAGCTCATGACTTACATAGGTAAGATATTGTTTTTGAACACTTCGACGGACGACTGTTGGTCGCCCTGCGACCACGAACGCTGCAAAGTGTTCGAATAATCGTTTTATTATAAGGAGTGGTACAGTTTGTGAAAAAAATAACGACATTGTGAGATTTTCCGACTTTCACGCGAACGGAGTCGCAGGCACAACCAGTTGGAGATTAGAATGCGGGCATAAATCTAGCGTTTGCTGGCAGCCCTAGCTCACAGCAATTAGTATGTTTGTCGCGAGCTGAGCAAGGGGAGCTCAGGGCTCGTGATGTCATGAACTTGTGCCTAAGGATAAGTACGTTACGTAAGGACGCACCGTGCGTGACTGTGGGACATGGACGCACTGTGCGTGACTGTGGGACATGGACGCACTGTGCGTGACTGTGGGACATGGACGTACTGTGCGTCTGCGATGATGACCGGGAAAACTAGTTCCGGTGCACGTGATCTAGTTACCTATTTGGAGCTAGAGTAGCCGACCTGAAGAAATAGAAAGTTCAAAGAACATAGGACATTGAGCTAACTAGCTTTCGGACTAATGTACTAGATCGGTGGCATTGAGTCGTTGATACTAAACAACACACAAAAAAGAATTTATAGGTATTCCTGCTTACCTATGCTAAATCGTTAGGTACTAGTATTTTATTAATTTGTTACCTACCCATTGAGACGTTCAGATCGCTACTTGCATAAAAAGTGCATGTGAAAGATAACACTGTCCCTGTAACAGTATTCGTTGTCAAAACCACGCAATATTTCAGTATATTTTATTAAAAATAAATTATTTATACGTGACAATGTTGGGCGCTACCAGCCGGCCTAGCATGACCACGATAGAAACAGGTTTTGTCTACATAGAAATAGACAAAGTGTCAGATTTCATTCATAAAACGTAGAAATGTTTCTACAATCTGTCACTTTGTCTATTTCTATGTAGACAAAACCCGTTTCTATCGTGGTCATGCTAGGCCGGCAGTTGACAGCGATGCGGAGGATTTTTTTCATACCTACTATTTAGTTTGGTTTTAGAATTTAAATGTATATTATGTTTTGTCTATTACTTTTTGTACTTAAAACTGTTTAGATTACATAAAGTAAACACGTTTTTCTTTTTTAAACGTTGCCCCACACTAGTATTTCTCCTGTATCGTGGGTGCGTTTACAAACACAAATTTCACATACAGAAACAGCCAGACCTATGTGCAATGCGGGAATCGAACCCGCGACACGTTGCGTAACAGCCAATCTCTCAGCCAATGCGACAACCGTGCGGTCCGGTATTTTGTAATTTCACAATACATACGACATTGTTGTAAAATGCGCCATCTAGCAGTGAGTAGCTGAACTTAGTCAACATTTAGTAAATAATATGACTACTTATTATTGTAGTTTCGCTTTTCAATACTAGATGGCCAGATTCTATTAGTTCATTTTGTTGTAGATAGATGGCGGTTTATTCAGTTTTTTTTATAAAGAAAATATTAAATTACTAGCTTTTTCCCGCGGTTTCGCCCGCAAAGAGGTCGAAAATTATGCCACGGGTAATTTGGGTATTCTATACAAAGGTTCTGCCATTGAAGGTTTTCAGGCCTCCTCTGTGAGAAAGAGTGGGCTGTTTCGATTTTTACGGTTCCGTAGTAAAACTAGGAACCCTTATAGTTTCGTCATGTCCGTCTGTCCGTCTGTCTGTCTGTCTGTCTGTCCGTCTGTCACACCCTCGTAAAATCTACAGTTCATAACCAATATGCGTGAAACTTCACAGGTAGATATCTTCTGTAAGCCGCTATAAAAACCTGTAGCGAAATTATAAAAAATAAAATAATTAGGGGGGGGAATAAAGGAAGAAAAAAAATTTTCGCGCACCCTTTCATGTGAGGTATCGTTGGATAGGTCTTTGAAAATAAGATCAAGATTTCTGAATTACTTCTTTATTTAAGTGCATATTTAGATTAGGTATTTATAGTGAATTAGAAGCATTGAAAGTCGTTAACAATTTGCCCCCCCCCCCCCCTTCTGTAATTTTCCAACCGCGTTAGGTATCAAAAAATCTGAAAAAAATCATGCTAATAGCATCTAATAAATAATTACGATTAAAATTGGTTTGAACAAGAATAAAATAATTAGGGGGAGGGCCCCATACATGAAACTGAAGAAAAAAATTTTCGCGCACCCCTTCATGTGAGGTATCGTTGGATAGGTCTTTGAAAATAAGATCAAGATTTCTGAATTACTTCTTTATTTAAGTGCATATTTAGATTATTTAGTGAATTAGAAGCATTGAAAGTCGTTAACAATTTGCCCCCCCCCCCTTCTGTAATTTTCCAACCGCGTTATCAAAAAATCTGAAAATAATCATGCTAATAGCATCTAATAAATAAATACGATTAAAATTGGTTTGAACAAGAATAAAATAATTAGGGGGAAGGCCCCATACATGAAACTGAGGGATGAAGAAAAATATTTTCGCGCACCCCTTCATGTGGGGTATCGTTGGATATGTCTTTTAAAATAAAATAAAGGTTCCTAAATAACTTTTTTATTTAAGTGCATATTTAGCGAACTAGGAGCTCCGAAAGTCGTTTACAATGTGTCCCCCCCATGTAATTTTCTAATCGCGTTATCAAAAAATCTGAAAAAATTCAAGCTTATGAAATCTAATAAACACTCTCCATTAAAATTGGTTTAAACAAGATACGTTAATAACTTTTTGAAACATTCACTATTTTCAGTTTTGACCGCAAAAATAACTTTGTTAATAATATTGGAAATACAAACTTATGTTTGCAGTTGGAAGACTGAAATACTTCTTCCTACGGAACCCTAGACTGTGCGTGGTTCGACACGCTCTTGCCCGGTTTTTTTGTTCTAAGACATGCCGGTTTCCTCACGATTTTTTTCTTCACCGTTTTTAGAGCAGTGGTGATGAAACAAATTACACAGTGTGCGCTTGTCGTGGTTAGGACCCACGACCTGCGACTTGTCAGTCCGGGCTGCCACCACTGGGCCACCGTTGCTCTGGATCCTACCTAACTCACTCATAGGTCATTACCTCAGATCATAGAAACAAGGAAGATGTGCCAAGACGCTATCGAGCTTGATGCCTGATTTTGAGCAAATTGCGTACGCGCTGGCGACGAACCGCACACGATCGATGGTATAAATACAGTGTTTTAGTTTAGTGCTAGTGTTGAGTGACGATTAACAGTGTTAGATTGAGGGGGTGCGGAATTTAATGCGTGGGAGATCTTTATATTCACAAGGAGCGCTTAATTATGTGCGTAATTGTGTCGAAAAATGTACTAAAAGTGGCATCAGTTGTTCCCGTACTAATTTGCTATGATGGCATATCTCCTTGTTTCTATGATCTAAGGTCATTACGGAATCATCATCCATTGTTGTGAATTTCATTATACCTAGGTGCATAGCATGAACAGTGGCGTGCCTTGAGGGCAAGCCCGAGTGTATTTGACTTAATTTTTCATGAATGTAAGTGTTTTTTTTATTGTACGCTACTCACATTCATGAAAAATTAAGTCAAATACCCTCGGGCTTTTCCTCTAAGCACGCCACTGAGCATGAAGCATAATGCTTCATGGTGCATAGGAAAAAGAGCACATTGATACACCCTCATGGTTCCCTTTAACAATAACGGAATGATAAACAAAACTACTTCAACAGTAAAACCAGCTCATTCACGACTTATTGTATACAAGTTTATGTAATCGCATAGGTACTTTGTTTTACGACAAATAATGCGGTTCAGTAGCGAGGCATTATTGGGTAATACAGAGTAATGTGACAATGACTGAAGCTGCGGGGGATCGTGCGTCATGCCAACAAGCTATACTTATTCTATTCTACAAATTCACGAACAACCAGCTATCTTTGAGAAAAGTCGCACGGAGCGATCGATTGCTGCGCTCAGTCCAGGCGCGGTCTCAGGGGGGGGGGGGGGGTCATGGGGGTCATGACCCCCCCAAAATCGTACAAATATGCGCCTAACACGGTAATTCACGGTATATCACATCGGCATTAATTGGTATGACCCCCCCCCTAAAGTCTTCAGCTGCGGTATGACGCCCCCCCCAAAATCGTCGGCTGTGACCGCGCCTGGCTCAGTCCGTCGACGATTGACAATTTGTCAAATACTAGAGCCAGAACTAAAACTAGAGCTATATTTGGGAAAATGCAAAAAAATCAAGACAGAGAGTAGTAGGTAGGTACCAGCGGCGAAGGGTGAGCGGAAGCCGGTACAACAAAACAGTAATAAAATTATAAAGAATTCCGTTTTACTTATGTCATACCTATTCAAATTATGTAAATACAGTGATAAATGATAGGTAAGTATGTCAGTAAAACGAAAATATGTATCCTTTATAATTATTATGTAGTTTTGTTACTATTTTACTGTACCGGCTCCCCCTTACCCTTCGCCACTGATAGGTACATTGCTTGCTGTAGAAAAAGGAAGAGAGTGAACATAGACCAGAACCGGCCATTCTTTCAGTTACAACTTCAACACGCTTCACTAACAACGAGTTTTGGTGATGCCAAAATGTATCATGCTCAGTTGGTAGACACCATCGCGTGGCAATCAGCTTGAAAGTTACCTAGCTGTATGGCCATCTTGGAAATAATTATTTTTAATTATATGAGTAACTAGATTTTGCCCGCGACTCCGTCCGCGTGGACTACAGTGAAGTGACCAGTTTAAATGACCTCCGCAGTGTAGAGTGGCTAGTACTACCAAGAGGTCAAGCTATATCTCTGGTTCCTCCCATCAGAAATAGAAATCGAAATAGAAATAGAAATAGAAATAGAAATAGAAATAGAAATAGAAATAGAAATAGAAATAGAAATAGAAATGGAAATAGAAATAGAAATAGAAATAGAAATAGAAATAGAAATAGAAATAGAAATAGAAATAGAAATAGAAATAGAAATAGAAATAGAAATAGAAATAGAAATAGAAATAGAAATAGAAATAGAAATAGAAATAGAAATAGAAATAGAAATAGAAATAGAAATAGAAATAGAAATAGAAATAGAAATAGCAATAGCAATAGCAATAGAAATAGAAATAGAAATAGAAATAGAAATAGAAATAGAAATAGAAATAGAAATAGAAATAGAAATAGAAATAGAAATAGAAATAGAAATAGAAATAGAAATAGAAATAGAAATAGAAATAGAAATAGAAATAGAAATAGAAATAGAAATAGAAATAGAAATAGAAATAGAAATAGAAATAGAAATAGAAATAGAAATAGAAATAGAAATAGAAATAGAAATAGAAATAGAAATAGAAATAGAAATAGAAATAGAAATAGAAATAGAAATAGAAATAGAAATAGAAATAGAAATAGAAATAGAAATAGAAATAGAAATAGAAACAGAAGACATAGACATAGACATAGACATAGACATAGACATAGACATAGACATAGACATAGACATAGACATAGAAATAGACATAGACATAGACATAGACATAGACATAGACATAGACATAGACATAGGCATAGGCATAGGCATAGACATAGACATAGACATAGACATAGACATAGACATTGACATTGACATTGACATTGACATAGACATTGACATTGACATTGACATTGACATTGACATTGACACTGAAACTGAAACTGAAACTGAAACTGAAACTGAAACTGAAACTGAAACTGAAACTGAAACTGAAACTGAAACTGAAACTGAAACTGAAACTGAAACTGAAACTGAAACTTAAACTTAAACTTAAACTTAAACTTAAACTTAAACTTAAACTTAAACTTAAACTTAAACTTAAACTGAAACTGAAACTGAAACTGAAACTGAAACTGAAACTGAAACTGAAACTTAAACTTAAACTTAAACTTAAACTTAAACTTAAACTTAAACTTAAACTTAAACTTAAACTTAAACTTAAACTTAAACTTAAACTTAAACTTAAACTTAAACTTAAACTTAAACTTAAACTTAAACTTAAACTTAAACTTAAACTTAAACTGAAATTGAAATAACAGAAACAGAACACGCAAAATACGCGCTTTGACGTGGAGTTGCGGACACCAGCCCGTTATACAATACAAACAGAAACAGAAACAGAGACAGAAACAGAAACAGAAACAGAAATAATATTTATTTGCGTAAAACATGGTACAGTGTAGTCCGTTTAGTACGACTCCGCATTTAACAACCAACCGTTTTTAGCGACGTAACTATAGGCATATGTTTGGTTTTAATATGAGCCACCATGAGAGTACATCCGCTTATTACGACTCCGCTTACAGCGACCGACCGCTTTTTACGACGGAATTTTAAACAAAATTGTCCGGTTACAACGACGAGCGTTGACGTGTTTACAAATAAATCGTAGTTAAGAAGCTATCGCCGCCCCGCGCATCCCCCTTGCCTGCACATCGCTGATAGGAATGCGACTGTTTATTTTACAGCAGTACATACCTACTTAATTTGCGGGTAATGAGTAAGTACGCGCACAAAAATGGCTTCGACAAAACTGATTATTGAAATTACATTTCTTCTCATTCTTAGCTATGATACATAAAATAATGTGAAATAAATAAATAATATAATATATATTTTTTTTATTTGCTTGTCACCTACATATTAATAAATACATTATATGTGATTAATAAAAAACAAAATTGTCTGTTCGTTTAGTACGGCGTCCGGTTAGTACGACGTAATATCACCGGTCCCTTGGCCGTCGCTATAACCGGATTCTACTGTATATAAAGTTATTTAATACATTATTTATAGACGATAGACACTGACACTGACACTGACACTGACACTGACCTTGACATTGACATTGACATTGACATTGACATTGACATTGAATTGAAAAAAAACAGAAATAATATTTATTTGCGTAAAACATGGTATATAAAGTTATTTAATACATTACATTCAATTTCAATTTCAATTTCAATTTCAATTTCAATTTCTAATGTAACAGAAACAAACAGAAACAGAAACAGAAACAGAAATATAATATTTATTTGCGTTAAACATGGTATATAAAGTTATTTAATACATTATTGAGCGTACATGTTTTGCTATTATGATAGCATGCAAATATGTTGTTACATTACAAACTATTTTCCGTCAATGAATTCTTTTACACTGTAAATTTTTTTTGTAGTTAACCATCTGTGCAGTTTAATCTTAAACAGTCTAAAATCTAAAGTTTTTAAGTCACTAGGAATTTCATTATATATACGAACACACATAGCCAAACAACTTTTATTATATTTAGTAAGTCTTGGAAACTCGTTTAATATGAGCCTGTGAGGATCTCGACGGTTTCGAGGGTTTATATCATCTGCCTTTTTACCCGACTGCGCGACGCAAAGGCGGGTAATGTGTTTATCAGTCTATGTATGTATGTATGTATGTATGTATGTTTGTTTCTATGTGGCGTTCTAGAGACCAAATGCGTAGGCCAATTTTGATAATTCTTACGTCAATCGATTCGTCTTAACCTTGCGAGTGTCACTTAAGACATAACAGTAATCAAAATTCACCACAGCGACAACCAGACGCCATATTGTCAAAATGAAAAAAAAAAAGTTGATGAACTATGTGAAGTGGGGTGTCGTTGAATAGGTATTTTAAAATCATCTTTAGGTTCCTTTTATCATTTTTCATTTCAAATAATAGTTTAGGATATATAACGATTTAAAGTGGTTTAACAAAGCAATCATTCTCGCTAATTCTTACTTATTGATTTAAGTTTTTATTTTAAGTATTAACGATATACAAACAAAAAAACAGTCAAAAATTTACCATCTTATAATGAAGTCAATGAATCGTAACTAAAAAGTATAAAATAAAAAATAATAATTTAAAGAAAAACAAAAAACCCGACTGCGTAAAAACTAATTATAAAAAATACGTGAAAGAATTAACTTAAATAAAAACTAAAAAGAAAGAAACAAGCCCAGTAGTTTAGAATTCTGTTAAGTAATACTAAATAACTACACAATTGAAATAGTTTTATAATAGATACACACATAAAACAAATCATAAATTCTAATGCAGAACAGAACGACTCACAGTCGGGGCCCATTTAAATTTTACCAATCAAATCTTCCCAAGGGGCCCCGACTGTGAGTGAGACATTGACATTGACATTGAATTGAAAAAAACAGAAATAATATTTATTTGCGTAAAACATGGTATATAAAGTTATTTAATAAATTATTGAGCGTACATGTTTTGCTATTATGATAGCATCCAAATATTTTATGTTACATTACAAACTATTTTCCGTCAATGAATTCTTAATCACGAGCTAGTGAAGGATTCTAACGATTGAATCACGACCGTAGGGAGTGATTCATGATGATTGAATCACGAGCGTAGCGAGTGATTCAAGTGTTAGAATCCTGAGCGACGCGAGCGATTCATGGCCCTCGATATAAATCCGTTTTATTCAAGAGTTGCATACTATACTTTATACCATGACTACGAGAAAAAGAAAGATTTAAGTGAAAATATACATAAAATGAAGAAAAAGTAAAGTTAAATTGGCTTTGATGTAAACCAGCCGTGATTTTTTGGGTAGCAAGCTTTCCACCTTTCCACTATATCGGCCGCCCTCTCTTTCACAAACTCAGGCGTTAACACATCTTCATCAATAGAATGCATTTTTAATCGATTAGAACAACACTAAACAAACACAAAATTAAAGATTAAAGTAACACTAAACTTTGTGTTCGTACAACTTACAGTATTCAAAATAGCGCCAATTTACTAAGGACAGCAAAGAACACAAAACAGTTTTTATTCTAATGCTAAACTCCTTGTCGAAAATGTCGACCAATCAAATTGAATTTAGAACACATCAATATAGGTCGAATACACAGATTACACTTACACTAGATACGGCAAGCCACGACCCAGCGTGCCCTGCATGTTCGACTGTTCGTACTAAAAAAAGTCTGTTAGCTCAGTGACGCTTAGTGATTGAAACAATTCTGTTTTCTCTGAGCACATCACTAAATGGCTGGGGTGAAGTTATCGTAGGTATAAAAAAGATGACACGTTCGGTTTTCATACAATCTAATAACGTGCCGCATCGAATACATTGGTGTGTTCCATTTTCAAACATCAAAACAGTGAGTAAAAGTGCTTTTTATTCACTGTTTTCAGTGAATAAAATAAGCTTTTTAGAGGGGGAATGGTATAAATAATATTTATTTGCGTAAAACATGGTATATATAAAGTTATTTAATACATAATTGAGCGTACATGTTTTGCTATTATGATAGCATCCAAATATTGTAAGTTACATTACAAACTATTTTCCGTCAATGAATACTTATACACTGTAAAAAAAAAATGTAGTTAACCATCTGTATAGAAATAGAAATAGAAATAGAAATAGAAATAGAAATAGAAATAGAAATAGAAATAGAAATAGAAATAGAAATAGAAATAGAAATAGAAATAGAAATAGAAATAGAAATAGAAATAGAAATAGAAATAGAAATAGAAATAGAAATAGAAATAGAAATAGAAATAGAAATAGAAATAGAAATAGAAATAGAAATAGAAATAGAAATAGAAATAGAAATAGAAATAGAAATAGAAATAGAAATAGAAATAGAAATAGAAATAGAAATAGAAATAGAAATAGAAATAGAAATAGAAATAGAAATAGAAATAGAAATAGAAATAGAAATAGAAATAGAAATAGAAATAGAAATAGAAATAGAAAATGAAAGTGACACTTACACTGACACTGACACTGACACTGACACTGACACTGACACTGACACTGACACTGACACTGACACTGACACTGACTCTTACATTGACACTGACATTGACATTGACACTGACACTGACACTGACATAGACACTGACATAGATACTGACATTGACATTGAATTGAAAAAAAAACAGAAATAATATTTATTTGCGTAAAACATGGTTTATAAAGTTATTTAATACATTATTGAGCGTACATGTTTTGCTATTATGATAGCATCCAAATATTTTATGTTACATTACAAACTATTTTCCGTCAATGAATACTTATAAATTGTAAAATTTTTTTGTAGTTAACCATCTGTATAGAAATAGAAATAGAAACAGACACAGAAATTGAAATTGAAATTGAAATTGAAATTGAAATTGAAATTGAAATTGAAATTGAAATTGAAATTGAAATTGAAATTGAAATTGAAATTGAAATTGAAATTGAAATTGAAATTGAAATTGAAATTGAAATTGAAATTGAAATTGAAATTGAAATTGAAATTGAAATTGAAATTGAAATTGAAATTGAAATTGAAATTGAAATTGAAATTGAAATTGAAATTGATATTGATATTGATATTGATATTGATATTGATATTGATATTGATATTGATATTGATATTGATATTGATATTGATATTGATATTGATATTGATATTGATATTGATATTGATATTGATATTGATATTGATATTGATATTGGTATTGATATTGATATTGATATTGATATTGATATTGATATTGATATTGATATTGATATTGATATTGATATTGATATTGATATTGATATTGATATTGATATTGATATTGATATTGATATTGATATTGAAATTGAAATTGAAATTGATATTGAAATTGAAATTGAAATTGAAATTGAAATTGAAATTGAAATTGAAATTGAAATTGAAATTGAAATTGAAATGGAAATTGAAATTGAAATTGAAATTGAAATTGAAATTGAAATTGAAATTGAAATTGAAATTGAAATTGAAATTGAAATTGAAATTGAAATTGAAATTGAAATTGAAATTGAAATTGAAATTGAAATTGAAATTGAAATTGAAATTGAAATTGAAATTGAAATTGAAATTGAAATTGAAATTGAAATTGAAATTGAAATTGAAATTGAAATTGAAATTGAAATTGAAATTGAAATTGAAATTGAAATTGAAATTGAAATTGAAATTGAAATTGAAATTGAAATTGAAATTGAAATTGAAATTGAAATTGAAATTGAAATTGAAATTGAAATTGAAATTGAAATTGAAATTGAAATTGAAATTGAAATTGAAATTGAAATTGAAATTGAAATTGAAATTGAAATTGAAATTGAAATTGAAATTGAAATTGAAATTGAAATTGAAATTGAAATTGAAATTGAAATTGAAATTGAAATTGAAATAGAAAGTGACATTGACACTGACACTGACACTGACACTGACACTGACTCTTACATTGACACTGACACTGACACTGACACTGACACTGACACTGACATTGACATTGACATTGACACTGACACTGACACTGACATAAGACACTGACATAGATACTGACATTGACATTGAATTGAAAAAAACAGAAATAATATTTATTTACGTAAAACATGGTATATAAAGTTATTTAATACATTATTGAGCGTACATGTTTTGCTATTATGATAGCATGCAAATATGTTGTTACATTACAAACTATTTTCCGTCAATGAATTCTTTTATACTGTAATTTTTTTTTGTAGTTAACCATCTGTGCAGTTTAATCTTAAACAGTCTAAAATCTAAAGTTTTTAAGTCACTAGGAATTTTATTATACATATATACGAACACACATAGCCAAACAACTTTTATTATATTTAGTAAGTCTTGGAAACTCGTTTAATATGAGCCTGTGAGGATCTCGACGGTTTCGAGGGTTTATATCATCTGCCTTTTTAAATAATTCTTTGTGTTTCATAACAAACATGCATATTTCATAGATATAGAGAGAGGGGAGCGGCAACAAACCAAGTTCCATAAATATTGGCCTGCATGATTCATCACGTTGAAGCCCATTTATGGCTCGAATACACTTTTTTTGAGCAACAAATACCGTGGAATGGGGTTACTTTGATTCCTGGGGTAACTTTGATAAAAACTTCGTTTCGTAATAAAACTCAAATTGTACGAAATCTGACCGCATTCTTCCGATTATTTTTTTACAATTAGTGGCATTGAACGTCACTGTCAACGTATGATTAGTCCCAGTGGGTTGATCCTTGCTGGTTGACGAAAAAATAATGCAAAATATTTAAGTAAAGTTTTATGTAATTTTAATAGCCTGTGTAACTTATAAGCTACAAATTTGAGTTTCACAAAGACATAAATTGTATGAACTTCATCAGATCAGAAATTCATTGACCTATAACATCAATGTTTATTGCTAATCATAACCTTGACGATCATTGGTTTTTTGGCGGCATATTCTGCACGGGGTGTCATTGATCACCCATGTGGGGTTACTTTGATCATTGATCAGTCATCGATTTTTAGTCTTCTTATTAACCAACATGTTTTTTTTTTACTTTAGTATCATGTCAAGAATATGTAAAAAGCGTTTAGGTTCCCAAAAATACTGGAACTACACTGGAGAGATTTTAAATCAGGCGGTAACAGAAGTGGTTGAAAACCGATTGACGTTACGTGGAGCATCTGAACAGTATAATTAAATTACATTTTCCGAATATTCCTATTATTAAATACTGCGAAATTATGTCCAAAGATACAAAAACTTAATTATTACTGTTTTTTCAAGGTCAAAGTAACCCCAAAAACATAAAAAAACATTGTAATTTTTTTTTTGTATTTTGTTTCTTGTTAGGGTTACTTACGATTTTCGTAGAAAAAAAGGGAGGTATTAAAGTAACCCCAATCATAGTTTAAGATTGATCACTGACATTTTATTTTTTTTCTCCAAAAATAATAAGAAAAATATAATTTTTATTCAAGAAATAGACAGAATAAACAAAACCGATATTTGCATTTTTATTTTATTTTTTTTGCTCTCATATTTCAGGAGAAAAATGCTTTTTAATTTTAAAGTTGATCAAAGTCACCCCATTCCACGGTACCCTGTTTTGGTCGGTACTATTGCCCCACATTATAAATCCATAGCGTATTAATGATTCAACATAAGCATGATTAGTAGTGATAGCAGTTTTAATATTTGTTATATTTTTAACCTTTTTGAGTGCAAATTAGGGATGGGCCGAAGTTCGTTTCACATTCGGTTTAACCGAACTTCGGCATTCGGCCGACTTCGGTTCAAATGCCGAACATTCGTTACAAGAAATATTAAAATAAGTCAACTGTTTTAACTAAAATAATAAAACTAAACCAATAAAATAAAATTATAAGCCGTAATTTATTAATTTTTTGTTATCTATTTAACAATTAAATGTATTTTAAACATTACCTATCAGAATGTTGGCATCTAATCACTGAATGAAATCATTATGGCCAAAAATCACTATTCTTACATTTTATAAAAGTTTTAAATGAAATCGTATTAATATTGCCTACTGGTGTTTAAAATTTACCAAGGCAAGTTATGCTGCGAAAACACCAAGGATTCTATGTAATCTGCTTTTTCAGAATTGTGTGTTAGTGTTATGGTGTTCCCACACTGCTGTTAGAAAATGTTGACTAACATTAGTAAACATAACATTTACTTCACAATATTAAGAAATGTTTTCATGTTAAGTAATTCTAAACTTTATTAGTTAACAAATTGTAACATAAAATATCTATACTATTATAAAATTGTATAAAAGCCGTGTCTGTATATTGAAGATATTCCAAAAAATACATAGTCAGGACAGGGTACTGGGACGTAACCATGCCGGTTTTTATTTTTTTTTAGTCTGTTTCATCACGCAAAAAGTACTGAACGAATTTTGATGTCGTTTTCACAGTTCGATTAGCTTGGGGTCCAACTTAAAATCTAAGCCACGTTTTCCGGTGGAACGAAACAGAGATACAGCTTATTTTAGTCCACGCGAATGGAGTCGCGGGCAAAAGTCTAGTTTGTTATAAATTGTTAGTTGACTTCTTCCATTTTCGTGTAGACGCCTCGGAACGTAAATTTCTAACAGCAGTGTGGGAGCACCATTACATTTTTGTTCGTATAGGTACCTACATTTCCCACCTCTGAGAAAAGTCGCTCAGAACGTTACACGTGTCGCGACTAGGGTTGCAAAATTACGTCATTTTACCGAAAACGCTGGTAAAATACGGGTATTTTACGGTAATTTGTATAAATTACGGTCAAATTACCGGCTACTTATATATGGTGAATGGTGGTATGCGTGGACCGCGGTTGGTGATGATTGGTCGCAATGAGTGACTGGCTCCATCTGTTCCCCGGACTCGGAACTTTTCTTAGTAGTAGTTTAATTCGTTTTTTACCCAATCTGACCGTATTTTACCGTACAATATAATATTTTACCGTACAATATAATATTTTACGTAAAATATTGTATTTTACCGAATTTTACGAAAGTAATTTTACCGCTTTACATCCCTAGTCGCGACGATGACGTAGTTGCTAATGAACGAACGGCCAGAGACCCTAGCCAAGTTGCTTTTCTGTTAGCGTTCACGCCAAACGATAAGCACAAAATGTAGGGCAATGACATTACTTGCGGAAAAGTCACGTGACCCACAAATATCACTTCCATACTTCCGGAAAGGTAACTTGGGGCAGGACTGCAGGCGGGGTGTACGCCCAATAATTCAAGTAAACGAGATTCGACGGTAAAAATAACCGAAGTTCGGCCGAATTTTTTATTTTTACCGAAAAGTTTGTATTCGGTTCAAACCACATTCGGCCCATCACTAGTGCAAATACAAATTTATTTATTCTCTTAGATACATCATCTACTTGTGCTCATCTAATAGATGAAACGTGTTAAGTTGGACCCCAAGCTATCGAACTGTGAAAACCACATCAAAATCCGTTCAGTACTTTTTGCGTGATGCGCGCACAAACAGACAAACAGACAAACAGACAAAAAATCTAAAAAAAATCTTTTTGGGTATAGTTACGTCCCTGCCGGCCTAGCATGACCACGATAGAAACAGGTTTTGTCTACATAGAAATAGACAAAGTGACAGATTTCATTCATAAAACGTAGAAATGTTTCTACAATCTGTCACTTTGTCTATTTCTATGTAGACAAAACCCGTTTCTATCGTGGTCATGCTAGGCCGGCAGTACCCTATCCCAACGTTTTTGTTTTTTCTAGAATCCCAATGTTTTTTCTAGAATATCTTCAATGTACAGACACAGCTTGTTTACAATTTTATAATAATAGTATAGATGATTGTTCTAAGAGGCTCCCGTTTTTATTGAAATCAACATCTAATCTAGAGCACGGTTAGCTACTTAGAATGGACTAATTAACGAACTTACTAACAATTGGACTTAACATTGCTTGATGATAGTTTTTCTTGAAACATTGGTCAGCCGTGACATGATTGCAAGCGAAAACAAGGGCTCTGTAAATAGGTACATAAATTAAGTACAACCTATTAAACCTATTTGCAATCATAATTAGACAGAATTTTCCAAAATAGGAAGCTAGGTAAGTGTTGAAATTAACGATGTAGTTAGGGCTGCCTGTCCGGGTTTCCCCGGATTTGTCCTAGTTTGGAAGGTCTGGGGATGTCCGGGAGGATTTTCAAAAAGTGTCCGAGTGAAATCCGAACGCCCGTTGCGTTGGCAGTCTCGTTGGTTTCTGTAGATTGTGACTTAGCAATGCCTATAGCTATCATATCTTTTAATATTTTTAGGGCATCCGGAGAAATTTCCGATTTCGACCAAATGATCGGGATTTTTTTAATCTTTTTCCGGTGCTAGCAGCCCTAGATGTAGTTGCAATCGAATATAAACGAAGTCCTCATTTCAGTCACTTATACTTAGCTAATCTTCCTGTGACTAAAAAATTACCTAACGAGCTAACAACATAAAACTGAAAGCACCCAAACGTCGGCCATATTGTTTGGCCATGACGTCACAGCGCGCCGCTCTATTACATTTCACGGATAATTCGGCGGGAAACGCGGAAACAACTGTGACCTCGCGTCTTCCGCGCTTCAGACAAAAACACCCACCATGTCATCCTAGGCATCATGGATAATTGACAATAGATGAGGAATTTGATACCCCGGAGACTAAAATTAACCGCACCCAGCAAGTCACGGAGTGTGCCTCTGAGAGCGAAAACTGAAATGTGAAAGATTTTCTGGAATAATCTGAGCATAGGAGTATATTTATAGAATTTGGTAAGTTGCCTCCCATGTCATCATAATATTGCACTAACAGTGCAGTTTACGATTTATAAAGGACAAGGACAAGACGAAAGATCGAAAGAGGCGAAAAATATAGATCCATCCATTACAAATAAAATGGTCGGGACACAAACAAACATCCAAACTTCAGTGAAACTGCATATAAATACGTAGCTAACAGACATTATGAAAACTATTAAATCCAAAATTCAAATGTCACACAGCACATGACCATAAGGAAATCCGTAAAACTGTTAAATGAAGAAGAAACCGATTTCCTAGGTTCGTTCAACCGGAAGTTAGCATCACCTCAGCAAGGCTGACAATAAACACTGAGATGCAGCTCCTTTTATACCAGAAGTACTAAATGCTGAATTAGCATAAGAAGTCGGTGAACAAATACATCAAGGTTCTGATCTAAAATCCAAGAGTTTAAAATTTTTACTTATCATTGAAATGGTTTTGGAACCAAGCAGTTGGTCCTTATTTAGATCCTCGCCATCAAAGAATCAGCAATTCCTTTCATATGCCTTGGAAAGGACTGCAATAAGCTAAAATCATTGATTGAAATCTATCAGAGCCCCAAGTCTGTATTGCAATTGTGTAAGACTGGTCTAATAATGACATCATAACTGTCAAAACTTAAGTCAAAACCTTTGGTCATTGGCTTACGGCTCAAATACACCAAATCCGTCATCAAACACTTGTAAATCATAGAGAGCGCGTACACCAACACGTCCGCCACCGGCCGACAAAATCGGACAGAATCGGTCGTGTTGGTGTACGCGCTCTCTATGATTTACAAGTGTTTGATTCAATCGTCCGAGTTCGGCCGTCGTCGTACGAGCAAAGTTCGTACGATGACGGATTTGGTGTATTTGAGCCGTTAGACTGAGTAAGACTATTTCTTTGGTCCTTGATCATAACAACCAATAACGATGTCATTATGAGACCATTCTGACACAATTATGACAATTGCAATAGCAGACTTGGGGCCCAAGCCCTGATCATGACACCATTGAATGCAATTCGTTCGTTATTATAATAATAGTTTGTGCCGGAATTTGCAAAAAAAAACTTCAAAAAGAATTGGTAATAAGTAACAACTCCAGCAATAAGTTTGTCATCCAAATAAGTTTAGTTGTTGTATAATTTTGTATTATTTGGTAGTGACATTGAAACGATTGACCCGCATTTTTTTGCAACCGAAATTGATCGGAAACGGAATGTTGAAAAGTACAAATATGAGAGTGTACATTTAAAAATAAATGCTTGAACAGTTACACAAGTGTTTCTTACGCTATAAAGAAAAACTACAACTATTCAATTTTAAAATATCGGTACAATATAGCAGGAATTACATTACGAAACTAGTGTCGTAAAAACTATCTTGAATCTTACAAGATCATAATATTTGCGGTTGAAGTATTATTGGCTAATCTAAAAACTGAAAAAATAAAATTTGCACAACAGCTACAAAACTTATCTTCAGTGTTAGCCCTCCGCTAAAAAAATTTTTGTCTGGTGGATGTTTCAAGCTGTTGCTAGGCTATCGTTTTTCGACCATAGATTAATTGGTCTCCGCTGCGCTTCGACTTTTCGACACTTGTTTTGTAATGTAATTTCTGCTTAAATTTTTACCTGTGCTGGCATTGAGAACCTATAAAGTCAGCATTATTTCGATAATAGCACCATCACTCTTTCACAACGAAATAATGCTGATATTAACATGTTAGAGTCTGTGTACTACAGCACAATCTACTTCATTTCTCTATGTACTGCTGCACAATCTGCTCCATTTCTCTGTGTACTGCTGCACATTCTGCTCCATTTCTCTGTCTACTGCTGCACAATCTACTTCATTTCTCCGTCTACTGCTGCACAATCTACTTCTTTTCTCCGTGTGCTGCTGCACGATCTGCTTCATTTTACACAGATTCACGAATCGTAGCTGTAACCAGTAGCAGTGGATATTTAACCGACCCCGTTTAATCGACCCAAACACGCGAAGCCCTTGACCCTCAGTGCGAGAAACGTAAGCCGTGGAGGAAACTGAATGATCCAATACACAGATGCATTGCACAATCTTAAGCTAAAACAAAAAGCTGCGGCTGCGCACAGCCCCTATGTGACTCTAGGCTGTATATACGACTATACGTGCTGCTAAAAGGGTTTGGTACACACAAGCTTAAGGGGGATCCGTCAAGGTAGCCAGCGAAATTCAACATTTCTTACGTTTTTTGAATTGCAGGGCTGATCCTCAGCAGAGTTGCACTGATTAATGACAGAGAATCATGGGATAGAGGAGAAATGGTTGGAGTCCAGATCCAAAGTCAAGTTCATCTTTCGATTTTTTCGCTTAAGAACCAGAATTTGGAATAAGGTCGGAAGTTTATCTGACGTCGTCTCCGTGGACGTCATCCTCTTTTACACGATAAGGACTTTACTTGTGCTGTCCTTGCCCTGCCGGCCAACTCTATTCTACCAAATAATAGACAAAGTTCTTTCTATCCAACTCGTTATCTCTACTGCCCAAACACGCGGCTACCTGTGCTTGGCGTACCTGACTTTTGTCTACTGAAAAATATGAACATTTCTTCTCTTCATTGTTTGCATAAAACGGTATAAATCTTTCTACAAACTGACACTTTGTCTATTCTTCTGTAGACAAAACCTGTTTCTATCGTGGTCATGCTAAGCGTGCTGATAGACCATGATCATGCAGTCAGTATATTTCTGCCAATCAGGAAGAAATGTCAGGTACTTTTAGCATTTTATATACAAAACAGCAACATTACTGTAATCGGTGCACTCGACCATTACATCACTAACTCCCTAACCGCAAAACCGCAACGAAGAAAACCATCTTTGTTTGTGACATAACACTCGTGGCTATACGCCGTGATCTTGACCTCAAGCCCCAGCTGTGTGCACTGGGTGCGCAAAATCAAGAGCCACGCGCGAACAAGCACCTCGTCAATTAAAGTCACAAAGATTCAGTGTTTTGACGCCTTTAGAAATATATGGAAAGAGAGAATTATTAACATAATAAATTATTGATGAAATATGGAGTAAAGTCCCGCATTTAGTAAGTGACTTCAAAAAGGAGGAGGTTATCAATTCGACTGTTTTGGAACGAAGTTCCTTAACGCGGCTTACGGTAGGAGTTGACTACACAGGGTGGAATTTTGTAATGCCACCTGAAGGGAAAGTACTCTTAATACTGTAAATAGAACATTTTACTCAAAGAAAACATTCCTTTATTTTTAAAATTAAGTAATACTGCATTCAAAGATTTTTAAAAAGTTGCTTGTTTCACCTGGATATCGAACCGACCAAATGTGAAAAAATTAACATCCTGTATTTTTTATGATGCCGATTGAAAGCTACGAGCGAGCAGTCAAAAATACGACGCGTGAGTGTAGAGAGTGAAACATTCAGAGTGAACTGAGTAGCTGTGGACCCCTGGGCACTCATGTCACAGACCCCTAAGAGGTCCGTGGTCCCCACTTTAAGAAACCCTGCTATAGCTCCTGTTGTTACGCTATATCCGGCCCTGGCCGTCTACATTTTTAAGATTACACGTTTCTACCCTCCTTGTCTTCAATCTGCTTGAATCTTCTGCTCTCATCTCAACTTCGCTTGGTGGCAACAAAACAGCAGCTTTAGATGCGCGCGCGCCAGTCGCTCAAGTACGACCGCGTTGCCTGCATGCTCGCACTGCAACCAGTCGCGGTTGCTCGCCACTCGGAAGTATCGCAACTGTGATCAAGTTGCTTAAGTGTTTAATGTTCTGTGCTTATTAGTCTAAATCGGTAAGTAAGAAACAGTTTTTTTTATTTCTCTCTAATTTCAAGGCAAGTGAAATGACAGTTAATTCGTACATAATTCCAACTTTATCAAAAACATAATTTTCATTGAAATTATGAATCTACTGCATTTATGATAAAGGCCAAAACTGCACGAACCTCTGATCCGTATTGACACAGTTTTCATAACATAAAAATGCCTGTTTTGACGATTTCAAACGAATTTATCGGCTGAGTGGGTCATGATTCCGATGGTTCGACTGCACCTATTAAGGTTTCATAAATTCCCCTCAAGCTATTTTTTAAATCCGAGTTCTTTAGTTTTAAGAGCGAAAATATAAACGTAACCTTCATTTACCTACCTTATGTCCTTCTCCAGGTCTCAATCTACCTCTTTGTCATATTTCATCACAATCACTTCAGTGGTTTAGTCTTGATGAGGTAATAAACAGACAGACACACAGACCTACTTTCACATTCATAACATTAGTGTGGAAATGTGGACTATATCCAATTCTAGCCTTGACAAATATTTAACAGTATTTAACAATTAATTATTATTGGAAAGTACTAATCAAATGTATGGCGACAGTACGCTCTGGTCGGTGAGAGCACGTTTGGCGGTTGATAGCGAATGTCAACAAGGCTGGTCGGCGGCAGTGGAGCACGTACGATGAGCAGAGATAGCTGTTAGGCAAGCGGACTGTGAGCACCACAGCCGGCCTAGCATGACCACGATAGAAACGGGTTTTGTCTACATAGAAATAGACAAAGTGACAGATTGTAGAAACATTTCTACGTTTTATGAATGAAACGGTAGAAATGTTTCTACAATCTGTCACTTTGTCTATTTCTATGTAGACAAAACCCGTTTCTATTGTGGTCATGCTAGGCTGGCAGAAATCTAATCACAACATAGTATAAAACAAAGTCGCTTCCCGCTGTCTGTCTGTCCCTATGTATGCGCCTACGCAACGGATTTTGATGCGGTTTTTTTTAATAGATAGAGTGATTCGAGAGGAAGGTTTATAGCACCCGTGCCCGTGCGAAGCCGGGGCGGGTCGCTAGTTCTAAATAACATAAGCTTTATGTTGAAAAACATTTTAGAAAAAAAAGATACATCAAAGAAAAAATATTTTTGTCTGATAGCCGTTAGTCGTGGTCGCATGCCACCGTATTACAGACTAATAAGCTGGCCCAATAATAAATATAATAATAAGACAACAAACATCGATTATTTTATCGACAGATATACAAGTATTTTGAACAATATTAATTTAAATTCAAACAACTTATAAATAGCTTACAACCCATTTTAAAAGTAACCAATGTTTCATAAAAGAATGTCGAAAGAAATGCCAAGTACATTGAGTGCAGTCGTATCGTGGCCAAGTTCAACCAGCCACAGATCTATACTAACATAATAAAGCTGAACAGTTTGTTTGTTTCAACGCGCTAATCTCTGGAACTACCAATATGATTCGAAAATATATGTTTGTGTAGCGACATGTGCGGACACCAGCGAAAACTACCGCTAGACAGCTAGACAGCTGACAGTGACAACTTGTCAAATGTCGTGTGTCACGTGACGTATAAACGTCAAAATCTTACATCGCGCAAGCGGAGTGTTCACAGCGATTAGCATATAATTATATAACCGCCAGACCATAACACCCGCACCCTAATTGTGTATCTCAATTGCTATCACTATGGTATTGTTTTTGACATTCATTACGCCGTATGATTGATATTCCGTGCTCCCGTAACTAGCTCAACGCCGCAATGGATGTTGTTGAACTGTCAAAATGAAGGCCATGGTGACAGAAATTGAGTTACGCAATTAGGCTGCCGGTCTGATAGGAGGATCCTCCCTTTTCAATGGAGGGACATTCCACCTCGTTCCTCCATTCCCCAAATTTGTATATGATAGCCAGATTCATGAGAAATAAAGGCTATTTAACATGACGCTATGACCCTTAAGAGCCGAGCAAAAACAAAAACGTCAGAAAAACGCTACGCGAAAACTAATAGCTGGAGTAACTAGTAAGTACTAGCGCGGGCGGGTAAATAGTGCGATTTCTTTTAAACTAGCAGTTCCACGCGGTCTTACCCCCGTTTCTCAGCTCCTAAGGGTCGTAGCGTGATGTTAAATAGCCTATACTATTCCTCATGAAACGAATTCGAATTCGCCTGATAGTTCCAGAGATTTGCGCGTTCAAACAAACTCTTCAGCTTTATAATATTAGATTAGAAAGAAAGAAATTAGAAATGATTTATTGTCCAAATCAAATGATACAATAACTGGTTACATAAAAAAAAAAAAACAACCGAATGCAAAACCTCCTCCTTTTTGGAAGTCGGTTAAAAAGTATAGTATTACTTACTTACTGCTAAGATACAATGTCGATTGTTGCCGATGAGCCCCAAACTAGACAGTAACCCCCTTATTCATAATAGTCTGCTAACTTAAAGCATTGCTAATTCTCACTCTGTCTTCTTCTATTGACCTAAGTCAGAATGAAAAATAACACTCTGTAGCAGCTGTTTTAAGTTAGCGGACCATTATGAATAAGGGGGTAAAGTCTGTATCTTGGGGCTCAGCGTGTGATTATCCAGAATAGAAGTGTTTGGATGCGACATTAAAGATTGTGTGAGTTAGAGTGTATAATGTATGAGTGTGGTGTGGTGTACGTGTTGGGTGTGTAATTGATCGTGTTTGTTCCCATGAAAATATAAATATATTTGCTTAAGTGTGCGCTTTAAATTAATTCTTCCGAGTCTTCGTACCCGATTCTTCGTAACAATATCTTTAATCTTTTTTACAGCTAGCTATATACCTAGTATATATATTAAAAGACGGGTGAAGCCGCAGGGCACAGCTTGTATACATAAATGACAGTGTATGTTTCTAGGTTTTACAATTCAATGTGTCTGTGTATGGTCCGTCATGGTCTTTCCGTCACACACGCAATCCCTGGCGGCAGATATAGGTAATTCGTAACTGGAAAGTGCTAGATATTTTTTATGACTAAAATAACACATGGTTTTTTTTACATTTTTTAAACTACTTCAAAAAGGTAGTTCCGTATTCGACCCGTTTGTATGTATTATATATTTACACATTTTTTTTGTATATGTCCGCGATTTTCTCAAAAATTACCGAACCAATTTTGATGATTTTTACACTAACGTAATTTACATACTTTAAATAAGGTTTTAGTAGATATATTATATTAAGAGTGTCATACTGAATTTCGACAGTAAGTAAGTAATCGAACTCGGAATAATAAAACTAAAAAATAAAAAAACTTTTTTACTAAAAAAAACAATCAACTTCAAAAAGCCACTACAACTTAAATAATAATATATTAGTTTCGAAAGTCAGTGGCAAAAAGAAAGCAAACAAGAACCAAAGTTCCCGACTTCCGGAAATAAAATAAAATTATTATTTACAGTGATTGTTTGAAATCGAATGTTTTTTTGGTAAAAAAGTTGTTTATTATATTGGGTAGGGAAACAGGCAGGCTATGGACATCTGCAATACCAAAGGCATATAATTATTAGACGTTGCCCACTCTAGAGACAAAAATGAAATTAATGTCATTAGTGCCTGCAATCACACTTCAAACCTTCTACGACACTTGTCCAGTTTGGCCTAAGGTCTAATGAATCTTGACCTTACTGCATAGTCTAGCGCCACAGTTTCGTCACCGGCGCTAATTAATTAATACTAATTATTAAGTGACCAGTTTTTGTGGCGCCCACTGGTGGTTATAACTTGCAACAAGGCCGGGGGACAGGGCTGCCAGTGTCAGCACGATACGTCTCATTATGACAAGTGCTACACGTTTTGTACAGGATTTTGGTAAACTACCTATTTTTGTTTATTTTTACGACCAAAATGGCAAACAGGCGTACGGCCCACCTGTAGTCTATGAAACTCTTGCAACACTGAGCATCACATGCGCGTTGCTGACTCTATGTATAAATGAGGATTCGCTGCCCCGACAGCTTAGAGGACAAGCAGGTCCCCCGCTGTCAACTTACTTACCCAGATTTCCCCACTTTATTAATAAAATCAATGTACCTGAACATGGAGTTGAATTCCAATTCAACGTTTTTACGTAGGTATATAATCTGAATTGATCTTGCTACTGATAGTCTGATAAGGTGATATCGACAATTATTATTGTTTTTCTGTACACTGTCCATACTGTTCACAAACTGTCCACTGACGATACTGTCCACTGTCTACTGTCCATACTGTCCACTGTCCATACTGTCCACTATGCAGTTGCATACTCTCTACCATCCATACTGTCTACTGTCCACTGCCGATATTGGCCATACTGTTATAAACATGCAGTATTAAAATCGGTGTAAAGTACTTAAAAGTCATCACGATGATCGTAATATTCGTAATCACGATGGCATAAGATTGACGCTCATGATGCCACGATCTGTCACGATGTAACACGCTTGTCGTGACCACTGACCAGTATCTCGCGAAGTTAAGTGTAGATTTATTTCCTCGAAACAACTAGCTTAAACCTTGAGTTTGTGAGTAATTACTTAAATTACGAACATGTCAAAGCCATGTTATGCTTATCATGATGAAATTTAAAAACAACTGACACGGGATTTAAACAAGATATAAACAAGATATTAAAGGCGTATTCAAAGAGTTTTAAAATTTTAACTGATCCGGCAGGACACGGTAGCTCAGTAGATAGAACGCCACGGTACGGCAGAGGTCACGGGTTCAAATCCCACCCGTGTCCGTTGTTTTTAAATCTTTTAAATACTTAATTACTTATCTAATAACAATTACGAAGATACTCGTAAGTTTGTTTTTGTGACATCATTACTTTTAGCATGACCCTGCTACATACATAGGTATCAGTGGCGAAGGGTATACAATACGATTCTTACCGGCTTCCCTTTGAAAAATAGCACAGGCAGGCCTACTATTGTCAAATATTTATAATTAGCTTTTCGTGGCCAGGTAAGCATTTGTAGCTCTGACTTACCTCTTACAAAAATTTACCCTTTGCCACTGATAGGTATCTACACATAAAAACGCTCCGCTTCTGCGTGCGTGATTACATTTCTGCTCAGTGAGTTACCATCCCAAAATGTTTAGCTTTTTGACCGATTTAGACATAATTCAGCCGCAATTAAACATAATTAGATAATTCAAAGGCAATTTCGGGAAGCGATTTAGGTACACACGCTTCTAATTTGCGCTTCCCATCGAAATCGTCTGTCGTGCAGGATTTGACCGTAATTACGTACAAATTGGCCTATTTTTACGACAATTATTTCCGTAAAATTTTCCGTTTGCGGACCGAATAAAGATGCTTTTTTGGTTATGAGAAAATTATTTAAATGGTGTTTACAACGCTATTATTCGGATTCATTATTATATTATTAGCGCAGTAATTCATGTGTGTATTTTGATGCTTGCAAGACCGTGAAAATAAACCGTAAACCTACAGGATAGGTCATTGTACTCATCATTATGAACAACTTTTACAATGGGACCAAACCAGCAATCGCGAAAAAAAAATCAGTTGTTCCATACATTTATCCTACTTCCACTAATATTATAAACGTTAAAGTTTGTGAGGTTGTATGTATGGATGGATGTTTGTTACTCTTTCACGCAAATACTACTGAACGGATTTTGATGAAAATTTACAGTAATATAGCTTATACATCAGAATAACACATAGGCTACTTTTTATCCCAAAAACGCGGGCAAAGCCGCGGGCAGAAGCTAGTATTCACATAACTCAACAAAATGTATGGAACAAAAAATTTTTTTTCGCGATATCAGGGTTGGTCTCATAGTAAAAGTTGTTCATAATGATGAGTACAATGACCCCTTTTCGTATTACATTACTAGCTGTGCCCCGCGGTTTTACCCGACGTTTAATTTAAAAGAAATCGGATCATTTACCCACCCGCGCTATTAGGTACTTCGTTTTCACTTAGCGTTCTGACTTTTTTTCTTTTTGCTCGGCTCCTAAGGGTCATAGCGTGATGTTAAATAGCCTATACTATTCGTCATGAATCTGGCTGTCATATACACAAAAAAAAATCGAATCTGACTGGTAGGTGTAGAGTTTAGCGCGTTTAAACAAACAAACTCTTCAGCTTTATTATACAGGGTGGCAGGTTAAACAGTGGAAATATTTTAAGGGGTCATTGTACTCATCATTATGAACAACTTTTACTATGGGACCAATCCTGAAATCGCGAAAAAAAAATCAGCTGTTCCATACATTTTGTTGAGTTATGTGAACATAAATGTATGGAACAGCTGATTATTTTTTCGCGATTTCAGAGTTGGTCCCATAGTAAAAGTTGTTCATAAGGATGAGTAGAATGACCCCTTAAAATATTTCCACTGTCTAACCTGCCACCCTGTAGTATAGATTTGTGTTTGTGTCGGAAATGTACCATAATGTTCTATTGTTCAAAGATTTGTTATTATACTTACGCAAAATATAAATAATAAAATAAAATATATATTACCCACTATTATACGTGAGAAACATTCACTTAGTTGGTATTTTTTACCAGTTTTTTTTTATCAACAATTAACAAACAACATGTACCTATTATTTTTATTTGTGTGAATAATAGCCACATTCAAAACACGGTTCGGAATTCCGAATAACAAAATAATATTTTAAAAGCACGTAAAACATTATATTATTCCACTTGGGTTATCAGACCTCACTTGCATTTCCTATAAAAGCTTGCATTTCCTATAAAATATTGCATTGCCTGTAACATATTGCATTTCTTATAAATAAAAGATAGTAATTCCTTCTAGATTTTGTTATATAATACTTAACATATAGAGCACACGAACGCAGCATATCTTGGCTCCCCGCGGTTTCACTCTTGTTGCTCGGCTCCTAAGGATTGTAAGGATGTGTTGAATAGCCTACACTATTTCTCATGAATCTGGCTATTGTATACAAAAATAATTAGGGTTCCGTACCTCAAAAGGAAAAACGGAACCCTTATAGGATCACTTTGTTGTCTGCCGTCAGTCACCGGACCATAAGTGGAGCCATCTGCTCGTAGATGGCGCCATTGGAAGTAGCAGTAGCGCCATCTATGATCATAATATGTCGGAACCCTTAGGGCTCGAGGCATACTCGCACTTGTCCGGTTTATTTTCGAATCTGACGGGTAGTTTCAGAAATTAGCGCGTTTAAATAAACCAATAATCCGAATCAGTGCACCCCGACTGCACATGGTCAGACTTTAGCGTTTAGGGACTCATCAGAACTCATTAAACATTAAACAGGTTCTAGATAACTGTTCACGATTCTAGAACTTTCTTCCTCACGTAACGACAGCTGAATGAGTTCGACCAGTCATAGGAAGCGTACAATTACCGTCCATCATGACTACACTCGTAATCCAGAGTTCCAGACATTAATCGCTTTCGAAACACGCTTTAGTTAGACGACACCAATCAGGACACATCTAGAATTTATCTGAAGGAATAAGGACAACGGTTAATGCTCAGATCATAGAAACAAGGGAGATGTACCGAGGCGTTATTGAGCTAGACGCTTTGATATGGTCACATTGACCGTATATAAAACGTACACGCTGGCGACGAACCGAACACGATCGATGATATAAATACAGTGTTTTAGAAATTAAAGTGGCTGACTGTATAATGTTTTTACCATTTTATTTTATTAGGCATTTCTCTTCTGCCACTACCTCCGACTATATATCCGATTCCGACTCCGACTCTGATTCCGGTTCCGACTCCGACAAACCATTAAAATCTCCGACTTCGGTTCCGATAAAACCACCTCCGTAACATATCATCCCTGGTAACAATAAAGGGTGCTTAACATTGTTAGAACAATGAAAATTTATTAAAAAAACATAATATCTATACTAACATTATAAAGTGGTAAGTTTTTTTTAGTTTGTACCGAATAGGTTCCAAAACTACTGGACCGATTTTAAAAATTCTTTCCCCAGTAGAAAGCTACATTATCACTGAGTAACATAGGCTACTTTTTATCCCGAAAAATGCACAGTTCCTTTGGGTCACGCGGACAAAGTGCTAGTTACAGATAAAACTAGGCATGCATAACTGGAAAAAAATGTACGAACTTCAAAATCTTCAAGTAATTTTTTTTAAAAGACCTACGCAAAATTCAGAATAAGATACTGAACTCATGTTTTCAGTTATCGTAACGCTGTGATTAACACTCCGTATAATAAACCCATAAAGAAAAATTGTGCCGCAATTTCTATTTGAAAACTCTTTCATGATGATATTCATTTTCCTCTAATCGTAATTAATTGATCTAATTAGTAGTGATTATCGACCGTCCGATGAGACAAATGGTGACATTGCTTACAATAATAACTATGAGACTGATGATGGTGTGTTCTTGGAAAGTAGCATGTGTAGGTGTCACACTATAGAAGCTAATCGAAGAAGGCTCACTAATTACAGTAATGTGAATTGAAAATTAAATTAAAATGTTATATTCGGTTTAATGATCATTTTATTACTCATAAAGAACATAGTTCACTTATAATGAGTTTACATGAATAATTATAACTAATTATAGCTATTACATGGCTTCAACTTATAACAGAGATCGAACGGTTTTAAATAACATTTTCATAAATATATTTCTTCAATCGACTTCTAAATACAACAATTGATTGACTGTCCTTAATGACACTTGGTAAATCATTAAATAATAAATTGTGCTCCTTCATACGTACCTAATGGTTCTCTTCCCGTAATTAGTTCTGGGTTTTCTTAATTTAATTTTGTTTGCATTTCTTAGACAGTAATGTTATATTCATAGTCAGTATGGCAAATAGTTTCGACTGCAGTTCTTACCTCCTTACTTTATAAACGATGATTAAACGTTATTTAGCTAAAACTACTCTTCTTAATCCAATAAAATTGTCAATTGCCAATTTTTTTTTTTTTTAAGTGGGTTAACTTTTAGCAGGCGGGTATATGTCCCGCAGCGTTAGTTATAAGCACAAATCGCGCATGTACATTTTCGGCCCGATAGACAATAGACAGTTGACAATACGTTATAGAGAATGGTCCAATTATACAACGAGCATCGACTGACGAACCAATCGGCGCCCCCGGTCTTCATTCGGTTTTCATTCCACCAAAGAGACCGAAAAATCAGATAATGCGCAGGTGACAGTTTCTATGGCCAAGAGAACTTTAACGTAAAATGTGGAGAAATGAAACGACTTTAGAAAAACACGTGATTTAAGTTAACATTTTTACCTAAATTTTTTTTACAATTAATTATTTGTCTTCTATCATTCATACCGCAAAATTTATTTTTGTTTCCACGGATTCCATGAAGTAAGCCTTCTGTACTTGTACCGGTCTAGTGGCATAGTAACGTCACAGCGCAGCACGTGGCGCACGCGCACAGAGGCGTGCGCACGTGACTCTGACGATGAAGTTGACATGCTGTGACAAGTCCTGCATTTACGAACCAGCTGGTCTACCGTTAGTAAACGTCATTATGACTGCGATTTATTTATTTGCATGCATGCGTGCATCCGATTTATTCGTAACTAACTGTTCTCCGCGGTTTCACCCCTGTTGCTCGGCTCCTAAGGACCGCAGCGTGATGTTAAATAGCCTATGCTATTCCTTATGAATCTGGCTATTATATACAAAAAAAAAATTCAAATCCGATTGGTAGCTCTAGAGATTAGCGCGTTCAAAGAAACAAACAAACTCTTTAGTTTAATATTAGTATAGACTAGCACTTCGCGACTTTGTCCGCGTGGCCCAAAGGAACTGTGATTTTTTTCGGAATAAAAGTAGCTTATTAAGTAGCACTCAGGGATAATGTAGCTTTCTATTAGTGAAAGATTTTTTTTAATCAAATCAATAGTTCCCGAGATTACCTACATGTACACGAACACAAAATTCGCATTCTCCATTTTATTAGTATAGAATTATAGATGACTCGCACGATTGAAGAAACTTGTGATCTGCACCCTAATTGCGTAACTCAATTGCTATCACCATGGCATTGTTTTTGACATTCATTACGCCGTATGATTGTTAATCTGTGCTCCCGTAACTAGCTCAACGCCGGCAATGGATGTTGTTGAACTGTCAAAATGAAAGCCATGGTGAAAGAAATTGACTTACGCAATTAGGCTGCTGGTTTTAAAGTTAATGGTCGCCTTGATTCCAAAGAAATTTCTGTTGGATATTCAGAGGGTGACAATTTTATACATTTTCTTGGGAAATAGTTTAATCCGCTATGGATTAGTAATCGATGTAGTGTATATTAATGTAAACTATCAAATGCAATTAGGAATAAACTTAAATACTATTAAGTTTAGCCCTAATTGCATTTGAGTTTGTTTAATTGTAATGTGTCCAATTAGGTATCTATTTAATAAATAGGTACCTACCTAATTGGTCACATTACAATTGTGTATTTTGCTACAATGTAATTTGTGTGGGATGTCCATCAATGTAATTGGAATAATTACATAAATACCTAGTGGGTCACATTGCATTTATATGTATTAAATCAAAATGAGCAGTGATAGCCTAGTGGTTTAACCATGTGCCTCCCACGGCGAATGGTTCGAGTTCGATTCCGAGGCACGCACCGCTGACTTTTCGAAGTCAAATGCGTATTAGAAATTAATTATCACTTGCTTTAACGGTAACCGGCATGTCCTAGCACCAAAAATTCGAAGACATGTGACGTCCACCAACCCGCACTGGGCCCGCGTGGTGGACTACGGCCCACTCCCTCTCACAGAGGAGGCCTGTGTCCCAGCAGTGGGAACATTATAGGCCGATTATGCTTATGCTATGCTAAATCAAGATGGAAACGCATTTACACGTTGAGATTGTTAGGGCTGTCGGATTGCTAGAATTAAGTAACCTTAGGACGCGGACCTAGTAACCATGGAGTTTCTTGCTCGTTCTTCTCCATAGGAATCTACGTTTTGGAACGAGCATCTAGCTTCATCTTGTTTACTAACTGACTGACTCCTTGACAATTCAAAAGCACCTGTAAGTGGTCTAATTGAAATAAATGCTTTGACTTTGACTTTGACTTTGACTTAGCGTTAGGAAATTACCATAAATAACTTAGTTTCAGTTCCGTCCGTTTATATTATTATTTGCTATCATGGCGGCTGATGTCTGCTTGATGTTCGGATATTTAAATGATTGTCACTCAAATACGCAAAAAGGGCAGAACGGATTTCGATGAAAATAGACATACAGATAGATCATGTCCTGGATTAACTTTGGGATACTTTGTATCCAGGTACATGAAGTATTTTCCCCAGGATACGAACAAAACCGCGGACTGCAGCTCCTATATACTTACATAATTGCAAATCATTATGGTTATGACAATATTACCCTGAAAGGCTTATACCTAATAGCCATGTGGACGTTTTTTTACCGTCATTATAGAACATACTTGATCCTGAAATAAAACCTGTAGTGTATTAATAATTATATCATTATTAAAATAAGCCATGCAATGCTATTTACCAACATAGTTACCTACATCAAGAATTCTAAGAAAATGACAAGATTGACATATAATTTTCATATAAATTATGGTAAATTTGTCTTATTATAACATGTATACAACATAATGTATGTAGATGAGTGCAATAAAGATGTTAAGGCAATTTACTTGGCTATTACATATAACGTCATGTAGAAGCCAAACTATATGTAATCAACAAATTATTTTAACATGCATAAAATTACCATCTCGCAAAATAAATTGAAGTCTTCCTACTTAGTATTACCTATTTATATAGGGTGGCAGGTTAGACAGTGGAAATATTTTAAGGGGTCATTGTACTCACCATTATGAACAACTTTTACTATGGTACCAACCCTGAAATCGCGTAAAAAAAATCAGCTGTTCCATACATTTATGTTCACATAACTCAACAAAATGTATGGAACAGCAGATTTTTTTTACGCGATGTCTGTCTTGTATCTCGTTTTTAATTGAATCAGGCAAAAAATAACTTCACAGACTTGAATGAAGCTTTTGTTCAATAACAACACCGAAGCAACAAAATAGTGGCGTGAATGTGTCCCGTCTGAACCCCGCGTTATGAATTAAATGTCACGACAACAATTTATTACCTACTGTAATTCTTAGGAATTCTGTGACCTCCGTTATCTAGGAAAACCAATACTTAGATTTATTAAAGGAACAAGTTCTTGTACCTACCTATTGTTTTTTTTTTGTTGTTACTGTTGTATTGGGGTATCTACTGTGACTGACTATATAAAACGATTCTAAAAATAAAATAAAAACTTAGGCTCTAGGCTAATTATGTTCCTACTAAAGTAAGACAGGCTTGTAATGTTAGCCTAGCTAGTCGATTGTTAGTATCTACCTAAAAGTACGGTACTTAAATATAATTATTATTATAATGGTCTCTATCTCAGATCATTTAAACAAGGGAGATGTGCTAAGGCGCTATTGGGTTTCATGATCAATGTGATTATTTTACCGACGGACTGAACGCGATCGATGATCACTGAACACTGTATCGATCAATCGATACAGTGTTTAGTTTAGTGTGAGTGACGAGTGACGAATGACAGTGTTAGATTGAAGATGTGTGACATTTTTAATGTTTAGAAGATCTCTATATTTACAAAGGAGCGTTTGTAATTGTGACACACGCTGCTCGACAACGGTTCCCATACAAAGGACGTCGGCAGTTTTGGGCTTGATATGGTACAGTAATAAAAGCTTAACCAAAAATAAAAATATATTTTAATTGTTCTTTGCCTAATTTATCTTAAAGATTAAGAATTGGAATCAAAAATCGAAATAAATAAGAAATAAAATGATTATGCCGTTGACATTTTGAAAAAACCAATAAAACAAAAACGGGTGCATGCGCCCTGGCGCGTGCCTCCATAGAATATCATGTCGACAGCAACTAAAACCTTTGAATTAAGGACTCATTAGTCGGGCTGTACTTCATTGGATCATTCACACCATACTTAACCTCACTGTCACTAATACGAAGATTTCTCTTTAACCCAATTACGTACAAAAACAAATAAAAAATGAATTTAAATACTCCTGAAATACTCGATCACACCAAACTAATTTCATATCTGTACCGACATACACAATCTGAAGCCCAGCGTTCTATGCGCGTCTGCCAGTGCCCTTTACTATGCTTTTTTTTTTTTTTTTTTTTTTTTTTTTTTTTTTTTTTTTTTTTTTCGAGGTGGAAATCCTCATGGATGTCCCCCGCCCTGGGGAGGGCGGAGGGGTCTGTCAGACTCTTACTGACTAAAACCACCCCGGTGTTCCTCCAATTACCTTACGCCGGGGGCGCGGGAGTCGCTTGCGCATTCGTCCGCACCCCCGGCAGGTATTGGCCCGCCAAATGAAAGGCGGGCCCCGTCACCCTATGCGGCCGTCATGCACGGCCGCAATTCCTCTAGAGAGGCGCGCGCGGAACACGTCGCGCCACCGTCTCGGGCCTGTTTCCGTTCGGGCGACGGACGCCCCAAGTCCGCCGCCCGCAGGCCGCACCCTATGGTGGCCGGAGATCGTTGGCCGCCCTACGGCGCCCGGTGCGTCTGCTGCGGATGGGGAGAGAGGACACCGCCTCCCTCTCCCTTTCCGCCGCCTCCTTGGCGTCCATCACCTCCTCGCAGAAGGAGGCGATGGCGTTCCAAGCGCTCTCGCTGCCGACCATGGCCTCAACCACGGCCGGGAGCGAGAGGCCACCCGCAGCTCCGACCGCCGCGACGAGGTCACGGCGCTGCACTGCCCAAGCTGGGCACTCCTCCAGTGTGTGCTGCGCCGTGTCGTCGGGGCAGTCACCGCAATGGTGGCAACCGGGCGTCAGCTCCCGGCCTATACGGCACAGGTACTTTCCGAAGCACCCGTGTCCAGAAAGCACCTGTGTAAGCCGGAAGCTAAGGGCGCCATGCCGTCTCCCGAGCCACTCCCTCATCACGGGCCTTACCGCCGCTATTGCGGCGTGCCCGGCCCTTTACTATGCTAACATAACTCCCTGTTTCTATGATCTGAGGTCCTTATACCTATTATTTTCTTAGTTTGTATGTTAGACATGTATGTACCAAATTACTAACTTTAATTGACCAAGTCTGATTAATACATAAGCTTACACATCATTTACCATATTTCAGCCATTAATGTTCTTAAGACCTCTTCAGACCCTTTAGGTAAAAACTAAAAAGCAACCGTTACTTAATCCCAAAGATGTATGGCCAATTTAGGAAGTAGATTGATGTCCAAAATCCACCGAGATTGTCCCGCAATGCGACTGTATGTCCCAAAATTTCCCAAAAATGTCCCGGAAATGTTGAAGTCTTATCGAAGTAGGACTTGCGGAACGCAGTCTTATTTTAACAATTTCCTGGACACTGGACGGCTATATCTAGCGGCGATCACAATAAAACTTCTATTGTGTTTATTGAATGTCCACGGAAGTGCTAAATATCATTCATTTGAAAGTATTTTAATTGGTTTTAATTTTTTGTCCTGGAATTTACCTACATTTGAAATAGAACATTTGGAACATTTGAAATAGAAAAAAAAAATGTAAAATCAGAATCTACACGAGGAACTTTTACGTTTCATTTTGTAGATCAGATATTGATGAAACTAAAATTGTGAAAAATTAACAATGATCCATCGGAAAACGACATCCTAATTAATTTTCTTACGCTTATTCCAACTCTCAGTGCAACTTTTTTTGCCCATTCATATTTTTTTTGAAGTCTGATTTTGTAAGTAAACTAACTCTTTTTCACCCTTTTCGTTTTTTCGTTCACTGCGATGAGGTCAACAAAAAAACCGGCCAAGTGCGAGTCGTACTCGCGCACCGAGGGTTCCGTATCATTTTTGGACGTATAAAGTGAAAAAATCCGGACCGCAAAACTAAGTTTGTTTGTGAAGGAATTTTGATGATTTTGAAAAAACTGTACTAGTTAGGAACATCGTTTTATTTTTGGTGTCATATTTGGGTCAATTCCTATCAACTCTAATTATTTCAGATTTTTCGCCCCACAAACTTCGGAGATAAGGGGGGGAATGGTATTTTTTTGGACATTTTTCATTTTATGTCGAAAACTGTGAGACGTAAAATAAAATAAAAATATATTTTGAAATGTGCAGATCAAGTTCTTTCATATGATATGCCACTTGACCTAGTAATCCCACTTTAAAATTTCGGACCCCCACTCCGGCCCCTTTTGCAATGAAAATAAAAATATTTTTTGACTTTTTTCATTTGCCATAAAGTTGGGCAAGCATTCTTTATAACTGTTCCAAATTTCAAGTCGATAGCATTAGTAGTTGCTGAAATAAGCAGGTGTGACAGACAGACAGACAGACAGACGAAGTCGCACCATAAGGGTTCCTTTTTTACCATTTTGGTACGGAACCCTAGAAACACTCTTTCGTTCCACATGAGCATTCAAGTGTCCTGGGATTGCAAAGAGAGATTGGCACATTTCGAGAAGATTTGCTTTTCTTTCGTGTGTCTAACTACGAAGTGTCTAACTACCATACCGGGACAACTGACTTGCTGACCGGGACACCGGGACATAACACTTCAAGCCGGGGTTCCAATTCTGCTAATGGAAATGTCATAATCGTGTCAGAATGGTCTCTCAATGACATCGTTTTGACCAATGACGAAAGAGATAGTCTTAGTAAGCCAATGACCGCTTAGGTTTTGACAGTTATGGTGTCATTATGACACCACTCTCACACAATTGTAATAACAGAATTGGGGCCCGGGACGCATGGTAGCCCTACTCTAGCCTAACCCCATCTTGGCCCCATTTGCCTGAGTCATAGTTTCTATTGACACAACCCCACGTGTTTGCGACCCCTGGAGTGCAGCCCACGGCCTTGCTCAATGACTGCACGGGGTCGTTGACCTTGGGAGACGTCACGGTGAGCCAAACATTCGGCAATATCAAGCTACACAGTATACGTCGTAAAAAGCGATACTTTATCGAAATATTGTTTGATGTTTGTCCAGTACTCGTAAAATAGGGATGTAACGACTATATATTTTAGTTTGTATGTAGAAAAGAATTTTTAGCTAATAATTTGTCCTAAACGCTAGACTGGCTCCGTTTGCAAGCTGTAGAAGGCTAGTTTGTTTTCATAAATACTACTCATTTTATGCTATTTTTCCTTTGTATTGGTTTATTGTTATTAAAAAGGCACAAAACCAAAGTATTTATTTCAATTAGACCAGTTACAGATACTTTTGAATTGTCAAGGAGTCTGTCAGTTAGCAAGATGAAGCTAGATGCCCGTTCCAAAACGTAGATTTCTATGGAGAACGAACAAGAAACTCCATGGTTTGTTAGGTACAATTCCATGGTTATATTGTTTTCAACTGGGAAATAACAAAAATATGTAAGAACAACGCAAAAGTTGTGAATATAAAAATCAAAAACACATCGCGCAGACTAAACACTAGGTATCTAGGTACCTACTACGGTCAAAATAAACTCAATATTATAAGTAGGTCTTGCAATCATTCTCGGCGATCGATAAATAAACTAGTTTTTCAAATGCATTTAGAAAGTTACTGGAAATACTTGTTGTTATTCAGGTAATCGAAGAAATGTTAATATTGAACGATACGTGCAATATTAATTGCGCTGGCGCACACCTATCGTTACCAATGTCTTGCTGTGGTACAAAAGTTATACCTACATTAAACGCAGAACAGAAAGAACAGCTTTTGTTCTATAACTTTCAATAAATCATCAGATTTTACTTTCATACAAAATTAAAAATATTTGCTTTAGCATAGAAAGCGCGGAAACTCCTATTGTAGGTACCTAACCTACCTACCTACTTCGCATTATTATTATGAACTAGCGACCCGCCCCGGCTTCGCACGGGTACTGTAAGCCATCCTCTTGAATCACTCTATCTATTAAAAAAACCGCATCGAAATTCGTTGCGTAGTTTTAAAGATCTAAGCATACATATTAGGGACAGACAGACAGCGGGAAGCGACTTTGTTTTATACTATTGTAGTGATGATGACAGCGCACGGGAGACGTTAAGCAGATAACTACTTAACGTCTCCCGTGCGCTGTCATCATGTTCATGTCATCAGATTTTCTAGGTCTTTGGTTTTAGATCTATATTTTCTAGTAAATAATGACTACAAAATATAGATCTAAAACCATATAGATCTAAGACCTAGGAAATCTCTTAGGAGATTTCTTATGTCTTTGTCTAAAACGTTTCCGATAGGCAGCACAACAAAAACTTGAAAGTTCCTTTTTCGTACCTAGATGTTTAAGCACAGATTATATTTAAGTTTTGTAAAAAGTCATACCTAGAACAAAAGTTATGATGTTAAGATGTTAGTAATAATGTCCTGCAAGGTTGTTAGTGTTTTACCCTCAGATCATAGAAACAAGGAGATGTGCCAAAGCGCTATCGAGCTTGATGCCTGATCTTGAGCAAATTGCTCATATTAAAAACGTACGCGCTGGCGCTGGCGACGAACCGAACACGATCGATGGTATAAATACAGTGTTTTAGTTTAGTGCTAGTGTTGAGTGACGATTAACAGTATTAGATTGAGGGTGTGCGGAATGTTCAATGCGTGGGAGATATTTTTATTCACAAGGAGCGCTTAATATTATGCGCGTAATTGTGTCGAAAAATGCACTAAAAGTGGCATCAATTGTTCCCGTACTAATTTGCTATGATGGCATATCTCCTTGTTTCTATGATCTGAGGTTTTACCAATAACCCTGTATAGTAGGGTTGACACCCCTAGACACAAGCCTCCTCCCTGTAGGAGGAAGTATGCGTGATCCATAGCGCAGCACCTATGTTCTTGTCACCTTTACCGACACGCCGCGTGATATCAACGCGAGAATGTCACGGTGAGATTCTCCATCGAACGTTCGCAAACAAATTGGCAGTTTTTGCCCTCAAGGTAAAACATATCCTATGAATGCTTTGTGAGAGATACACATTTTGAGAAGTTGTCATTGTGAGAAGTGCACATTTTGCGTCCGGTTGTCATTTTGAGCTGATACGTCCTCGCGGTGATATCACGCGTGTCAGAATAGATAGGCAGTGCGGGTTGGCAAGCGCTAATAGTGTTAATAATGAATGCTATGTTCTGTTGATACTGCTCTGCTGACCCTGAAGAGTTGAAACGATGTCAACACAATACATTAGATAATTTCGGATTACGTAAAAGCTACGTAGCCCTTTCAGGAAATTCAGTACGACAAAACGAAGTGCCACAAAAATAGAATTGAACGATATTCCCTAATATAATTTGAATAAGAAGCTGTGACATTTTACACCTTAATTCATAAGATATAAAGTCTATAATTATTTTGCGTGCAAAATTGAAATTTTATAACCATCATTAATGTTTGATTCATGCTTATATGCTAATTATTCATTACCATCGCTTACAGTTAAAATAACTGACAAAAATAAATAAGTGACGTCATTGATTCCATTTTCACGTTTATGTAGTTAGCGATAGTATATTTCAACCGGAGTCTGCAGAGCCCGGATAGCTCAGTCGGTAGAGCATTGGACTTTTAATCCAAGGGTCCAGGGTTCAAGTCCCTGTTCGGGCGGTTCTTTTTGTTGATGTTTGAGATATTTTATCATTGTATAATGTTATTAATCTAAATAAAAATGTGTTTCCCAAGCAATTAAATAAATATTTTATTAAATAAGCAAAATAATTACATAAATATTATATAATTATTTTGGTATGTTATCTATCAAATACCTATACAAATACTTGAATATTTAAAAAATATTATAGTTTTTAGGTGGGAACACCTGTCTAAACTGTACATTCCTAATAAATTAACTGATAATTATCTTCAGTTTAATTTTTCGTGACTGGTTTGACGGAATAATAACCTTCAGAAGTCTTGATACTCGTACAATGATTTAGCTGAATTAATAAATCATAATATTCATAATTTAATAATATTAATGTGAGTAGATATCGTGAGGGGAAAATGGTACAATAATTAAAATAGTAACAAAATTATAAATAATTCCGTTTTATTTATGTCATACCTATTCGCAAATTCAAAATATGTAAATGATTAATAAACGAATAGGTGACATAAGTAAAACAGAATTATTTATAATTTTGTAACTATTTTATTGTACCGGATTCCCGTAACCCTTCGCCACTGGCAGGTAGTTCCAAGCAGACGGGTACGGTCAGCCACATAAATTGGTTAACACTTACTTTTGCATTACCAAAGTTAACACTAAATCTATACTAATATTATAATGAAGAGATGGTTGGTTTGTTTGTTTGCTGAAGAGATTGTTTGATTGTTTGAACCCGCTAATCTCTGGAACTACTACTCGGATTCGAAAAAATCTTTTTGTTTTTAGCCATATTCATGAGGAATAGTACCTATAGGCTATTTAACATGCACTATGATCCTTAGGAGCCGAGCAACGGGGGTCAAACCGCTGGGCATAGCTAGTTATTTAATACACTGCTTTTCAGCCTTTCTACTTTAAAATACTAGTGAAATCACGAAAAAAATCAACTGTTCTATACATTGTCGAGTGATATAGATATTTTTGTATCTCTACTTAAGGAACAGTTGATTGGTTTTCTCCATATTACTATCTCCCTCGTACACCCTGTATGTTATGGAGTTTATGGCGCAATAGCAAAGAGTCCGTCCGCTTCCTCTTTTCATGAGTTCAAATCACTTCAAATCCAACTTCATTTATTTGTCTGTCTATATTCGTGTTCTTAATCATTCCAGCTTATGATTATAGTTCTCTTATATTTGTCACATCATTCCAAGTACCCGAGACAAAAATTATCTGTATGAGGCCACCAATTTAGTATATATTATAGTAAATACATACTCACAGTCCGCTATTAAATGCTACATCATGTAAGGAATTAGATACTATTATTTTTTATACAGCACAGGAAATTGTACATTGTCACAAATGACAATCCATTAGATAATAAAACATGCAAAAAGCGGGGAGAGGAAAAAATGCTACGATTTTGTACAACGGAAATGATTTAGAAACATTATTGTAGTTATTGTTCGATACAAATAAACCACCCGCACTTTTATTCAGTTTTCAGTTCGACCTGAAATCTGTGACGTCATTTATCGCAGATTAAAACGGAAAGCAATCGAGTGGTAACCTCGATGGGCTTTAGGGCCAAGTTCACCGACAAGATAACAGACCGTTAAATTAAAAACAGCTGTTTAACAAGACTTTTAAAAAGGCCAAAGTCATGTTCAACGGCCGTTTTCAATTTATCTGACTCTTAACTTTTCGGTGAACTTGTCCCTTAGTTATATGGAACTTAAACTAACTGGTCAAATGTGGGTGTATTATTGAACCACTGAATATCCCTTTGGGGAATGAAACCCGTGATGTTCTTGAAGATTACAACATAAACTCGGCTTTTTTCCTGTAATATTTACATAAACTTATCTCAGCTGTAATTGTTTCAGATAAAATTATAGATAGAATATTAATTTATGATACTTAATAGAATAATGAAAATGACCTCTAAGTTGTCTCATCCTTCTCAGTAGTTACTCTCACAAGGTTGACACCATTGTGTCAGGAAAAGTACTTTAACTACTGAGATCCTTAGTGATAGCCATAGATTATCATACTTTATATAAAGGAAGTCATACCCCTCCGATAGCTTGAATACAAAACATTGGAAAGTTCTGTGGTGACGTCACGCGCCGACTCCCTGCGGCGTCCTTGCATCGCGAACTGTGAACTTGCCTTACGGTACTACTAGTACAAGTGCGAGAAAAGCACCGCCAGGCGCCAGCCCCACCTCTGACTCACAAGGTTTACTAATACTTGTCCAAGTTCTATGTTAACGGCAACCCCTCGTTTCAGCCGTCGCCGTCGCCGCCGCCGTCGCCGGCCGCCGCTGGCGATTTCGCGCCATTTCGCCACAGCTCCAATCATTCGCTCGCCACACTCGGCAGAGCACGGCGGCCGACCACACTCGCACAAATTAAAAATATAACTACGAGTTTATCCGCAACGTCAAACAACAATAAAATAAAATCCGCGCTAACAATATTGTGACAAACAAACATTCCTACGCCATCTGTGATAACAATGAACACAAAATTAATTTAATTAACCAGTGTTGTGATTACTTTAAGAAATAAAATTTTAATGCCGTCGAAATAAAATGTCGCGGGCCTCGATGTTCAAAACCGTTTATTAATTTCGTTTGACTCAAGACTGAAACATGACGAAATATAAGTTGAACAATACAGTGCGCTCGGCGTCTGAGGTGACTCTCACTTCTTACATGACGGGCAGTACGGACAGCACCAACAAGAAGGAGGACAGGTACCAGATACCTGATCTAGACACCAATCAGAATGACAATATGAATTCAGAGTCCAATAGGAATTTGGATGCGAAGATGTGTCATGTGTGTCCGCACTCTTGCGAGTTTTTGAAGGAGTCGGACAAACTGGCGGCTTCGCTGGTCAAGCAGGAGTGTACCAAGTTCGGTCTGAACGAGCTGAAGGTGGACGGGCTGGACAAGAATGTGTGTCTGTGTGAGAAGTACAACGGCGGCTGCAAGCTGTGCCCGCGGCCGGGCACGGTGCCCACGCTCACGTACAACCTGGACGGCAAGGAGTCCTGCCTCGCCTGCCATCGCTCCACCTGCGCCACCATTTATACCAGTGAGTACCTTTATCATGTTTAAACGTAGTGGATTTATTACTGATATTCCTTTATCTGACACCAATGAGACTCAATTAATTTTCTATTGTTATCAACCTTTGGAAGGTTTGCCTACAGACGTGGGGATATTTCTGGTTAATATACCTAGTTATTAAACTCGTGAAAACTCTCGAAATTCGTCTGTGAACTTCTGAGATCTTCTATCTGCCTACAGACAAATTTTACAGGAGGAACTAAAAAGTGATTTATTTTCATTGCCGAGTGTATTGAAGAGATTTCTTCGAACGAATAGCACCCAAACAAGTGACTATTCAATTTACGAGGTTATTGGCGTTGAAAAAGTTTATGCTAAAAAATGTCAGGAAGTGTCAGAAGTTCACGGACAATTTGCAAATGAACTGCTCCAAAAGTAAATCACTAAAAACAATGTAATTAGATGTGCGGTTGACAACTAACCGCAACACTTTCAATTGACTTTTTGCAATCAAGTTCAAGTAGGTACTATGTGATCGCGATAAGAATAGGAATGTCAATGACCTTAAACTGTCAACTATCACTTGAAAAGTAAGCCTTCCTAAGAAAATTTATTTGCGAATATTTTTTTCACTTTATTAACCGAGTCTTTGATTTACCAAATAATACAAAACAGCTCAATTTTCAATACTTTTGTATTGTCACAATATGGCGCAAGGTCAGTCCTATTCTTATTTTAATCGCATAGTAGGTACGTGGATAAATTTGACACATTTTTAAACAAAAAATCCTACAGAAAACGTACTATTACAACATGTGTTTGACAAATCTCTTCTGAGGAGTAGAAAGGTAGAAAAAAATACCATAATATTCCATTCCATATCGAAGAATGTAGGTACCGTACTTAATGTTTGTAGAATTTATTAAGACGGTGAAAAGTCAGTTAGCACGAAATGAAAACATTATTGTCTTTCTCTTTCCATGTTTAAAGAACCTCAATACTTCGGTCCTATTATCACGTTGATTATGCTAATTATATTTGTAGCGGTAACCTGACTTTGACACGAATTTCAAACATTACTTCGAACCGTTACTCTTACATAATACGATTTTATTATGCGCTTGCGAAACTTGGTAACATATTGGCTATCGCAAATTCACATGTGTGTAATAATATCTAAAAGAAATTATACCTACCGTAAATCTTCAATAACTTACTTTTTATTCAACTCTCTTGTTATTACATTATTGCTAGAATGGTCTTCTTGCGACTGACTGCTAATTTCAAGCGGTTTTAATAACTCAATACTTATCTTAATTATTCTATTTTTCTTCTTTCACATCTTGCCCTCTATGTCTAATATCTTCAGTATGATTATTTCCTACAATGATATGAAGAGTATGACTCCGTATTACATCTACTCTTGGTGTAATGTCAACAGTCACTGTGTCTCCAGTAGGTCATATTTCTGATTCTGTAATTTTTTATCGAAAGGTGATTGTAAATTAATAATGAGACACTTTGGTACCAATTTCTTCTCCACGCTATAAAATATGTCTTTAGAAAAGAATAATAACATAGGATCATCATTTCCTTAATATTAATTAAGGTTAACTCTGCTAAATACTCTAAATAGGATAAAAGTTGTTTCTGTCCTACTGTTTCTAATACTGCCAAATTGTTGACGAACCTTCGAAGGAGAATGTCACGATGAGATTCTCCCTCGAACGTTGGCAAATTGATATTTCTCGCGGTGATATCACGCGGCGTACTGGTACAGAATAGACAATAATAGAAACCACGAATAGTAATCCCGCAGGTATTCATTTGTTTACCGCTGCTATTTTATTGAATAAACTATTCACACTCATACCCCCGCTATTCACTGACTCACGGACGTCGATACACAAACAGTAGACTCGGAACACCTTGCGAAATCTGTAGGTCATACAATATTTGGCATAAGCAGGAATTGAATCCGTCAATCGGCACAGAAGGCGGAAGCTTTGCTAATGCACCAACAAGTCAATATTTGTGAGGCAAATAGTTCAAAATGCTAAAAGTTATGACTTTGAGAGTTTTTATGTTTACAATATTACAATAAATACTAGCAGTCCCAGAGTGCCCGTGTCAAGTTAATTTGGATGAAGTATCTCTGGTTGCCACTCTGCTAAACAGCTCGTTTCAGTAGGTTCTAAAAACCTACCAAACTCATCGACTAGGTATTTATATTATTAGTGAAGACATCAACTAATCTAATGGCTCTGAAACGTGTGAAGAGTTTTTTGGAAAACTTTGTAGTTTCTGCAACTGTGTGGAACTACTGAATAATCTAGATAAAAATAATTAGCAAGGTTCTAGGTAAAGGAGAAAGGAACGATAAGTAATGGTTCTATCCCAAGAGAACAAAGATGCAAACAAAAACTAACGAATTAAATAAAGTGAATGTCAAATGCACCAATGCAACCAGGAAATTAATCAGTGTTGTAAAATATTTGCATTTTTTACGTAACAATCGCAGGTAAAAGTTGTAAAATAAAAACGAAGTTATTTAGGAAACTTGACTAAGAACTAGTTTTGCTTTTTTATGAGGAAACCTAAGTTTGATTAAGATTAGATTTACCTACGACTTAAACTTTAACCACTGATTAAATATACAACTATCCTTGGTCCTTGTCATTTCTATGACAATGAATAGAGATGGCAATTGACGTAAGAGCTGTTTCATTTCGTCTAATAAGTAAGGGGGTAAATATAACTGAGTTTATTAGACTTACAGTCAGTTGCAGAAAAGGTCATTAAATTTTAAAGGAGTCTTTAACTTTAACATTTCTGTTAAGTTGTTCCAGAAAAGAAAGTTAGCTACCTCTTTAACTGGTTATTAATATTTAACTATTCAAACGTCAAAAAGTTACATTAGACACAATTTAGGTTGCCCAAAACGTAGTTAAGGCCAAACAGAATTTAAATATAACTTAACGAATGTCAAAATTTAATAGGTCACCAAGCATCTATTAAACATACAGTTATCTTTGTTTTTGCAATAAATTGTGCTATTATTCTTATAATTATTATAAATGCGAAAGTTTGTGTGTTAGGTTTGTTACTTCTTCACGCTGAAACGGCTGAACGGACTTGGATGAAACTTTTTTATTTATATTTTATTTGAAAATAGGCTTGAGTTTGACGGCTATCTCGCCTGATGTTAAGCGATGATGCGGTCTATGATGGAGCACGCTTGCCTAGAAGAAACCGATTCACTCGCGACTTGAACACACCCAGATTGTAACTGTCGAGGAACACCCACTCGGGCAGCGCATTCCACTGTTTGGCGGTTTTCACAATGAAAGAGGAGTCAAAGCGCCTAGATATATAAATATGCCAGAAAGGGGTGAATTAAGAACAGTAGCACAAGATTTTTATGAAATTGCTGGTTTTTTTTTTCAAAATACGCCACTAATTAGAGGAGCGCCACTTTTAGATCTCGCACCACCTAAAAATTTTGATAGGACCGGCACTGTGGATGAGGTAGAATCTCCGAATTATATCGACTTGAAAGATGAGGAAGTTCTTTTACTTCTGCATGATGGATCACAACATGATTCTTTCGTAAGAACTGCAATTGTAAATGCAGTATTTTCTTAGTTGCTTCTAAGAAAATACTGCATTAACAATTGCAGTTAACTGCAATTTATCATTATTAATAATAAAATAAATAAAACAGCAGAATGTGTGAATTGACTTATTATTACTTATTAAATATTATATTTTAATAGGGTACATTCATGTGATTCAAATATACATCAAGTATTTTTATTTGTAATCTTTATTACTATAGAATTACTAACACCTATATATTTATTTTTCTAATTAAAAGCGTTATAATATTAAAATTCAATCAATATCAATCAAAACAATCCCAACAATCATTATCAATCAAAACGCAACGCTATTGGTTGTTTGGGCAAGGGTTCAGTCTGCTCCTTTATTATGCTCAAAATTTTGGCATCATCATTTGTTGTTTGTAGCTGGTAGGATCCTCCTCCTGTTTTATGGACTTGAATCTGAAATAATTATAGGCAACTAAATTGTACCACTTTAATCAAAACACTCACTTCTGTCCAGCCGGCCTAGCATGACCACGATAGAAACGGGTTTTTTCTACATAGAAATAGACAAAGTGACAGATTTTAGAAACATTGCTACCGTTTCATTCATAAAACGTAGAAATGTTTCTACAATCTGTCACTTTGTCTATTTCTATGAAGACAAAACCCGTTTCTATCGTGGTCATGCTAGGCCGGCTGGACAAAAGTGGCACTAGAAAAGAAAGCTTGCCCAAAGTCACACAGATGATAAAAAAAAATATCTTATACTTTTACATTATAGGTAGAGCTATTATTTTTATTTTATTCAGGAGATGTATCATTAGTGTTGTATTGTATACGTATACATATATAATAAAAGAGTTTGTGAAGGAATACAGGGTTAGACTAAAAGGGTTTGTGGGAGAAAACATCTGCTCTGGCAATCTATATTCAATACCAGTTGTTGTCTCTTGTTCACTCATTTATTATAATTTTTATGCATCTTGCAACGACCCCTAAGTCCAGTGTTGCACTGCAAAAGGGCGTCCTGGCGGCGTTACAATGAGCCTATGCTAGGCACATACCATCTCAGGCATCATACAAAGTAACAAGGTAGGTACGTGGAAAATACTCACTCGGACACAAGGTCAGCTAATAGCGCCTTTTCTTACGACGTGTAATTAGCACCACGTGCTCGTCGCTTTTTTTATTTGATTCCTCCATTATACGGAATTACACTTATTTAATAAATTATTCTTGTGATATTTTAATAAAATTAAAATGTCAGTTTGATTTGACAATTTTGTAGTGCTGCCAGGTCTATTTTTCAATTTACCCTAAGCTCCGTTAACTTTTACCCTAGATTTGCAATGACATTGGAAAAAATACACAAATATTAATGTTTTAAAATGAAATAAAGACATTTGCATTGCACGGTTTGATGCTCACCATTCGGCAAACGGCATGCTCATATTGTTACTCAAATAATAAAGAAATCTATCAGTTATTGTACTTACTCAGTATTCTACCTCTTCAAAAACGGCTGAACCTATTCTTAAAGTCCGTGCCACCAATAAAGTCCTACGGACAAAAACTGGTAGGTACTAAGCTTGTTAGTTCCGCTTTTGCCTTTTGTTTGTTGGTTTTCAGCGATATCAGCGCCGTGATAGACTTCTGTGGTGGCGCGGACTCTAATGCGTTTTTATTTATTTTATAGCATGAAATTTTCTTACGTAGTGTTATGACAAAATACCCTAAACAATATAAAAAAATATCCTAAATAATTTCATGCCCTAAAAATTTCCCTACGAGTATTCACCTTAGGTATTTTTCCCTAAATCTAGGGAAAAATACCCTAAGGTGGCATCACTGCAGTTGACAGTTTGACGTTTGAGGTTTGACGATTTGTTTTTTTTTTAATTGCGTAGGTACGCGTTTAGTTCGCCTGCGTTTTGTCATAATAAATGTAAAAGCACAGAAAACAAAACGCAATCATTCATTGTTTGTTCATTCGATGTTTATTTTATGATGACAACATTTTTAATTTCAATTTTAGTTAACGAACCAATATTAAAAGCTAAAATGCTTTTCTGCAACCTCAATTAAAATAATCATATAATTAGCTCTAATAACGCTTTAAGCAAACGGGAGATAACTGAAAGCTTTCTGCAACCGAGCGTTACTTAGTAATTTAGAAATATTACATAATCCCGGATAGATGGTCTTCTTGAAAATTTGCCAGCGTGTATCGATTGCTTTGCATCTTTATTTGTTAAAAATATATCACTAGCAAAATTATTATCAACAGCCAAAGTGTCTCACAGAGTGTAACTACAGCGCTTCGTAATTTTTATTCCATTTCCCCCTATCTATAGTCATAACCAGTTTTTGTTCAAAGAAAGCTAACCCATTTTTGTCTGTATCTGCCGCGTTATCGTTTATTCCAGATACATCCAGACAATTTTATAATACTATTTTTAAGTATATTGTAATTGTATTCATTGGAAACTTTTACAACTGCATCTATATCAACCGATATAAATAGATAGATGTTTGTAGAACTATTCTCGTTAATTCTAGAACTTTCGATAATCCGATTAGCGAATTGAATTAACTCTCAGAATATACAATAATACTATTGAAACATAATTTATGAATAGTTTTATTAAAACTTCATGTTATTGAAATCATTTCAAAGACTTTTTAGGGCTCGTAAAATTTATTTTTTGTTCCATTCCAAATAATATAAATAATCACTAATGTGGCGATTTTGATGTCGACCCTACGGTTTACCATTCAGAGTTATAGAAGTGACTGGATCGTGAAGGAATGAATTAACGAGACCCTTCTTTATAAACAGCTCTCTCTGAATCATGTACAATCTTTTCATTCCTACGTTGAATTATATTATTACTCGTATTTCTATGGTAGGCAAGTAATCATCGCATAGCCCCGCTGGTTTGTTTTCTGATACTTTTATTCCGGTATCCTCTCTTATTGACTTTTCGATTTTTAAGTTCGGTCGTTAATATTATAATGTCTTCTAAAAATAAGACTAACCGGTATTTACCAGTATTTATTAATACTGGTACCTAAGATTTATTTTTAAATCATTATCATAAACACTTAAACAGGTATAATTAGATATTTCTAAAAGATGTTGATAACCTGCTTATTAATGTAGGCGATGGAAATTTACCTGCTAGTCTATTCTGCAACGACACGCCGCCGCGTGAATTCACCGCGAGAACTAATGTCATGTCATCGCGCTTGTAGCTTAGGGATTGACCTCAGATCATAGAAACAAGGAGATATGCCATCATAGCAAATTAGTACCGGAACAACTGATGCCACTTTTAGTACATTTTCGACACAATTACGCGCATAATTAAGCGCTCCTTGTGAATAAAAAGATCTCCCACGCATTAAACATTCCGCACACCCTCAATCTAACACTGTTAATCGTCACTCAACACTAGCACTAAACTAAAACACTGTATTTATACCATCGATCGTGTTCGGTTCGTCGCCAGCGCGTACGTTTTTAATATGAGCAATTTGCTCAAGATCAGGCATCAAGCTCGATAGCGCCTTGGCACATCTCCTTGTTTCTATGATCTGAGGGATTGACAATGGTACAATCATAATCGTTATTCTATTGTATGTCATGCGTAAGAATACTCCTTACCGGTGAGCTCACGGTAAGATTCTCTCCCGAGCATTGCCAAACAAATTGGGGGAAGCCGTGAGCCCGTGACACGCGCGCGTGTACCAACAACCGAAGTGAGAATGTCACAGTGAGGTTCTCCTTCGAGTGTACGCAAACAAATTGGCAATTCTTGCGAAGATATCATGCGTGTCGTTACAGAATAGACTAGGATCGTAAATGTAGATTTTCTAGTATGTACCTATACCTACTGTAAGATATGTATTTTACTCGCGGATCATGGGACAGGCAGGTAGTTCCCAATTGCGACGGGTCAGCACATGCTGAGTCTCGTGCAGTACTCAGTGACGGACTAACGAGATGACCAATTGACAACCCACGTGGGAATAACAGTAGTGCTACTGAGAAAGATAGCGTGGGTGGAAGGGCCCAGGACTTGATATTCGATTGTGTTGCAAAATTCTCGCAAATATCCAACTACAATACACAGCAGTAAATACACATCGAGTTTAAGAAAGAAAGAGCAAGAGAGAAAGAGATAATCGGCTAGCCTCGGCTTTGTAAAGCGTCGTATCCGTCACTCATACTCGTATCTACGTGAGTTTTGTCGCTGATTTGTACAACGTACTGTTAGTGCTTCGTGGGACAGAGATGATGCTCTATAAATCCGAAGCTAGCCGATATCTCTTTCTAAAGCTCGATGTGTAATATTAACTACCACGTACTGTACATTTGTGGATCTCAAACTATAATGTTTCTACCCCAACCCCCGTATTCACCAACATTACTATGAGGTCTCGAACGCACAGTGTACACAAAACTCATACGAATATTAACATTATTGGTATAAAAATAAGAATCTTAATCATATATAAGCGAATATGGGTGCAAATCTGTAAGCCAGTAGAATTATATTTATGAAGCTTTTAAAAAACAATGCAGCTATTTGTGGCATATTCTCACGCTATATCTTGAGACTTGTGCGTTTCCGCTCAACATCGGACACTGCAGGTTTCCTGTATGGAATCCTTAGAACTGATCGTATCAGCGGCACCTACAATAATGTTAATTTTACGTCCAGTTCCCATTGTATTAAAGAATTAAGTGACAGCTTGCTATTTAGATTTGCATTCTGATTCTGATATGATCGTGGAGTTATTTCATTCAAACTCAATATATGTATATAGAAGTGGTTTTTTATAATACATACTGATGATTTTAACGGTATCAAAAATTTTTGAAACTGTCAACTTACGTGCCATCTGGTGATGTTAGTCTTTCTTAGTTCTTACTCCTCTGTCTTCCTCAAATAAAGTGTAGATAGGTTTCTTAAGAAAAGTACTATCGCTATTGAATACATCAAACAAATGCCTTCCATATGAGGGACTATTCTTCGCGGCCATAATGCTTATTGTTACCCCTTTTTATGTTTTTGTACTGCTAACCCTTTCATCTTCTCGATCATCAGTCGTCATTGCCATTGTAGTGTTCAATTCCTTGTCAGCTATGTCGTATTCTACTTATTCACAATCCAAATTTTCAGCCCTATACCTCCCCATACTTTTGTTTTATTTGAAAATAGGCTCGCGTTTCACCACCATCTCGATCTCGCCTGATGTTAAGCGATGATGCGGTCTACCATGGAGCACGCGTCCCCTATACTGCTAACCCTTTCATCAACTCTTTTATCAATCGTCATTGCAGTGTTCAATTCCTTATGAGGCGTATCATCTTCTACTTATTCACAATCTACAATATCTCAGGCCCTATATCATTCCCTACCTAAACTGGATTAGTACTGTTCGATATTTCACGATACTACTGCATTTGTCTTGCATAGCATTCGACGCGGGCGCACCTTGTCATCGGCGCATTAAGCACTTGCTGCGACCAATGTATTACTTCCCGGGACTCGCATGACGTTGCATTGTCTCTGTCATGCATTACATGGTCAATGAAAGGACGACGACGTTCACTCATCATTGACATCATTATTTTATTTTAAATGCTTGAGTGTTGCACTTTCACGGATGTTCGCTATATGTCTTGAAGTATCAAATTAGTTCAACTGAAAGGTACCCGAACTTTGTAAAAAAAATCATAGAAAATCTTAATGAGATTCTTTATCTACACTATACATCTGTATAAATAAATAAAATTTAAGTGTCTGTTTGTAATGTTAAAATAACAGCTTTTTATTAATTGCGTATGAAAGTATATACGACACTAACTCAATCATTTTTTTTAAATTTTTTGTCTATATGTGTCCGTTTGTTCCGGCTAATCTCCGAAAAGACTCGACCGATTTTAAGGGGCTTTCACTAGCAGATAGCTGATTTTATAAGGAGTAACTTAGGCTACTTTTATTTTAGAAAAAGAATTAAGATTCCGCGCAAAAAAAATAAAACCTATAAAATCGAATATTTGTATAGACTAAACTTTACCCGTGCAAAGCCCGAGTCAGCTGGTCTCAGAATGTAATAGGAAGAAGATGTCTAATAGAAAAGTTATAATTGTTTTGCACAAAAAATGAGGCCAACTAGTATTGCTATGTGAAACAGGTTCTCTGGACATACAACGTTCACGGTCCATCTTTGTAGCGGTCTCGGTCACTTCTAGTTTATAAGGAGGTTATATACCTACTTGTAGTGTCTATCTATACTAATAAAAGCTGAAGAGTTTGTTTCAACCTTGAACGTGCTAATCTCTGGAAATACCCGTCGGATTGAAAGACTTCTCTTTGCATATAGTAGCCAGATTCATGAGGATAGTAGAGGCTATTAATTTAACATCACGCTACGACCCTTAGGAGCCGACCTATGGGGGTGAAACAGAGGTGAACAGCTAGTACCTACCTAATATTATAAAATTGTAAACAAGTCGTGTTAGTACATTGAAGATATTCCAGAAACAACAATCTGGATAGGGTAGGTACTAGAACGTAACAATGCCCAAAAATATTTTATTTTTATTTTTTGTCTGTTTGTGCGCGTATCACGCAAAAACTACTGAACGGTTTTTCATGTAGTTATCACAGTTTGGTAGCTTGGGGTTCCACTAAAAATCTAAGCCATATTTCATCTAGTTCCGGTGGATGGACAAGAGACACAGCTTGACCTCTTCGTAGTACTAGCCACCCTACACTAAGGAGGTCATTTAAAATGGTATTTTCATTGTAGTCCATGCGGACGGAGTTGTGGGCAAAAGTCTAGTTGGTTATAAATACATTCTAAAAACATACATTCAGGGAAATAATTGTAAGTAAAGTTTACCGGTTTCTTATCTCAAAATGTTTTAATTAAATATTTGCGTTATCGCCTTGAACTGAAATATAAACATTTTCTTTCGACTGTAATCCCGTTGTTTCACACTTATTTAAATTAAACAAATATACGTAAATTTAATTGAAAATGTTATCAAATATATAAGAGATTGAAAAAACGTGGCTTTGACATGTTTAAAATTAACAAAACCATAATTATTTGAAGATAGTTTGCAACGTTTATTTTAGTTTTAGTTTGAAAAACAAATGAAACTTTTTCTTAGGTGAGTGTTTGCAAAACTATAAATAAATTGTGTTTAGGTTTAAGGGCCGTAAGATCAAACGTAGTTTAAACCACAGAAGAGAGTTTAATCTCCCGTTTTCGATTGTTTCTTTGGGTCTTTGTATTAGAAAACAATCGATGACGGGAGATTAAACTCTTACGGCCCTAAGTGTTCTAAACGTTAATCTTTAGCTCCAAACATACAGGATAAAATTAAAACCAGTTCGGATATTTTAGGAGGTGAAAGTACTCATGAATATGATCAACTTTTATTATGGGACCGACACTGAAATATGAAAAAAAAAAATCAGCTGTTCCATACATTTTGATCGTGTTGTAGTGCATTTTTGTAGGGAACAGCAGATTTTTTTTTTCATATTTCAGTGTCGGTCCCATAATAAAAGTTTATTATCGTACCCTGGCACCCTAAAATATTTTAAATTAAACACAAATGTTGAACCCTGAAAATGAAGACAACACCTCAGTTCTTGTAAATATATTTTTTAATTTTTTTACCTTTTATCTGCTACTAGCTTCTGCCCGCGGCTTCGCTCGCGTTTTTCGGGATAAAACGTAGCGTAGTAGCGCTATTACAGACTAAATCGATACCAAATTTCATCCAGACCTGTTCAGCCGTTTCAGCGTGAAGAAGTAACAAACATACACACATACAAACTTTCACATTTATAATATGAGTAGGAAATAGGATGACAATAAACTCGACTTTCCGATAAAAGAAAAGATGTACGAACACGTGCATACGATCGGTAGTAAAGACAGGAACGCCAAGAAATCGTCCGTCGACACATTCCATTGACAAACAGCTAGGTACGCCTTAAGTGTCGTAACATAATCTTCCGTTAAAAAGCTACATGACCACTTCCTAGAACAAATCTGTAACACAATCTACAGGTAGCTTGACGACTTTGCACGTGTCTTCCACACTGCCGCTCCCGCCCTCTCCCACAGCACCCCTACAATCAACTAATTATAAGTCCCGGTACCAGTCTTGATCACAAACGTCACCTGTGCATTGGCTGATTTTTTGGTCTCTTTGGCGGAATGAAGAAGACCGGGGCACCGAGGCTGCAGGCGACTGGTTCGTCAGTCGATGCTCGTCGTCTAATTGAATCATTCTCTATTACTTATTGTCAACTGTCTATTGTCTATTGGGCCGAAAATGTACATGCGCGATCTGTACTCATAATTTACGCCACTACCTATATCTACGTCATAAATTCATAACATAATCTTCCGTTAAAAATATCACTTCCTAGAACAAATCTGTAACACAATCTGCAAGTAGCAGTTGATGACTTTGCACGTGTCTTCCACACACCTGCCGCCCCCGCCCCCTCCCACAGCACCCCTACAATCAACTAATTAACTAGATACTAATCAGTAGTTCACACGGTATGAACGCTACTCACCTTAACGCTGTGACGAGGGGGAGTTTAGCGGTGATTAGAGACGGAAACCGGTGATTAAATACGATTAAACATTTTAATCACCATTGTGGTGGTAATTGATTAATTAATAGTGGGATATGATTTGCAGTTTACTGTAAAAGGCTGTAACCTTGTTCCAATACTATACGTAGGTATTGGTAACAATTTGCGTAAAAATGGGTGCTTTTCAGGATCGGATTAAAATTTATACAAGACGCTTGATTGGAGATCACATACGACTAAGGCCAGGGCCGCACTGGTACGGCCACAGCGACGAGACGGCGACTTCGTGAAAACAAACTCATCATAAACATAAAATAATGTCGGTGGCCGCACTCTGTTTTTTCTGTTCTGTGGCCGCACTGCAGAAACGACAAGCGAAATTTATTTGTTTACGATATCGCCGTCACGATGCTGTCGCCGTACCAGTGCGGCCGCGGCTTAAAACTGCTATAATTATGATAATGCGACATTTTCAACGGAAATCGAATATCCCACGTGTTGCGGCCAAAATATAAAATTACACGCACAAAGATTTTATCTTTTTTTGATAATACGAGCAATTTTACTGATATTAAAATAGTTATTATATTAAATTGAATGGCTTCCTACTGAGCCAAAGCCTGTTTTTAACCGACTTCAAAAAAGGAGGTTCTGTATTCGTCCCGTATGTATGTATGTATGTATGTATGTAAGTATGTATGTATGTATGTATGTATGTATGTTTGTATGTGCGCAATTTTCTCAAAAACTACTGATTCGATTTGGATGGGGTTTTCACTAACGTAATCTACATACTTTCAGGAAGGTTTTAGTATATAATACATTATGTAATTATTCCTATGTACAAAGTTATATGCATAAATGTACACACTCCGTAGAAGATTTACTGTTGAACGAATTCGTGAAAGTAATCTAACACGGGATAAAGAACTAAAAAGGGAAAAATAAAAAACTTTTTTAACAAAAAATAACCGACTTCAAAAATCCACTACAAAGAAAATAATAATTTTGGTTTCGGAAGTCGGTGGCAAAAAAAAGCAAACTAAAACCAAAGCCACCGACTTCCGAAACCAAAATTATTATTTTCTTTGTAGTGGATTTTTGAAGTCGGTTATTTTTTGTTATTATAACAACATTCGTATCATAAATCGTCTACTAGACCATGTATCACAATTATTATTAAAACTAGCTGCTGCCCGCGACTTCGTCTGCTTGAAAATGGCTGAAAAGTAGCCTATGTGTTTGTGCAGGTCCTAGACTAGGTACTTCTTTGCCAAATTTCATCTAAATCCGTTTAGCCATTTTAGCGTGAAGAAGTAACAAATCTACACACACACCATCATACAAACTTTCGCTTTTATAATAATATTACGAGTAGTGTCATAGTGTGATTAAACCGATTAATAACAAAGATAGAAAGAAAAAATCTAATTAAAAGATAAGAAGACCTTTAGTTTGAGAATGGCGGAACCAAAACCCAGGGCACAGGGCATAAGGTCAGGGCTCGCAGTCTTCGTCAAGAAAGCCGTCAGCCCTGGACGAGTCACCAAAGAAACTGACCTCGACCGTGACCGCTGGAGTAACCCTAGCATATAAAAAAACCGGCCAAGTGCGAGTCGTACTCGCGCACCGAGGGTTCCGTATCATTTTTGGACGTATAAAGCGAAAAAATCCGGACCGCATAAATAAGTTTGTTTGTGAAGGAATTTTGATAATTTTGAAAAAACTGTACTAGTTAGGAACATCGTTTTATTTTTGGTGCCATATTTGGGTCAATTCCTATCAACTCTAATTATTTCAGATTTTTCGCCCCGCAAACTTCGGAGATAAGGGGGGGGGAATGGTATTTTTTTGGACATTTTTCATCATATGTCGAAAACTGTGAGACATAAAATAAAATAAAAATATATTTTGAAATGTGCAGATCAAGTTCTTTCATATGATATGTCACTTAACCCCACTTTAAAATTTCGGACCCCCACTCCGGCCCCTTTTGCAATGAAAATAAAAATATTTTTGTTTTTTTTTCATTTGCAATAAAGTTGAACAAGCATTCTTTATAACTGTTCCAAATTTCAAGTCGATAGCATAAGTAGTTGCTGAAATAAGCAGGTGTGACAGACAGACAGACAGACGAAGTCGCACCATAAGGGTTCCTTTTTTACCATTTTGGTACGGAACCCTAAAAGTGATCGTCTTTCATAGGCGAATGCGAGTGAACTGTTCTTGCTAGTCATGTAAGTGTTACAGGTCACTGTTGACTCGTAAGAAGAACTCGATGATAATCAGAATCACACTAATCTTACTACTATTCTAAATGCGAAAGTTTGGATGGATCGATGTTTGTTAATCGCGCAAAAACTACTAAACGGATTTTGATGAAACTTTACAGTAATATACCGTATACATCAGGCTACCTTTTATCCTGAAAACGTGGGCGAAACCGGGGGCGAAAGCTAGTATTATAGTGTGTATTTGCTACACCGTCACTGAAACGGTTGAAAAGATTTGGATGAAACTTAACAAAGAGCCTGGGACCTAGAGAAGTAGGTACTTTTCAACCATTTTCACCCTGACGAAGTCGGTCAACAGCCAGTAAAGTGATATAATAATAATAACCCTGTAACTCTTTGAAGAACCTTACGTTTGCTAACACCACTGTGCCAATCAAAGTCAAGTGTTTCGATAGAATTTCGGAATGTCTATGATACACTGTTACCTGTTACTGTCAACTTCTTCTTCCGGCCGCGGTTTCGCCCGCGTTTTTCGGGATATAAAGTAGCCTATGTGCTATTCCAGATTTTAATCTATCTCTGTGCCAAATTTCATCCAGATCCGTTCAGCCGTTCTGGTGTGATTGAGTAACAAACATCCATCCATCCATCCAAACTTTCGCATTTATAATATTAGTATAGGTAGTATAGATTAGTATTAGTATAGAAGTATAGATATATCTAGTCATCTAGTGTGATGTAATTCTGGCCCTGGCCAGTGAGAAAATTTTGGCCAGTGACCGAACCTTAGTCACCATGCTAATCAGTTCCAAATTCAAAATATTTGACCTGACCGGTCAACAAGCAACAGGTTTTTACAAGTCAAGCAATTTCCTGAGATTGGAGAGTGTAATTAAGTTTTTCATCTAATTGGTGTGTCAAGGCAGGCAGCGGAGTGCGGCTTCCTTTTGTATTACACGTTGGGAACGTTTTTGCAACATTTTTTAGTTAAACTGGTAATAAAATTGAACTACTAAAACTAAGTTGATAAATGAGAGCATTTTGTAGGCTTGGAGAGTTTATAAATTACATTCTGTACCTTTCCTTTTCGACCTATCATTATCCTATCGTACACTAAGGCCCGTATTCCAGAACGATACTCGAGCACTGATCTCTGCTTGAGCATAGATTTAAAGGCATTTGATTGGTTGAAACTAGTTTCAATCTATGCTCAAGCAGAGATCGGTGCTCGAGTATCGTTCTGTAATACGGGCCTTATAAACGCGAAAGTTTGTGAGGATGTATGGATGTTTGTTACTCTTTCACGCAAAAACCCCTGAACGGATTATGCTGAAACTTTACAGTAATATAGCTTATACATTAGAATAACACATAGGCTACCTTTTATCTCGAAAAACGCGGGCGAAGCCGCGGGCGCACCGCGGAAGCTAGTAGGTATATTAGGGTCTATTAAACTTTACCGAATCTCGTTCGTCGTCAGTGACATCGAAGCCATCCGTGGAATTTGTATAAGTATCGGCAGGGATCTTGATCACAGATCGCGCATGTACATTTTTGGCCCAATAGACAATAGACAGTTGAGAATACGTAATAGAGAATAGTCCAATAGACGACGAGCATCGACTGACGACCCAATCGCGTGCAGCCTCGGCGCCCTCCGTCTTCTTCATTCCGCCAAAGAGACCAAAAAGCCAGCTAATGCGCAGGTGACGTTTGTGATCACAACTGATGCCGCTAGTGATACCATTTTCACGAAAAACAATTATTATGAGCGGCAGTCGTCGGCTCCAGTGTCTTACTGCCGCATTGTACGGGTCAACTTGTTATTGTAACCCGACGCACTTGTTTGTTGACACAGGCGCACACGGAACATCCGCGCCGGTCGGACACCTTACTGCATTCATAGGGTTGACGATATGCGCGAAGCCTTGCGGAAGGAACAGAATGTAGTAGGTACCTAGTAATAGTTAATGTCGTACTTCAAACAGTAGGTTTTCATGGTGTCATATCATACCTATTTAAATGAATTCTTTTGATGAAGTTCTGGCCATTGAGGTATACACCTAGAGAAGACACTGCATTAGACGGTGCTGTCCCAATCAACTGCGGTACAACAGCCGCACTTCACGAATAAGGCGAATCACACACCGCCCCGCGCTAAGCTGCGGGGTGCGTGGCGACGGAACAAAAGCCCCGCGCGTGAATGCGTTTTCAGTGTGTTGCACTACGCGTGATTTCTATACAAATATCTACAGGTACTTGCAAACAACGGAAGATCACGTACTCCCGCGCTACGCTGCGTGATGCGGTGCGGTGTGCGACTATTGTTTTTTGTCACGTGTCACACGGCGTTTGGGGCATGACGTTTGTTCAAAGTGTCTTCTCTAGTGTCCTCAATGGTTCTGGTCAAAGATTTTGCTGTTAATTGCTAGATCTTATCCAGTAGTTATTATTAAACTTTCGTTACTCTTATTAGACAGTATTGATCAGCTTCAACCCAGACGGATGTGGGCGGTTAGCAGACTCATGTCAGCATCTACGTCTACATAATAATATATGCAAGATTTTCAGTACCTACTTATAAAAACTATGAGAAGTTGAATCAATTTTTGTTTTTATCTCTGGAACTACCAGTCGGATTTGAAAAAATATTTTTGTATATGATAGCCAGATTCATAAAGAATAGTATAGGCTATTTAACGCGCTATTACGCTATGACCTTTAGAAGCCGAGCAACGGGTGAAACCGCGGGGCATAGGTAGTAAGAGATAAAACGTTAGCATCAGTATCAGCAAGGTGTGTCAGTATCTGTAATTCTGTAGTCTAGAATTATTTCACAGTGTTGCTTTATACCATTTTATAGCAAAAATCTTTTAATTACTTTGTAACTTAGGTATAGGTAGTTGCGTGAAAGATGATCATAAACGTCACCTGCGCATTAGCTGGTTTTTCGGCCTCTTTGGCGGAATGAAGAAGACGGGGGGCGCCGAGGCGATTGGTTCGTCAGTCGATGCTCGTCGTCTATCGGACTATTCTCTATTACGTATTGTCAACTGTCTATTGTCTATTGGGCCAAAAATGTACATGCGCGATCTGTGATCAAGATCCCTGCCGATACTTATACCTAGGTACTCATGTAAACTGTCATAATGAACAGATTCTAGCTTCTTACCTAAAGTGCGGAGTGCGCAGGCCTGACATCACACTCAAAGGTCAGACTATGATAGTGTTCAGGCGCTCAAGGTTAGTCACCAAAATATAAAGCTCAGGGCACACCGCCAGTTAGCGAGCGAGCGAGCCGGGCGCGGCATCGTTTCACCTCTTTTCAAACTTCGGTTCACACCGCGAACGCGATACGCTGACGTAGCTTATCAGCTACGTCAGCGTATGAAAAGCCCCGCCCGACTCGCTCGCTCGCTCGCTATCTGGCGGTGGCGGTGTGGCCTGCGCTTGCACACGTTTTTCAAGCGCGCCGTCGACGCGCGTTTATCCTACAGAGGTCTACAGGCTGCGTCTGGCTTACGTGCGTATCGCATCTGTATCGCTACAAACGCGCGTCAACGGCGCTTTTAAAAACCGTGGTGTGCACAGGCCCTAAGCGTCCTATAAAATGCCGCAAAATAAACCGCTAACAAAATATGTGATAATGTTATCGCTGTCCGTCATAATAATTATAATATTAAATTATTTATTATCAGGCTACTTTGGCCCATAGATATTCACCTTCCTAATTATAAAACAAAGTCTCCCCGCCGCGTCTGTCTCTCTGTCTGAACGTGATAAACTCAAAAACTACTGAACAGATTTTCATTCCGTTTTCACACACCAATGGACAGAGTGATTCATGAGGAAAGTTTATGTGTATAATTTCTAAACCTGTTATTTATATTCTTATTTCTTCTTCTTTCTTTGGGATAAAAAGTAGCCGATGTACCTATAATGCTGTATTACTGTTAAGTTTCATCAAAATCCATTGAGTAATTTTTGCGTGAAAGTGTAACAATTAAACATCCATACATCCTCACAAACTTTCGCGTTTATAATATTAAGTAGGATTTTGTTTCTTTTTTATTGTACCGGCTTGCCCTCATCCTTCGTCACTGCTATCTTCACTCGTTTACCAACAGTCCGCACACATCGACACGCATGTATATGTGAAATTGTGTGCGTCTGTATTGTCGTGTTATTACAATTGATCCGTGAACGATGGCGGCCACTGTGTGACGTGACACGTGACCATGACATGGCTGACACGGATCCTAGGGTGCGCTGGACCAACTAAGCTAAACTGGTAATAATGCGCTAGATAGATATTACTAGGGCTGCTATCGTTTAAATTGTCGACACCGGACAAAGATTTCAAAAACGCCGGCCGGATATTTGATGGAAATTGGGAGTTTTACCGGACGCCCTTGAAAATTAAAAATAAAAATAAAATTTTGCATATTACAACGGCCAGAATATATGTTTTATTTATTAGCTAGCTCATTGAATGCTGAGCAGCAGACACATTGATAAAATTAAGGCGATTCGCACGCTGCACCGCATCACGCCGCGTAGCGCAGGAGAGCGTGTTCTTACGTTGTTTGCAAGTATCTGTGTTTATAGAAAACACACGTAGTGCCACAGAAAACGCATTCACGCTCCGTGGCTTCGTCGCCACGCACCCCGCACCGTAGCGCGGGGCAGTGTGTGTTTCACCTAAATGTTTACTACGTATAAATAAACCCGTAGTTAGCATTCAATGGGATAAGAATTGCTAATTAAGTCAAAGAAAACGAAAGAAACTCTTAATGCGACGGGTGTCCGTCCGTCCGGTTTCACCCGTAGCCGTACAAAGTATACAAACTAAGACAAATCAAACTACTTTGGACAAATCCGGGAAAATAAGGTCGGATAGCAGCCCTAATATAAATGATATGAGTAGGATGTAGGTACTCGAAAGTAGACAATTTTAAGTTCATCCTACTCATACTTTATACAAGCCTAAAATAATTAAATGAAATGGTCTGGTAAAATGTCTCTTCGTGAAATGGAAATCGGGAAATTGCTTTCCGAGAAAATTTTCACACATCAAATTCATCTCGTTTTTCATGAGAAGTCTATAGAGCATCCTGTTTTTAACCGGTAAATTGCATGGTGTCTTATTTCGCCACCTTCCTATTAGATACTACAGCCGGGCTAGCATGACCACGATAGAAACGGGTTTTGTCTACATAGAAATAGACAAAGTGACAGATTGTAGAAACATTTCTACCGTGTCATTCATAAAACGTAGAAATGTTTCTACAATCTGTCACTTTGTCTATTTCTATGTAGACAAAACCCGTTTCTATCGTGGTCATGCTAGGCCGGCTGGGCATGGCTCACAAGATAAGCAGATATAAATATTTATGTTCACATTAGTTTCCGTAAAAATAGGCACAGATTTATATGCATTCCTTCAAATCTTCTGCAAAACACCGCAAGTGTTTTCATAGCTGCCATTTGTAACATAAGACATAAGGACAATAATAATAGCATATTTTCACAAGAGATTTTTAGGTACCGAATGTTTCATAACAGAGCCTATTTTAGTAGGTAATTTAGGAATTTTCCAAAGCAATGTAGAGTCTATTCAAAAATCTATGCATGTCTTAACACTTTGAATACGTGTTAAAAGTAGCTTAAAGAATGTTAAGTTGGTATTATGTAAGAAAAGCAAAAGAAGTCTTCTGTATGGGGGATCCGACAAGGTAGCGCACCAATTCAAAATGTCTTACGTTTTTCGCAAATTGCATCACTGTTTTACGTTGTAGGTATGTTGATCCAAATTCAATTCGCGACAATAATGTACTAAATAATAATCATCATAATCTTCAATATAGCCCTCGAAATTATATTTAAAGAAAATATTTTTTTTCGTAAAAACATTACGATTTTCCTCAAATATAATTTCGAGGGCTATAGGCTATTGATGATTTTGATGATTATTATTTACTTAATAAATATAAATAACAGACAGACAGACGGACAGACGGACATGACGTAACTATAAGGGTTCCTAGTTTTACTACGGAACCCTAAAAAAGAATTGAATTTGGATCAAAATACAACGTAAAACAGTGCTGCAATTTGCGAAAAACGTAAAAAAGAATAAATTTCGCGCGCTACCTTGACGGATTTAAAGAATGTTGACTTTGGTATTAGGTAAGAAAAGCAAAAGAATTCTTTTAAATAAAATGCTATATCAGAAATACCTACCAACTGCTTAACGAATGTTGATAATATTATTATGTTGGTACAATAAAATTTCTAACAATGCATAACTTATTCGCAAATTCTCCATGAATAAAATCTTGTTACTGTACGTACATACAACGTCTTCTTCCATAGAAGTTTAAATAATTTCATCCGATACTAAGATATCTATTTTTAACCGACTTCCAAAAAGGAGGAGGTTCTGCATTCGGTTGGTTTTTTTTTTTTTTTTTTTTTTTTTTTTTTTTTTTTTTTTTTTCATGTATGTACACCGATTACTCCGTGGTCTATGAACGGATTTACGTGATTCTTTTTTCATATGGTAGAAGAAGCTCGCGAGGTGGTCCCATATAAATTTTATTAACTTTGGTTGAGTAGATTTTTAACCAGGTGTAATAAATGGTATTTTTGGTGTATCTTGATGACATCATGACGATGATGAAAAAGTGATATTGTGTAGGTACATGAATTCCTGAACGCAATCGATCTCGATATTATGCATACATAACATCACGCCGATATTTCCCGCAAGGTTAGACAGAGGTGTATAGTACACACAATTTTTTCATGCTTAAGTCGCATTTGATAGAAGACTAGGGAGCGAGCCTATTGCTATTACAAACTGAAAAAAACACTGTTTTTAGGGTTCCGTAGTAAAACTAGGAACCCTTATAGTTTCGTCATGTCCGTCTGTCTGTCTGTCTCTCTGTCCGTCTGTCCGTCTGTCACACCCTCGTCAAATCTACAGTTCATAACCAATTTGTATGAAACTTCGTAGGTAGATGTCTTTTGTAAGCCGCCATTAAGGCCTATAGTGAAATTACGAAAAATAAAATTATTAGGGGGGTCTCCCATACATGAAACTGAGGGATGAAAAAAAATATTTTCGCGCACCCCACCATGTGGGATATCATTGGATAGGTCTTTGAAAATAACATGAAGGTTTCTAAATACTTTTTTTATTTAAGTGCATATTGAGTGAACTAGGAGCTCCTAAAGTCGTTAACAATGTGTCCCCCCCCCTGTAATTTTCCATCCGCGCTATCGAAACATCTGAAAAAAATCAAGCTTATAGCACTTAATAAATACTTTCGATTGAAATTAGTTTGAACAAGATACGTCACAAAATATTTGAAATATTCACTATTTTCCATGTTGAGTTTGACAGCCGTAAAAATAGTAATATTTCATAATAATATTATGAAATACAAACTTGTATTTGCGGTCAGAACACTGAAATACTTCTTGCTACGGAACCCTACACTGTGCGCGGTCCGACACGCTCTTGCCCGGTTTTGTTTACTGAAATGCTCTCATCCACCAACATCTATGAATATAAGTACCTATTTAAATTCGTGGAAGTAATCGATCTCAGTAAAAGTACATAAATGATCAAAGTTGCTCTGTCCATGATTTTATGGTACTTTATTGTAATAAATTAACAACAACAAAAATGGTTACACTACACTAAAAAGATAAAAATAAAAACAGGTTTAAAAAAAACCGACTTCCAAAAACTACACTAAAAACTATGAAATAAAAATGTTAAACTTCCATAAATAAAAATCTAAATGTATATTGAAGTCGGCGGGGCCTAGCATAAATATAGGAATGAAAGGAAATTTTAATTTGTCGAGGCGCAAAGCAAGCTGCACGTTCGCTGCACACACTGCGCACGTTCTTCCTGTTCAAAAGCTGAGAGGTAAAAACCTGAAGAAGAGGCCCCGCCGACTTCAATATACATTTAGATTTTTATTTATGGAAGTTTAACATTTTTATTTCATAGTTTTTAGTGTAGTTTTTGGAAGTCGGTTTTTTTTAAACCTGTTTTTTAATTTAAACGCTAAATTCAACGCTATGTAAAGTGAAAATGTTGAAAATTAATGATTGCGGTGTTTATACGAGAAGAAGTATTTCTATTTACCTACTTAGGGGCCGTCCATTAATCACGTGAGGTATGAAAGGGGGGTTCGGAAAAAGTCATGAAATATCACGAGAGGGGTGGGGGGGTGTAGTGAAATATCACGTGTATTTATTTTTTTGTTGGACGCGTGATTTCTAAATCGAAAAAAAAATTACTGTAAGCATTTAAAGAAAATATTTGAAAAAAATTAAGATAATTTGTACCAAACCTGGTGTTAAAAACCTCACCACGTATCACAAGGGGGGAGGAGGGGGTCAAAAAGTTGCTAAAAAAACATCACGTGATTAATGGACGTCCCCTTACGAGGTGTATTTCTGGAAACCAAAGCTCTTGCTTTTTTTTAGTTTCCAGAAATACCTACACCGTGATACGAATGGGCACTGTCGATTTCATTAGTTTATTTACTTGAATAACGAAATATGTGAAGTAGCAACGTACTTACTTCAAATATTTGTAAACCAAAGATAAAGATAAACCACTGCCATGTCGATGTAGTAACGAAAGTAAATGTAGATTCGTGCAAGCCTTATCTATGGGTAGGCGATACATCAGGATCGTATCTGTATCGTATCGTCTGCAACACAAATCTCAGATGCACTAATACCGTGACGACCATAAACTTCATTTCAATACAATTTACGAACTCTGTAAACAAACTTTCTATACAAATTCCTCAAATTTTGGCAATTTACAAAACTGATATTGGCACCGATTCTCTAATGCACGAACTAAACTAATATTAGAGTATCTTTTTCTAACAGACAGCACGAAAAGAGTACCTACAAGTGACGTTTTAGTGCTGTCAAACTTAATAATTACTTCTCTGAACTTCAGCGTGTTTTTAATCGTCACATTTCGACGTGACGTCTAAAATTGTATGAAAATAGTCTAACTAAAGGCAGCTCTTATTTATTTTCGTCTCTTTTTTGTTTTATCAGAAAAGGATAGCAATAGGCTAAATTAAGTTTAGTTATTGCACAACAGAATCGGCACCATTGTTTACATAGTTCGCAAGTTCTATTGAAATGGACTTTAGAAACATTTGCCTCGTAGGGGATCGACAGACAGGCATTATGCTGCAAAAATTAATTCGTCAAAACATAATGCATCTTCAATTACAGCCAGTAGGTACCTAATCAGATGTGACCTGTGCATGCAGTGCAGTATCGTGACCTCAGATCATAGAAATAAAAGATGTGCCAGCCGGCCTAGCATGACCACGATAGAAACGGGTTTTGTCTACAGAAGAATAGACAAAGTGACAGATTGTAGAAACATTTCTACCGTTTTAAGCATAAAACGTAGACATGTTTCTACAATCTGTCACTTTGTCTATTCTTCTGTAGAAAAAACCCGTTTCTATCGTGGTCATGCTAGGCCGGCTGATGTGCCAAGGCGCTATTGAGCTTGATGCTTTAGTTTGATCACATAATATTGATCGTAATAAAAACGTACACGCTGGCGACGAACCGAACATGATCGATGATACAGTGTTTTATTTTAGTGCTAGCGCTGAGTGACGAATAACAGTGTTAGATTGAGGGTGTTCGGAATTTTTAATGTGTGGGAGATCTTTATATTCACAAGGAGCGCTTGTAATTGTGTCGCAAACTGTTCTAAAAGTTCTGTTTTTTACAAACTAAACTAATTTAGTCATAATAAGTCTCTTTCTAATAAAAAACAAGAGAGAGGGATAGCAGATATTTAATCCTGTCAAATTAGTCCACTTGAATAGTTTTAATGTCAATTTAGTCGTAATCGCAAAAGGTTATGACTATTTTCCCGTAAATGACAAGGGCGTAGACTGATTTGACAGTTCTAAATATTTTCTGTCCTTTTCAATGATATTTGTAAGAAAGAGATATAGTGTGATTAAAATTAGTTTAGTGCAATGTTCAACAGAATCAGCACCTGGTTCCCCTACTAATTTGTTATGATGGCATATCTGCTTTTTTCTATGATCTGAGGTAGGTTAGGTACCTAATCAGATGTGACTTGTGCATGTGTTGCATGTAGTGACGCACCCACCACTCAGCAGGCAGTCTGTTTACTTACGTGACAGTTCGGACAACAAAACAAGTCTATTAAGCTATTAGACGCACACTCACATATTGATCAATGACGACAGTTTGTAGAACAGTCGACCGGGGCTTTTTTTTTATTGAGATGTGAAAGTCATAAAAAGCGAAATTAACCCAAAAGTTTATATTCTAATACTTAGGACTTGACATTTAAAACTTTATGTACGGTATAGGGACTTATCATATATTTAGACTACAATAAATTGACCATTTTAAATGACCTCCCCAGTATAGGGTGGCTAGTGCTACGAAAAAATCAAGCTGTATCTCTGGTTCATCCCACCGGAATTAGATGAAATGTGGCTTAGCCACCAAACTGTGAAGTCCACATCAAAATCAATTTAAGTAGTACTTTTCGCGTGATGTACGCAAAAAGACAAAAATTTAAAAAAAATTGGGCATGGTTACGTCCCAGTACCTACCCCGCCTTTTCTTAATTTTTTTCTAGAATATCTTCAATGTTAGACACGGCTTTTTTACAGTTTTATACCTATTTTATTCAAAAGGCTTGTAGGGTAGGTATAGGTAGGTAAGTAATGCGCTCAATCAACTAAACGCACGTCATGTCAAGTGTAAGCTCTTTGCACACGTAATGCGTTCCCTTCGCTTTGCATAGAAAGCTGTCGGCGAAGCGTGTTGGCGCGAATTTCTCCGCGCATGCGCTCTAGCATCGCCTATGACGGCAGGCGTGCACGGCGCAAAACATAAGCAGAGCGATTTAGGCGAATCACACACCGCCCCGCGCTACGCTGCGAGGTGCGTGGCGACGGAACAAAAATCCCGCGCATGAATACGTTTTCAGTGTGTTGCACCATGCGTGATTTCAATACAAATACAGGTACTTGCAAACAACGGAACATCACGCACCCCCGCGCTACGCTGCGTGATGCGGGGCAGTGTGCGAATCGCCTTAGATTCCTATTGCGTATTTTCTTAATTTATGCAAAAGCCGAAAAGGGGTCATTGTACTTATCATTGTGAACAACTTATAACGGACAAACCCGGAATTCGCAAAAAAAATATCAGCTGCTCCTTACTTTTCGTTGAGTTATGTGAACAAAAATGCAAGTATAAGTACATACCTATTTAGAACAGCTGATTTTTTTGCTATTTCAGGGTTGGTCTCATAATAAAAGTTGTTCAGAATAATGTCGAGTAGGTACATTTCGGCTTTCGGATAAACTAAGAATAACGAACAAATTCTTCAGCTTTATTATTATTAGTACAAATTAATAGTGAACGATTTAGTGCTGTTTCTGCAAAAATAAGACAACACGCTGCTCCTTCGCGCCACAGTCCACGCCAGTTACAAGGAAAACTTTCGTTATGTTAATGGCGCGTAGGTCAGGTTTGTGGTGCTGCCCGCCAGGGCCGGACTTAGGGCAGGGCAACAGGGACAGTGGCCCCGGGGCCTCCACAAAAAAGAGGCCTCCACAAGAAAGGACCCTCCACAACTTGATTTTTTTTTAGGTAAGAACAGTAAATTCTGTCTGTCAAAGAGAAAAAAGATCACATTTACATGGTATTTTTTTGGAAAACATTGATTATTGAATACAAAACAAGCTATTTGTTTCATTCTGCCCGTTAAAAGAAATTTTTTATTGAAATGTATTGGTACCTAACCTACCTACTATTGTAAAACTATGAAATTTTTATTTCGTCTCATTCCTAAATTTTTCGGGGTCCCCAATTTTTGGTTGGCCCAGGGCCTCCACAACTTTAAATCCGGCCCTGTGTCCACTGACCACAACCCACTGCCCATCGCTTGACGGGCTAGTTAATGGAAAACTTTTAAAGACCTAATGCAATGCTGTTTGTTTTTATTAAGCTTATTGGTTGAGCGTAAATAGATGAGGAATGATGTTCAGTAGGATTAAATATAATTTTTAATTTTTTTAGATTGTTTTTTTCAAATTGCTAAGTATAATACACGCTTAATATCTAATATAGTGTATTTGTAAACTTTAATAATTAAAAATAAAATGACGAGTTTTGCTTTTTTCGATGTTGCATGTTTTGCCCTGCGGGCTCCTAAGAGTCGTAGCGTTATCTAAAATAGTCTATAATCTTAATCAAGAATTGGGCTATCAAATGCAAAAAGATTTTTTTCAAATCTGATTGGGATTTTTAGAGATTACCGCGCTTAAACAAACAAGCAATCAAACAAAAAAACTCTTCAGCTTTATTATATTATTATAGATTTCAGAAAGTGAAAAAGACACCAATGGTCATTAATTTCATTTCTGTTGTGGTCATTCGTGGTCATAGTGGCTCCTTTAAGGAGACACCAGGTTCAGTAGAATGAGTAGGTGACTCACCTACCACACACTGAGATTGGTTAAACATTACCTGCACCAAACATTTTCTATTTGACCACCCATGTGGAGGTCAAATAAAACATTATGACGTGTTTTGACTTAAAAATACCATTTTAAATATTGTACTGCATTAACGTTATGTAAGTAGGTACCCTATTGTGATATTTTTTTTGTCAATACCACATAGAATACTGATTAATAAAATGAAGTGTGTGACATCATTTCCAGGTGTTGTTTTATTATAGCAATTGTATATAATTATATAGGTAGGCAAAAAAACACGCAAACATTTATCTAAAAAACGTTTTCCGTATCCGCCTAGCTTTTTCCCAAACGAGACTGAAAGATGATATCAATATTTTACGTGGACCAACAGCCATCTGACCTCCACAACCCAATTATTGGGTAATACCGGTATTCGAATGTTAGAACAGTTGTCAGACTTTCGGTCTCCTGACAACCCGTAACGACTGTCAAAGATACTCCTATGACAACCGGGACTGGCGGTTTAACGTGCTCTTCGAGGCACGGAGGGGTGTAAAGGGCGGTCTCCCATCCAAGGACTGACCGCGGCAAGCGCAGCGATCGATCGATCAGCGCGGCCGTCATTAAGCCACGAGCCTCTATTATTTAGAACACGTAGGTATTGTATTTGTTAATGCTCCTTAAACAAAAATAGGAACTATTTTTTACTTTGATCATATAGCAAATACAATTGCCGTGTTGTGTTACCTCTATAACAATCAGGCGTTCGTCGTACCTATAAATATTGATAAAGACCGACTTCCTTGTGTTACCAGCCGTCACGGATACTCGCGTTTACATAATGAAGCTATGATAAGGATAAATTAAGCGCGTTAATTGTCAGGACAGTAAAATAAATAAAATAACTACAAGTGACGTAAATTACTTACATACAATAAACATACCGGGCTTCTGACATTGTAGCGTCGTTAGAACCTACGAATGTCCAATATAAAAATATTAAGTACTAGACTTTTGCCCGCGAATCCGTCCGCGTGGACTACAGTAAAATGACCAGTTTAAAAGACCTCCGTAGTGTAGGGTGGCTAGTACTACCAAGTGGTCAAGCTGTATCTCTCACCCTACTCCCGATGTGTTTTTATCCATCCGTAAAATTGAATTTGACACTTGTTTTGACGGAATCTTATGTCTATTGTACTTTCGGAGGGGCCCATATCTTCGTTGACGGACTTACAGAGTAGACGCCCAGGCCCATCCCTGAAACTTCAAAAATCTGAGAATCTTGAAGCAATTTTTTCACCATAGTATCGTATTTAGTCACTAGCTGTTCCCCGCGGTTTCACCCCCGTTGCTCGGCTCCTAAGGGTCACAGCGTGATATTTAAATAGCCTATATATTCTTCATGAATCTTGCTATCATAAAGGTATAAAAACATTTTTTTGAACCCGACGAGTAGTCAGCCCCGGATCTTGAATTATTTCGAGGCGGGGCAAAAACTGTAAAATGCCGCCCCCGCCCGACAATATTTTTCTTATCATCATCATAATTTCAACCATAACACGCCCACTGTACTGATGGACATAGGCCTCCTCCAAAGAACGCCACAACGACCGGTCTAGCGCTGCTCTTTGCGATTACTACGCTTGGAAGACGAATACACTACCCTGTGTATTCGTCTACCAAGCTTGAATTTGCCGCCCTGTGTATTTGCCGCCCGGGGCACGGGCCCCGGCTAGCCTCCCCCTAGATCCGGGGCTGCGAGTAGTTCCAGAGATTAGCGTGTTCAAACAAGCAAACAAACTCTTCAGCTTTATAATACCTATTAGTAGTTATAGATAGTCTTGGCATACATAAACAAGTTGTCTCATACAGTCATATGGTATTCAATGATTTAACATTACGGCTTCTTATAAGGAAGCACCGTACTTTAAAATGTTGTTTTCTAATTATGATAAGTGAAACGTTGCGTGTGACCATCGATTGGTAATCTGTCTTCCGTTAAGTGCATCAGGTTATCTCGAGGGACAAGAGCTACTAGGAAACTCAATTACTTAAGTTAATTCTATTGACGAGATGCGAGTCGGAAAAATAGACGGCTATTTATAACATGTAGGTCTAACATAAGACAACTGGCAACCAGTTCCGTGTTTACCATAAGATGGGGCCGGGCCTAGCTAAGGAAGGAACACGGGTGGGTTTTAGTCAGTAAGAGTCTGACACTCCCTTCCGCTCCACCCAGAGCGGGAGGGGGTCATTTGATGATTTCCAATCCTCAAAAAAAAAAAAAAAAAAGGGCCTAGGGCCCCGGGCCGGCTGGGGGCCCCGAAATGCCGAAACCCATTGGTTATGTATTTTTCATTTCATTGAGGTGGTGGCCGCTGTCGCTAGGACAGGCGAGTGTCAGGCCGACCAGGTGAAGGCTGGCACCATACGTCCTGACACCACGGGCATGCGAACCGTAATGGTAAGCTGCCCCGTGGCGGCGGCCAAAAAGATCGCGGAGGGCCGAAGGCTTCTGGTGGGCTGGGTGTCGGCGCAGGTCAAACTGCTGGAGCCCAGACCTCTGAGGTGCTTCCGATGCCATGTGGGGCACCACGTTGGCGTCCAGTGCACCTCGGAGGTGGACCGCAGCACTCTGTGCTTCCGCTGCGGTCAGCCCGGACATAAGGCCGGCTCGTGCGAAGCCGCGCCGCACTGCACAGCATGTGCGGCTGCTGGCAAGCCGGCCGACCACCGGGTGGGCAGTAAGTACTGCGCTCCACCCGCCGGAACCATGAGGCGAGGCAGGCCCTCCGCCGCTGCCAGTGCCACCACCACCGTCGCCGCCACCGCCACTGCCGCCGCCGCCACTGCCAACGTCGCCGCCGCCGCCACTGCCACCGTCGCCGCCGCCGCCACTGCCGCCGCCCGGGGGGAGTCTCAAATGGAGGAGTAAAACGGCTCCATTGAGACTCCTCCAGGCGAATATCGGCCACTGCGCCTGCGCTCAGGACCTGTTGCTCCAGAGCATGGCGCAGTGGTCGATTAACATTGCCGTGGTCGCTGAGCCGTACTTTGTCCCGCCCAGGGATGACTGGGTTGAGGACCTTAGCGGCTCAGTGACCATAATTTCGTCGGCCGCCGCCGGCACCCCATCCCTCGAAGGGGTCACGAAGGGACAGGGGTGTGTAGCAGCACGGTTCGGGGAGATCGTGGTAGTGGGAGTGTACTTCTCTCCGAACCGAACTCTCGCCGAGTTCCAGAACTCTTTAACAGAGTTAAGTGTCGTCGTCGCCGTATACCATCGCTTCCCCGTGCTAGTGCTCGGGGACTTCAACGCCAAAAATCCGGCATGGGGTTCCCGTTACACTGATGTGCGGGGCAGGATGGTGGAGGACTGGGCTCTGGAAACAGGCCTGGTCATCCTAAATCGGGGTTCTGTTCCCACATGTGTGCGGATGCGGGGTGACTCTGTGGTGGACATCTCGTTTGCCAGCCCCGCTCTGTCACAGTGGGTCATTGACTGGCGCGTTATGGAGGAGGTGGAGACCTACTCCGACCACCGGTATATCCGGTTCGACGTCTCCGCCCAGACCTCTAGCGCGCCGGTCCAACAGGCCCCGAGTGGTCCGCGGTGGGCGCTGAAGCAGATGGACCGGGAGCTCCTCCTGGAAGCCTCGATCGTGCAGGCCTGGGTGTCATCACCGGACAGGCCTGCCGATATTGATGATGAGGCGGAGTGGTTCCGGGAGGCCATGTCCAAGATTTGTGACGTGGCAATGCCCCGAGTCCGTCCAGGAAGCGCCCGACGTCAGGTGTACTGGTGGTCGCAGGAGCTGGAGACGTTGCGCAAGGCGTGCGTCGAGATGCGACACCGGTACTCCAGGCACCGTAGGCTCCGCATCCGCCCTCCGGATGCGGAAGCGACAGAGGCGGAGCTGTACGAGGGATACAGAGCGGCGAAGACCGCCCTCCAAAATGCTGTCCAGCGGGCCAAATACACGGCCCGCGAGGAGTTGGTGGAGACTTTGAACGGAGACCCATGGGGGCGCCCTTACAAAATGGTGCGGAACAAACTCCGCACCTGGGCCCCCCCGCTGACGCAGAGTCTCCGCCCCCAGCTGGTGGAGGAGGTGGTGAGCGCTCTGTTCCCTTCACGGGGGGAGCATACCCCCCCGCCCATGGCTCCGCCGCCCGCGGTGCCTGAAGCGGACCACGCGGACGACGATGACACCCCTGAAGTGACCGGGGTAGATTTGAGAGTGGCGGTAGGCAGGCTGAAGGCCAAAAATACCGCCCCAGGACCCGATGGCCTGCCAGGCAAAGCTTGGGTCCTGGCCTCGACGGCTCTGGGGCCTCGATTGGAGGCGCTCTTGAGCGCATGTATGGAGAGAGGCCAGTTTCCACTCCGTTGGAAGACGGGGAAGCTGGTCCTCATTCGGAAGCCAGGGCGCCCTGCGGACTCTCCGTCCGCATACCGGCCCATCGTGCTGCTCGACGAGGTCGGCAAGCTCTTTGAGAGAGTTATTGCGGGCCGCCTCGTCGGGCACCTGGTGAGGACGGGGCCGGATCTTGCGGACGGCCAGTTCGGCTTCCGCAAGGGGCGCTCGACGGTGGACGCCATCATGCGCGTGAGAGCCCTCACGACGGGGGACGCGGTGTCTCGGGGCGGGGTTGTCGTGGCGGTGTCACTCGACATCGCCAACGCATTTAACACCCTGCCCTGGAGCTGCATTGGGGAGGCACTCCGGTATCACCGGGTGCCAACCTACCTCCGTCGAATAGTCGAGGCATATCTGACGGACAGGGCCGTCATCTACCCTGGTCGCGACGGGGAATGGAACCGGCGAGAGATGTCGTGCGGTGTCCCACAGGGATCGGTTCTGGGGCCGCTCCTGTGGGACATCGGTTACGACTGGGTGCTGCGGGCCGACCTCCCTGATGGCGTCAGCGTGGTGTGCTACGCTGACGACACGCTGGTCCTGGCGCAGGGGAGGTCGCATCAGGCGGCGGCCGACGCGATGACACGCGGGGTTGCGATAGTCGTGGAGAGGATCCGGCAGTTGGGTCTCGAGGTGGCACTGCATAAGTCCGAGGCCATGTCCTTTCATGGGCCTCGGAACAGGCCACCATCGGGATCCCAACTAACGGTAGGAGGGGTTCACATCGGCGTCGAGTCCACGATGAAGTACCTGGGACTCGTGCTCGATAGCCGGTGGAACTTCGTGGAGCACTTCCGACGTTTGGCCCCCAAACTAGAACGGACTGGGGCCGCTCTCAAGCGGCTCCTACCTAACCTGAGGGGTCCAAACGCCTCCTGCCGGAGGCTTTACGCTGGGGTCGTGCGGTCCATGGCCACATATGGGGCCCCGGTGTGGGCGCGTTCACTGCGGCGGAGAGCCGCCCATTATCTGAACGCGCCCCAAAAGGTGGTAGCCGTAAGGCTGATCCGGGGCTACCGCACGATCTCGGGCGAGGCGGCAAGCCTCCTTGCCGGACTGCCACCGTGGGATCTGGAGGCGATAGTCCTCGCGCGCCTGTATGAGTGGCGCGCGGAGGCACTACGTCGGGGGGAAACCCCGCTTCCGCGGCAAATTGCGGCGGAGCGGACGGACCTCCGGCGCGATCTCATGGTGGCATGGAAGGAACGACTTTCGCAACCCAGCGCAGGGCACGCCGCAATAGCGGCGGTAAGACCCCTCTTTGAGGAGTGGCTAGGGAGACGTCACGGCGTCCTCACCTACCGCCTGACGCAGGTCCTCACCGGACACGGAAGTTTCGGGAGGTACCTGCACATCATCGGGCGGGAGGAAACGCCCGGGTGTCATCACTGCGCTGATCGCCCTGAGGACACGGTGGAGCACACGGTGGGGGTCTGCCCTGCATGGGCGGAGCACCGCCGTGTCCTCGTAGAGGCGATCGGCAGCGGCGGCGACCTCTCGCGCCCGGCCCTGGTTCAAGCCATGGTCCGGGGCGAGGGGGAGTGGGAGGCAGTCGCCTCCTTCTGCGAAGCAGTCATGCTAGTGAAGGAGGCGGCGGGACGGGAGAGGGAGAGATTCTCCCGTCCAAGCCGCCGCGGTAGACGCTCCGGGCGTCGGGAGCCGCGTGGCGACTCCCGGCCACCGTAGGCGCGGGCCTGCGGGCGGTGAGTAATGGGTAGCTCACCGTCCGATCAGGACCAGGCCCGTGCCGAACGGCGCGTACGTGTTCCACGCGCGCCTCAAAGAGATGTCAGCATCAGAGAGGGGGCCCATTAGGGCCCAAGCCTGCCGGGAAAGCGGGATTGTCCGGAAGGGATACCGCTGACCCGGACAAAAGGGCTAACGAAGGAACATGGGTGGGTTTTAGTCAGTAAGAGTCTGACACTCCCTTCCGCTCCGCCCAGAGCGGGAGGGGTCATTTGATGATTTCCCATCCTCAAAAAAAAAAAAAAAAAAATGTATTTTTCATCCAATATATTTTTATTTTTTTTAAACCGGACAAATGCGAGTACCTACGACTCGCGCCCTGAGGGCTCCGAAATATGCAATAGCGCCATCTATACCGCTATCACATATCATAGTAGGTATATCGTATATTGATCATAGATGATGCTATTGCATACTTCTAGTGGCACCATCTATGAGCAGATGGCTCCACTCATGATCATGACAGACGGGCAACAAAGTGTTTCTATAAGGGTTCAGTTTTTCCTTTTGAGGTACGGAACAAAAACACATCGGTTTCTTAGTTCAACGCATCATTAACAAAGCACCCAGATAGTCAATATCGCCAGAGTTGCTCAGCATAGTCAGCATGTTTGCTCAGCAGAAGTTTCCTTTAATTTGAGACAAAAGTCACTGAACAAGTACCTATAGATCTACATTCTGATATTTTCATTCACTTTTTTAAGCTTTCTACAAGGGCCTCAATCTTTGCGTGCCCTGCAATGCCTAAGACGGCCCTGGTCTAAATGTCTTAAAATTCCCCATTTCTAAAATGCAATTGGTTTTACGGGTAGAAAATTTGTTGCAAGCGATTCTGAATAGAACATTTATTATTCCAATGGGTATTTTCCTTACTGCGACTTTTTTATTATTATTGTTTGTTTATAATATGTATTTCTAAGTGTCCCGTGAGCTGGGAATTTTATTTGCACGTTATTATTCATTGCAAATCCCGTAAAGCTAATACAATACACGTCGCGAATTTTGACAGCAACTCAAACTAGACGTGCTGTTTTCAAACGAGTCACCCTTTGATTCCCTTACATTTGTGTAAACCCAATCACTTCCCAGCGGTATTGTGTAGCTGAACAAAGCCATATTGACAATAGTATGAAGCATCCGGTTGCGCGCGCGCCGTTCGCGTCGGCGCCGATCGTGCGTGTCAAGATCTAAAGTCGGGCAAATAGAGGGCTAGTTAACTTGTAAACTGTAGTAACTTATTGTTAAGGCGCTACTAAGTGCCAGCGGCCTTGAGGGATTTGGGCGGTATAGCTTGAGTGTTCTGCGCTGAGCTCACGCAACGCAACATAGTTAAATTATCTTTAAAATGTTGAAGGTTTCGTAAAAATACGCTCAATAGTGCTCGCGCGATCTTCACTTTTTTGAACGCGTCAGACCTAACTTTACAAATTTATTACACTACATAGATAAACGTAATCTAAAATATACTCTAATCAAATTATTAAGAAAATGATCTAGTTTAGCATATTATATTTTTTTCAAATCATTGACACTACTCGTTTAGACGTGATCTTTAGTTTAAAATCTTTAAAAGTCGTATATCTGTGTCTTAATAGCTCCTGTCTGGCTATTCTGTACTAACACGCCGCGTGATATCACCGCGAGAACTGCCTATTTGTTTGCGAACGTTCGAGGGAAAATGTCACCGTGACATTCTAAACAAATTGGTAGTTATAATAAAACAAGTGTAAACGGATTAAATCGCGTATATTACGGATTTTTACAGAGTTTTCCTGACATTTCGAACACTTTGCAGCGTTCGTGGTCGGCGTCATGACAGCTAATTTATAGAAAAAATATTCTCGATCTACCCGCACAAGATTTATTTTAATCGATATTATTCGAATCGTACTCGTTTCGATGCACACAATAATCGCTCACGGTGTCTCGATGTTTTGTAGTCCGGTGTGAAGTTTGGGACTTGATTATTTTAAGAACTGGATTCCAAACAGGTGGTAATTGCCAACCATCCTCTCTATTGAAATTAGGATGTTTTTTAATTTCAATAGCCTCGCGAAGCATTCTAGGTATATATCGGTTCTCCCTTGCGAGGATTTGAGGCTGATCAAAACGTAAGAAATGGTTGGGTTTGCCTAGGGTATGCTCACACACTGCAGACTTTGTAGAGCGCACGTTTTTGACGTCAGCTATGTGTTGGTGCAAATTGGTAGGTAGTTCTCGTGTTGATATCAAGCGGCGAGTCGGTACAGAATATACAAGCTAGACTTTTGATTATAATAACAGTAGTAACAACTAATAGATATACGGGCAATGTGTGGCGAAAAATACTACAACTACAATTTAAATATAATTGAATAATATGCGATAATAGGTACATCGATAACCTCACTTTTTTGTGAATACGGTAGTGGACTACTATTAAAAAAGTACAAATAAATTATTTTATTCCAAAGAAGGAATAGGAATAACAAAAAATTAAAAAAAATAATTATAATTTATCACAAAATGGAAAACATAGACGCTTTTAAAGTTTTTGGAGGGAGTATCGCTCCGTCTTTGTCGCGCGAAGCGGACATAGGTGGTGTTACGTCACTTATCATGCATGCCGTCCGTGTCTAGCAAATCATTTTAAAACGCTTATAACTTTGCCAATTTTGTAGATGTTTCATCGGTTTTTTTGGTGTTAATTATCTTTTTTCAAATAGTTTACAGGTTCACAATAAAAAAATATATTCAACATTCCTATTGCGGATAGAATTTGACTATTGCATAACGTAACTCACCACTCATCACTTTAAGCTTGAGAAACATGCTAATACTCCGCTGGTTCAAATAAAACGTTACATGCAAAAGATTCAAGTTAACAATGATTTTTACATATTTTCTGTATGAATTAGGTAAGTAATTACATTATTTACATAATAAATACAATAACATGAATCGAAAATTAATCGTTAGCGTGCCAGCTATATGAGAACCCAGTGGCCTGGCACGTGACGATGGCAAAAGACCGGACGGTGTGTCATTATTCCCATGGAAGATGGGTAGGCCTTTAGTGTGGGACGCAACGTATTGATACTCTTCTCCCGGTTTCCTAGCTCGTTATTGACAGCCTCAAGTCATGGAATTATAATAAAATCATCAGTAATTATATTTTTAGCCATTTGGGGTTAAAACCCTCGGGTCGTGGGGTCCAAGTGCTCATCTCCTATTCAAGACCAATGGCTTATCGATGTCTTGAATCCTATTCAAGACATCGAAAAGCCATTGGTTAACTCTTCCCGTGACCAAAAGACTGGCTATTACTTTGGCTAAAGATTAAACATCGCCCTACAATGTGGCAATGTCAGTCTTTTGGGCTAAGTACCAGTAGTAGGGCTAAGTACAGTGATTCGAAGGGTTTTTTTTTTATTCTAAAACAAACTCTTTAGTTTGTTTTAGAATATAATTATAAGTTTTTTCTCTATTTCTACATAAAACTGTATATATTATGTAATTAAAAACCACAACTACAATATTGATATAATGCACAGTTAGATCACGATGTAAAACAATTAAATCGCTACATTACATTACATTGTATGTTAGTGGAACTTGATGCTTGATATCTAATCTTCTATAATATACAGGGTGTCGATTAGGTTATCACATTAAATGAAACCATGTATCCTAAACGGCGTTCTTTGTACATACACAATAAAAAAAATTGCCGGTTGCCGCTTTTACAGGTCAGTAAATGTACCAACTTGTATTAACAGTTGTACTATTTATTGGTACATTTACTGACCTGTAAAAGCGGCAACCGGCAATTTTTTTTATTGTGTATGTACAAAGAACGCCGTTCAGGATACATGGTTTCATTTAATGTGATAACCTAATCGCCACCCTGTATATCTATACTGCAGTTATAAAATTGTAAAAAAGCCGTTCCTGTACATTGAAGATATTCCAGAAAAAACAGTCGGGGTAGGGTACTGGGACGTAACCATACCTACCCATTTTTTTTTTATTTTTGTCTATTTGTCTGTTTATCTGTTTGTATGATAGTCTATTTGTGCGCGCATCACGCAAAAAGTACCGAATGGATTTTGATGTCGTTTTCACAGTTCGATAGCTTGGGGTCCAATTTAAAATCTAAGCCACGTCTCATGTAATTTCGGTGGGATAAACCACAGATACCGCTTGACCTCTTGGTAGTACTAGCCACCTACACTACGGAGGTTATTTAAACTGGTCATTTTACTGTAGTCCACGCGGACGGAGTCGTGGGCAAAAGTCTTCATATTAATTTTACCCACAGAAGTCTTTTTATATCATCAAAGCCTTTATTTTCCCCAAAATGCACTATCACTAAATCGCTCGTCGCTTATTCCCGTGCCACGCGCCGACTATCACACGTACAACTATCCGTTGCATCAACAATCACCCAAACAAGATTCGCGACACAAAACAACAATCGACACCGTAGTACCGGTGCAACTATTGTAACTATCTTTTGTGATGCTTACCAAAAAACAGATCGCCGCTATCGCTATAGCAACAAAGGAGAGTCGTAATTGATAAACAGGTTGATCACAATTCGCGGCCAGTTCGTGATAGACGTGATTAGACGATCGCTATCGGAGACTCATTATAAAAAGATTTATTTTTATTTATACGGCGCTAAACGGTATCTTAATAGCTTTGAGAGTTGAAGAACTACTTACATCTCGGATAAAAAAAATCGTGTTCAATTTTGTTGGTGAAATAAAAGGTACAGAACGTTTTTGCTAAAGTATAATTGCGTGATTCATTTGTTCACAAAGTCACACTGTCCCCATTACTTATAGATGATAATTAAACGACTCCCCAAAAAAAGGAGTGTTATGTTTTTAGGGTTCATGTATGTATGTTTGTTTCTACATATATTCCGACATAACTTCTAAACGCCTGAACCGTTTTAGATGTTGTAAGAATATGATCCACAAAACTGTTCCCCAACTGCGATGAAAATTCACACTCATTCCATTTGTCACTAACACAACTTGTTTTTTTTGTTTTTTTTTTTTAATTAATATTTATTAAGTTTTTTTTTTAACAATGATTGTAGAAAATCTTAATAGTTTAGCTTTACCGGATGTTTTACTTCAATAAAGGTATATTTTTACTTGAATAGATTTTATGAATTCAAGTTCGGTATAGGATTGGACAGCCCAGTCTACGTCCGAAACAATACAAAAATATTAATGAATTTCATTAAACTGTTATTGTAAAGTTCAAGTAGTGTATTCACACGCTACATTGTACGTCATGTCATGAATTTATTTACATAATTATTAATTACTTACACTCAATTTGACGAATTTTACTGTATACAATTTAATGTTTAGGCAGGAGACATTTTCAACTCTACTCTGCCTAGTACGCACGGCTACAGATCAAGCTATAAATTTCCAGTATAAGCTGATCTCGCATTGTATAGGATTTCCTTACAATGAGAGGTCAGTGTAAACTGGGAATGTATAGCTTGATGTGTAGCCGTGTGTACATATTTGAATAATATGTGTCAGTTCACGGGTAAAGGTACTTTATGGCCGGTATGGGGTTATGCATACTTCCATAATCTGCAATTCATTAGCTATGGATATCAAAAAAGATCAACCTCCTGAACTCCTAACATGTGTACTTACGGAGATATATTTTTTTTTTATATTAATCTAAATTCTATAGTTTCACGAAATAGCCTATTTAAGTGTAGGTAGCAGGTTGTCAATCATTTTTATTTTTTTAACAATAAGTGTATTATTACCACAAGCTAGCTAAAACTGTCACAGACTACACAGTCCGTATCGAATGCCACAACTGGCTCGACCACATGTTCTATTGTACTAGGACCACAATACATTGTCACAAGGCATTGTCACTTGATGGAAATATCCACAACACCGTATATCCATCAGTGTATGACATGTTGATTAAACACCTGTCAATTTGACGCAATATACCAGTACAGTACTCCCAAATTAATAATGCGCATGCAGATCTTCGCAAATTGTCGTATTCCCGGAAACAAAAAGTATTTAGAAAAAAAAAGTATACAAAGTAAGTGCATTTTCTTTATGCATAATTTAGGGCTCTTACGATTCAATGATTCGGTGTTTCCGGGAATACGACAATTAGCGAAGATCTGCATGCGCATTATTAATTTGGGAATACTGTACCTACTTACGTAAGTATGTATACCTACTGGAGACATTGACCGCAGAAAAAATCCAAGTAGGGTGTACAATAAATAGCTGTTACCCGCGACTTCGTCTGCATGAAAATTGATTAAAAGAAGCCTATGTGCTTCTCTAGGTGCCAGGCTAGCTTTTTGTCAAATTTCATTGAAATCCGTCTAGCTGTTTCGGCGTGAAGAAGTAACAAACACACACACACGAACTTTCGCATGTGCACTGTTTGTTACGCAACCATTTCCCATCATCGAACATTCGTGATATATTTCATAGAAACATGCATAGGTGAACATGCACAAACATACACTTGACCTTAACAAAACCACAAAGAAAATCATTAATCACTCTTTGACTAACGGACAATGACAGAGTTTTTATAAATATTACTTATATGACATTCCCAAGAAAACTCAATTACTGTTACTTATAGGTAAACCGATGCAGTAACAATCTAGGTATGTTGTTTACATAAAATATTGCAACTTATTTTCCCGTCCATATCACCTACTAGCTGTTCCCGCCGTTTAATTTAAAAGAAATCGAATGAAATTGTTAAATATTTAAGAAATTTCTCAAAAATCGAATGTCGTGAGCGGGATTTGAACCCGCAACCTCTGGCGAACCGTGCCATTGCTCTAAACCAACTGAGCTACTGCGACCCGCTCGGCTAACTTGACATTTCAGAGCCCTTTGCAACGCCTCATATGAGTGTTTAGCGACATCTATCGGAGGCTATTACAGACTCAACTCAATGCCTTTAACTTTGCAGTTATGGACATCGATGCGATATCACCATTTTATACATTAGGAATCGAATTATTTACCCGCCTGCACTATTACTTATTAGTTTTTGCTTTGCGTTTTTTCTGCTCGGCTTCTAAGGGTCATAGCGTGATGTTAAATAGCCTATATTTTTTCTCATGAGTCCAACCAGCTGTCATATACAAAAAGAATTTCAGGAAATTGACTGGTAGTTTCAGAGATTAGCGCGTAGAAACAAATAATCAAACAACAACACCCTTACCAAAAAAAGATAGACACGCGTTAAACGCGAATGCTACCAAAAATAATACACACTTGTTTTAGACAAGTTAGTGCTAAAACAAGTGCGTATTATTTTTGGTAGCATTCGTGTTGAACACGTGTCTATCTTTTTTGTGGTACGGCCCCAAGTCTTTATATTAAATCAGATAAAGGTGTAAGTTATAACTTACATGCTTAACATGTAACAATATCAGCAGAACAAGACACGTCAAAGTCGTACGCTAAATATTACAACAATACTAAACTAAATATCGGCAAACTAAAAAGCCGTGTAGCCCGTAGCGGTCGCTACGTGCGCGGAAATATTGCGTAGACCGTAGAGGAACTATATTCCAGTTGCTTTGTATTCCAAGGTCAGGAAAATATACATAATAAACACCTGCCCTTTACTTATTGACGACGATTAAATTAAACAGCTCTTATGTCCATTTTCATCTCTATTCATTGTCATACAAATGACAAGGATAGTAGTTTTAATAGTGGTTAAAGTTAGGAGACGTCTATAAGGGGGCTGAAGTATTTAATTGCATGTCTCAGAAGATTTTACCAAAATCTTTAGAACTTATTCGACTGAAGAAATACTAAGAAAAAATTGATGAATAATAATGAAATAATATTGATATTAACAAAGTATACGTTTGGTTGCACAGCTGTTTGTCAAAAATCAAGTTAAAACATTTTATCATCAATCAATCAAACTAAGGGTCGAGTTCACTATGACAAGATTACGGCTGTTTAACATAACTTTTTATATAAAAAACCGGCCAAGAGCGTGTCGAACCACGCACAGTCTAGGGTTGCGTAGCAAGAAGTATTTCAGTCTTCCGACTGCAAATATAAGTTTGTATTTTATAATATTATTATGAAATACAAAATTGTTTTTGCGGTTGGCAAACCTCCAAACCAAATAAAACAGAACTGCTGGCAGGGCTGTCCAAACCAAATAAGACCTGTGGCCAACATGAATAATATAATTAAATAGATTGGAGGACCGCAGAAACAATATTCTTCTATTTTCTGAAGAAAAATAAAAGTACAGGGATATCATTGTTATGTTCAATTTTATTACTTCTTCTTTATATGAACACACCGCGGGCCACTTGCGACCCGCGGGCCGTGCTTTGGACAGCTCTGACCTAAAGACTAGACAACCTTTGCTGTTCATGACAACACAAACCACCGCCACCGGGTTAATAATATTGTTGTTTTACTTCATATGTTAGTACTTACTTTCTCAATTAGTCTTTTTTCTCCGGTCAGCAGTAACTCAAGTTCAAGTATAACTGTTTACTTCACAGTTAGATAAGTAACACATAGTCAGGCGCGGTCCCAGGGGGGGTCATGGGGGACATGACCCCCCCAAAATCGTACAAAAATGCGCCAAACACGGTATATCACGGTATAGCACGTTGGCATTAATCGGTATGACCCCCCCTAAAGCCTTCAGCTGCGGTATGACCCCCCCCAAAATCGTCGGCTGCGACCGCGCTTGCACATAGTTACGACATCCGTACCCCTATCATGAGATTTTTTGACGTATAGTTTCGTTAACGTAAGCATATTTTGAATTTAAAATACAGCAGTCCTGGAACATTTTGATAAAATTGTATACAATTTGCACATTTTAAAAAATACAGAGAAATTAATTAAGTATTTAATTTATATAAATATTGTGTAACAAACGTGTATTTTCAATTCAAAATATGCTTACGTTAACGATACTACACGTCAAAAAAACTCATGATCGGGGTACCGTTGTTGGCGCGTCGTTGACCTTCGATCCGGCTAACTGTTGCGCTTATCTAATCATTAAAGTTTTACGGTTTGTGCGGTAACCAATAGTCAGGACTGGTCAACTTGCCACAACTTGGTTAACAGCAGGAGTTTTGAGCTTATAAAAATTGTTAGGCGAAGAAATAGTTTAGTTTATTTATTTATAATTTTCAAAATTACAGGTCATTCGTACATTCATTCAATAGTGGGTAACTTATAAAAATCATATATCGGCACATAGGTATTAAAAAATTGTCATTCTTAAAATGGAAACATAACAATACGAATTTACATTAGCATAAAACAAATAAATAACTTATTTAGATACATCAAAATGTGTGCATGAAAAAAAATCCCTTCGACGCCATGTTGGCTGCCCTGAATGTATATGTAAATATCTTTTCTTTCAGCATCAATTCTCGTTCACCACTTTTTAGTGTCCTATACCTAGGCATAGAACGTTAAGACCTAGAGTGACAGATAGGGGAGCCAACATAAGGGAACTCTGTGTGCTAGGCAGCCAAATGCATATGAGAGTGAAGAACTCCCTGTCAAGGCAAATAAATATAAATAAGTAATAATTACGCACAGATTCAATTTAATTTACCGTTTTATCCCTCATAAACCGCAGGCGTGGTAACCGTGGCCTAAGCTATAAGTTGATCACCTCTGCAGTTGAGGCGACATCCTTCCCCCTAGATAATGTAGCACTTTGTAATGTATTATTACATGAGGATTATGTAAGTTATAGTTTCACTGTAAGAACGCACGAGCTATGCGGTTAATATATGGTAATTAAGTCACGCTTGCAAATATTTATGGGTTTTGTCATGCTTGTTTGTGCTAAAAGACAATCTATCTAGGTATACCTACCTACTAATACAGGGTGGCAGGTTAGACAGTGGAAATATTTTAAGGGGTCATTGTACTATGGGACCAACAGAAATCGCGAAAAAAATTGAACATTCGTGTTCACATGACTCAACAAAATGTATGGAACAGCTGTTTTTTTTTTCGCGATTTCAGGGTTGGTCCCATAGTAAAAGTTGTTCATAATGATGAGTACAATGACCGATTAAAATATTTCCACTGTCTACCCTGCCACCCTGTATAATAAAGCTGAAGAGTTTGTTTATTTGAACGCGCTAATCTCTAGAACAACCAGTCGGATTTGAAAAAATCTTTTTGCATTTGATAACCCAATAGTTTATAGACTATTAATTTATATTATGCTACGACCCTTACCTAGGAACCGTTTAAAAAAAAGTCAGAAAGAACGCTACGCAATAACGAACTAATAGCGCGCGGGTGGGTAAATAATCCGATTTGTTTTAAATTAAATGGCGAATGAAACCGCGGGGCACAGTTATTATAATTTTGCAGCAATAGTCCACAAGCAACAGTTTCGTAAGTTCACGACAAGTTGACGTGAATCGTAACGATGTCTCCCAAACATTAGCGTTACATCTTTCTTCAGCATTTCACAACCAGCCCTCTTATTCCTCAGACACAAACGGCACGTACAACGGCGAACTACCACACAAGGAGGGGGGCGGGGGCGGCGGCGGGTGGCGGCGGGACGCGGCGAGACGCGCGCGCGCTTGCTGCTCCACCAAGACACTCCTGCGCCGCCTGCCCATCCTGCAGTGGCTGCCCAAGTACACGCCGCGCCACGGCCTCGCTGATGTCATCGCAGGTCAGTACTGCTGCACTATTCTGTACCCTCTGAGGTATACAGTTGTGCATTTGCAAACGACATTATGTGCCAAAATTGAAATTTTACAGGACGGGCAAAAACGTGCAAAACGCGGGGGTAGGGCTTTAAATGTGAAAAAACCTACCTATAAAGCAACCCAACCCAACGACCCGTGCTTGGTTCATCAGAATGTAGTCTACTGAAGAGTAGAAACATTTCTTCTCTTCATTGTATGCATAAAACGTTAGAAATCTTTCTACAATCTGTCACTTTGTCTATTCTTCTGTAGACACAACCCGTTTGTATCGTGGTCATGCTAGGCCGGCTGGTGTTTCAGGATCTTCCTCCTGAAACACCACTGAGTCTGTTAGATGCCCTTTCTTTATAATGTCTCCTTGCTAGCCGTATAGTCATAGCATATTATTTTCATGAAGCATTAATTTTGAAAAAATGCAGAAAACCTATAAAAGTAAGTATGCAAGGCGATGCGCTTGATGCGCATTGTATGGCCGTGCGAAATTGTGTTAACTCGGAAACGGAGTGATTAGACATTATTTTACTCGAAAACACCGACTTGAATAAGCGGCTACTAGATTATTTTTTCTTATAGGTACTTACAAGGTTGAATTTTAGTCAGTCGAAATACGAAAATGGGTCACTGTACCTACTCATTATTATGAATAACTTTCACTATAGGACTAACCCTGAACCGCGAAAAAAAATTAGCTGCTCCATAAGTAAACTTTTTTGAGTTATGTTTTTCTTACTAATTTAATGTTAGTAGTGTACTATTACCTTGATGGAGTCCCTATACCGCGGGATGGAAGCCGTAAAAAAGTCAGCGAATATAGGAAACAATAGTGCGAACAATAAGCGTATGTACTACTGCAAATATTACACAATTTCATAACTATGTCACCCTAGAAGCAACATAAGCAAGAATCCTCGGCACAATTAAAGGCATTACCATAATAACGACCGGTATTGTGTCCGAGCGTCACGTGGCGCTGGACCGCGCGGCATCCACGACTGTCGCTTGTTTTACTTGTCACTGCCGCACCATTGTATAGAGAGTTATGCCGGCTCCACACGATGGTCCAATAGTCCAGCTGTTCGTCCAACCTTCCAGCATATTCCTAAAGGTATCTAACCACATCCGCAGTGGAGTATAAGTCTAGTGCCGCTTACATAATGAAGGCATTGCTAAATTAAGGGTTTTGTTATTTTCCTAAAACCTATTTATCAGCAAAAAGACATTCAAACCATGTGCCGATATAAACATTGTCTCAGAATGAGCGAGGCACATTCTCAGCTTAAGGGGGAGACTTAGCTCTCCCAGCCGTGTTAATCGATCAATTTGCGAGGTTAATCTGCGCTTACCGCGGTCAGCCCTTGGATTGGTGACCGTTTTTTACACATCGAGACCCCTCCATGCCTCGGAGAGCACGTTAAGCAATCGGTCCCGGTTGTCACAGGAATATCTTTGACAGTCGTTACGGGTAGTCAGGAGCCCGAAAGTCTGACAACTGGTCTAACATTCGAATACCGGTATTACCCAATTATATTGTGGTGGAGGTCAGATGGCAATCACTCCACGTAAAATATTGATATTCAGCCGCAACTAGTTAGACTGAAAGCCGACCCCAATCTAGTTTGGGCAAAGGCTAGGCGGATGATGATGGTAGCATTCTCAGCCCAAGAAAATATTAACCATTTTAAGCCATAGTAGTTGCAACCGAGAGATGGAAGGCTCCGATACCCCATATTTCCTATGGGGTGGACATTTACCGATAGTGCTGTAATATTATACTTACTTAGAAGCAAAGTATAGTGATGCTTACCGAAACCAAATACCGTGCGTCAAAAATATATCTAAAATCAATCGTATTGTTCAACTGATCCGTTTCATATCGATTCTGAAGGCACGTGCCCACCAGAGCGTAACGTTTTCGCCGCGTCATGAACTCTTCACGCTCGTATTATCAGTGTAAAGCCGTAAAGCGACAAGCGTTTGTCCACGTTCACTGCGACGTTATTATTGTCTGACTCTGTATCAACACAATAATGATGTTACGCATCAGTGGATAGGACGCCTATGATTCACGCGATAAATGTTGTCAGCAATGGTTAATACAAGGAAAAATGCGTAAGTGCACTGTGGTGTTCGTTGAGGCAGAGAAAATATTGTAATGTATCATAATAAGCAACAATATGTGCTGCACAATAATACAAATCATTAAACTGTGAAGGATTATGATCAACAGTGTTGAGCAAATGTAGGTATTACTTGTGACAGTCGCTCTTTTTCACAATGCGTAGCCTCGAGGCTTAGTCATGATGTAAAAACCTTTATTTTTAGAAGTTACTGTCATTAGTTAGTACCTACAACAGTTTTTGTAAATGCAGAATATGTGACGCTGCTTAGTCTATCCTTGATGTTTTCCTAACTAATAAACATTTATCAAGGAAAACACCGCTACAAATACAAGCAACAAATAATGGAACCGAGTGTATTGACCTCAATTATATTATTTAAAATTGCACTATTATCGCAGGAATGCATTGCAATATCATAAAAAAACTTGAGACTATGAACTCTATGTCCTTGTGATAAGGTGCAAAAAGTGTTTAGAGAGCAGATGTATTGTGGCCCGCTGGAGCGTGTAATGGCGCGTGTCGTCACAGGCTTTGTGTGGCGCTGCAGTGTGTCGCAACCATTACGGCCACAATGCCCGATTTCTTTTAATTAAAATCTAGACTAGTTTCGTAAATCGAGCACTATGCCTGTGCGTTATATACCTACTATAGGTACCTATCTACCTAGTTAAGATTTTCACCACCTATAATATAACTACTATGCAATCATTATGGTTGCCTGCAAGAAATCGCAGACAACGATAAGGCCGCCCATTGTATGTTTTTAATAAGAATGTTCTGGCCTAATGTCATTTGGTATAGGTACAATAAAGTATTATCATCCGCCTAACTTTTTCCTAACTTAGATTGGGGTCGGATTCCAGTTTAACTAGTTGCGGCTGAATATCAATGTTTTACGTGGAGCGACTGCCATCTGACCTCCACAACCCAATTACTGGGTAATAGCGGTATTCGAATGTTAGACCAATTTGTCAGACTTTCGGGCTCCTGACTACCCGTAATGACAATCAAAGATATTTCTGTGACAGCCAGGACCGACTGCTTAACGTGCTCTCCGAGGCACGGAGGGGTGTCAATGTGTAAAGAACGCAAGCAAGCGGCAAGCGCAGCTTAACCTCGCAGATCGATCGCAATTTCAGTGTTGGTCTCTCAGATCATAGAAACAAGGAGAAATGCCATCATAGCAAATTAGTACGGGAACAACTGATGCCGCTTTTAGTACATTTTTCTCTGTATTAAAATGTTATGTAGGGCTAATATGCGCGCCGCGACTTTTGTCAACTGTTTTGTCTCGCTCTTACTCGTGCGAATATGAGACAAATCCACGATAAAAGCGTCGACAAAATTTTGTCGCGGCGCGCATGTTAGGCGCTATGGCCACTTTACAACTCGATAATGATCCTATAATCACGTTTATAAATTATTCGTGGTCGAGATCACGACAAAATTAATTGTTAGATCTGAAGGAACAGTCGACACGCGCCGGTGACGCAGGGTTAAAATTATTGGTATTTAATCAATTGTTTCTTATGCAATACAAATTATAATTGCATAACATGACAAATTGACAAGAAAATTGTTGTCCTATTGAAAACTAAGTATAATTTTTTTTCACTCATCGACTTAAAAACCTTTTGTTTTTCAAAGTTTTTGTAGAAATGTATGCAAGGCCAGTGGCGGCCTTTGCCATTGCGAGGCCTAGGGCGGCAGATCTTTGCGAGGCCCTCGTTCTTTGTGTAATTTATCTAAATTGACAGTATTTTTGATTTTGATTGACGAAATGACGAGAAATGCAAAGTTATAAACAAATAAATGTAGAGTTTTATAATGTTTCTATTCTGTAAAATTACTTTTTATATTGATTCCTAAGTCGTTTCGCACCGCGAGTGGTTAGAAGTTAGAACCGGCGGTGTGTATTGCCCAAGAGCTCTTTTTGAATTGGTCCTTTTGCACCGCGGTAAGAATCGCCCAAGAACTTTTTGTAATGGGTTGTTGCACGAGGGCGCGAGGCCCCTGCAAGAGCGAGGCCCCGGGCGGTTGCCCCGTTCGCCACCCCCTAAGGCCGCCACTGTGCAAGGCCATAAATTTATTGCACAGATTCTAATATTTAGTTGACAAGACAATAGTAAACACTTGGATACTCTTTCCAGCCTGTCAGCCTGTACTGACACGCCGCATGATATACAATTTGATTGCGAACGTTTGAAGGAGAATGTCACGGTGAGATTCTCCCTCGAACGTTCGCGAACAAATTGGCAGTTCTCGCGGTGACATTACGCGACGTGTTGGTACAGAACAGATAGGCAGAATCCCTTTACCGCCGAACCTTGGTTTATAATTGATGTATTTAACACTTATCGTCAGGTCAAAGTTTTTGCGACGCGACAATTACCCACTTTCGTCAACACTGCGATTGTTCGATCGTCATAAAAACGGTGTCGATCTAATTTGTCGCTGATACCCGCGACGAGAAAAAGCTGAATAAATTAAATGTCACGCGCCAAGGATTACACTTAGTTCAAAGAAATTAAAAGGTTTTTAGTATAATTGATTTAACTCTTGAAAGAAATGGTGGGTCGCTTAGGACCTAGATAACGTCACCTAAAAAGTCTAGATAAGCGCGCAGGCACGAGACAAATGACAAATGACATCATGTAGATAGATAAAACAATTCTTATTATACAACTTAACGACTATGTCTAAAACAAAGTTATTTTTACTGCTAAAGCTAAAGCTGTCTTCAGACTACGCTATACTATATAGTATAGCGTATGCTATATAGTATAGCGCACCATACAAAGCCATACTATATAGTATAGCACAGTGAACGTGTCCATAACAATGTATGGTGCGCGATATTGTCGTGCTATGAGCTATATGCTATAATGCTATATAGTATAGCGTAGTCTGAAGACAGCTTAACCTTCTAATCTATTACCACAAATAAGATCTTATTTTTTTTCTTATATTAGGATCATTTCCAAGGTTCTTGCACGTCATATAAAAGAGTTTAGTTGCCCGGGCAAGCATTTTTCGTAGGCTCGTAGCCGTAGCAGCGGCGTAGCAGCCTACGACCGAGGTTGATGCATTGTCAGTGACAAAATTTAATATGGTCCGTATCCGTATCGTCCAGTGTCAGTAGCACTCGGTACAAACAGTAGTGACTAAAAGCTCATGTTGTACACGGAGTTTCTCATCTTCGAGATGCGATTATCGTAAAAATATAAAAATCTTTCCTTATGTAAACTTAAAGTACGATATCCGCATCTGGAAGGGCGAATATCGCCTCGCCTTTGAATATTGGAAGTCTCCATGTAAACAACTTTTTCAGTTTTTTTTTCTGAATTTTACACAACTCGTACCTACTTCATTTGAACCAGTATGCATTGCCGTGCCAAAATCATTATTTTTTTTTTTATGCCATGAGATTCTGGTTTACCTATAGCTATTCATTGTGTTCAAACGTCAAGCACGCGGTGAGCCAGTACAGCATTGTGGTGAAGATTGTCAATAGTACCCAATGGAAAACCCGGTCTCAACCTCCATTTATCCCCCCCAGGTATAACAGTGGGCCTGACGGTGATCCCCCAAGCCATAGCGTACGCCGGGGTAGCGGGGCTGCCCCCCCAGTACGGCCTCTACTCCTCCTTCATGGCCTGCTTCGTGTACACGGTGTTCGGCTCCGTGAAGGACTCCGCGATCGGCCCCACGGCCATCGCCGCCATCTTGACCAGGGAGAATCTGCACGGGTTGGGCCCGGAGTTCGCCGTGCTGCTGGCCTTCTTGTCCGGCTGCGTGGAGCTGCTCATGGGGATACTGCAGCTTGGTGAGTGTTATCTACTTCTACTTGTTCTCCCGTATGAGCTGGACTAGGATAATAGCCTCAGATCATAGAAACAAGGGAGATGTGCCAAGGCGCTATTGAGCTTGATGCTTTAATTTGAGCAAATTGGGCGTAGTACAAAAGTACACGCTGGCGACGAACCGAACACGATCGATGATATTAATACAGTGTTTTAGTTTATTGCTAGTGTTGAGTGACGATTAACAGTATTAGATTGAGGGTGTGCGGAATTTTTAAAGTGTGGGAGATCTTTAGGTATATTCACGAGGGGCGCTTGTAATTGTGTTGAAAAATGTACTAAAAGTAGCGACAGTTGTTCCCGTACTAATTTGCTATGATGGCATATCTCCTTGTTTCTATGATCTGTGATAATAGCACATGCTGTGATAATAAGTAGATGTGTTATATTGGCGGGTACTGTAAGAAAATAGGCTAGATATTCTGCCTATATGCCGGTTGCGTCATCACAACATACTAAATGTTCCAAGCCCCCACATAATATTGAAAACTATCTCAAAAGTAACAATAAACCGGATTGCTAATAAAAAAACATCTCCATTTTCTTTGTACTTTCATCTATAGATACTATTATAAAATTGTAAAAAAGCCGTGTCTGTACATTGAAGATATTCCAGAAATAATAGTCGGGATAGGGTACTTGGACGTAACCATGCCCGAAAATATTTTTTTTGAATTTTTGTTTGATCTGTTTGTCTGTTTGTGCGCGCATCACGCAAAAAGTACTGAACGGATTTTGATGTGGTTTTCACAGTTCGATAGCTTAGGGTCCAACTTAAAATCTAAGCCACGATTTATCTGATTCCGCTGAAAAAAATCAGAGATACAGCTTGACCTCTTGGTAGTACTACCCAACCAGCAATTCAGTCCTATTATTTCAGCTCATAACTCTAAAAAGCTCTATAAACGATTTATTAAGGTTTTACCGGTGCCACAGTGTTGTATAAAAGCGTTCGACAGTACATTATTGCTCTAAATGCTTAGAGAGCTAAAAATACCTATAAACAAAGAATGTAAACGTTTACTACGCCATTTTATACAACCGTTATAGTCAAGTACTATAGCAAGTATTAATATAACTAGTACATAATAATATTGCTCTATAAAATTGTTAACAGGTGCCTTTATTTATCTGATTAACGTAATAATGGTTCCAAACGAACTGCAATAGTAGTTTCGTTATAGCAGTGAAGAACACTCAACTACAGGGCGATATTGTGATATTGTGAATATTTAGATCGCTGCTATAGTACGTGTGCGTTAGTAGTCACAAAGACTTTACAATAGAGTGTTTTTGTGATGTAGTCTAATTTCAGGGCACGCTAATAGGACGTATGTGTATTATAATAGTTTTTAAATGCATATTATAATTTTATCGATAAGCATATCACACAGACACTATAATAGAGCAGAATTATTGAATAACAACTTTTTTGGTGCCTAGCAATGCGCTTGTTGGTATTATAAATGGGTATCTATCACTATAATGATGCAAAATTGGCACATACATGTAGATAAATGTTTCTATTAAATGACAGCTAAGTCCCAAAAATGATTCTTGGCTTACTTTTATAACAATATATGCTCACACAGAACCCCAATTTTAGGTTGAATCCACGATGACTGACAGTGAAAACATTATCACAGCAAGTACTATAATGGCTCTTAGAATATCGAAATCACTTTATATGATAAATATTTAAGTAAAAACTCAACAATTCGAGGGGGGCACTTTAAATTCATGGCAAACCTATCCCTAGTTTATCAGTAAACCTGCAGTCGCACATCATTTCCACCGTAATAGACTAATATTATTATAACAAAATAAAATCTTACTCACCTCAGATTGCTTGTATCCTTTTGTAAAATTATTTAATTTTTTTTTTTGCACTCTGTACTGTCACGAATGTAAAATAATGAATGGTGAATGAAAAACGTGAGGTAAAGGAAACTAAACTCTTGTATAGTACGAAAAAGTACTATAAAAGGTCCCACAGTAGCCAGTACATCATTATTTTGAGACCTGCATCACTATTACATAGATTTTATTGGACTGTTTCGTTATTAGGAACACTGCATTAAAATTATTTTGTCACTGAACAGAGATGTAAATGCGCCACTTCCGAATAAAAGATACGTTCTTTGGGGTTTTATAGGACCAAGAACAGTTTTTTACAAAACGTTCTATGGTTTTTTATAGTACTAGTTTTTGCTGCTTGGGTAGCCACCCTACACTACGGAGGTCATTTAAACTGGTCATTCCACTGTAGTCCACGCGGACGGAGTCGCGGGCAAAAGTCTAGTGATTATTATAATTATTATTACTTTTTATTGTGTAATTCCGCTTGCACCTCGGAAGTAACGGGCACCTGATGCTACTTAAACATTGCAAAACAGCATTATCACGCATGCATATTTCTCAACGCTGGCGCCGCTCGCCGCTGCGCCCGCGCCGACAAGAATGTCAGTGTTTTTCTCTATTGTCATGAGTCAGCGTTATCTCAACAAAGAAATCGCACGCTTATCATGCTAACTGCTGAAGAATTTGCCGTCCACGCAATATACACTTCACATTACCTACACATTAGTCTCAAATGTTTACTATGAAACTTACTGTTTATTAGATGATGTTTTTTTTTCATAAGAATGTACTTGCAAACACTTTTATTTACTGTGTCACATAATAAACAATGATGAGGTAAATGTTATATTGTCTGTGCTACTGTTTCATTTTCTCAATGACCACGTCTGGCTTCCGGGAACCCAGTTTATTGACATAAAGTTTCAAAGATAATCTCAATTGTTTGCAGAATCACTTTTTGCTAAAATTTTAACTACTTAAAAGTACTTTATCTAATGTAGAACCTCTTTCAAATTGATACTTGAGTTTAAATCTAGACCTTGCGTGCAAAAAAACGCCAGTAATTTGCGTGCCAACTTCACAACAAACCATTTACCTATCACTAAATTACTAGTTTAGATCTTTGAAACTTTTCCACTGTCCGCTCAGTGTCGGCAAGTGTAGGACGGCCAGTGTTGCCAACTGGAGCATTTATCTTGTAGCTAATTGTGTAAAAGTTGCTACAGTGAAAAATCTAAGAAATACCGTTTGAAGTTTCACATTTGTCATCCCGCAGTAACTTTGTTTAATCAAGTTAAATATTTTAGCTACAATTTTTCTAAAGGTGCTGTTAAACGGGCTAGTTTTTTGACAATTTCTTGCTGCAATTTTATAGCCGTGAATTGAGATCTATATCGTACAGCAGTTATCGTGATTGATGATTGGTGCAGAGATTTACGGATTAGTGCTCTAATAATTGTAATCTAATGATAAAAAGTTTTAGAAATGAAACACCGGTGTACAAGACAAAAAACAGAGAGAGTATATTTTTTAGGAGCACAGATAACTTAAGACTAATTAACAGACATAGACAACAAGAACAGATAACTATTATTATAGATGGCCTTGTGGTCGTACATAATTATGGTTTGTGATTAATGTATTTTAACATCCTCCCTTTAAGCGCAAACCCATAGCTCTTGAACATTTTTCAATCTTCACCTGTGGAGTGGATTTTGTCAGGATGTCGGCTACCATACTGTCTGTACCAACGTATTTAACTTCCATCTCATTGTTGGCAATTTTCTCTCGTAGAAAATGGTACCTGATGTCTATATGCTTGCTGCGGGCACAGTAAGATTCTGTACCTGCAAATTTAATGGCGCTTTGGTTATCACAATATATAACAGTGGGTGAAGTTCCGATATCATGGTGCAGCTCAGACTCCAAGTATCTAAGCCACATAGCTTCTTGTGTAGCAGTTGCAAGTGACATGTACTCTGCCTCCATAGTTGACAAGGCAACAGTACTCTGACGTTTTGAACACCATGAAATAGTTGCACCCTGAAACATAAAAGTGTAGCCAGAACAAGACCTCCGACTATTAATATCTGAAGCCCAATCAGAGTCACAGTAGCCAAATGCCCTTTTTTCTTCTTTGTTTTGACTAAATACCAGTTTATAATCCTTAGTTCCTTTTATGTAGCGCAGCACTCTCTTAATGGCTAGCCAGTGCTGCTGTTCTGGTTTGTTGTTGAAGCTACTTAGTTTATTCACTATAAAACAAATGTCTGGCCTAGTTCCTTGGGATAGATACAGTAGGCTTCCAATAGCTTCTTGATATGGTATGTTTGTAAGTATATTCTCTTTATTTTCTGTACTAATCAATTTAACACCAGGATCACTTGGCATATGAACTGGATTACAATCACTCATCTTGAATCTTTCTAGAATTTTTTCAATATAGGCAGTCTGATCAATGCAAATTTCATTTCTGGATAAGTTTTGTTTGATCCTCCAACCAACAAAATGATGCACGAAGCCAAGTTCTTTCATATCAAACTTACATTTTAATTGTTGTTTAATTTCTTTTCCTATTTCTTCATTATTATAGAATAACAACAGGTCATCTACATAGATAAGTACAAATATAATGTTTCCATCATATGTTTTGTGGTATATACACGGATCCACAGATGTACTTTTCAGTCCTAGTTCTTTTAACACAGATGTAAGTTTTAGATTCCATTGTCTGCTTGCCTGCTTAAGGCCATAAATGGATTTATTTAATTTACACACTTCTTCTCCATATTCATATGATGGTGGTTGAAACATATATATTTCTGTGTCAATGTCCCCTTGTAAGAAAGCGGTAACTGCATCCATTTGTTCAATATATAAATTGTAATTGACAGCCAACGCTAATAAATATCTGATTGAAGTATGACGAACTACGGGAGCAAATATCTCATTATACTCTATTCCTTTTTTCTGGATAAAACCTTTAATTACCAGTCTTGCTTTATATCGTACAATTTCACCATCAGCGTTAGTTTTTAATTTGTAGACCCATTTACATGGAATGGCTCTCTTACCTTCTGGTAATGTTACTAATGTCCATGTATTGTTTTGCAGGAGCGACTCATATTCATTATTCATGGCATCTTTCCATTCTTTCGCGTTCAGGCCTGAAAGAGCTTCTTCCATAGTATCTGGCTCTTTTGCCAATAAAGCTATTGCTTGTTTTGAATAATTTAAGCTTTCACATAAGTAGGTATTTTGTTTTTTATTTCTTGGTCTCAGCATTATTTTACGAGATGGTACATCATTTATTTTCTTATCCGGTATGTACTCAGCATCAGCATTATCAGTGTGGTAGCTATCATCATCCTCAGATGATTCCTGTTTCAGTGTAGTCTCATTCAGAGTCGTGCTCTCTAAACTCGAACACTCAGGTGTGTCAGTTGAAGATTCACTGTGACTTTCCTCTGTTTGAGATGAGTCTTCACTTTCATTTTTCTGTAATTCTGATAGCGGTACTATAACACTGTTATTTTTAATTATATGTTCAAGAAAAATTGCATCCCTACTTTTGTATATTTGTTTCCGATTCCTATCATAAAACCTGTAACCTTTTGTGTACTCACAATAGCCAACAAATAACATTTTGACTGCTTTTGAGTCCCATTTTTGCCTCTTCTCTTTGGGCACATGTACCATGGCATCACAACCGAAAATTTTCATATTATTAATATTTGGCTTTTTACCTGACCACTTCTCATATGGTGTCTTGTAATCCAGAGCCTTGGTGGGCGACCGGTTTATTATGTAAGCAGCTGTAGATACTGCTTCAGCCCAAAAAGGTTTTTTAAGCCTAGCATTCAGAATCAAACATTTAGCTCTTTCCACAAGTGTGCGATTCATTCGCTCTGCCAACCCATTCTGTTCTGGAGTATACGGATTGGTGGTTTGATGTTGTATGCCAAATTTTACTAAGAACAATTTAAATTCTTTATTTATATATTCTTTTCCGTTGTCTGAGCGTAATACTTTAATTCTTTTTTCAATCTCATTTTCTACTAAGTTTTTGAATTCCTTAAACTTATCTAAAGTTTCAGATTTATTTTTCATGAAGTAGACATATACTTTTCTGCTATAATCATCTATAAAAGTGACATAGTATTTGGCACCTCCTAAAGAGCTAGTCTCCATCGGACCACATAAATCAGTGTGAATTAATTGGAGAGGTTCACAGGCCCTAGTACCAATATTTTTAAACGGTAGTCTATTCATTTTACCTTCCATACATGTTGTACAAATCTGGTTACCCTTTTTGGATAATTCTATCCCCTCTGCACTGTTCTCTATTTTCTGTAAGTCTGTGAAGTTAAGGTGACCCATTCTCTGATGCCACAAATTTATATCATGTTCATCTACTGTTGACAACAAAGCTGAAGTTCCAGAAAAATCTTTCAATACATACATGTTATTATATTGCAAAGCTGTCAATATTATTTTTTTATTTTGGTAAATTTTACAACAGTCTTTCTCAAAACTAACTTCACACCCATTTTTTGTCATCTGACTTACAGAGAGTAAATTAGTTGTCAGGGATGGAACATATAGTACATTTCTTACTTGAATTGTCTGAAGTCTGCCTTCACAGTCTCTTATTTGCAAGTTCACACTACCACACCCTTCTACTGCCACAGTCTTGTTATCTGCCACCTTTATATTATTTACTGTTGTAGGAGAAACATTGTACATCCATTTTCTTTCTCTGCACATATGCTGCGATGCTCCAGAGTCGATGTACCATCGGGTTCTGTCCAATGTTTCTGCAGCTGAAAAAGCAGCATAATATCCATTATTTTTATTATTATTATCTGAATGTGATTATTATTATCCAAAGTGGTTGTAATCAGATCACGTAATAAACCTACTTTTCTACTGAGCCCGGAGTCATCAAATACTTTTTCTAGCTTTGACCATACCTGTTTCGCCGTAGTCGCATCCTGCACATGGACGTAATTAATAGGGTCGATCAGAAGTATTATTTTTGACCTTGCTTTCAGATCTTTTTTACCGTCTTGTACATATCCCGCACTCGGTTCAATTGTATCCCATAGATCCTCGTGTTCCAAATAACTTTTTACAGCAAATTTCCACGTGGGATAGTTTTCCCTGCCAAGCAGTTTCTCAATGGTGCCCATGGTTATTTGTGAAGCCATGATTTATTATAAATAAGCTGAAAAAGCTGAAAAAATGGAAAGGCAAGCGGCGTGGTTGCACACTTTGAGGCTACGTAAAATTTTATCAAATTGAATCGCGGAACTATTTCGGTAGAACACTAATTTTATTATCTGAGGAGCAATAATAGCCCATAACCTGATGATTGGTGCAGAGATTTACGGATTAGTGCTCTAATAATTGTAATCTAATGATAAAAAGTTTTAGAAATGAAACACCGGTGTACAAGACAAAAAACAGAGAGAGTATATTTTTTAGGAGCACAGATAACTTAAGACTAATTAACAGACATAGACAACAAGAACAGATAACTATTATTATAGATGGCCTTGTGGTCGTACATAATTATGGTTTGTGATTAATGTATTTTAACAGTGATGAACCCTTATTTAATTTTATTGCAATATCGCCGGGCTATGCTGCAAGATTGCGGCAATTGTTGTACGGATTTGCACTATATAGATCTCAACTCATGGCTATACAATTGCAGCAAGAAATTGTCAAAAAACTAGCCCGTTTAACAGCACCTTTACCTATAGCTGATGAGGATGCAGAAGTTGCTAGACGTAGCTATAAAGTTGCTAAGTTGGCATCACTGCTGCCGGCGCGATGCTGCACCGACATCACTAGATAATTGAACAGGATGCGTGGGGACACGCCTCACTTGTCGTACGCAAGTGTTGGGCCAACTAATCTACTTGCCAACTATGATGATGATGTAGGTACAATGCTCGTCTGTGTAACACCCCATCGTGTGGAATTTTATTTTACCTATAATATATCAGGGAGCTAACGGTACCAAACGGTACGGCTTTACCTGAATTACTATGCGATCGCGATAAGAATAGGAACGTCAATGACCTCGAACTGTCAACTATCACTTGAAAAGTACTATTATAAATGTTCTGTGTCTGAATATCTGAGCAAACATGAATTATGTTGAGCAAACATAAAACAATTAGGTAAGTATTCATTGAGTTTTGTGTTACGTGGTCCAACAAGTTGCAGGCAAATGAAGCTTATAAAGTGATAACAATGTAATAAACATATTTAATGTTAAACATAAACATGTTAATTCAAAGAGCAATTCAAAGTCAAAGAGCAGTGATAGCCTAGTGGTTTAACCATGTGCCTCCCACGGCGAATGGTTCGAGTTCGATCCCGAGGCACGCACCGCTGACTTTTCGAAGTCATGTGCGTATTAGAAATTAATTATCACTTGCTTTAACGGTGAAGGAAAACATCGTGAGGAAACCGGCATGTCCTAGAACCAAAAATTCGAAGACATGTGACGTCCACCAACCCGCATTGTCCCGCGTGGTGGACTACGGCCCACTCCCTCTCACAGAGGAGGCCTGTGTCTCAGCAGTGGGAACATTATAGGCCGATTATGCTTATGCTTATGCTATGCCAATTCTACAATTGTTTTACATTTCATGAGGCGATTGGAAAGGAATTACAACGACCGCATACAAATTAAATTGATGACCAATACAGCAAAACTGCTGTCCGACTCAATACTTGGCACGCCACATTGCTATTTTAATGTAGTTATGTGCATTTTTATGCATTTCTTATCAGATTGTTACGCATTCAGTTGTAAACTGAAATATGTTTCATGCCTACTGTAGAAAGCGTTGTGATTACAGTACACACACACTTTAATCGGGAATCTGACCTCCTTCGCGTAGGGTGGCTAGTTATAGGTAGCCTATGAGTAGGTCAAGCTGTATCTCTGGGTTATCCCACAGCCGCAGGGTTCGGGGGTGGGGCACACCTTTTACTCCACCTCCCCCGTCCCGTACAAATCAACACACCCATAGGCACAGTCGGGAGCGCGTAATTACAAAAAACAGCTGTTTTTATACCTAAAATTAAAAGTCGTTTCCCAGCAATTATTTTTGCTCGATATTAATTAGTTACACGTACAGAATGCGTAGGTGTCGGCTTGGTGATGTATCTTTTTACACCCTGTATAATCTCTGTCAACTGAAAGCGCCCCCCTCAACTGGTGTGTTGTCCGCAGGCTTCCTGATCGACTTCATCAGCGGGCCGGTGTCCGTGGGGTTCACGTCGGCCGCCGCCATCATCATCGCCACCACGCAGGTCAAGGACATCCTGGGGCTCAGCTTCCCAGGGGGCAAATTCTTACAGGTACCTATTGATACAGCCTGCTGTCTAGGTTTACAACAACTTTTATCGAACGCTATGTTGGCTCACCAGAATGTCAATAATTATATCTCCACACGATCGTGCATCAGTCCAACTGTTCGTCCAACCTTCCACGTGTGGAGAGATAGTTCGTAGAAATTTGACAGTGTTGGAGTGTTTGTATCGATAGTGAGTTGGGACACATTGGAGTCATGTTGGAGTGTTGGACTGTTGGATGATCGTGTGGAGCCGGCATAACACTTAATTCTAATAAAAAACTGGAACGTTAAAACCTGGACAAAGTAATTAACATATACTCATAATATTTATTATCTTGGCATAAAACAAAAAATACAAATCAGAAATGTTTCAATTACATTATGCCCGAAAAAACATTTTGTAATCAATATTTTAATGGAATACTTTATGTCCTTGATTGAGTTGACTTGAGTGCCTGTATTAGTTCCTGTATTTTTGTTTCAAAATTGCCATGTAATGATATGTCGCAGTACACATAGCAATCAATCAATACGCGTTTGTCATACGTGGTGCGGATGTAAAAAAGTACTGGTAACGACAAGTTTTTGTACTGTTCAGTCCGTTCATAATAATTTTAGAAATACTTTTTGTTCGCATAATTTGTAACTTTTTGCGGGTCTCGATCTCGATCCGAGAGCGCTTTCTATTAACCTTCGCTAGTTGACTACGTGCCTGCGTTTCAATTGCTTCCATCACGTCCTGATAATATTGGTCATGTCTTTCTTCACATAGCTTGATTCCTCTTAACTTTTTTACAAATATGTTGGTATCAGCAGTCTATCTACTGTTTCCCTATTCAGTGACCTTATATATAGTTTACGGCGACTGTTTAACTATTGTGTCTGCTTGAACGTCCTCAGTTATTAAAGACACATCAGAATATAAGGTCGTCCTCGAGTACTGACGGGTCTATTGGTACAGTTGGTACAACGAGGATTTTCCAGTACCTATCTGTATAGGTACTGCTACCTCTATTTTGCTTTTGTCTTCCGACCAGCTCAGTAGTAATGTAGATGATTTAATTTGTCCCAGGTGTGGACGGGCCTGTACGAGCACATCGGCGAGACGCGGCTGTGGGACTCCGTGCTCGGCATCTCCTGCATCATTGTGCTGCTGCTGCTCAGGGTAAGCAACTACTATATCTGCTTACGTCACTAACTACTCGGTACTCGCAGCATGGTAGTTGGCTACTATAGTAGCCAGTCGCGTAGAATTCTTTGGTCGTACGGTCAACGGTCGAATAACTGCTGGCAGACTCAGTTTGATTAAGGAGTGTGGAAAGTGCTTTTAGCTGATGGTTCATCGCAGGATTAATTAAGTAAATAAAAACAAAGATTTAAATCGTAGATGCGCCCTCACCGCCTCACCTATCCTTATTGAGACGAGTGGGCTCACACATCCCGTGTTTAGTGAAAACTTGAATATATTGAGAGTTGAATGAGAGTAAGCGAAATAGGCCGAGATAAATAGTCGTTACTAAGCAAAGGCTTAGCCAAAGTAAGTGCTAAGCCACGTTCTAAGTATCTAATTCGAATAAATAGACAGTACTTTAGCATTTACTTTCGATGAAAGCCAACCTAACACTAAGCCAATGCTTTGCTTAGGCATAGTATAGATTTTTGAAGACTTAGCACGTTCTAAGTATGGATTTGATATTTGTTTTGAGGTTCTTTGCGTATCCTCTTAGGCGTCGTATTACAAAAATACAATAAAACATATGTTTTATTGGATTAGATGAGATTACATTTTTTTTTTATTATTAGAAATTAATTATCACTTGCTTTAACGGTGAAGGAAAACATCGTGAGGAAACCGGCATGTCCTAGAACCAAAAATTCGAAGACATGTGACGTCCACCAACACGCACTGGACGCGCGTGGTGGACTACGGCCCACTCCCTCTCACAGAGAGGAGGCCTGTGTCCCAGCAGTGGGAACATTATAGGCCGATAATGCTAAAATGCTAATGCTACAATTTTGTTTGAGGAGGTCGATAATTTAGTATCAGAAGATGTCGACCAGATGCCCAATATTCCAAGATTTTCCAAATGTTACTTAAGAAATAAAATTAATCCATTCCACTTTTTTTCCGATCAAGAATTTATAGACAGATACAGATTCGTTTGTCAGTATCTGTCAGTAATTTCAGTAAAGCGTAAGCGTAGACAGCGTCATTTTGATGCGTTCAAATTTATACTTATTTTAATTCTGGATTAAAATATTTTTCAGCTGTTTATATGTAATTATTATTATTAATTGTATTAATTGTTCAATTTGGATTAATTTAAAATTAAATTCATTAAGGAAATAAAGCAAATTCAGTTGTTTATGAAATTAACATTATCGAGTATACTATAAACGCTTCTGAAGCATTAAAGAAAAGTAGTACTTTCGCTTGAACTATGACTTAGCTCGTGCTAAGCAAAGGTATGGCCATAGTAACGTCTATTTATGTCATATCGGATACTTTGCTAAGCTAAGTCAAAGCAGTACTTCCCGAAGTAATACTTTTGACTGATGCTTAGCAACGACTATTTATCTCGGCCTAAGTATAGGTATTTGATACTTCAGACGGGTTATTCCCTGAGTACCCCGATCCCCGAGGCCCCCGTCCCGGAGGAACCCGATTTATTTTTATCTTGATAAGTTCAATTAAAAGTCATTATAGCTTAAAAGTACCGTCAGCAGATGATATGTTATGTTTATGTCGACCGTACAAGTTGAAAACAATAGAAATGTAATCATATTTATCGTATTCGGGGTTCTCCAGGACGGGGGCCTCGGAGATCGGGGTACTCAGGGAATAACCGGAATCACAGGGAATAAATTCAGACGTCAATGAAATTGACATTGAACAAAACACGGAAACATTATCATATTTTGACACGATGGGGCGAATCTAACGATTTAAATCTTTTAATAAAAAAAAATTATTAGATAGGTAGATACTTATTTTTAAACTTTCGCGCCTTGCACGTTATAGGAACAAGACACGGGTCTATTACACGATCCAGAATCCTCTCCATCGATCGATTACCATATTACTTTAGATTAGTAGGTGAAGCGGACAATTATAAATTATCAACAGCTTGGAATCCAGTCATCAGTAAATGTAAGCGTCGCCGTCGATGGAATGCCGCTATAGGCCAGTGTGAAGAGGTCATTAGCGTAATGTGTAGACGTGTAGACATACTGACAACAATTATCAAAATCAAGCGAGGGTAGATGGAAATACCATCGCGCCACGGAGATGATGCTCCGTCGCTGTCAGTCTACCCCTGACCACGGCCGGTGTCATTCGGTCGAATCGTCGGGAATAAGGTATCGTACCTTTTATACAATCATGTAATCGCGTAATAGATCCGAGAAAAAGTGTTTTCTATTTAGTGTAAAGTGTAAATATTCTCAGAAACAAATAAAGTCGACTGCATCGAAGTACCTACAATAAGCGGGAGTTAATTTTCACACCAAGTTTAAGAAAGAGATAATCGGCTAGCTTCGGCTTACTTCGGCGAGGAGCTCAGCGAGTAGTGTAGTGCGTGCTTTAGTGCTTCGTGCGACAGAGATGACGCTCTAAAAATGTATGGCGCCACTTCCGAGCCCCGCGACGGACGCGCGGCCGACGGCATACCTACATTTTCACAGAGACTTGGCCGCGAGCGTCTGTTGCATCAGCCGTCTGCCGTTGGCCACGCGCTTCCATCGCATCGGCCACGAACCGAAGTCCACCTTAAAGTCAACGCTAGCCTATTATCTTTATAAGCCTCGAAGTGTTATTAACGGCGGCGTATCGTAGTTAATTATGAGTTATATTGCTTCCAGAAAGTGAAAGACATAAAAGTGAACCCCGCGCCGGACCCTGAGTCGGCGATCGTGGCGGAGCCGGTGTCACGCGCGCGCCGCGCCACCGCGCATGCGCTGTGGTTCCTGTCCACCACGCGCAACATCCTCGTGGTGCTGGTGTGCGCCTCGCTCGCGTACTACTTCGACACGCAGAGGAAGACGCCCTTCGTGCTCACTGGTGAGAACCTTACACGATACCAAGCGTATCAATAGTCCAACGAATATCCGCTGAGGATTTTGCATAACATGATCAAATGCTTTGCTAGTGCTTATGTATGATTCGAACAGGATACATACGATAGATCAACAATCACAAAATCAACATACAAAATATCAACGCTACTATAAAATTCTCTCCTATTACCTTTACCACGGGGTGAAAATGTAATTTTTTACCGTCTTCTGGAGACTTCAGCCTGCTATTTCGATTTTGCTGCCTGACACCCTTTGGTCAGAGACAGGTTGCTTAGCAAGTAGGTAAGCTATTATGTTGTGCCCTGCCATTTGCTAATCATGATTCACTTTGCAGACGTTAATTAATTTTATTCTTGAATATTATATTCTGTGTTACCATACGTTTATCTATGGCAAGTTCTAACGTCGTTACGTTAGAACTTGCCATAGTTATAATGCATAACGTTAACGTAACGTAGTCTACTACAAATTATTATTGAACGCATGGTCTGCAGGCGAGGTGAAGCCGGGCCTGCCGCAGTTCTCGGCGCCGCCGTTCTCTGCGACGGTGGGCAACCACACGTACACGTTCACGGAGATGGCCTCCACGCTCGGCTCCGCCATATTCGTCGTGCCGCTGCTCTCCATCCTCGAGAACATCGCCCTCGCCAAAGTGTTCTGTGAGTTACTTGTTTTGCTTCCGATATTAAACTTCATCTTTTCAATGAAATTTTATCAAGTACATGATTCCACTAAGTCAAAAAAACCTGTCGTGAAGATGTGAGGAAGACCTCAAATAAGACGGCTTCAGATCCTATTATTTAGAGACATTATATCAACTAAGTATTATTTGCGCCCTTGCAGCAGAGGGCAAGTACGTGGACGCGACGCAGGAGATGGTGGCGCTGGGCGTGTGCAACATGGCGTCGGCGTTCGTGCACTCCATGCCGGTGTCGGGCGCCCTGTCGCGCGGCGCCGTCAACCACGCCAGCGGGGTGGCCAGCACCGCGGGCGGCCTCTACACCGGCGCGCTGGTGCTGCTGTCCTTACAGGTAACTTACATACATACATGCACTGTCGCGCGGCGCCGTCAACCACGCCAGCGGGGTGGCCAGCACCGCGGGCGGCCTCTACACCGGCGCGCTGGTGCTGCTGTCCTTACAGGTAACTTACATACATACATGCACTGTCGCGCGGCGCCGTCAACCACGCCAGCGGGGTGGCCAGCACCGCGGGCGGCCTCTACACCGGCGCGCTGGTGCTGCTGTCCTTACAGGTAACTTACATACATACATGCACTGTCGCGCGGCGCCGTCAACCACGCCAGCGGGGTGGCCAGCACCGCGGGCGGCCTCTACACCGGCGCGCTGGTGCTGCTGTCCTTACAGGTAACTTACATACATACATGCACTGTCGCGCGGCGCCGTCAACCACGCCAGCGGGGTGGCCAGCACCGCGGGCGGCCTCTACACCGGCGCGCTGGTGCTGCTGTCCTTACAGGTAACTTACATACATACATGCACTGTCGCGCGGCGCCGTCAACCACGCCAGCGGGGTGGCCAGCACCGCGGGCGGCCTCTACACCGGCGCGCTGGTGCTGCTGTCCTTACAGGTAACTTACATACATACATGCACTGTCGCGCGGCGCCGTCAACCACGCCAGCGGGGTGGCCAGCACCGCGGGCGGCCTCTACACCGGCGCGCTGGTGCTGCTGTCCTTACAGGTAACTTACATACATACATGCACTGTCGCGCGGCGCCGTCAACCACGCCAGCGGGGTGGCCAGCACCGCGGGCGGCCTCTACACCGGCGCGCTGGTGCTGCTGTCCTTACAGGTAACTTACATACATACATGCACTGTCGCGCGGCGCCGTCAACCACGCCAGCGGGGTGGCCAGCACCGCGGGCGGCCTCTACACCGGCGCGCTGGTGCTGCTGTCCTTACACGTAACTTACATACATATAAATGACAATAGGCTCGCCCTCTATATATGGCTTATAAGTTATAACATGAACTGGTTGTTCTGGTTGCAGTACTTCACGCCATACTTCTACTACATCCCGAAAGCGTCGCTGGCGGCCGTCATCATCGCCGCCGTCGTCTTCATGATGGAGCTGCACGTCTTCAAGCCTATTTGGAGGACTAAAAGTTAGTAACAACTCTTAGCAATTATGCAATAATTTTTGGAACGAAGTTCTTTAACGCGGCTGACGGTTGGAGTTGGCACGGCTACATACTATTCTGGTTTTGTGTGCTACCGTGACGTTGAATATCAGTATTTATAGGAGTAACGTATCCTTGCAGAGCTGGACCTGATCCCGGCGGTGGTGACGTTCGTGACGTGCCTGATGCTGCGGCTGGAGCTGGGCATCGTCATCGGCATCGCCGTCAACCTCGTGTTCCTGCTGTACGCGTCCGCAAGACCCTCCGTCAAGGTCACCACGGCTGTGGTAAGCACTAATATATTACACTAGCTTCCGCCCGCGGCTCCTCCCGCGTTTTTGGGATAAAAAGTAGCCTATGTGTTATTCTGCCTAGCTATATTACTATACCTAAAGTTTCATCAAAATCCATTCAGTAGTTTTTGCGTGAAAGAGTAAGATATCCATACATACCTACACCCTCACACTTTCGCATTTACAATATTAGTAGGATAGACACAGCTAAATATCATAATCGTTGAGCTAAATATCATAATCGTCGATTATAATAGTCGTACAGGCACGGTACTAGGTGTTTATCATATGATACTAGTCACTAGTGACATTTCGCAAGGATATGTTTCACTTTTGTCGATGGCTGTACATTTGACGGCTCGGTTGGTTTAGTAGCTGATCTCAATGCCGTAACTAGGCGGTGCTAACGGTGCTCAGGTATAGGGCGCAGACCCTGAAGGGACCTAGAAATAACCAGACCGTGTTTCAGATTAGAACATTACTCAAGAGCGCACACAGTTATAAAAGCTTGCACCGGTTGCATCAAAGGCTATTTACGGTGCTGGTCTAACTCTGAACAAAACCGTATAAACCTATAATAGCTAGTCATTTCGAGTATCGCTGTTTTTCCATGTGAGATTAGCGTTTGCCAACGCAGCCACGATATAGTGGCCATCCAAATAGGGGTAGGTACTGATACTAACCCTGTCTGTTCCTCAGTCGAGCGACGGCATCCCGCACCTGGTGGCGGTGGTGGACCGCTCGCTGTCGTTCCCGTCGGCGGAGTTCGTGCGGCGCGCGCTGCGCAAGGCGGCCGAGCGCCACGCGCACTACACGCCGCTCGTCATCGACGCCACGCACGTGCAGGCCGCCGACTTCACCGCCGCCAAGGTACGCTCGCACACACACACGCTCGCGCGCAAGGCGGCCGAGCGCCACGCGCACTACACGCCGCTCGTCATCGACGCCACGCACGTGCAGGCCGCCGACTTCACCGCCGCCAAGGTACGCTCGCACACACACACGCTCGCGCGCAAGGCGGCCGAGCGCCACGCGCACTACACGCCGCTCGTCATCGACGCCACGCACGTGCAGGCCGCCGACTTCACCGCCGCCAAGGTACGCTCGCACACACACACGCTCGCGCGCAAGGCGGCCGAGCGCCACGCGCACTACACGCCGCTCGTCATCGACGCCACGCACGTGCAGGCCGCCGACTTCACCGCCGCCAAGGTACGCTCGCACACACACACGCTCGCGCGCAAGGCGGCCGAGCGCCACGCGCACTACACGCCGCTCGTCATCGACGCCACGCACGTGCAGGCCGCCGACTTCACCGCCGCCAAGGTACGCTCGCACACACACACGCTCGCGCGCAAGGCGGCCGAGCGCCACGCGCACTACACGCCGCTCGTCATCGACGCCACGCACGTGCAGGCCGCCGACTTCACCGCCGCCAAGGTACGCTTGTTGCACTTCATCTCATGTTGGTGGAATACGACCAAGGGCGCCGCACTCCGCCGGATCTAGGGGGGAGGTCATAACCCCCATGACCGGGGCCCTTGGGCTGGGCCTAGGTCGACCACTAATAGTAGGTACGTCTAATCTAAAAAAATACTTTGTAGTAAAAGTACACGTAGGGGGCAAGAAGGGGGTCACCCTTCCTGGCTCGAAGACTGGATCCGCCCTTAGCGCTAAGCCCTACAAACACAATGGCCTGCCAGACACCCCACTCAAATTGTATCGAAATAAAAAGTAATAAAAATAGAGATGAGCAAAAGTCGATAAGTATTATTTACTAATTCCTTTTCCCATGGAGGTAGACAGAACGCCTTTACTTTATGTTCTCTTTTCAACATAAGACCTAAAGCGGAACATTCTCTTTCGCAGGGTATAAAGGCGTTGATAGACGACTTCCACGCGCGCGGGCAGACGATCATCTTCTACAACGTGAAGCCGTCGATCGCGGAGGTGTTCCGCGGCGTGCGGCCGCGCGAGTTCCTGCACTGCGACTGCCGCGCCGAGCTCGACCGCCTGCTGCTGGCGGCCGCGCGGCTGCACGGCACCCGCGACACGCAAGCTCCGCGCCTCTGGTACCAATACTTACCTACACACTGTACCGCTTGAAATTAACTTAATTAAAAGTAAAATCAACTTAGCAAGTTGCTTACGTCCGTATTTAAATGTATTTATTTTCAACTTTATTTCAGTAACTACAGCCTTTATATTCCTTTGTCAGTGAAAAACGCTCTGTGCTTCGCCATGCTGCGTTGCTTCAGCCCTAAGGCTATGTCCCCAATAGGCAAACTGTGAGCGGCCGACTGAGACTGCGCTAACAGTTTGCAGTAGGCAAACTGTTATCAGCAAACTACTGCAAACTGTTACTAGCAAACTGTGGACACTCCATTTCAAATATAGATTTGGAAGGGCGTACTCAACCGATACGCCACAAACTCAGTCGGCCGCTCACAGTTTGCCTATTGGGGACACAGCCTAACAGGGCCCCAAGTCTGCTAATGCAATTGTTATAATCGTGTCAGAATAGTGTCTCAATGACATCGTTTTGACCAATGACGAAAGAGTTAGTCTTACTCTAAGCCAATGACCGCTTAGGTTTTGATAGTAATGGTGTCGTTATGACACCATTCTTACACTATTCAAATAGCAGAATAGGGGCCCAGTACTTATTCAAAACTTTCAATTGCATTCTCTCCTAAATTAAATGAATTAAAAAAAAATCTAGTAAAGAGCCCAATTTCTTTCCTTGGATGTTTTTCTCTCATAGCTATCGTCACAAAATAATCATGTAATGTTTTTTTTTTTTGTCCACAGAGTGTCCGCAGCCGGCGTCCCCAGATCTCCGCAGTACCTTGACACACGAGACAGTATTTGTTAGCGATACCTATGTATTTATACTAGCTTAGTTAGTGTTAAGTAGCATAAGTGTTGACAGTCCCAGTGGACGCAGTCAAATAAACGTGTTGGTTATATTTACACTTGTTTTCTTACACCGCACTTATTTTTGTGGTGTATTCCCATTGCCCGTGTCCGGATTAATGGCGACAGCGGGACTTGAATAAAATTGTTCCCGTTGTCCCCATTGCTCTGTCTGCCTTAATGGGGACAACGGGACCTGAATAAAATTATTAAAACTTGTTCCCGTTGTCCCCATTGATACGGTGGATCTTATGTTTTAGAATAATATCGGTCTCTTTTCACGCCAGTTACCTACGACGATAAAACATAATTATCGACAATATTTTTCTAGTTTTGAGTGCCGGTAACGCAGATTGATGATGATGATGATAGTATTACTACACACAAGTACCAGGACAGTATAGTCACGCGCAGTACGATAGTTATGAGTAGAATGGTATAAAAGTACTAGGACAACAGAATCATGCAGAAGTCAGGGAGTGCAAAAATTTCTAGTTCAAATGAGATTATGAACAAAATTGTAAAAGTACTAGGAGAGCAGAACTATACAGAAGATATTGTACGGGACTAAAATATGAGAAATACAACATTTTGCACTCCTCGATATCTTCTACATGGTTCTGGTCTCCTAGTACTTTTAACATTCAGTGCGGGATCAAGTGTACTATCTTCAACATTTTGCTCTCCTTGCTATTTTCTACCATGTTCTGTTCTCCTAGTACTTTTAACATTCAGCGCGGGATCAAAAATGTAATATCTACATTATTTTGCACACCCTATCTTCTGCATGGTTCTGTTCTCCTAGTACTTTTAACATTCTGCGCTTATTAAACGTGTACCCTACCATTTACAACATTTTGCACTCCTTAATATCTTTTGCATAATTCTGTTCTCCTAGTACTTTCAAATTCTGCGCGGGATCTAAAATGTACTATCTACATTTTGCACACCCTGATATCTTCTGCATGGTTATGTTCTCCTAGTACTTTTAACATTCTGCGGTAATTAAAAGTGTACCTACCATCTACAACATTTTGCACTCCTAAATATCTTCTGCATGTTTCTGTTCTCCTAGTACTTTTAACATTCAGCGCGGGATCAAAAATGCTATCTACAATTTATGATATTTTCTGCATGTTTCTGTTCTCCTAGTACTTTTACTAGTTTGCTAAAACATTATTTTCATAATTTCCACCGTATCCATGGGGACAACGGGAACAAGTTTCTCGTTGTCCCCATTCATGGAGACAGAGCAATGCGGACATGAATATTTAATGAATGACATACCTGCCTAAGTTGTTTTACTTTCCACTCCACAGGTTCGACCCACAGACTCATCGTTTTGGACAAGAATTTCGAAGATATTTAATTTTGTGTTCATCTTACATTCTAGTTTCACAGGTAGGTTCGCGTGATGAAATAAAAACAGCAAGTAAGAGATAATTAAATGTTGTTTACTTTACAATCGTCGTTACAGTATGACGCGGGTAGACACCGCACGCCGCTTGCCGTCGCGTACTGCGACACGTTCTTACAAAACCTTACTTTTTGGTTACACTTCTACTTTAAAGATTACATTGGAATTATATTAACTATAGACTAACTTAACATTCACTAACACTATCCAGTACGTCGCAACTCTCAATAAATCAATATAAAATGGCTAAATAATGTAATCCTAGTAGTGCTGGCAGCCGGCACTAGTTTGAGCAGCGGCACAACATAATCACTAGTATATTTTCACAAATTGATTCCAAAAGGAAATCTCTACGGTAAAGTGAGCAGGAAATGTGAACGTGTAGACAATGTTCCCGACATCAAGCCTTCTGTACCGACACGCCACGTGATATCACGTTCGAGAGAGAATCTCACCGTGACATTCTCCCTCGAACGTTCGCAAACAAATTCCAGATTTGCGGTGATATCACGCGGCGAGTCGGTACATAATAGGCAGGCAGGACGGGACAGGCCACACGAGGCCGCTCGGCTCAGCGCTATAGCCATCACGTTTATGCTTAACCAATTACAAAAATTACCTAAAACTTCACCAGTCCGTACAATTGCAGCTACCCTAACGCTTGAAGGCTACAGCGTTGACGCGAGCGGCCCATTACACTTATGCCGAGATAAGTAGACGCTACTTCGCACGTGCTCTCGCTAAGCAGTATCGTTGTCACTGTCGCGCAACTTGTAGCTGCAAGTGCAAGACAGAGACGAGAACATAGCTTAGCCGAAGCACGTGCTAAGTAATGTTTATTTATCTCGGCCTTATAGATAGAGAATCCATTGAGTATGTGCAGCACCGGCACTGCGGGAAGACAGCACGCAGAGATCAGTGCGGCCACGCAGCGGTGCGGCGACAGTCCATAGCATTTGTGACCACTACAGTAACTATAGTTAATAATTGAATTTGTAGAATAGCTACGTCTATCTGACTACACGCAAACGTTACATACACTAAGCCGGGCCGCACACCAGACATATATTTGTATTACGATAATCTTAGCGCCACATTTGAAACGCGCCACATTGAACGCGGGTATATCTGCGCGCAAGCACGCACACCAAGGACACATTTGTAGCGGGTGCAGTTTGTGTCGTTGGTGTGCGTGCTTGCGCGTAGATATACGGGGGCGTTCAATGTGGCGCGTTTCAAATGTGGCGACAAAATTATCGTAACACAAGTGTGTGCCTGGTGTGCGGCCCGGTTAAGACTGGAATAAGTTCGGACAGTTCGACCGCCACCGCTGCGTCGCTCCGAAGTAGTGCACAGCTCGACAGCCTCGGCGGATATAACTGTCGCACCACACTCACATACTCTTTGAAAGTCTATTAGGAGAATCTCAGATCATAGAAACAACTTTTTGATGATCTGAGAGGAGAATAGACTTTCAAAGAAGAGTTGTGGTGCTAAATTCCGCGTTACCTCGTAGGCGTCAGCTGTGCTGCATACAACCACATAGACATATATTTGGTACGACACGCACTCGCACATACACACAATAAACGGCACTTACAACGATATGACACGACAAGTTTAAACAAATCAACTATCTGAACGTCTCGCACTCCATTTACTAATAAAAATTAAATATAAAATGTCCAATAATCACAAAATTATACTAAATAGGATAATAACGCTACGTTACGAACAATGTGTATAATAGCCGGGCAATTTCATAAAATGCCCGGTCTTAGAAATGTGTTTACAAAACTAGTGTTCGTAAATATGAACTAGCACGAAATTATGTAAAACAATAAACTTGACTTATTGTAAACATTTGATATATCTATCAAAATGTAAAAGCGTACAGCGGTCAGTGAACTGCCGCCGTCAGTACATCAACTCGGCTACTTACTCGATACAAGTGTACAATTGGATAATACTTAAAGATATAAATTTAAATATAAATGCATTACAATCTCGCCGGTGATGTGTACGTGTGAACGAGTGAACTTAACGCTACGGCGCTGTCTCCAACAGCTTTCTGTCGCTTATTCACACAAACATTCCTCAGCCCCGGATCTAGGGGGGGGCTACACGGGGCCTGTGCCCCGGGCGGCTAATTCAGAGGGCGGCAAATTCAGAGGGCGGCAAATTCAAGCTTGGTAGACGAATACACTGAGTAGTGTAGGTATTCGTCTACCAAGCGTAGTAATCGCAAAGAGCAGCGCTAGACCGGTCGTTGTGGCGTTCTTTGGGGGAGGCCTATGTCCATTAGCATCAGGGGGCGAGTTATGGCTGAAATTTTGATGATGATAAGGAAAATATTGTCGGGCGGGGGCGGCATTTTTCAGTGTTTGCCCCGCCTCGAAATAATTCAAGATCCGGGGCTGAGATTCTTTCACATACAATCTCTTGTAGATACAGTAAGTGAATGAAAAAACGAGAGAAACAAACACACCTATCACATAATAAATCTAACTTATAACTGAATCTCTTAGATTTCAAACTCAAATACATTTTGTGCGGTCGTCGTGATCCGCGTTCAACAACACATATAAAGTATTATAATTCTGTAAATCACTTAAAGCCAACACGACCATGAGATCGCTAACAACATATTCTACGAATAATCTTGAGCCGACGTAATAATATAGTGGCGAGGACTGCGCGGTCTTGATACTTGACACACTTCATCAAATTGTTTTTGCAACATATTTAAGTAATGGCGTAGGTACCAAGTTAGTGCATATTGTTTGCTTGTACTGATGGTAAGTGGTAAGTGGTCAGTGGTACCGCGTGGTCACTCACCCCGTGCGACCACCACAGCGGGTAGTCACACATATGGCAGTAACTGTGACGAGACTCGCACACGTGTATATACTTATATTATTTACATAGAAGACTAACACTGTTACGATACAATAGTACTTGATTACAACTACGTATCGTTAATAAAAGTAGTTCATCACAAGTCGTTGGCAGGGTGCCACCAGGCTGCGGCTCACTACGGACATTCGTTGCTCGTCATGAATAAAGAGACGTTCACGAATGTGTTCCTACTCTACGTACTATAGAAGAGAAAGAGTGGATGGCGACCCTATCGTTGGCAAACCGTGTATACGTATGTACAGTCGATGCCCCACATTGTCTGACCCCTCTCAAGAAATAGTAAAATTCTAAGAGGGGTCAGAAAATGTGGAACACTGACTGTACCAGAGCTTCACGAACTTGTTGAAACGTGAGTTCGCGCCAGTAAACACTATAATATGGATAATCTGTATTTAAAATATACTATAAGATTGCAATATGTAATATTTCTCTAAGACTATAGATGTGCACTGCGGCAGCGCAGTGCGAGCGGACCGAGCAACGCTAGCTACTTACACACAAGTCACAGGGATACACATGTGATGTCACAGTCTACACTTAGTACATAATAAGATCATAAGTTAGGAATTTATCTGACACACCATGCGAGTATATCATTCATTAAAGTGTATGTTGGTGGTTCAAGTATGATAAGCGCTTTAGTTACCGTACAACAATAACAAGATCATAAGTTAGGAAACTACACTGACACATGAAATTGTAAGTCAGTGATGACTACAGACTAATGTAGGTGTAGTGTAGTGTTGTTGCTTGGTCGCGGAGCGGGCTCCGTCGCTCAGTACTTCAGCAGGTCTTCGTCGAGTTCCGTGAGCGCCAGTTTACTGTCTATCGCTGGAAAATTAAACGAAACAACGTTAGTACTGATCGCTGTGAACTGAGTAGATATCACCCCGTATAATATAAGCCCTCACTCGCAAAGTCATTCTTTCAAAAAAAATGCGTCGTAGGCGTTTGTCAAGGCACATTCGATTCAACGCCCAACGCCGAGCGTCGAAAATCCAATAGTGCGCGATTTGTAGGTACAGTTATGAGCATAAATATATTACCATGGACAGTTCTTCAACACTATCTCATTTCATGATTCATTCATTAATTGTATAAATGAATGAATGAATCAGTTCGGTTATAATCCTTGATTTAATGATTCATTCAGTATTTTTAAAAATGGAATCAGATATTATTGCCGAACTGTCCATGGTAATATATTTATGCTCGTGACTGTACTGTTTCCCATTTGTTTCATAGGGGCACTTTTTTTTAACGCGCGTAAAAATCGCCAGCAGGAATAAGGGCTAACACAGATCAAAATGTACCCAACATATAGGTGCAAGCAAGTCTGACTTTTAATATGTGTACGGTTTACGTACAGGAAGTTTAATATGCTTACATCGTGATTCGTGACTTTTATAGCTTCCGTACAGGTAGTTTATTTTGCCTACATCGCGACCTACCGAGCGCGATGTACTTTATATTCATTTCACTGTAGTATATTAGTTAGTTGACAAACAACAACCTCGCGATAGTCACGGATTAGCATCCAACTTATAACTATCTTTTGTTACCTATACAATAAACTTAACTAGTGCTATATCTGTGATTTACATCAACTCACCCTAACTTGAACTAACTCAAACTCACGACGTTCTGGTCCGTACAATATGTAGGTATTAAAGCTTTTTTACCACTACTGCTCCGCCTGGGTCGTGTAACTAACCAATGTTAAAACAAAACCCATACCCGCAAACAGCACAGTTATAGCGATATTTTTTCTATAAATACTGTCAATTTTCCCTTTCTCTGGACGACAACTGACAGTGTCAAATACACCTTAGAAAACACATAAAAAACAACAAAAATAGACAAATATCAACAATAAAACAACTATAAAACAGTACAAGATTTTCTCTGAAACAATAATTTGCGAAACAAAACAAAAATCGACCCAAATGATGTCCTAAAAAATATATGACGTAATTATGTTATAGATGGCCATCGGAGGCCATCCTGTGTATTCATTAATTCCCATTCGGTGAGCGTTCCCGTAGACCGGACGGCACATCATCAAGGGCAGATCCAGCCTTTAAGTCGAAGAGGTTCAAATATTATCAGAGAGGCCGACTTAGGCCCAATCCAGGGAAGGTTATGACCCCATGACCACCCCCTGGATCCGCCTTTGCATATCACTCAGTAAAGCTCATCGCTTGGTGGCACCGGGACGATTGCTCTTTCCTGGTGATCGGCAAAGGCCTGAATCGAACCGCGAAACTAGTGTCACTTGTTTAATTCAAACCTGTTTGACCAGATGATTCACAAAAGCATAATACGGAACACATGGTGGCACACATTTCATCTAATTCCGGTGAGATGAACCAGAGATACAGCTGGACCTCTTCGTAGTACTAGTCACCCTACACTAAGGGCCAAGTTCACTGACAAGATAACAGTCCGATAAATTGAAAACGGCCGTTTAACATGACTTTTTTATAGAAAAAGATAATTATGTTAAACGGCCGTTTTCAATAATTATCGGACTGTTATCTTGTCGGTGAACTTGAGCCTAAGGAGGTCATTTAAAACGGTCAATTTATTAAAGTCCACGCGGACGTAGTCGCAGGCAAAAGTCTAGTTCACAATAATTCCACACGGACGTAACAAAGTAATACCTATCGGCTATGTACTGCGCCCAACTCCGGCGTACGCGCGGCCTCTACGCACTTTGACGATCACATCTAATTATTGTAAAATGCGCCAGGAATCATAATCATAAAATAATGAATAAACCCGCAGGGCAGCTTGTGGCGAGCTGTTGGGCAGTAGCGACCCCACGGACCTGACCCTCCCGGGAGAACTCTTGTTCCTCATCTCTGGCTTGCCTTAATTGGCCGGTCAGAGTGAGCACTGACGAGGAACAAGGCTCCCACCTCTCTCTTGCCTTTATTGGCTGGTTTGAGTGGAGATTCTCAAGAGCAAACGTGCTCGGGGGAAGGAAGTATTCCAGTAAGATGCTGGTAGGGATCTTGACCGTACTTCCGGGATTGTCCTGATAGCCGTGGAATACCGCTCCACTCCTCAAGCACCTCAAGATATTATATGTTGCCCCCTTGTCGCTACGTCACTATGTGCTAGCGGCCGTTTTCGGGGGCCCATTTACTGAGTGTGCTAGTCACCCCCTGCCAATTTTATCCGTGTTTACAACCATTGGACAGGCAGGGGCCATAGTTATTCCATAGTCTCTGGTACCTAGCCCACGCAAACAACCCAAACCCATAGTCCAATATATTTTTTTAATTCCATGACCAATAATAATTCTACACCAACCGGGGGTTGTCCTTGGGTGCACTTGCCTAGTGCATATAGGGATAATCGCCGGTTGGTGTCTCATTTCATATTTATAAAGTTTTTCTTAAGGGGCCTCTGCGAGTTGGCTTCGGCCCCTCGTACGCCTTTCAAAGGCCCAGGACCTCAGGGTCCTGAGATATATAAATGAAATAATGAATAATACCTAATAATCAGATATTTGTACGCCATATGGCAAAACATAGGGAACATTATAATAATTTTAACATCTTCCACACTGTTGTAACCTATGTTTACAAATAAAATTTTTGATTGATTGATTGATTATTTTGTTGGAAATCCAGCTACAGTTTTTAAGCTTGGGAGGTAGGAAACTTAAGAAGTAGGTAGCTTTCATAGAAAATTAGAATTAGTAGATAGAGTTAGCATAGCATAGCTTCCCTTGTCCAATAACTCGCTCTGGATATTATGCAACACCATCGAGGGCTCATCACGAGGCCGATTGGGCTACAACTCAATGAACAGACATCACAGCACTCAGTACCTAGCTCCCAGGTAGTCCACCCAGCTCACTGCTTTACCCCGAGCTGTCGGCTGTTTGGTCGGCGCTGGCATATTACTCGCTACCTTCGAAGGAATTGATCTGGCTACACTAGACAAAGAATTAATACGTCGTTTCTATAAATGTGATATTATGGTCTCATAAAACTACCAATAGCGCAAGACATTGTAGCGACAGTAACACCTACTGGCTACATCGAGCACTACATACCTAGCTAGACAGCTAGCAGTAAAACTAGATGTCAGTACAATACATCTGACGTCACGAATTCAATTTAGGGGATGGAAGAAAGAGGTGGAAAGTCCCTCCATTTAAAGGGAGGATCCTCCGATCAGACCGGGTGGTAATGTCTAATGGGCCCCGAAGGTTGATGTCGGGTATCTGAAAACTTTTCTTGCGCGATATAGGATTCGTGATGTCAGATGTATAGTAGTGACATCTACAACTGTTTCACTGCTGGTTGCTAGCTAGGTAAAGTAGTAATAATAAGCAGTACTCCATGTAGCCAGTAGGTGTTGCTGTTGGTACAACATAAGCAAGCCCACTTAAGCACAAAACTGACGCCACTATCACACTTGATACCTAGCGGCCGCGCGCTGCAGCCGGCCGCGCGCGGCTCCGAGCCCGCCAACCAGTTCATTGGTGGCGGGGATGCGGGCTCCTTACGGTCTACTGTCGGAGGTCTAAGTCGCCACTCACTGGAGCAAACAATGCGTTCATGGACTTAGGACGTTGGGAAATGTACGATGAAGATGCTAGCTCGGGGCCACTAAAATGGGATACTAGACTATAGTCTAGTACCACCAGGCACGGATACGGGTATTGCACCCATTGCCACCCGCTGCCCCAACACACGACCGACGATTTAGAGAAATTTCAAAAAATTTAAACGTCATAGAGCATCACTTTTGAAATCACATAAAATTCCTGCCCACCTGAACGAAATAATTTCCAACTATAAAAGCTACACAACAGTTGCACACAGTGTACGCGTGTATTCAGAGTCCCAATGAAAACAGCTGAGCAATGCATTTATGAACATGACAACTGTGGATGAGTGGACAAGCAGACGCCACGGCACACGGTACCTATCGTTGAGGTACTGCGTCCAGCTGGCCGCGCGGCTCTGTGGCGCGGGCGGCCCGCCTGCCGCCTCACTGCTCAGTTCCAAAGGAGTAAACCGGGGCGCACTAGGGCTACAAATTGAAATAAAATTGTTATTTGAATGAGCAATGGGAGATAGCGAGACGAAAGCGAGGACGACACACAAATAAAACGTTCCTTCTAATTGTAGGTAAGTATATATTCAATTAAAGTCTGGTTCTTTAGTCAAATCGCTTTATCACGACTTGAGCTGTTCTCATGTATTTTATACACGAGAGAAGAAATGACTTGATAATGTTGACGGCCAGCTAGTCGAAGATTTTCACTGGTAAGTGCCAGAATAATGTTGACTAGACTCGCACTACTAAAATCTGAGCAATTGCAGATGAGTAAATTAAGCACCCACTACGCTACTCGCGAAGTTTCTCGACTCGGCTCTGCGAAGTTGGCCGAAGTTCACCAGAGTACGTCACTACCCACTCGTGCAATTTCGCGAGGCGCTCCCGGGACCTTAGACTCGGGCACAAAAACCGACACCAAGTCACTAGGCGAGCCGAAGCTAGCCGAAATAACACGAAGTGAACCTCTACACTGTCATCCTCGGTAAACTTCGGCTAACTTCGCGAGTAGTGTAGTGGGAGCTAAGACAAGCAACCAATGACATCAGTAATACCTAGTAGCCAAGTAGTCCGCCCAGCGCCGCGCGCGCGCCTGCGCTGTGAGTTCCCCGGCGGCCTCGGATGTTGTGTTCTCATTATTTGCTATTTTCGGATGGGTAAGGCCGACTGCACTATAGAAAATATTACAAATAAATCTCTGATGATACCAGTTTGTTCTTTAGCCACAACTTAGACAAATGAGCTGCTTATGACCATCGAGAAGACTGCCCGTAGGATACAACACCTTGATGTACACACAAAGTATATTCAAACCCAAAAAGCAACGAGATGATAACCAGGCTATGACAGCAATGATGTATTGACATTTTCCTATCGACGCGTTCCTTGTAAAAAGCATGTTACAGAACTTTCTGACGGACATCGAATGAGGAGCCAATACGTGAATGCCAAATATGAAGCCAAGTAATGTGGGCAATGGACATCACTCTCACACAAGTATACCTAGCTCCCAAGTAGTCCGCCCAGCTCGCCTCGGGACCTTTAGCCGACGGCTGTTCAGGAGGCGAATCGTCTTTACTGGGCCCTCCCAAACTAAGCCGAGGCGTACTGGAGCTAAAATATTTTGTGACAAAATGTAGGTATACGGGCTGTGTTTAGTCAGTCACAATACGAAAAGGGTCATTGTACTCATCATTATGAACAACTTTGACTATGGAACCAACTCTGAAATCGTGACAAAAAAATCTGCTGTCCCACACATTTTGTTGAGTTATGTGAACAAAAATGTATGGAACAGCTAATTTTTTTTCGTGATTTCATGGTTGGTCCCATAGTAAAAGTTGTTCTTAATGAGTACGATGACCCCTTTTCGTATGGCGACTGACTAAACTTACACCCAGTACATTGATGGAATGGGTAATGGTCGATCAAGTTCCCAATGCGAACCAAACAATCGAATGATAGAGCGAACAAGACAACACATCACTCAGTGATACCTCGCCGCTAAGTACTCCGCCCAGCTCGCGCCGGCCGGCTTAGCTGTGGACAGTAGCGTATCGTCTCTAGCGGCGACTCTCAGGGAACTAAGTTGGGGCGCGCGAGAGCTAAAATTAGAAAACAATATTTAGATCGACAACGATTTTCCCCACACTAGACCAAATAAACACCAATAACAACAAACCTGCACAGTGCAACCATTTCTGAACCCAAAAACGACATTCATAGTAATATACCAGTGGCGAAGGGTCCCTACAATACGATTCCTATCGGCTTCCTTTTGAAAAATAGCACAGGCAGTACTGCTTGCTATTGTCAAAAATTTATAATTAGCTTTTCGTGGCCAGTAAATATTTGTAGCTCCGGCTTACCTGTTACAAAAATTTACCCTTCGCCACTGTAATATATCAAATAATCAAATCACCATAACCTAGTCCACTACCATCCCATCACAAGTAGTTTTTCTCCACATGTATTGCAATAGTGCTGCACAAGTTGGGGTTTGTCCTTGGGAGCATTTCTATAGAGCATACAGGGATAATCGCCAGCTGTGTCATCATTACATTTTATTGAAGTTGTTACAAAGGGCTTCTACGTATTGGTTTCGGCCCCACGCACGCCTTCGAAAAGTTCCGTGCAACAAAAGAGACAACAATACCATATGATGAACTGAATGAAGCAGACAACACGACAATATTTCGCTTAGCTACGATAAAACCACGTAAAACATGTTGAATAATGTAGAACCTAATGGTAATGACAATAAAAATGGTTCACCGAATGAGCAGGTCCCCAATAAAGCAGTGACACGATTACACAACGGTACCTATCTCCCAGGTACTCCGCCCAGCTGGAGCCGGCCGCTCGGACTGCGGACGGTGACGTCGTCGCGCGCGCCGTTCTGGCAATATGCGACATAACAATAACCTGTACTACTACTTTACATCGACAGATTGTTGCGTTGTAGAAATTGACTTCTCAGGGCTTATATTTGGCCACAGAAATCGTCAATAGAAATGTTATCTAGTGCCCGTGCGCGATAACTTGAGACTTCAGAGCGGTGGAGTGGCATTCTACGCGTGTCTCAAGTTATAGCGCACGAGTTAAACTAGATTTTACTACCAGACGCTTGTCGCCGGTTTACAGCATTTTTTTCATGCAATGTAACATTAAACTTAATTCTGTTCACATAAATGGTGTAAGACACAGTGCCTTACATAATTTGCTCTAAACCGGCGACAAGTTTACTCGCCTTGACGATTTCTATTAAATTATTAGATTTCTGTGATTGGGCCACATTTGGCTGTTAAACAGACACGTTTAAATGAGTTCAATACTGGCCTCCTGTTCAGCGTTGGATACAGTTGGTATACCGTCCTCTGGACGGCGTCAGTCCCTCAGTTCAAGGATAGAACTTAGAAGGTGTCACGTCTCACGCGCCAATAAATCTTACGTTTAGCTTGTTGATTACAAGACATAACATGTTGGCCGGGCCACACACCAGACATACACTTGTGTTACGATAGTTTTGGCGCCACATTCGACGACACATTTGGTATGCGTGCTTGCGTGCAGATATACGGGGGCGTTAAATGTGTCGCATTTCAAATGTGGCGCCAAAATTATCGTACATGTGTATGTCTGGTGTGTGGCCCGACTTATACGTATATTAATGTTCTGTGTGCACCCTTGTTCCTCGTGCTCCCTCGTGCGGGACTATCGCTGAGACGTGGTTGCATGGTGTCGGGCGTGTATACTCACTTTGGTCCGGGATAGTAGTATGGAGGGGGTCGCTCGTACTCAGTAGAGCCGAGGTAGCGGGGGGGTCCTTCTTCCCAGTGCCTGCAACACACCACAGTACCACGTCACCCAGTGCTGTGCGTACCTCCAGCCACTATGAGTATGCGTCCTGAGTGACGCCGCACCAAACTAATACTACAAATAGAGATGGGCAAAAATTATCGATATTTTTTTATAAAATTATCAATATTTTTGTCGATATTTTTAATCGCGATATATCGATATTCGATATTTATTTTAGAGTACCTATCGAATTCGTATAAATTTTAATATTTTTTTTATCGACAGGTAGGTACTATTTATAAATATCGCTATGTACTTATATTTTTTCACTTGCCCATCCCTACTCGACAAGAGCGAACTTTTCCCGAGTGCGACAGCCATGCGCGCGCGTATCATGCGACGTCACCAGAGCGCCTAACATGCGCGCCGCGACAAAATTTTGTCGACGCTTTTATCGTCTCGTATTCGCACGAGTATGAGCGAGACAAAACAGTCGACAAAATTTGTCGCGGCGCGCATGTTAGCCCGGCGCAGGGCGCACACTAACTCAACTCCACCCACAGTCGCTTCACACGCGGTGAAAAGTTTCGTGGTCCAAGAATAGACACGTGTTCCATACGCGGAGCACAATTATTGTACAACGCGGCCGGAAATCTTACACATCGAGCTTTAGGAAGAGATAGTTGGCTATTTGGCTAACCTTGGCTTTGTAGAGCGTCGTATCCGTCACTCCTACCTATGTGAAGTTTTGTCGCTGACTTATTTTTTAGATACCGGACTGTTAGTGCTTCGTGCGACAGAGATGACGCTCTATAAAGCCGAAGCGAGCCGATTACTTTCTAATGCTTGATGTGTAATATTATTGTTCTTACATTTAAGAATTAACTATGGATATTTTATTCATCGACGAAATATTTTCTGGGCCCATACGTAGGCTGTCTAGAATAACCTTGTTGTTTTTCTAAGCACAATTAAAGTGAGTCATGCGTGCGCGGAGTGCGGGCACAACACGTGCGCGTTGCGTTGAGTTAGCGTACTTACAGGGACTGGCGGTTGTTCGCTAACAGTAACTTGATCACGGTATCATACCTTAGACAATACAATCAACTGATAAATCTATTGTTTTTTTCTTCAATGTTGGTAAAACAATTAAGGTTCTCGTGTCTGACGTTACCAATGTGTACAGAGTGCTGGGTGCGAGTTGCAAACCATCGCGTTAATCGAGTAAAAATTTTACAAAGTGAATGGAACAACCAATCACTTTCAAGCGCGAACCGATGTTAGTTTGGTCGTTGATTATGATTATGGATCTTCGTTAACGTTCACGTGATTGATGTTAGAAAAACTCGCACTAGGCACTGTATTCACAAGATAGCCGGGACACGATTATAGTCGCATTTTACATCGTCCATGGGTAGAAAACGGCGCTAGTTACCACCGCCGACTCATTCAGGTGATTAATGACAGTGTCAAATGACAATTAGGTACTGCTGACCGCTACCGCAGACCGCGTCTGTTTGGATGACGCCAAAGCTTCGTACAGACCAGCGAGCGCGGCGCGCTGTGAGCGGCGCAGCTCGCCTGTCAATATCTGTGTGCTCGATTCGAGCTGCTCGGACACGAGCCGCGCGTTGTCGGTTCTTTGGCCGCGCTAAGAGTCCTCAGTTTGAACAGCGCGGAGTGTGGTGTCCGCGCAGTTCGTGAGCAATGGAAGACTGCGCGGCGCGGCGGCGCGTTCTATACGAGCCACTCTCAGCGCGCCGCGCTCGCAGGTCTTTACGAAGCTAAGATGATGCGTGGGTACTCACTTTGGCGCCATATCATTATATCTGCGCGCGTGGTATGCGTCGACAGGCGGCGCCACGGCGGCGTCAGCGCGGGCAGGCGGCCCGCCCCCCGCGCCGCGCGCGTCCCCCGCCCGCCCGCGCGCCTCCCGCTCGCGGCCCTCGCCCGAGCGGCCCGAGCGGCCCTCCCGCCCGGAGCGCTTCTCGACCTTGTAGGCGCTACAACACGCAGCAAAATCAGCATGGGGAAAACTCTGTTCACTCATTTAGTGTCGCCTTTAAAAAGCGCCGTCGAAGGCGCCGCCGCCGCCGTCAGGCTGCGTCGTCATCAAAAACGACGCCTTTGAAATGTGACACTAATTGAGCGAAAGGACTATACATGCGACAGGATTCTTTTTACTTGTACTACTGCAAATATGGAGGCTGAATATTATTAAAAAGTTGAGCGAAAAATTAAAGTTAATTCTTTACAAAATTAATCATTTTAAGTATCAAAATCAAGTAAGACTTTATATTGACTTTAACTTGGAAGGACTCATTTACTTTATTAAAAGAAGAAGAACACTCAAAGAAACATTTTAACACAAATAGATATGTACAACAATAAAATAAATCGTTAGTTTAAACACACAAGCGAAGCACTTCAATTCCAACTAGAAGCGGACACAGTCAACCGAGGGTTCATGCAACATTTAACATAAGAACAGAAATGACTTACACGTCCACACTCCCATTTAATTATCAAATATCCAGAAACAGCTAAATATTAACTTATAAAGCTGGCACTTCACTTGACATTATTTGACCAAATAATAGCGTTATTCGGCTACTACAAAATATACCCTATATTCATTGAAATAAAGTTTATTTTGTATTAACGAATACGCTAAGTGCCGTCTTTATATATAATAAAAATGCAAATCATATAGTATTCACACAAGTTATCATAAACCCATATTAATAAGTATTATTTAGCATAGAAACGTACCGATACCTGAGGTGCACCGAACAATGACGCATCAGCCTTACCTTACAGCGATAAAGGAAGATTGATTTGCTCAATTAGTGTTGCCGCTCGATAGTCGACTACCGATGGTCTATCGATAGATGACCGATAGCAAGAATATCGATAGGCATGTCGATATTTTTGAACTTTTTTAGATGTCGGTAGTGTTGCCGAACTATCGATATTGGAACTATCGATAGTTCGGCAACACTACCGACAATGCAGTAAAATGAGACACGATTAAAATTTTATTGTTTTATGGCCTTATGGGGCCCATAAGGCCACTCGTGCAAATTAATAATCATTTGTTGGTGCACCGCGCAGTCTATTCAGCCTTCCTGTGACTACGTGACTATTCACACGAATTGTGATCCCATTCTAATTAACACTACGCACACAACGTTAAACATAAACGCGGGTACCTACAGATTATTTGCAACACATTATGCAATTGCAACATTTTCCATACATTTTAATGTATTCGCAAACACACTAAAACAACTGCGCGCGCACGAACATATTAAAATGTATGGAAAAACGTTGCATTGCATGTTGTGTTGCAAAAAATCAGTACCCGGCTTAATAGGGATACATCACTTTCGGTACGTTTATATACTTTTATAAAATAAAAGAAGGTTCCAACCAGCAAAATAAATACTAAGTAACGTACAGAAACGTTAAACGTTTCACATTATTACTAGGCTACTTCAAACGAGGTTATACGCAGCCTTGGAAGTACTCGCACACTAAGAGATAAAAATATATGAACAAAAGAATAGCACTATACAAAGCGAACTCAGTGGAACGGGTTACAGTGGGGAATGTTACCGCACGACGTCCGGCGACCCGCGGCCGCGGGTCTGCGGGCCTCCCGCGAGTCCGAGTAACCGCAGTCACAGCGGTGACAGTACACTATTATTAAGAAAATGTCGCAGGACAATTATCGATTACCATCTAATTTTGCTGTACAACACGCTTAACCTAACAATTGTTACCTTACAATGTAGGTATAAATGTAAAAACATCGATATGTTCACAGACGAGTATAACCTTACACGTATGATATATTAAATTATTGATAAGTATAAATATTCATTATGATAGTGAGTATTGTATGCAATTGGGGACGCGGCGGTGCGGCGCTGACGACACCACGTTTAAAACCAATAGCAAGAATATCGAAACCATCGATAGCTCGATACGTGACAATACTATTGATGGAGTACAACACTATCGATAGTATTGTTGCTTAAAAATTAAAAACTATCGATACTATTAATATCGATGGTATTGTCCTTAGTCCTCTGTCAATAGTATTGTCACGTTCCTAGCCATACTATCGACAGGTCTATCGATAGTATGACCTTTTTTAGATGAAAACTATCGATAGTGGATATCGATATTGTTCTTTTAGTCGGCAATATTAGCACGCAGTAGTGAGTGAGCGTCGCGCCGCGGTGACGGTGAGTAAACCTTTTGTACACTGTTTTTTTCTTAACTATTTAACTACGTCAATTCACTGCAGTGCGCACGTTCCGATTACGTCATATTATTATTTTTATTGATTATTTTTATATCCCGATATACTTGGAATCCGTTGCCAGTATCAATATAAAATAGAAACAGGTACAAATACTCTAAATGCATTGTTTTATAAAAAAATACTTCAATTGCATAAAAATTGAAATAAAATAGTAGCAAAACATCCAAGGTATTTTATAATCATACTTATATAAAACTTGCCTTTTTGAAAAGCCTTTAAATACATTTTTTTTTGTTTTCTTTTGCCTACCGATGTATAGTACAATTCCTAGCTAGTGCGGACACATGGGTACAGCACTACGAGGTGCCACTAGTGATGGGCATAAAATATCAATACATATATCGAAATATCGATATTTTCTTATAAAATTATCGATATAATTATATGTCGATATTTTTGATCAGGATATAATTAATATTTTAAAGTATCAGTTTCGATATATTTTTGACGCAAGTCTGGTTTCTATAATATTGTTTTTATAAGAAAAGCTTAAGCTTCGATGCTTAAATAAAAAAATACAATTTTTTCATGTGTATTATTTTTACCTATTTTGAATGTTTTGGGAATGTAAGAATAATCATGGTTGATAAAAAATTACAATATGTATATCGTTCGACATTTTTCACTCGATACTGTTTAAAAATATCGTTTTTTTTCACTTGCCCATCCCTGGGTGCCACATGCGCCACGTGTCCGTACCTACACGCCTACATACGCATACGATATCCCGTTAAAGCACAAAATGTGGACTTACTCATGTAATAATATAGCGTGTAATATAACGTGAGCGCGTCACTAACGTACGCTCCGTATCAAAACTATGTGGCGGCGCTACTCGCGGCTCTCTTAGTGTACGACGCTACAGTATGATCATATACAAAATAGAGAGATCAATATTACTTGTACCAGCGTTGCAGTATAGTATACGGGTTCAAATGTTTGCACAAACATTGGCTGTCCCACTATAGTTCAAATTATGCGTAGGTTTACGAAACGATTTCTTGGAGACTGAAAAGGAATACATTTCCAAGGCTTTATAAAATGTTAGTAGAATAAACTATGTCGGGATTTACACCATGTACCTGTTTATTTTTGAGACTCCGATATTTCGGCGCAGTTGCATGCGCCATGATCACGGAAGAACTGATACTATAAGAACTGATCAAAAATAAACAGGTACATGGTGTAAATCCCGACATAGTTTATTCTACTAACGTCAATAACCATGGAACTTTAAAACAATACATTTATAAAATGTGTCCGTTAACAGGGCCCCAAGTCTACTAATGCAATTGTCATAATCGTGTCAGAATGGTCTCTCAATGATATCGTTTTGACCAATGACGAAAGAGATAGTCTTACTCTAAGTCAATGACCGCTTAGGTTTTGACCGTTATGGTGTCATTATGACATCATTCTTACACAATTGCAATAGCAGAATTGGGGTCCAGATTGTTGCCTAGTTATTTTTCTAAGTGAGTGTTACGCCAATGTTTGTCACAAACGGTAGTGCGGCGAGGCACAAGCGGTTGTATACCGAGTGGACGTTCTCGTTCGAAACGATCAAGCGGAGCCTAGCTATGCTACCTATGAGAGAGATAGTATGAAGACATCAATGTTACACATTATAGCTATGAGTGATATAGACAAATTGATATGAATACATTAGCAAAATGGACAGTATTAAACATGTTTTGGACTAGTTTCTACAGGTCCTTGAAATTCAGGATTTTTTATAAAAAACTTCAAAAGTATTTTTGATCAAAATGTTCTACTAAGACAAACGACATCTGAAAGTTGAACAATAAAACTTTTATAAAAAGTGCTAACGACGGAAGACAAATCGAATATTTTTTACAACTACTAAAAATTGGTCGAATATCATTTGTGTTGGCTAAAATGAACCCTGCGGGATCCCTTGAACAAATTAATATAATTTAGGAAAACAATATAATTTTACGGGCGGTTGTAGCCCGGCTACAACACAACAGCCACATATTATGTGACCAGTGGCGCGCCTAGACGACAAGCCCGACGCATATTTTTTTCCGTTTAAGAGAGCATGACAGTTGATTTTTCACGAATATAAATGATTACACTTAAATTTCTGAAAAATTAACATAAATACCTCTAAAGCCGAAAAATGCTTTATGCTTGCCGTCTAGGCACACCACTGCATGTGACAGCGTGTGCGCGCCGCTGACAACACTCGCGGCTGGCGGCGGTTACTCGGACTCGTGTATGCCGGACTCGGTGTCGTCGTCCTTGGCGTCCAGGCGCGTGCGCAGGTCGTCCAGCAGCTGGCAGCGCACGTCGGCGCCGGCCAGCAGCAGGCGCGTGGCCGCCCCCCCGCCCCCGCACTCGGGGGGCGGCGCGGAGGGGGCGCTGCGCTCGCGCCACTCGGCGATCTTGCCCTCGATGTCGAGCGTCGAGCGCTTGGAGCCGCTGAACGCGCTTATGCTTTAGTATGCGCCCGCGGTGTTCGCCGCGCGTTCGTTTATCGGCAGATTAACCCACGGATTAGCGATAGTGTTGCCGCTCGATAGGCAACTATCGATAGTTTATCGATAGCTGGCCGATAGCAAGAGTATCAATTGTACTATCGATAGTATCGATAGCTCGGATCGTGACAATACTATTGATGTAGGCAATACTATCGATAGTATCGATTGTTTATACAGCGATACTATCGATAGTATCAATACTATCAATACAAAAAATCGAGTTCAAAACAATCGATAGGCCTATCGATAGTTTTACCTTTTTTATCGATATATTTAAAACTAACGATAGTAGAACTATCGATGGTTTGGCAACACTAGTTAGCGAGACCGAGCATCGCAACGATTACCATCCTACATTATGTTATCAATAAAACGGAAAAACAACTGTGCAACTTTAGTACGAGTTTATCTACCGATAAAACTGGGCGTTCGTTCTGTTCTCATCGCCGCGACCGTACAGTGTGATCCTGACCGCTCGTCATTAACATAACATGAACATAATGAAACGAACTGAAATAACTGAACATAACGCTAACAGAGTCTGCTGTAACATGATCATGCGACGCTTTCACGTAGACGTGCTGGTACTAGTACTCTTCGGTGGCGAAGGGTAAGTTTTTGTAAGAGGTAAGCCGGAGCTACAAATGCGTACCTGGCCACGAAAAGCTAATTAATAAAAGTAGGCAATACTGCCTCTGTTATTTTTAAAAGGGAAGCCAGGAGGAATCGTATTGTAGGGACCCTTCGCCACTGGTACTCCTATCGGTTAAGTGCTATAGTCCATTTGCGTTAAGAAAATAGTGACGTCATCGCCTAGCACCAATCACGTTGCAAAAAACCGGACAAGTGCGAGTACGATTCACACCATTAAAGTTCAGAAATATGCAATAGCTCTATCTGTTAGCCAGATGTCGCTATTACATACTTCTAGTGGGGCCATCTATGAGCAGATGCCTCCACACGTTAAAAGTTTTAATATAGTGACAACAAAATGATCCTATAAGGTTCCCGCTTTTTCTTTCGAGGTACGGAACCCTAAAAATCGTAAAGTCGTATAATTTTTTGCAAGCTGATTGGTCGGACGGCGTTGCTAGGCGATGACGTCACTATTTTCTTAAAGCGAATGGCCTATTAGAACATGCTACTGTCATGCTCATGTCATTAGCATTACATGCTAATGGAAAAATTTTACATTTTCATACATTATTGTTACTAAACTAATGTTACAACTAGGTTCCCGTTCATTCACCGCTATATCGCATTATTTACAAATGAGGTTGTTACAATAGGTACGTATAAATACACATTAGTCAAATAAGAACCGAAAATAAAAAGCTATATCATGCATACGAGCGTACATTCAGCTTAGAATAACAGCGCGACCATTAGCCGCGACCGGCGTCTGCTGTAGTGTTGCCGATCGATAGTCTATCGATTGCTGTCCGATAGCAAGAATATCGATTTTACTATCGATACTATCGATAGTAAGTATCGACAGCTCGGTTCGTGACAATGCTATCGACGGAAGCAACCCTATCGATAGTATCGATAGATTATAAAACATTACTATCGATAGTATCGATAATACTATCAATAGTCCAAAACAATCGATAGTATTGATACTAATCAATAGTATCGAGTAACTTCGATAGTATCGAGTTTATAATTTATGAGCAGCGATACTATCGATAGTATTGTCACATTTTGAGCTATCGATAGTATCGACAGTATCGATAGTTTTGCTTTTTTTAGATGAAAACTATCGATAGTGGAACTATCGATAATTCGGCAACACTAGTCTCCTGGTGTACACTCGCTACTGGCGGGGGTGGCGGGGGAAGCGCATGCGGGGGGCGGGGCATGCGGGCGGGGAGGGGCCGGGGTATCGTCGGGCACTTACTTGGCAAGGGGTACGTTATCGCGGTCCGCGTACGCGTCATACAAATATTCGCTGCAACAGACAACAGAGAGTCAGTCGCGCGCACGACTACAGACGCGCGGCGGGGGGACACAACTACGGCGACAAGCCTAACCATTCTGTACCGACACGCCGCGTGATATCACCGCGAGAACTGCCAATTGTCTGCGAAAGTTCGAGGGAAATCTCATCGTGACATTGTCCCTCGAACGTTCGCAAAAAAATTGGCAGTTCTCGCGGTGATATCACGCGGCGTGTTGGTACAGAACAGACAAGAAGGTGCGTAATACCCCCGAACAGTACGACACAACAAGTGAGGGGGACATATTGCTACACTCTCAGGAAGGGACGCACTTTAAGAGAACAAGCCTGAGCGTGACACTGTGGTACCTAATAGTTCTAGTGTGAAAATATATACAGGGTGAATTTTTCAAGAGGGTGTGGATGGCCAAATCCGAAACAATGGAAATAGCGAAAAACAGTCAAAGGAGTCTCGGGGCCGATTTTGATAAAAACTAAAACTGCATCATTCGATTTTTTTAAAAAATCTTTTTTATAGCCGGGAATGAACAAACTGTATTAAGTATCAAAATATTAGTAATACATCAAGTAAGTAACATCATCCAATAGTGTGACTAATAAGGTTTTGGGAAGTAATGTCAAACAGCAAACTAAAGGAAAGGGCAATGTTTTAACAAAATACTCTTTTATTTTTCTTACAGTTCAAGCACGAATAATGTACGAATACTTGTAATGTATATTCCAGTTTATTAAAAATCAACGCTTCCCTTTAGTTTGTCGGACGTACTTCCCAGAATTTGATACTTATTAGCGACACTATCGGATGTTGCTCTAATACAATGTTTTTTTCCCAAAATCAATGAATTCGATTCCTGACTACGAAAATTAATTTATCAAAAATGTAATGATGCAGTTTTAGTTCTTATCAAAATCGACCCCGAGACTTCTTTGAGCATATTTCGCTATTTCTTATAGTTTCGGATTTGGCCATCCACGCCCACTTGAAAAATTCACCTGTACATTCTAAAGTAATATACGATATATTACATAAATAATATCTGAATTCAACACTTTAAACATTTATTTAGAATGTCTAACTTAGCACTACTATTAATATGATATAGATTTACTCCGACAATTACTTTCTACGTACTATAGGTACCTAATTATATTATGTAGGATGTGACTGGATGATACAAATAAAATAAAATAAATAAACCGAAACTAACAAAGTAAAATAACATCGTTAGAGGATCATGCCGTCCATACTACTATGCGGCTGTACGAATGAGTCTCCGACCGATCATGATCAGTCGGCACCAATCATTAGTCTTCTGTTCCAGTGGATGAATAGTGTCGTTCATCTAACATCTTACCATTTTAAAAAGTTATGGATTAATGTCTCATTTATGCTGTGTTTATACGTTTGTGTAGTAGTGTCAACGACCACCTGCTAATCTCACGTGGCCTCTGAAGTGACTGTTTACCAACAATACTTGAATGTTCAATCCGACGTATGGTAGCGCAACAACACATAAACAAGACAACTAATATTTACAACATGGCAAATAAAAAGTGAACTCTACACGTTTCCAATACATTGCGGGATACATTCTAGCGATACATCGATGTAACTCGGGACCGCAAGCAATGTATGCGATAGCGATGCATGCCTACCTCGGACTAATATTATAATACAGATTCCTGCTCATAGCCATACAACAATGACACGACGAGGATACGTTGAATCAGCGGTGTTCATTAGAATATACGCTGTAGAATATTATTTTTGAACGTCACTACAATTTAATAAATATTTCAAACAAGTATCATTATTTTTTTCTTGTGCGTGTACAGTGTAATGAACGCAGCGTGACGTCAACGGTACTACGGGTAACATCGTGCAAGCCGCTAGCGGTCGAAGAGCACACGCCGCGAGCAAACGACCGCGCCTCACTGACCAGTGACCACCCACCACACCACGCAGCGCTACGGATGGCGACCACATACACACATGTTATACAGGGTGAACTTTTCAAGTGTGCGTGGACGGCCAAATCAGAAACTATATGGAATAGCGAAAAGCACTCAGAGGAGTCTCGGGGCCGATTTTGTTAAAAATTAAAACTGCATCATTCGATTTTTTTAAAAATAATTTTCACACACCATGTATTATTCCATTATCTGACTATCTGTTAGTGTCGCTAATAAGAATCAAATTCTGGTAAATAATGACAAACGGAAAACTAAAGGAAACTGTTGAAACTCCTTTGAGTGTATTTCGCAATTTTTTATAGATTCAGATTTGGTCATCCACACACACTTGAAAAATTCACCCTGTATATTTAACATAGGACTGAACGAAACAAGCATTTCAAGATCTGCGTGGACAATCTGTGGCAGGTGTTACCTAGTGCCCGCACGAGGCGCGCGTGCGGCGTGCGGCGCGCGGGCGAGTGCGTGCGGGCGGGCGCGGCGCGCGGTCACCGCCAGCAGCCGCGCGCCGCTCGCATCGGCTCATACTCGCTGCCGACAACACCGCACGCATCACAACCCTAGCTCTAACGCTCTCGTGGACGAGGGGACTTACTTAACACTAAATGCTTTATCTTTACTCACAAGTAGTTGGTCATAATTATGTTTCAACAGCAGTTTTAAAATAAAATACAGAATCGAATATTTTTCTCTGAACTGTGATGCCCGAATTCGGTGCAGAAAATTAGTTGAAGGGATTCACATAGAGCAATTATTGAGTAGCAAGTTAACGTTAGTACAACTCGTTACTGATACACCCTCGGATTAAACTACGCTGGATGGCGGTGAAGTGAACAAACCAACATAAAAACATAATAATAAAAACAAACTCTACGGATACATTTTCTTGTTGTTAAAAGAAAGAAAGCCTGGAAGTGCTATACTCGCCATCGTGTGTGTATATAATTTGTCGGTCTTTGTGATAGTGATTGGTATATTTCAGTAGTATCTAGCTTTGTCTACGACGCAGCGATAGCTCTTCAACCGCAGAACCTAATGGTCAGTAGAGTGACTACACTCGTTCTATGCTCTGTTGTACAAACGAAAATACAACTATTATGCTCTGCTTACTAAAGAAATAAGAACCACTTTTGCTTGGCTTAAGAAAAATAAGAAATTAATTCCAGTTTGTATTAAGGTAATAATCAAAATTGGATCGTAATGAACAGTACATTACTACCGTAAGCCTATTTTGATATAAGCATTGATACGACGCGTTGTATCAGCGCTATAGTAAATATCTATACAGTTCACTCTAGCGGGCGAATATACAGGGTGAATTTTTTTATGATGAGTACAATGATCCCTTTTCGGATTTCGCATAAACTATGAATTACGTTTTATATTTTTTATTACAGAATCATATAACTATTCTTTGATCCAATATCAATTACAAGAGAACATAAAATTGGCCATAAAGTAAAGGCTCCATCTACAGTAATGCGGCGCGTCGGCGACGCGTGCGACGGGCCCGCCACTACGCACAGCGCGGGGGATGAGGGGTGCACAACAAACCCAAACATAACGACAGACACACCGACAAACTCATACTACATAATGAAATCAATGTTAACACAGCTCTCAAACAAAACCAACAAACTGAACGTTGAAAATTAGTCGAACTCAAACAGAAACGAAACAACTGAGAGGTAAGGGGAGTCGTTTGCAGCGTCGCGTCACTGTCCGCACTGTGACGTCACCCAGTGGCGTGCCCAGAAGGCAAGCCCGACGCATTTTTTTTTGGTTTCAGACTGTAATCATGATAGCTTTTCATGAATTTAAGTGAGTTAATTTCGTTATTAAAGCAATACGTACATTAAAAATCACCTACATTCATGAAAAATTAACAAAAATACTCTCAAAAACGAAAAAATATGCGTCGGGCTTGCCCTCAAGGCACGCCACTGACGTCACCGCAGTGCGCGGCGACTGCAGACGACTCGAGAACATGATGACGATGGTCGGTGGATGATCTCTTAACTTTAAACATCTCATTGTACGCACAATCGTCACAACACACGGCGGCCATTTTTGTTCCACACTTTATTGGTTCCGTGTCATTGGTCACGGTGATGATTGTGATTACAATGTGCATCACATAGAACAATATCGTAATATTAATTATGAAATAGGTGCCATATAAAATAATTGAAGCTGAAATCATGTCCCCCTGTCCAAAGTAATGTCGGTCAGAACTGGCACTTGTGTCAGATTCAACCATTTTGTATGACACTACATTGTAACAAAACAAGGCAAGCACAAATGTGTACTACCGATAGTGTTTACCTCGTTTGTGTACTATTCAAACTTGATGTTGTTTAAAGTTTTATGAATTTGTTTGTAACATAAAATAATCAAGTTTGATAGAAAAATTATGTTTTGTACGTAATGTCCAAATAGACACACTTCGAATTTTATTAATAGACTCATTTATGTTGATAGAAAGAAAACCTATTTGTATACAGAATTATATGAATGGATAGATGGGCGATAAAATGTGTCCATTAGGTGCCATCATGTGCATGAGTCACAACAATCGTATCCATATGAGTGAATTAGTATGTTCGTCATACGATGCGTAGTTATTATGACGCGAGCAACAAACGGGCAGGTCGCAACAGGCGGCGGACGATGCATTGTTCAGACATGTCAAGTACACACAGATTGTTGAGACTTGCTTTGAGGATCAACACGTTCATTTGTTTTGTCACAAAGGGGCTAAAAGTTATTTTTAATAAAAAGTTTAATTGAATTTTTTTTCAAAGATAGGTGATAACCCGTGGTCGGAATAGGTAGTGCCAATTCACCTAAACTTCGAGGAACAGAGACGAAAACTGGAAACTTTCTTCCAACATTTTTTTTTCCGGGACGAAAATTGTTCCGGGTTTCGGTTCGGGACATTACTTAAATATATTAAAAATGTTAAATTTATACACTGTAATAATTATAGTAGAAGTATTTAACTCAATTCAGGTTTTTGTTATACAGAATTTACAAAAAATTCAGTAGAAACGTTTTTATCTACCTATTCCGACCACTGGTGGGGCACTGTTATCAGATTCTAAAGTCAAGAAAACTTCGCAAAAATGTAACTTTTTGGTAACAATTTTGTGAAAACTATCATAATTTTTTTTCAATCGAGTGGGAATGAACGTGTCGATGGTGTGTTTGTATGGTGTGTTTGTGTATCGTGCGGTGTGTGCGGCAGCAAGCAGTACTCACGCCTCCACGAGCGGGCCGGGGTAGGCGTCCACGTGCAGGTACAGACGTGCCAAGCGCTGTGATACCAGCAGCAGCGGCACGAACAGCAGCGCGCACCACGCCAGGGATATCCAGTAGCCGTTCTGATGGGAAACATACACATCATGGGTATTGGGATATACGGGGTGTAAGTTTAGTCACTCGAAATACGAGGAGTCATTGTACTCATCATTATGAACAACTTTTATTATGGGACCGACAATGAATTTGCGAAAAAAAAATCTGCTGTTCCATACTTTTGTTGAACAATGTATGGAACAGCTGATTTTTTTCGTGATTTCAGGGTTGGTCCCATAATAAAAGTTGTATTGATAATGATGACCCTTATAATGATGACTTTTCGGCTTATGTTATTAAATATATAAGAGATTTTCATAAATCAAATGACCCGAGCGGGATTTGACCCCGCGACCTCTGCCGTGCCGTGGTATCGCCCTTCCAACTGAACTACCGGGTCTCGCTCGCCTCGCTCGAAGTCCCTTTGTATACGCCTCTTATGAGCGTTTGGCGACATCTATCGGACACTAATACAGGACTCCAACTCAATGCTTTAACTTTGCAGTTATGGGACATCCCTTTCACGACAGGACCCTTTTCGGCTTTCACATGAACTCAGAATAACGTAGGTATATTGCAGTGTTTATCTTCAGCGACAGGTACGTACCACGGGCATGAGAATCTTATTGCAAGCCGCATCGCGCGTGGCGTTGAAGGCATTAGACATGGGCCCGCAGCGGCCCACGGTGTACCGCGTGGCGTGGTCCAGCCGCTCCATGTAGTGTTTATCTTAGTAAGGGCCGTTTTTACCAACGAAATTGATCGCGATCAAACTCGGTTTACGCGCTTAAACGTGTTCAGAACTCTCATTTGGATTTTACCAACATAAAGTGAACGCGTTCAAGCTTGAACCGGTTTAAACTTCTGAACGCCCAATTTTCGACGTTTAGCGCAGCCAAACGCGTTCAAAAGAGAGAACTGTCATCGGTTTTTATGTGTTGGGAAGCATTGCTTTAAGTAGTTAAAAATAGGTTTTTTATTTTAAATCCAAGCTTGAGAAGGGCATTAGCATTAGCACTTGACATTCGATGAAACATGTGATGATAAATAAGTAGTAGATAGCAGATAAGTTTTGACGTAAACTTGGATTTCGTAAACGCGATCAAAATGTAGCCAGTGAAATCGAATCGACGTGAACTGAGATCAAGACCAATGTGTGAACGCGATCAATTTTAACTTCGTTTTATTGAACTAAGTTCAGCATGCAATCGGTAAAATCGGCTCTTAGACAGCGGGCAGGGTACATACCACCGGCATCAGTATCTTGTTGCAGGCGGCGTCTCGCGTGGCGTTGAAGGCATTAGACATTGGCCCACAGCGGCCCACGGTGTACCGCGTGGCGTGGTCCAGCCGCTCCATGTACTGGTCCAGCTTCTGCGCGATGGCGCCCGTCAGCTCCGCCGTCATCTGCAACGTCACGTGGCGTTACACTCACCTACTGTTATACAGGATAAAAACCAGTGCGGATATTTTAGGAGGTGAAAGTATACACATGAATATGATTAACTTTTATTATGGGACCAACACTGAAATATGAAAAAAAACCAGCTGTTCCATACATTTTGATCGTGTTGTAGTGCATTTTTGTAAGGAACAGCAGATTTTTTTTTTCATATTTCAGTGTCGATTCCAAATTAAAAGTTGATCATAATTTCATGAATACTTTCACCTCCTAAAATATCCGCACTGGTTTTAATTTTATCCCGTATGCAAGTTCTGAACCCTTAAGTGATGACTTATACTGCTAGGCTCTTAGCATCTGCCTAGCCTTTTCCCAAATCACATTGGGGTCGGCTTCCAGTCTAACTAGTTGCGGCTGAATATCAATATTTTACGTGGAGCGACTGCCATCTGACCTCCACAACCCAATTAATGGGTAATACCGGTATTCGAATGTTAGACCTGCAGGGCTAACATGCGCGCCGCGACAAAATATGTCGACTGTTTTGTCTCGCTCTTACTCGTGCGAATACGAGACAAATGCACGATAAAAGCGTCGACAAAATTTTGTCGCGGCGCGCATGTTAGGCGCTCAGCTGTCAGACTTTTTAGGGCTTCTGACTACCCGTAACGATTGTCAAAGATATTTCTATGACAACCGGGACCGACTGCTTAACGTGCTCTCCGAGGCACGGAGGAGTCTCGATGTGTAAAGAACGGTCACCCATCCAAGGACTGACCGCGGCAAGCGCAGCTTAACCTCGCAGATCGATCGATCAGCGCGGCTGTCATTTAGCCACGAGCCCCTCTACCCCACAGCTAGGCTCTTAGCCCTCATATAATATACACGGTCAGCAAAACTAATCAGTTCCATGGTCAATCTATTCCCAATTTTCGGCATAACTCTTTATGTCCTTGTATTTTAATTAAAAATTAAATAAGAAATCCTGAATGTACACTAGTTCGACGACCCATTCTGAATCGACTATGACAATTGCAATAGTAGAATTTGAAGGCCCAGGACTCACGTTCTCGAGGCGGTCGGGCCCCTGCGTGTTGAGGAACACCTCGGCCTCGCTGGTCTCGTGCATCAGGTACGTGATGGCGTCCTTCAGCGACGAGTGGTTGAACCGCAGCCCGTCGCGCAGCTTCGTCGCAGTGCTCTGGAACAATTTTGTATTATGTTAAAGCCTCTCCGAAAAACGTGAAGCTTGACAAACTTTGTAGCAAGATAGTTCGCTGATTATAGCAACAAAAAAAAAATCTTCAAAATATGAGCAATGATGTAGTTTGTTCCTTTTTAGGGTTCAAAAAGATATAAAACATCATAAAGTCATTCCTATTTTCACCACTAGCCATATGTTACTCTTCAATTTTCGTCGAAAAATCTGAAAAATGTGCATCTTTAGAAAAGATAGGAGCATGATTTGGTTTTCTTGTTTTAGAGAAATACCTTCTATGTACATATATTTTTGTGAATTTTAAACATGTCAAAGCCATGTTAAACTTATCTTAGTGCTTGTTCACGTCAACTTGCGGGCGCGGCGGTGGCCTGGTCGCCAAATATCAAACTAACTTGTCCAAATAAGTATAATATTATTATAAAGAGAAAATACAGCGAAAGTATTTTAGGTTAGTGCTGGTAAAATAAGTCATTATATTAAAACTAGCCAGTTTAGAATAAATTCTACGAACACGACGGTGTTTCATTTGTACTATGTTAGTGAAGAGCCCTTAGGCAACATACTCACGTTGAGCTCATCGGAGTCGCGCAGCATTGGGCGCAGCACGTCTTGTATGAGCGCGTTAAGCGCTGCGGACGCCCGCAGCAGCGCGGCCTGCTCCGCCGCGAACAGCGGCTGCTGCAGCGAGCGCGCCGTGCTGTTCAGCTGGCGCGCCAGCGAGTCCAGCGCCAGGGACGTCATGTTGGTCTCCAGCGCGGACAGGATGCGGTCGAACTCGAACTCGGACAGCCCAGTGTCGGCCAGCCGCCGCAGCTTCGCGCGGGCGGGCGCGCGCAGTATAGTGATGTCGTTGCGAGGTAGCAGCGGCCGCAGTGCGAGGACGCGCGTACCGAGCTCGTCGCGCACTTGCGCGCGTGTGGCGGATATGTTGAATAGTCGCTGTAGGTGCAGCGTCTGTGGGGGGGGGACCGTTAGACACACAACACACACAACCTGTTTTGATTATTCAATACGATTGAAAATATTTCACCTCACTGTATGAGTTCTAAGTTGGAATTTGAAAGAAGCATTACGAATAAGTTATTTAAGCTTCGTTTTAAAGACAACGACATGACGTGACAAGGTGGTAATAGATAGGTACGTGTTTGGCGAGCCACACGCTCGCACTTTAGTAATACAAGAAAAATGCAAGTCAGCATAAACTCATGTCGCCACATCACCTGCAAGCATTTTATTGGTAAAACACTAATGAGTTCACAACCCAAAAGGACAACCATGTGGGTACACTAAACTGAAGTCGGGGTCGCTGCGCTCGTTGAACTACACAGTACTAGAGTGCGGTGTGTACCTCGAAGATGGTGTAGTTCTGATGGCAGCGCACGAGCGCGGCGGTCATGTTGAAGTCGGGGTCGCTGCGCTCGTTGAACAGCGCCTCCTCGAAGTCCACCATCTTCTCCAGGTCCGCGAACAGCCGGTTGCCGCGCGGCTCTCTACGCAACACGCACAGTTTACACTATTACATAAATCAATTGGCCAGGGTTGGTCACCAAACTTGCCGCACGATTGCGATCAAGTACAATAAGGTCTACCCCACATTGAGCGTGCGCGTTCCTCGAGCGTGTGAATGACTCATACGCCGCGTGCGAGCCGCGACAAGCGCCGTCGCGTTTGAGCAGCGTGCGGCGTGTGCACAGCGTCCACGTTGTGCGTGCACACAGCGCACGCACAACGTGGGTAGGCCTACAAGGTACGTGCGTGATGCAGGTGGTCTCACGTGAGCGGGTCGCACAGGAAGCGCTGCGCGGCGACGCCCAGCAGGAAGTACAGCAGCATCACCAGCGTCACGCCGCCGCCCAGCAGGAACGTCACGCCCATGCCGCTGCAACAACACAAGTTACAATCATACTCCACGCACACCGGTTCTCTACTCAGGACAAAAACTCACATCAAATACATCAAATATTTTCATTCGCGTGTCGTGTCGTACGTGAGCGCTCAACTAACTTGTTAATAAGCCTTAGGGACAATAAAGCTCAGAAGTGGAATCGAGCGAACTATTACAGGGTGTCAGGTTGCAGTCGCAATACGAAAAAGGATCATTGTACAGTCACGAGCAAAAATATATTAATTAATTAATTTTGAAAAATACTGAATGAATCATTAAATCAGGTATTATAACCGAACTGATTCATTCATTTTATAAATTAATGAATGAATCACTAAATAAAATAGTGTTGAAAAACTGTCCATGGTAATATAGATATTTATGCTCGTGACTGTACTCATCATTATGAACAACTTTTATTATTAAGGGACCAACCCTAAATCGCGAAAAAAATCAGCTGTCCCATAGATTTTGTTGAGTTATGTGAACATAAATGTATGGAATAGCAGATTTTTAATTCACGATTTTGTAGTGAGACAGTTGTGCGACAATGACAAGAATAACGAGGTGAAATTTAGAAGGTGAGACGTTTCCGTGGCGCTCGTAGTGAGGTGGTCGCGTACCAGAGCAGGCCGCGCGAGCCGGCGCCCTTGTTGCAGCAGTCGGCGGCGCCGTACGCGTCGGGCCGCTTGCCGCACACGCCGCACAGCAGCCCCCACGCCAGCAGCGCCGTCACCTGCGGCGGGGGCAGCTAGTACAGGCCTTGGAATACTTTCAGCAGCCGGTTCAACTAACTTTGACAATATACCGGTAAAACACCGATTTAAAATACCGGTATATCAAGTTTACCGATATTATACAGGTATTACACCGGTATTCTACCGACTTAATACAGGTATTGATACCGGTAAAAAATCTGTTATTTTTAAGTGCTAGAGAACAACACAGACGCCAACTTAGCTCAAACTTCACGTCGTTGGTGCAATATAGTGATCGTTGAAAACGAGATTATGCATGGAACAGCTCATTTATAAGTAATTCATTATAAATACCGGTTAAAACTTAAAATACCGGATGTGACGCATTCCCCACAACTTTTTTTTCTCTGTATCGTTATTTTAATTTTTATGCGTCATATCAACGTACATAAATGTTTTTTTTCTTTCTTTCTTTCATTGTATTGCATAAATACCGGTACTCGAGTAAGCTAATGATAAATACCGGTATAAACCGGTATCAAGCCCTTAGTGTCAGTAGTACCAGTAGCAGCGCGGTGGCGGCGGCGACGCCGACGTAGCGGCGGTAGGGCCCGTACTGGCGGTGCAGCTCGGCCAGCGTGTCGGCGGCCGCGTTCTGCTGCTTCAGCGAGTCGCTAGCGCTGTTGGCCTTCAGCGTAATGTCGTCCGCCACGCCCTCCAGTTTACGACCTGCAAATACCAATAAGTCACTCAGGCTGTAAGGGCAAGTGCACGACCTACTCTGTCCCAGCATTAAACTCAGTTAAAACGCTTAATCCAGCCGCTGAGCACGTCACACGTGTATGTATGTAACCTTTCAATTCGGATAGTGTAAGCTAGCTCTCCGTATCTCTACAGGGGCCCTAGCCAAGTAGCTTCCTAATAGCGTATACACCAAACGATATTACCTGCAGAAAAGTCACGTGACCTCGCTAATGTCACTGCCATACATTATGTACTTATCGTTTGGCGTAAAGGCTAACAGAAAAGTAAGGCAAGGGCCCCAGGCCTACAGCGCTACAGCTGCAACGTACCGATGCCGGCGATGGCGTCGGACACGCCGGGCATGTTCTGGTTGACGGAGCGCTGGATGCCGCTCTGTATGTCACTGAACACCTTCTGTCCCTCGGCCACCTCGCGCTTGATGTCGCTGTCCAGCAACGCCGTGACGTTGCTCAGCAGCTCCGACACGTCCGGCATCTGTCGCATCACACACAGGCTTCAAATACAGGTAATTCTAAAAACTTTAAAAATACCGGTATACATATATACCGGTATAACTTTATACCGATAAAACTTTATGCCGGTACTCAAGTAACCTAATGATAAAATACCTTAGAAATGTTTCAGACCACAAAAAACATTAATTAAAGTGAAAGACACCCTAATAAACCAGGGCATCTTAAAGATAATGCCCCATTCACCTTATTCCACTAGCATTCCAGTCCAGCGGCGCTGGAATGCCACTGGAATAATGTGAACCACTGGAATGCCAGTTCTCCAGCAACAAGAGATCCTGAAATATTCTGAACACTCCAGCAACAAGAGATCCTGATTTTAGAATCTCTTGTTATTTCTTAAGCACCCTCAATACATTAATGTTGGCGAGTTTGTCGTTGGATCATTTTTGCACAACACGGCCCAAATTCTCGCCTCGTCGTGCATAAATACGAGATGATATTATTTTAAATATTTTCCTCATAAAGTTGTAAATCCCAGGCATACATACCTACGTCAAACTAATGTGATTTTAATTAATTTGTGTAATTTTAGTGACTTATCTGAAGAGGAAAACGGAATTATAGACTTAATTAATTGTAGTGCTTTTCTATACTATATAACAAATCTAAAGTTTTTTTGGTAGATTGTTTGTTTGTTCAAATATATCATGTATAGGTTTAGTAGCTATACCATATAGCTGATATGAAGTAAATTAATTTTATTACTATTTTTTTACTAATTTTGTTGGCATTTATTTACAAAATAATCCAAACTATTCCTGGCAATGTCTGTTTTAGAAGAATTTGTGATACTTACGGTGGGGAAATACTTGTCGAGCATCTATCCATGTCAGCGTGAAACAAGCACCATATTATTCAACAAGAGCTACATGTAAATAATGCACCAGCAGGCTTAGCGTCACCAATTCTATCTCTATTCTACCAAAGAATAGACAAAGCTATTTCTATCCAACTCGTTATCTCTTCTACCCGAGTACGCGGTGACCCGTGCTTGGCGTACTAGACTTTTGTCTACTGAAGAATAGAATCATTTCTTCTCTTTATTGTATGCATAAAATGGTAGAAATCTTTCTACAATCTGTCTCTTTGTCTATTCTTCTGTAAACAAAACCCGTTTCTGTCGTGGTCATGCTAAGCGTGCAGGTGACACCAGGGGGGTGATTCTCGCGGGTTCGATATTGACATCGCCTTCGATATATATTGCAACAACTTTGACATTTGTTGCAATATATATCGCAGGCGATATCAATATCGAACCCGCGAGAATCACCCCCAGTAAATATGACACAAATAGTAGTGGTGTGGTCGCCGGAGTCGTACCTGGCTGTACTGTATCTCGGTGTCGAGCTGGCCGATCTTGTACTTGTCCTGCAGCGCGCGGCACTTGGGCTGGTCGCAGCGCGCCAGCGTCTGCAGCAGCTGGTTCTTCACCTTGCGCAGACCTGCGCACAACCACAGGGTACAGACTACTGAACGATGCCAAGGATTGTGTGAAGTCGTCGAAACTACTGTAGGCATAGGCGATTGCGAATGTACACCTAGATACTACATGTAGAGAATGGTCATCATCATGGAAATAAATGTTTAGGCTTTGACTTTGAATTATTTTGCTTTGAACTGTCAAATAACTGCAGCCGCCACTGTGTCCTAGTGCATGTGTACGTACCGCTGTTGAGCTCCTCGGCCCTGTGCCGCAGCGCTGCAGTGAGGCGCTGCACGTCGTGCAGCTGCTGCTTGACGTCGTCCAGCCGCTGCACCATCTTGTTGAGCGTGGTGACGGACACGGCGCGCGAGAACTCGCCCAGCTTCACCGACGCCGTCACGCCGATACCTACAATATACAATACATTCAGCTCCTGGCACATAAATGTATGGAACAGACTTGTCTGATGGTACATCATCTCGGCACTCCTCAAGCAGCCTGTCGCGCACTCACTGAGCAGCATCGCGTTGAGCTTGATCTCGAGCTCGCGGTAGTTGTTGACGAGCAGCCAGCGCGCGTGCGCCTGCGTGGCGTTGAGGAACTCGCGCGCGTCGCGGATGCCGGCGCGCAGCGAGCCCGCCGCCTCCGCGCCGCCCGTCTCCACCTGCGAGTCCGTCGCGAACGCGCACACCACGCCGAATCTGACCATACACACACGTGAAACAGATGGCGGTCAAACACAAACCAAAAAAAACGTGCTGGTTAGGGTCATATAATGTCTGATATATGTCCCAAAAATACGGTGACAGTTTCGTTATTATACGAAACTGTCACCGTATTTGATGGTCGCGCCTTGTATTGCTCTATGTCACGTATTTGTCCCATTTTTTCAACAATTTCGATAAAAAGTATAATCAACCTCAAAATCAGTCTTTTTATAATCGGTGTTGAATGTAAGCGTATTGAGCATTAAAAACGACCCAATTGGTTCCTGAAAGTTGCCATAACTTCCAGGAACCAATAGGGACGTATAACCCTACTGCTAGAAACATACGAGCTTTCTTGGTATAACTTGAAGTGAAGTCGACCGCTATGCTTACAGGAAGAGCGTGAGCAGCCCGATGAGTATGATGGCGAGCAGCCCCTTGAGGCAGGCGTCGTACTTGCGATCGAAGGGCCGCCGCCGCCGCCCGATGCGGCACCAGTAGCAGCAGCACCAGAACAGGCTGGAACACAACACACGCTGATATAACATACAGTATCTAATTAAACACATACACCCTTACCACAAAAAAGATAGACACGTGTTGAACGCGAATGCTACCAAAAATAATACACACTTGTTTTAGACAAGTTAGTGCTAAACAAGTAAAACAAGTGCGTATTATTTTTGGTAGCATTCGTGTTGAATGCGTGTCTATCTTTTTTGTGGTACGGCCCATAATGTAATGGCGCATGTTATTGACAGCGTCCCCGATGTCTAATCTAAGGACTGTCGTTAAATGAGTAACTACAAGATGCGTGAGCAGCCATTTAGGCTGGTTTTAGAGTCACGCCGATCTTCGGCGCTGACCGTCCGCATCGGCGCGTAGCTAGTCGGCGCCGACGTGTCAGCGCAAAATGAAACACTCACTGGCTGTGGAGCCGCACAGGTCTGCGCTGACGCTCATCAGCGCCGGTCAGCGTAACTCAAAAACGCTTCATAGTAATACATAATGTTTAATTATCAGCTCCGATGGTCAGTGTGCCTCAAAAACCAGCCTAATGTTCAATTGGCCTTACCCGGCTAGCGGCAGCACGGCGATAGCGAGCACGGCGACCACGACGATGGCGGTGGGCCCCGCGTAGTGCACCAGCAGCGTGCGCCATTCCTCCTTCAGCGGCGCGATGTTCGGGTGCCCGTCCGACACCGACACTATGCCTGCACACACAAACACACCAAGCTGTAATACTTACATGTATATGTCGTGGCTCTATCTTAAAATTTATCACTTCATTATGTGGCCGACCATTTCATGAAATGGTTGTATTTCATGAAATGAAAAATACCCGCTGCTCACATCATGATATGGTCTGGCTGGCCAGATCAATCAATATTTCAACGTTTGATGATATTAACAGCTAACACAGCTACATCATGATATTATGGTTAAACATTCTATTGATCATTATCGTAAAATAGTTACATTATCCACCGTTAGAGGCGCTGATATCATTTTGATTTTGTGATCCATCATGGCCAAGGACAAATAATGGTATTATTTAGTGGTAATCTTTTAAAATTAAAGCTATTTAAAATGTATAATTTATCTATTGACCAAGATTACTTAAATGAAACGAATGCCAGTAACTTTTAAACGTATTTTTAGGTTATACAACAAATAAAAGAAAAGAGGGTGACCGCCTTGCCCTTATAAGTCCAAGAGCGAGCAAAGTGAGCTCGGGAACTTGCGGCACCCAGACACGGACAGGTTAGGTTCGAAGGGGTTGACGGGGGCTTCGTTCGCTCGCTTTGCTCACTGCTTGCTCACTAAAGCCCCTGCCGTCAACCCCTTCGTGTTATCCGGGATCAGCTGGATTTGGTTTATGCCCCGAAACCTTATCATATCGTAACCATAAAGCGGTTCGAAAGCAGTTAAGTCGAAGTTATTAGAATTTAATGACCTCGTGGTTTTTACCGCTAATCTCACTATTGTGTTATGGTTTTTTGCTAACAGCTCCAAATTAGGATTTGACCAAACTGTACAAACGTGACCTTTCATAGCATTGATTTATAAATAACTACAAGCTTGCCTTTCGAATATCCATGGAACGATCACAAACTTACAGCAGGAAGTGAGTGTTAAGTTTTTTAGTTTACCTACTTATTTATACACATCTTCGGTTTAGTGACGGACTCACGGTCTATTTACCAGCGTTTCGTTATAGTGACATCGCTCTGAAGTTACTATATATCGCTCCTTCTTCAATTGCATCTCATCAAGCGTAAGAATTAATTTGTTTGCCCTACAATTACTACGTTACTCAAATATAAACCTTATAAAGATAATTTGAAGGACTATAACAAATTGATGCAAAATAAAGAACATGTGGATGCGATAGCCTGTTTATTAGTCTGGTAACGAATGTACTGTTATGATCAGTTTAATCAACCTCCGCATTTGTCCCACTTTACAGTAATAAATAATAATTATAAGGCTTATTATATCAAACGTTACGTGAGCGATCGTTGTATTGAGTAGTTTTCTATCTGCCGTTACGAGCTGTGTTATGTGTGACAATAATAATGTTAAATGTAGCAAGCAATTAGGTATACGTCGACAATGCACGCGCACTGTAGCTTAGAAACTTTGTTTATAATCAAAGCTTAGAAAATATCGTATTTCAATCATCTCATCACAGCGGCTCGTTGGTCCAGCTATAGTACGTAAAATATAGCTCGAGTCCTGTGACAGATATCAAATAAGAACAAATAATGTCAAAATGCATTAAAAAAGACATCTGTCACAGGACTTTTACGAACATTAGGGTCATGAATTCCAGGTTCAAGTCACGGACGAGCCCAATTGATTTCAATTTAAACTTACTTTCATTCATTTAAGAATCAATAACTGCTAGTGATACATTAGTTTTTCGCACATAATATAATTCTCGTCATACGAGAAAAACAATGACATGATCTTGAAACAGTTATGTTAACACAAAATTATGCAGTATGTTGATGCTAGATTATGGTGATTATGTTTGCATCAGAACCGTCGACAACGTCACGGTGTATAGTCGAGCTAAGGGCGGCATTCTCAGATCATAGAAACAAGGAGATATGCCATGATAGCAAATTAGTTCGGGAACAACGGTAGCCACTTTTAGAACAGTTTTTGACACAATTACAAGCTCTCCTTGTGAATAAAAAGATCTCCCACACATTAAAAATTCCGCATACCCTCAATCTAACTGTTAATCGTCAGTCAAAAATAGCACTAAATTAAAACACTGTATTTATATCATCGATCGTGTTCGGTTGGTCGCCAGCGTGTACGTTTTAATTATGGTCAATGAACCAAACTAAAGCGTCAAGCTCAACAGCGCCTTGGCACATCTCCCTTGTTTCTATGATCTGAGGCGGCGATCTTGTCTCCGCGCCGCTGACGCCCAGCCACCGGCACAGGGTCAACACACGTCCTCTCAGCTAACTTCTCTCGCGAGTCACAGTAGGTACCTACCTACTATAGGGTTGTCAGACGGGCGCGAAATCCGCGAAAATTCCGGAATTTTACGTCTGGTCCCGTGTCCAGTAATTACACTGTACTGTCCCGAAATTCGGAACCCCAGAAATGTCCAGGAAATGCCAAAAGTGTGTCTGGCAATCCTAACCTATTATAGCTTACTATAGTACCCGAAGCTATATTAGTCTAGTAACATCATCCCGTTGTAATTGCATTTTTTTTTATTTTTTTAGGTATTAATGTACGCATACGTAGCCACGTAGTTTGTCGTAGGTGCTTAGTGGCTTGCGCCTCTGGTGGCATTGGCAAGCCACACATCCAAGTATTCTAATAACTTGGTATCATATTCGATTCCAGTGAAGACTCCCAGCAAGACATTCCAAACCAACCATACCAACCAATACCTAAGTAGCTACAAGTTATCAAAATCTAAAAAGTACCGTTTGACAGTTGTCAAATTTATTAGACTAGGCATGTGAATAAAAAAATCGATATCTACATTATGCGATTCTTAAGAGATATCGATATTGATCCTTTAGAGTTGGTAATCGATTACACTTTTATCTACCTACATTAACGCCAGAATAAATTAGAACAGGATAACTCAAAACACGAAATTATCTGCTAATTTCTCGAGAGCCAGAACTAAATAAATTAAAGACTAGATTGTGTGAATAATGACTTTCACTGCAACTACATGAGGTATCGTCGTCGGTACTTGAGATATCGTCATTATCGTCGTTTAAATTAATTATTATTATTTCGTTTTCAGTAGGTATAATGCTAGTCTCTTTCAAAATGGTCCATCATAATTTTCTTTGTCTTGTCCACCACTTTGGCTTAGTCAACAGTCATCCACCAAAGCCGGAAATTACATATAAAAAGTTAAGTGTTATAATTAATATTTAATAATTTTTTAAATATATAGTTTCGGTTATTTAAATATTTTAACCGATTATTCGTATAAGCATGAATTTGAATCATCGCAACACTATGGTAAAGGACCTAACGACATATTAACATTGAAACAACGTCAAAAACAAATGAGAATCAGCAGCCTAATTGTGTAACTCAATTGCTATCACCATGGCTTTCATTTTGACAGTTCAACAACATTCATTGCGGCGTTGAGCTAGTTACGGGAGCACGGATTATGAAACATAAGGCGTAATGAATGTCAAAATCAATGCCATGGTGATAGCAATTGAGTTACGCAATTAAGGTGCATGTTTTTTGCTTTGACTGATTCGAATTTCAATTTCGAATCGTGTAAGTACGCTTGTACAAAGTTACTGCGGGATGACAAATGTGAAACGTCAAACGGTACTTTTTAGATTTTGTTCACTGTAAGATAGAATAGTTCTATAGTATAGAATAGTAACTGTAAGAGCAAATAAACGCATCAAATATAGTTTTTTTAAACGTCCTCCGGCGTGCATTTGTTGTGGTCTGATCGTAATAATTGGCCAGATCATGAAATTCCTTAGCATTTCATGAAACGCCGCCATTTCATGATTTGGCCAGCTAACAACCGCCATATCGTTCAAGACTCATCGCGGCATCGTTTGACGATTTGCCTGATGTTTGGGCATATCCATGCAAGTTAGTAGTAGTAGTTCCCCGATCATTACAATCTGGGTATCTTCAAGTCGAGAGTGAATCGGTTTCTTCTAGTCAAGCGTGCCCCATCGTAGACCGCATCATTTTTTTTTAGCCTAGCCTATTATTTAATTTAAAAAAAAGCTGCAAAAGTGAGCTTGGGTACCTGCGATTTGCTACGCAAGGACGGAGGGGTTCCACTTTCCGCAGTGCCGGAAACGAAACAGGTAATGTTTTATTAGATATTTTTTTTTATAAAAAACAAAAACCAATAAAAAAAAATACTTTTGAATACAAAAGACATTAATCAGTTTAGTATTACAATAAAATACAAAGCTTATGCGCACGCACGCCCGCATTGCGTTGCGTATGATTTAGTGGACCTTGGCCGTGCGCGCGCGCTTCGCTCTGCTGCGCGCCCTAACTGCACCGACAAACGTACGCACACGAACACGATACGCTACGAAATGGATAATTAGTGCGCTTCATATTCATCATTTTGTTGAAGGACTCACGATTACATTATGAGTTATAACATAATTAATGCCTTAAACTTAATTTCTGGTGGCTATTCTATGAATTGATAATGTATGCTATGTTTATGGTAGAGAAAAAAAACTATAAATGCCTATGATTTTAATACGAAACACAACTAACTGCTATTGCTATTAGAGCTACTGTGCGTAGATGGTGATGTAGGAATGCTGTCAGCCTAATGTGCGTTCTCCACGCAAATGGAAGCAGCGTAGGTACGCGCGGTAATGCTATCAAATTGCGTTGCGTTATGAATTTATGATTATGACCGTAATCGTCGCCTTGATCCGAATCGCTCCAACGCATGATTCCACTGAATCCCGCGCTGTGCCGTTATTGCATGTCATAGGTGCGCCCGCGCAGCTCTCAACGAGCATACATAACATGATAATTCTAATTTTGCTAATTTTGTAGGTACAAAAAGGCGGCACAATTGCAATGTTGTTGTGCAAAACTTTTTATCCTCGAATATAATACAAATTACATCCGGGTTATTCAGGCGCCTGGTGTTCCGGGTTCGTGTTGAAACATCAAATTCAAATTATTTATGTTTTTTCGTTCCTATAATAACATTTGTAGAACGTCCACAAATTAGCTTTTATTTGTAAAACCTTGAGTTCAGTGAGGCTAGTTACAACACGGTGGTGGGTGATGTAGGTAAACACTAATCGTTGAATTAATTATATCTACCGTAACAGTGAGACAACCAACAACTAAGTACCTACCTACAACAATTACCTAGTTAACTATCATAATTATTTAAATATTGAAAAAGCTAAACCCTTTTTTTACTTCTGCAACAAAAACAGTGAAGTTTCTTTGAGATCTGTTCACGATGTTCGGAAGTCTAAATTGATAATGTCAAATAAGTGAGTGAAGGGTCACTCGTTGTAGGAGTGGACTCCAAGCCGCTTATTACATCGAGATATTGTTACAATAGGCCACTCTCCGCCTCCACGCCACCTCGAGTGCTCCTCACGAGATCACTCTCACAAACAAACGCTTCAAAAGTTCTAACGAAATACAATAAAATTGATTATTTTTTACATTTAAAACACAAAACACACCGTCTTTAATATTAATTAAATACAAAAAGATTTTCCCGTACCGGGAATCGAACCCGAGCCTCCTGGGTGAAAGCCAGGTATCCTAGCCACTAGACCATACGGGAGATACCAATTCTGCCAAATATATCGATTAGCATATAGACAACATCAGTTTTATAAATAGATTACAAATCAGCACATAAAATATGTAGACTGATGATAACGAAGCTAATAAAACGTGTTAAATTAAATACAATTTGGTACTTTCGTTTCTTGGTATCGTGTCGTGTATTAAAACTAATGGGGCTGGCAGGTGATAAAGAATTTAAATTAAGATTTCGTATTGAGTGATCAATTTCAATATACCTATTGCAACGACAGATTGATACGGCCTAACGTGGATTGACATATCAACAAACGTTGACGTTTAAATGATATGGTCTGTTTTAGCTGGCCATTTCATGAAATGATCGGCCACATGGGCCACATCATGAAGTGATCAATTTTAAGATGGCCACGACATTGATATGATCTATTGGTCGAACGAATCCGGGGGTCATCGCACTGTGTCGAAATTCATACTGTACCTGTTGCTGAGCAGGGTGGGGTCCACGCGGGGACGTGTCGCTGGATATACACACATCAAAAGTGTCTAGGGATCAAGCATTTTTATGCGGATTTCTTGAGATTGAGATGTGGCTTTGTAATAAATTTATGATTTTATAAATTTATATGGATCCTTTTTGGTGCATTTCATAATTTGAATCAGGAACTCTCAATCAAATTCGAGTAAAAGATGAAAATAAGCTGTCAATATTTTCCCTATAAAAACATACAACGCATTGAAGACATTATTAGTGCTACTGTTTCCCTTCTACTGATTAAAACCAACGTTATTATGGAGCGGCGACGTCATTTAAGCAGGGAAGAAATGCTCAGAGCCGTGGGAATGATAGAAGCTGGTTCCCGGCAACGTACTGTAGCTTTAGCTCTGAATACAAGTCAGAGTGTTATCAGTCGACTTTGGACACGTTACCGAAGCACTGGTACCGTGGCTGAGCGCCATGGAGGACGGTATCGCTGCACCACACGGAGACAAGACCGATACATTCAAATCTTAACTCGAAGAGCTCCAACAATAACCGCCATGATGTTAGCCGCGAGGCTTCATCACTCTTCAGGGAACTTAATTAGCGACCAAACAGTCAGAAACCGCTTGCATGAAGTGAACCTTCATTCCCGAAGACCGCTACGGGTACCACCTATAGCAATGCACAATCGTAGGATTCGATATCAATGGGCTCTTGAACACAGAAATTGGGCAGAAGAACAATGGCGTTTCGTGTGCTTTTCTGATGAGTCTCGTTTTGGTATGAGACCGGATACAAGACGTATACGACACTGGAGAACCCCTGGACGCCAACAGCGATTAAAATCCTGCCAGGAAGTCCATCCTTATAGTGGTGGAACCATCATGGTATGGGCGGGTATTTGGATCGGCGGAAGAACTGAGTTGATTTGGATCAGAGGCAACCTCAACGCTCAAATTTATGCTGAGACGATTGTATCAGACGTCATCGTTCCTCTACAAGTGCAAATCGGTCCCTTATTTCAGTTAATGCATGATAATGCACGACCGCACACCGCAAGAGTTGTAAGACAGACTCTCGCCGCAGCTAACATCAATGTCCTGCCCTGGCCTGCTCAGTCGCCAGACTTGAACCCGATTGAGCATGCATGGGATATGCTACAGAGAAGAGCTCTGCCGAATATGGAGGGTATCCAGTCGCAAGAAGACCTTTTTTTGTTGTTGCAACGAACATGGGCGGCCATTCCACAGCGTGATTTGGATGAACTCATTTTGAGTATGCCAAACCGATGTTCTTGTGTTGTTAGTGTTCGCGGTAGAAACACGGATTATTAATTGTTTAAGTTACCCAATAAAATTTTAAAGAAAACTGTTATTTCAGTCTTTTTTTCGAACTTTAATGTTAGTGGTTCAAATGTCAAAAATCCCTTTATTAGGAAAATGGCAAATTTCTTTATTAATGCAAAGGTGACTTGGTTTATCGTTACTGTGACAAACGAAAACACTTTATTTGATGAATCCTTAAAGAAAATTTTAATTAATATCAATCAGGAGAAAAGTTATTGCAAAAATATATGTTGATCCCTAGATACTTTTGATGTGTGTAGTTAGGGTTGTCTTGGTAATACATACCTATGTATTTTGGAAAGGTACCTAATTTGTAAAATACGCTTTAACTAGGTACCTATTTACTCAAACCTGTCCTTCTTTATTGTATTGTAGGTACCTATTTAGGTATTGTCTGCCCCCGGTACCGTTCCGCAGATCGTCAACAGTCAGTCAATTTTCGTTGGAAGTGTTTTTTGAATTCTATCCCCTTCAATTTTTTTAGATTTTTTCACCCCATTAAAAAGTTAGGAGACAATTTTTACGACTTTCGAAGAGCATAGTCACCAAATAGGTAGGTACCTATTCACCTAAATAAAAAAGTCACTCAGACACCTTCGTGTTATTTTCTAACACCTATCCGACGATACCCCACGTGAAGGGCGAGGGGTGTGCGAAAAATATATTTTCTCATCCCTCAAGTTCACGTACCTACTTACGGTCTGTATGGAGAATTTATTTTATACCATTCCCCCTCTAAAAAGCTTATTTTATTCACTGAAAACAGTGAATAAAAAGCACTTTTACTCACTGTTTTGATGTTTGAAAATGGAACACACCAATGTATTCGACCACAGATTTAAAGAACCTATGCTAGATGCGGCACGTTATTAGATTGTATGAAAACCGAACGTGTCATCTTTTTATACCTACGATAACTTCACCCGAGCCATTTAGTGATGTGCTCAGAGTAAACAGAATTGTTTCAATCACTAAGCGTCACTGAGCTAACAGACTTTTTTTAGTACGAACAGTCGAACATGCAGGGCACGCTTGGTCGTGGCTTGCCGTATCTAGTGTAAGTGTAATCTGTGTATTCGACCTATATTGATGTGTTCTAAATTCAATTTGATTGGTCCACATTTTCGACAAGGAGTTTAGCATTAGAATAAAAACTGTTTTGTGTTCTTTGCTGTCCTTAGTAAATTGGCGCTATTTTGAATACTGTAAGTTGTACGAACACAAAGTTTAGTGTTACTTTAATCTTTAATTTTGTGTTTGTTTAGTGTTGTTCTAATCGATTAAAAATGCATTCTAGTGATGAAGATGTGTTAACACCTGAGTTTGTGAAAGAGAGGGCGGCCGATATAGTGGAAAGGTGGAAAGCTTGCTACCCAAAAAATCACGGCTGGTTTACATCAAAGCCAATTTAACTTTACTTTTTCTTCATTATATGTATATTTTCACTTAAATCTTTCTTTTTCTCGTAGTCATGGTATAAAGTATAGTATGCAACTCTTGAATAAAACGGATTTATATCGAGGGCCATGAATCGCTCGCGTCGCTCAGGATTTTAACACTTGAATCACTCGCTACGCTCGTGATTCAATCATCATGAATCACTCCCTACGGTCGTGATTCAATCGTTAGAATCCTTCACTAGCTCGTGATTCATCTATGGCCCTCGCTTTAAATCCGTCCTTTATTCACTAATTGCATAATATACTATTTTTCGTAATTTTACTACACTTTATGGCGGTTTACAGAAAACATCTACCTACATGCGAAGTATCATCATCAGTTACAGTAGATTAGGTAGGTATGTTGTATAGTTACTTGAAAGTTTTCAGCAGGGATCACCTTGTCGCACTCAACATAGATGGACTTCAAAGAATTCCTCAGTGAAGAAATCTTTAACTATAGTAAGCTGCAAGTATAGTAGGTATAGTAAGAAAGTCATTATCAAAATTGTATGACACTCTTTAGAATTTTGCATAATTCACTTCAAGGAAATGCACAAGAATAAAGTCACAGACTATTCTACATCCTCTGCATAGGCATCGCTGAACAAGACGCAGACGGTGCAGCCAGGGCAACAATCGGGACATCCCTGCCGGCCTGGGCGGGAGGCGCGGGCAGGAGGGGCGGGCGGCGATGGGCGGGGAGGTGCCGCCACCGCCGGGCCCTTTGTGTTGTGAGCCGGTGCAGCCGATCGATAGGTGGAGCGCCGCCACGCGAACATTGTGCCACACACTGGGATACCCAGATACATTTGACCAAGTGTAACTGTTCAATTAGCTATCTAGGTTCCAATTCGTAGGTATTTGGAAGAGAGTTCATAGTGCGAGCTGGACAGTCTAGTAGAGGTCAGTCGGCAATCCCTCGGTCTTCACCTTCAAGCCAGAGAAACAAATACATAACAACGCACTTGAAACCTACCTATGTACAACATATCGCCACAATATCGCTGACAGCCGGCCTAGCATGACCACGATAGAAACAGGTTTAGTCTACAGAAGAATAGACTAAGTGACAGATTGTAGAGACGTTTCTACCGTTTTATGTTTTATGCATAAAACGTAGACATGTTTCTACAATCTGTCACTTTGTCTAATCTGCCGGCAGATCGATTATAAACGGCTAATCTATTAATATTATTACTATGGCATGAGCAATTCTATTTAGGTAGTTCGACAAAAAAGTCGGCAGAAGAAGATTAAGGTGATTCAATAACAGCAAAAAACAGGTTTAAAAAAAACTGACTTCCAAAAACTACACTAAAAACTATGAAATAAAAATGTTAAACTTCCATAAATAAAAATCTAAATGTATATTGAAGTCGGCGGGGCCTCTTCTTCAGGTTTTTACCTCTCAGCTTTTGAACAGGAAGAACGTGCGCAATGTGTGCAGCGAAAGTGCAGCTTGCTTTGCGCCTCGACAAATTAAAATTTCCTTTCATTCCTATATTTATGCTAGGCCCCGCCGACTTCAATATACATTTAGATTTTTATTTATGGAAGTTTAAAATTTTTATTTCATAGTTTTTAGTGTAGTTTTTGGAAGTCGGTTTTTTTTAAACCTGTTTTTATTTTTATCTTTTTAGTGTAGTGTAACCATTTTTGTTGTTGTTAATTTATTACAATAAAGTACCATAAAATCATGGACAGAGCGACTTTGATCATTTATGTACTTTTACTGAGATCGATTACTTCCACGAATTTAAATAGATACTTATATTCATAGATGTTGGTGGATGAGAGCATTTCAGTAAACAAAAACCGGGCAAGAGCGTGTCGGACCGCGCACAGTGTAGGGTTCCGTAGCAAGAAGTATTTCAGTGTTCTGACCGCAAATACAAGTTTGTATTTCATAATATTATTATGAAATATTACTATTTTTACGGTTGTCAAACTCAACATGGAAAATAGTGAATATTTCAAAAATTTATTGACGTATCTTGTTCAAACTAATTTCAATCGAAAGTATTTATTAAGTGCTATAAGCTTGATTTTTTTCAGATGTTTCGATAGCGCGGTTGGAAAATTACAGGGGGGGGACACATTGTTAACGACTTTGGGAGCTCCTAGTTCACTCAATATGCACTTAAATAAAAAAAGTATTTAAAAACCTTCATGTTATTTTCAAAGACCTATCCAATGATACCCCACATGGTGGGGTGCGCGAAAATATTTTTTTTTCATCCCTCAGTTTCATGTATGGGAGACCCCCCTAATAATTTTATTTTTCGTAATTTCACTATAGGCCTTAATGGCGGCTTACAAAAGACATCTACCTACGAAGTTTCATACAAATTGGTTATGAACTGTAGATTTGACGAGGTTGTGACAGACGGACAGACAGACAGACAGACAGACGGACGGACATGACGAAACTATAAGGGTTCCTAGTTTTACTACGGAACCCTAAAAACAGTGTTTTTTCAGTTTGTAATAGCAATAGGCTCGCTCCCTAGCCTTCTATCAAATGCGACTTAAGCATGAAAAAATTGTGTGTACTATATAATACACCTCTGTCTAACCTTGCGGAAAATATCGGCGTGATGTTATGTATGCATAATATCGAGATCGATTGCGTTCAGGAATTCATGTACCTACACAATATCACTTTTTCATCATCGTCATGATGTCATCAAGATACACCAAAAATACCATTTATTACACCTGGTTAAAAATCTACTCAACCAAAGTTAATAAAATTTATATGGGACCACCTCGCGAGCTTCTTCTACCATATGAAAAAAGAATCACGTAAATCGGCTCATAGACCACGCCACGGAGTAATCGAATCGGTGTACATACATGAAAAAAAAAAAAAAAAACTTCCTTTTTGGAAGTCGGTTAAAAACATAATTTGAATAGTTGAGCTACTTTCCAATCTCCTGAATAGAAAGGAGCTATCCTAAATTCTAACTATGCCTGGATATTTTTTTCAGATTGGACCCCAGCTGAAACCACTTTCTACAACGTAGTAGATACTCGTAACATCCAAAATAATTTGAAAAAAATATATGATTTAGTCTTAAAGCAAGATCCTGAAACCAAGATTTCAGCGTTTCTTATCAAACGTTTGGTTAGAAAACTTCGAGTTAGAGTTCGGAGTCACCAACTTTGCGCTCCAGCCAAGCGGATTGGATGCCAATTGTGACGGAATTCACATAATATTTTGTATGTTGACCTTTTTAACGGCACCTGATGACGCGCAAGTTATAGTGATCGTTTATAAACAGGTTCCAACCGACAACACTAAATACCAATCACCTATTTGTTTTTCTAGCCTTTCGTGGCAGACGCGTCTATCATACCTACCTAGCTACCTACCTACCGTCGGAACAATACCAACATTTTGTTTGACATTAGCATAGAATTAGAAGCTTTCGTTATCTACCTCTGCTTGCCTCTATCACTGCTACCGAAGTTTCCCGAATTTGGTTGAAGTAAGGGCGATACCAAAACCATAATAAAATATAGTTGTTAATGTTTATTCCATCTATTTTAACCACTTCAATAACAATGCATTTTATCGTATGACAAATCTCAAATGAAGTACCTACACTTTCATTGATAACAGATTCTATTGGATCCGTCAAGGTTGCGGGCGAAATTATCTTGGGTTTTTTGCAAATTACAGCGCAATAAACCGGCCAAGTGCGAGTCCTACTCGCGCACCGAGGGTTCCGTATCATTTTTGGACGTATAAAGTGAAAAAATCGGGCCGCATAACTAAGTTTGTTTGTGAAGGAATTTTGATGATTTTGAAAAAACTGTAGGTACTAGTTAGGAACATCGTTTTATTTTTGGTGCCATATTTGTACCAACTGTAATTATTTCAGATTTTTCGCCCCGCAAACTTCGGAGATAAGGGGGGGGAATGGTATTTTTTGGTCATTTTTCATCATATTACCATTATATGGAATACACTATCGCTATCACATTTCTGGGAAGGCCTATCAAGTGTCAAAGTTAGCTACATTGTTACAGTCAGCGCGAGTAGCAGACAACAATAACAGTAATATACCAATGGACATATAGAAACTCGACGCTAAATAAGGATAATATTTGTAGCAAATAAAGCTAAAGTTACTAATTTATACCTTAACTAATTATCTTTTTACACGAAAATCTGGATCCCTGACTACTGCTTCCTAACTTAAGTATTTATCCATATTCCACACCCACCTTTGTCATATGACATGCATGACTGACTTACTTTATTAGAAAGAATTAGCGAATGTTTACTACGAACATTCTGCTCAATAAAAACCATATTAGTTCGATTCGTTATTTGTTCGCACCCGTTTCACGTTACTTACTGTTTCAACTTTACAGATACTGTTATGAGAATGCTTCACGTTTCCTTACCTGCGAACAAAGGAGATACAACATTAAAACATATTCTTTCGCGCATAAACATTGAGAATTTTATAATGATGAGTAAGTAGGCACTGTGAGAAAATATATCGAACCCAGTAAAGTGATAAATATAAATATCGATGTAGCAGATGTTTGTTCAAACAAAGAGCGAACAATTTTAGTTTGCCCCAATAATCACAAACAAGGTTCTCTAGTCTAGGCTCCACGGGATGAAGCGCGAGATAGGTACCTACCTAAATTAAATATTGAATAAAACAAAATAAAAAATAAATATTCGATACGATGTGCGCAAACTTGATACTCGTGAAATATATTCGTAGAAACTCATGAAATATATTCATAAACATACAAGGAAAACGACAGCGATATGTTTACTAAGAGCTTAACGGGAATTCAAGATGAATCATCAACCGATGACCCTATCACATACCAAAAGCGGGCCAAAGGCCCCAAACATTATTATAAGGTGTTTACAGTTTTGTTATAAGGGTGGCAAAAAATTTAATGATGTGCGAACAAAGTAAAAAGGGATCAGGCCGACCCTCGAGACGAGCACGACCCAGTGGTTCGGGAGCTAGGGACCAGATGACCAGTTTAGGACTACTTGTGCGTCCAGAGCGTATTTTGGGCACTGGGCAAAGGTTTACTGAAGGGCAAATAGCACCGTTAGTTAGATCAATGATATGAAATGTGTAAGTGTGTAAGTACTGGAAACTAAGTTTGAAGGTAAACAAGTGAGCATTAGGCAGCTCGTCGTTCTAGGTCATTGGAATCGTTACTTGGTAACATAATTATTGGGTATATTTTAACGTCTGTCAAATGCCAGTTTGCAGCGTGTTTGGTATTAGTACGCGTAAGTACCAAGGTTTTATTACGTAGCATCAGACATCTAGTAATGGAAGTTTTTTTTAAACGTAAATAATCATTTTGTTTTCATGTCTAATCCTCACAATTTGTTATATTGTTCGTCACGATTTTCTTTACTGTAAATCACAAAGCATTAGTGTAAAATAAGATTTCCTATGTATGAGTCTTCCATGTGTAGTATTATTATAATAGTACGAATTGCGATCTCCATCCAGCAAGTCCCACGCTGTGACCTGCCTGTGGCTGTATTGAGGAAGGCTGTAATGGTCGTTGTCTGCCAAACGTTTCGATATAATACGCTGTCTGGCCACACGTACACATGCGTGTACAATTTAATTACCTACAAGTTCACCGCATCACACTTTCCTGCGACACGAGAAAGGAAAAGTCAGTTAAGTACAGTATAAGACTGATCAGTGTAGACTTGCGCCTTAGTAGGTATACAAACAACGCTTCAGCAGCGTCTTTACACTTTCATCTGTTTTTGAATATTTCCAATAATATGACCTACTATAGAGCTTTTTACATAGGAATTCCCTTCGACGCTATGTTGGCTCCCTTGCACGTCAATATTTTATAACGTTTTTGGTGGTGTTGAAAGTTTTCTTTCAGCAGTTCTTTGTGTCCTTGGCAATACTTGAACACTTAACCTAAAAACACGGAACGCTTAAGACAAGTGAGAGACATGGCAGCCAACATAGCGTCAAAGGGAACTACTACGTGAAAAGCTCTAAGTAACTAGACAAAAAATGAGTAAAGGATACTCCTACTGCTACTACGAAAAATTCCATTAAGAAGAACGGACAGAAAAGCTCGATACGATACACAATAAAATAATTCTTACAATACTCAAATGTCCTGAATACCTGATTGACCTCAAATGTCTAAAAAGCTAAAAAAGGATCAACATTTTAGTTTCCGAAAGCTGCATCTTGTTGTCTCGCTCAGTGTCGCGTACAAGCCCAAGCCCAGACATACTGTCTCAAAAGGTGGTCTGGCATTTGCATAATATTACATGACCTTCCGTGTTCCGCGTCTTCACTTAAGAAACCCTATACCTAACTAAGTAGAATGTTGACAACAAAGCCTTGTGATCTGTGATGTGCAGGGCAGAGGTCAACGGACGAAGAGCTACGCAAGCACACGATCGATGCCTCAGTCTATCAATAGCGTGAGTGAAAACTGTAACACTCATGTTTTATAGGCAATTATAGGCAACAAACTCTTCCGTTTTGAGGGTAGTTTATTGGGGACACGTGTTAACACAGACATAATCTAAACATATTCGAAGTTTTGATTTAACATCATCGGGGGTTAGCTGGGAGCAAAAAAACGCCACCTGAGCCAAATACTTCGTAGAGCACATCTTTTATGACTATAACTTTTAAATAGTGAAAAGTGATGATTTAATATTTTGGATACCATATTTACCGGAAATGTTAAGACAAAGGAACACAGCCGGATATCACGCGTCACAAATATAATCAGAGTAAAAATAAATACTATAATGGCGTGAGTATGATAAAAGAGCAACGCAGCTGATAACATAGGGAAATTAACAGGGATTCCAACTAGCGTTATTTATTTTTATTTTATTTATTTATTTAACACAGCACACTACCATTTTAGTTATATTTTACTAATACACTATCCCCCTTACGTTCGCCAAAACGATGCTTCGTTCGAAAATATTGAGCTACCCCAATCGCGCTCTTTCGTTTTCCCGTGCCCCTGGCCATGCATTTTCCTTTGGAGAGCAGTTTCTTGACGGTGCTTCTAAATTTGACTTTGTTTGCTAGTCGTGTCCTCTCGGGGACTCATTGAGAAAGCACAGGAACAGTGCTTTGTAGCACGGTGGCCATAATCCCTTGTTCGAGAAGAAAATCTCACGAAGACCTTGAAAGCCAATAGAAAACTACCACGAATTTTAAATCTAGTCAAAGTAGGAACAAATTGATAAGAAATTTCTGCTCAAATAGCGGCACCGGAAAATGTATGTGCATAATTATTATTATAACTAGTGCGTGTCCTCTCGCAGCGATAAGCGACTCCACGTCGCACAACAGCACGATTGACACGATGAACCGAATCAGGGAAATGCACGCTTTCTACTAACTGCCTCACCGCAGGCACCGAGCATATTAGTCACTAAGTTTAATAATATACGAGTGCGTGGGCAGAATATTGCCCATAGCGCTCTTGGTGTCAGGGACGACCACGATAGATAACTATGGCGGTATTTCACTATTGCCATTAGGTGCCAAATTGCCAATGCCATGCGTGAATTAGGAACAAAAAGAAAAGTATAAAAAATGCTTACCGCGATATCATTCTACATAATGGGTGGGACATAGGATACTTCAACTAAGTGGAAAGACAAAACCAAATACATTATAATGCTATCAATACTTTTTATCAGTAGGTTTAACAAAATAATAAACATGTAGCTACGGTAATCTCATCAACCTACGATTATCTATTTTGTAATCAACCTAAAAACATATACTGTACTAATAAATAAAGTGGGTAATCTTTATTGCAATAGGTACTCGGTTAGGTTATATTATAACAATTTACGCTCCGTAATGAAACACTAACTCAACATATTATGCTCCAGACAGCCTCTCGTTTAAGTCGGTGCTAAGTAAAATATTGGCAACAGCCACCGTAAATATCGTAAGGCTGTTACAATATTAGGCGAAGCGTACCTTGTCGGAGAGGAGACGTGATTTGATAACGCTCCCGATACTGAAAGGGTGAATAAATAGGATAGGATAGGGTTATCCCCATCTTCCATCAAGAGATCAACGCAAGCGGAAAATGTTTCGACGAGGGGCACGGATGACTTAGTGACTGTTATATCAATTACAGTTAAGGTTCGTATTTCAGAACCTAACTCAAGACTCAAGCATTATTGAAACTATGTAGTTTCAATCAATCAAATGGCTTTAAATCTACGCTCAAGGCAAGATCTGTGCTTGAGTATAGTTCTGTAATGCTAGCCTGAGTAACTTGTCACATCATGCTTCATTTAATCTTACGATATCTTTAAGGGTGTAAGAGCAACATAGAACAGTACCTGGCAAGTTCGAATATAAAATAGCCCTTCACAAATTAAATGTGGTCGTCTACTCGACATAATCCTTTACAAGGATATTGCCGCAAGGTTCCATCTTCGGACCTCAACAAACTTTAACTCTATTCTGTACACAACGCTATCAGCTATCACCTACGAGTACGTCGCCGCCTCGCCGGCCGCGTCGCCGTCGTGCAGGCGGCTCGCGCTCCGTAACGTAACACTTGTTAATCAAACCACCCAGTATTTCAGAAACGTATCAAATGCAACAAGATTAAAACGAATTGATTTCTATCGCATTCATTGCTAGACAGAACATTAAGCAATACATTTCGCTTTGTTAAATATTATAGAGTAGACCGTCGGATCTAGATACTTTACTACCGGGTCATAGTAACAACTAATCAACTTAAAAAATAACGACGTAGGTCGATATATTATGATTTGTTTAATTTCTGGCAGGGACCAGCAGGGTTCATACAAGTTCGTGATAATTTTCTTGAGGAAACAGGAATTGGTATGGATGATATTATAATCAAAGAAAAAATATTATCTTGATAATTTCCAACCCTTATTTCTGGGAATACTTAAAATTACATAAAATATTATCTCGTTGAATAAACGTGTGCTGATTTAATGAGTGATGTTACGAGATAATACCTCACACCGCGTCACTACCGGCGACGCGTATCGCTATCATACGTCACACTTGTGTAAACAACGCCCGCTCTAGTAAACACACTCAACTCAACACTATTATTTAAAATTTACATAATTTACATTCTTTGCGATGACAAAACGATTAAACTTCATGAATGTATGAATGTACTAGGTACATAATTACTTTCTTCGGTACGATTTACACCAATCGGCGCGCGACGGAGCGCATTTTACAATGCGGTACAGGACATTGAAGTGTGTCTACTAGGGTTGCTACTGTTGCTAGATGGCCGGGAGTCCCGGAATTTTGTGTGCGGTCCCTTGTCCAGTAATTACACTTTACTTATTTTATTCAAACTAAGGTAGGTACTTATTAACACTGATTTCTTTTTGGTATGCATACGAAATTATGTTACTCCACCTAGCTTTAGTACCAGTTAACCATTAGCAGTTGTCCACTGGTCATAGCTATTATATTTTATAACAAGAACTGTGACCTAATCGAGCGACAAACGCTCCGAGAGATCACAGCGACCTTCCAATACTTTTCGAATGACTGTGCCCGACTTGCCCGGTAACCACTCACTTTTTTGTTCCGCCCTCATTCTGCACATGCGAATTCGCACCTTATTCCACAAAACGTTAGGTTCTTTTGATAATTTGTATGACATATTGGGCATGATGAGTCACTGAGTGGAAGAGAACGATCTCAGGCCGTAACTGTAATGTTGTTTTAGCTGTAACTATAACCCAATGAGCCAGATAGTACACGAAACAGATGGTCCGGTGACCGCTTTGATGTTCGCTAGATAACAGACACGTCGACTGTTTCGTCAAACCGTCTGTGCAAGTGTGCATCGATAGTTATTATTATTTTTATTTGTCATCGGTGTCTGTCAGGACTTCAGGAGTTCCTTCATAAAATACTGAAGAGTGCGTCAATACGAGGAAGATTTATTTTTCAACAGTTAAAAATATTGTTTTCTTATTTTAATTTTTTAGTGGTTTTATTAACACCGGATAAAACGTCGTAGGGCAAACCATTGCAGTTTCATTTCTTTTTATTTTACTTCAAGTAATTATCCGATTCATTAGCATTTTAGATAAACTCTAGGTGGACTTCAATGTTTTCTCAACCTTATCAACTACAAGTAACAACGGAAAAACCTCAACAAATATTGATGTAAAACTGCAGCGGCTAGTTTATCTACTAAGTTGGAGTCCTGTTATACACAACACACATACACAGGAAAGTAATGCCTGCACTCCTGCAGCCATTACTGAACAATCTGGTCACTGCAGTATTCTTACTACACGATAGGGTTCACCATCTCTTTCATAATTGGACATTGTTAGCGTCTGGATCGGGGACAGTTTCGCGCGGTCGTGTGTGCGTGAGAGTTGTGCAAGTGCGCGAGTGGCGACCCAGATGCGAGGCGCTCACGCCGCCACTCCCGCGCACTCCTAATTTATTGAACGATGCCACGTCACGGGTGAACAGACTCAGCTTTTAACGACATCATTACAATGAACACTTTGTCAACTTCCAGATAACATTCTCATCATTAGTCACGAAAATTAAAAAGTTGCGCGGCGACGGAAAATTACGCTGTCATAAAGTTGGTATTTTATTATTTCGTAATAATTCTTGCTATCCTAGAACGTGAAGCTATTCAAAAATATCGATAAGGTAGACACAATAATAATAAAAAACCGGACAAGTGCGAGTATACCTCGCGCCCTAAGGGATCCGACATTAGATCATAGATGGCGCTAGTGCATACTTCCAATGGCGCCATCTATGAACTGACGGCGGACAACAAAGTGATCCTATAAGGGTTCCGTTTTTCCTTTTGAGGTACGGAACCCTAAAAATATTATTTCTGGACGCCGGGGTCCTCACCCTCACGCTGCTTAATGAATTGAGACGCTTGCCACTAGATAAACCACACCAATCGGCAATCACGGCACAACTTAATCTAACTGAATACTTCCTCGGCGGCCACGAATCAATACAAATAAACCGTAACCGCGTTCCACGTTCATGTCACAGCAGAAAATGGTAAAAATACATTCTCTGAATTTGTTCCTGGCAGCAGTCCGGGGGACAAATAAGTGGTTCGGTTCATCGTACAAACAAAGTCGATGGGCCGTACCTATATCAACACAACAGACCAAACGCGCCCAGGCACGTGTCCTTCAATGTAAGCATGTCCCGTGTTGTGTAAGCATGTCCCGTGTTGTGTAAGCATACCGAGCTAAGTCCCAAATCTGCTATACGAAGAACACATTGCCTTCGTGTACAATGAAAGCGCATATATATATATATGTTTTACGTCTCACCATTCGAAAGCGATTCCGGATGAGAAGAATAGTCCTGGCGCCTTGCTGGAGCATCTTATTGACATCATCGTTTCGCAACTGATTAATGATTGCTTTAGAATTTAATAGTATGGCCCCTGTTCGCTATACCAAGGAGTTTTAAGAAAGGTCAGCCCTACTATTATCTAAGATTGGAAGGACCTATCCCGCTCCAAGAGTATCTAAGCATTCAAAAGTTTCTCACAACTTATTAAACAGTATTACTCATAGTTTTGGCTAGTATGTAATAATTTCACGTAGGTATGTGTTCATGAGGTGCGAACGGTGCGGTTAACACACTGTATATCGGCCGTGATCTTGACGTGCTTGTCGGTTGTGCTAAATGTACACGTAATTTTCGTAATTTCATTGTGAAGTCGGTCATTAAGTCAATTGATCATACAGGCCGCTATTGCCACTTAAATTAAGCATTGATTAGATAATATCTTGAAAAATAATATTGAATATTTTGGCAAGTAATACTGGAGGTCTTGAAACACCTTTCATTCCAACCAGAATTACGCAGCTTCGGACCAGCTAAGCGACACATAGAACACGGTGTGGTCTAATAATGGTCTAACTCTAACGTAGTGAAAACATTTTTGGGTGGACAGGAGCTCCTTGCATTTAACTTTTCTGTTTAGCTACAGTAGGTACACATATTTTTCAATGATATAGGTATACAAACAAGACGTGTGTAGCATTACTGCGCTAGTTTGTACACCCCAAGCAATTGCCGCAGTGACCCATTTACCTCGATTCAAAAAATCCATTCTAACAGCTTTCAATGATTTCCTTCCTATTTGGGTCAGGATTTTGTTCGACGATGACGCGGCGCTCATAACTGATGGATGGTATATTTGCATGTAGGAACTATTGCGCAGAGAGCAACAGGTCCCCTCGCCGCGTCCCGCAACCAAAATAGCGACAGACGGAGGGAGCGGCACCATTCTGTTGCGCGTGCAATTGATTCAACCTTCGTGCTCTTACACAGTGCTCTGATAGAATATCTATTACATACATTTAAGTACAGTTATAATACACAGGGATAAAATCAAGTACTTATTTAGGTACAAAATTGCGGAAAGGGAAATCTGGATACCGGATGCGCGTAGGTACAAATAATTACATAAAAACGTTAGGTTAATAATTTTGCGTGTTACCTCGCCGTATAAAATATGTAATAAAAGTTATTTAGTAGTAAATATCTACATCGTTATTGACCCGAATACCCACGAATTATCATATCTTTTAAAACAACTCACAAGGCCAGTGAGCAGCATTCGCAATAACAAATAAACCCGCTGACTGCTGAGGGCTGGCTGTTATGAAAGGGAAAGTTTATAGTTTTAACTTCGTGCGATCATGAAAACTATTGAATAACTTTAACCCACAACTTTCATAGAGGACTAATTCTGTGGCAAAGGAATTTTTTTAGAGACAAACGGAGTTGTATGTCGGTCGTACGGTCGTAGCGGAAATTGGTAACTTGTCGTCCCTAGGTCCGGAAAAGCGAATAAAACGCATTGCACCGTTCGCGAAAGAGGTCGAGAGTCGGGCCGGCCGGGCGACAGCACCGCCCGCACTGCAGGTGCGACCTACATCCGAGCGAGCTGCACCGCACCGCTACCACTCCTTTTGGCATCACGCTATGGTTTTATAATAAACAAAAGACTACTTGACCTACTGCCACTGCTATTATCTAGATTAAGAATTTTAATAAGACTCTGTGGGAAATCTACACTTGACGCAAACATTATTTTCTTGGCCATGAACTTTAATGTAACTAGACGCTACACAATGACTCCCGTTGTTTACGTCGCCTATGACTTCTATGTAATGAGCAGTATCTGCTACTAATTTTATCATATGTGTAAGTTGTGTAACCTGCTACGCATTAGCTGTGATAAGATTAGTGAAATTCGCATTTCTCAAGATCTTATTCATCTACATAATTGTAAGATGAAATGTTGATATAGAATAGGTTGCACATATAACGTAAATAGATTGTATTCAGCTTGACGGTTTATAAGTTTTGTAACAAAAAATCTGAAACTGTGCGTGTGGTAATAACTTTCAGCTAACAGCTGTTTAATGAGTAATTACACGGGCAGTAACGGGCGTGACGTGGCAGTCGCGCGCCGCTGCTATTTGAGTTACGTTCGCGACGTCACTGAACAGAACTGCGCGGCGCGGCAGTGACATTTCACCAATGAAAATACATATTGGTAGCCATTTATCTGCCGTAATAAAGACTCAGTATATGAAATATGGCTAACAGCACATAATCCAACCCCTGGCAGTTATGATGTAGGTACCGATGTTAAAATCATTAGGCTCCTCGATACGGACGGTTGTCAAAAACTGTAGTTTTAGCTTTATTAACATTGTGCTGAAATGTTATGTGATGACGTCACGAAGAAAAACACTTTTCACTGCGTGCCTCCTGAAAAAGTACTAGGCGAGCATGAGCCGATAGCAGTTATTGTTATCAGTGAGGACGTCGGCGGAGAGTGGTAGTGTGCGGGCGGGGTGGGGCGGCCTTCGTGACGTTGCCGTATCAATGTTAACGCCAACTACAGCATAATAGCACGCGACGATATCTTATCAGTGTCGTCGGCCGAGTAGAAAGATCATTGTCACTGTTACCCTCTGCGCTGATATGAAAACCTGGTAGTAAATGCGAAATATGAACAAAATTTACCAAATCCTACTGAATTATCATCATTATTTATTTCAGTAGGTAACTTATTTAAACTTGAACCCATATCTTATTACTTTCTCGAAAACTGCTTTAACGATTTGGAAGAAATCTAGTATTTAGACATTGACATAGGTCAGGGATGGCGAACCTATGGCATGCGTGCCAAACGTGGTACGCGACAGAAAAACTGGGCCCGTGCCCAGTTTTTTAACAACAAATGTCACATTAAGATTTTCAATATATTTTCAATAAAATAGATCTACAGTGCGTATAACATCGATTAGCGCTAAAACTGTATTTTAATAAAGATTTTATTGTGAGTAATTTTGTTTTTATTTTCCTTACTTTTCCAATATATGGCACGGCATAGTTATAATTTTTTTTTAAGTTAATGCAGCACGCAGTTGTAAAAAGGTTCGCATTCTGTGACATAGGTCAATGTATATTTAATGTCTTACTTTCAAACTTTATCCAGATCGGTATAATCCGAAAAAATCCCGAGCGAAGTTCGGTTGCACAGGTATTTACTATTTACTAATAGATAAACATGATAAATATTGATAATACATTGTTCAGACGAGTTTTTTTAAATTTGTATGTAAGCTGCAAGCAGGCGTAGATACACCAAACGTGAGTGATGACGAAAGCGTCTACGAAGCTACGCCTCCACGGATAGTTGTCGTTATATGTGTTTAATGTGCCAGCTTCAAACAAAAAACAGTCCCCCAGTAAGAGACATCAGTGTTATCAATGTGCATCGAGTTCAACAAATATGGCGGTAGTGTGGTGGCGGACAAACATCCGCGCTGGTGCAGCCGAGCGGTGAGAGGCTAAACAACGCTCACACCGGAACACCGGCAACGATTGTACCGGCAATGTGAAGGTGAATGCTGAGTAAACACTCACTGTGGCGCCTGTGGGTGACAGCTGTATTGGACGGTGCACGAGCCCGACACACTGCATCACATGTTGTGGTGCATTCCTGTCCTTTGCCACTGTTGGCACATGAATACAACAATAAGTTGAAATAATTTAACAAAGCCTTTATTTTTAAAGGTAAGATGAATTGTCCTTTTTTCTAATCACAGATTATTTAATAACAACAATATGTTTTTCCATGGTTACAAAAGTGATATTATTAATTTTCGTTTTTTTATCCGTATTATTAATTGCAAAGTGATAGCAAACATGTAACCAAGTATGCAAGCAAGCAGTAAGCAAGCATGCAAGCAGTAAGTAAGCATGGAAGCAGTAAGCAAGCACGCTAACAGTAAGTAAGCATGCAAGCAGTGAGCAAGCATGCAAGCAGTAAGTAAACATGCAAGCAGTAAACAAGTATGCAAGCAGTAAGTAAGCATGGAAGCAGTAAACAAGCATGCAAGCAGTAAGCAAGCATACAAGCAGTAAGCATCCGAGTCGGATCCGCGGGCGATCCGCTTTATAACATTGAATGATGATAGCAAGCATGCAAGCAAACACGCAACGCAAGCAAGCATGCCAACAAGCATTTTATGGATAAAGTTAATATTTAAAGCCAGAGCACGGAAATAAAAGGTACCCAGGTAGGCCAGAGGAAGGTGAAACAACGCAACGTCATCTCCCACGAGTATCACACTAAGAACAATAGCGCTACTGGTTATAATAGAAACACAATGTGCCGTTAACATAAACTGGTGTTTAAATCTGGTGCCGCTGTGTATCGGAACTGATAACACGATAGGGTATTGACCTCGCGTCGACGCAGCCCAGCTCACGCAAACAACTTGTTTCCAGTGAACCTTTTACAGAACTATCATGAATTCCTATGTCATACGCGTCATCGTTTGTGCTATTGAAGTGCCTAAACTGGATCTGTGCAATCTAAAGGATTATTTCAGAATTCTTTAAACAAAATCTCACACAATCTCTTCAGTCACAGCCGGTACTGCACGGCGCGCGACGGACCGCACCGATTACTGTCCATTTCGTTTGGTCTCTGATCAACAACAAGACTAAACAGCTGAGGTGTTAGCCAGTTAGCACTATGTTGGCACTGTTCGGCACCTAGCCGCCACTAAATTTGGTTGTTGAGCCGTGCCCTATGTGTCTGCCGCTCAATTAGCGCCCTCCAGCCGCCACAGCCGACAGGTGTACAAACAAACGTCTGCCCGGATGCGCTTGGCCAGTACCAGATAACTCCACGTTCAACGGCTCAATCCATAACAATTAAGTTAATTAGGGTAACTCTCATGAATTATCGTCACGTTAATGAAGCAATTTAGTCACCCACCACAACCACTACTCACAAACTCTTTTTTTTTTATTGCGAATGTTGCGTGGATTACCTAGACAGCCTCTTTTCAATCTGAATTATCCTATAAAGGTATGTTTAAGCAAGCTCCATGTTTAATCTTCTAAAACAAGAATGCATCTAGACAGCTGCATTAGGTACGGAAGCATCTGTGCCAGCAATATCATATTACTACGACGTGCTTCACGACACTGCTAGCTGGATCGCCGTAGGTAGTTACACTACTTACACGAGGATGTAGTAATGTGCTCTTAATCTGCACGCAACGGGATCTCCAAACATTTTTGGACTATAATAAGGAGAAGCATAAGAACTAGTTTGAATTGTGAAAGGTGTAAAATTATTAGCGAACATTTGAACAATGCAGTTCGGAACAGAACGCTTATCTCATTTGTTTTGGGGTCAACCAGTTCAGGCGCCTACGCACCCGCGCGCGGACCTACACGCTGCTTGTCTTCATGTTTTATAACGCGTACGTTTTGTGATTTGTGAGGCAACATACTTATAAGTCATAACGTTACAGCACTTACAGCGAGCGAACACAGACGACATAGTCGGACCAGCGAGCCGCGACACTCCATTGTCTGTCACTATAATGAAGGTAATGTACGGTACCTACTTAATGGGTCTGAACTTCATTTATGTAAACGATGTTTTTATTTTTAACATCAGCGATTTATGCTGTCGGTTTCTGAACACAATGAGGAGTTAAACAAACACAGCTACACGTAGGGCTATCAGTAGCCGAGCAAGCAGTATCGTGCCTACTAGGGGTCAACATTAGGGCAAGCAAGGCGGATTACAATTTTTTTTCTACAGGTACGTAGCTATTTTAGGTTTTATGTCTATCCTTAATAAATTAATGTCGGTAATTACTATTAAGTATATATAGGTTTCATTACTTTATACTGCTTGAAAACCTTAAAATTACGAAGAGTAATAAGTTATTAGGGTAAGCCGCGTTTATGGGCTTGTATGGAGGTACGGTACCGCTATAAGTGCTAATATGATTATGTATAATGGTAACGAACCACTGAGTCAACGCGAATGACGCTCACTAACCAATCGAGAACTCGGAGCAGTCACCATGGCAGCAAATCTTAATTATAAACTGTACGACCGACTTAATAGAAAATTACTTACGTTTTATTGTTCTTTTCTCTATAAAATTTCTAAAAAATTAGCAGTAAAAAGTCAGCAAAATCGAACGAAATTTGCTGGAGAATTTGTTGCTTTTTAGTTGCTAATTAGTTGCCAAAAAATTAATTTTGTTGCTCCAGCCGATTTCTCAAAAACGACGTTACTGCTAACTTTACATTAAGATAGCAAAAACTTTTTCAAAAACGATAATATCGAATCGTTCTATGCGGGACAATTTGTTGCTAATTAGTTGCTGATAAGTTGCATAAAAATTAATTTTGTTGCTCCAGCCAATTTCTCAAAAATGACGTTACTGCTAACTTTACATTAAGATAGCAAAAACTTTTGCAAAAACGATAATATCGAATCGTTCTATTCGGGACAATTTGTTGCTAATTTGTTGCTGATTAGTTGCCTAAAAAATATTTTTGTTGCTCCAGCCGGTTTCTCAATATCGCCTTTTGCCAGTTTCGCATATGTTTTTGAATACCTTTGAGATCACTTTAAATTTGTTGCTGACGGTTTTTGCTATAATACAGGCTTACAGAGCCAGCAACAAAATAGAAACAAAATATCGGCCATGTTTCTTAATGCAAATACTTTGAAATAGTATTCTGCCAGCTTCAAAGACATTTTTGAATGCCTTTGAGATCATTTTGATTTTGTTGCTGAAGCATTTTGCCATAATACAGACCTACAGAGTCAGCAACAAAATAGAAACAAAAAATCGGCCATGTTTCTTAATGCAAATACCTTGAAATAGTATTCTGCCAGCTTCAAATACATTTCTGAATGCCTTGGAGATCACTTTGAATTTGTTGCTGAAGCATTTTGCCATAAAACAGACCTACATAGTCAGCAACAAAATAGAAACAAAAAATCGGCCATGTTTCTTAATGCAAATACCTTGAAATAGTATTCTGCCAGCTTCAAATACATTTTTGAATGCCTTGGAGATCACTTTGAATTTGTTGCTGAAGCATTTTGCCATAAAAAAGACCTGCAAAATAGAAACAAAAAATCGGCCATGTTTCTTAATGCAAATACCTTGAAATAGTATTCTGCCAGCTTCAAACACATTTCTGAATGCCTTGAAGATCACTTGGAATTTGTTGCTGAAGCATTTTGCCATAATACAGACCCACAGAGCCAGCAACAAAATAGAAACAAAAAATCGGCTATGTTTCTTAATGCAAATACCTTAAAATAGTATTCTGCCAGCTTCAAATACATTTTTGAATGCCTTGGAGATCACTTTGAATTTGTTGCTGAAGCATTTTGCCATAAAACAGACCTGAAGAATCAGCAACAAAATAGAAACAACAAATCGGCCATGTTTCTTAATGCAAATACCTTTAAATAGTATTCTGCTAGCTTCAAATACATTTCTGAATGCCTTGGAGATCACTTTGAATTTGTTGCTGAAGCATTTTGCCATAAAACAGACCTACAGAGTCAGCAACAAAATAGAAACAAAAAATCGGCCATGTTTCTTAATGCAAATACCTTGAAATAGTATTCTGCCAGCTTCAAATACATTGCTGAATGCCTTGGAGATCACTTTGAATTTGTTGCTGAAGCATTTTGCCATAATACAGACCTACAGAGCCAGCAACAAAATAGAAACAAAAAATCGGCTATGTTTCTTAATGCAAATACCTTAAAATAGTATTCTGCACGCTTCAAATACATTTTTGAATGCCTTGGAGATCACTTTGAATTTGTTGCTGAAGCATTTTGCAATAAAACAGACCTGAAGAATCAGCAACAAAATAGAAACAACAAATCGGCCATGTTTCTTAATGCAAATACCTTGAAATAGTATTCTGCCAGCTTCAAATACATTTCTGAATGCCTTGGAGATCACTTGGAATTTGTTGCTGAAGCATTTTTCCATAAAACAGACCTACAGAGTCAGCAACAAAATAGACACAAAAAATCGGCCATGTTTCTTAATGCAAATACCTTGAAATAGTATTCTGCCAGCTTCAAATACATTTCTGAATGCCTTGGAGATCACTTGGAATTTGTTGCTGAAGCATTTTGCCATAATACAGACCTACAGAGCCAGCAACAAAATAGAAACAAAAAATCGGCTATGTTTCTTAATGCAAATACCTCAAAATAGTATTCTGCCAGCTTCAAATACATTTTTGAATGCCTTGGAGATCACTTTGAATTTGTTGCTGAAGCATTTTGCCACAAGACAGACCTGAAGAATCAGCAACAAAATAGAAACAACAAATCGGCCATGTTTCTTAATGCAAATACCTTGAAATAGTATTCTGCCAGCTTCAAATACATTTCTGAATGCCTTGGAGATCACTTGGAATTTGTTGCTGAAGCATTTTGCCATAATACAGACCTACAGAGCCAGCAACAAAATAGAAACCAATAATCGGTTATGTTTCTTTATTTGCATTAAGAAACATGGTCGGTTTTTTGTTTCTATTTTGTTGCTGGCTCTGTAGGTCTGTATTATGACAAAATGCTTCAGCAACAAATTCAAAGTGATCTCAAAGGCATTCAAAAATATATTTAAACCTGGCAGAATACGATTTCAAGATATTTGCATTAAGAAACATCGCTGATTTTTTGTTTCTATTTTGTTGCTGGCTCTGTAGGTCTGTATTATGACAAAATGCTTCAGCAACAAATTCAAAGTGATCTCCAAGGCATTCAGAAATGTCTTTGAAGCTGGCAGAATACTATTTCAAGGTATTTGCGTAAGTAACATGGTCGATTTTTTGTTTCTATTTTGTTGCTAACTCTATAGGTCTGTATTATGGCAAAATGCTTCAGCAACAAATTCCAAGTGATCTCAAAGGCATTCAGAAATGTATTTGAAGCTGGCAGAATACTATTTCAAGGTATTTGCATTAAGAAACCTGGCCAATTTTTTGCTTCTATTTTGTTGCTGGCTCTGTAGGTCTGTATTATGGCAAAATGCTTCAGCAACAAATTCCAAGTGATCTCCAAGGCATTCAGAAATGTATTTGAAGCTGGCAGAATACTATTTCAAGGTATTTGCATTAAGAAACATAGCCAATTTTTTGTTTCTATTTTGTTGCTGACTCTGTAGGTCTGTATTATGGCAAAATGCTTCAGCAACAAATTCAAAATGATCTCAAAGGCATTCCAAAATGTCTTTGAAGCTGGCAGAATACTATTTTAAAGTATTTGCATTAAGAAACATGGCCGATTTTTTGTTTCTATTTTGTTGCTGGCTCTGTAAGTCTGTATTATGGCAAAATGCTTCAGCAACAAATTCAAAGTGATCTCCAAGGCATTCAAAAATGTATTTGAAGCCGGCAGAATACTATTTCAAGGTATTTGCATTAAGAAACATGGCCGATTTTTAGTTTCTATTTTGTTGCTGACTCTGTAGGTCTGTTTTATGGCAAAATGCTTCAGCAACAAATTCAAAGTGATCTCCAAGGCATTCAGAAATGTATTTGAAGCTAGAAGAATACTATTTAAAGGTATTTGCATTAAGAAACATGGCCGATTTTTTGTTTCTATTTTGTTGCTGGCTCTGTAGGTCTGTATTATGACAAAATGCTTCAGCAACAAATTCAAAGTGATCTCCAAGGCATTCAGAAATGTCTTTGAAGCTGGCAGAATACTATTTCAAGGTATTTGCGTAAGTAACATGGTCGATTTTTTGTTTCTATTTTGTTGCTAACTCTATAGGTCTGTATTATGGCAAAATGCTTCAGCAACAAATTCCAAGTGATCTCAAAGGCATTCAGAAATGTATTTGAAGCTGGCAGAATACTATTTCAAGGTATTTGCATTAAGAAACCTGGCCGATTTTTTGCTTCTATTTTGTTGCTGGCTCTGTAGGTCTGTATTATGGCAAAATGCTTCAGCAACAAATTCCAAGTGATCTCCAAGGCATTCAGAAATGTATTTGAAGCTGGCAGAATACTATTTCAAGGTATTTGCATTAAGAAACATAGCCAATTTTTTGTTTCTATTTTGTTGCTGACTCTGTAGGTCTGTATTATGGCAAAATGCTTCAGCAACAAATTCAAAATGATCTCAAAGGCATTCCAAAATGTCTTTGAAGCTGGCAGAATACTATTTTAAAGTATTTGCATTAAGAAACATGGCCGATTTTTTGTTTCTATTTTGTTGCTGGCTCTGTAAGTCTGTATTATGGCAAAATGCTTCAGCAACAAATTCAAAGTGATCTCCAAGGCATTCAAAAATGTATTTGAAGCCGGCAGAATACTATTTCAAGGTATTTGCATTAAGAAACATGGCCGATTTTTAGTTTCTATTTTGTTGCTGACTCTGTAGGTCTGTTTTATGGCAAAATGCTTCAGCAACAAATTCAAAGTGATCTCCAAGGCATTCAGAAATGTATTTGAAGCTAGAAGAATACTATTTAAAGGTATTTGCATTAAGAAACATGGCCGATTTTTTGTTTCTATTTTGTTGCTGACTCTGTAGGTCTGCATTATGGCAAAATGCTTCAGCAACAAATTCAAAATGATCTCAAAGGCATTCCAAAATGTCTTTGAAGCTGGCAGAATACTATTTAAAAGTATTTGCATTAAGAAACATGGCCGATTTTTTGTTTCTATTTTGTTGCTGGCTCTGTAGGTCTGTGTTATGGCAAAATGCTTCAGCAACAAATTCCAAGTGATCTCCAAGGCATTCAGAAATGTATTTGAAGCTGGCAGAATACTATTTCAAGGTATTTGCATTAAGAAACATGGCCGATTTTTTGTTTCTATTTTGTTGCTGGCTCTGTAGGTCTGTGTTATGGCAAAATGCTTCAGCAACAAATTCCAAGTGATCTCCAAGGCATTCAGAAATGTATTTGAAGCTGGCAGAATACTATTTCAAGGTATTTGCATTAAGAAACATAGCCGATTTTTTGTTTCTATTTTGTTGCTGGCTCTGTAGGTCTGTATTATGGCAAAATGCTTTAGCAACAAATTCAAAGTGATCTCAGAGGCATTCAAAAATGTCTTTGAAGCTGGCAGAATACTATTGCAAGATACTTGCATTAAGAAACAGGCCGATTTTTTGTTTCTCTTTTGTTGCTGGCTCTGTAGGTCTGTATTATGGCAAAATGCTTCAGCAACAAATTCAAAGTGATCTCAAAGGCATTCAAAAATGTATTTGAAGCTGGCAGAATACGATTTCAAGATATTTGCATTAAGAAACATGGCCGATTATTTGATTCTATTTTTTTGCTGGCTCTACAAGCCCGTATTATAGCAAAATACGTCAGCAATAAATTCATAGTGATCTCCAAGGCATTCAGAAATGTTTTTGAAGCTGGCAGAATACTATTTCAAAGTATTTGCATTAAGAAACATGGCCGATTTTTTGTTTCTATTTTGTTGCTGGCTCTGTAGGTCTGTATTATGGCAAAATGCTTCAGCAACAAATTAAAAGTGATCTCAGAGGCATTCAAAAATGTCTTTGAAGCTGGCAGAATACTATTGCAGGGTCATGCATTAAGAAACATGGCCGATTTTTTGTTTTTATTTTGTTGCTGACTCTGTACTCTCAGCAAAATAGAAACATAAAATCGGCCATGTTTCTTAATGCAAATACCTTGAAATAGTATTCTGCCAGCTTCAAATACATTTCTGAATGCCTTGGAGATCACTTGGAATTTGTTGCTGAAGCATTTTGCCATAATCCAGACCTATAGAGTTAGCAACAAAATAGAAACAAAAAATCGGCCATGTTACTTAATGCAAATACCTTGAAATAGTATTCTGCCAGCTTCAAATACATTTTTGAATGCCTTGGAGATCACTTTGAATTTGTTGCTGAAGCATTTTGCCATAATACAGACCTACAGAATCAGCAACAAAATAGAAACAAAAAATCGGCCATGTTTCTTAATGCAAATACCTTGAAATAGTATTCTGCCAGCTTCAAATACATTTCTGAATGCCTTGGAGATCACTTTGAATTTGTTGCTGAAGCATTTTGCCATAATACAGACCTACAGAGTCAGCAACAAAATAGAAACAAAAAATCGGCCATGTTTCTTAATGCATGACCCTGCAATAGTATTCTGCCAGCTTCAAAGACATTTTTGAATGCCTCTGAGATCACTTTTAATTTGTTGCTGAAGCATTTTGCCATAATACAGACCTACAGAGCCAGCAACAAAATAGAAACAAAAAATCGGCCATGTTTCTTAATGCAAATACTTCAAAATAGTATTCTGCCAGCTTCAAATACATTTTTGAATGCCTTGGAGATCACTTTGAATTTGTTGCTGAAGCATTTTGCCATAAAACAGACCTACAGAGTCAGCAACAAAATAGAATCAAAAAATCGGCCATGTTTCTTAATGCAAATACCTTGAAATAGTATTCTGCCAGCTTCAAATACATTTCTGAATGCCCTGGAGATCACTTGGAATTTGTTGCTGAAGCATTTTGCCATAATACAGACCTACAGAGCCAGCAACAAAATAGAAACAAAAAATCGGCCATGTTTCTTAATGCAAATACTTTAAAATAGTATTCTGCCAGCTTCAAAGACATTTTGGAATGCCTTTGAGATCATTTTGAATTTGTTGCTGAAGCATTTTGCCATAATACAGACCTACAGAGCCAGCAACAAAATAGAAACAAAAAATCGGCCGTGTTTCTTAATGCAAATACTTTGAAATAGTATTCAGCCAGCTTCAAAAACATTTCTAAATGCCTTGGAGATCACTACGAATTTGTTGCTGACATATTTTGCTATGATACGGGCTTATAGAGCCAGCAAAAAAATAGAAACAAAAAATCGGCCATGTTTCTTCATACAAATATCTTGAAATCGTATTCTGCCAGCTTCAAATACATTTTTGAATGCCTTGGAGATCACTTTGAATTTGTTGCTGACTCTGTAGGTCTGTATTATGGCAAAATGCTTCAGCAATAAATTCAAAGTGATCTCCAAGGCATTCAGAAATGTATTTGAAGCTGGCAGAATACTATTTCAAGGTATTTGCATTAAGAAACATGGCCGATTTTTTGTTTCTATTTTGTTGCTGATTCTGTAGGTCTGTATTATGGCAAAATGCTTCAGCAACAAATTCAAAGTGATCTCCAAGGCATTCAAAAATGTATTTGAAGCTGGCAGAATACGATTTCAAGATATTTGTATGAAGAAACATGGCCGATTTTTTGTTTCTATTTTTTTGCTGGCTCTATAAGCCCGTATCATAGCAAAATATGTCAGCAACAAATTCGTAGTGATCTCCAAGGCATTTAGAAATGTTTTTGAAGCTGGCTGAATACTATTTCAAAGTATTTGCATTAAGAAACACGGCCGATTTTTTGTTTCTATTTTGTTGCTGGCTCTGTAGGTCTGTATTATGGCAAAATGCTTCAGCAACAAATTCAAAATGATCTCAAAGGCATTCTAAAATGTCTTTGAAGCTGGCAGAATACTATTTTAAAGTATTTGCATTAAGAAACATGGCCGATTTTTTGTTTCTATTTTGTTGCTGGCTCTGTAGGTCTGTATTATGGCAAAATGCTTCAGCAACAAATTCCAAGTGATCTCCAGGGCATTCAGAAATGTATTTGAAGCTGGCAGAATACTATTTCAAGGTATTTGCATTAAGAAACATGGCCGATTTTTTGATTCTATTTTGTTGCTGACTCTGTAGGTCTGTTTTATGGCAAAATGCTTCAGCAACAAATTCAAAGTGATCTCCAAGGCATTCAAAAATGTATTTGAAGCTGGCAGAATACTATTTTGAAGTATTTGCATTAAGAAACATGGCCGATTTTTTGTTTCTATTTTGTTGCTGGCTCTGTAGGTCTGTATTATGGCAAAATGCTTCAGCAACAAATTAAAAGTGATCTCAGAGGCATTCAAAAATGTCTTTGAAGCTGGCAGAATACTATTGCAGGGTCATGCATTAAGAAACATGGCCGATTTTCTCGTTTCTATTTTGTTGCTGACTCTGTAGGTCTGTATTATGGCAAAATGCTTCAGCAACAAATTCAAAGTGATCTCCAAGGCATTCAGAAATGTATTTGAAGCTGGCAGAATACTATTTCAAGGTATTTGCATTAAGAAACATGGCCGATTTTTTGTTTCTATTTTGTTGCTGATTCTGTAGGTCTGTATTATGGCAAAATGCTTCAGCAACAAATTCAAAGTGATCTCCAAGGCATTCAAAAATGTATTTGAAGCTGGCAGAATACTATTTCAAGGTATTTGCATTAAGTAACATGGCCGATTTTTTGTTTCTATTTTGTTGCTAACTCTATAGGTCTGTATTATGGCAAAATGCTTCAGCAACAAATTCCAAGTGATCTCCAAGGCATTCAGAAATGTATTTGAAGCTGGCAGAATACTATTTCAAGGTATTTGCATTAAGAAACATGGCCGATTTTATGTTTCTATTTTGTTGCTGGCTCTGTAGGTCTGTATTATGGCAAAATGCTTCAGCAACAAATTCCAAGTGATCTCCAAGGCATTCAGAAATGTATTTGAAGCTGGCAGAATACTATTTCAAGGTATTTGCATAAAGAAACATGGCCGATTTTTTGTTTCTATTTTGTTGCTGATTCTGTAGGTCTGTATTATGGCAAAATGCTTCAGCAACAAATTCAAAGTGATCTCCAAAGCATTCAAAAATGTATTTGAAGCTGGCAGAATACTATTTCAAAGTATTTGCATTAAGAAACATTGCCGATTTTTTGTTTCTATTTTGTTGCTGGCTCTTTAAGCCTGTATTATAGCAAAATGGGTCAGCAACAAATTCAAAGTGACCTCAAAGGCATTTAAAAATGTATTTAAAGCTGGCAGAATACGATTTCAAGATATTTGCATGAAGAAACATGGCCGATTTTATGTTTCTATTTTGTTGCTGGCTCTATAAGCCCGTATCACAGCAAAATACGTCAGCAACAAATTCGTAGTGATCTCCAAGGCATTTAGAAATGTTTTTGAAGCTGGCAGAATACTATTTCAAGGTTTTTGCATTAGGAAACACGGCCGATTTTTTGTTTCTATTTTGTTGCTGGCTCTGTAGGTCTGTATTATGGCAAAATGCTTCAGCAACAAATTCCAAGTGATCTCCAAGGCATTCAGAAATGTATTTGAAGCTGGCAGAATACTATTTCAAGGTATTTGCATTAAGAAACATGGCCGATTTTTTGTTTCTATTTTGTTGCTGACTCTGTAGGTCTGTATTATGGCAAAATGCTTCAGCAACAAATTCCAAGTGATCTCCAAGGCATTCAGAAATGTATTTGAAGCTGGCAGAATACTATTTCAAGGTATTTGCATTAAGAAACATGGCCGATTTGTTGTTTCTATTTTGTTGCTGATTCTTCAGGTCTGTATTGTGGCAAAATGCTTCAGCAACAAATTCAAAGTGATCTCCAAGGCATTCAAAAATGTATTTGAAGCTGGCAGAATACTATTTTGAGGTATTTGCATTAAGAAACATAGCCGATTTTTTGTTTCTATTTTGTTGCTGACTATGTAGGTCTGTTTTATGGCAAAATGCTTCAGCAACAAATTCAAAGTGATCTCCAAGGCATTCAGAAATGTATTTGAAGCTGGCAGAATACTATTTCAAGGTATTTGCATTAAGAAACATGGCCGATTTTTTGTGTCTATTTTGTTGCTGACTCTGTAGGTCTGTTTTATGGCAAAATGCTTCAGCAACAAATTCCAAGTGATCTCCAAGGCATTCAGAAATGTATTTGAAGCTGGCAGAATACTGTTGCATGATAATTACTTATTTTGTATTATGAACGTTGTGGGTGTTTGGAAATAAAGTTAGTCTGTGTCAAGCTATCTTGTTGTTTACTTCATGGTGACAGCGGTGCGTGAAATAATTGATTTTAACCTTTAAAAGTGAGTGTTAAGCAGTGAAAAGTGGTTATTACGCAACAAAGTATTATAATATAATAATATATCTATTATAAAAATGGAACATGCGCGGCCACCGGCAGAATTGTGTTTGGAAGGAGGGCCCGCTAACCGGGCGGACGCGTGGCGTAAATGGTTACGTCAGTTCCAAGTGTTTTTAAAGGCATCAGGAGTTCATAAGGAGTCGCATGAAGTACAGGCTAGTTTATTAATCAACTTGATTGGGTCTGAAGGATATGACATCTTTACCACCTTTAAGTTCGATTCAGATGAAGATAAGGAAAATATAGAAAAAGTCATAGAAAAATTTAATACTCATTTTGGAACAAAAACTAACACTACCATGGTTAGGTTTAAATTCTTTACAAGATGTCAAGAACTCGGCGAAAGTGTTGATGAATATGTGACTGCACTTAGACTCCTGACCCAGCGCTGTGAATTCGATCATCTGGAAGATAGCTTATTGCGCGATCGTATAGTATGCGGCGTTAAGAACATCGCAGTACGGGACAGATTGCTGCGGACAGACGATTTAACATTGGAAAAGGCGATAAAAATATGTCAGGCAAATGAAATCTCCAAAGATGGTGAAAAACAAATCAAAGGGATAAAAAGTGAATCTGAATCGATGAAGAGTGCATCGGTGGACAGTGTTTGGAGAGGGCGGCGCGGCGTGCGTCACAGTTTTAGAGCAGCGAGTTCGGGCGCTGGCGGATGGCGCGGGCGCGGAGCTGGCGCCGCCGGGGACCGCCGCGGCGCTGCGGGCAGCAGCGCGGGCGGCCCGCCGGCCGGCGCGCGCGCCTGTGCGGCCTGCGCCTCGGTCCACTGTGACGGCGGTGATCGTTGTGCGGCGCGTAAAGTGAAGTGCTTTGTTTGTGGTGGCAGGGGTCATTATAAAGCTATGTGTCCGATACGTAAATCGAAAAAGGTTTATGAACTGTACGAGGAATGTCAAGAGAGTGGGGACGATGAGACAGACCTATACTATGTTTCATCGCTAGAGTATGTTGATAATATTATGAAAATGGATGACTCAAAATGGTATGAAACTCTTTATTTATCCATAAGTGGCATAAAACATTGTTTTAAGCTAGACACCGGTTCAGACCTGAATGTTATATCTAAAGATAATTATCTAAAATTAGGTTTGTGTCTATCTAATATTGTTCGAGACAACACTCGAGCAAAATCGTTTTGTGGTAATTTCTTGTCCATAATCGGTTCTTGTGTGATTAGTTGGACACATAAAAATGTTCATTATAACTTAAAATTTGTTATCTCAGAACTACCCTGCCAAAGTATATTAGGTAAAGATGCTTTGGAGCGAATTGGCCTAATTAAAAGGGTGTATTCATTAAATCTAGACAATTATAAAGGGTTGTTTCGCGGACTAGGTAAATTGCCCGGCACATACACTATTCCTATTGAAAGTAATGCGAACCCTTGCATATGCCCCGTCAGGAAAATACCGGTGGGGGTGAGAGATCAGCTTAAGGATGAGCTGGCTCGCATGGAAAAGTTGGGGGTCATAAGGAAGGTTTATCATCCAACTTCTTGGGTTAATGGTATTGTAATCGCAGCAAAGAAAAACGGAAGTTTTCGGATTTGTTTAGATCCACGACCACTCAATCGTGTTATAAAGCGACAACATTACCCGTTGCCTACACTTACCGAGATAGCCACTAAGTTAAACGGTGCACGATATTTCAGTAAGCTAGATGCAAAATCTGGCTTTTGGATGGTGCAGCTGGACGATAGGAGTGCGGACCTATGTACGTTCGGCACACCATTCGGCCGCTATCAATATTTGCGTCTACCATATGGTATCAATTCTGCGTCTGAGGTTTTTCATGCCAGAATAAGGCAGTTATTGGAGGACTTGGAAGGCGTTGATTCGTTTGTTGATGACGTCATCATTTGGGGGTCAACTAAGGATGAACATGATGATCGTCTTCGAAGCCTCCTCAAAAGAGCCAGTGAGGTAGGTATTAAATTTAATCCCGATAAGTGTGAATTCTGTGTAAGAGAAGTTACTTATCTGGGACATACTTTCAGCGAGGAGGGTATGAAAATAGATGAATCCAAGTTAAAGGCGATCACAAGTATGCCGAGTCCTGCTGACCGTCCATCTCTTGAGAGATTTCTCGGCATGGTCAATTATGTAAGTAAGTTTATTCCCAACTATTCAGAAAAAGTAGCTCCTTTGCGCAATTTAATGAAAAAAGACAGCGAGTGGTGTTGGGGTCCTTGTGAGGAGCGCGTACTGGACGAGTTGAAGAGAGCGCTGTGTTGCGCGCCCGTGCTAGCGTTGTTCGAGGCGCGCCAGCCCGTCGTGTTGTCAGTGGACGCTAGCTCACGAGCGCTGGGTGCCGTGCTCCTGCAGGCCGGCCGGCCCGTCGAGTTTGCTTCCATGACGCTGACTGACACGCAGCAAAGGTATGCTCAGATCGAAAAAGAAATGTTAGCTATCGTTTTTTCTTTAGAAAGGTTTCACCAGTATATCTTCGGCAAAGGTGACGTACTTGTTGAAACTGATCACAAGCCACTTGAGGCACTTTTTAAAAAGCCGTTAGACTCGGTGCCGGCCAGATTGCAGCGCATGATGCTGCGCGTGCAACGCTATGATTTTAGTGTTGTATATAAACCGGGTAAGTACATGTTTGTTGCAGACACGTTATCTAGGGCTCCACTTCCCGATTTATTACACGACAAAGTCTCGGAAGAGCTAGAAGAACAAACTTGTTTCCTTATACAAAACTTAAGATTTAGTGACAACAGACTTAAAAATATAAAATCACATACAGAACAAGATGTGGAATGTCAAACTTTGGTAAAATATATATTGGAAGGATGGCCCATTAATAAATATGCTGTAAAGGAATGTGTTCGCATACACTGGAGTTACAGGGAGTCCTTGGAATATGTCGATGGTGTAATATTGGTAAATAATTTGGTATTTATTCCCAAAGCTCTTCGGTCAGAGATGATTGCGCGAGTTCACGAAGGGCATCTTGGCATCGATAAATGCAAACGTCGCGCACGTGATGTGATGTTTTGGCCGGGGATGTCGCGCGATGTGGAGCTATGCGTGCGGCGCTGCCGTGTCTGCGCTGAGCACGCGCCGCGCCCGCGGCGGGAGCCCATGATCGCACATCACATACCTGCGTTGCCGTGGGCGAAGATAGGCTCTGACATATTTGAGATAAATAAGAAATATTTCTTAATCCTTGTTGATTATTTTTCCAATTTTGTGGAAGTGTGCCCTCTAACCAATATCACTTCAAAACAAGTAATACTTGCTATGAAACAACAATTTGCCCGGCATGGCATACCTCAAGAGTTATTTTCTGACAATGGTCCCGCGTACGCCTCTAAGGAATTTAGAACATTTGCAGAAAAGTGGGGATTTAAGCATTCAACTTCGTCACCGAACTATCCACAATCGAACGGTCGTAGCGAGCGTGCAGTTCGAACAATTAAAACATTGATACACAAGTCGACTCAATCTAATGAGGATTTTTATTTAAGTTTGCTCAACTATAGGTCATCATCGAGAGATGGCGTTGCAAGCCCCGCACAACTACTGATGGGTCGAAGGTTGAATACTCGCCTTCCTTGTTACAAAACCAAGCTGATGCCAGAAAGAGATAATGTGCCGGATTATAATAACATAATTCGAAACCAAAGTAGGAGCAGAGCGTGGTACGATTCTCGAGCACAAGCACTTCCTGAGCTGGAAGTGGGCGACGAGGTGGTGGCACTGGACGGGGCGCGCCGCGAGCACGCTCGTGTCGTGCAGCGCGCGCCGCAGCCGCGCTCGTACTTCGTGGTAGACAGTGCCGGCAGGGTGCTGCGCAGGAATCGTAGACACCTCATTAAGCTTGGCTCCCCTGTATCGGCTTCCGCTACTTCGCAACAGGCGACTTGTGAGGACGACGTGACCCAAGGTGATACTGACCGGAATCAATCTTCTGAGGATTCGGAATGCTATGATTCGTGTGCAGATCTTGATGATGGGAATCCATCTAACTCATCGCCTACTGAAACTCACAAACGTACTGAAAGAGCAGCTGCAAGGGTAGCTAAAGAAAGGTTTAAGCATATAAAATAAAATAAAAACCTCTTAATTTGGCCATTCAATATCATGATCTCAGTTAAGATAAGATAATAAATTATGTGTAAAACTGCCTGTAATGAGATGTAAGGATGATAATAATATGATAGGTACCTACTACATGTTATTAAATGAAACAGTGTAATCTCTCTTTCTTTTTTTTTTTAGTTTTATTTTTTCTTCTCTGGGAAAGATGATGTTAACTGTATCCATTCTAACAATTTAGGTTATTATACAGGTTGTAGAAAAGTTATTGTTTTTAATTTGTTTGTTACTCTCTTAATATAATTAAGTATATGATAATTGTAAATAACATAATAAAATATAATTATAGAGTATGTCGAATAAGTTAGTATGCATGTACCTACCAAGTATTTAATAATAAGATAATAAATACGACTAATTATTTAAGGAGGAAGATGTTGCATGATAATTACTTATTTTGTATTATGAAAGTTGTGGGTGTTTGGAAATAAAGTTAGTCTGTGTCAAGCTATCTTGTTGTTTACTTCAAATACTATTTCAAGGTATTTGCATTAAGAAACATGGCCGATTTGTTGTTTCTATTTTGTTGCTGATTCTTCAGGTCTGTTTTATTGCAAAATGCTTCAGCAACAAATTCAAAGTGATCTCCAAGGCATTCAAAAATGTATTTGAAGCGTGCAGAATACTATTTTAAGGTATTTGCATTAAGAAACATAGCCGATTTTTTGTTTCTATATTGTTGCTGGCTCTGTAGGTCTGTATTATGGCAAAATGCTTCAGCAACAAATTCAAAGTGATCTCCAAGGCATTCAGAAATGTATTTGAAGCTGGCAGAATACTATTTCAAGGTATTTGCATTAAGAAACATGGCCGATTTTTTGTTTCTATTTTGTTGCTAACTCTGTAGGTCTGTTTTATGGCAAAATGCTTCAGCAACAAATTCCAAGTGATCTCCAAGGCATTCAGCAATGTATTTGAAGCTGGCAGAATACTATTTCAAGGTATTTGCATTAAGAAACATGGCCGATTTTTTGTTTCTATTTTGTTGCTGACTCTGTAGGTCTGTTTTATGGCAAAATGCTTCAGCAACAAATTCAAAGTGATCTCCAAGGCATTCAGAAATGTATTTGAAGCTAGCAGAATACTATTTAAAGGTATTTGCATTAAGAAACATGGCCGATTTGTTGTTTCTATTTTGTTGCTGATTCTTCAGGTCTGTTTTATGGCAAAATGCTTCAGCAACAAATTCAAAGTGATCTCCAAGGCATTCAAAAATGTATTTGAAGCTGGCAGAATACTATTTTAAGGTATTTGCATTAAGAAACATAGCCCATTTTTTGTTTCTATTTTGTTGCTGGCTCTGTGGGTCTGTATTATGGCAAAATGCTTCAGCAACAAATTCCAAGTGATCTTCAAGGCATTCAGAAATGTGTTTGAAGCTGGCAGAATACTATTTCAAGGTATTTGCATTAAGAAACATGGCCGATTTTTTGTTTCTATTTTGTTGCTGACTCTGTAGGTCTTTTTTATGGCAAAATGCTTCAGCAACAAATTCAAAGTGATCTCCAAGGCATTCAAAAATGTATTTGAAGCTGGCAGAATACTATTTCAAGGTATTTGCATTAAGAAACATGGCCGATTTTTTGTTTCTATTTTGTTGCTGACTATGTAGGTCTGTTTTATGGCAAAATGCTTCAGCAACAAATTCAAAGTGATCTCCAAGGCATTCAGAAATGTATTTGAAGCTGGCAGAATACTATTTCAAGGTATTTGCATTAAGAAACATGGCCGATTTTTTGTTTCTATTTTGTTGCTGACTCTGTAGGTCTGTATTATGGCAAAATGCTTCAGCAACAAAATCAAAATGATCTCAAAGGCATTCAAAAATGTCTTTGAAGCTGGCAGAATACTATTTCAAAGTATTTGCATTAAGAAACATGGCCGATATTTTGTTTCTATTTTGTTGCTGGCTCTGTAAGCCTGTATTATAGCAAAAACCGTCAGCAACAAATTTAAAGTGATCTCAAAGGTATTCAAAAACATATGCGAAACTGGCAAAAGGCGATATTGAGAAACCGGCTGGAGCAACAAAAATATTTTTTAGGCAACTAATCAGCAACAAATTAGCAACAAATTGTCCCGAATAGAACGATTCGATATTATCGTTTTTGCAAAAGTTTTTGCTATCTTAATGTAAAGTTAGCAGTAACGTCATTTTTGAGAAATTGGCTGGAGCAACAAAATTAATTTTTATGCAACTTATCAGCAACTAATTAGCAACAAATTGTCCCGCATAGAACGATTCGATATTATCGTTTTTGAAAAAGTTTTTGCTATCTTAATGTAAAGTTAGCAGTAACGTCGTTTTTGAGAAATCGGCTGGAGCAACAAAATTAATTTTTTGGCAACTAATTAGCAACTAAAAAGCAACAAATTCTCCAGCAAATTTCGTTCGATTTTGCTGACTTTTTACTGCTAATTTTTTAGGGCTAATTTGATGTGACTTCAAGTCAAAACAGCGAGTGCGGTTTGCTTTATTTCAATTATATAAATTAGGATTTCTTTTATATTTACCCCAAACCGTCCCAGTGTAGGGGAAAACCCTTGTCCTCTTTCCACGTGTTTCTGTCTAATGCCACCAGGATGCAGTCCAATTCATCCCACCACGTCCTAATAGACAATTTTTGTCTAAAACTCTCTTTGAGCTTGGCAATTGTACGGCCTACTTCAGCAATTTGTGTTTTGGAAAATTTTACTCCTAATTTTGCTCTGAAAATGATTAAATAACAGTACGAGTGACCTTGGCACAATCACCGCAAACAAACACCCATTGGCCCAAATTAGAAAGTGTGTGAGCGCAATGTACTCTACCTCAGTACCTACCACACTACGGCTAGTGAGTAGTGACTGTGAGCCGATGCGAATGCGAGGTTATGTGACTGCTGACTGGAAAACGAAATACTCGATCACATTGCATCCCGTCAGTTCTACCATATAGGTACTAATCCTAATCCTATCCTATTAATATTATTTATGTGAAAGTTTGTGAGGATGGATGGATGGTTGTTACTCAATCACGCTAGAACCGCTGAACGGATCTGGATGAAATTTCGCACAGAGATAGATTATGGTCTGGAATAGCACATAGGCTACTTTTTATCTCGAAAAACGCGGGTGAAGCCGCGGGCGGAAGCTAATACATATTTTTATAAAAGAGGACAGCCTTTTGAATACTCTTTCATTTCAACCGGCGTGTTCCCGGTATCCATGCCAAGCCGCCACTTATTCTAAGACATGACATGGAATGGTGCATAAACATAAATCTGGGAACTTCGACTATCCATTACTCGTAATGCTGAAAGCCCTGTGTCATGTGTGCAATGGTTTCATCACGACGGATCCGTTCGGGACAACTTTCACCGGTCGCACCAGCTGTGTCTCTAAAGGTCTGTCGACATGCTGACACACACATTCGGGCACAAGTCTTGTTCACTTAACTTCAACGTTTATTGAAAAATACATAAATCTGTTGGATATGTCCAGGTGAAAAAAGTAGAATACCTGTATACCGCTTGTTATAACAGTTGTAACGATACAATGAGTTCTGTCAAGTTCTATGAATGATCTCACATTGTGAATCATGGAGTTATGAATATGAAATACAGCCATAGTAAGATGTGATTGTGATCTAGACAGAAGCATGTATAGGTACTAGCAGGCGCACTGGTCTAGCTTTAAGCTTCAACTTTTTACTAGGTTAGATAAGTACGCAGTAATCATAATTAAGTAAAACAGGTTCTCTATGTTCCGTCCGGTATTCGTCTTTCATTCGACCACGATTCCAGTTTCTGTATCATATTCAACTAAAAGCTCCAGATAGATCTGCGAAAACGGGTTTGATCAGAAATTGGTAAAAACGGCTTTCGATATTTCACAGCTATCAGACAGATGAAATTGGTGCGTTTGACATGCGAGACAAATCTCATACTCGTGATGTACGAATATCGGTCCAGTCATCTCTGACTAATTACTTGCTGACGAGGCGGTGTGCCGGCTGCGACCGCGACCCACTTGACGCACATATCAACTCTTTGTTATAATCTAACTGGATAATGTTCATACACGCGATTTAACAACTAGAGTTACTACTAGAACTATAACTAGAGTAAGTAGGTACTGTAGAAGCTGGAGGTAAGGGGAACGGAAACTCGCGTCTGAGCTTGATATTCGTGTATTTAGGAAGAAATTACAAATATGTATATTGTATAGTATAAACGCGCGACTAGTTTAGATCACGCCCGATGTCAAGACTCTACTCTTTTTACCCGACTGCGCGACTCATTACCCGACTGCGCGACTCAAAGGAGGGTAATGTGTTTATCAGTCTATGTATGTATGTATGTTTGTTTCTATGTGGCGTTCTAGAGACCAAATGCGTAGGCCGATTTTGATAATTCTTACGTCAATCGATTCGTCTTAACCTTGCGAGTGTCACTAAAGACATAACAGTAATCAAAATTCACCACAGCGACAACCAGACGCCATATTATCAAAATGAAAAAAAAAAAGTTGAACTATGTCAAGTGGGGTGTCGTTGAATAGGTATTTTAAAATCATCTTTAGGTTCCTTTTATCATTTTTCATTTTAAATAATAGTTTAGGATATATAACGATTTAAAGTTGTTTAACAAAGCAATCATTCTCGCTAATTCTTACTTATTGATTTAAGTTTTTATTTCAAGTATTAACGATATACAAACAAAAAAACTGAATAACTAAAAAGTATAAAATAAAAAATAATAATTTAAAGAAAAACAAAAAACCCGACTGCGTAAAAACTAATTTTAAAAAATACGTGATAGAATTAACTTAAATAAAAACTAAAAAGAAAGAAACAAGCCCAGTAGTTTAGAATTCTGTTAAGTAATACTAAATAACTACACAATTGAAATAGTTTTATAATCGATACACACATAAAACAAATCATAAATTCTAATGCAGAACAGAACGACTCACAGTCGGGGCCCCTGGGGAAGATTTGATTGGTAAAATTTAAATGGGCCCCGGCTGTGAGTTAAAACCTCTACAGTACCTACTAACTCGATAGAGATATAAAATACATTTTTATGCTCGGTTTGAAGTTTCTCTTAGGGCTGATTACTATCCAAGGATCAATTTAAAAATTTTACCAGATTTTCTATACAAAATCTGTCTAGTTTTCAATTATATCGGGACTTTTCGCGCACAAACATAATCAAAATGTAAGCATTTTGACTAACCTCGACGTTTCGATCAAGTTGCATTGACCGTGGTCACGAGAAGACTGCTTATATTTTGATTATGTTTGTGCGCGAAAAGTCCCGACTCCCGATATAATTGAAAACATGTGTACAATTCGCGAAAGTTTAAAAACTACAAAATCTGTCAAATCTCAACTTTATTCCTTGGATAAATGTTTAACTGGTCGGTGCGTACGGAGCACGGCCTGCCGGCCTAGCATGACCACGATAGAAACGGGTTTTGTCTACATAGAAATAGACAAAGTGACAGATTGTAGAAACATTTCTACGTTTTATGAATGAAACGGTAGAAATGTTTCTACAATCTGTCACTTTGTCTATTTCTATGTAGACAAAACCCGTTTCTATCGTGGTCATGCTAGGCCGGCTGGAATCAATAGCATTTGAGTGAATGCAATCAGTGGCACAATGCAGCCTCCATGCCGACGCACGATGTCGAGCCTCTCCTACCAGCGTTGCGACACCGGCCGCGCTGAGCACAAGCTCATTACCAGACAGATAATAATACACCAAACGGGTTATGAGTACAATAACGCGCTAGAGATATCATCAACTACCACCGACTTCAACTGCGCTTGAATAACTCATGTCAGTCTGTCTCACGACATGAAACCGATCATGGACAAGAGTTTCAACATAACATAATTCTGTTTATGCTGATAGCTGCCGAAGCAGATATGCTTATGAGCATTTTATTGTTAGTAGCTCTTCGTGGTGCATTGTAAGTCTTTGGCACACATCTCTCCGCTCGCTGCTTAGCACGAACATAAATACCTATAGGTACTTCATCGAAAACTGACATCTTCGTATGTTGACATGCCTATAGGAAAGGACGCATATCCCACCAACACGTAGTCCGAAGCATCGCAGAGTAGGTACCTATTAGATCGTGGTAACGGAGCCTGACTGAGAATTGAATGAAAGTCTGGCATCACGTGTAATGTTCACATCAACCGATCAACCGTGAAATTGGCCGATATAAAATCTAATAGAACCATTAGTTTGCATGAAAAACTCAAGTCGAGTGGAAAACAACACTCGGCTCCGGACATAGCGGTAAAAGTGAAACACTGTCGAATTTGGAAGGACGGTGGTCCTTAGTATAGGTTGTCCACGTCAACTGCCAGTCATGAGTCAACGCTAGTAAGCGGTGGGTTTTCTAATTTCTTATTCGATTTAGGTAGGTACTTATTGGGACGGAGAATCTATAGAACTATCTACATTCACGCATCTTGAATCAGGTAGGTCAACTAATTAGACTGATCGATTTTAAAGGGCCCCACAGACTAACAGTTCGTTCTTCTTCAGTCTGCGCCCTTTAGCTGAGCTGACTAAACTGAGCTAGTGAAGGCATAATTTAACATTTACGATTATCAAGAAAACCATTGATGTAGCGTCGACTCAGGAAAGTCGGTCAATCGATGTCTCAAAGGTGATAAATAACGATAGAATGCCAACCTAGTTATATTATTTCTGTACCGCCGCTCCCAGGGTGGCACGGCACTAATGGACCTACGCCTGTGGCCTGGCACGCTGGCCAGGCTAACTAGCTTACTAGCTAGGTACCTCAGATCATAGAAACAAGGAAGATGTGCCAAGGCGCTATCGAGCTTGATGCCTGATTTTGAGCAAATTGCTCATACTAAAAAACCGGCCAAGTGCGAGTCGTACTCGCGCACCGAGGGTTCCGTATCATTTTTGGACGTATAAAGTGAAAAAATCCGGACCGCATAACTAAAATTCCTTCACAAACAAACTTTGTGAAGGAATTTTGATGATTTTGAAAAAACTGCACTAGTTAGGAACATCGTTTTATTTTTGGTGCCATATTTGGGTCAATTCCTATCAACTCTAATTATTTCAGATTTTTCGCCCCGCAAACTTCGGAGATAAGGGGGGGGGAATGGTATTTTTTTGGTCATTTTTCATCATATGTCGAAAACTGTGAGACATAAAATAAAAAAATAAAAATATTTTGAAATGTGCAGATCAAGCCCTTTCATATGATATATCACTTAACCTAGTAACCCCACTTTAAAATTTCGGACCCCCACTCCGGCCCCTTTTGCAATGAAAATAAAAATATTTTTGGACTTTTTTCATTTGCAATAAAGTTGAACAAGCATTCTTTATAACTGTTCCAAATTTCAAGTCGATAGCATAAGTAGTTGCTGAAATAAGCAGGTGTGACAGACAGACAGACAGCTGCCTGTCTGTCAGACAGACAGACAGACAGACGAAGTCGCACCAAAAGGGTTCCTTTTTTACCATTTTGGTACGGAACCCTAAAAACGTACGCGCTAGCGACGAACCGAACACGATTGATGGTATAAATATAAATACAGTGTTTTAGTTTAGTGATAGTATTGAGTGACGATTAACAGTGTTAGTTTGAGGGTGTGCGGAATGTTTAATGCGTCGGAGATCTTTTTATTCACAAGGAGCGCTTTTATGTGCGTAATTGTGTCGAAAAATGTACTAAAAGTGGCATCAGTTGTTCCCGTACTAATTTGCTATGATGGCATATCTCCTTGTTTCTATGATCTGAGCTAGGTACCTATAGGTAAGTAAGTACTAAGACTAATATTCCACGCCATGATATCAAACTCAAGAACAGCTGTACCAATTTTGTCGGGACTTTCACTGGCAGATAGCTGATACTTAATTATGTTAAGAAGTAACTAGACTACTTATTTTAGAAAATGAATTAGGGTTCCGCGCAAAAATGAGAGTAATAACGTTTACTTTTAAATCGGCTTTTTGTCAAAGGTTGCGCAGAGTGGTGTTACTGCACGCGCACAGGTGCATACCTACGTCACACGCTGTGTACACTGTGAGTGACTGTGACCGTTATCATATCAATATATGCCACTATATTGAATCACCTCTTACCGTAAGCTCCGGCTCGACTAATTACAGGACGAATGCATTTAGTACACATTTACACAACAGTTTGATTATGAAGTGCGCGACGTCATACATACGAAAGTAGAATATTATCATTTTGGTGGTAACCAAAATAATTCAAATAAACAGTTACCTACAATGAAGATACGATTTTGTCAATATAAAAACAACAAAACCCTGTTTTAAATGTTTAGCAACACTAGATTGCGATGTTTTTCCTAACTTTGCTGGAGCCTAGTGAACCACAGCAAGCATGCTGTAATAATAGTGAGTGCTGGTATCGGATTTTGATGATCCTTTCATAATTTATGATGATCGGCAAACAGTTGCAATCAATGTTAGTTTAGGAGATTAAGCTCGGGTTAGGTACCTACCTATTTACTAGGTACTCTAACGGCTGGACCGATTTTCATGGTTTTTATTTGTTCTAGGTATTTGTCTCCGCCCCGAATAGCAGAATAACTTTTAAAAACATTGGAAAATTTACGAAAACATAAAGTAAAAAACATTTTCCCTTGATTTTCTCATACAAAATGGGTAGGGTAAGTGTAGGGTAGGTGTAGGGTAAGTTTAGGGCAGAATAACGTCTTAATGGCGATGATTTTTGTTATTTGAAAAATCGTTTAAGTTAAACTAAACTTTATCCGTGCGAAGCCGGGGCGGGTCAGCTAGTTTTATTACAATTCTAATTAAGTAATGCAATGTAAAAACGGAACGCGAGTCCAATGGGCCGCGCCCTGACGGCGAGCAGCTTGTGCACTGCGCGAGCAGGGGCGCCAGGGTCCACGGATTGTGTCGACCAAACCTGTCGACCTGTTTCAAATTGATAAAATTATTATAGGTAATTATTTATATTTTTATACCTACTTAATAACTTGATGAGGAGGAGTATGACCGACTCCAAAGCAAATATCTAACGCGAGCGAATTCGAGAAAAAAGCACAGTATCAAATCGCTAATAAGAATAAATCATAATGCGTTGTAATAGGTACCTACCTACGGAATATTGCACCAAAATCAAAACGATGTTCTAACTAGCACCAGTTTTTTCTAAATCATCAAAATTCCTTCAAAAAACAAACTTAGTTATGTCGTCCGGTTTTTTTTACTTTTATAGGTACGTCCAAGGATGGTACGGAACCCTCGGTGCGCGAGGACCTACGACTCGTACTTGGCCGGTTTTTTTTAACGATTGTTTTTCTTTTTTACCCGACTGCGGCGAAGCCCAAGAGGAGGGTATAGTGTTTCACCTGTATGTTAGTATGTATGTGGGTATGTATTTCCGTTTCTGTGTTCCCTCCTAGAGGCTAAACGAGCGAACGGATTTTAACATATGACATATCATTAGATTTGTATTGACGTCGCGAGTAACATAGGCTATATGGATTATGAAAAAAACATGGCGGATTTTAATCGCGAATAAGTGAAGTCGTAAAAAATAAAAAAATCTGACTTGGTCATGTGGGGTATCAAAATGAAGGGCTCAAAGAGACGGTTACGAAAATATATATATTTTCCACATTAAAAAAACATTAAATCTAAAAAAAACAGAATGATTTTTATTTTTTTGTTACATCGTCATGTGGGATATCAAAATGAAGGACTTGAAGAGACAATTCCGAAAATAAGTATATAATATATGTCATAGATATCAAAAACTAAAATAGGGAAAAAAAAATTGAAAATTAAAAATTTTATAAAATCCCGACCGCGGTTTGCCCTACGTCTTATAGCTGATGTTATAGAACCACCAAAAAGAAAAGGAAAACAAGACGTTGCAGTCGGGACCCAGTGTTCCCGGGTAATAGTCTTAAAGTGGGTCTCGACTGCAACGTCTTGTTATCCTTTTCTTTTTGGTGGTTCTATAACACAAGCTATAAGACGTAGGGCAAACCGCGGTCGGTTTTTATAACATTTTTAATTTTCTATTTTTTACATGAAGTAATTTATTGTACAGTGGTCAGCCCTACGTTGTCAATTGGAGGCGCAAGGTCGACGGCCGCGACATGCGACTTGCGCGCGCGCACACCACGATCAACGCTCGCATTAAAGTTGGTACCCCCAATAAATGCACTCACTGTAGCAATCAACGGCGCGAGCGCTGCAACAAGCTTAATTGAACCCTTATCTCGTCTAGATGATCTTCCTACTAGGGAGACCAGACTCACTATATTCCTTTGTTTAAAAGTGATTCTTTATTCGTTCATTACGGCAGGAGACATCCTGTAGCCCACAAACAATAGATTTTTTATTGTATCTTCCTTCCGTCGTCGCTTGAAAATAGTTCCAAGTTCATTCCAGGGCCCCAAGTCTGCTATTGCAAATATCATACTCGTGTCAGAATGGTCTCTTAATGACATCGTTTTGGTCAATAACCAAAGAGATAGTCTTATTGTTCTAAGGGCCGTAAGATCAATTGTAGCTTAAACCACGGAAGAGAGTTTAATCTCCCGTCTTCGATTGTTTCTTTGCGTTTTTGTACTAAAAACAATCGAAGACGGGAGATTAAACTTCTTCCGTGGTTTAAGCTACGATTGGATCTTACGGCCCTAAGCCAATGACCGAAGGTTTTGTCAGGCATGACGTCATTATGACACCATTCTTACACAATGGCAGTAGCAGACTCGGGGCCCAGTTTATTCCAAACTTCCATAGGCCAACCCGTGCGGCGGACAATAACAGATACCAACTGATATCTAGGTATCCTATAATGTTCTGCTGCCAGCGGAGCACGAATCACGATTTAATATAAATTTAAAAAGGACAGTAAGCTTTTTGCCATTTGGACGTGTTGTCACGGTACATTTAAACCGTGAGTGCGGCAGAGTATCACCAGTCCGCTACAGTGTCACATAACACGGCGTCTGTCGCATGTCGGTGGGATCAGGTCGCGACTATTTCTGTACATCCGCCGAAGCGCGGCCTCCCCGTGGTCTGCACTTCCACAGACACTTGTAAAAAATGCATCCCTGTTAGTCCGGGAGCTTGTATAGTAATTTTGATCCATCACCCAACAAATTAATGAATTAGCAAGTATACATAGCAGAGTACAACAATCCGTCAATATCCACTATCTAATCTTGTACTTTGTACATAATTTAGGTCAGGATCTGATACAATTAATTGAGTTAGAAGCAGGTAGGTAAGTAACTAATTATTTGAAAATTAAACTACCCTGGCCACTGGTTGCAAAGGGCAGATTGTTACTTTTTTTTGTCACAAAGATAGTCATGTGTGGCATTAGGAGGACCAATACATTTTGAAACTACCTGGGTAGATACCTATATTCAGTAACTGTAGCTCTATGTAAAATATAGATTTTCAGGGAATAGGACAAGGGGATGATGACATAGGGGAGACAATTGCTATGGGCTCCTGTACCATTGACATTGACAAGCAAGGCCGACATCCCACAGACACCCAATATTTAAACATGCGAGCCATGGATACATTTACGCCCACGAAAGGTTTGGGATGATGAATGCACATAACTACCTAGATTATGTATTATTTCAATCTTATCTTTCAACCTGTGCTAGATTGTATATTTCAGTCATAGTTTCTTGTTCATTATGTCGTTCCAGTAGGAAAAAATTACACTCAGTAGCTTGGAGATATTTACAAACATGCTCATTGAAACTGTTTAACAAAGTTACATGATTCTAGAGTGGTTATGGTAAGACTATTGTTGGAAACTTGACTTCTCCGCACATAAACTGTTGATAAAATTTTACTTTGTTTGCATTTCTCAGTCATGACTAATGTTCCTATCAGCATCATAAGGTAAGCACATACTTAGCTCACAACACACAAACAGTTCTGCTCAAGCAATTAAGTATAATTAATTATGTTAATTTGTCAAATCCGGTCCTACTTTGTACTTCCCTACAATCGTAACATTATCAATATTGCATATTTGGGTCATGAATATTGGTAATTTTAATTATGAAACCAACCTGCTCGTTGAATTAACATAGTATTTTCCTTAACGAATTAATTTATACTGTTATTGTTTTTTTATGAATGTGGAAACTTCAGATTAGATAGCAAACATTTCTCAGAAGTACCTAATTACTCATTAAATACCACTACCTATTATTTTAGTTTAATAATTTTAAATTAAAACAATAACAAAAAGCAGTACTATGATACATAGTTTACAGAAATTGGTGTGAAGAGGGTCCGAGATAATGGTTCAACTCATAATTACCTGATACTAGATAATTATTTCTCAATATTTGTGAATACTTAAGCCACAACAATTAGCTCATCATAACCTAATTAAATGGCATTATAGGTACCTAACAATAAAGTTTAATTAATCATTAAATAATTTTATAGCATTATTCCAATTTCACTGAAATTGTCTAAGTGAGACTAAACTCTTGCTTGTTCTAAGACATAAACACACAAGTAGGTAAGTGCAACGCACGGGTGAAGTGAGTGGGCCCGGGTGGCACCGTGCATTGTGCATGGCTCAGTGATAACATAGCCAACACTATTGTTGCCACCCATTGTATGGAAATGTACCATTCTGGTTGGCACAATATAATTTATAGGTCCTATTTTTAGCAAGCATGGAACCATTTATATAAAAGGTAAAACAAATTACTCATTCTTTATTTTAGGAATGAAACTATCATAAATCCTACAGGAAAATAAATATTTTACAGTACATAACAAGTAGGTAATTTGATTAGTCATCTCATCCTATTTAGTTATTGGGATGGGATCTGTTCAACTTGAAGTTCGTATGCTTATATTCAGTTTCCTATCCTTGAGAAATAATGTAAAATCTATCACCCCTTCTAGCTTAAGAGCGACAGAGAGAGGTAACAATCTGTTGAGTGCACAATGATATGGACGGTACAGAGACGGGTCGGAGAGTCGCCTTAGGGCCCTTGTGCACCACATCCCGTTCCAGTAAAAAAACGGACGTTTGAAAAGAGAGAGAAGAAAAAAATAAAGAGAATCTTCTTCTCTCTCTTTTCAAACGTCCGTTTTTTTACTGGAACGGGATGTGGTGCACAAGGGCCCTTAGGGTATGTAGGTGTGTGGTGGTTACCTTCGGGGTAGGCCTGCTTGTCGGCGATGGCATCGATGACGAGGTGCGTGGAGTTGTAGAGCGGGCCCATGGCGCGCATGTCGAACTGCACGCTGGCCACGTACGTCACGTTGATCACGGGCTCCGAGTAGTTTACGTCCACCATGTCCACCACGTCGGCCAGGTCGCGCAGCATGGTGCGCGTGATGTTGTTCATGTTGTGCCCGATCTCCGCCGCCGCGCCGCCCCACAACACCACCGCCGCACAGACACACAACACTACCTTACACATTTTGGCCATCGCAACCATCTCAGAGCACTAACATAACTACCTAATACGCCGCGACACACCCCGTAACTAATGCACGCACTCACTATTTATTAATCGCTTGTGGGTAACGTGGTAAACTGTCTGTTTGCAAAACAAACTTCGAGATACCCGATTACTAAACATAAACAGTCGAATGAGGTCGATAATCACTTGATATTGGAATTATGAAAACACAGACTTTAAGTTAACCTTAAGCTTATTTAGATAAAAATATCCACGTTTTATGTTACGATTCACATATTTTAAATATTTTAATCTTTTGTTTTATGTACAAGAATAAATCGGCCGACAAAACCAGTAGGGCGGCGAACCACGGCGAACGAACGCCGATGAACGATTGGCGATTGGTTGCTTTGGATTGGTTTGATTCTCGGAATCAGTGTTGCCAACCCTGTCGCTCAGTAAAACTACTGACTGTGAAAAAAACTGTACAAAACTGTAAACTAGTTTAAAAAGAAACTCCAAATCTACAGTTTTTGTTCATTTTGTTATTTACGTTAGAAGTAGGAATGTACGAATTTGCAAAAATAAATGATTTTGACAAGATTAATCGACGCAGGTACTTTATTGTATCCGCTATCTTCAAATTAAGTCTTTTTCAAAATTATAGAATGAAGAAATAAGAAATTTTATAATTAGGTAACTACATACTTTTTTTTCTTTATTCATTTTATTCACATATTAATCACATTTTTAAATATTTCATCGTAAAAAAAATATAAAAAAGTAAAACATATAAAAAATAGTGCCCCACCGGTATCGGGAACAGGGTCCAAGCTACCGGCGGTCAGGACTCCAGAGAAAGGAACCTCCTCACGATGCGTGCCGTGCCTAGGAGTACTGCTTTCTGTATTAAGCCCTTGATCCAGCCTCCCAATGAGAGCCTCCAAAGGTGTTGGTCGAGGCTCTTAGCTATTAGTCTATTGACCGAAACGACTATCGGTACAATGACTGCTGAGTCAACATCCCACATGCCGACAACCTCGTGTGCCAAGTCAAGATATTTGGTCTAACTACATACTTATTATTATGTGTTATAAAAATGCAAAATAGAAGTAAACACATTTTTTCCATGCTTTGTTTGTCACATGCCGACAACCTCGTGTGCCAAGTCAAGATATTTGGTCTAACTACATACTTATTATTATGTGTTATAAAAATGCAAAATAGAAGTAAACACATTTTTTCCATGCTTTGTTTAATCAAATCAATTTGTTTTGAACTGAAATAAGTGGATCATATAATATTATGTAATAGTGAAAGTTGTGGGCGAAAATTTGAGTGCGTACGGACTATAGGACGAACGAATGAAACAGATTAGCATTAGTGAGCTTTTATGTAAAAAAAAAACTGTAGATTTGAGGTATTAAACTAAAAACTGAGAGGATTTGCACAAAACTGTGAATCTACAGTTAAAACTGTAGGATTGGTAATTGGAAACACTGCTCGGATTTCTCGGCATTTCGCTCTCGCTCGGTCTCATGCTCGTTCGTGACTTCGTGACTCATCCGGATTCAGTCAGTCAGATTTACAGACTGACATGACGTCATTTTAACCAGTGTTGCTAACTGTTCAGCTATTCACTACTTAACGACCAAAAATTTTATGTAGCTCTTTCTAATTATTTTACACTACTGAAACAATTTTTTTATTAGTTTTAATGCGTATAATGTGGTTTCGGCATTTTATTATGATTGAATTAAATGCACATGACCTCACTTTAACAAAATGGTATAGATACTTAAGTATTGTTTGCAGAGACATGAACGAAAAATATATTAGCTATAAGCTAAGGGAAATACCCCATAATATCTATTTGTTATCCAACGCATTAAATTATGAAGCAACAAAACCTATAGCAAGTTAGGTTATTTCCCGGTCAATAGACATTATTGTATTAGTTCTTTCTTACTTGTCTGTGCCCAAACTAAGGGGTTACCAGGTTTTGAATAACATATTCTATTTCTAGGTACCACTCACTGCAACAAATCACCAGCTCCCACATACAATATTTACACATTAACAGAGATGTTGAAACCACCAATTTTAGTGATAAAACCACTAAGTTGGCAGCACTGATGACAACGAATGAACGAAAGACCAACAGGCAAGAATGAACAGAAACACAACTAATCGGTCATTCCATAATGTTGCCGCAAAGAAATTCTAATTTCCCAAAAACCTACACTTCTACAGTAAATTAAAACCATCAAAACTTGTTTTTTTTATTATTATTCATTTTTAATTTCATTGTGTAGCTAAACACGGTGTAAGTGGTTCACTGGTCCAAGGGAAAACCCCAGCAAAGGGACATGTCTAGCCATCAGTCTCTACAGCATAGGTTTGGGGAATTTCGATAGGTACGGTCTAGTCTACCAATCGAATTGGGCGCCAACCATGAACCGTTACGTTACCGCCATCATCAGTTAAAAATGCAAATCTCCTGTAACCGGACATTTTTCTTCCTAGTTTACAGCATAATAAATTAAATAAATCCCTACTACAGGCACTGACGCGCCTATATTTAGGTAGCGGCAATGCACCTAATTGCGGAATTATTTTGCTCACACTGATAGGCTAGCTAATGATAGCTTCATAAAATAAAAGTCTTCGCGTACTATACTAGGTACGTAAGATAGATACCTACTTGTTATATCAGAACGCACATGGTGGGTTTTTATATTTCTGTGGTCGTTAAAAAACTCATAAAGTCATAACTCATAAGCGCTTATTACACTTGACTAAATTCAGTGGTCTTAAATAAATATAGGTAAGTACCGACTTACAGTAGGTAGGTAATTGAATTCCGATAAGTGTAATCGCATTTATCAAGTCCGTTGACGAACAAAATCAGTTAGCATCCTAATTAGAAAAGGATTTAGGACGACTAAATTCAGTCAAGTCATCAAGAGCAATGAAGGGCTAGACTCACATCACACCACTCATGGGCGTAGCCAGCCCTGGGCTCAGGGCGGGGCAGAAGTCTATGTAACTAGCAAACTATACCCGCGGTCTTACCCAATTTTTTTGTGTCGACTGTTGAGTGTGAACTTTGTTACGGATATTAAGTATTGTAGTTAGTACCTAGATAATTTATTTTTTTAGATTTGGTTAGCTACGTTAGAGAGTGTTACATTGCTGCCCATGAATATTACCGTAGCGCAAAGTAGTTAGTGTTGGAGTTTTGAATGTATAGGGCACTATAGGGAATGGCAAAAATAACATAATAATAAGCATAGTAGGTTATGGCAGCAGTGTCTGCCAACAGTTAAACTAAAACAATAAATTAGTTTTCTTCTTAAACTGTATTCTTGAAATCATTAAAATATTATTGTATCTTAAAAATCAACTAACAATAAAAATATACCTACGAAATATACGACTAGGTAATGTAATGGTACATCTAGGCCCGCGGGTGATGATGCAGATTAAAGATGCCACGAGTAGTAATTTGGCCGAATACCGAATATTCGGTCACACTATCGGCCGAATATTCGGCGACCAAATATTGGGCAAGAAGTGTACATTTCATACATGACAGGTTACAAGCGACCAGCCTGCCTATTCTGTATCGACACGCCGCGTGATATCAGCGCGAGAACTGCCAATTTATTTGCGAACGTTCGTGGAGGAATGTCGCTGTGAGATTCTCCCTCCAACGTTCGCAAATAAATTGGCAGTTCTCGCGGTGAAATCACGCGGTCTGTTAGTACCTGAATAAACAAATTAACATGAAATTATCTGTTTCAATGCGGTGCGTACGGAGACGACGGGCGGGCGTAGATAATTGTTGCATTTGCGGGTAGGTCGTGTCGCGACACGCATTATTAGTTCATTATTAATAACCAATCGTTTGCTACCAACAAATTCTGGAAAAATGTTTTCATTCATCACAACTTACCACTGGATAGATTTTAAGTATTATTCATAATTTGTATTTTAAAATAAAAAAAGTTGCATTTTTGAGTACCTCTAGTATCATATGTATTCGGCCGAATACCGAATATTAAAAAGCAGCCGAACAGGCCGAATACCGAATAGTAGCCGAATATTTGTGGCATCGCTAATGCAGATAGTAAAGTAGAAAATAAAACCATTCAGAAATACATTTGTCAAACTACAATATCGTCCTATCCGCAGACAGTTAAGCTTATTAGTTACACGATGGCAATCACTCGTAGAACTGGCATCTGTGCATAATAATGTAATATTTATTTTATTTACTATACATTAATAAATCCTAATGAAATATAACAGGTATGCTGACAATTTACAAGGTACGACTCGTCACTACAAACAACATTTACACGAATAATATTTTGTTCAGCTTCACTTCAAGGGACCTATAATGATGGTTTGGACAGGGCACTTTTACATCTACTGTAATAGTATTCTGGTATCCTTGACAGTAGGTACTTTAGGAGTTATAATAAATTTGCCAATGTTCATTGGTCACACTCGCGTCACACAAGCTGGTCGTGCGTGGCGTGGGTGTCGTGTGAGTTGCGCTCGCCAGCCAGCAGTGTGGAGCTCTCGTCCATGTCGTGGGCCACGCTGGCGAGTGCGTCGGCCACGCTGGTGGCACGCAGGGCCCGGAGCTCTACGCCCTCCAGCATCTCGTACTTGTGTATTAGCTCTTCGGGCACGTTGTACAAGATCAGAAGCTGACCCTCCGCCTTGAATTTCTTTAACATACGTTCTAACATCTGAAATGTAAAAAAGTGTATCATTTCAATACATTGAATTTTTAGTCGATTTATTGTTCGATTTACAAATGGGTAAATAGATATCCTGTAAAAATATTGGATACAATAAGAAGATTACCTCAGCTAAAATTATCTGTTTACTTTGCTATTTTCATTAAATAGATTAGGGCGTTTTATGGCGAAGCGAATACATTATATTATACCTATTTTTCACATATTCATCTTTCATCTACTTTTTGTAAAGTTTTCAATGTAGCTACAAATGGTTATCTGCTCGTATAATTTTGGCAATTGCCAATTGTTGAACAATGCTGCCAGTGCTACCTGCATGGCGGCGTAGTCCAGCAGCGCCAGGTGCGTACAGTCCAGCAGCACGGGGTGCGGCGCGGCGCGCTCGGCGGCGCGGCGCAGGCGGCGCGCCAGCAGCTCGGCGCACAGGTAGGCGGCGCCGTGCGCCGGCCGCACGCGCGCCACCTCGCCCGCCGCCGTCTTCAGCGTGTGCAGGCGCACGGCGGGCCGCATGAGCTGGCGCAGCAGCACGCCCAGCGAGGCCAGCGCGCCGGCCAGCACGGCCAGCTCCACGGTGCGCGCGACGCTGACGCAGAACGTCAGCGCCAGCACGCACAGCTCCACGCGGTCGCGCCGCCACAGCCGGAACACGATGCGCACGTCGATCTGCACAGCGCATGTCGACTACTTATTACTAAATTAAAGTCAGTCCGTAGTTGACATTTTTCTTTTAGTTTTTGACAAAAATCGAACCTGAAAAGCATAAAACAAGAAAATATTCCTGTCTGATAGCCTGAAACTTGAATATTCAGCCACGCTATCAACCAAAGTGCCGAATATTCTGCGACCAAATATTCGGCAAAAGATGTGTGCATTTCGTGAGTGACAGGTTACAACCTATCTAATTCGGTGCATGTGGAGGCGACGGGCGGCGTATTTGTTTCACTTGCGAGTAGATCGTGTCGCGACATGCATTATTTGTTCATTATTACATCACAGTGTGTTACTAATCATCGTTTGCTACCTACAAATGCTGAAAAATTTTTTTTCTATCATCATAACTTAAGTACCACTGATATATTTTAAGTATTAAAGTAATAATTTCTGATTAAAATAGAAACATTCGGCTGGATAGACTAGTACGCAGTATTCGGCCTAATACCAAATATTTAAAAAAGTAACCGAATAGGCCGAATACCGAATAGTAGCCGAGTATTCGTGGCATCTCTAATAATCGATACGCGTAACTGATTCCACTATGGACAGTTGATATTGAAGTGTTGGATGAATGTTTGAAATAATATCATTGGCTTGAAGCCTATAAGTTTTACTTGTAAGTATGCATGTACTGAAACTCTTTCTTATTAGTGGAGTGAACTGGAGTGGCCAGTTTCTTATTAATGCAGTGACTTCACGAAAGACTTCACTCCTTGAGGGACCAGTTTATTTCTTTGGCAGAAATAAGTTGCCCCAGTAGTGATGAACTGATGACATGACAGTTACTCGATTTATTTTTACTATCTCAACTTTGTGGAGTTGGTTATTAGCTTTGTCCTAAATAATAGATTGTACGCATAGTTATTTTAATAACAGGCGGTCAGAAAACGACATCGAAGTTTATTATTAAACAATCAACCCAGCGATAGTACATTCACTTAACGGGTCATTGGAAAATCTCCGTTTAATTGTTCTGCAATGAGCGACGATGCGGTAGATTTAATAAACCGTGAGAGGTTATCGCGAGCGGTCGCCAGCGCCACCCCGGGGCAGCGCGACGGAGCCCGTGGGGCGTTGGACTTAGATAGCGCTTTCTGAACTCACGCAAATCGTCATTCATGCCCGGCCTTGTTGTGAACTACTCAATATTTACTACGACCACCTACGACACCTACTACATAGATAGGTATAAGTAATATCTGCGTATCGAGAGAATACCGAGGTAGCCGAGATTCACTCGGCGATGACACAGTTAAAAACCAGAATCAGTTAAAACTTCACCACGTATCACCAGGGGGGAGGGGGGGGGGGGGTGTCAAAAAGTTGCTAAAAAACATCACGTGATTAATGGACGTCCCCTAAGTACTAATAGTTTACAAAAACAAATTAATACAATAAATACACATATAATCGCAATCCGCAGGAGTGAAATAGGTATGTATTTAATAAAAAGCTCACCATAAATATGACCGCACAGATGAGCACGGACGAGAGGCACGCCTTCGGGATGAAGTAGAAGTACGGCGTCAGGAAGATCAGAGCCAGCAGCGTTATGATTCCTGCAATCAACAAAACGCTACATCACACTCGACCCGCACAGTGTCCAGTAGTGTGAACTCAGTAGCTCACCCTTGACTATAAGTGTTGGCGTTCAAAGCAAAGCCGGTCCTATGCATCGTGTCACTTAATAGCAGGCGCGTGCATTGCATATAGGCAAGTAGGCAGTGACTACCTCTTAAGGTTCAATAAAACCATTTTAACTATTACTACATCAATATACATCATTATATATCAATAATTAGTCATGATTGATATATTTTATTTATGTAGTAACAGTTAAAATAGTTTTAATGAATCATATAAGGTAGGCACTGCCTACTTGCCTATATGCACTGCACGCCACTGCTTAATAGTAAGACACGATGCATAGGGCCGACTTGTTACATGCCCACATAGGGTGGTAATTATGCGTGCACTCGCGAGCCCGCCATGTGGCACAGCACAGGTGACTGCTAGTGGCTACTGACCGGAGTAGAGGCCGGCGGCGGGCGTGCGCACGCCGCTGGAGTGCGACACGGCGGAGCGCGTGAAGGCGCCGCACGTGGGCATGGCGTGCACCAGTGAGCCCGCCATGTTGCACAGCCCCAGCGTCACCATCTCCTGCGTCGCGTCTATCTGCCCGCCCGTGGCTGCAACCGCAAGGTACACTCAACATGATGTTCATAAACAGGCAACACTGTAACTGTCCCTAGTGAGAATAACACAGTCTCAGTGTGTGCCTGTGCAGCATCTTGTCTTAATGTCAGGGACACGAGCGTTTGATATGATTGCTATGACTAGAATCCTGAGTGCAAAAAGGGATTCTAAGCTCGCCCAAAGCGAAGACACCTTTGGCCCCGAGGAGAATACCTACTCTACTTTACCTTTTGCGAGATAACGAAAAGCAATAGTACTATAAAATCAAAGAATAAACAAATTATAATTACAGTAGTTCATTCAACCGCCGAATATTGGGCGCTTCGACCGATAGTGTGGCCGAATATTCGGTATTCAGCCCAATACGTGGCATCTCTAAGGTAAATTAATTAGTCTTAAAAAACTCGTGTGCACTTACAGAACGCCTTCGCGATGGCGATGTTGGCGAGCACCATGACGACGGGCATCATGACGACGGCGGAGCCCAGCTGCTGCACCATGTCCACGAACTGCACCGTGCTGTTGTCCACCGACGCGCTGAACGGCGGCGCCGACAGCCGCGGCAGCCCCGGCTCCACGCGACCTGCGCACTTCCCACTTTACCATACGGGCACATGGGCCACGAGCCCAGGCCCTCTGGACTGCTAGGGGGCCCGAAATGATGAAACACATTGGTTTCTTAGTTCCATGCCTCATTAACAAAGCACTCAGATAGCCAGCAGTGCTCAGTAAAAGTTTGGCCAGCAGAAGTTTTCTTCAATTTCAGACAAATATCACTAAACAAAAGTACATTTTGATTTTTTTAAGCTTTCTGCAAAGGTACCAAACTCTGTGTGCCAAAGGGCCTCTGCGTGGCCTTAGACGGCCCTGCCTGCGCACCGCGCCACCGCGCACCGTCACTACACGCTCGCTACCTTACAATTATGGCTAACATTTAAAGTACAATCAGCTAATTAGAGGTTTTGGTCAGCAGTCAGCTCCAATATCTATTTTGTTAGAAAACAAATTGAATTGAGCTGCTGCCAGTGATCGGCAAAAATAACTAAATTGATCAGCAAGTAACGTGGATAGTGGGAAGCAATATTAGTAATAATAGAGCAGCAAATCGTGATTTGGATTTTACCAAATTCTGGTAACCTGTACAATAAGGTGATTTTGATTTGCTAATTCTTCAGTAGTTTTGTACTTTATGTAGCAGGAGTGATGTGATGCTTACCGGAGAGCTTGAAAAGCGGCTGGTTGGGGTGGTGCGTGAGGTAGGCGAAGGCGGAGGCGGCCAGCACCACGAGCGCGTTGCGGCCGATGGACACCAGCCACAGCGCGCGCGCCAGTCGCGCGCTCTTGACGGGCACGTCCTTCAGCTTCTGCACACACACGCATGCTATCACTCTGTCCACTGCCGTACTGGCTGCGGCCGCTCAACTCACTTACTAGCTAGCAGCATCGTAGACAGTGAAGAGGCCCTAGCCAAGTTGCTTATCTGTTAGCGTTCACGCCAAACGATAAGTACAAAATGTGTGCAACCTGCGGAAAAGTGACGTGACTTACGAATGTCACTCCATACATTTTATCCATAGCGTTTGGCGTTAACGCTAACAGAAAAAGGGGGGGGGAAGACGTACCCGCAGCAGCAGCAGCGTGCAGCAGCAGACGGCGCCGAGCGCGCAGTCGGCGCGGCGCACGTCGTCCCACTTGGTGGCGATGAGCCGCACGTTGTCGGCCAGCGACTCGGCCGTGAAGCTCAGCCCCAGCAGCCCCTTGAGCTGCGCCGCCGTGATGATCAGCGCCGTCGCCGACGTGAACCCGCTCGTCACCGACGGCGAGATCAGCTCCACCAGGAAACCTACCACATTTAGCTAATGTTTCAACTTATTCCGCCTGGCGTTAGGCGTCCATTAGACGCTCAATCAAAACCGTCAATCATGATTGATGGTTGCATGATCAACTTACCAAAGTATCCAGATTTTCGTCATGCAAACGTCAATCACCACAATTACACGGTAGGTTATCCGTCAGTCACACCTTGACTGTGGTTAAACTGACAGCAAAACCTACCGTGTAATGGAGGCCTTACACATATTTGCGTTGGATTTATATCGCTAACGTTTAGGTAAAGACCTACCTATTTTTTTTATTTAAGTTGTCAGTTAAATCCTAAAATGTGTTATAAGTAGGTAGTACCTAAACTAATCAACGTAAAGGTGCTCGCCCACCAGTGAGGCGGGGCGAGGATTGCCGAGGATTACCTCCTTTTCTTCAATTTCCTGGGTGTACCTACCTTGAACACAAAATTTTTGCGTAACACTTACCTAGCCGCAGCAGGCCCATGCCGAGCACGACGCAGCCCGACAGGAAGGTGAGCAGCACCACGAACTCGACGGGCAGCCCGCGGCACACCTGCAGCGTGAGCAGCGCCATCAGGCTGGTGGGCCCGATGGACACCTCCTTCACCGTGCCCAGCACCACGTACAGCATCGTGCCTGGGGACCACACCAAGCTCTCACACCAGCCTCTCTATTCTGTACCGACTCGCCGCGTGATATCACCGCCAGAACTGCCAATTTGCGAACGTTCGAGCGTGTAAATACCTATAGTTGGACACATAGCTTAACCAATGAGCTATGTAGGTAAAGTACCTACGCATAGATTTTATTTGCCCTAACAACCAAACCAGGATGAAAATGAATAAATGATAGCAGCACTAAATGTGCCGTATCCTCAGATCATAGAAACAAGGAGATATGCCATCATAGCAAATTAGTACCGGAACAACTGATGCCACTTTTAGTACATTTTTCGACACAATTACGCGCATAATTAAGTGCTCCTTGTGAATAAAAAGATCTCCCACACACCCTCAATCTAACACTGTTAATCGTCACTCAACACTAGCACTAAACTAAAACACTGTATTTATACCATCGATCGTGTTCGGTTCGTCGCCAGCGCGTACGTTTTTGATATGAGCAATTTGCTCAAAATCAGGCATCAAGCTCGATAGTGCCTTGGCACATCTCCCTTGTTTCTATGATCTGAGGCCGTATCACTAGTCGTCTAGAAGACTCTAGAAAGTGCTGTGCATTTGAGTTGATACATAAAAACATTTCTAAACCGGTTTTAAAAAGTCCTGTCTAAAACCGCATACAATTAAATTAATACAAGGTGACTTTTTAATCACCATCCAAAAATATCATCAAAGATCTTAATCTTTGATGAACATAATAAGATGCGTATTTTTTGTTTTAGTATTACTCAGTACCTACTAAAATATTGAAGATATGGCATCACAAAGTTTTCTAAGAAGCAGTGCCGTATATAATAGCCTTTTATGCGAACGTTGCGAGCTTCTCTATCTAGGCCCTTGTTTGTTCCTAACTGATAGTAGGACGCATCTAGGCCCGTATTACGGATAAATAAAATGGTACCTACGTAGGTATTGTATGTGTGCTACAGCTCACTACCATGCAGGATCCAACACTTGGTCTGGTCATTTCTGCGCCCCTCCAGGGTCTGCGCCCCGTGCCTGCGCGTCGCGGACACCGCGCTAGCTACGGCACTGACAAAAGTACGCGCACGCGGCTACTCTTCCCTCTACCAGACTCTACACCGTGCGTAGCCCCTTTCTCTTATTCCCTGCAGATGCGCAATTAACGCAGTATTTTACGTTTGACTTTAGTATCTAACCAAAAAATATTTTCTTGTGAAAATTTTACCAACCTATTTTCTGCAAAAATCTCAAAACTTTAGTTTTTGATTAATACCTGTCTAGGAAATAATTGGATGGTGATTAATAAGTCACCTTGTATGATAACTTGGCATATGAAGGGATCACACAGGTGAAAGTTACAGGAACACCGTCTCGATGACAGTCAACACTCGATACCCGCCGGTAATCGATGTAGGCATTGGCTATTTTAGACGTGTCAATTAGCTGTTTGCTATTAGGCTAGTGCCTAGCAAAGTTTCGCAACGCGTTTCGTTTATTCGCAAGTTTCCACTTTCTTACTAGTGTAAGAAAGTGGACGACGACGACGACGTGATAAAGCGACGTACCGACGAAGGAGGAGTATAGTCCGTACTGCACGGGCAGGTTGGCGAGCGCGGCGTAGGCGATGCTCTGCGGCACCAGCGTGAGGCCCAGCGTGACGCCGGCCACCAGGTCCGCCAGCGCCGACACGCGGTCGTAGCGCGGCAGCCAGCGCAGCAGCGGCAGCCGGCGCCGCAGCGCGCCGCGCCAGCCGCCCGCCTTGCGCCGCGCCGCCAGCGGCACGCCGCCCTCCGCGTCCATCGCCGACACACGAGTACTCACGACCGCGACCACTGATGACGTGCGCGAACAAGCTCGCACATTTATTTTATTAATTAGTTTAAACTTAATTCGGCGGTGTTGCGCGTCCGAGCCCACTGATGGCTACCGTGTGAGCCTCGCCGTGCTTTCCGATAGGCGAGCCGCCGCTTATAATTTAATTCATTATCTCGACATCGGTAAACCTTTCCGATGTGTAAGTAAACAGCGGAGCAAACAGCGCAGATACCGCGGCTCGTTGCAGCGCGCGTGCACGCGGCCGCGCGACTCGGGTCAGGACGAATTACTGCAGGCTCGAGGAACTGATGTGTTTCCCTCAGACCGCAATCACTACTTTCAAGAGACTGTCGAAATTGTGTCTGCAAACTGACGATATCACCATCACGATTCACGGCCACACTCCCTGAGCTAACTCACTGCACTGCTGCTCATGGTAGGTACCTACCTATAATCTGGACACAACCAACATAATTTTGATGCAGATTTTTCACAATGCTTTAGTGCTTATGGAATATGAAGCAATTATAAAATACTTTTAGATTAGTGATCAATCTTTGGTTAACCTGTGTGATTGCGATATATAATCTAAGCTGAATAAGGAAACACGACAACGCTTCGATCTTCAATCACTGAGTTACGCATTTCTGTGTTAGCGCTAGTCTAGTGGACGTAAAAGTGGTAGGCGGCGCGGTACTTGGATATTGTGCCGGGACCGGGACACGTGTCGTGAGTCCAAGGGTAAGCAAAAAGAAGACAAGCTTTTGGATGTGCAAGTGGAAAATGTAGGTAGGTACCTATTGTTTAGTTAGAATCAACCGACCACTCTACTGAATGACTTCGCTTGGAACTGTCCCGAAGCGGACTCCTCGTTCATTCTGGTACGGAAATTAATAGTTATTTATATATTATTAATAGAACTCAGATAGTTCTCAGATCTGAATAATGAAAGGGTTTACTGTAATCATTCTTTGAAATAACACTTGGAAGGCTCAGTCGCAAAATGCCTACTTCGCAAAATGTCCCTTTCTCAGAATGTCTGTTTCGAAAATGTCCTTTTCGTATAATGTCACTTTCGCAGAATGTCTCTTTCTGAAGTGTATCGCATCTCAGATCGGAACAATAATATGACTTTCTGATAATAGACACGTCATTCTTTTGCACCTATATGCGCGCGATCCTATTGCGTCGCCTATTGCGCGTTGCCTCCGTGTGCGTTGCATCTTAAGATAACCATTTGCGCCCTAAAAGTTTTCCTTGTTCAATATACTTGAATATACGCAACGCCATTGTGTCGATGTCGGCGGCGGAGAACGCCACCTATCATATTTTGAGACTATTTAGGCGCCAGAGCCAGAGTGGTTGTGGTCGGGCTTAGGTAGGTACCTACCTGTAGCGTCAGAATCAGAACACAACTCGTGCCGGTCTAAAGTCTGCGCTAAGAAAAACAAACACTAGTGTACCTAAAGAATAAAACGTTGCGTGTCCTTGGACATACCAAAATAGGTAGGTACCTAATTTGTAAAAAACAACGAATTGGATGGCGTTGGGGTTTGGTTCAGATTCGGACTAATATAATATACTAGCACTTTTCCCGCGACTTCGTCCGCGTAGCTCACAGGAACTGCAAATTTTTGGGGTTAAAAGTAGCCTATGTTACCTACTCAGTGATAATGTATAGCTTTCTATTGGTGAAAAAACAGTTCAAATCGGTCCAGTAATTTCGGAGCCTATTGGGTACCTACCAACAATAAGGCTGGGGTGAAGTTATCGTAGGTATAAAAAAGATGACACGTTCGGTTTTCATAGAATCTAATAACGTGCCGCATCTAGCATAGGTTCTTTAAATCTGTGGTCGAATACATTGGTGTGTTCCATTTTCAAACATCAAAACAGTGAGTAAAAGTGCTTTTTATTCACTGTTTTCAGTGAATAAAATAAGCTTTTTAGAGGGGGAATGGTATAAAAAATCTTTCCTCTTTATAATACATATTAGTAGGTATAGATTGAATACAAAAATGGATATAGTTATTTGAGCCGTATGGTGTTTTATTAGTAGGTAGATACCTATATCTTTTTTTAAAAAAGCTGGACAAGTTGCACCAGTAACATCCAGCCAGTGAGCGCAGCTCTGGCAGAGCTGGGTACTCGCGCCTCCTTCCACACCGCGGCTTCGCTCATATGGCTCGCTTCTCTTGGTGAACAAAAACACTTAATACCTACTCTTTTATTGCATTCCACAATGTAGGTACCTAATCTTGGATACAAATGTTGCTGTCGGGCACAGCAAGGCGCAAGGTTTCACAATGTTGCTTTTCTTCTCCGCACAAAGCATCTTCCTCGCACAGCAATTTTTACTTTGGTTTCAAAAGACTAATAGAGCTGTCCAATTCATCCTACAACATTTCTGCTACGACGCGGACATGGATATGTTCTATGGATGTGTTATGCAAATGATCATAAAGTGAACTGAGTAGAGATAAATATTTTAATAACAATGTAGTTAGCCATATTTGTGGTATAGGTATTTCGTATAATGCTTAGAGCAGTGTTGCGGAACACGTGATGCGTCTCTCACGCCCAAGATAATGATTGAAATTATGATCGTCACACTAAGGCCGCGGTCGCACCGGTACGGCGATTGCGACGCGACGACGACTTCGTGAAAACAAACTCATATAAACATTAGTTGTCGGTGGCCCGCACTGCTGCAGAGCGGCCATCGACATATGTTTATATGAGTTTGTTCGCCGTCGCCGGCGCCGTCGCAATCGCCGTACCGGTGCGACTGCGGCCTAAGTAATTACAATGGCGGAACACTCGCTGGCTGTGGTATGTCGGGCGGTCTCGACAGCGTCGTGTGCGACAGCGGTGGCACGCGCTGTCGCGATGTAAACGAAATCGGTATTATTTTGGTGCCTCAAAAATCGTGATTAAAGCACTTTCAATAACCGTTCTTTTGTTAACACTTTTAGCTATTCTTTACGCTAACTCCTAAACTAGACGCGGAACGAAGGGTCAACAGTGTTAACGAGTGGGACAAAAACATTCCCAGTCGTTAATAGTGTTAACGACGGGGTATTGACGAGCGGGGACAACCCAATACGAGCTGCACGCAGAGTTGAATCATTTCAATCGCTCTTTCTTCTCATACATTACGCTTTGTCAAACAAGTGTACAGTACCTTTCCATTAAAAAGAATAACAGGATAAAACTTTACACGAACTGGCTCAAGATCGACGCGCAACATTATGACTGTTTTAGAAAAAGGAAAAATAAGCATCATCATAAATACAGAAAACGAAAAAAGGAAACGTTAGCATTCAAAATAAATAACTGTAGATTAAGTAAACACCGGCGAGTACATTAGCATTCGCATTAATACATAAGTACTAAGATTTAACCTGAATATTTTCCTTCATACCGACCACTACTAGTTTTTAATTAAGCTCCGGGAAATTATCATTGCGAGGAGCGAGGCGCCTGCGCCGTTACGAATACCGGTGTCAGTAGCCAGTAACACGGTCGTCAAGGTTCCAGATGAAAACCAGCGCCAAGTACTTGTGACTTGGCATTAAGCTGACCTGGAACCTGTTTGGTATATTCCAGAAACATAAAACGAATCTCAGTCGATTGGATCTGAACGTAGTTTATTCATTTTGGCGAGTTGTGTGAGAAATTGAGAAATTTAAATGAAATGTAAGTAAGGAATCTTACAATATTGGGTGGACACAAACGATATGATAAGTAATACAAACGACGAAGTTACCTGTTGTACTAGTTCATACAAAAAGTAAGCTGCTTATTTGCCGATAACATTATGACATGAATACAAGATGACACTAAGAGATAGCTAATGTTCATAATTATAGAGATTTATATCACCGATTACCGTCGCGTTTGTACAAACTAGGTACATTATGTTACTGTAAAAGCCTATATCTTGACAAATATTAGGATTTAGCAACATGACTTGGTAAATGTAAGATTTGATATAAAATGAGACGATTTTTCGGGCTTATACCATTAAAAGGGACATGCTAGGTTTTACCAATGACTATTGTAAATATTGGTTTTGGGAAACTAATATTTTGCGAGTTCCATTCACGTTTTCGGCACCTACTTGCAGTTTTTTGATATCCACTTGTATTTTACATGTCTCCGGCGCTGCGGGAATTGGCCCTCTGCTCTTGCGTAACAAATCGCAGGCACTCAGGCTCGCCTACGCAACTTTGGCTTTTTGGTCGCCTTCGGCAACCAACCTCAGCCGCTCCGGCCCGCACGGGGCGTACGCTTTGTTACAGCGGGCGGGGGCCGCTCTCGCTCCGCGCCTCGCGGGTTACAAGAACACTCTAGGGGTAGGGCAGACAAGACCACGTCCAGTCGGGGTTGGCCAATTCGGTTCTGTCACAACTTATTTAACACACACACACACAACTCTTTTCAACACATACCGTATCTCTGAGGTAAAACGGTCTCGGTGGTAAAAGTTCGAAATGAACACACACACAGAACAGTTTGGACTTTTACCATCAAGAGTTGGTAAATCTTAGGTTTTACTAGTAAATCTTAGGATTTACCTAAGTTCGGGCTTTTACAGTAACACATTCACGTTTGATTTGAGCGACATTGACACGTTTTCCGAATGTCGGTAACGTCTCACTGATATGCTATTGTGATTGCATCTGTTTATGATTGTTATCTGTTTATAGCCGTGCCTATCGGGATCTGTGACATTGCTACCACTAACTACTAATGTCTCCAAGCACCGTTTAGTGTGCATTCAAGTGATACACAACGACACCAAGCTGAAACGTATACACCACTGTTGTAGGGAATCTCAGTTCCGCAAGCTCACATAATAAATTAAGAATTAATTTTAATCGTCATTTATAATCGGCGAACACAAATGAATTAGCATTTGTGGATGTATCGATGTCACACGACAAACTAGAAAAACGGGCGCTTGCTGTAGGTACGTACCGACAGCACAGCATCCTTAATGTTTGTAATACGATACCTACATGCACGCACGTGAGCGGTTTGATTTGTGCTTCAATAAAATCAGAGTTCCCTACATGCGCCATCACCGCTACGTCGACATCATATCGGACGGGACAAGCATGCAAGGAACGGAGTCACTCTCATGTATCTCAATACGTACTGAAGTACCTACCTCGGAAGCCTACCATAACCGACATGCAGGTGTGAAGTGACATTTCAATAAAAACAAAAATCGAACTGAAAAGCATGAAATAAGAAAATATTCCTGTCAGATAGCATGAAATTCTTCTCTAGACTTAAAGATTTCAGTATTGTGAAAAAAAAAAAACAAATTAAAATGTTTTACTATCCGGGGCATAGCTGTGGTCAATATTCTCATTTGGATATGACCACTTGCAATGAAATTGTACAGGTGCCCATCTGCCCATAATTCAGTTGCGTTGTTGTTGTTGCCCATAATTGTTGTTCATTGAATTGAGGTACATACGTGTCTCCGTTCGCGTCAACGTTTGTGCCGCACGGTCCGCGTGCACCTGTGTTAGTTAGTTAGAAATTGTTATAATAAATAATACGCCGGACTCATCAATATACCACAGATTTATTAAAAAGTTTGCAACTATATAACATAACTATACAATATGTATATAGTGTAAATGCACCGCAGGCACCACGCGTTAGTGCTAACACATAATATAAATATAAATAAATACATGCGCGTAATTTACATTATACAGGCTCGTCATAAGCTCAGGTACTCACGCTAAAGTCGCCTTAATTAATATACAATAGTACTAACAGGTAAACGTATTATTTACAATCATCTGTCGCAGCACGACGCCCCGCGAGACTGCGCGGGGCGGCTGCGCAGCGTGCAGCCAGCGCAGCCCGCACACGTCTACATCACTTGAGCACCGACTAGCGCGTGTATGCGATATAAAAATATAAACAAAACAAAACAAAATGGTAACTTTGACGTCGCGAGCTACACAAATGGCGGCGCTATCGTACGTATGTAACAAGGATGGTTCGCTTACAGCGCTACTTGATCTTCTTCATGATGAGGTCGATCTGCTCGTCCACGCGCGCGCTCGTACCTCTGCAACAACGAACACATGCTTACTGCGGGCGGGGACACAAGCTCTGCCGCGGGCCCCTGGCTAGTCCTGCTACTGGGACCCCTACAGAATTAAGCTAATAATGAAAATCCTAACATTTATATTTTCAATACCCCTCGGGGGCCCTCTAGGGTCTCGGCTCGTGCCACCTTGGTGTGGTCGTTGACTAGAGACTGGAGATGCAACGGATATTTATTTGATACTAGATATTCGGCAAGATTTGAAATCGAAGGACCAAAAATATAAAAAGACGCGCGGGCACAGGGTCGGGAGAAAGTATTCCGTTGTTTGCGTTTTCAGTAGCCATTATTCGGTCAGACACCTGCAGGCGCGCCACAGGTGCTCCTCGCCCGGCGCACTGCAGCACTGCACCTGTAGCACTGCACGTACCTGAAGGCGGCGGGGTCGGGCCCCACCATGGCGACGAGCTGCGGCACGTCCTGCGAGTGCTCCTCGCCCGGCGCACTGCAGCACTGCACCTGTAGCACTGCACGTACCTGAAGGCGGCGGGGTCGGGCCCCACCATGGCGACGAGCTGCGGCACGTCCTGCGAGTGCTCCTCGCCCGGCGCACTGCAGCACTGCACCTGTAGCACTGCACGTACCTGAAGGCGGCGGGGTCGGGCCCCACCATGGCGACGAGCTGCGGCACGTCCTGCGAGTGCTCCTCGCCCGGCGCACTGCAGCACTGCACCTGTAGCACTGCACGTACCTGAAGGCGGCGGGGTCGGGCCCCACCATGGCGACGAGCTGCGGCACGTCCTGCGAGTGCTCCTCGCCCGGCGCACTGCAGCACTGCACCTGTAGCACTGCACGTACCTGAAGGCGGCGGGGTCGGGCCCCACCATGGCGACGAGCTGCGGCACGTCCTGCGAGTGCTCCTCGCCCGGCGCACTGCAGCACTGCACCTGTAGCACTGCACGTACCTGAAGGCGGCGGGGTCGGGCCCCACCATGGCGACGAGCTGCGGCACGTCCTGCGAGTGCTCCTCGCCCGGCGCACTGCAGCACTGCACCTGTAGCACTGCACGTACCTGAAGGCGGCGGGGTCGGGCCCCACCATGGCGACGAGCTGCGGCACGTCCTGCGAGTGCGCCACGAAGCGCGCCAGGGCCTTGCAGGCGCGCCACAGGTGCTCCTCGCCCGGCGCCCACTGCAGCAGCTGCAGCAGCGCCATCGCCAGCTCCACGCACACCTCATCGAACACCTGCCGGGGAAGAGCGCTTGCTGACACTGACCATCGCTTGCTACAGCTCATCGCCCGTACGCTCGACGGGCTCTTCCCGCTCGTTAATACCCCGTCGTTAACACTATTAACGACTGGGAATGTTTTTGTCTCACTCGTTAACACTATTAACGACTGGGAATGTTTTTGTCCCACTCGTTAACACTATTGAAGACCGCGACATTTTTTTCCACTCGTTAACATTTTTAAATAACGCGACATTTTTTTCCCATTCGTTCACCCTTTGTTTGTTAGAAAAATATTGTCGATATGTTTTATCGTCGTAATTATTTTGATTATCTAATCTAAACTAACATTATAAAGAGGAAAGATTTGTTGTTTTTGTATGTTTGTTTGTAATGAATAGACTCAAAAACTACTGGACCGATTTTAAAAATTCCTTCACCAAAAGAAAGCTAAATGATCACCGAGTAACATAGGCTACTTTTTATCCCGAAAAATTCATAGTTCCTGTGGGACACGCGGACGAAGTCGCGAGCAAAGTGCTAGTCTATGATAAGTAGGTACAATTCATAAACATTTAAAGTTTTAGACATTTTAAATGTAAATATGGAATATTAAACGAAATCGTTATTAATTTGGTGCCTCAAAAATATCGTGACTAAAGCACTTTCAATAACTGTTATATATTTTGTTTCATTTTACTTTTTTTTACCCTGACTACTAAACTAGACGTGGAACGAAGGCTGAACGAGTGGGAATAAATGTCGCGTTTTTCAACAGTGTTAACGAGTGGGACAAAAACATTCCCAGTCGTTAATAGTGTTAACGACGGGGTATTGATGAGCGGGAACAACCCTGTCCGACGGGACTTTATTTAACAGTAACTGATGGATAAAAGACAGATATAGAATATTGCCACATGCCGAGTATAGATTCCTTTCTTATTCATTCATTAAATTATTGACTGACACTTGTTATGACAACATTGACTCTCCGATAGCGAACATTTTATTAGAATAAAATAAACATAAATCTGTTTGTTTGGGATACACAAAGGTAGCTTATCTGATAACGATGAAACCTGCGCTAACGGGGAAGTGTTGTCGATCGTTATCGACGAGAACATGTTTTATTTAATTATGATTTTGAATCTAGAGAAATAACGTGTGACGCCGATTCCGAGGCTAATAATTCCATGATCTGCGTGTGATAGTGACGCGTGCTGCAGCGCTCGATTTGATTGACACGATTGCATTAGCATTGGGCCAGATATGAACCCTCGCACACTGGGGCAAATACCCACATTTTAGAAATGTGATTTTGGGTAACGCCTCCATAGAGCCGGCCCCAGTGCGCGTCGCCTACCCTAGTAGCGGTTATAAAAGATGCTAGTATTTTTAAAGGACTATGCATTTCACTTTTTAGTGACAAACCGAATTGAAAATTCAGAACAACCAACAGTATACACCGTTATTGTTGAGTGATGTCTCATATCAGGGTTATTGTGAAAAACAATAGTATTTTCTCTGAAATAGATAATAATTTATGTCAACAAAGTGGGGAATTACAAACTTCATTAATTTGATGAGCTGTAAACATGTTATGATGGCATCATTACATCAACAGCGGCTGATGTTGGCAAACGTTTGGTGGAAACTCATGTTACACAAGTACGTTTAGAAGGCACTTTTCTCCCGCGCGAGAATCGAACCCCCGATACGTCGTGCAGCAGCTCTCAGCCACTGCGCTGCGCAATCACACCGACAATGGTCATCACATATACCGGGAAACTTAATGCAATTAATTAAAAAAATATACTTGTTAAACATAATGTTATTATGTTATGTGGAATAACAATCATGATGTAAAACAAAGATGTCAGCGATAAGATGTTTTCCATTTTATTTAATGTTACACAAAATTGTCATCTCTCAACATTGACAAATATTTTTGTACTGTTTAATTGTGATGTAAAAACGGTGATGTAGGTACACACGGTGTCAGCTGTGATGCCACATCCGACGCGGCAAGCCGTGCGCAAACACGCGGTGTCTCTGTCCTAATATCATTCAACAACATGATCACAATCATTTTGATATAACATCAGCTTGCCTCCTGACATTATTACCTACACTTCATAAACTTCGTGTACACATTTCTTTTTATTTGAGATTGTAATTTATTTTCATAACGCTCAACTTGCAGTATTATACAACGTGTATCAGATGCGTGGTCATATTTATGGGGGTTTTATCCTAACGTCAAATGAAATGAGACTGAAAATTCAGTATAATCGCGACCAGCTGAGCGGTGCGGCGCAGGCGCGCCTTGTACGGAATAGTCGGGCTAGGTGAGTACGCGCGGGTGCGCGCGCAGTGCACTGCGACGTCTTTGTAAACAAAATTCAGGGAAATCGATGTGTCTATATCCTCTCTAGGATTATCAAATAGGGAATATTGTCTAGATTATGAAACAAAAGCAATTTCATACTGGTTTTATAGAAAAATATCGCGATAATTGCGGAAAACTGTTTGCGAAAAAAGTTTGCAAAGAAAATCTGTCAAAATAGGAGAAAGTCGCGCGCAATTAATTAATGTATTTTTGTAATGCGACGCCTAAGAGGTTATAATAATTATGTACACGTCCCGTCAAATTTATGATAACTTGTTAGATAACGACACTAATAAATCAGACATCTACGAAAGATACTGATCAGTTTACATAGCTACCACAACGATGATGTAGATTGTACAGAATCACAAAAATTCTTCCTACATTATTATTGAATCTCAAATATATTATTAATACATACAACACATAATGTATACCTATTTTGGGTAACATAATACACTAATTAAAAAAATACAAGTTTGGAAATCATTCAATTAAGATCTAAATAAGATAAAAAATTCTTAAAACTTTGTAAAACCAATGACGTGCTTTTTAACTGTTTTGTATATCATTTTATAAAATTATTGGTCGTAATTATTAGTATTATTACAAAGTGTTAAAATGTATGTTTAGACCAATTAATTACTTGTATGTTTAGTGATAAGTGTGTAATGTTTAATGTATACTTACCTGATTATTTTAATTTAATAATAGATTAGTAATTTATGACATCGAAATTAATTTAAAATTGTAAAATTATTTGCACATTGCCATTTATTTCCGCAATGTAACAATTTGTATATAAGTACTTATTTTTTTCCTGTTTTAATTATATTATTAGCTTCATGGTCATCATTATTAGACATGACAACCTCAATATTTGCACACCAGCCATCTGGTAGAGTATGATGAAACTTGAAAGATTACCTTTGTCAACTTATTATACTTGTATTCTTGCAAATAAATAATTCTTATGCTGGTTAATAAAATGAATAATTATAATGTTTATACTTAACAATTTTATTGATCGGGCTTGAATTTTTAACTCTTAGATCATCTATTTTTCAATATTGTGTTTTCAGATTTTTCTAAACTATCCCTTTCGTGATAAGGGTGGGGGACCGGCGGGGGGCGTGACGGGACCTGTGTCAGCTGACAGGAGAAGCGCGACGGGACCTCTGTGTCAGTAGACAGGAGAAACGCGACGGGACGTCTGTGTCAGCTGACAGGAGAAGCGCGACGGGACCCCTGTGTCAGCTGACAGGAAAAGCGTGACGGAACCTCTAAGCTGGCCGACAGGAGAAGCGTGACGGGACCTCAGTGTCAGGTGACAGGAGAAGCGTGACGGGACCTTTGTGCCAGCTGATAGGAGAAGCGTGACGGGACCTCTGTGTCAGCTGATAGAAGCGCGACGGGACCTCTGTGTCAGCTGACAGGAGAAGCGTGACGGGATCTCTATGCCGGCTGACAGGAGAAGCGCGACGGGACCTCTGTGTCAGCTGACAGGAGAAGCGTGACGGGACTTCGTACAAGTACCTACATAGGTACAGTTGGGACGGCACCACGCACGCGTCACACTAGCAGCTAGCTCAAAGAAACGTTACACGGAATTGTATTGTTTAATAGAGTGTTAGCACGTGAGCTTCTTAGGTCATGTTGTTTCAACTTACAGTTACGTATCTGTAACCGTCAAATATGGCGGCTTGTACGACAATTTCATACTGACTTAACGATTACGTACTGACTTACGGATACAGATGGTTTGAAGCAACCCGCCCTTAGTCTTGTTACAACATTGTCTCTGGCTCCAGACAGTGACGCAAGTTTATGTCACATGATTTACACAACTAGACACTTAAGATTATTACGAATGCAAGCATATTATGTTGTAAAAAGGTTAATATGATTGAGACTATAGTGGTCAGTACGGATGGCCAGTCCACCCGATTAAAACCCGGTGTTTTGGTAAACACCCAATAAACACCTTATAAACGCCCAATAAACACCCAATATTTGGGTGTTTGTTTACCAAAAACACCCGGCAGATTGCCCATCTATAGTGGTGAGTGGCGGGGTGGAGCGCAGCTGTGTGGTGAGCGGGCGGGCGGTACCTTGCACTTGGCGGCCCTGGGCAGCAGGTCTCGCAGCGCCTTGCCCGCTTGGAACCGCTGCAACACACGCACTAGCGCTGCAACACTCTAGCTCACTCGCACGCACGCACGCACGCACGCCTCGCTTTGCATCTCACAACAACATCGACGCACGATCAGCTACGTTCCCATCACATTGTGTTTCATCGCACTTTTTGTATGTACTTTAGTGGACATCTAATTTAGGTAATGTTTTATTGGACTTAATTTCTGAGCTTGCGATAAACGACTACAAAGTTTTCTTAAAGAGCTTTATTGTAACGAGTCGAGAAAAGTATACCTACTGTTATATTTTAATATTTTAATAGATACTCGTATAATACTTATATATTGTCTATGTTGTTGTAAAATACAAATAAGAGCAAATTAAATATATAAATAAGTATAATGTGGGTTATTGCTAAATTAAATATGTAAACGAAATTATAATATGGTAAACAAAATAGTGGAAAAAAGCGTGTCATATTAGAGGGCGAAGCAGGAGCGCTGGAAAACATGTGTTATGATAACTTTGTACACGTGTCACACAAAAGCATACATTCATTATTTGAACTATGTTTTAACTTTTACTATTGTTTAAACTTTCACAGAAGTTTGCCTTAACTACTACAGATCACTGTGGCAATAAAAAAATCCCTGCGAGCCTTAAAAGGGTAGGATAATTAATAGTATTATGCTGTCGCAAAAATTGTATTTTATTACAAGAGGGAGTAAGGACTTCAATGTTATTACTAGTGATGGGCCGAATGTGGTTTGAACCGAATACGAACTTCGGCCGAACATTCGGTAAAAATAGAAATTTCGCCGAACTTGGTTATTTTTACCGCGCTTTCTCAAGAGTGACACGTCGAATCTCGTTTACTTGAATTATTGAGCGTACACCCCGCCTGCAGTCCTGCCCCCCTAGCCAACTTATCTTTCTGTTAGGCTACGACGCACAGGCAGGTGGCTTGCTTTGCGCCTAGCGCCTAGCGAGTCACCTAGCGAGTAGCTTAGTAAAACGAACGTTTTAGAATATTCGCGACCGGCCGCACTGCGCGCTGAGGTGCGACTAGCTAGGCGCCAAGCGCGCAGTGCGGCCGGTCGCGAACATTCTAAAACTTTCGTTTTACTATAAAATAGATATATAAAATGTATGGAAGTGACATTTGTGAGTCACGTGACTTTTCCGCAGGTAATGTCATTGCTATACATTTTGTGCTTATTGTTTGGCGTGAACGCTAACAGAAAAGTAACTTGGCTAGGGCCTCTGGCCGTTCGTTCATTAGCAAATCGTCATCGTCGCGATACGAGCGACTTTTCTCAGAGGTGGGAAATGTAAGTAGGTATATGAACAAAAAGGTAATGGTGCTCCCACACTGCTGTTAGAAAATGTTTGGTAACATTTTCTAACAGCAGTGTAGGAGCACCATTACGTTTTTGTTTAGAGACCACAATTCTGATAGGTTAATAGTGTTTAAAATACATTTAATTGGTAAATAGATAACAAACAATAAAAAAATGCTTATGATTTTATTTTACTGGTTTAGTTTTGATATTTTAGTCAAAACAGTTGAATTATTTTAATATTTCTTGTAACGAATGTTCGGCATTTGAACCGAAATTCGGCCGAATGCCGAAGTTCGGTTCAAACCGCCGAAGTTCGGTTAAACCGAATGTGAAACGAACTTCGGCCCATCCCTAGTTATTACTAAACTAGCTTTTGCCGATGCAGCTATGCTTTTGCCTTGAAAGTTTAGCGGGAATTTTGAATATAGCTTATACATCAGAATAACACACAGGCTACTTTTTATCCCAATAACGCGGGCGAAGCTGCGGGCGGAAGCTACTATCAGATAATTGCGGAGATCTGTAATGTTTCAGTTTGGACTGTAGAGGTTTTCGTTAACTGCTGTGGGTGTGAGCGGGAAGTTGTTCAATATCGGGGCGTATGAGGCGTCGTAGTTGTAACTTTATATTACTGCTATAAATATGTCGACACTGGCCCGTTTCCGTGTGCTATTAGTAAAACAAAAGCGACGTGAAATTGATATCCCCTAAAAAGCTTCATTAATTAATAAAATATGCAAGACATTTTTATTTGACATTAGACTTGCAGATGAACTAAATTAATATGTACATAAATTATGAAATAAGAATTAGTATTTATGTTCATAATTATTGATATTTGGGTTTGATCTTTCTAATATTCTTCTGCTGGCCCATTAGCCAATTAATTTGTTTGTAAACTCAAGTATTGAGTGGGGTGTGCCTATTACGCTAACGTGCTTGCTCTTTTCACGCAATGGAACGCAAATAATTTCACCCGCCTACTGCACGCGTCCGGGCGAAAGTCGACAGGTGACCGCTAAGACGCGTCACGCAACCGTCGCCCGCCCACTTGTACTTTGGGACCTTATCCGGAGGTTTTACACATTAATCTATTTAAGAATGTTTTGTCGTAACAATGCGTATTAATAGATGTTCGGTGTGTTTTGTACAAAAGAACACACTCGAACAGTCCCGGCACTAAGTAAGTGCGTCACTATCACAACATTCGGTAATTTATACTAATGTTACTAAACGCTTCGCATATCGTCTGGGGCGTCATGATGACACGCACTGTGCTCGCCTCGGAGCGTGCCAGTGCTCTATAAACGTATTTTAATTTCATATTTTCTCTATTTGTTTGCAGAAGAAAGTATCGAAGATCAGGCATCAGTTTTTCGGCTGTGAAGCAATTTGCTAGAGTGGGCAATGTAAACTGTACTTGAAGAATTAGAGACTTGAAGATATAGGCTTAGGAATTAAACCGATGTGTCATACTGACGGTCCCTACGTAAAATCCCCTAATTGGTAGATACGTGATTTGTGTGTTTCGTTTAAACTATCGTTTAGTTTAATAAAAATACTTCTAAGTTGGCAAATTGGACATCAAAACCACACACAACATTTCTCTTGTGTACGCACGTTTGAAACTTTGAACCGCTCTCCTGTTAAAATTTGTCATTTGTAGTTCGGGGATTATACGTAGGGACCGTCGATACATACACCACGCAACGTTTTTATACAATCTTGGAATAGTTCTGAATCACTTGTCTTTTTACAGTGCAATATTGATTATTTAACTACGAATTTTATGTTGATAAAATGATGCCATGTTAATTGACAGTTGCGTGGTTTACGTGTGAATGCCACCGCTCAGTCGAGCACCGACAGAGCTGCTCTGTGCAGTGCAGTGGGCAGTAGCGTGCCTACAGGGCAAGCCCGCCGATTTTTCTTGACGATTTTTCATGAATTTAAGCGATTTTTAATGTACTTATTGCTTTAATAACGACATTAACTCACATAAATTCATGAAAAATGATCATAAATACCCTCTAAAACGAAAAACATGCGTCGGTCTTGCCCTCTAGGCACGCCACTGGCCCACCGCTCAGGCGAGCTCCGCGCAGAGCTGCTCTGCTCTGCGCAGTGGGGTGTGTGTGTACAGTAACGAGTGAAGCAGCGATACAGACCACGGTTTTTACCTCCTTGGTGGCGATGTTGTGCATGAGCGCCGTGCCCACGTCGCGCAGCGCGCCGTCCGCGCTCAGGCAGCTGTGCACGCACACCTGCGCGACACACCGACACACCATTATTCATTTATTACTTCAGCTTCAATATTACAGTCGATGGACAAAACAGTTTAGGGTTCCGTACCTCAAAAGAAAAAACGGAACCCTTATTAGAGTCATACTATCTGTGGCCATACCTATCACATTAGAACGCCAGCAGTGACGCCAAAGCGGATGCCGGACGAGATTACTATGAAAACAAAATGAACATCGCCACGATGTTCGCGTCGCTGCTGGCGTCCTAATGTAATATGGCTCTTATAGGATCACTTTGTTGTTCGTTCGGCATGACCTCATGGTCATGACGAACGAACATGAGCATTCACGAGTGGCGCCATCTATGATTAAGATGTGATATATCTACTATGATGTATAACGGCATAATGACGCTATTGCATATTTCGGAACCCTTAGGACGCGAGTCGTAGGTACTAGCACTTGTCCGATTTTGTTACATCTATAAACTCTATAGTATGAAACAAAGTTGTTTTTCATATTTGTTTGTTTATCCGCTTAGTTCTCAACTACACAATAGATTCTAAATGTGATGCGATTTTCACCACCATTCAGATAATTTATTTCGAAAGGTTTATGTGTATAATACGTTCATATTTAACTTAGATACAGCTAGGGTTGCCAACTATACTTATGATAACGTATTCTACTTTATTTTCGATAAATATACTTTATACTTTTGTATACAAATAAAGTATGCGAAAATACTTTATTTTCAATCTTACTGTGCATGTCCAAATGCATCCGATAACTAACCAAATGAAAAAAAAAAATCTGATTTACTCTGTATTCCCGCCATTTTAGGTTTCACTAAAAGAATTGGTAATGAATCTGAAATGGCGAGAAGAGAAAAGCAGACTGTCCTTAAATTTAATAAAAAACGAGTTATTCATTATTAATGAAATCTTTTCGGTTGTAAAACTAGCCTTGATACTTTCAAAGACGACAAAAAAAATTTTACTTGTGCTAAAAGTACCGTACCAACTCAAAAAAATATTTTTATGTGAATAAAACATAAACACGAAAAATACTCTTTTTTTCTTCCAAACACAATTTTTTCCTATCCATATAATTTGATACGTTATTTTTCTCAAAAAAAGTTGGCAACCCTAGATACAGCACAGAAATCTAGGTGTTTTGAAATACTAAAAAAACATGAACAGGTGCATAACCCTAGAAGGAGATACACAGTGCAAGAAATAGATTGACTCACGAGCTAACAACAATATTATGTTGAAGTCAAACATCAGAGGTGACAATTTTTTTTATAGAAGTGACCGATGCGTTTGTTACTATTATTGTGCATTGAGCACATACGATACGTGGGTGAGTGTTGGCCGTAGTTAGAGCGGAAGATGATGAAAGATTGAAAAAAAAACAGTACATAAAATTGAGGAATGAAAAAAAATTTTTTCATGCACCCCTTTTCATGTGGAGTATAGTATGAAGGTTCTTAGGTAACTTTTTTAAATTAGGTGAATACTTGGTGAGCTATGCGCTTCTAAAGTCGTAAAAAGTACCTCTCCCCTTTTATTAGGGTGAACTTTCAACTATGGGGTGGAAAATTCGGAAAAAAAGGGGGTAGAATTTTAAAACACCTCCAACGAAAATTGGTTTGAGTAAGATTTGTTGTGTAATTTTTGACATTTGTTGAGTATGAGTTAACCAATCGTAAAAATAACTTTGTATTTCTAGGGAAATACTCTTTGCTCGGGAACCCTAATGGTAGTATGCGTGGTCCAACGCGCACGTGGCCAGTTTTTTTTCTAATCCAGATGTCCAAGGGCTTTATAATAAAACAATTAAACAAGTTTACATGGATTAAATCGCGTTTTTTTTTAATCAATAATACACGCGATTTAATCCGTTTAAACTTATTTTTAACCGACTTCAAAAAAGGAGGTTCTGTATTCGTCCCGTATGTATGTATGTATGTATGTATGTATGTATGTATGTATGTATGTATGTATGTTTGTATGTGCGCGATTTTCTCAATAACTACTGATTCGATTTGGATGGGGTTTTCACTAACGTAATCTACATACTTTGAGGAAGGTTTTAGTATATAATACATTAGGTAATCATTCCTATGTACAAAGTTATATGCATAAATGTACACACTACGTAGAAGATTTACTGTTGAACGAAGTAGTCAAAGTAATCTAACGCGAGATAAAGAACTAAAAAGGGAAAAATAAAAACTTTTTTAACAAAAAATAACCGACTTCAAAAAGCCACTACAAAGAAAATAATAATTTTGGTTTCGAAAGTCGGTGGCAAAAAAAGCAAACAAAAACCAAAGCCACGCGATTTAATCCGTTTAAACTTATTTTATTATAATGTGTAGTAGTCGCAAAAATTCCAAAGGCCACACAAACCGTGCCCACCAGTGGCGAAGGGTCCGTTTTTGTAAGAGGTAAGCCGGTTCTACAAAAGCTTACCTGGCCACGAAAAACTAATTAATAAAAGTAGGCAATACTGCCTGTGTTATTTTTCAAAGAGAAGCCAGTAGGTATCGTATTGTAGGGGCCCTTCGCCACTGGTGCTCACACATAACGTGTATGGTGCCAGCAGCCGGCTGTGAGTGGTACCTTGGTGGTGGCGCGTATGTTGGACAGCTGCTGCCCGTTGTGCTCCCACTCGCTGATGTACAGCAGCCACTCCGACGACGAGATGTTCTCGAACAGGTTGCACAGCTGCGGGCACACAGGCAAGCACGTTACTGACGTGCCACGTACAGTACGGTATCACACGGGTTAGGGGAATCGGTTAGTATTTAAGGGGCCTGCCTGTAAAGCTGACACATACGGGTTACAATATAGTGAACGGAAAACTGTGAAAACGCGCTCAAAAACAGGGTAAAATTGAACAAAATCTTTAAAATATAAACTTAATGAGAAATATAACACAGTATCATGATAATATGTTGCTTGTAAAATAATCTGACAAAAAATCAGAATGATTGCATGTATAATAATAATTACGGTTTTTTTTTTTACACGGGATTAAAATAGTCCCGGACCTTTCGAAGGCGTGCGTGGGACCGAATCCACGTAGAGGCCCTTTTTGTTTATGGTTTTTAATCGTTAAAATATTTTTTTAGAGGTAAGTTCGTTATTTTATCGAGAAAAAAATCACAAGCTTACCTAATTTTTTTTTTTGTTGTATAAGAAAATATATACGTAGATACGTACAAAGAGCGCGAGCGCGAGCTGCTCCTCTGGCGGGTGCGCGTCGACGGCGTGCGCGTAGTTGAGCAGCGCGTGGTGGCGCCGGTCCTGGTGCAGCAGCAGCGCCACGTCGTCGCGCAGCGCGCCCGCCGCCAGGCAGCGCAGCAGGCCCACGCGCACCGCGCCCGCCAGCGCCGCGTCGCTCAGCACGCGGCCTGCGCACAACATAAAGCTTCCTATAAACTTGCAAGCGCTGTAAGCGGCTCGGCTCGCATGTGCCGCTCGGACACGAACCGCGCGTCGTCGGTTTTTTGGCCGCGTTTGAAAAGCGCTCAGTCTGAGCAGCGCGGAACGTGGAGATGGGTGTACGCGCAGTTTGTGAGCAATGGAAAACTGCGCACCGCTTACTACGAGCCGCTCAGTTTCCAATGTACCCAGGATACAAACTCGTTTCATAAGGTCGTACAGTCAGTACCCCACATAGTCTAACCCCTCTTAGAAATAGTGAGATTCTAAGAAGGGTCAGACAGTGTGTGGCACTGACTGCACCCCCCGCACGTACCTATGAACGCGAGGAAGTCGTCGCCGAGCACCCAGCTGCCCTCGCCCTGCACCAGGTACTGCTGCAGCTCGTCCACGCTCTGCCGCTCCTCCGCCGACAGTTCTACGCCCTCCAACGCCTTGGACAACTTCTCAAACTCCGCCAGGCCCTGTGCGGACAACAACCAATAAGTGAGCGAACTTCAAGTGTCAGAATCATAGCTAAACTCATAATAATATCTGCGCGCAAGCACGAACACCAAGGACACATTTGTAGCGGATGCAGTTTGTGTCCGTGGTGCTTGCGCGCAGATTTACGGCGGCGTTAAATGTGTCGCGTTTCAAATGTGGCGCCAAAATCAACGTAACACAAGTGTAGGTACGTCTAGTGTGCGACCCGGATAAGAGGTCCGCTAGCACCTAACGTGACATTGTTACTCATAATACATAAACACCAAATTCAGTGGTAGTTTCTTTTGGAACATAATCAATTTGTTTGTAATGCAGCATGACCTGACTTCTGATATCATAATCCTTTAATAACACAGAAGCTGACATAAATTCTAATAGCGCATGACAAAGGCGTTGGACTGGTCATAATTTGGCTCCCTGTATGACAAGTCACAATTTATCTGTGCGGAACGTAAACATGTTCCATGACAACATCCGGCGCCCACGTGGCGACCGGCCGTGTGTCACCGCACTCACCGGCTTGTTAACACGCTGGAAACTTCTAGAAGCATTTTATGCTCATCCATTTTCCATGGCTATAATAAAGCTAGCACGGCTGTGCAGCGAGCACCGCACATGCGCGTGGTGCCGCACATGAGCGTCGAATGTTATATTTACCGCGTACAGCACGTGTGAGTCATCGCGCGAAAAATCAAAGTTTACGAGTGTTTACAGAAGCTTTCCGTTTAATAAAACTGCCGTCTGTAAGTACCTATCACGAGACTGTTCATTCGGGACGTCTTACATTAGCTCAGGGTATTAAGCAATTACTTATGTGAGAATATGGTGATGGTTCTGTAAACACACAGCTCCGCAGTGCGCGAGACTGTTGGTAAACAGCGGTAACCTTCATAGTCTAACTAATCCGTTACACCAAGACTGGAAAACAATGCGTTCACTATGTGTAATACGAGTAACATAAGAAATAGTAGATTGTTATACAAGGGTGGAAAGAAATCAATTCCCATACGAGGTATTTAGACGCACGAGCGAAGCGAGGGCGGCTATAGTCCGAGTGGGAATTGATGACTTTCACCCGTGTTAAACACTCTACTTTTCATTTCAAATATAAGGAAAGTAAAAAATAGTAGTTTTCTTTAACGGAATTGGGGGTCGACATTTCAGAATCGCTTGAACTCATTTTTAATCAAATAATTTCGGTACAGAGTTAGTATCCCGCCAAATTAGGTATACATAAATAGTCTTTTTTAATTTAAATTTCAAATATGGAACACACCGCCCGCGTCACCGCCGCGGGCCATCCCACTTTAATAGGTATTTTTTTTAATTCACATTGGCCGTATACACTCACAAGACCGCAGCATTTTTTTTTTTAATCGATATTTTTCTTAATTAAGTAAAAAAAAATTATAGCCGACGATAACCAATTTTAGTTCTATTTTTAAAATTCATTCTCGCCCTAGGGAGGGAAGCAATTACTATGAGTCTTTCCCGCCCAAGGGAGGGAAGCATCGTTTTCGACCCGCTGCTCTGATCAAACAAACACTACTTTCCGAGTATGAGAAATGAAAAGATTATTTTACATAGCTTTCTGTCTTGCACCAAACTTTTTAATGCGGTGATGTATCAGATTTTTGGGAATAGGTACTCGAAACGGATCTTACGCCCATACTGTTAGTTTATTGGAAAACGTCCTCGACCTCGGCGCCACCTCACATCGAAAGATTTTGACTACATGAGAAACGCCAAGTCGAGGTTTCCAAGAAAAAAACTAAAATTTGGAGGTTGTTCTTGTGTTGAAGCCAATAGGGCTTCATCAAAGCACGTTTTATCATATAACGTGCTGTAAAATGATAAGTGTAGAGTTAGGCGCGCAACAGTTGAGGGTACTCACGTCGATGTCTGTGAACACGATGGGCGGGTCCCGGTTGCGCTTGCGCAGCTCCTCCTCGCGGCGCTCGTCGGCCTCGTGCGCGAGCGCGTCCGAGCTGGGCCCCGCGCGCGACAGCTCCTCGGGCACGCCCGCAGCCTCCACTGCTTCTGCCATGTCTGACACCAACAACACTGCGTTAACACCACAACGACACCAACAACACTTACTACCTCTCAGCGCTAGCTCTCGCGCTCGTCAACTGAACTAAATTAAACCCGGAAGCGAAAAAAAATACTAACTGTCGGTACTGTTGTGATGTTATAAAATAGATTTACAGGACAATTAATATCGAGACCGAAGATGTTCAATAATTAGGATAACACTCGCACACCACGGTAGGTTAGTGACTAACCTAAAACTTAGCCGACTCGGAGAGCGAGACGATGTTGTGATACCGTGTGCGGCGGGTATTTTAGGAGACGAATGATCTGTGGTTGCGAGCAAGTAAATCACTGAGATGGGGAGAACATTAAAAATGAGATCCGATCACATAGACGTTGAGTCCGCACAACGTGGCACACGCGCTCCGCCCTGCGCGGAAATAGCCGCGACTTAAATAAACTGAAGAACTGAAGACGGGCGGCGAGTGAGTGCGTGCGGCGAGTGCGGTGCGGCGCGGGACGCACCTGTGCGGGTGCGTGTGCGGCGCGGCTGGAGTCCGCGCGAGGAATGCCCGCCGGCTGGCCGCGCGCCAGCCGCCTCCGCAACGATATTATATTTATAATCACGCCGAGCGGGATCGGGACCGCTCTGTTCCTCTTTACGTGTTAGTACCTACTCGTTTTGTAAACACGTCCACTCAGCGATCACCGACTCCCGGTCACTTGCACAAAGTCAGCTACGTTTCGGAGCCACACCAGTACACCACATGTTCTTGGGAGCGGTGCAGTCTGACGTTGTTAGGTTCATGGTGCCTATATGATGCTTCTCGCTAAGATTATAGGATTGTACTAGCGGGTACGTAGTGTTTATGTTTAGTTTCTAGCGGTGATAGATTCATTAGCGTTGAGCTATCCGAACACGTCGATCCATCAGCTCGGCACCGCGGTGGTCGTTGCCCTTAAGCCGTCGGTTGGAGTCGTCCGACCTACTTGTGGCGCGTTCAACTGCGCTCACAATAAATAGCGCGCTCGATCGCATCAGCGGATACGTTTACAATCAAACACTCTTTAATTAGTCAAGGGTTACGTTAATATCTATCTGTCGGATGCTCGTGTGAGGGTTCATGATCAGTGTGAGCACCGCATTGGACTACAGGTAATAGGAGAAGAACGTTCACACAATATATTGTCAATAACAGTAACAATTGAGCCAATAACAAAGACAACCTAACAGTACGATACCTACTAAGGGGGAGGGGGTCATGAGGATCATGACCCCCTCTGAGCTGGGCCTAAGTGGTCGACTTAGGGAGGCCGCTCACGTCGGGTAAACCGGTCCGGTTAACCGGACCCGGCTGCCGGATCAGGGTAAAAAAATCTGACGTCCGATCAGAATTCACGGTATCGGCGCCGTGAAAACGCCGTGACTAAAAGAAAAATACTTCGTACCTAATAAAATACACTTATCGACCCCTTCCCTTCCTGACTCGAAGACTGGATCCGCCCTTCCTTGTTCATGACTGCGCGTAAGTTACGTGCAGTCATGAACAAGGGCGGATCCAGCCGCCCGCATGGCACTCGTCACGGGCCGTAGATTTTCTACGCAATCATGCTTAAAAAGGTTGCGTCGGTGGTGCGGCGAGTGCGGGGGAGCCCCGACAGCGTGCTGAGGATGACAGGCGCGGGAACGGACACTGCTCTGCTTGGCAGGCTTACTGAACAACATATTGTGTTGTGAGCTCAGTGAATGCGCTGGTTTTAAAATCCACCTCTTATTTAAAGGAATTGCTAAAATAAAATTGTATGACACTCGGCGTACAAACTACACGGTTCCTTGTTTTATAAGCTTTTTATTAACATGGTATAATACTAATGAACTTTCTGACGGGCTTAAATAAAAAATGCACTTATTCAAAAGTAGGTAGAGTTTTGATTGCACCTCGTAGTACAGATTTTAAATGCACTTTTGGTCTGGTGCGGGTTTCCTTGTTACTGGTGAATTAAGTAGGTAAGTAACACTTACTGCGATAGATCCAATGTGATTAGATCAGGCAAGGTCTGTCTCTGGGAGTCAAACTGCCGCCTACACTGGTAGACATTGTAAACAGTAACTTTCCTGTGTTTGGCCGTAGAAGTTGGAGTAGGAACGAGACGGGGGATGACAGGACCCTAATTGGTGAGGCGATTCGCACACTGCCCCGCATCACGCAGCGTAGCGCGGGGGTGCGTGATGTTCCGTTGTTTGCAAGTACCTGTATTTGTATAGAAATCACGCATGATGCAACACACTGAGAACGCATACACGCGCGGGATTTTTGTTCCGTCGCCACCTCAGATCATAGAAACAAGGAGATATGCCATCATAGCGAATTAGTACCGGAACAACACTGATGCCACTTTTAGTACATTTTCGACACAATTACGCGCATAATTAAGCGCTCCTTGTGAATAAAAAGATGTCCTACGAATTAAACATTCCGCACACCCTCAATCTAACACTGTTAGGACCAAGTTCACCGACAAGATAACAGTCCGTTATATTGAAAACGGCCGTTTAAAACGACTGTTTCTGTAGAAAAAAATATGTTGACGGCCGTTTTTAATTTATCAGATTGTTATCTTGTCGGCGAACTCGGCCCTTAATCGTCACTCAACACTAGCACTAAACTAAAACACTGTATTTATACCATCGATAGTGTTCAGTTCGTCGCCAGCGCGTACGTTTTTAATATGAGCAATTTGCTCAAAATCAGGCATCAAGCTCGATAGCGCCTTGGCACATCTCCCTTGTTTCTATGATCTGAGGTCGCCACGCACCCCGCAGCGTAGCGCGGGGCGGTGTGTGATTCGCTTTAAGGACGAAATCGATCCTTTCGTCCTTATGCAGTTGGGCCCTCTCTCGATCGCTTCATATCGCTTCGTTCGCTCGGTCGCTTATGCCTTGGGCCACGTGTTGCTCTCCTTGCCTATCATTGCCAGGACCTTTCAGCGGGTATTCGATCCATGCGTAGGCTTCAGTGATTTATACACCTACATTAAACGTGTAAATACTTGAGTTGTAGTTTTGTTGTTCTCAAATGCGCCCGAATGTGGGTAACAAATGGGAAACGATACATCTGATCGCACGACAACGCTTTTTTAACACTATTGGATTTTCAACACAAACCTACGACGCTTCTTTTATCGCGCGTTGAAAAAGCGCCAGTGCGAATGAGGGCTAGGAATGGACGCGTCGACAACGGACAAGTCGTCCGGCCGAAGATACTTTGTGCGTGCCACCGGTGCAAAGCAGGACCCGCCCCTGCTTTGCACCGGTGGCTACGGGTGGTACGGTCGCTAGTTCTAGCTAAGGGCCTGTGCACATCACGTTTTTTAAACGCGCCGTCGACGCGCGTTTGTAGCAGACGCGATACGCACGCAAGTCAGACGCAGCCTGTAGGATAAAAGATAGACCCAATAGACCTCTGTAGGATAAAAGCGCGCCGTCGACGCGCGTTTTAGAAATGCGCGTCGACGGCGCGCTTTAAAACGTGGTGTGCACAGGCCATAAGCTGCAGTTTATTACTGATAGGAAGATGGCTGGGAGCACGTGACTGACCAGTCACCTGCTCCTAGCCATCGGTGTTGGGTGCTGGTGATTGGTGATAGGTAATTAAGATACCTAGATGGCTGTTCAGCGATTTAGGGTTCAGTTTTGGTTGGCACAAAAACTGGTGATAAGACGTGTTAGCTTCCATGCATTTATTCAAACTGCCAGAAAGACACGAACGTGTCACCGAACGAGACACGAACATGTCATTAGTCTTCATCTTATCATCTTATTCCGTTACGTGTCGTTACGAAAATCCGTGCACTTAATATCGATACCTAACACCTAAAAAGGGATAAGCGATAGGGTGTTGCAGAATGGACATATTTATACATATAATTATGTATATGATTAGAATCGGTAGAATGTTGCTTATCCCATTTTAGCTGTTAGGCATCAATATGTATAGGTATACCCTCTCCGTTACACGTTGTATAGTATACTGTGACAGTATGTAGTTTTCCGTCTCCTACGCGGACGGAGCCGCAGGCACAGCTCTACTAAACATTTACACCGTTACCACAAAAAAGATAGACACGAGTTAAACGCGAATGCTACCAAAAAAGACCAAACCAGAGTGCAGTGATAGCCTAGTGGTTTAACCATGTGCCTCCCACGGCGAATGGTTCGAGTTCGATCTCGAGGCACGCACCGCTGACTTTTCGAAGTCATGTGCGTATTAGAAATTAATTATCACTTGCTTTAACGGTGAAGGAAAACATCGTGAGGAAACCGGCATGTCCTAGAACCAAAAATTCGAAGACATGTGACGTCCATCAACCCGCACTGGGCCCGCGTGGTGGACTACGGCCCACTCCCTCTCACAGAGAGGAGGCTTGTGTCCCAGCAGTGGGAACATTATAGGCCGATTATGCTACCAAAAATAATACACAGTTGTTTTAGACAAGTTAGTGCTAAGACAAGTGCGTATTATTTTTGGTAGCATTCGCGTTTAACGCGTGTCTATCTTTTTTGTGGTACGGCCCTTAGGTTTTATAGAATTTAAAAGGGCGTGGCCCAGTTTGTGGCGTCAGTGCGGCGCTAAGCTCCGCACCGACCTGCGGGCGCGGCGCGCTGTGAGTTGCTCAGAGGCCCTACACAAGTAATTTTTTTGTTAGCGTTAACGTCAAACGCTACGGATAAAATGTATGGCAATGACATTACCTGCGGAAAAGTCACGTGACTCATGGCACAAATGTCACTTCCATACATTTTATTCGTAGCGTTTGACGTGAACGCTAACAGAGTAACTTGTTTAGGGCCTCTGTTTATTCGATTCGAGCCGCTCGGTCCGCACCGCTCGACCACGAGCCGCATGCTGTTGGTTTTTGGCCACGCTCAAGGAGCGCTCACCTTGAGTCGCGCGGCGTAGTGGAGACGGTCCTACGCACAATTCGTGAGCAATGGAAGACTGCGTGGTGCCCGCTCAGTTTGCATTTGGGGAATGCTCTCAACGAGCGGCTCACTACGAGTGGCTGACAGCGCGCCGCGCTCGCATGCCGATACTAGGCTCTACAAAGTGCAGAGCTGTGGACAGTGCGCAGTGTGCGCGGACTCACCGTCGGCGTGGTCGTCGCGGTCGCCGCGCTCGCGCAGCAGCCGGCGGCGCTGCTTGTGGCGGCGCCGCTCCTTCCGCGCCAGCTTCTCCGCCAGCGTGCTGCGCCGCGCGTCCAGCTCCTGCGACGCCACCCTGCACACATACCGTTTTATTATCGACAAAGTCAAAACCAAAGTCAAAACATTTATTTCAATTAGACCATTTACAGGCACTTTTGAATTGTCAAGCAATAGTTGTCAATCAGTTTGTCCTTTAGGTGAAGCTAGTTGTCTGTTCCAAAACGTAGATTCTTATGAAGAAGAACGGACAAGAAACTTCATGGTTGCTCTTTCTCAGCTAATTCAATTATACAATTTCTTTATTCACGTTTATGCCCTAATATGTGAGAACAATGTAAGATATAACAATGTAAATTATGTAAGTATATAAAAACAATCTTTAGACAACAATAGCAATCTACTAGTATGACATTCTATTGGAGATTTGTTAAATGAAACTTCATTTGAAAAGGAAATATACCTAATCATTAATTTAATGTTCATCGATTTTTAGAAATGCTTTTGGGTGGATACAGACATTGCTCGCATGCCTTAGCGCACACCTCGCAACGCACAGCTCGATACACATTTGCACACGCCGCACCGCGAATATGAACGTCCACACATTGCGAAGCATGCGATGAGCGCCGTGCGCCAAGCATGCCATGCAATGTTTGTAGCCACCCTTACAAGTCGAATGTTTTTAGCAGATTTTTTAAAACTCACGTCACAGTATGATAAATTCCGTAAAAATGGTCGTCGCCTTTTGATTCTACTAATCGAAAGTTTACACTATTTTGAAAACTTTAACTCCCAAAAGCCAATTTACCTTCAAACCAGAGTTATAGAGGGTGGCAGGTTAGACAGTGGAAATATTTAAAGGGGTCATTGTACTCATCATTATGAACATACCTAACTCAATAAAATGTATGGAACAGCTGATTTTTTTTTTGCGATTTCCGGGTTGGTCCCATAATAAAAGTTGTGTATAATAATAATGATGAGTACAATGACCCCTTTAAATATTTCCACTGTCTAACCTGCCACCCTGTATATTTTTTTTTTTTTTTGACCTGAAATCAGAAGAATTGCTTTAGCTTAATATGAACCTATGTTTATTGAGGCATTAAATCATACTGTGCGTCGGCATTTCGCAACTGACGAACTCTGAGAAGAAATGTCGGAATAAACTCAGAGATCATGGTCGCTTTTAAAGTCTAGACTGCAATATGTGAGTGTAACAATGTACGGCTAGATCCGGAATGGCCTTTCGAGGAGAGAGCCGTAGCAGCACTTGTTGTAGAACAACACTGACGTCGGGCACGGGAAGGGAGTGATGTCAGCAGTGGCGTGCGTTTCATAAAGACAGAAAGACATAGCCTACCCTAGCTAACTCAGACATAATCTTGTTCTGATACCTAATATTATTTTATCTACGAGTACCTACTTACTATAGTTACTATTAATAAACAAAAAATTCTCAAATCATAATTCAGCTCCACTTCACCTTTCGAGTGTCGGGTATCATCGATACAGAGGCTACAGAGTACCAATTTAGGTATGCCAGCTCAGCTCATTTGACACAACTTCGCATATTGCGCTGCACTAGCGCCGCTAAGGACCTCGGGAAAGACACAAACTATTCACGGCTAAATGTTTATGTGTGCTCTCGTGGTCATGTGGATTTAATGGGTGTGCGTTCCTATACGGTGTACCACAGGGGAGTATTCTAGGGCCATTATTATTCCTGATCTATATCAATGACTTACCAGAATCAACTAATTACAAATGTGTCTTATATGCTGATGACACTACACTGCTGATTCAATGTAACAATAAAAATACTTATGAAAACGATATTAACAACACTATAAATAATGTAACTACATGGCTAAATAATAATAACTTAAATATAAACATAAATAAAACAAATATTATACAATTTCAAACTTATAACAGCAAACAAATATCTCTAAACATTACTCAAAAAAATTAAACCCTAGAAAGAGTACAGTCAACTACTTTCCTTGGTCTAATTATAGACAAACATTGCAGCTGGAAACAGCACATAGATAAAGTTTGCTCTAAACTAGATAGCTACGTTTATGTCCTAAACAGACTTAGACAAGTAGCTACACCCAATGCTACTCGATGTGCATACCACGGTTATGCTAACTCAGTTTTACGTTATGGAATAGTCATATGGGGAAATTCTGTGGATTTAATCAGAGCCTTCAGAGCACAGAAAAAGTGCGTGCGAGCAATAAGTGGTGCAGATTATTTAGATAGCTGTGTACCTTTATTTATAAAGCACCGCATCCTACCACTACCCTGCCTATATATTTATGAAATTTCTATTTTTGTATACAAAAACCCCGATCTCTTTGTAAAAAATATTATTGTTACCAATAGAAATAGTAGATTCTCTAATAAATTGTCTATACCAAATCAACGTACAACATTATATAGTAAAAATTCATTTTGTATGGCTATCAGAATTTATAATAAGTTACCAGACAAAGTAAAAACTCTTAATTTAAATTTATTTAAAAGAAAATTATTTGATTTCCTAATTAATAAGTGTTACTATTCTACTAATGACTTTCTCGAGGATAAAAACATTGTTATAGCATAAGAGACAATAAGATATTATGTTAATAAGTTAACCACAAAAATATTTGTACACCGATTCGGTAGAATATATGATACTATATAATAATACTGTTAATACCTGTTATACTATATTCTAACAAATAATTTTTTTCTTTCTTTCTTTCTTTCTTTCTTTCTATAAATACGCAGCACACAATGTCACAAATAATATATATATATATATAATATCTTTCGGTGACAAAAAACAAGTGATCGTGAAAGGTCGTTGTACCTACACCGGATTTGCAATTAAGTAATTAGCAAACTAAAGGTAAAGTCAATGCCCACGGTGGGGGCCTGCCCTGCATGGGCGGAGCACCGCCGTGTCCTCGTAGAGGCGATCGGCAGCGGCGGCGACCTCTCGCGCCCGGCCCTGGTTCAAGCCATGGTCCGGGGCGAGGGGGAGTGGGAGGCAGTCGCCTCCTTCTGCGAAGCAGTCATGCTAGCGAAGGAGGCGGCGGGACGGGAGAGGGAGAGATTCTCCCGTCCAAGCCGCCGCGGTAGACGCTCCGGGCGTCGGGAGCCGCGTGACGACTCCCGGCCACCGTAGGCGCGGGCCTGCGGGCGGTGAGTAATGGGTACCTCACCGTCCGATCAGGACCAGGCCCGTGCCGAACGGCGCGTACGTGTTCCACGCGCGCCTCAAAGAGATGTCAGCATCAAAGAGGGGGCCCACTAGGGCCCAAGCCTGCCGGGAAAGCGGGATTGTCCGAAAGGGATACCGCTGACCCGGAACATAAAGGGCAAAGGAAGGAACACAGGTGGGTTTTAGTCAGTAAGAGTCTGACACTCCCTTCCGCTCCGCCCAGAGGTGAGAGGGGTCATTTGATGATTTCCCATCCTCAAAAAAAAAAAAAAAAAGGTAAAGTCAATCGTACTTCGAATATGCGTAAATTGATATGTCTATAAAATTAGTCAATCTGTGGATATTTGAGGTGGCAATAAAATTGCCTACATCATTATTAATCGACAAGACGCCGAATCAAAACCAACATGCAGTATTTTTGGTAGGTAATAGCTTTTAATATTTTCTGCCTACCCAGTTTAAACACTCTGTGCACGCTACTGGATGTCAGATTGTTTTACGACGTTTTACAGAGTTACCCTATCTGCGAAGTTTCACACAAATTGTTTAACAACTGTAGATTTTACGAGGGTATGACAGACGGACGGACCGCCGAACACGAGGAAATTATAAGGTTCCTAGTTGTACTACGGAACCCTAAAAAGGCTAACTACAAACGACATACACCAGCGTTTAAGATTTCTGTTTATTCGTCAGTCAAAGATGAAAATATAAGAATAGATAGTCGCACAGTTAGAAGGGATGTTTGGGCGTGGGGGGGTGGTCCGGTGGGGGCGGGGGCGGCGGGGGGCGGCGCCACGCGACCAACGCGCGCGCGCCCGCCGCCAGCCGCGCCGCGCCGCGCCGCACGCGCCGCGCCAGCCAGGCCGCGCGCCACCTACGCCGGACACGGACCAGTCACGCGACATTGGGTATACGAAGGGATGGGGGCGGAAGGGGCGGGGTGTAATATGTTCATTATAATATTTGAGAATGGAAACAAGTGTTCATTCCGAAGTCAGAATCTTTATTGACTCAAAATACATACATAGGTGGATTTACTTAAATTACAAGAATACTAAACACTTAGGGCGGGTTGCTTCAAACCATCTGTATCCGTAAGTCAGTACGTAATCGTTAAGTCAGTATGAAATTGTCATACAAGCCGCCATATTTGACGGTTACAGATACGTAACTGTAAGATGAAACAACATGGCCTTAGTCAGCGAAACATGACGTATTATTGCAACGACCATCATAATGGGGATCAGCAAATGCATGTTCTTACAGGGGGCTAGCGGCACCGGTCGAGCAATGCGCCTGTGACCGTCATCGGAGCAATCACGTGACGTGAGTACGTGTCTGGGACGGCAAGGGGCTGGTGGCGCCAGTCGAGTAGTGCGCCTGTAACTTACACTGGACCAGTCACATGACGTGAGGAGTACGTGAGGGGTAGGGGCGGGGGGGCTGGTGGTGCCAGTCGCGTATCGCGCCTGTAACTTACACTGGACCAGTCACATGACGTGAGGAGTACGTGAGGGGTAGGGGCGGGGGGGCTGGTGGCGCCAGTCGAGTAGTGCGCCTGTAACTTACACTGGACCAGTCACATGACGTGAGGAGTACGTGAGGGGTAGGGGCGGGGGGGCTGGTGGTGCCAGTCGCGTATCGCGCCTGTAACTTACACTGGACCAGTCACATGACGTGAGGAGTACGTGAGGGGTAGGGGCGGGGGGGCTGGTGGCGCCAGTCGAGTAGTGCGCCTGTAACTTACACTGGACCAGTCACATGACGTGAGGAGTACGTGAGGGGTAGGGGCGGGGGGGCTGGTGGTGCCAGTCGCGTATCGCGCCTGTAACTTACACTGGACCAGTCACATGACGTGAGGAGTACGTGAGGGGTAGGGGCGGGGGGGCTGGTGGTGCCAGTCGCGTATCGCGCCTGTAACCTACACTAGACCAGTCACATGACGTGAGGAGTACGTGAGGGGTAGGGGCGGGGGGGCTGGTGGTGCCAGTCGCGTATCGCGCCTGTAACCTACACTGGACCAGTCACATGACGTGAGGAGTACGTGAGGGGTAGGGGCGGGGGGGCTGGTGGTGCCTGTCGCGTATCGCGCCTGTAACCTACACTGGACCAGTCACATGACGTGAGGAGTACGTGAGGGGTAGGGGCGGGGGGGCTGGTGGTGCCAGTCGCGTATCGCGCCTGTAACCTACACTGGACCAGTCACATGACGTGAGGAGTACGTGAGGGGTAGGGGCGGGGGGGCTGGTGGTGCCAGTCGAGTATCGCGCCTGTAACCTACACTGGACCAGTCACATGACGTGAGGAGTACGTGAGGGGTAGGGGCGGGGGGGCTGGTGGTGCCAGTCGCGTATCGCGCCTGTAACCTACACTGGACCAGTCACATGACGTGAGGAGTACGTGAGGGGTAGGGGCGGGGGGGCTGGTGGTGCCAGTCGCGTATCGCGCCTGTAACCTACACTGGACCAGTCACATGACGTGAGGAGTACGTGAGGGGTAGGGGCGGGGGGGCTGGTGGTGCCAGTCGCGTATCGCGCCTGTAACCTACACTGGACCAGTCACATGACGTGAGGAGTACGTGAGGGGTAGGGGCGGGGGGGCTGGTGGTGCCAGTCGCGTATCGCGCCTGTAACCTACACTGGACCAGTCACATGACGTGAGGAGTACGTGAGGGGTAGGGGCGGGGGGGCTGGTGGTGCCAGTCGCGTATCGCGCCTGTAACCTACACTGGACCAGTCACATGACGTGAGGAGTACGTGAGGGGTTGGGGCGGTGAGGGGCTGGTGGCGCCAGTCGCGCCTGTAACCTACACTGGACCAGTCACATGACGTGAGGAGTACGTGAGGGGTTGGGGCGGTGAGGGGCTGGTGGTGCCAGTCACGCCTGTAACCTACACCGGAGCAGTACCTAACGTGACGCGAGGAGTGCGCAGTCCTGTGACTCACCTGGCTTCCTCGATCTGCGTGTTGAGCGTGAGGTAGTCGGGGCTGTCCTGCCGGTTGTGCCGCGCGCCGCCGTTCGTGAACATCGTCTGCACAACAAACATCGTGGTTAATGGTCTGGTTTCAACAAACACGACGTTATCATGAAACTGAATGTGGGATTATAATAAAACAATGTGGGAATTTGAGGTAAGTTTAAAGAACTCTCAAGACACACGGATAACACCTGGACGAGCTTCTGATCCACGTAGTAATAGGCTTTTGTGGATCAGACTCGGGTGAGTTGACCATGCAACTAAACGTTTCAGTTGCATGGTCAACCTCATACGCTCTCATGAGCATGTGTCGCCGTGTAAGACGCTAGAAAACATATATAGCTGATGTGGCTTAAAAGGTTACAAAACTCAAATAGAACTGGGCAGGAAATGTGTATCGCGTGCCGCAAACACACCGCGCCACAAACTGGGCCCAAATAGCACAAACGCAGTAATACGAGTCACAGCGAATCATGGAGATGTCGGAACGAAATGAATGGATTTTTAGAATACTGGAATCAAGTAACGCGAGATCGTAAGAAGTGAAAGAAATGGGCGGAGGCATTTGCTCACTAGTGGGACAGAATAGGCTTGTAATAAATGTACAATATAATGTCGTGCGTTCGCCACGGGCGGGTAAAACGGACGGTCGCAGTTCGCAGGTCGCAGTATGGTAGTCTCGTAGCTGATCTGTTGAACTACATCATAGAGAACTCACTGAAGAAGAGCCTGTAAATTTTCTTTATTTCTTTCTTTAAATAGTTTACCTCCGGACGTCAGCGCGCGGACGGGCCCGGGCCGTCGCGGTCGCGGGGGCGGCGAGCGGTGTGCTCAGTGTCGGGCTCGCTGCCACTCAAATGCCTCACACTCTGCAAACCACACCCAACACACACATTATACCACCGGAGCCCGCAAGTGTCTACTGCTGGCTGGAGATACACCTCTCTAGTATACTTAAGTATAATTTGTAGGGTTGCGCCACGATGTGTTTGTGTGTGTGTATAGTACCTGCGCGGCGTGCGGCACGAGGTTGTCGAGCAGCGCCTGCACGGCGGCGCGCGTGGTGGGCGCTAGCAGGTCCTCAGGCTGCGCCACGATGTGTTTGTGTGTGTGTATAGTACCTGCGCGGCGTGCGGCACGAGGTTGTCGAGCAGCGCCTGCACGGCGGCGCGCGTGGTGGGCGCTAGCAGGTCCTCAGGCTGCGCCACGATGTGTTTGTGTGTGTGTATAGTACCTGCGCGGCGTGCGGCACGAGGTTGTCGAGCAGCGCCTGCACGGCGGCGCGCGTGGTGGGCGCTAGCAGGTCCTCAGGCTGCGCCACGATGTGTTTGTGTGTGTGTATAGTACCTGCGCGGCGTGCGGCACGAGGTTGTCGAGCAGCGCCTGCACGGCGGCGCGCGTGGTGGGCGCTAGCAGGTCCTCAGGCTGCGCCACGATGTGTTTGTGTGTGTGTATAGTACCTGCGCGGCGTGCGGCACGAGGTTGTCGAGCAGCGCCTGCACGGCGGCGCGCGTGGTGGGCGCTAGCAGGTCCTCAGGCTGCGCCACGATGTGTTTGTGTGTGTGTATAGTACCTGCGCGGCGTGCGGCACGAGGTTGTCGAGCAGCGCCTGCACGGCGGCGCGCGTGGTGGGCGCTAGCAGGTCCTCAGGCTGCGCCACGATGTGTTTGGGAATGTGTGCGCCGCACAGGAACTGTGCTACTTCATCGCTGAAGTGATTGCAGTTGTGCTCCAGGAGGTTGTACGCCGACGGACTGTAATTGAACAAAAATAATCCAACATTGAAATAAATTAAAATCAAATGCAGTCGTGCGTCCTGACTTAAGGGGCTCTTCCACCGGGGGGGGCGAGGAGAGAATTGGATGGGAGAGAATTGAAATCTCGACGGCCCACGACCAAAAATTGTCAATATGCGACCATCGCCAATGTGCAGCGTGCTCCGTCAGGTGTTAATCGTTGGTGTAAGACGTGCGTGTTACACATTAATTTGCCAAGCATGCTATTCATCGTATAGAAAAAGCCAGCTGGTACTGACCTGTAGGTGGTGGTGGACAGTCCGTGTATGTAGTCGATGAACACCTGGTAGGGCACGAAGGTCTCGCCGAGCCGCTCCACGCGGTGCGGCGCGCCCAGCTGCGTGCTGCCCTGCAGTGGAGAGCATCGACATTAATTCGATAACTTTTAGGTATGCACTTACTTTAGAGAAGTGCTGGTAGTTTGTGGTGCGAACCCCGACAGGCGCACACTTTGGGCAATTTGTTTCATCAGCACTTCTCTAAATACAGCTATTTTACACACCATATACATAAATATTGACTTGGTAATAATAGATTTCTAGTTTGATGTTGCAAATCACAACTTCATACCTCAGGCTGGCTTGCCAAGCTTAGCAGCACAGGGCACAACACAAGATGCACACTGACTGCACAAGCTTGTACAGTCAGTGCCCCACATTGTCTGACCCCTCTTAGAATCTTACTATTTCTAAGAGGGTCAGACAATATGGGGTGAATACAGTCAGTGCCCCATCGACCCCTACGACCCCCCCCCCCCCCCCCCGTCGGAGGACCGCCACTACTCTGCGGACGAGTGCATCGTGCCGCGTGGGTAGCGGAAACGAGACATTAACGTACTTATTTTAAGGAGCCGTAGTAAGAGGGAAAGGAGAGGGGTTTTGCGACCAGAATGCAGTATGCAGGCGTGCATGGTTTATTTTACCGAGCGTCCTATGCTTTTCTTTCCAGGTGTTAACGAATGTGTCCATTTGGTATCACACTTCTGAGGAGGACCCTGGCACGTAGTATTAAAAAAGAGCTGTTCAAAGGTTGGCTGGTTTGCAGCATTTACATAAGAATATTTTCATTAACATGATTGTCTAAGTTTATCGCAGTCTTAAATTGAAACAGTCTCATAACATAACTACGTATATTCGCTACAAATATCTATTGGAGGTTTGTTGCATTTCCTCGTGCAAATTACCAAGTGCTCGTACACGTGTCAACAGCTGCTCATTACGGTATAAATCGTTCGCAATACGAAACTCGCTATTTCCGTACGTATAAACATAAAAACGTGATATTCATTCGCAACCTGCGCATCAATATGAAAGTGATGAAAATGTCTAACATTCTCATCTCACTCGTTGACTCTCAACTAGAGAGAATTTAAATTATACTGTTTGTCAGGAGTCACCTTTAAAATTTGTGAAAATAATTAAACCTGCCGTCTAGAGCTCGTTAAAAAGGAAATACTACAGTAATGCGAGCGAGAGCGAGACGGCGCGGTGAGATGTCCACCTATTTCGAGAGTTCCGGAATATAGAGCGCGCCGAACGTGTCAGTGAATGCGCCTGCACGACGCACGTGCGCGCACGAGTTCCTGCAACACTGCGCCGGCGCGACGCACGCGACGCTTGCGCGCTGCACCGGCTAATAATACGCCAGCCTGCCCACTAGCCGACCGCGGAATTGACATATCTTTGTATCAGCGGCACGTTATGATGGCGTTTTTGACGTTAAAGACCGCTCATAAAGTTTCGTGAAAATTGACAACTACTTTTGAAATAATAATGAAGAAAGAACAATCAGTTAATTGTTATGAAATTTAAGAATTATACCAAATGAGTCTGTGGCATAATATAGGAATACAAGTGATGCTTTGATAAAATCAATTTTTAATATTGTCTCTTTTACATCGCCTCGAAAGTTTGTAAGTGTACGAGAGTGCCGTACTTCATCACTTTATTGTCCATCTGTCGGTTCGTCTGTCAAGACCCTTTTTATCAGGAACGGGTAGAGGTATCAAGTTGAAATTTATATAGGAAGAAGGAAAGATAGAAAAAATATTTATTTGCGTTGACATGACGCATAAAAATTGAAATTATACAGAGGAAAAAAATAAAAATTAGGGAAAGTATGCGTCACATCCGCGCAAAACGGCCACCGCTCAGCATGGTGCTGTGACCCGTGCCGGAGCAGAGCCACTGTCATATCAAATACTGCGAGGTCTAAGGACCCTTCAGTCAACGCAATCAAAAGATACGTCACATATTTTATGTAATATATTTCGATACTTACAAGCTCACTTATCGAAACTTATAGGGAAGGTAGGTAGGTACTTCCCGTGCACCTAGAATCATGTTTGGCAACAAGCAAAGTAAAGGAAAAAATTCGAAAATCTTTAATTTCTAGTTTATATTTTTGCGATTTCAAACTTTTATATGGAATTTTATATGGAAACCTTACGTACTACTCGCGCTTGTTCGGTTTTATTTTGTAATTTACGAACGGATTTTATTCAAATAATCGTAATTCGTTCTCTGGAACCTTTAGGCGCAGAATGTCCAATTCGCAAAATATCCAGCGTTTGCAAATATCTAATTTGTGTAACGTCCAATTCGCGAAATGAACAATACCAGGATTTTTTTGAAAGCTGCACTCGATGTTTATTACACGCGGTTTTGTCACGTTGGCGCCGCTCCCCGCTCTAAAATAAGCTCTGTTTACAATTCGGGCGCGTTTACATCTCCCAGCTCGGCGAGAGCCACCTCTGCGCGGCAATCGGATGTCGTGGGGGGTCGCACTGCGCTGGCCAAACACCTTCTATAATTATTATAGAGAATACATAATCGTGTCTATAAATAACAATCGAGTGAGAATCGCCACTCGTGTTATGACATTTTATTAATACGCGGCTAATATTACACGCGCTGACGTTAATTGCCCGTTTGTGCGTTTTATGATTACCGGAATGATGTATGTCAATTTTAATGAAAACATCATGTCTAGGTCTACAAACATTTTATAAAATAGTGTTTTGAGTTTGATGTTCTGGTTAATGTGTTTTAAATGCACAGCAGCTGTGCCCGCGACTCCGTGGAAATCGCATAAGCATAGCATAATCGGCCTATAATGTTCCCACTGCTGGGACACAGGCCGCCTCTCTGTGAGAGGGAATTGGAAAACACGATATTGTTTTCCAATTTCCACGGAGCTTTAGAATCGCAAGTTGTAAAGAAATTCTGGTAATTCGTTACTAATGTGAGATGCTACGACAGTAGAGGTGACACTACGTCAGAACAATTTTCGCGTTACGGTAGGTTACTGTTTACTTTTTTAGAAAATGCTCGAAATGCTTCGACGACGTCATAGGTAGGTACCTAATAGCATTGTCGGAGGCAGTCAAAAGATTTTAATGTTCTCTTCTCTATCACTAAAAAGTGCCTATAAAACAAAGTCATTTGGCATCAGCTGTGTGTTCACTTAGTACCTCAGATCATAAAAACAAGGAGATATGCCATCATAGCAAATTAGTACGGGAAAAACTGATGCCACGTTTAGTACATTTTTCGACACAATTACGCGCATAATTAAGCGCTCCTTGTGAATAAAAAGATCTCCCACGCATTGAACATTCCGCACACCCTCAATCTAACACTGTTAATCGTCACTCAACACTAGCACTAAACTAAAACACTGTAGGTATTTATACCATCGATCGTATTCGGTTCGTCGCCAGCGCGTACGTTTTTAATATGAGCAATTTGCTCAAGATCAGGCATCAAGGTCGATGGCGCCTTGGCACAACTCCTTGTTTCTATGATCTGAGCTTAGTACCTACTTCTAAATTAGTTGATGTATGTTCACGCGGTTTTTGCCGTAATTTCGAGAATTTATCAACGAAGGTTTATGTGTATTACATTCTCCACATTATTAAAGGAGACGGGTCAAAAGTGGTCATGTGTTACACCTTATTAGAAAGCTTATACAATAATAAGCTACTCGATTCTATTTAAATATGATTTTTTCAGGCCCCCGTTTTTGTAAAAAAGTGAAATATGTTTCAGGAAAAACAAAACGCAGATTGCCCTTATTTTTAAGCAATATAATTATTAAAAAGGTAGCTGAAGTTGCCATTTCTATCCAATACGTTGAGTTTTTAATGTAATTTAACTACAGCTTCATCCAAATAAGACAAAAAAAAGATTTATTATAATGCTAATGAAATAACAAAACGTGTCCAAAGGGTCAAATCTTGGAGGAAGAATATCTGGAGATAGTACAACCGTGTATGTATACTGTGTGAAGGCTGTCATTTCTCGTTGAGGCAAAACATTGCGGTGTGATTGATGGCTTTGAAGCGTCAACTCTTCCCTAGTCACGCACACTAATACAAATCCAGAACCGCACGGCCAGCGGCTCGTCACGTCATTTGGCACAGGGTTGCCAACCCTTATTTTGTAGTGATTTATATTTAATTTGTTTATTTCTTAATTAAAAAAAAACGTGAGGCTGTAATATTATTTTAAAAGCTCAAAAATCAAAATAATTACGCTCTTTGATCCTATATAGCTCAGACCACGGTTCATGATTTAGTACCATGTCCCATACATTTATTGAACGTCTCCTTTCGCAAGTAACCTAGCGACCCGTTTGGTTTCGCACGGGTGAAGCCAAACGGGTCGCTAGTTTACTTGCATTGCGCACCATTAAGGCGTATGGTACCCTCAAAAAGATAAATTCCGTCGCCGTTGGGGTCCTACTACTCTTAAACGAACTAACATAAAAATACATAAAAGGGTAGGTATATACGGTTTTTTCGTGGCGCTCGGGGCGGCGGGTGAAGCCAGACTGGTTAGGTTAGGTTAGGTTTTTTATAATAAACCTTGACATGTTGCCTTTATTTTGGAAGTATAAAAATATCGTAGCTTAAAAATTACTGTATGAAAATAATTATTGAATATAATTTTGCTAATTGTCGCGTGCGTTTTGCTGTACCTACTGCCGCCAGCCGCCCGCGCAAAGACGCACGCGACAATTAGCAAAATTATTTCCTGCTTCTGCTACAAAACATATTTTGAAATGATACACATCCAGATTAAAGATAAATGGATTGCCTATATTCTCCAGCAAAAACCAAAAAATTATCACCTTCAGTTTAGGAGCAGTAGCGAATTTAGTTCTATAAACGACCTCATTTCAATCATTATTTTCATACAGTAATTTTTAAGCTACGATATTTTTATACTTCCCAAATAAAGGTAACATGTCAAGGTTTATTATATATTTTTTTTGGATTTTTATGTTAGTTTAAGGGCCGATTTCACCAACGTCAGATAAAATTATCCAAGGAATAAAGTTGAGTAGTAGGACCCCAACGGCGACGGAATTTATCTTTTTGAAGGTATACCCCGTACCATACGCCCTAACCAATTCCACTCATAATTATAGATATCTATACTATATAAAATTGTATACTTAGTAATAGGTGTGTCTAGTCTACTACCTACTTCAGCTGACGTAGCAATAGGTGAACAGGTGGCAGCCTGGCAGAGTTGCATTGAATGAATGATTAATCGGTATGAGAGGAGCGCTTTCATTGGGATTGCTGCTGGTCTCTTGCTCCTTGAGCGATCTACACTACATTTCTTACATACCCGACTGCGGCGAAGTCCAAAAGGAGGGTATAGCTACTTAGGTATAGTTTTCGGTCGCTGATGTCATGACATTTAAATAGCTCTACACGTTGTCTTACGATATTTATGTCTCGAACAAAAATGTCCTAACTATTTTAATGTGGATGATGATAAAACACATATAATATGTGATATAAGAATAGACGCAGGCGCCGAGTGGGCGACGTTATATACAAATCTAACGTGAACCGTTCAATCTAGTTAGATTCTCCTACCTTATACCTACGTCGCCTCATCATTCTAACTGACCGACTTTAAATAAATGATTTTTTGACTCCTTGACAAATCAAAAGTACCTGTAAGTGGTTTAATTTAAATAAAATATGGTTTGAATTTGACTTTGATGCATTCACAAACATCAGACTGATTAGCAGAGTGCACCTGCGCACTGCCAGTTTCTATGTAGGCAATGTAAACTATACTACATACCTATTTATTATATTTTATTTATGAGAGAATTTCGAAAACCAACTGACGCGGACGGAATTTGAATCCGCGACTTTTGACCGCTCATAAGAGACGTATTCAAAGACATCAGGCGGGACGCCGTAGCTCCGTGGTTAAGAGCAGTGCCACGGTTCAGCTTCGTATCAGCCTTTAATGTGGAGCCACGCGGTACTCACCGGCGCGCAGCTGGTGATGCCGCCGCCGCCGTAGAAGAACTCGCGCTGGTAGGCCACCACGGCGGTGTGCCACACGCCCTCGATCTGACGCCCTGCAACGTCACATACACATCAATAAGATTTTAAAGTGTTGCCGTGCTAACACAATTATTGGCGCAACAATATAGTACACTTCTTTTTACCCGACTGCGGCGAAGTCCAAAAGGAGGGTATAGTGTTTCACCTGTATGTTATTATGTGGGTATGTATGTATGTATGTATTTCCGTTTCTGTGTTCCCTCCTAGAGACAAACGAGCGAACGGATTTTAACATTATGACATATCATTAGATTCGTATTGACGTCGCGAGTAACATAGGCTATATGGATTATGAAAAAAACCAACATGGCGGGTTTTAATCGCCAACCTTACGCCGGGGGCACGGGAGTCACTCACGCATTCGTCCGCACTCTGCACCCCCGGCAGGTATTGGCCCGCCAGAAAAAAGGCGGGCCCCGTCACCCTATGCGGCCGTCATGTACGGCCGCAATTCCTCTGGAGAAGCGCGCGCGGAACACGTCGCGCCACCGTCTCGGGCCTGTTTCCGTTCGGGCGACGGACGCCCCAAGTCCGCCGCCCGCAGGCCGCACCCTATGGTGGTCGGAGATCGTTGGCCGCCCTACGGCGCCCGGTGCGTCTGCTGCGGATGGGGAGAGAGGACACCGCCTCCCTCTCCCTTTCCGCCGCCTCCTTGGCGTCCATCACCTCCTCGCAGAAGGAGGCGACGGCGTTCCAAGCGCTATCGCTGCCGACCATGGCCTCAGCCACGGCCGGGAGCGAGAGGCCACCCGCAGCACCGACCGCCGCGACGAGGTCACGGCGCTGCACTGCCCAAGCTGGGCACTCCTCCAACGTGCTGCGCCGTGTCGTCGGCGCAGTCACCGCAATGGTGGCAACCGGGCGTCGGCTCCCGGCCTATACGGCACAGGTACTTTCCGAAGCACCCGTGTCCAGAAAGCACCTGTGTAAGCCGGAAGCTAAGGGCGCCATGCCGTCTCCCGAGCCACTCCCTCATCACGGGCCTTACCGCCGCTATTGCGGCGTGCCCGAGTGTGTGAACATGCCCTAGGCAAACCCAACCATTTCCTACGTTTTGATCAACCTCAAATCCTCGCAAAGGAGAACCGATATGTACCTAGAATGCTTCGCGAGGCTATTGAAATTAAAAAACATCCTATAAGGGGGATTCTCGTGGGAGAATAAATAATGCACGGATTCGGTAAAGTATTAATTATTGGTAACAGCACGACACAATACAAATCACGAAATACAGATAATTGGCGTTTATACAAAATAGCATCCGCCGCACGATCGCAGCCGTGCGCGGGGTATCTAGCTAACAGCGTAGCGGGGGGCCGACTGGCCACGCGAGCGAGTGACGCGAACGTTTTCGGCGCGAAGCATGCGCCGTATCCTTATAGCGGCGGGTGTAACGCGAGTCAACATTGACGCGGCGGCGACGCGGACGCAACACAATGCTACACACTCCCCCTCTAGTTCGAACATAGCGCCCTCGCGTTCGGGCTAGCAATCAAACCTACGTGGCCGACCGCGTCTGCGCTTCTCTCTAACCGGGGCCTCGACATCGCCGATAAATGGAGTCAAATCAGAGACGTGGTAACGTCCTACGTGCTCACCTCTAGTGACTCCCTCTACTAGGTAGGTGGTAGGGCTTACTATTTCGCGGATGCGATAAGGGCCATCCCTCCGGGGTATAAATTTCGCAGACTGCCCGGGACCGACGTCATTCATCCCTTGCGTTTTTAACAAAACGAGATCACCTACCGTATATTCTGGAGGGGCGCGTCTGCCTTCGTCTGCGTACTTCTTCTGCAAAGACTGGTTACGTTCGTGGACATCTCGGGCATCAAGCAACACTGTCGACAACTTACGAAGGTAAGGAGTGATATTGTGGACAAAATTATCGCTGTCCGCAATGGTCTTCATGTCCGCCACGACGTCCGATGGCGCGCGCAGCTCTCTCCCGAAGGTAAGGAAAGCTGGTGAAAATCCAGTGCTCGCCGTAACAGCGGAGTTCATCGCGAACCTTATAGCTGCGAGGTGAGCATCCCATGATGCATGATCCTTTCCAACCAGTATTGCTAACTGTGGTTTAAGGTCACGATTTTTCCGCTCGATAGGGTTCGCTTCTGGGTGATACAACGGCGTCAAGGACTGTTTGATACCCATCACATGACAGGCCTGTTGCATCACCTCAGCAACAAACTGGACTCCGTTGTCACTGATCATCCTGCGTGGGACTCCATACCTCAGGAAGACCTCGGATATTAAAATCTCAGCGCATTCCACGCTGGTGGCCTTCTCCAACGCAAATAGCTCAACCCAACGGGAACACGTGTCCTCAAGTATTAAAATCCAACGGTTACCCTTCGGAGTCTTCGGTAGGGGTCCGAACAGGTCAACCGATACCACCTCAAATCGCCGGGTGGGTGCAGGAGTCTGAAGTAGCCCTACAGGCTTCCTGTTATCTATTTTGTATCGCTGGCAAGCCGCACAGCGTTTAATATAGTCTGTGACAAAAGACCTCATACCTGGCCAGAAGTAGCGCGCTCTGATGCGTTGCAGGGTACGTTCAGCACCAAAGTGGCCTGCTGTGGGAGCGTCGTGGAACTCCACGAGAACGGTTTCTCTCTCGTGTTTAGGAACCACGAGGCAGGCGGACTCGGCGTCTTCCGATTCGGGTGCGCACCTGTACAATACACCATCAGACATCAGGTATCCTCTCTCTGACCATCCTCTCCCTCTGAAGGGATTGTCGGTAGTCTCCAAGTCCTCGACGATACTCTTCAGCTCTGGGTCCTTGAGTTGGTTAGAGCGCACATCCTCAGGTGTCCTATGTGGCATATCTACGGTCACTAAGCATACCTCGCAACGAGCTGGGCTCTCCTCGCAACAAGCTGGGCGGCTTAGTGCATCGGCAATCACATTCACCTTTCCGGGAGTGTACTGTATCTGCAGGTTATAGGCCTGCAGGGTTAATGCCCATCTGGCGAGACGACCACTGGGAGACTTGAGGCTCATCAGCCATCGAAGCGGCTGATGGTCGGACTTAACCACTACTTCCGAGCCTTCCACATAACCCCTGAACTTCGTGACCGCCCAAACGACGGCGAGGGCTTCGCGCTCGGTGGTGGTATAGTTGCGCTCGGCTGGTGAGAGTAGGCGACTGGCATACTCTATGGGCCTTTCGTCGGGACCCTCCCCCTGCATCAAAACTGCACCGAGACAGTAGCCACTGCTGTCTGTCCGGAGGGAGAAAGGTTTTGACTCGTCAGCCTGGCGAAGAATGGGAGCGGTGACCAAGAGCTCCTTGATGCACTCGAAAGCAGCCTGCTGCTCATCATGCCATCTCCAACTGCTGTTCTTCTTGAGCAGGTCAGTCAAAGGTTTGGCAATCGCAGCGTAGTTCGGTACAAACCGTCGAAACCAGCTGGATGTGGCCAGAAAACCTTTGAGCTGCCTTTCGTTTTTTGGGGCAGGCATGTCAGCAATAGCTGAGGTTTTCTCTGGGTCTACTTGTAGGCCTCCAGGAACAATTATGTGCCCAAGGAATTTCACTGAGTCACGGGCGAAGCAGCTTTTTCTCCGATTGACTCGAAGATCGAACTTCTGGAGTCTGTCGAAGACGGCTTCGAGATCTTCCATATGACCTTCGAAACTCTGTGACAAGATTATTAGATCGTCTAGATATCCAAGAATAGTCACAGGCCTCCTTCCTTGGGAGTCTGGTGGGATATCGGAGCCGTCACTTACCTTGTGTCCTCTAATAGGGACACTCAAGTTCGACTTAAAACGATCTATCAATCTCTGAAACGTGGCGCCAGAGTTGCGAAGGCCCATCGGCATCCTCTTAAACCTATAGGTGCCGGAGGGTGTTATGAACGCGGTTTTGTCTCGGTCTTCTTCTGCGACACAAACCTGAAAGTACCCGGAGTGGAGGTCTAGCGTCGTCATGTAGCTGGTGGTCTTCGCTGCATGAAGCACATCTTCTATGCGCGGGAGCGGATACCTATCCGGCTCAGTCACGGCGTTGAGCTTACGGTAGTCCACACATAGACGGAATCCGCCATCCTTCTTAGTGACTAAGACGACGTTGGCAGCCCACGGCGACTCGCACTCCTCTATTACATCTGCGCGCAGCAGCTTGTCGAGCTCACCGTCCAGCAACTCTCTCTTACCTTGTGACATTCTATAGGGTGGTGAAGCGGTCGGTTCTTGCTTCTCGTCGACCCGAATGTGATGAGAGGCGTAAGTTGTAGGGGGTCCTTCGGTGGCGAAGCGCTCAGCTCTCTTGGTTATGAGCTGGTTGAGCTGCGTCCTTTGGGCAGGTGAAAGCTTCGTTCCTTCATCCTCTCTCAGCGCCAAGCCGGTGGTGTCAACCTGCATCAGCTCTGCGTCGCTGGTGGATGTAAGACTGAAAGACTGTACAAAAGTAAACTTCTGCCCAGGGGCATTACTAAAATGCCAACAATTATGTTGGAGGTCCACTAATATACCTGCTCTAGCGATAAAGTCCTGTCCTAGAAGCGTCCTATTATCTGCTTCTGGTATCACTAGGAAAGTGGTGGGGATAACGCGTCCCGCAATGGTGACGTTCGTGTCACATGATAATAATTCACGTACCTGCTGCGTTCCATCGGCGAGGCCAAGGTTGCGACGTGTTTTCGTGAAAGTGGTCCCACTGTCTAATAATATTTTATAGAGTCCGGGACTAGCGAGACTCTCAGTAGCACCCGTATCCAGCACTGCAACACCTACTAAAGACGCAACTTCTATCTTGACTGTAGGGTGTGACAGGTCAGGCTTGCAGGTGATAGCGCTTTGGAAACTCGCTTTGTCGGCGGAGGGCGTGCCTTTACACGTCGGACACTTCGAGCGTATTACTCCTTGTCGACCGCAGCCGTAACAAGACAGCGGTGAATTCTTATCTTGGTCACCCGATTTTATTTTAATTTTGCATTCATCTTCCGAATGACCAAACCGTTTACAGAAAGCGCAGCGCGGTCGAACACGTTTCGTATTCGATATCGTATCATTGCAAATATTCGAACCAGGGTCGGACGTAGCGCGCGAAGGGTTAAACAACTTTAAATCGTTATATATCCTAAACTATTATTTAAAATGAAAAATGATAAAAGGAACCTAAAGATTATTTTAAAATACCTATTCAACGACACCCCACTTGACATAGTTCATTAACATTTTTTTTTTTCATTTTGACAATATGGCGTCTGGTTGTCGCTGTGGTGAATTTTGATTACTGTTATGTCTTTAGTGACACTCGCAAGGTTAAGACGAATCGATTGACGTAAGAATTATCAAAATCGGCCTACGCATTTGGTCTCTAGAACGCCACATAGAAACAAACATACATACATACATACATAGACTGATAAACACATTACCCTCCTTTGCGTCTCGCAGTCGGGTAAAAACTAAGCGGACAAACAGACAGACTTGACAAGGTTAAAGGGATTTTGTTTTAATACTATTTATAGATTACAAAAAATAAAATAAACACGAGAGCAGGAAACGATCGAAGACAATGTGTCGATTTCTAAAACAATGTTTTTGTGTAGTTTGTAGGACAAAACACGCACAGGAGAGTCCCTGCTTTAGGCACACGGTTACTTTATCACGCGATAATGTTTTCCTTTATTTGCCGTATCCACTATAATTTATTTATACAACGACATTGAGCTCTATGTATGAATACAATACTATGTTAGTTAATTAACCTGTCACATACGCACATGTATATTAACTTACATCATTTGAGATATTCATATTGACACCAAAAAAAAAACCGGCCAAGTGCGAGTCGGACTCGCGCACGAAGGGTTCCATACCATTATCTATATCTATACCGAGAGGTTTATGCGTTATTCGTTCTGATTCGTTCTAGCTAGGCCCACAGCAGATGCACCCGCGCGAAGCAGGGGCGGGTCGCTAGTCTATAATATAGGTATTCATCGAATTCTGTTCTTCAAGTGTACCTACTGTGTACCTATTCTATTTGAAATGAATGAAAAGCTGTGAGTGAACACCAGCATGAGAGTGCCTAGGTACATATTATTCAACAGCTAATTATCTATGTATAGATATTTAAATAGAGCAACCAAACAGTCCTTGAAACACCCGATGACGACTCCAGGTGGCAGCCGACAAGTAGGTCGCGACTTGTTCGCGTATTTATCGTGTTATTGGGGAAGTGCGTAGTTTGTGACGACTGTTATTTAGGCATTTTAAACAACTTTAAATTACAAGTTTTATAAACGATAGGTAGAGTTGAGTGTAGAATAATCGAACTATATATGTGACGGCAGAAACTTATTGCTTTATGCTTACACAGACTTACACTGGCATAATTATGTGTTTGCCGTCACTTAGTTCCTCCTCGCGGAAGTCCCACCAAAATCCCCGGTCATCGGATTAAACTTTGTCTGAATAAAGTTGTCATAAGTTGTCTGGGAAACAGACAGCCAGCAGACAAGTTTTCTTTAAAAAAAAAATGTTGTCCCGCACTAGGAATTTCTCCTGTATCGTGGGTGCGTTTACAAACACAAGTTTCACACACAAATAGCCAGACTCGAATCAAATATTTGCTTCGTGCGGGAATCGACGCTGCGACGCGTCAATCGTAATTTCAGAAAAACTAATTCAATGTAGTGAACAACCTACTAGTCATTTAGCATCTAAACATAGTCTGTGGTTCCCAAACAGTGGTCCGCGAGAACAGAATTAAGGTCTGCGAAACAAATTTATACTGTACCCTATAATAAATTAATATTTATGCTGGATGGCCGCGCGGCAGCGGCATCCGCAGAATTTTTATTGTAAACTTTGGTGTCCCCACACCGAACGAAAAAGTCCTAATTGTCCTTGGTCAAAAAAGGTTGGAGACAACTGGCATAGCTGTGACTTCTTGCTGTTGACATAGCTGTTAATTAGACATGACAACTTTTAATCTGATATAGTGGAGGGGTGAGAATGCTGCTTTCATTTACTGACTGACTCTCCACTCCACTACCACAATTGTAAGGATAACAAGCATGTTAACAAAGGGTCATTTTAAATATAAATTGTTAATGTAAAGGGACACTAAAAACTAGTCTTAAAAGAGAAAATGTTGGAGAAGAAGGTCACTATTTATGCCAAGCTGACACCACTCCAGGTCCCTGGCGTCACAGCTAGTCGTAGGCCCCCTCCACTACGACTATTACTAACTAGAGTCAGCCGTTATAATGAATATGAATGCTTACCTAATATTGAGGGTGAGAGCAAAGAAGCAAGTCCATTAGTGAGGTCATAGACGTACAGCTCCACGGTGGTGCCCTGCTCTGCCATGGTGCAGGTGCCACTGGCTCGCTTCAAGGCAACATAATGAACACATGTTACATACTAAACTTATTGTTTACACATAACTTGGAACACTTGCACTAAAATGTTAACTTTATTTCTGGTGTGATACTCTTACTTACAATATACCTATGCAATCTAACTTCACTACTGTGATATCAATCTCCAGAACTTATCTCTACAACATCTGTCGGAATCGGAATTTGTTTAGATAAGGTGTAAAATACACAGAAACAGATACTGCAGCTAAATTCACACAAGTATCAGCATAAATTGCACATATTGTATAATGAGTGTCACAAGCAATATTATAATTTGAAAATATAGTTTGAACTTGTTGCTAAGAAGTCAGTCAGTTTAATTTAATACATACATTTATGGTGAAGTTGTAAAACAATTTTTAGTGTAGTTGTGTAAGGTAATCAGCGAGTGCAGTCAGGTGCAGTTGTCGCATGCTGCGGTGCAGCGGTGCGAGTCGGCTGACTGCTGCGAGGGCGGCGGGACGTGCGAGCGTCCGCTCACGACATGCAACGACTCACGACTAACCCACCAGAAATATAATTTATAAATAACACACCGCCAACACAATCATACAACACGACATTCCTACATGAATCGCCTACAGGTAGACAGGCACTGAATTCGCGGACTATTGCGTCAGTTCCGCATAAACAGTTCAACGTCAATCGCTACTCGCATGTTCCTTGTCGCTGACTAAACAAACTTGGACTTAGTTAAATGCTTGTTTTCAAAAGAAAAAGTTTCATACCTTCGTCAGAGAGTCGCCTTAGGGCTTTTGTAAAATATTATTTTCTATGCATTATCCATAGTATCCGACTTGTTATAAAATTGATTTTAAATGTTTCTGTTTCTTTGGGTGACTGTCCGATTTCTGCTGTCAGTCCCTGAGAGGACCTGGACCAGAGGAGTGAGAGAATGAAGTGAGGAGTTTGAGGTTTCAGAGGTTTGTTTGAGGTCCTGAGGCAAAACACATATATCCTGACTGGTTTGAGAACTTCTACACTCTCTTTGCACTCTCTGATCGATCAATAATGATTTTTTGCTTTTTGAGTTTGACAACAATTAATTTTGACTTTTGATGGATTGACAATTTTGTCATGTCATTGACATTGACATAATTAACAATGACATCTCTTTAGAGTTTATATTCCTTGGAGTTTGGCTGTTTGTGCACTACAGACGTTTTCAGCACGTTTTTTTACGTACCGTTTTTTTTTTCATACATATTAAAAAGTGGTGGGGATCGTTCTGCACGCCTATTGGCTAAAAATCCGTAAAAAACCGAATACGAATTGAAAACGTCTGTAGTGCACAAACAGCCAATAGGCCTGCAGAACGATCCCCACCACTTTTTAAAATGTATGAAAAAAAAACGGTCCGTGAAAAAACGTGCTGTAAACGTGTAGTGCACAAACAGCCTGACAGAGTTAATAAAATAATTAATGGTGTGCGATTATGAGATATACTAATGGAATCATTCGATTATGAAAATGTCTCGAGATATCTCGATTATATAGATTAGTAATTACTAATCTGTTAGTACTACCAATGCGTTGTTCGAGCGAATGACGTTAGTAGTAACACTAGTAATTACTAATGCGTTAGTATTACTAATGCGTTGTTAAATCGAATGATGTTAGTAGTAACAAAAGTAACTACTAATCCGTTAGTACTACTAATGCGTTATTCGAGTGAATGACGTTAGTAGTAACACTAGTAACTAGTCTCGCATTACTAAGTTAGTAACTACTAATCTGTTAGTATTACTAATGCGTTGTTAGATTGAATGACGGTAGTAGTAACTAGTCTCGCAAAGGTGCGGATTACTAAGTTAGTAACTACTAATTTCGTTGTAGGTATTACTAATGCGGCATTGCGTTGTTCAAGTGAATTGTATGAAACACTGTATTATTTTTATTAATTAGTCTCGCAAAGGCGCGGTGATTGGCACGCGTGACGCGCTCCTGATTATACACGGTACGCTTCTGATGTTTAAGTGTGAATATGCATTATTTTCTTTTTTCTTTAGTTGTAATATTATTTTTATAGGTATATCTGATATTTTTATTTCAAGGAAGCGTATTTTTATATTCAATAAAGTGTTTAGATAAAGTATTAGAGAATAAAACAGATTGTTGAAACTGAAGTATTTTCGCATATTTTATTTTTCTGCAAAAGTATAAAGTTTATTGTCGAAAATAAAGTAGAATGAATAACGAACGAATGAATCTAAGACTAGTAATTACTAATTAGTAGTAAGGCCGGCTCCACACGTTGGCCCCAACGCTCGTACCAACGTTGGAGCGCAAATTCGGTGAGGCGTACACACGTTGGCGAATAAACTAGTTCTGTCCCGTCAGGGCCAATGTGAAGACGTCCGATACAGAAATTGAAACTGCTCTGAGCGCTTTTACAGTACTGAGTGCACATTTATATCATATCATAAAATATAATATAAAAATCATTCCCAAATAAATAAATTAAAAAAAAAAAAAACATTCCTATATTTTGTTGTATGGTGCGCCATGCGTCAGCTATAAAATTTTTATTTTTATGATCCTTTCGAGATGCGTCCCATATTATTGGATGTGCTTGATAAAGTTCAATAAACTCAATAACTTTTTCATTTGTCCATGCCGGTTACGATTTTGCGGATGAGGAAGCCATTGTCGCTCGACGTACGCACTCGTTGCGTGTTGCAACAGAACTGAGCCAAACTGAGCAAAGTGCCAACGTGTGGACAGCTCGCGAACGTTGGCGCGCAGATTCCTTTGATGAAACCGACACGAGCCGGTCAACTACCAATGCTCGCCCGAACGTTGGGGCCAATACAATTTTCTAGATCCACACGTTGGACGAGTAGCGTTGGGGCCTATATTGGGGCCAACGTGTGGAGCCGGCGTAACGATAATTGATTATGAAAATAAATTAGTTACTAATTTCATAATCGATCATGAGGATTAGTAGTTAGAGATGTTTCGATTATGACAATCATTCATGATCGAACATCGGAAATAGTGTGTTTCAAGGTTTCATATTGTAACATCTAAACTAACATAGAAGTGAGAGACATTTATGCTCTACTAACACTAAAGAAAGAGAGCAAAAAAAGTTTATGCTAACATTTAGACAATAATGGAACACTTTTTGTATAGTGTCACTGTCAAGTCAAATGAAGTCAAGTCATTCAAGTCATTGTTATGTCAGTGAGTGAATTGTTGGTGTTTTGCGATTATTTTACTTTTATCAAAAAATGTCGGGATCAAAGAAAATGGTAACAATATTTGTATATTGATATGATTATCCACCTGTGGCACCGTGTTGTGCGAATAAAATAGAGCTATGAACTGATAGTTGAGTCCCGAAAATTTCAAGTTTTCTGTTGATCCACTTGTCAACTTTTTAAATTCAAATGTTTCCAATAGTTTCTTATTATTGGAAATTGGCTGGAATATACATAATAATACTACTGTATAGCTATCGTTTATCAGGCTGTAAAAAAGCTCACAATGACTATGCACTTTTGGTAACAAAGTTAGTTAGTTTTGTTCGACGTTTAAATGGGTATAAATTGTGTTGTAACATGTTCAGATATTGCGTGTGCAATCTGCGGAGGGCACGGCGCGCGTGGAGGTGCAGGACACGGACGTGACGGCGCAGCTGTTCGAGCGCGTGCACGACGCCCTGCAGCTGGGCACGTTCGCGTTCGCGCTGCACCGCGACCGCCAGCGCTCGCGCGAGGTCACGTCCAGCAAGTCGCGGCGCGTGCGCGACGCGGGCCTGCAGCACGGCGACATGCTGTACCTCAGCCCCGTCAACGGCGCCGTGCTGTTCGACCAGCCCTCCACCAGCGGCGAGGTATGCTCCCTAGGCTTACCAAACTCAACTGTTGTTACACTGTGCATCTCATTGATCCTACAAGATTTAATGAAATTCAAGCAAAATATCATAAAAGCATTGTTCTTTGTTTGCAGGCTATTGAGAATAACAAGCCATTTGCGGAGCCTGTTGAGGCAGGTCCGTCATCATCTACTACAGAAGAAGCCCCCGCAGCCACAAGCACGGCGGCGCGGCCGGAGGTGGAGGAGGACGAGGTGGACCTCCAACTGTACCGCATGTCGGGCAACATTCAAAGACAAAGAGATGAGAAGCTGTGAGTACTGCATTGCTGTACAGACATAATATTTTTAATCTCAGAACAAAACTAAATGTTGTGGAAAATTTTAATTCCACAGTTTGCTGAAAGATAGTGACACTTACTTAATAAGAATTTCAAATCAAAAACTTTGATTTCCCCATAAAGGAGATTTGTGTAAATTATATATAATTTGCTTGTAGCTGCCGACACAACTCCAAAGGCTGCTGTGTGCACTGCTCGCCACTGGAGCCCTGGGACGAGAACTATCTCAAAGAACACAATATCAAGCATATGTCATTTCACGCTTACTTGCGCAAAATCACATCGGGCAATTTCATCTCACTAGATGAACTCTCATGCAAAATTAAACCAGGTGAGTTTGTGTTGGTCATTATATTTAATTATTTATTGAGAAAACCCAAATAAATTGAAAAAAATCAAAAAGCCCGACTGCTATAAAACAACTAAAAAGTTCAAAACAAGATAACATTCAAGCAATATGATGATGCAATTATGTTACTTTCAAGTTCAATCTCAGATTTTGTGCTACCATCTGCATCAGACTACATAAAAAGTGATCTTGTATTGAACTTTTTGTTGCTTGTGTTTTGCAATTACCGAATGGCGTTTTTTTTTCAAAATCCATACAGCCATTCACACTCGCGCCGTTAACAAAAATCTAAGGACACCTCATTTGTTAAAATTGGTTCATTGGTTTAGCCTTTAGAAAGAAAAGAAAGAAGAAAGAAAAATATTAATTTGGACACAAAAGACAGACATTATGATAACCTACAGAACACAAAACAATAAAAAGAAATGTAAACACTCGTTTCCATTTCCGCAAAGGTTTGGTTTACCAGTCACTCTATACATACAACATACCAGCCAAAAATATTACCCTCCTTAAAGATATAGAATTGGTCATGCTACGAGTGCTGCTGTAGTTGGATAAAAAATTAAACCATTTTTCAGTTTATTTTTTATGTCATAGTCAGGTACAAACATGGTTATTATTAGAATTTCAAAACGGTAATACTGATGTTGTAAACTGAGAAACCATTTATGATTTAACTTAACATAAAGTTTCTGTACACGCGTCTACAATAAAAGTACTCGTTCGGTATCGGTAGGTTGTTCGGAGCACCCGCCGTGGCCGCGCGGCATCTGCTCCAAGTGCCAGCCGGGCGCCGTGACGCTGAACCGGCAGCCGTACCGGCACGTGGACAACGTGCTGTTCGAGCACCCCGCCATCGTGGAGCGCTTCCTGGCGTACTGGCGCGCCACGGGCCACCAGCGCGTGGGCTTCCTGTACGGGCGCTACGAGCGGCACCCGGACGTGCCGCTGGGCGTGCGCGCGCGCGTGGCCGCCATCTACGAGCCGCCGCAGGCGTCGGCGCGCGACGCCGTGCGCCTGGCGGCCGACCCGCGCGCCGCGCTGCTGGACGCGCTGGCGCGGCGCCTGGGCCTGCGCCGCGTGGGCTGGCTGTTCACGGACCTGCTGCCGCTGGACACGGCGGCCGGCACCGTGCAGCGCCTGCGCGGCGGCGACACGCACTTCCTGTCGGCGCAGGAGTGCATCATGGCGGGCCACTACCAGAACCTCAGCCCCAACGCCTGCCGACACGCCTCCTCGGGATACTTCGGCTCCAAGTTCGTCACGGTGTGCGTCACAGGTGAGGTTCAACTTCAAATCTAAACCACATTTCATTTTATTTTGGTGAGATAAACCAGAGAGACAGCTTGACCTCTTGGTAGTACTAGTCACCCTACACTACGGAGGTCATTTAAACTGGTCATTCCGTTATAGTCCACACGGATGGAGTTGCGAGCAAGTCTAGTTGATTATATTTTGAGTGAACAAAATACACACGCGACGCAAGATTCCAGCGAGCGCGAGTGTTTTGTTGTGATTTGGCCACCGCTCGGTGGCGAGTGCTGAGCGCGCTTGTTGTCTCGCTGCGAGGCTACGTCCGCACAGACGGCGGCTCGCTAGCGCCTGGAGCCCGGCGCGGCACCGAGCGAGTCTGCGCGCGCTGATGCTGTCGGTTGCAGGCGACAGCGCGGCGCAGGTGCACCTGGAGGGCTACCAGGTGTCGGGGCAGTGCGCGGCGCTGGTGCGCGACGGCATCCTGCTGCCCACGCGCGACGCGCCCGAGCTGGGCTACATCCGCGACTCCTCCGACAAGCAGTACGTGCCCGACGTCTACTACAAGGTACGTGTGTGCAGGTACCCACAGGCAGAGGGGGGCAAAAACTTCATCATTTTAGAAAAAAAAATCATTTTTTAAATCTTTCATAAATTTCTTTTTTTGCATCATTTTAATTTCGTTTAAACTACGAGCATCTCGTACACTTTTCCCCTACGTATATTATAGTTTTCTTCGCCTGCCCCCCCTGAACAAAATTCTGGCTAAGCCCTTGGAACTGCCAAGTCATGACGCCATTTTTACTTTATCTTATACAAGGTGGCAGGTTAGACAGTGGAAATACGAAAAGGGGTCATTGTACTCATCATTGCACTCGTATGCATAACTCTTATTACGGGACCAACCCTAAAATCGCAAAAAAACTATCAGCTGTTCCATACATTTATGTTCACATAACTCAACAAAATGTATGGAACAGCAGTACATAACTACAGGTGAATTTTTCAAGTGTGCGTGGATGGCCAAATCCGAAATTATAAGAAATAGCGAAAAACACTCAAAGGAGTCTCGGGGCCGATTTTAATAAAAAATAAAACTTCATCATTAGATTTTCGAAAAATCTATTTTCCGAGCCAGGAATCGAGTCGAATCCAGTTGATTTTGGAAAAAAGATACACACGCTGTATTATTGCACCATCCGATAGTGTCGCTAATTAGAACCAAATTCTGAGAAGCATAAACATTATGGCAAACTAAAGGAAAGTGTTGATTTTTAATAAACTGATTAATAATATCAAGTATTCATAATTATGTACATCACCTTATGGTTAGAAAAATAAAATTGTTTTCTTAAAAATCAACACTTTGCTTTAGTTTGCCGTATGTCATTATTTCACAGAATTTGATCCTTATTAGGGACACTATCGGATGATATCATAATACAGGGTACCTATGTTCTTTTTCAAAATCAACAGGTTCGATTCCCAGCATGGAAAATTATTTTTTCAAAAATCTAATGATGCAGTTTTAGTTTTTATCAAGATCAGCCTCGAGACTCGTTTGAGTATTTTTCGCTATTTCTTACAATTTCGGATTTGGCCATCTACGCCCAGTTGAAAAATTCACCCTGTATATTCGTGTACTTGACTTGTTGTATGAGTTTTAAGCTTAATAAGTACATACATGACTTTCCGGCACTGTTGATTTTGTTGACTTAGAATTAGAAGCTTGATTTTTTTATGCCCACAAGGGACTAAAGTACTTATACCTTAAGTACTTATTCGAAATTAGTTTCAACTTTATCAAGTTGAAACTAATTTCGAATAAGTATCTGTATCCGTTCTTGAGAAAAAGGGTCTTGACAGAAAAAAAACAAAATGATCCTCTAATACAGGGTTTCTTAAAGTGGGGTCCACGGAACCCTTAGGGGTCCGTGACATGATTGCCAGGGATCCACAGGTATTTTGAATTAGGAGAATTATGCTGTAATTCACGCATGTTTGACTGCTCGTTCGTTTGTTTTCCTAAAATTTTATTCGACAGGGGTCCGTGAAATTTCTAGGAATTCTGAAAGTGGTCCGAGGCTACAAAAAGTTTAAGAACCACTGCTCTAAGGGTTATGTTTTTTCCTTTTGAAGTACGGAACCCTAAAAAATGGCGATGCTTCGTGGACGTAATTGGTTTGAATATGTGATGAAGTCATCCTTCTTCATTATTTAGTGCTGGCAATCTTCCATTACTGGCCACTTCATCCACTCCATCCTTCCAGATTTGAACTTTTCAAAATTAGAACATCTCATATTTTTATGCATTTATTTCATTGTTTTGTCCTTGTCTGGTCTCCAATGACATCGGTCGTGGACCGCTGAACCGCTGATCTATTATATTAATAATAGGTATTATTGGGAATCTAACTAAATTTGAAATAAAAAAAAAAGAGACAATATTACACGAACTTTATAATAATTAGCAAGTAATTACAAAAATCAACAAAAATAAGTATGACACGTAAACATGGTAAGCAAGAGATGTTGTCGGTAGAACGCGCGCCGGTCAAAAGAGAGCGGCGCACTTGCAGCAACGGCTTTTATGTCCTCTGCGTCAGATGACGTCAGCTTTGGTAGTAGTGGTGGAGAGGATTCTGCTAACACGGCCTCTCCTGACATGGCGGCGTCCTCGCAGCCTTCTTGAGAAGAACCCCGTCGTGGCGGCGTCCTTAGTCTTCGTCGGCGCGGCGCCAGCAACCGCCAGCGAAGCAGCCAGCAGCGCAGTGGCCAGCAGAGAAGCGGCCAGCAGTGCAGTGCCGCAGCATAGCAACATGAAACATGTATTGCAACAGTTAGAAGTTTTATTCGCTTTCAAGGAAAGCAATAGCTGAAACAACAACAGTTAATTATTTTACTCGCATCTGAAACAGAGATAAATTAAACACTTATTGCTAGTCAGACTGTTCAATTGTAATTACAACATCAGCTATCACAGCTACTACGGGTTGTCGTTCACATCAACGCCTTCGCTCAATCGACAGGTCTTCCATGATCGTCGAGTCCCAAGCCTATGACCGCAGCCTTCCCGGCCTTACAGGGACCCAACCACACAGACACGACACCCAGCTGTACCTCAGCCCTTGTACAGGTCTATTCCAGGTCACCCCGATGCCATTTCACACAGGCCTTACACGGGTCTCTTCCCAGTCAACCAAATACCAAAAGGTAGGTACAGCTCCACAACAGATAAACACCATAGCACATGGTTCTACACCTACAGTCTGACGCACAATGCAAATATTACAACACACATAAATAGAAATACAACACAAAAGTAAGAACAGTGACATGAGTAAATTCGATGTATTCTTATGCTCAAAGATAACGGCTATGACTCCGCGAGTCCACTTGCCATTTCAGAATAACGTCTGCTCGGCCGTACCTGACCGAACTTGTAGCTAGAAATGCACATTTGCACATTTGCACATTTACACATTTAAAACGGAATCAAGTACCGCCACGCAACTACGTGCGTGCTTCATCTCGGACAAAGCTCAACACAAAACGAGTTATGAGGAATAATGGTTTGGTCTCACCGGGTTTGTCAATTCGAATGCGCAAATGAGGCGCTCCAAGACACCTTCCGTACACTGGAACGGTGAGCCACGTCGAGACACGTTGTACAGGGCTGGACACGTGCAGGTCCCAGTCTTGCTATCAAGCGGCAGGCAACTGACGATGGCACCCGCGTTTGTCACTTCAAAACTCGACCACTGTTCCAGGACGATCACGCCATCACGACTCAAAGTCGCTTCCATTGTTGCACTCGAGCTATCTAAATCTGGAAAAAATGTGGCGTGCGCTCTCTCCGACTATTTGTTTTGGACGGTATTTTGACTTACTTTTACCGCTTACGAACTTACAACAGAAATCAAAGCAATTTTACGGAAATAATAAAACTGTGGGTAGATTTGTGAATCTTAACAAATGTACAAAAATAGAGTGGGCGAATGGGATAGAACCCAAAAGGATCCTATCCCACTTCTGATATTGGGAATCTAACTAAATTTGAAATAAAAAAAAAAGAGACAATATTACACGAACTTTATAATAATTAGCAAGTAATTACAAAAATCAACAAAAATAAGTATGACACGTAAACATGGTAAGCAAGAGATGTTGTCGGTAGAACGCGCGCCGGTCAAAAGAGAGCGGCGCACTTGCAGCAACGGCTTTTATGTCCTCTGCGTCAGATGACGTCAGCTTTGGTAGTAGTGGTGGAGAGGATTCTGCTAACAGTATTATATTTTTAAGTGTTCAAGTTATAAGCAAATAGACTGTTTTATAACGCCTACTGTTTTTATACCGATGTAACCATTTAGAACAGTTTTAAATTGCAAATACACAATCTACGTTTCAATAACACCACTCCCAATCTTGCAGTGTTTTATTTCCTATCAAGATTGATTAATAATACGACTTTTTTAGGGTTCCGTACCCGACGGTACTAGGACTACGTTGTCAGTCCGTCCGTCTGTCACAGGGCTGTATCCTAAGAACTGTAATAGCTAGCTAATTGAAATTTTCACAGAATACGTGTAAGTATAGCCGCTATCATGGCATAATAACAATAAAAAGTCAAAACCCAAGGAGGGTCACCCTACAACCAAAACGCAACTGTTAGTACGCAGGTCCGACTCGCACTTGGCCAGTTTCTCATTTACTTACTTTTCTGCAACGAGGGCTGCAAAAATATTGTTTTTAAAATAACTATATTTTTTGATAAAAATACTTTTAATTGAGCAGTTTATTCACGTTTAGCCGAGTTTGAGGAGCCTTGTAAAGTTTGAACATGTTGCAGACTCGCTTAAGGCTCGGTGCCACTGAGACCTCGTAACTTTTGACAAGTTAAAGAGTTGCGACTTTGCGAGTGTTGGGTTTTTTACTTCTCTACATCTCATAAAACAAAGTTCCCTCGCTGCGTCTGTCTGTCTGAACGCGATAAATTCACAAACTACAGAACGAATTTTCACACGGTTTTCACCAATAGACGGAGTGATTCACGAGGAATGTTTTTGTATAAGTACTTATTATTTATTAATGTGTTATTTATATTAGCCGAGCTGTCATGGTTTTTATCAAGGAAGTCAGAAAAAATATCGGTTTGAATGTGCTGTTTGCGCGTGCGCTGCCTAAGCCGATATATTATGTGAAAATAATGAATGACAAAAATGTTGGTTTTAAATAGTTCTATAAAAAAGTCTGCGACAGCATATATGTCTAATTCTCTATATTTAAGCCACAAAAGCTGCTCTTATGTTTTAAAAATAATAAAAATAGTTAGGCAATGTTTAACTGGACACAATATCAATAAAGTATTAATCCTTATCAAAATTAGTATCCATCATCACAAGTATTTAACGGAGATGCTTTTTACCGTTTACAGTATCTTAATTGGAGATATAGTTTAAGAGATAACACGTTGTAATCAACGCACTACAGAGTAATCTAATCATTTGTGATACTCATCTAGTCACGTGAAATTCGCTCCTATGAAGGAGCGAATTTCGCGTGACTCGATTTATAAGGATAAACTAAACTTTACCCGTGCTAAGCCGGGGCGGGTGAGATAGTATTCTTATAAAATGTTTTTGATACAATACACGGTGAAATTTGAGTGGTTGTTCTCCGGCAGCAGAACGATTTGCCATCAGTAGTACTATCGAAACATAGAGTTCAATTTAAAATATAATATGTTTTTTTTTTTTCAAATAATCAAAAAAAATATTCATAGACTCGAAAGCGTGAAAAACAATAGTAACTCACTAGATCTAACGTAGGTATCATTATCTAGTCAAAGAGCACGCCGTCGCTCACGCGGTGCCGACAAAGATCACCAAATACGAAAGCCGCCTCACAAATGTGCAGAGCAAAATAAGCTCTCGCGCATGGTGATACGGCATAAACTAGCCTGATCGCCCGTAGCGAGTGCCTACCGATGAACCCCCCCCCCCCTGCCCCGCACTCCTTTAGCGAGTCGTATAATTAAAACAAAAGATGCCGCGCGCACTCAGCGGCCAGCGGGTCAGTTGCGCCGCGAAGTTGATGCCGCGAACATCACGCGATGTCGTAGGTACCTACCTACGCGTAGTGAAGTGAGATAACATTGAAATAATGGATCGTCATTACAGTTTCTCCAATTTAGAGTACCTCGCTATGGTGCAACTACGCTAGGGTGAATTATGACTCCCATGCTGCCGTTACGCAGAGCCGCAACACTTGGAGTCGCTCAATCTTCGCAGTGTTCTGAACCCCCAAGTCCCGCAGGCCCGGACGATCGTAGCGGCGACACAGTGCTACTCGATCATGGGGAGTTACAGTGTATGTACCAAAAGTCGATCAGCCGTTCATTTGCGCGAGTTCGGCGAGGAAATCCACAAGTAGGTACTTCAAACGGGATCCTCGTCGAAGTACCTACCTATGTGTATGGCTGTGATGGCTGGGTTTGACGTAAGTCAATACTACGTTTGGAAAGTGCTCAACAATGAAAGACTGCTTAAGTACCTATCATTTTCGTAAAGTAAATCAAATAAAACGTGCTCGATTGTGTTATTGTGTATGGAACGCAGTGGCTTGCAATTCGAAAAATTACTCTGTTACCGGGCCTAAACGTAAGTACCTACACACATCAAAAGTGTCTAGGGATCAAGCATTTTTATGCGGATTTCTTGAGATTGAGATGTGGCTTTGTAATAAATTTATGATTTTATAAATTTATATGGATCCTTTTTGGTGCATTTCATAATTTGAATCAGGAACTCTCAATCAAATTCGAGTAAAAGATGAAAATAAGCTGTCAATATTTTCCCTATAAAAACATACAACGCATTGAAGACATTATTAGTGCTACTGTTTCCCTACTACTGATTAAAACCAACGTTATTATGGAGCGGCGACGTCATTTAAGCAGGGAAGAAATGCTCAGAGCCGTGGGAATGATAGAAGCTGGTTCCCGGCAACGTACTGTAGCTTTAGCTCTGAATACAAGTCAGAGTGTTATCAGTCGACTTTGGACACGTTACCGAAGCACTGGTACCGTGGCTGAGCGCCATGGAGGACGGTATCGCTGCACCACACGGAGACAAGACCGATACATTCAAATCTTAACTCGAAGAGCTCCAACAATAACCGCCATGATGTTAGCCGTGAGGCTTCATCACTCTTCAGGGAACTTAATTAGCGACCAAACAGTCAGAAACCGCTTGCATGAAGTGAATCTTCATTCCCGAAGACCGCTACGGGTACCACCTATAGCAATGCACAATCGTAGGATTCGATATCAATGGGCTCTTGAACACAGAAATTGGGCAGAAGAACAATGGCGTTTCGTGTGCTTTTCTGATGAGTCTCGTTTTGGTATGAGACCGGATACAAGACGTATACGACACTGGAGAACCCCTGGACGCCAACAGCGATTAAAATCCTGCCAGGAAGTCCATCCTTATAGTGGTGGAACCATCATGGTATGGGCGGGTATTTGGATCGGCGGAAGAACTGAGTTGATTTGGATCAGAGGCAACCTCAACGCTCAAATTTATGCTGAGACGATTGTATCAGACGTCATCGTTCCTCTACAAGTGCAAATCGGTCCCTTATTTCAGTTAATGCATGATAATGCACGACCGCACACCGCAAGAGTTGTAAGACAGACTCTCGCCGCAGCTAACATCAATGTCCTGCCCTGGCCTGCTCAGTCGCCAGACTTGAACCCGATTGAGCATGCATGGGATATGCTACAGAGAAGAGCTCTGCCGAATATGGAGGGTATCCAGTCGCAAGAAGACCTTTTTTTGTTGTTGCAACGAACATGGGCGGCCATTCCACAGCGTGATTTGGATGAACTCATTTTGAGTATGCCAAACCGATGTTCTTGTGTTGTTAGTGTTCGCGGTAGAAACACGGATTATTAATTGTTTAAGTTACCCAATAAAATTTTAAAGAAAACTGTTATTTCAGTCTTTTTTTCGAACTTTAATGTTAGTGGTTCAAATGTCAAAAATCCCTTTATTAGGAAAATGGCAAATTTCTTTATTAATGCAAAGGTGACTTGGTTTATCGTTACTGTGACAAACGAAAACACTTTATTTGATGAATCCTTAAAGAAAATTTTAATTAATATCAATCAGGAGAAAAGTTATTGCAAAAATATATGTTGATCCCTAGATACTTTTGATGTGTGTGCTTGTACCTTTGTATTAAATACCGAACATTTAAAAGTAGGTAAGTAATTAAAATCATTGTAAATAAGTTTATTCCATTTTTTTGGATACCTACGCCTTAAATACTTTAATAGGTATCTAATTCAGAAAATATCGTTTTCTAAGATAGGTGCCTACCTACCTAGTAATCTTGTTTTTTTAGTTTCGTGTTCACGTGTTCAATAATTTGTCTATCAATAACTCGGGAATAGTTATCAGCTGATTGATAAACACGGAGGGCAATGACCGCGCGGGCGCGCCCCGCCCGGCCGCGGCCGCTCGCGTCGTCGCCGCGCTTGCGTAGCTATCGTTACCTACTATTGGTTTGAGATTTTGTTTTTCACATCATTCTCATCACACCATTCTGCCATTTTTTGATTCTATTTTTTTTTTGATATATCAATCGAATGTACTGCCAAGACAAAATCATTTCGCTTCCGTAAAACAACCGCTAAAATTTCGCCGTGTATACTTAATTGTATTTTTTCTGAAATATTTCTTTGTGGAGGATCCATGGTGTTTCATGCCCGCTCGTCTCAATAGCAGGTTTTGGAACAGGAAACTAACCCCCGTATTCTATGAAGCGCTTGTTTATATATTCGCTTATATAAAAATATGAACCTTATTTTAGCGTTATGTTCATATTCATATGAGTTTTCTGTACACAGTGTGTTCGAGACTCTCGAACACACTGTGTAGGTACAGAAAACTCATATGAATATGAATATTAAGTATATTAAAATAAGGTTCATATTTTTCGAGACCTCATAGTATAAGACGGGAGTTTAAACTTTAAACTCTCTTCTTTGGTTTAAGCTACGATTGATCTTACGGTCCTAAGTGGTGGTGTAATAAAAGGCGTGCGACACTGCTCCATACACTTATTTATTTATCACGAATCCGCGTTGGACATTGTAATATGCGCGTACATATAACATTTAACAAAGGCGAGGTCGCACCGACCCCGGGACGCGTCCGTCCACAGTCGTCCGTTTACAGTCACATTAAATTGTTGTATTATAAACTATATCGAAAAATAAAACGCAGCTACAGTATAGTATGAATATAGTCAACACGAATTGTTACAACATAGTGTGCGGCGCGAGGCGGCGGCCGCCGGGCACCGCACACCGTATATACCTACTCGTACCTATGTACATCAAACTTTGGTAAAATAGAAAAATAAACTTAACAAGTACGACACGCGAAACGAGCGCAGACCGCCGCCCGCCGGCAGTGCGACCGACACAGTAAATATATCTGATAATAAAGCAGGCACTGACCGGCAGGAGCCCGCGCTCCGCTAAATACCGCTATCATCACAGTCTTGTCAAACTCTGGGAGAGTTATTTTATATTTTTTCGTGGTATATTCTACCGTAATAATTTCGCCATATCATCATACTCTTTTACAGAATTCTCTCCAGAGGTAGCATTCATTTGTAAATATAAATCTATATAGTCCTAACGATGACTCGTCTACCCCCCTGCCGGGCCGCGCGGCGCGGTACCCGCTATGTCCTCTACTCCGTACAATAATATATACTCTAAAATATTTAACATTTATATTGACACACATATGATCGAAACGTTATAGTTTATCTTTATCGTTTACGACTAAAATCGCGACCGCTTCACGCTAATAACAAAAATATATTTATAATGTATATTGAGGAATTATCGAGTGTAGGCCCACTAGCCACTAACTAGACGAAACGAGAGGAGCGCGCGCCGAGCTGCCGCACACCGCCGCGGTGTGCGCCACTTGTATGAACAACGAGGGACGCCGAGCGCCGTGACGCCGCGCAGCGCTCCTCAGCTATATTATGCGAACTGACCGACAGAAGCTCAAGCGACGAACTTCCAGCAGGTACATCGTGTAAACGCTTCCGAACGTTCCGTTAACTACGTGTATATAAAAATAGTTCGAGTTCGAGAGACGATTGGTCCGAAGATACATAAACAAGGTGCGAGCGTCGCCGGAGATCAGTGGCTCCACAATAGTGATATGCGCGGCTGTCGCAGAGCGAGAGGGCGAGGTGCGAGCGCGACGCCTAGTTGAGCTTCCCGCAGCTCGAAATTAATATAGTGCTGTGCGGTTTGCCGGCGCTGTCGCCGGTGCGGCTCAGCCGGTCCACCAGCTCCAGGCCCTCCACCACGAACGCGAAGATGGCGGTGAAGCCGCGCATCTCGCGCAGCACGATGCGGAACTGCGAGCCCACCAGGCCCAGGTTGTCGTGCCGCTTCTGCGAGCGGCGCATGCCCACCGCGCCGCGCACCGCCGCCAGCCGCGTGTCGTCCGGCATGAAGTAGCTCTCCTCGAACACGGAGCGCCCGCCGCGCCCGTTGTTCAGCTCGAAGTCGCCCGTGATCACGCTCTCGCCGGCCCAGCACTGGAACACGGCGCAGCCGCGGTAGCCCACGCCCAGCTCGCCGCCCGCCAGCGCCGCGAAGTTGCGCGCCATCCGCGGCGCCACGTCCTCGCGCACCTCCACCACCACGCGCCCGAACGCCGCGCCGTCCACCTCCAGCGCGAAGTAGAACAGCGGGAACGCGCCCGCCACGCGCAGCAGCGGCGACGGCGCCGACGCCGACGACGCGCTGGCCGCCGGCGACGCCGCGCCCGCCGCCGCCTCGCCGCGCCGCGCCGCCAGCTGCCGCGCGAACAGCTGCGCCGTGCAGTAGTTGGCCAGCAGCAGCAGCGGGTCGCGCCGCGCGGCCGCGCCCGCCGCCGCCTCCGCCGGCGCGCCGCCCGCCAGCGCGCGCCGCAGCAGCTCGAAGTCGAGAGGCGCGGCGGCCGTGCGGACGAGGTCGTCGAGCCGGCACTGCAGCAGCGCGGCCGCGTGGCGCGCGCGCAGCCGCTCGCACTCGGCCGCGGCCGCCGGCAGCGAGGGCGGCGGCGCGGCGGGCGCGGGGGGCGCGGGCGCCGCCAGCTCGGCCTCGAGGCGCAGCTTGAGCGCGGTGGCGGCGTCGAGCGCGCGCAGCAGCAGGTCGCGCTGGCGGGCGGCCAGGCGCGCCAGGTCGCGGCGCAGGTGGCGCGCGTCGCTCGCCAGCAGCGCGTGCGCGTGCGGCGCGCAGGCGGGCGGGGCGGGCGGCGTGGCCAGGCGGCGCGCCAGGGCCAGCACGGCGGCGTGCGTGGGCAGCGCGTCGGCGCGGCCGTCGGGCAGCTCGGTGCCCTTCCAGCAGTGCATGCAGTACACCGCCCGGCCGGCGCCCAGCACGCCGCGCGCGCACGCCAGACAGAAGTGGTGTTTGCAAGCCAGCACCTTGGGCGGGCGCTCCGCGTCGTCGAAGGCTCGCTTGCAGCACGAGCACAGCGCGAGCTCCTCGATGTCGCCGGGCGCGGAGCTCGCCATGCGTGCTGCGGGCGGCCGGCGGCCGGCGCGGGCCACCTCGCGGCGGCGCGTCGCTACGGGCCGGCGCCGGGCCCCCGCGACACCGGAGAGGGTCGCGCGTACGATACGAAACGTCCGCTCAGCTTAGGTCGATCACATTTTACGTTATTCGGTTAGCCTTACGCCCGACTCGGATTAATACTAAGTAAATTAACTAAATACAGTAATCGATGTGGATTGCCACATCATTTTACGTTTTGTGTACACTCGCCATGTTGTTTTTCTTTGTGCATCGCGCTTCACGTCGTTCGATCAACAGATTACTTCCCGACGATGTGACTTTGTTCTGACGCGCGGTGTCGTATTGGTCGTTCTATTACTATTTACTCAAATTGATCAAACACGACGGTGGCTTTTAGGAAGAAAAATTATTTTAGCAAACATGGACGTGTTTTGTTTCACCTTACGAAAAATAATTGGATATACATATTCATTAAAATTATTATATAATGTACTAGACTTTTGCCCGCAACTCCGTCCGCGTGGACTACAGTGAATAGACCAGTTTAAATGACCTCCGTAGTGTAGGGTAGCTAGTACTACCAAGAGGTCAAGCTGTATCTCTGGTTTATCCAACCGGAATTAGATGAAACATAGCTTAGATTTTAAGTTGGACCCCAAGCTATCGAACTGTGAAAACCACATCAAAATCCGTTCAGTACTTTTTGCGTGATACGCGGACAAACAGACAAAAATTCAAAAAAAAATATTTTCGGGCATAGTTACGTCCCAGTACCTTATCCCGACATTTTTTTCTGGAATATCTTCAATGTACAGACACGGCTATTTTACAATTTTATAATAGTAGATAGATTCAAAGCCCAATAAATATTTTATGATTCTTAAATTCCGAGATAAAAATTAAAAATTAAAAAAACCCGACTGCCAAAACAACTAAAAAGTTCAAAACAAGAGCACTTTTCAAGCAGTCTGATGCAGTTGGTGGCAATTATTTGTGTTAAATCTTAGATTTTATGTCACCAACTGCATCGGACTGCTTGAAAAGTGCTCTTGTTTTGAACTTTTTAGTTGTTTTGGCAGTCGGGTTTTTTTAATTTTTAATTTACTATTTTTATTTTTCACTTTTTAGTTTTTAATGTATGTTTTCGTAATCTTCTTTTTTGTTTGTATATCGTTAATACTTGAAATAAAAACTTAAATCAATAAGTAAGAATTAGCGAGAATGATTGCTTTGTTAAACAACTTTAAATCGTTATATATCCTAAACTATTATTTAAAATGAAAAATGATAAAAGGAACCTAAAGATGATTTTAAAATACCTATTTAACGACACCCCACTTGACATAGATAATCAACTTTTTTTTTTCATTTTGTCAATATGGCGTCTGGTTGTCGCTGTGGTGAATTTTGATTACTGTTATGTCTTTAGTGACCCTCGCAAGGTTAAGACGAATCGATTGACGTAAGAATTATCAAAATCGGCCTACGCATTTGGTCTCTAGAACGCCACATAGAAACAAACATACTTACATACATAGACTGATAAACACAGTACCCTCCTTTGCGTCTCGTAGTCGGGTAAAAAAGGGCCTGATTATTATTACAAGATTTCGGAGGGAGGTATTTTCCATTCTAGTAAATTCCTTCTACTTTAGGTCAATTGTGGGTTAAGTGGCATATCATATGAAAGTATGATATGTCAATTGACCTAATAACCCCACTTTAAAATTTAGGACCCCCACTCCGGTCCCTTTTGCAATGAAAATAAAAACATTTTTTGACTTTTTTCATTTTCAATAAAGTCAAGGGCAAGCATTTTTATAACTGTTCCAAATTTCAAGTCGATAGCATTAGTAGTTGCTGAAATAAGCAGCTGTGACAGACAGACAGACGAAGTCGCACCATAAGGATTCCTTTTTTACCATTTTACGGAACCCTAAAAAGATATACTGCAAAAATAATATTAATTATACACGATAATATAAAAGATAAAAATAAATGATTCCAAGCCGCCACTGCAAAGTCACCGCGTAGGGAGCGTACAGTTCTCGGCTGACTTCAGTCGGTGGGACGTAACAATCAGTGATAAAGGCGGTCGCGGCGGCACACGCGGCGCGCCGGCCGCTATCAGCGCGCGCTTATCACGCGTGACGTCACGCGCCCGCCGGTATCGATCGCGTGCGTGCCGCCCGCCGCGCCGCTCGCGTCATCGCATACATAGCTACACACACCACAGCTCCACTTAGCTTATACCGTAGGTACTATGCCGTAATATACCGGAACCTAACTCGGGAACGGTGGGTCCCGATAGCAATGATAATGAAATATTTACATAAGGGTCGAATCCGCCAAGGTTGCGCGTGGAATTCAAAATATCTTGGGTTTTTTGCAAATTGCAGCGCTGTTTTGCGTTGTATGTCGATCCAAATTCGATTCGCGACAATAATGATAGTATTGCTACTAAAAAATAATCATTAAAATCGTCAATATAGCCTTCATATTAGAGGAAAATACGATTATTTCGTGAAAACATTGCGATTTTCCGACCTACTTATATGAATGATTTTGATGATTATAATTTAGTAACTATATTATTGTCGCAAATTGAATTTGGATCAACATAGGTACACCTTGACGGATCCACCATAAATTCGCAAAACAAAAGCGTTTTCATACTGACTCCATAGAAAAATATCGTAAAATTTTAGGCGGCAAAAAAAATTGGCGGCCCCTGGACGCGCGATTTCATTATAATATAGGTATGATTTTTGAATTTCGACGATAGTTGCTTCATTTGGTAGAGAAACCCCGCGCGGTGGTTCCATATAACTTTTATTAACTTTGGTTGAGCAGTTTTTTAACCAGTTTCAATAAACGGTATTTAGTTCACATCGCCTATGTTGACGATGTAATTATTTACAGCAAAAAGTGGTATGTAGGTACGGTTAGTGATAACGAATTTACGCTATTGCTGTAATCGCGTGTGTATGCCACTCACAATACAATAGAAGTTAAATACAAAGTAATTTTGGAGTTTGGTAAACTTAATTCTGAAAATAATTAATATTTCAAAAACATACCAACGTATCTTGTTCAAATCAATTTAAATCGTTAGGTTTTATTAGGTGCTACGAAATAGATTTTTTTCAGACTTTTTGATAACAGGGTTAAAAATAAAAAGTTAGAGGAGGGGAAACATTGTTAATGACATTCGGAACTCATATATCACCAAATATTCACCTAAATACCTTTCCAATGACACCCCACGTGAAGGGATACTTAAAAATATTGTCTTTCACCCCTTAGTTACATGTACGAAGTGCTCCCCCTAATATTTTTTCTTGTTTTAGGACACGCCTTTATTTATGGTGGTTTACAGAAGCCATCTGTCTGCAAAGTTTCATACAAATTGCTTAACAACAATGTAGATTTTACGAGGGTGTGACAGACGGACTGACGGACATGAGGAAAATAGAAGTGTGCCTAGTTTAACTACGGAACCCTAAAAACATTAGGTACACTCCTTTTGGGATTCATCGCAGTCGAGTAAAAAGATAGTTCTATGTCAGTTTTCACCTCGAGCTAGCTATTTCGAGGTTGAAAACCAATTTCCGTGAGCTATCATGGTTTCAGATGGCATGCTTACGTGCTTGCAACACAAACAAACAGAGTCAGATCAGTGCTTGAACGAACACTGATCGTCTTTATGACCATGTGCCTGTTCGGCTTGCGTATTCGGTTGTTATTCTGCTTTTTTAACCGATTTTCTTAAAGCTGAGGTTTTCAATTCGGTTATCTATATTTTTTATTCGTTCGTGTATGTACCTATATAGCTCCGACGAATATTGTTGTTTTTTAAAGTTTTTTCGAAGTGGTCAGTAGGTACCTACATACATACCATTCAAAATCTGACTAAGAACTATTAAGATACGTCACGGGGTTCCTTGGTGGCGAACAGCCCACACATTGTGATTGGGTTAATAAACACAAGATCACAGGAAGTAGCCGGTTAGGCGTTAGATGTTGTCAATTGATCATAGGCTTTAAACATACCTACGCCGTAGAGCTCCTATGACGAAGAGCACACTGATAATTATCGTGGTTTTGTGCAGTGAATAATGTGTTGCTGTCTGTTCAGGAGCGTGACGCGTACGGCAACGAGGTGGGCGTGTCGGCCAAGCGGGTGCCCGTGGCGTACCTGCTGGTGGACGTGCCGTGCGGCGTGGCGGCCGAGGGCGCGCGCCCCACCTTCAGCCCGCGCGCCGCCTTCCCGCCCGCCAACCGCCCGCTGCAGCACCACCTGCAGACGCTGCGCGCGCTGCACGCGCACCTGCACGCCGCCGACGGCTTCCTGGAGGCCGCCTCCGACCTGCACGTGCTGCTGTACCTGGCCACCAACGACGCGCTGCCGCTCGGCCTCGACGCGCTGGAGCCGCTGCTGCGCGCCGTGCGCGAGCAGGACGCGCCCGCCGCCGCCGCCTGGCGCGCCACGCCCAGCGCCGCCACGCTGGACCAGCTCACGCGCGCCGCCGCCGACCACGAGCCGCACCACAGGTACGCACAGCCAGCGCTGGCCCGGGCCGCGCCCAGCGCCGCCACGCTGGACCAGCTCACGCGCGCCGCCGCCGACCACGAGCCGCACCACAGGTACGCACAGCCGGCGCTCCACGCTGGACCAGCTCACGCGCGCCGCCGCCGACCACGAGCCGCACCACAGGTACGCACAGCCGGCGCTGGCCCGGGCCGCGCCCAGCGCCGCCACGCTGGACCAGCTCACGCGCGCCGCCGCCGACCACGAGCCGCACCACAGGTACGCACAGCCGGCGCTGGCCCGGGCCGCGCCCAGCGCCGCCACGCTGGACCAGCTCACGCGCGCCGCCGCCGACCACGAGCCGCACCACAGGTACGCACAGCCGGCGCTGGCCCGGGCCGCGCCCAGCGCCGCCACGCTGGACCAGCTCACGCGCGCCGCCGCCGACCACGAGCCGCACCACAGGTACGCACAGCCAGCGCTGGCCCGGGCCGCGCCCAGCGCCGCCACGCTGGACCAGCTCACGCGCGCCGCCGCCGACCACGAGCCGCACCACAGGTACGCACAGCCAGCGCTGGCCCGGGCCGCGCCCAGCGCCGCCACGCTGGACCAGCTCACGCGCGCCGCCGCCGACCACGAGCCGCACCACAGGTACGCACAGCCGGCGCTCCACGCTGGACCAGCTCACGCGCGCCGCCGCCGACCACGAGCCGCACCACAGGTACGCACAGCCGGCGCTGGCCCGGGCCGCGCCCAGCGCCGCCACGCTGGACCAGCTCACGCGCGCCGCCGCCGACCACGAGCCGCACCACAGGTACGCACAGCCGGCGCTGGCCCGGGCCGCGCCCAGCGCCGCCACGCTGGACCAGCTCACGCGCGCCGCCGCCGACCACGAGCCGCACCACAGGTACGCACAGCCGGCGCTGGCCCGGGCCGCGCCCAGCGCCGCCACGCTGGACCAGCTCACGCGCGCCGCCGCCGACCACGAGCCGCACCACAGGTACGCACAGCCAGCGCTGGCCCGGGCCGCGCCCAGCGCCGCCACGCTGGACCAGCTCACGCGCGCCGCCGCCGACCACGAGCCGCACCACAGGTACGCACAGCCAGCGCTGGCCCGGGCCGCGCCCAGCGCCGCCACGCTGGACCAGCTCACGCGCGCCGCCGCCGACCACTAGCCGCACCACAGGTACGCACAGCCGGCGCTCCACGCTGGACCAGCTCACGCGCGCCGCCGCCGACCACGAGCCGCACCACAGGTACGCACAGCCGGCGCTGGCCCGGGCCGCGCCCAGCGCCGCCACGCTGGACCAGCTCACGCGCGCCGCCGCCGACCACGAGCCGCACCACAGGTACGCACAGCCGGCGCTGGCCCGGGCCGCGCCCAGCGCCGCCACGCTGGACCAGCTCACGCGCGCCGCCGCCGACCACGAGCCGCACCACAGGTACGCACAGCCGGCGCTGGCCCGGGCCGCGCCCAGCGCCGCCACGCTGGACCAGCTCACGCGCGCCGCCGCCGACCACGAGCCGCACCACAGGTACGCACAGCCAGCGCTGGCCCGGGCCGCGCCCAGCGCCGCCACGCTGGACCAGCTCACGCGCGCCGCCGCCGACCACGAGCCGCACCACAGGTACGCACAGCCAGCGCTGGCCCGGGCCGCGCCCAGCGCCGCCACGCTGGACCAGCTCACGCGCGCCGCCGCCGACCACGAGCCGCACCACAGGTACGCACAGCCGGCGCTCCACGCTGGACCAGCTCACGCGCGCCGCCGCCGACCACGAGCCGCACCACAGGTACGCACAGCCGGCGCTCCACGCTGGACCAGCTCACGCGCGCCGCCGCCGACCACGAGCCGCACCACAGGTACGCACAGCCGGCGCTGGCCCGGGCCGCGCCCAGCGCCGCCACGCTGGACCAGCTCACGCGCGCCGCCGCCGACCACGAGCCGCACCACAGGTACGCACAGCCAGCGCTGGCCCGGGCCGCGCCCAGCGCCGCCACGCTGGACCAGCTCACGCGCGCCGCCGCCGACCACGAGCCGCACCACAGGTACGCACAGCCAGCGCTGGCCCGGGCCGCGCCCAGCGCCGCCACGCTGGACCAGCTCACGCGCGCCGCCGCCGACCACGAGCCGCACCACAGGTACGCACAGCCAGCGCTGGCCCGGGCCGCGCCCAGCGCCGCCACGCTGGACCAGCTCACAGGTACACTTGTGCCTCCACTCTGCGGCTGGAGCCGCTGCTGGGGGTACGGGCTGGGGGTTCCCTTCAAAATGGTTGAGCTAAATGGCGCTGATTCATACGTCATGTTCGTGAACGGGCACCGTCTGTTGGGACTGGTCATCTCTGAACTGCTATGGCCAATATTTGGAGTTGTGTTTACTATTATTCTAGACTTTTACATTGTTCTCTCATATTTGTGTTATTTCCGACAAAAGCAATGTAACCATGATATTGTAATCATTTGATTTAAAAGAGTAACCATGGAGTTTCTTGCCCGTTCTTCTCCATAGGAATCTACGCTTTGGAACGGGCATCTAGCTTCATCATTATGACTAACTGACAGACTCCTTGACAATTCAAAAGTACCTGTAATTGGTGTAATTGAAATAAATGTTTTGACTTTGACTACGCGAATGACGGCATTTAGTCGCCGTGAGTGCCGTGAGAGTGGCGTGCGGCACCGGGCGGCATCCCGTGTTATGACCACGGAATAGAAAAATAAGGGGAAGTGCCACGCAGCATACGCGCGTGATTCACAATTATGGGAAGACATACAGCACTGGCTCAGACGTGATTACGTACTGGCTGTGTTACGACGTTTCATACGTAAAATATTAAAATCATGCCATCTTGCACAATTTTAACGTGTAAAAACCATAGCAAAACATAAAATGTATCTCACGGGGGTGTATCGTATCACCAGTAAGTATAAAACTATGGTGTATTTTAATGTAATCGTTTTTTTTTTATTATATCATATTTATTACTTTGAAGCAAACTAAAACCTACCTTAAGTCTATACAACAAAGTCTAAATCAATTTGCTTACTGACTTGAACATCTATTACAAATTCGAGAAATTTCGACGCTACTCGATTAGGGATGCGAAACATCTATGAAAGTATTTCGTTATCGATAACATAATAAATAAGATGGTTCAGAAATGTATGGGGCCTGGGCCTGCACTATGTGTATGTATAAACTACACTAGGTATTGTATAAATATGGATACACAATATTCGCTGGGTGCGCGATGACTTCGCCAACTAGCGGTTACAATTACGGCGGATTTTGAAATGTCGAATGGCTGGCTGTCATTACGAAGATTATGTGAACAAACAAATAATTTCAATGAAATATCGTAATTTACATATTATTCATATTCTATTCGATCATGTAAATCTATAGTGTCGATAATAACTTAGACCTTTTTTATTTCCCGTCTAAAATGGCACAATCAATAAATATTTGGTAGTAAGTACACACGGACTTTCTCATGGCTGACTTCACGAGAAGTAGGTAAGTAAAGAAATAAACAAATTTAATCGAATAACGCATTTCATATACATTGCAGACGATCATTTATGACTGTAGTGTCGTATAATAATGCAGACTTTTTGTGTATTTCAGTTAAACATAACCAAATTAATTATAAAAACTGGATTCCGAACAATCACACACGACATCGCTTTCCAATAATTTTGAACCACAAACAACAATAAAAGGAAAACAATTAGTTTGTACCATTGTAAACCATTGTAACGTGCTATTTCGTACAACATACAAAATAATTATAATATTAAAGATGTTACTTTAATATGTTAGCTTACTTGCTTCTTCCTCTTGACAATGATTATCCATTTCATTCGTTGTTCTTGTTTCCAACTTGTTTGTGAAAATTTATAGAATTTGTGATCAGTGTTTTGCCATTGTTTTTGCGGTTAATTACGCAGCAGGTTTCGTGACGCATGTTTATTTATTTTAACATAAAATGCACGGATACGTAAATTTCGCTAGTAAAAAGTGACAGTTGCTCTGCCGAAACTTCCTTTTTTGGCCACGGTGCGCGCTGTGATCGATTTGTGGTTCTCGCACCTCCTACTTTGCACCCAGCGAATAGTAACCGTTTTTGAAAGTTTATTTTCTATAATTTAGTTCGTTTTGTTGTTCATCCAAAATATTTTGGTCAAGAATAGGAACACAAGACATCTAGGGCCTTACTTATAAATGCCCCTTAATTTAACCACTGATTAAATATACAACTATCCTTGTCATTCTATATGACAATGAAGAATAGAGATAGATTGCAATTGACTTAAGAACTCTTTCCTCTAAAGGCCATAACAGGCTAACCTACATTATTCTAACAAAATTTTGTCATTAATTGGAGACATTGACCTTTAAGTTTGTTTCGATGTTTCTTCTCAAAGGTAGATAAGAAACACCGACCTCATCTTGTTTAAAATAATTGACTTGTAAAAGCGTTATTTACAACTTATTTACAAAATACTTATTAAACTATAGGTACTTTTATTATAAATCACCTACTGCTTACTATCGTTTCATTTAACCATTTTACCTGTTACTGTAAACCGATTTAAGTCTTGCGTTAAAAAAAAAATACTTGAAGACTATTCCGTATCTAACAAACATCGACATAAAATTATCGATGTCTGGTTCACATCTCTAGCTGAGTAGTAAATAGGGGAAGCGGTATAGTTATTGGCCCCTACATAGTTATTAGCCATTGCAACATCGGTATTGAAAAATTAGCAAACCCACATTAATAAAGGGTAAATTTTAAAACTCGCTGCGGCAGCAAAGTTGTTAACTGTCAAATTGTTTCTTCAAAACGCCGCTAAGTGAATTAATTCTTTTTTTAGCCTGTGATCGAAAATCTATAAAATAAGTAGAGTGTTAAGAATAGAACGCCAATTGCTGTACCACTAATTTAAATAACCTTACAGTATTTGGCCCCCTATGCCAATTAAATTACTATATTCATTTTATTCAAAACCAAATTGCTTTTATAGTGAAAAAATCCCTGCCGTCTGTTATATTCATTATAGTCGTTTGTCACTATTTTTAGGGCTGTGTAAACAGTTATTGGCCTAGGCCAAGTACTATATCTAGTATATCTACCCGTTGTATATTTGTGTAGTAAAAAGAGTGTCATAAGGTAGCTTAACTGGCCATTAACTATACTGTTTACCCCATGACATCTATAATTTAGTTTCAGCGCCGTCTAGCGCTGAGTAGTTAAACTTGGTCGAACTTGATTAATAAATAAAAGACATCTTTAATGATTTTGACATGTAAAGTAATAACAACATTCTGACGTTGTAATACGACTTAATTTTGAAGAACAATAAATTAGATTTTCGCCAAAGTTGCTTAAAATATTGTAGCCAATTATATCATTGTTTTCTGTGTATTGCAATATACAATGTAATTTACGAATGTGTGGGTTTAGCGACACTGGTTCCCATACAAAAGAAGTTTAAGGGCATTCCCTTATATTTTTCTATTCCGTGGTTGTGACTGCTTGCGCGTGTGTTGCAGCGCGGCGGGCGCGGCGGCGGCGGGCGGCGTGTGGACGTGTCCGCTGTGCACGTTCCACAACGCGCCGCAGAACGACGCGTGCGAGATGTGCGCCATGCCCAGGTACGCACACACACACACACACACTAGCACGACCCACTGTCTGTTTTGCCTTTGGTAAATGACATCCCTTCTTTATTACACAACAACGCACCGTTCATAGGTCGGCAGCGACGGCAACGTACATGACATGTACGTATCAGTTATCACATTGTGATACCTACATTACCTACCTACTCGTGGTGTTGCTAACGTTTCATAGGCTATTCTGCTTGCCATCATTGTGGTATAAATATTATGTATGACTGGTAGTATTAGTGATCGATAATTATTAAACACAAGATTGTTCTGATGATAAAAAACAACTTTCCTAAAGAAACTTTTTTTAGGTATTAACTTTTTTTAGGTCAACTGTTAGTCGCTTGAGCGGGGTCAAGTGACTAGCAGCTGATAGCGCAAAGCCGCACGCGGTGCGTACCTACTGAAAAAAGAATAACTCATGATGTAGTAGGTATAGGAATTCATGTTATGACTAATACGGTAGTGGACTACTATTAAAAAACCGGCCAAGTGCGAGTCGTACTCGCGCACCAAGGGTTCCGTATCATATTTGGACGTATAAAGTGAAAAAATCCGGACCGCATAACTAAGTTTGTTTGTATTTTTTCACTTTATGAGGGGGAATGGTATTTTTTCGGACAGTTTTCATCATATGTCGAAAACTGTGAGACATAAAATTAAATGAAAATATATTTTGAAATGTGCAGATCAAGCCCTTTCATATGATATGTCACTTGACCTAGTATCCACACTTTAAAATTTCGGGCCCCCACTCCGGCCTCTTTTGCAATGAAAATAAAAATATTTTTGGACTTTTTCATTTGCAATAAAGTTGAACAAGCATTCTTTATAACTGTTCCAAATTTCAAGTCGATAGCATTAGTAGTTGCTGAAATAAGCAGGTGTGACAGACAGACAGACAGACGAAGTCGCACCATAAGGGTTCCTTTTTTACCATTTTGGTACGGAACCCTAATTAACTCAAAATGGAAAACATAGACGCTTTTAAAGTTTTTGGAGGGAGTATCGCTCCGTCTTTGTCGCGCGAAGCGGACATAGGTGGTGTTACGTCACTTATCATGCATGCCGTCCGTGTCTAGCAAATCATTTTAAAACGCTTATAACTTTGCCAATTTTGTAGATGTTTCATCGGTTTTTTGGTGTTAATTATCTTTTTTCAAATAGTTTACAGATTCACAATAAAAAAAATATATTCAACATATTTTTTTCATTTTCATTCATTAGTCATACCATTAATTCTTATACCTACTACACCTCCATCCCTGACAAAAAAACAGTGATAACATAGTCCCTGATAACAGTGGAAAACCTAGTTTTGTTTGTAAAAAAGGGTTTCTGTCAGAACTTAATTAAATGGGAAGTAATTATATCGTATTATTAATTTAAATATTCGGTCAGCAGTGTAGTAGAAGTGCAGTGATAGCCTAGTTGTTTACCGTGTGCCTCCCACGGCGAATGGTTCGAGTTCGATCCCGAGGCACGCACCGCTGACTTTTCGAAGTCATGTGCGTACGGTATTAGACATTAATTATAACTTGCTTTAACGGTGAAGAAAAACATCGTGAGGAAACCTGCATGCCTGAGTGTTCTCCATAAAGTTTTTGGAGGTTTGTGAAGTCTGCCAACCCGCACTTGGCCAGCGTGGTAGACTATGGGCTATCCCCTCTCATTCTGAGAGGAGGATCCGTCGATCACCTCTCTTTCTTATTACTGTAGAAATAAAATTAATGAGTAAATATTGTTTTTTTTTTTTTAATAATGTTATTGTTTGACTTCTGTACCTACTCGCGCATATTACTGTACTATTCCCTATTTGTTTCAGAAGCAACGCGATGTAAATGTGGTGGTGTGCGTCCGAGTGTACCAACGTTATAGATAATGTCGACACGCGCCGCGGCTGCTATGTTTAATTTATTTTTGTATTGATAGCGAGAGCGGCGCGGTGTCAGACACGGCGCCGCGGCTCGCCGCGGACACCGCACCCGCGTCCAGGGCCGTAGGATCAATCGGAGTTTAAACCACGGAAGAGAGTTTAAACTCCCGTCTTCAATTGTTTCCTATTGTTTCATACTTAGGAAACAATCGAAGACGGAAGATTAAACCCTCTTCCATGGTTTAAACTACGATTGATGTTACGGCCCTTGGTGATTCTCGTATAAGTGGACAAGTCGCTCTGAACTTGCTGTAATTACAATAATAAATTTCAGCAAACCTTATCAAGCTGTTTATATTATACAACGATGTGACGAATCAACGCACACCCCCGAACACCCCAATCAGAATATTATGTTACAATCATACGGGGTGAAATTTTAGCCCGTCTTGATACGAAAAGAGGTACATTGTACACATCATTATGAACAACTTTTATTATGGGACCAACTCTGAAATCGCGAAAAAATAAATCAGCTGTTCCATTGTTTCATACATTTACATTTCTGTTCCATAGTTTCCAGTTTTTTCTCATATAAGTAAATATAATATTATTTTTAAGAAATAAAGTTCTTAAACCTTATTTATGGTTACTTATCTCAACAAAATGTATGGAGCATATGATTTTTTTTCGCGATTTCAGGGTTGGTCACGTAACTCACATAGTAAAAGTTGTTCATAATGATGAGTACAATGACCCCTTTTCATATCAAAGCGGATAAAAAATTACACCCAGTATTTAATAATACAGTCCGTTCCCGCCTTTGAATGGTGACACTAACCCCAGTTTCTGAAACTCTGTTCTGTTGTCAAATGACATGATTGGCCAATGTTATTTCGGTAAACCAATAACAACAACTGACATGAGATTTACTGATCAGTTGCTTGACCAGACTTTCAGAAACGGGGTAGGTACCTAAATGAGCGAACGGACTATACACTGAATTATTTAACTTTTATTTAAGAAATTAGTTACTGTTTAAATATTTAAGAGATTTTAAAAAATACTGACACGGGCGGAATATGAACCTGTGACCTCTATCGCACCGTGGCGTCGCTCTAACCAACTGAGCTACCGTGTTTCGCTCGCATCAGTCGAAATTTCAAATCTCTTTGAACACCTACGCCTCTTATGAGCCTTGGCCTTGGTGACATCTATCATCATCATCAGTCCTACTGATTGTGGGCGAATAATGCCACATTGCAAATCTACAGTCGCACACGTCGGGTCTTATCTACTGTAATTTAGTTTTAATTATTTAAGTACTGTGTAATTTACTTAGTTTTAATATTTCTGCCGCGCTAACGAAGAATGCAATAACTCGATTTTGTCCCTTGTCACCACAATGATGATTGTGTTTTTGATCCTACCTAGCGAATTTGTTATGAAGTTTTAGTTATTGCGTTCTTGCTTCGTACTGAAAAACCGAGTTCCTGAAGGATTCACAAAAAAATACTTAGAAATAATTGATAGATCTCTATTCGTAGATTTCGAATACATTATCAAAATCTTCCAAAATCGAGTTATTGTATTCTTCGTTAGCGCGGCAGGCTTTTAGGATAAAAAATACCTGTATTGAAAAGACCGCAATCGATTCAGTAGCAGATTCTGATGAAACTACTTTCGGGGTGTGCGGTTATTATGTTTTCACCATTTCGCTCGTTCGACCTAACATACCAAGTTGCAATAGAAATAATCATAATTCTTAGGTATATTAGAGGTATGTTTGTACGAAACCTGAAAGTAGTTTGTTCAGAATCAGTATAAGAATCGATTTCAGTTGTTTTTGAATTATGTTATATTTTGTCGAGAAATTATTAGGAATTACTTACAATCTGTTTCTACGAATATTCGTAGAAAGTGAGAAACAGATCGTTAGGCTCCAAAACTGGAGATCAGTATTACTTATCTCCAGTTTTGGAGCCTACCGATCTGGCGGGCACGAACGAACCACCACTAGCTTGTTTGATTCTTGTTCGTACCGTACGCTCACTTGCCTAGTGTTGCGCCTCGACCTTCCTCAAGGTCATTTCCAGCTTGGACGGTGGTTAGATGTGGGTTCCTACGTACGCGAAGCTGAATGAAACGATCGTCCCTGCTCGAAGTTTTCTGTTTTGTCCTTGTTCCGGTCTTCTCACAAAAGCAATCGCTCTAATAGCCGTTCTCTAATATTACTACTTAGATGTTTTTAGGCAAATCTTTTCCATTGTTCTCACATAATTTTATTTCAGACTTGAAAATAATGTAGGTATCCCCTCGGAATTGTAATAATTTAAAAGAGTATTATAGTAACTATGGAATTTCTTGCTCGTTCTTCTCCATAGGAATCTACGCTTTGGAATGAGCATCTAGCTTCATCTTGCTAACTGAATGACTCTTCAACAATTCAAGTGCCTATTAATTGTGGTCTAATTGAAATAAATGTTTGACCTGAGGCCCTAGCCAAGTTGCTTTTCTGTTAGCGTTCACGCCAAACGATAAAAGCACAAAATGCATAGCAATGGACATTACCTGCGGAAAAGTCACGTGACTCACAAATGTCGCTTCCATACCGTGGGTTAAGAACAAGAGTAGCGTAAGGGCAAAACAACAAAAAAAATTTTTTTTCACCGTTCACTTTTTTAATCCCCAAATGAAGTGTTTCTACTTACAATAATCTTGACATTATTTTGTCATAAAAGTTACGAGCACAACGATCGTAACTCGATTTACAGAGCGAATAGGAACCCGAACAAATAACGTATCTTGTCAGTTTGGTTATGTAGCCTTAGTTTGTTGCGTGCCAAATAAACGTAAAGGACCGTTACTGCTTATGTGACCTTGTTTCGTGCGCTTCCGTCATTTTTCTCCCTGCCAAAAAAACGTAAGGATGGGATTTTTTGAACCATTTTTTGGAAAATAAACTTTATTAAAATGAAACTGTTTTTTGATTGACCAAAAAGTTACACTATTCTGTAGCCGATAAATAAAGCTTTATTATTAGTAAAAATCAGATATATAATTACTATAGATTTTGCCTTAAAAGAGCTATAACGGTAGGCAAATTGAAGTTGTTTTTCGGTCCTCCTGTGAAGTTATTTTGCCTTTACGCTACTCTTGTTCTTAACCCACGATACGTTAAACGTTAACGCTAACGGCTGTACGTAGTCATGTGATGAATTCGGTATGAACGAACCATTTTTAACATGCTTATCATGACTGTCGTCAATTTTTTTGTCATTCTAAAATTCCTACGTTAGGCAACAAGTTCGATTTTTAGACCCTACAACCTACTATTTGAGGTAGCTACCTACACTGTTCTCAAATAGATTGTATAGGTAATTGTTGTCCAATCAACCGTGGGTGTGCACATCTGTCTGCACCTTTGTACGGCAGATATGATGCGACAAGCCTGCCGCGTGGCACTGGCTGGCCTGGTGACACACACGCGCTGTATCGGCGGATGCCGCTCCAAGAGGGAGAGAGGGTCAATAATTCTACTAGACATAAAATAAAACTAGGCAGTGGTTTTGTAAAAATATTTATTTAGTATGTACAATTTTGCATATAAGCCGCATACTTGATGTGGCACACACACAACACACTGGCGTATGTCTGAGCGACTATTGCGTTAAAGGATTTTTATGTAAATATTGTTTGGTGTAACATAATTAGGTGCGAATATTAAAAGGGCGGTTTATTTACATAATAATAGCTAATTTTTAGCTCAATATTAAAAAAGTTTATATGGCAATTTTTCGTTTTATTTTCCAAACAGAAGCATTCTAAGTGATATTTATTATGTAGGTACGTAGTTCTGTCGAAACTGATGAATCATAACTTGATTGTGTGATTGAATACTAAGTTGGTGTTTCGTGCCGACGTTGGCTAAAGGATTACAATATAATTAAATCACACCGATGGGTGTCTGTCACAACCTATTCACTCATTAATTCAATATTACGCAAAAGACCTCCTGCGGTCGGCAAACATATCTTCCCTGATGATAGATACCATTAATTTGATGTTAAACTTTTTTATACTCTGCAGCCTTAAAACCAAGAAATTTTATACCTCATAATAATTAACATAAACATTTCCTAGCAATAGTCGCTTCCTTGTTTACGAAAAATTTTACTTGATCTACTTAGTTCTAAATCTGTCATTATATTTTAAAATGAAATAAAATTGCCAGAGGCGCCGATTCTCCTAAGCACCAACTAAACTAATACCTATAAGAGTATTGTTAACTTTTTCTAACAGACAGCACGAGAAAAAGACAAGTGACGCTTTAGTTCTTTCAAACTTAATTACGCCTTGTTTGCATGCCAAAAACCCATTAATGTCCGTCACCTCCTCTCATTTTTCCCTAATCCCCAAATTATACGTGCTTTTATTAAATTTATTTCCAATAACAATATTAAACTCTAATAATCAGACATCTATAATCTAATTATTAAGTATATTGTTAAAACACGACGTATATATTTTATGTTACTAACTATTACTAACTCCTATGTTTTGTGTTTGTTTCAGGGCTAAAAGGATTGCCACAAAAAGTTTAAGTTCTCATTCTCTCTCTGTAAATATTTATCTAAAATACCCATGTATAGTCACTACGCGACACTGGCAGAAATTGCCGTAGTCTTCGGCAAATTGCCATAAAAAAAAAAAAAAAAAAAAAAAACTTTAGTGTGCTTTTAGTCGTTACGTTCCGACGTGTCATCTAAAATTGTATGAAAATTTTAGTTCAACTAAATTTGACAGCTCTTATTTATTTCCGTCTCTTTCTTGTTTTATCACAGAACAAAAGATAGCAATAGCCTAAATTAAGTTTAGGTGGTGCACAACAGAATCGGCACCATTTTCTTACTATCACACATATTTTTGATTATGTAAATTAAGTGTCTGACATTTTTTCAGCAGAGAATTAGTGTTACATACTTGTAGTACATAATTATAATAGTATTACGGGGGGCGGTCAAAAAGTTCGTGGAATGAAGGGGTTAGAGAGGGGAGGGGATATTCTTTTTTATCTGTCACTACTTGATGACTCAATACAACTCTAAATACTAAGTTTCAGCCTGATCGGTTCATTAACCTTTGAGATATCGCTGGATAAACAAGTAAATCGGGAAGAGAACACTGACTATGGAGAAAATTGAGTTTCGTGCCGTTGTGATTAAGTTCCTTACCAAGCAAGCAAAAACGCTTCAGATTATTATGGAGGAGATGTCACCTGTTTGCGGGGACTCTTGTCCGTGAAAATCAATAATTTACAAGTGGCATAGTCTTTCTGAGACTCAATTGAAGACGACCAGCCCGCACTTTTTTTACATTTTTGTTTTTTGGGATACAAAGGGGATTTTGTTGATCGATTATGAAGGTAAAGGTGTCAATATCATGGGAAAATACAAAATACTATGCTACATTACTAGAAAAAATAAAAAACTCAAATAAAACAGAACGGGAAAGTGGTCTCGAAGTGTGCTCTTTCTGCACGACAACGCACACGTTCAAAAGAGCCATGTTGCGATGGCTGCCTTACACAAGTGCGACTTCGAAACTTTGAACTACCATCCATATAGTCCAGATTGGGCCCCTTACGATTTTTATTTGCTCCCAAACATGAGAAAAGAGCTTCGTGGAGTGAAATTTACCGATGATGAAGAAGTGAAGCTATAGCTGCCTATTTTGAGGGCTTTGACAAATAATTTTTTTTCGAAGGTATAAACAAATTATTTGTAATATCTAAGTAGTGTATTAGGGTTAATTTAATGGAAAATGTATTGAAAAGGAAAAATAATTTCATGTTAAATTTTCACTACCCTTCCTTGTCATTCCACGAACTTATTGACCTACCCTCGTAACTCTCTACACAGCTGCCTTCTGTCTCGCGAGCTACTCGCGCCATCCCACTGGTGATGATTAGGTAGTCGTCAAATTAACGCGGGTATTTCGCAGTAGGCGCGAAGTTCAATGAAACCGAAGGGTGCGAGTGGGTCGCGGGCGCGGCTCGCGGCTACTGCGCCTGCGCACTGCACCGTGCACGACACAATGTCTTTTCTCATGAATGTCCTATACATTTATTTACAATATAATTTTATTGGTTTTCCAATTTATTTATTTTTTTATCATTTATTCGCAGCAGAAAAACGCCACATTAATTAATTTTCACACAAAAACGCAAGCTCTCACGGAGTCATCCGTCGCCGGGCACGATATCACATAAACATAATATATCTAAGTGTCGTATAGTATAATTTACAGTATGTACAGTTGGGGGCGGCCTAGCGCGCGGCGGGCTCGCTGCGCATGGGCGGGAAGTGCTTGGGGTCGCGCAGGTCGAAGGGGCCGCGCGCGGGGGCGCCCTCCAGCGCCGCGCCCAGCTCGCTCGCGCGCTCCGACTCTGCGCACACACGCCGCGTCACACGCGTGCGAGCGCGCTCGCACGCGTGTGACGCCCGGGGACAACGGAAGAGTGCCGTCATTCTGTCATTAGTCGGTAGGTAATCTACGCAATGTACACGTGGCGCACTCTTGTTTTGTCCCCGTCTATATTTTTATACGAAGAATCTTACATTATTTATTTTGCCACTATTTGCTAGCAAAAATGTACGTATATACAGACTTAAAATGCTAGATAAAACACGGCGTTAAAAATCAAAAAAGTTATAAATATGTAAAATTCTTCGTATGATGAACCAGTAATTGCTAAAACATAATAAAATACAGTTATACTTGTCCATCATTTAAGCAATCAACACTTGAAGTGAACTTGAAGTGACGTGTTCAGTACCAGTGAACACAAAAGCTCAAAAAAAAACTACAATTAAACACAAAATAAAATATGGCAATAGTGAGCGTGCCGTCCCCGTGCCCTACAGACACGATACAACCGAACAACCATCTCAGCCGCAGCGCGCGACCCACACGACGCGCACGGCCCGCTGTGTGCTCGCGCACAGCCGTACGTGCGCCGACAACGTTGGTGGGGGATATTGTAATGTTGTCAAATATTGCTGTGTACTTAACAGTTTTTGCTCAATATTCTAACGAGACCTATTTGAGCAAGGCTCGCGACCTATGAGGGGCCTGTTGATAGAGGAAGCCGGAAGGTGCTGCTCCGACGAAGCGCAGCTCAAGTTGAACGAGTTTACCTACCGCGTTCAGCTTCCACCACTTGAATCTACTGTCGCGTTTTTATTTACATACTTTATTATTTTCGATCAAATCCTCGAAAACCATGAAAATTATACAAGGGTATCTATCACTGACAGGGGCGAGTGATACAAGCGAACTCAGGATGTCAAGGTCGCGCGGGACGCACTAGCAAACACTCAAGCAGCGGTAACGTTAAAGCTGGCTACCGTCAACATTTTAAAGCTTACATACATACTTAGGCTTGCAGGCACCAACTGCGAAGCCACCTGATGTACCGAATATCCAATTTATTTTCTTTTAAGATCAGTTCATTGGTATGTTTGCACGAAAAGAATTGGACGAATATAAATTTGGGATAGTGGCGATAATCGAGACAACCGCGTCTAGTCAAAATCATAGCGCGGACCGCGGGGCCTGCTCAGCATCGCGGGGGCGCCAAATAATCCAACGAGCGACAACACGACACAAAGTACACGGAACATATCGCAGCGGAGGCCTGCGCTGCGCTGCGGCTGAGACGAGGCCGGCGCGGAGGCACGCTCCACTACCTGCGGGCGGTCGCCGGGGGCGGGACGGGGACGGGCGGGACGGGGGACTGGGGCGGTACCTGTCATCCGCAGCGGGTCCCGGCCGCGCAGCGCGCCCGCGTAACTGTTGCTAGTGGAGAGCGCCGCCGCTGCGCGGGAACAATACGTTAGAGTGGACTCCTACCCGCCGGCGCATACATGTCATACATACGAGCCACCAGCGCGGCAATGCAACACGCTTACTGTTCCAAACTCTTTCACTTATTGACTTTGACGGTACAAACTACAAACTCAACAACACTCGATAAGTACCTATCGTTGTTGACGGTGAAACACAATTCAAAGTTGAACGCTCTATATTTTTTGTGAAGATATTTACATGAATATCTGCAATTTTGCATGTAGACGAAGTGGCGGATCCAGGGGGAAGGGTGGGGCCTAGGGGCTGAAAGACCCCCCCAAATCGTAAGTCTTGGTGGATTTTAGATTAGTGATTTATTAATCCAACCAAGGCCATCTTTAACCTAAATAAACGTTATTAATATTAATTGGGACCCTGGGCACATGAGGATCACGGGGCCTCTGTGTAGATAGTAGATAAGCAAAATTGAATTTCTTTCAATGTTTTAATTGAACCTAATTGAATTAAATAAAACAAATAAAATAAACTTATTACTTATATTTCATAAGTTTGGGGCTACAAACTTATTGTAAATCAATTATTTTGTCATTGAATCGGGTACGGTACGGAACGGCGCGGCGGCTGCAAATAATAATTTCTTTGAAGGCAGGCCGGGCCCCCGTCGATCCCGGGGCCCTGGGCACTTGCCCAGAGTGCTCAGCAGCAAAAAAGGGCCTACCCTTAGCTCCCCCAAAATAACATTTGGGACCCCTAAGCGCCCCTCAAAAATAATTTCTGGATCCGCCACTGTGTAGACGGCAATATTATTATAGTTGACTATGACACCTTTTTAACCAGGCTACGACGATATGAAAAGTGAGGTTAGGCTTTACCTTATTTATTTAAATTATATGGCTACCTACACCTACAGCTAAAGAAAACAGATCAGGAACAGTGAATTAAACTGACAGCCAATAACAGGTCTTCACTTATTACCTTCTAGATAAGGTTGGATAACAACTTAAATATGCTCAAAGGTATTACAAAAGCGGAAGTATTAGTTAGCCCGCATTCGCACGGGCGCTTTTTCAACGCGCGCTAAAAAAGCGTCGTGGGCGTTTGTCAACTCAAGGCACATTTGATTCAACGCCCAACGCCGAGCAATCATATAGTGCGCGATTTAAAAATACGCCATTAAAGAGCTGTCGTGCGATAACAGCTGATGTATAGAGCGTTTCACATAAAAAGTTCCTTCCACACTATATTGGCTCCCCTGTCTGTCACTTCTGCCTAGGTAATAACTTATGTGTTTTGTACCTTTATGTGTTATACAGGGTGGCAGGTTAGACAGTGGAAATATTTAAAGGGGTCATTGTACTCAGCATTGTGAACAACTTTTATTATGGGACCAAGCCTGAAACCGCGAAAAAAAAATCTGCTGTTCCATACATTTATGTTCACATAACTCAACAAAATGTATGGAACAGCAGATTTTTTTTTCGCGATTTCAGGGTTGGTCCCATAGTAAAAGTTGTTCATAATGATGAGTACCATGACCCCTTAAAATATTTCCACTGTCTAACCTGCCACCCTGTATATTAACTATATATTAGGTATATATAGTATATAACATAAGTTGTTCATAATGATGCGTACAATGACCCCATTAAATATTTCCACTGACTAACCTGCCACCCTGTATAATGCCTAGGATACTAAAAAGTGGTGAATGAGAATTGGTATTAAAAAATACTTCTAACACCGTTAAAAATGTTGTAACATATTGATAATTGATATTGAAGGGTACCAAGCTGCCAACATAGCGTCGAAGGGACTTCAGTGAACCGCTCTATACCGTTTCCTATTTGTTACATTCGGGTGTTATTTTTTAACGCGCCTTAAAAAGCGTCGGTGCGAATGAGACGAGTCACTTCCAACGCGTACTGTATTAGAACTGCTTCGAAGTAAGTTGAAGTAACGACAGCCATATCAATGTGCAGACAGTTGCCGAGCTGTGTGCACTCTACTATGCTAGTAGCGCTATGTTTATTAGCTAAGGGTGTTCGCGTAATACACATACCATGCAGGCGATTTACAATGCAAATAAGAACGATACAATATAATATATTAATGTACAACTTACTATCATTTGAACGACAATACTTATCGAGTGGTCGGAGTTTGTAAAATAAAACTAACGTTGCATTTTATGAATAGTCAATATGAATATATACAAAATACCTATACATTATATTTTTATATGTTTTTATCATTTTATTATGAATACTTTGTGTAGTTATAATATTATTTAATTTACCTGATATTAGTCCATGGATATAATAAGTAGGTGAGAAACGAGATTCGTGACGATTAGTTAAATTATTCGCGAAATATTTTATGAACACGATGTCATCGAACGACACTTGTGATGCGTGAAGTTACCAGTCGAATGTGGCGGCGATGAGGAGGCGTGATCGAGGTCAGTGCGAGGCGAAGGGAGGGAGACGGGGAGAGATCGGAAGAGAAGCAATGTGCGGCCGGGGCGGCCCGCGCCGGGCGAACGCGCCCGGGCGGGCCGCCGGGCCCTTAGTGTGTGGCGACCTGCGGCCGGGGCGGCCCGCCCGGGCGAGCGCGCCCGGGCGGGCCGCCGGGCCCTTAGTGTGTGGCGACCTGCGGCCGGGGCGGCCCGCCCGGGCGAGCGCGCCCGGGCGGGCCGCCGGGCCGTTAGTGTGTGGCGACGTGCGGCCCTGCGCCGTAGCGCCGCGCTCACCTTCCTGCGGCTGGGCGCCCGCCGCGCCCGCCGGCCGCTCCAGGAACTGGTGCTGGCGCAGCAGCGCGCACTCGCCGCCCTCGGCCGCGTCCAGCGCGTACACGTACAGCACGCCCTGCGCCGTCGCCACCAGCAGCCGCGGCGCCCGCGCCACGCTGCGGACAGACGCCGTCAGCTCGGGCACTGGGGACGGGCCCGCCTCGCTTGGTGATGGCGAACTACTCACTTGGTGATGGCGGCCACGGCGCGGTAGCCGGTGTGCGGCAGGCGCGCGGCGGCGAAGGCGCGGCCCTGCGCCAGCACGTCGGCCACCTGCGCCGGCAGGTAGCCCGCGCCGGCCGACACGGCGCTGGACAGCCAGCCCATCCAGCCGGCGGGCTCGTCGTCGGGCGCGGCGGGCTCCAGCGGCGCGGGCGGCTCGGCCAGGCGGAACACGTGCACGGTCTCCGTGTTGGACGTGGCGGCCAGCAGCGCGCCGCACGCGCTGAAGGCCAGGCACGCGATGGACACGCAGCGCTTGACGCCGCGCCGGAACTCGTAGAGGCGCGCGCGCTCGGGCACGGCGAACACGCGGATGACGGTGCCGCGCTCGGACGCCGTGGCCAGCCGCCGCCCGCACATGGACCACGCCAGCGCCGCCAGCGGGCTGTCGTGCGCGCTGATCACGCACTTGGCGTTGAGGTGCACGGCGTCGAAGATCTGCACCTCGCCCACGGCGCTGGAGCCGGGGTAGGCCACGTAGCAGTGGTCCACGCACGGCGACAGCGCGCACAGGCCGCGCGGGTTGGGCGGCGTGTCGCGGATGGTGTGCAGGATCTTCATGTCGCGGATGTTGTGGATGTGCAGCGACTCCTCCAGGCACACGATCAGCCTCTGCAACACGGGCAAGCGTTAGCGGGCGGCGCGGGCGCGTGCGCGGCAAGGGACTGACACTCACGGAACGGTTCAGCTTCACTGCGAGGATCGTGTTGCTGTAGCTGTAGTTACATATTTCCGTGCCCTTCTTGTAATGGCATACTATCAGCTTTCTGAAAAACAATCATATTTTAAACTTCTCTTAAAGGCTTCCGCCACAAATAATGCATCAGCCCATTTCAGCAATGAGAGAGTCAAAGTCAAAGCATTTATTTCAATTAGACCAATTACAGGTAGGTACTTTTGAATTGTCAAGGAGTCTGTCAGTTAGTCATAATGATGAAGCTAGATGCCCGTTCCAAAGCGTAGATTCCTATGGAGAAGAACGGGCAAGAAACTCCATGGTTACTCTTTTAAGATTACAATATCATGGTTACATTGCTTTTGTCGGAAATAACACAAATATGAGAGAACAATGTAAAAGTCTAGAATAATAGTAAACACAACTCCAAATATTAGCCATAGCAGTTCAGAGATGACCAGTCCCAACAGACGGCGCCCGTTCACGAACATGACGCATGAATCAGCGCCATTTAGCTCAACCATTTTAAAGGGAACCGAATGACCCAACGCTTGCGCCACCATCAGCAAGACATTTTAGTGAGCATGACATACTCTCAACCACCAGGCGACATTCAATTAAAATCTTAAGTAGTAAATGGCTACACTGTACTCACATGTACAATATTGAAATAATGCTACGAAGTTATATAAACCAAGGATTAAAATACTGAATCCATAAAAATGCAAATGGCTAATAAAATGAAATTAATAACATCACAAAATTATATTTGATCGTCAACGGCAACTGATTATCAAAGCTATAATAAATATCAGTCCATAATTTATGAGCTTAGTGGTTGTGGAGCAGGACCAGCATTTTGCCAGGGTATAGAGGTCGAACACGGGTCGTATTTCCCTGAGGGCGTTGGGGGCGATCGCCCGGGGCGGCTGGTCCTGGAGGGGCGGTCACCAGGTCTCCCCCATTACCTACTGCTGCTTTACCATAGTAACTTTCCAGTAATACCGAAAAATGCGTTGGATAACGCGCATTGCGTCCGTCTAATTTAGGATTGCACGCCCCTCCACTGCTTGTCACGTTTACATTTCACTTATTTGTCTAGAAAATCTAGTGGAGGGAGGCGTGCAATTTTAGATTAGTCAATCTCTACCTGAGGCGTCGTCAAACAACTTTTCCGCATGGCATCAGCACTGATCCTGACGGATCCTCCACCTTCCGCATGTGGCAGGCAGGCAGTGTGACCCGCCACCTGCACTCCGCTACGTTTACCGATTCACGGTCCCTTTTCCTTCGCGAAAAATTACCAACCCACTGCCATTTCAGCTTGCAAATTCTGCAACCTACGCTGGTGGCCGTTTTGGATCTTATCCTTGAAAGAAACTTCATGACGGTATTACTTGTCATCTCGTTGGCTTGCCGACTCTCGTGGGTGATGTTAACGAGTCAAACAGTCGCGTTCGATCGATTTTACACCGCGGTCTCAGGATTTTATGCATGTACAACGAGCCAAACCAGTTTTTAAGTCCGCGGTATGTTATTGGTGTTCAATTGGCGCTTTGACTCGCGGGCTCGTTGGCGTACCAGCGGTCTTGTTCGCCAATGGACCATCCCCTTTAGGTTAGATTAGAACGGTGAGCACACAACGCACAAGCCGAGCGAGTGAAGCGAGCTGTGCCGCGGTAGCGGAGCGGCTGGCGAATTCCAGAAACGATCAGCCGATCACTAAGGGAGGCCGCACACGTCAGATCAGGTCCAGTTGCCGTAGTACTACAGAGCAGTGCACCCCTCATGAACGGTTCCTCCCACTCTCTCGCAGTCACGGCAACCGGGTCCGGTAACCGGACCGGCCGACTGGATTGCCTGAGTGTGCGGCCTCGCTAACTTAATTGATTTGAAGAAAGAAAAAATTGATGCGTCGACTCTCATATTATATGTAGAGGTGGAAGTTTTCGGTGAAACGTTTTACATGCAGGTAGAATGCTAAGTATTATGCCAGCAATTTGATGTAATGAGTTTTCGGAGTTTTCAGTACATATTTGTTTCGGTAGTTATATCTATCCGCATAAAAATGTTCGGTAACTAACTAATGAAGGCAGTAATAAGTAGGTAGGTTTTTCACTGTTTGAACACTTATTTTTAATTTACTTTTCGGATATTTTATTACTCGTATTATCTATTGTTGTTATCGACTTGTGTGTGTGTGTTTGATGTGTAATTTCCGCCATAAGAGGTTAACTCTCAATGATTCCCTAGGAATTACAAATAGTGATGAAAGCGATGCGACCTGTGTCAAGTGAAACTGCTGGCAGTTAGACAGGGCGGCGCGGGCGCGGCGGCCGTCCCACGTCAAGTTCACGTTCACGGCCCTGCACCGCACACAAATAGAGCACAGCGTCACGCAAGCTCTTGACGACCACCGATGCTATTCTTAGTGCCTTGGTGTGTACCAGCGTCACACGCATTAGCGCCCAGCTGGGGAGCGCTTGAGGTCACTGGGACATCTAGTCGCAAGTCGCATCACGTGCCCCGTACCGAGCCGGAGCATCAGCCGAGCCGCAACTGAACGAATTCGGCACCTCAGCACTAACCCTATCTAGACGCGACAAATGAACGTTTACAAACACCAGCAGATAGTGGGACGCGGCCACTCGCTGTCCGTTATCTCCGCTTGTTTGTGTGTTTTATATCGAGTTCATTATACTTCCCCAACCGTTGTTAAGGAACTTAAGTATTTTAATACCGCGGCGGTTTCTTCTAGTTACGCCATTTCAAAATGATATTTAACTTAAATGTGAGAAGGTAGGTATGTACATAGTATTTGAAATTGTTTGATCATTACAAGTTTGTAACCTTGATCGGTGCGATTTATTAAGAATGATGACTGACCTCACCTTAATGTTTTTAACCCAAAAGGACGAGGTTAAGCATTCGGTAGGTTTTTAAAACTAGGAATTATTTTATTTTTTCCGTCGTATGTTTTACTTAGTTATATAATTGGTTTTACTCTAACACTTTGTTTTATGAGATCTACAGTGTCTGGTCACCAGTGTCCGATTCGTTAAGGCGAACTAATATGAGATGTACAGTGTCTGGTCACCAGTGTCCGATTCGTTAAGGCGAACTAATATGATCAATTTTATCGACAAATCCAAATAGCGGCCATTTTTTAATTTTTACTTTTGCCATATCTACCGATATTAGAGGTCCTACAGGCATAAAAGTGGTTTCGTTCGATAGCTACAGAAGTAGGCATTAAGTTCACACTAAAAAGTTTATCAAAAGCTCCAATTAAAACCTTTGAAAAACACTGGAAATTTAAAAAAACCGGCAAGAGCGTGTCGGACTACGCTCAGTCTAGGGTTCCGTAGCAACAAGTATTTTAGTCTTCCGACTACAAACATAAGTTATTTTTGCGGTTGTGAAACTCAAAACTAAAAATAGTGAATATTTCAAAACGTATCTTGTTCAAACCAATTTTAATCGAAAGTATATTAATTTATTAAATGCTATAAGCTTGATTTTTTTCAGATTTTTGCATAAAGTGGTTGGAAAACCACCAGGAGGGAGGGGGGGCGGGGCACATTGTTAACGACTTTCACTAAATATGCACTTAAATAAAAAAGTCCTTTAGAAACCTCTATGTTATTTTCAAAGACCTTTTCAACGATACCCCACACAAAGGGGTAAGCGTAAATATTTTTTTTCATCCCTCAGTTTCATGTATGGGGGACACCCCTAATTATTTTATTTTTCGTAATTTCACTACAGGCCTTTATAGTGGCTCACAGAAGACATCTACTTGCGAAGTTTCAAACAAATTGGTTATGAACTGTAGATTTGACGAGGGTGTGACAGACAGACAGACAGACGGACAGACAGACGGACAGACAGACGGACATGACGAAACTATAAGGGTTCCTAGTTTTACTACGGAACCCTAAAAATGAGAAGAAATTTGGTTGTTTTTTTTATTACTTTTTCATTGTTTTCTAAAATGTCTTATAATTATGATGGAGATGGATAAAATTGATCATATGGCTTCGCCTTAACAGGTGGGACACCGATGACCAGACACACTGTATTCTATGTAGTTTATTCCTATAATTATAGGAATAAGTTTTATCTGGCGATTGAAAAATTGGCCCTAAGATAGATAAATAGAGTTGTAGATGGAAATAGAAAATGTTGTTTATCTGACATTAGAACAATATTGAATAACAGGAATAAGTATGATTAAAAGTTTGTAGTTTTAAATGGCATTCTAAAATCATAAATGAAACGGTAACCTGGGAGCGGATACTGTGACAACAGCCACCAACGAGCTGCTGAAGAGACGGTCGACGAGGCAGGTCTCCTGACCTGAGCGGCTGGCATAGATCTCCTCGATGCCATCGTCGGGGCTCAGTGCGAACAAGTGGTAGCCGCTGCTGCTGCCCGCCACCAGAGACCTGCACAACACATTCCAACAGCTGCTACAATACTGCAACTTACTACAAAACATATTAATAATATTATTAGGGCTACTACAAATGGATGTTAGTCTACATTTAGTATGAGTGCCCACAACCAAAACCATGTCTCATCATTTTACGGTTGAAAGTTTGAAACAGTATTTAATCATTAGATTATATCTTTGCCATATCCATATCCGCTATCATGGCATTATGATCGGTTCAGTGGTTTAGGTGTGAAAAGGTAACAAACAAACAAACTTACTTTCCCATTGATCACATTGATTTGTTGTAACTTTGACATTTTATTGCAAAATTATTTTTTTTCAGACATTTTGTGCTAGGTATCATTGAATGCTCGGACCATAATCTGACCACTCAGAGCTAATATAATGCAAAATTTTAAATCAAGAAATACATATCGCCAAGTTATTTGATACATATTATGTTAAATGTGAATGAGACCAACTTGAAGGTAACAAGTGTTTGATTATTAAAGCTAAACTAAATTAGACCATAATAGTGGCCGTCATAAATTCAACATCAAATTATTAATTAATACAAAATTTAATGGAAGCTGTTAATAAAAATAAAGGAAATTATTGAGGCCAACAGCTGTTACTACACAACATGAGAATTCTTTGTTTATTGTACAGCTGTGACTAAATTATTGTTGTGCAATTAGAACAGATGAGATGGTGCATGCCTGGTAGCACTGACTGCTTGTAACTATAAAGACCTCGTAGGGAGACGGTTGGCTTGTCCTCGGACGCCATGTTTGTTTACAGCTAATGCTGCGGCCGAACACATTACGAAACAGCTGGCAATGACATATTGCATCATCACGCTACCAACGAAACGCACTTGTAACAATATCGACGCTAATTTGTGACATTGTACACTTTCGCAACCGTCGTTTATGAAACCTTGATGTGGAACCTCATCCCTCGTTTACCTATATTACAAAAGGCTATCAATGCTGCGAATACTCTATGTCCGTATGTTCCACTACTTACGTGCAATCTTGGTTGAATTGAACAAATATTCCTCCTGCATTTGAGCCCTCAGTGTTTTGACCTCCTCCCAAACTCATTGGAACGTTCGAAGCGTACGGATTGTTTTAAAAACTAAGAACTACAAACAATGGCACACACGCACAAAAGTTACTTTATTCAAGTACAAAATAATCACTCACTGAAATAAGTAAATACTTGAAACTAATATTGTTCGTCACAAGAAGAAGAATAAATTTTGACACAAAGAACGACCTTGCAGCTAAAAACAAGCCCCCTCCCGCACACTGCCACTGCCTGCCTACGACCACAGAGAATATAGAGTTATCAGTGTTGCCAACAGTATATAGATTATATGGATTATATATCTATACTGCCGTGCATTCCCTAAAACGCAGTAACAGGGTTTTTTGCGTTTTTGAGTTAAATATTGAGTTTTGACGAGCATTTATTAAGGAACACATTGGACTAACCCAGTTTTTAATTCGATGATTTAAACGGCCAAAAAACCAAATTTATGATAGCTGTAACCACGCAGTAACTCAATATACACAAATTAGAATGTAGTAAAGAAAGTCTTATGCTGCATATTAGTCTGCAAAATAGCGTATAAATCAATAGTTTTTGCAGTATAAAGTATTTTTACCGCATTTTAATCTGCATATGTGTACGTTTTGCGTGCAGTAACTGCTATGATTTTCCATGATTTTAAAAAAATCCTTTTTATTTTTAATGTAATAAACTAAATAGTATGTTCTTTATCAAAATTCAATCTTTGTTAACACCTTAGTCCTTTAGGTAACAAATAATCCACCATGAAAATGTATTATTATAAAAAAAAACAGTGTCAAAAAGTTTTTTGCGTTTTTCTCGAAACCACATTTTTGCTCATACTGCGTTTTAGGGAATGCACGGCAGTATAGGCGTAGGCGCTACTGTACAATAAGATTCACGAAAGATGACCACTGCGCAGAAGGCATATTTTAGGTCCCTTTGGAGGTGCGAGGTGAGGCGCGGGCGGAACGCGTCAAGACCGGAGCGACGCCATTGGTCCGCGCCAGTGTACGTGCGCAGACGGCCGCCATTTGTGGTCATCTTTCGTGAATCGTACTGTACTATACAGTACATGCTGTGTGTGCTACATACTGTGCTACGCCTGCTCATGGCTTATAGTGCTTATAAGCAGGTGCCAGACCTACGGGTCATCACAGACGTCCGGAAAAATTAAGAAGGTGAATGAGGTATGTATTTTACGTCAAATTGAACGATTGCGGCTGGAATCGTTCAATTTATGAACGATATCGTTCAATTTATGAACGATATCGTTCAATTTGTGAACGATATTATTCAATTTATAACCGACTAGCTTCTGCCCGCGGCTTTGCCCGCGTTTTTGGGATAAAAAGTAGCCTATGTGTTATTCTGATGTTTAAGCTATATTACTGTAAAGTTTCATCAAAATCCGTTCAGTAGTTTTTGCGTGAAAGCGTATCAAACATCCATACATCCATACATCTATCCTCACCAACTTTCACGTTTATAATATTAGTAGGATAGGATAGAAAGTAGGAAGGATAGGATAGGATATCACAGTATACATATACAGTATTTTATCTTCATACAAACGGTCAGAATGCGGATCATACCTACGCGCTCGAAGTCGGTAGTCCGCTCGGTTATCGTTTAGTCGCGAATGCGCCGCAGTGGAGAACGGACGGTGTGATGGCTTTGTAAGCAGTAAGCGTGCGATTCGTGACAAATATTCATTGAAATAGGTTTAAGTAGGTACTTACTAAAAGGCAAAGCGAAATTATAGACTATATTGCGTTGTTTTTGCTTGTTTGAATTCGTCAAGAACGCACCCAGAGAATCTCTGGGTGCGTTCTTGACGAATTCAAACAAGCAAAAACCTGATAACATTTTTAGTAGTATAGATATTATAGTCTATGTATAAAAAAACAAATATAGTCTTACCTTTCGGAGTTTCTATACGTACCTATTAGTACGTAATTTGTTTATTTTTTTAATTGGTAGGTATTTCGCTTTTTCCATCGAGTAAAATACCTACCTAGTGGATGATGATGATGACCTACCTGCCTACATACCTAGTGAGTGATGATTTCGTAGAACATGTAGAAAAAATGGAGGAAATATTCCGAACGTTATTTAAAACAAAACATATAAATTCTAAAGTAGCCGCAGGTATAAATACCTGCGGCTACTTTAGAATAACCAAGTAAAAGATATTTTCTTTTCGCCTCCTTGTCCATGTTTCCCAAAAGTATATTTAAGGAAACTTTTTATCCGAATGCGGATTTTTTATATTGTTAAATTTAATAATAAAGCTTTTCGTATGTCTCAGTCGAGGTGCAAATATTTTTCAATCTCCAATTCATAAGTTTTTTTTTTGTATTAAATCTACTAATCAAAAAACACAACATTTATTTTTATCCTATTTCATTTACAACGAATTTATTTTTTTTCATAAATAAAAAATATTATATTTACAATCACAAAAATCTCAGGCTAGGTTGATGAAATTAAAATACTATAGGCGAACAGCCCTATCGCGTGTTTATGTAGCGCGCGGCTGTAGGTAATTATTTCAAGGACACGGCCGAGTTCCAGTACTGTATATCTTTATACTGTGACGATATCATTCATTCGTTCTGCCGGCCTAGCATGACCACGATAGAAACGGGTTTTGTCTACATAGAAATAGACAAAGTGACAGATTGTAGAAACATTTCTACGTTTTATGAATGAAATCTGTCACTTTGTCTATTTCTATGTAGACAAAACCCGTTTCTATCGTGGTCATGCTAGGCCGGCTGATGAGCCTACGTTAGGGCTGCCATAAATGCTGAATCGCCGACCGGGACTTTTGGAATAAAAAGAAAAGTGGAATCAGAGTCTTTTTAACCTAGGTTAGGAACTTATAAGTTTAATTTTTTAGATATTTATTAAAACTAAATAAAAAGCGGAAAATCGACGATGATCTATCGAAAAAACGACATCCTAATTTCCGTGTCCTCTACGATCTCAGTGCAACTTTGCTAATTTATATTTTGAAGTTCTGACTTCTGAAAAAAAAAATCAGCTGTTCCATACATTTATGTTCACATAACTCAACAAAATGTATGGAACAGCTGATTTATCACCATCACCATCACCATAACCATCACCATCACCATCACCATCATCCATCATCCATCACCATGCATCATCATCCATCATCATCCATCATCATCCATCATCATCATTATCCATCATCATCCATCATCATCATCATCATCATTTATGCGAGATAATGACTTGCTATCTGTCACAACAGCACACGTTGCCGTGGAATGCACCATTTTAATTAGGTATTTGACTGATTTTGGGAAATGGTTTATATTAATCTTCATTATATTATAAGCACACTACATTGATATTTCAGGGAGATCTACTGTATTTATCAATAAAAATCAGTGATAAAGTATAAATTTCCAAAACCGCTCCAAAAACGCTGTTTCTGCGGAAGTGACGTAACACGCTAGTAAACGAGCTTTGTCAACAAGACAGACGGTGCAGCTGGAATTCATTTCATCAATAAATCATTTTTATTGGCTATAATGGCGTATATAAATGGTGTGTAGTTCCACAATGTACAAATACGTCTTTAAGCAGTCCATCATGATTCATGACACAAAAGAATTTATAGGTAATGTTTCTAAGTTTTTATCAACATAACCTAAAATGAGATTTCACAAAACTTCTGAATGATTATACAAAAGATTTGTAAATAAATATGTGGCAGGTAGGTACTTACACTGCTGTTTTTACATTATTAAGTTCCGCAGCATAATAATCAGCGTTAGGTATTCTTAAAGAAAAGTGCAACCATAAATGCGTCTATCTTAGGTAGGTTATATCAGCTTGCACAAAATTTGACTCCATTTTGAGATTCGATATGAATATTTATGCCACTAGATAGAAGATTTCTATGAAAACAGCTTCAGAAATAGCTCTAAGATCAAATATAGCACCCAGAAAACATAAAACGCAAACTACAATCTGTCAAAGCCGTGCTTACTCCAATGTTGCCAAGCTAGATTTTCATTTTACCCCAATGCCTGATTAATTTTACTCTAAAATCATAACTATTTATACAAAAATACCTGGCTAAAGTTTTGGTTTTAGATATACAATAAAACAAGTTCTTTCTTAATCAATGGTTATGTTTCACAATAAAAATATGCTGAATTTGTTTAACTCAAATTCAATTCAAATACTTAGGTACCTACATGTATTGCTTACCAAAAAGCCCATAAACTATAGTAATCATAACAACAATACGAAATCTAACCTTAAAATTTTGGAAGTGACTCCGCGACCGCCGCCGTGACCTGAATTTGCAGCCGGCACTGGTTGCTAAATTGGCAGCCGGCGCTGACTTTTGAAAAAAAAGCGGGAAAGGGAGTTGGCAATTTGTCATAATTAAAAAAACATTTCATGTTTCATTTGAGTAACATACCTAATTAGGGTCCAAGAGCGAGCGAAGCGAGCTCGGGAACTTGGACACCCCACTTTTAACCTTGCAGATAGAAATAGGAGCTCCGCGTACCGGGGCTCCGTCGACCACCTCCATCCCCCTTGTAAGTCCAAAAAAGTTGTATTTTGTTTTCCATTAACACTGTTAAAATTTTACCCTCAAATTTACCCTAAAGAATTCTTTACCCTAAAAATAATTTGGCAGCACTGGCTTATTAGCGTGTGACGTCAACAGAGTGCGACAGGCCGTTCTTGTGACAGCTACAATAACAAAAAATATTGCATTTTATTTTCGTGTAATTTGCAAAAAATAATTACATATTTTAGTTAAAAATCAAGTGAAATAAGTTTATTTACGCTATGAACTGATAGGATGACCACAATCTGTAGCATATTTTCAATGTTGTCAAGAACCGAATTAGGCCCAAATTAAATAATAACAAAACCAAACACGCGTTGGCCCTGAAAGTGGTGTCCCGAACTGCTAACATTTTGATGTTAGCAGTTCGGGACAGCCCTTCCCGCATCTCGTCCCTCACGCCCTGCAAGATTGATCTGTTTAGACGGCTTCGTCGGACGACTGTATGGATTTATAGACTGTGGTAATATATTTATGCTCGTGACTGTACCTTACCTTTTTCATCCTTTTCAATTTTTCGTCCACTGCGATGAGATCAACAAAAACACCCGTTCCACATGAGCATTGTGGCTTGGGATCGCAAAGAGAGATTGGCATATTTTGAGAAGATTTGCTTTTCTTTGCAACATAATTATGCAACTATGGATGTCTAACTACCAGACCGGGACAACTGACTTACTGACCGGGACATGGGGACACATCGCTTCAAACCTGGACATGTCCCGGTGTACCGGGACGTATGGCAGCCCTAGCCTACGTAAAATATTTGAACGAACATGTGTAGGTACTTTGCCATCCATTGTCGGTTTTTAGCGTGCATCAAAGCATTCAAAGTTTTTAAAACCGGTAATGTATGGATTTGTTGTGGTTGACGCTTCAGTGACGTCACTGTAACAAAACATTGCGCCAATGCGCGGTGTACTTTACAGTGACGTCACTGTATCACTGTCAACGAGAAATGACAGCCTTCACAAAGTATACCGACACGGTTAGAATGTTAGATCCAGTACCTATGTATAGGTATTCCTCCAAGCTGCTAGCCGATTACGCCAGCCACTTATATCTATAAGATTCTTGCCAGCCACGGATCATATCATTTTAATCTGTGGTGTGGTACAAGTTGTCAATGTTGTTTTCAATCACTTGTCACTGTCTATGGTTGCCAAAAATGTCAAACTAGTACTAGTACTAGTAGATCTGAAAAAAAAAGCGCGGGAAATTCGTATCGATTGGGCGCCTTTTTTAAAACAAATTTTCAAATAATTAGTTTATTCCTTCACAAGTTCATTTGCTTGCTTTTCTCATGATGGGGAAGAAAGGGCATCCAAAGAAAAGAAAAAAAGAAGATGTTTCGTCTTCTGCTCCACCATTGCTGTCCTCTGAAGACGACGGTGGAGCCTCAAGCTCTTCAGAGGAATCAGTACCAATTGAAAAGGATAAGTATCGGGAATTCAGGATTCCTGACTACATTAGGTCATACCCTGAAAGCGGAGGCAATTTTGAATATGTCGTATTTTTTGAAAGTATTGACTTAGTCCCGATCGGTGATAGAGACATGATGTCCCTTTCAACCAGCATAAAAAAATACAACAAGGGAGTAAAACAATTATTGCGCATGAATCGTTATAAAATTGGTGTTATTTTTGAACGTCCTGGTTTAGCCAATGCAGCGTTATTGAATCGTAAGTTTTTGGATAGTTATAAATTGAAAGCCAGTATTCCTGCAACTGCTACGGAAAATACAGGTGTTATTATGCATGTTCCAATTGACCTGAGCAACGAACACATTTATAATGCTATAACTAGCACAAAGAATATTATTTCTGTCAGAAGATTTATGCGTCGTACTATTTCAGAAGGAGGGGGGGTGTCTTTTCAGCCTACGAAGACGGTATCCATCACATTCTCGTGTGCAACAATACCCGATAGTGTAGACCTGAACAGCTGGCGATTCGAAGTACGGCCGTACATTCCGCCGGTGAAACAATGCCTGAAGTGTCTAAGGTATGGTCATATAGCCAAATTCTGTAAGAACTCCCAAAGATGTTCCATATGTACAAAGGACCATAATTATAAAGAATGTCAAATACCATCAACTGAGGCTACATGTTGTCACTGTCAAGGTAATCATGTAGCTATTTCGGCACAGTGTCCAGTCAAACAGCAAAAAGTGGAAGAAAACAAACACAAAATTAATAAGAAATCTTATGCAGATTTATTCAATGAAAAGTCATTTCCATCCCTTTCAAAGTCCAGTCCTGCTAAACAATTACAATCACTAATTGAAACAGAACCAATTTTAAATATTTTAATACAGACAATAGTAACATTAATTTCTCAAAATAAAAATAATGAAAAGAGTATTTGTACTCAAAGCATAAAAGATGTTCTATTATCAAAAATCCAGAATAATATAAATAAACCTTAATTTTATGGATCAGCTGAATATTGTACAGTGGAATGCTCAGAGCATCAATAGTAATAAACTTGCTTTTTCGTATTTTTTACATGAGTATAACATACATGTAGCTTTATTGTGTGAGACTTGGCTCAAGCCTCACATGAGATTTAGTATTAAAGGTTATAATATAGTAAGATTAGACTCAGGTAATTCACACAATGGTGTAGCTATTTTAATACATAACAGTTTACAATTTAGTAAAATAGATACTTTATATGATGATTCTATACAAAATATAGCGATTCGTTTAAAATATGGCAATAAAAAAGAAATTTCATTAGTTAGTTTTTATAGTCCTGGAAATGCTTCATTTACTAAGTATAAGTTTGATAATTTAATTCGCAATATTCCTGGTCCTCTTTTGGTGGGTGGAGATTTCAATGCACATCATTCGGCTTGGGGATGTAACAGTGTGAACATCCGTGGCCGAGAGGTGCTTGAAATCATTAATGACTGTAATTTGGTTTTATTGAACGATGGAGAAATGACAACTGTAGGCTCTGATAGGTGGCAAAGAAATGCACTTGATTTAACTGTAGTATCAACTTCAATTTCATTATCTTGTAACTGGTCTGTTCATGATGATCCTTTAGGTAGTTACCATTTGCCTGTAATTACAAAGTTACTTATTAATGACAATTATAATAACCCACATGATATGGAAGCTTCAAATTTGCCAAAACATTTTAATTTTAACCTGGTTGATTGGGAAATATACAAGAAGACTGTTGATAGTTTGTTAATGAATTTTAAAATTAATAAAGATAACCCATTAAATTCATATAATGACATGATAAAGTTATTAAATTTAGCTGTTATTAAGTCATTACCATCAACTATAAGATCTGATTCTTCTTTTGATACAGCATCAGTAAATAATAATCGTAAAAAACGCATTCCATTACCATGGTGGAATTTGAATTGCACTAAAGCAGTAGAAGACTCTAGGAATGCCTATATAGTATTCAAGCACCATCTCACATTGGAAAAATATATTGAGTTTAAAAAATTACAAGCTCTTAAAAAATTAGTGTTAAAAAGAGAAAGATATTTAAGTTGGATTTCTCTGTGTGAGTCATTTAATAGAACTACTCCATTATCTAGGGTTTGGCAAATGTCAAAAAGATTTAATAAAACATTTTCACCTTCAAGTAATAATATTGCTCCTTGGGTATTTGATTTTCTTAAAAAATATACTCCAGATACAGTTGAGGGGCCATTTCAATCAATTCCTCATGAAGTAAAAGCTTCAGAACATTATGAATATCTAATTTATCCATTTTCTCTTCAGGAATTAAAATCTGCAATATCATCTAGACGAGATTCAGCTTTTGGCCTTGATGGAATACCTTACAAAATGTTGAAAAATGTATCAATTATGGCACTTTCTGACATATTAAGTGTTTTAAATTTACTCTGGCAGGAAATGGTTATCCCTAATGAATGGAAAACAGATTGTCTTATCCCAGTACTTAAACCTAACAAAGTAAGACACAAAGCAGAATCTTATAGGCCAGTAGCATTAACATCATGCATGGGAAAAACCTTTGAACAACTAATTAAACAAAGAGTAGAATTTTATATAGAAAGTAATAGTCTATTACCATCCAATCAATTTGGCTTTCGACGTGGGTTCTCTACTCGAGATAGCATTTCTCATTTGCAATTAGATATATACAATTCTATTAAAATGGACAATCATTTTGTTGGTGTCTTCTTTGATGTAGTGGGTGCATTCAACAACATTAATCTGCACATTTTGTGTGGTGAACTTCGTGCCCTTGGTATTCCTGAAAAAATTATAATATGGATCTTTAACTTTTTACATGGTAGAGAAGTATATGTCAAGGTGAATAAACGTTTAATAGGGCCACGTTTTTCATATAAAGGCGTATGTCAAGGTGGCATCCTCAGTCCATTGATTTATCTTCTTTATTTACATAGACTAAACTTTGTACTTGGTCTTGAAGTGGCAAATTTGCAGTTTGCAGATGATTTGGTTATCTATGCTTCAGGTTCAGATATAAGTTCTGTTGAAAGTATTTTAAACACAGCTTTAACTCGGCTAAAGAACTATTTTCATTATCTTAACTTAGATATTAGTCCAGAAAAATCTAAAGTTATAGTGTTTGGAGAGTGTGAAACAGACCTACATATCTATTACAATAATAGTGTTCTTCCAATAGTGAATGAAGTGAAGTTTCTGGGTATCATTTTTACAAGCAACCTTTCATGGACTAAGTATGTTGATTATCTGTTAGGTAGAGCTAATAAAGCATTTAATTTTATAAAGTCACTGTCAATTGCAGCTGATCCAAAAATTTTGCTTATGTTATATAAATCTCTAGTCCGCAGTCATTTCGAATATGGATTTTTGTGCTTTGGGTCTGATCAGAGATTGGTTCACAAATTGGAGATTCTTCAAAACCACAATCTTAGATGTGTAACTGGTGCAATGAAGACAACTCCAATAAATTCACTTCAAATTGAGTGTAACACTCCTCCTATGAATATAAGATTTCAGTTTTTAAAGTCCAAATACATTCTCAAGCTTTTATCTTTCGAAAATCATCCTTTATTAAAAAAAATATTATTTTATTATAGAGTATACAATCCCTCTAATTTCGTAAATGTCCCTTATATATTTCATGACTTTTCTAATCTAATCAGTATTGATGATCAATATCAAATTGAGAAATGTAAAGGCAGATGGCCATGTTACTCCGGTATTTACATCAGCAAATTCTGGCCCATGAACATTTACATTAATCGCGATCTTCGGAGTAAAGAAGATGTCTATCAGTTAATTGCAGAGTTCCCTGGGTACAGGCATATATTTACTGATGGATCCAAAAACAATAGAAATGTTTCGTTAGCCATATATTTACCTCATCTTACTGTTGGACATGGAGTTCGGTTACCTGGAGCCATGTCTATATTTACAGCAGAATCTCTAGCCATTTTATCAGCTCTGCAGTACATACATGTAAAGAATCTTGGGCACACAACTTGGCTTATAGCGACCGACTGCATGAGTGTTCTCATGGCCTTACAAAACCCGAAACTGGACGCCAATACCGGAATTATTTTATATGAGATTCGGACTTTATACGCTGATCTTTGTTCTAGAGGATTTACAATAAGCTTAATATGGACACCCTCCCACATAGGAGTAGCAGGAAACGAAAACGCAGATTATCTTGCAAGAGTTATTGTTGACGTTGACATCCCAGAGACAAGAAATGTTGCCATACCAAGTTCGGACCTCCTTACTAAATTACGTGAACAAAACACCTGTAATTGGCATGAGAACTGGCAAGAAACACTAAGAACTAAAGGAAAATGGTATGCGAAAATAAATCAAATCACTGGTTCTGCGCCCTGGTTCACCAGATCTGTTCTTCCTAAGAGCAGAAAATTTTACACAACTTTAAACCGTCTTAGATTTGGACATGGAAGATTCAATGCACATTTAGCCAGAATGAAAATTATTACATCTCCTGTTTGTATAAATTGTAACTTAGGAATTGATCAGACCCTAGATCATATAATCTTTGAATGCCCTGCATATGATCTACAAAGAATTCCTCTATTTGATAATTTACTGGAAATATATAAAACGCCAGCAAGCATCCCGCGCGACACTCAAAGTTTGCTGGAAAATTACAGTACATACACAGCACTGTATACATTTATTGACAGCACTGGTTGGGCAATCTGACCGATCGGGGCGACATAATAATATTAGAAGGATATGACCCGGATATGACCTTACTTTACAACATGATTATGACGAATACACGGATATGACACCTTAATATTATGATTTTGACTAATGAATACTGAAGACGTGGCTCTGGCCTAAAATAAATAAACATAATCAAGATATAAACTACTAAGGACAAGGCTGTGGCTTTATTTACTTTTGGACAAGAAGTATGAAACTGAAGACGAGGCTTCGGCCTTACTTACCTTTGAACAAGAAGGATAAAACTGAAGACGAGGCTTTGGCCTTACTTTTAATCAAGAAGGACAATAATTACTGAAGACGAGGCGGTATGGTCCAAGACCTTAGCCTGCCCAAGAAGGGCGAAGAGAAAAAAAAAAAAAAAAAAAAAAAACTAGTAGATCTAGATATAAAATATGTAGGTAGGTACGCGTGTTATTGGCAAAATCCTGAAATGTGGTTATTTGATTAAAATAATAATTACAACAAACTTAGATTACCCTGCAAAATTTATAAATGCCAGGAGTGTATTATCCCCACAGAGTACTTTGATAATAGGTATAAGAAAAAGAATTATCCTCCATAACCAAGAAGTGAAGTGAAGTGACTCTATCACTCTACCACAAATGACAAAAGTCACTATACCTAGTTGAAGTTGATTAAGTTGAATACATAGAGAGTAGGTAAGAATCAGGGTTGTTAAGGCGACTCTCTGACCTAGTTCTTGCCGTTCTCGGACCAGATATTCAAAGAGTATACAACTACCAATAATCTTATTAGTAATCTCTGTATACCTACGCTTATAATTGTCCAGACTCCAGGTATAGTGCATAGAGCACGGTACCACCATTCCAGTACCCCTGTACTGGAATGGTGATTAGGTATTTGCTCTAAGGCTAAACGATGACACTACTACCGTGCCTACGGATGCCAAAGATAACCTAGGGAGGTTATCTTTGCGCTAGGGTTGCACTTGGGCTAGGAGTAAATAACTCATAAATTGTTTGTTTTCTATTACAGAAGCATGTCCAGAAGATATAAATAAAGTTATTTCAAAGTAAGTTACAAAATAATAAAAAATGGGTCGTAAAATACCAGCAAAGAAACATCGCGGCGTTAAAGATCCTTTAGTGCAACAAGCAAAACGCTTAGCAAGGTATGTAGACCATGTGGCGAGTGTTTGACTTTCTTAAGGCCATAAGATCAATTGTAGCTAAACCACGGAAGAAAGTTTAATCTCTCGTCTTCGATTGTTTCCTATTGTTTCATGATTAGAAAACAAACTATTTTCCGTAGTTTAAGCTACAAATTGATCTTATGGCCCTTAGAGTTGGACCACTAAAGCTGAGTTGCAGAAAAGATCATTAATAACTAACTAAATAACTCATACAGATTGGAGTGTGGGGTGAGACAGGGGGGTCTAAGTTCTCCTACACTCTTTAATTTGTATATGGACCAATTGATTGTGGAACTGAGCAGCACCAGAGTCGGATGCTATATTGATGGCCTATGTGTTAACAACATAAGCTATGCAGATGGTATGGTGCTGCTCAGTGCCTCAGTATGTGGGTTGAGAAAACTCATGAAAAGATGCGAAGACCACGCCAGAGCGCATGGTTTGTTGTATAATGTCAAAAAAAGTGTTGTTATGGTGTTTGGAGCTAGTGGGAAATACCCGGAAACTGTCCCTCCAATCAAACTGAACGATGTACCCTTAACTAGAGTGCACCAGTTCAAGTACCTTGGACATGTACTAACTACTGGCCTCAAAGATGATGACGACATTGAGAGGGAGCGGAGGGCGCTGTCGGTGAGAGCAAATATGATTGCCCGCAGGTTCGCGCGTGCTTCTAACGACGCGACGTGACAATCACGCTATTTAGAGCCTACTGTACTTCGTTTTACACCTGTAGCCTGTGGGTAAATTTTACGCAAAAATCGTACAGTGCCCTCCGCGTCCAGTATAATAATGCTTTTAGGGTGCTGATGGGGCTGCCTCGCTTCTGTAGCGCATCAGGGATGTTCGCACAAATGCAAGTTGATTGCTTCTTTGCAATAATGCGAAAAAGATGTGCATCACTGATGCGCAGGGTGCGGGCCAGCTCCAACAGCATCCTGAGCATGATTGCAGGTAGGCTGGACTGTAATATAATAAATCGTTGCTCCTGAGTTTCAGCTGGAATTCAGAAGTAATGATTTTTGTTTGTTTTTGTATTACATTGTATCACTAACATAGTATCTAAGTCAATATTGTATTTTACTAATCCTAATATGAGTCATAGATACTTGAAATAAACTTTATTAATAATAATTAAGTTTTAACAGAGACTAAGATAGAAAATGTATGGTTAATGCCTCCATTAAAATTTAATTATCTTTCTGCAACCGACCGTAAATGTTCCGTAAAACTTATTTGATCTGTTTTATTTTAGTTTAAAAGGCAAAATAAATGCTCCTCCAAAGGATCCTGATGAGCAGCCGGTGCCGAAGTCGTTGACGAGGCTGTTCGCGTTTCAGGACCGAGATCCTAGGAAAACTACACCAAAGAAGAAAGTTCACCCTAGCCGGCGACTTTTACAAGACACGGGTTAGTTCACTGTGTAATGTACAAGATAATCTGTACAACAGTCCAACTTGTCTTCCAACCTTCTTTTTCTTATTGTTTTATTAATTGCTGAAGTATTTTTTTTGTTAATTTTGTTAATTATTATTAATATAATTATGATAATGTGCAGCCTCATGCTTTTTGACCACTACGTATGTGAAGCTTAAATTGTGACACATATTTGGTTGTAACTAGATGGCAGTGCAAGTGGTTCAGCTCACAACCCAATATCTCGTCTCCGCAAGCTGCCTGGAGAGTCGGGCCGTGGGTTTTCTCTCCGCATCAACAGTGCTGTCAAGGCTCTCCACAACCCAGCTGAAGAATTACACTACCCTGTAAGGTTTATTATCTCGTTTTTGGATGTTTATGATATATCTATTTGGTTTTATGAAAATTTGTTGTCTTTGACAAAATAGAATTTGAAATGCAGCAGTTGGTGTAGTCACAATATGACTACTTGTACTTTGTACTTAATAGGGTATATGCACGTGATTCAAATATAATTCAAGTATTTTTATTTGTTATCTTTATTACTATAGAATGACACCTATATCTTTATTTTTAATAAAGATATAGGTGATTTAAAAGAGCCTTTAATATTTTATTTAATTAATTAAAAGTGGAAAAAATGTGAGGGAAATTCAAAATATCAAAACGCAATGCTATTGGTTGACACGTTTCAACCAATAGCGTTGCGTGACTGACGTCAGAGTCCACAATAACAAGTAATAAAGCCGGCCACATACATCCAAAATGCCCTTCCGGAATTAAGAATTTATTGATTGAAAGGAAAAAAGACAGTGAATTGTTTATGATTATAATTAGTGTCCGACCAAAACAGGATTTTCAGCCGAAACCGAAACCGAAACCGAATCTTCGGCCACAGTGTCAGTTTCGGCCGAAACCGAAACCGAAACTTACATAGACATCTTAAAAATTCTATTGTGTCCTAAAATCTTGTGTATTTTTTACACAGATACAGATAGAATGAAATAAATAAAAAACAATAATTGAATTTGGAACAAAAATATTTATCCCTTTCCATGCAAAGTTTGTTTCTTGGGCTTCCCAATGAAAATGGTTTCTTACAAATTCTGGAAACAGCTTTAAGTAGATGAATTAGTGCTTTTTACAAAAAAGCGCCGAATTGGATTTTTAGTTTTTGTATTTTTTTTTTAAATCGGAAACTAAATAGTGTGTAAGACAAATACTTAATAATTAATAAATACCTCATAGATTTCACAGTACAATAAAACTACTGTAATGTAGGCATATGTGATTCATTCTAAATTAGGAAAAAATAATTCACGTAAATATGAATTCCAACCAAAAAAGAAAACTAAGGCCTTTCGCATATAGATACTCACAGGTGGGATCCACTTGGCCTCCACAGAGATATTCATTGGACGGTCTTATGCGGAACATAGCGTTATTTTAGGTGGCCCCTACACGCGTTAGTAAAAAGTGTTCAGTGGGAATGTTTTGACTTTAAAGTTAAATTGAAACAACACTAAAAGATCTATCCAATTTCAGATTTTTATAAAATACAGCTTAACAATCTGGATTTTATTTTTAAAAACATTTATTGTCGAAAAAATGTCAATTATTGTTAGAGCACTCTTGTCCGCGAGAGCACAAATTGATTCAATGGCGGCACGTTACAGCGTATAATTTATTGTATGGTTTGTTTCTCTGGGTTAAAATCAAGAAAGTGACGATCACACATAGTTGACACAAAGCAGGTAGTTGTTTGGGTGTTTAAAATACGGTTACAAATGAGATCTAACAGCAATTACCCTGAGTTTCGGCGCGGCCGAAGTTTTGGCCGATTCTTGGCCGAAACCGAAACTGTGGCCGAAACTGGCCGAAACCGAAACCGAACCTTCGGTCGGACACTAATTATAATAGACTTTTACGCCAAAGTGTAAGTGTTAAGTGTTGTTGCTGTGGACACTGACGTCACTGAGGCGATGCGAGGCGAGGCCGCGTTTAAACCGCCAGAAACTGACTGCAGTTTTCAATTAAATATTTTATTGCTTATTATCAATATTTTGTAAGTGTAACATTTTTTTTCGGTAATACACGAACTAAATGTTACGAAGTCTATGCGAAGCAAAAGAAAAAATAAAAATATTTAGATTCAACGCTCTAAAGTAACATTTAGAGCGTTGAATGTAAATATTTTTATTTTTGTGTGTAAATCTGATGAATTAAAATATGATGAATTTTTAAAAGTCATAGAACAAAAGTTGTTGATTATGATGTTAGTAACGTAGTCCTGAGAGGTTACCGGTGTTTTACAAATAACCCTGTATATACATTAATAGAGGCACATTTGATAGCTAATATAAATGTTATTAAATATATAAGTGATTCTCAAAAATCATATGACCCGAGCGGGATTTGAACCCGCGACCTCTGCCGAACCGTGGCTAGTGCTCTGAACCAACTGAGCTACCGGGTCCCGCCCGACTCATCTGAAATTTGAGACCCCTTTGTAATACGCTTCTTAGGAGCGTTTGGCGACATCTATCGGAAAACTTATGCAGTATTTCCAACTCAATGCCAATTACTTTGCAGTTATCATCAGTTGGTTCAGAGCACTAGCCACGGTTCGGCAGAGGTCGCGGGTTCAAATCCCGCTCGGGTCATATGATTTTTGAGAATCACTTATATATTTAATAACTTAATATAAGCATAACATGGCTTTGACATGTTTCAAATTCACAAAAAAAATATACATTTATAATGTATAGATGGTGATATCGCATCGATGTCCGATAACTGCAAAGTAATTGGCATTGAGTTGGAAATACTGCATAAGTTTTCCGATAGATGTCGCCAAACGCTCCTAAGAAGCGTATTACAAAGGGGTCTCAAATTTCAGATGAGTCGGGCGGGACCCGGTAGCTCAGTTGGTTCAGAGCACTAGCCACGGTTCGGCAGAGGTCGCGGGTTCAAATCCCGCTCGGGTCATATGATTTTTGAGAATCACTTATATATTTAATAACTTAATATAAGCATAACATGGCTTTGACATGTTTCAAATTCACAAAAAAAATATACATTTATAATGTATAGATGGTGATATCGCATCGATGTCCGATAACTGCAAAGTAATTGGCATTGAGTTGGAAATACTGCATAAGTTTTCCGATAGATGTCGCCAAACGCTCCTAAGAAGCGTATTACAAAGGGGTCTCAAATTTCAGATGAGTCGGGCGGGACCCGGTAGCTCAGTTGGTTCAGAGCACTAGCCACGGTTCGGCAGAGGTCGCGGGTTCAAATCCCGCTCGGGTCATATGATTTTTGAGAATCACTTATATATTTAATAACTTAATATAAGCATAACATGGCTTTGACATGTTTCAAATTCACAAAAAAAAAATATACATTTATAATGTATAGATGGTGATATCGCATCGATGTCCGATAACTGCAAAGTAATTGGCATTGAGTTGGAAATACTGCATAAGTTTTCCGATAGATGTCGCCAAACGCTCCTAAGAAGCGTATTACAAAGGGGTCTCAAATTTCAGATGAGTCGGGCGGGACCCGGTAGCTCAGTTGGTTCAGAGCACTAGCCACGGTTCGGCAGAGGTCGCGGGTTCAAATCCCGCTCGGGTCATATGATTTTTGAGAATCACTTATATATTTAATAACTTAATATAAGCATAACATGGCTTTGACATGTTTCAAATTCACAAAAAAAATATACATTTATAATGTATAGATGGTGATATCGCATCGATGTCCGATAACTGCAAAGTAATTGGCATTGAGTTGGAAATACTGCATAAGTTTTCCGATAGATGTCGCCAAACGCTCCTAAGAAGCGTATTACAAAGGGGTCTCAAATTTCAGATGAGTCGGGCGGGACCCGGTAGCTCAGTTGGTTCAGAGCACTAGCCACGGTTCGGCAGAGGTCGCGGGTTCAAATCCCGCTCGGGTCATATGATTTTTGAGAATCACTTATATATTTAATAACTTAATATAAGCATAACATGGCTTTGACATGTTTCAAATTCACAAAAAAAAAATATACATTTATAATGTATAGATGGTGATATCGCATCGATGTCCGATAACTGCAAAGTAATTGGCATTGAGTTGGAAATACTGCATAAGTTTTCCGATAGATGTCGCCAAACGCTCCTAAGAAGCGTATTACAAAGGGGTCTCAAATTTCAGATGAGTCGGGCGGGACCCGGTAGCTCAGTTGGTTCAGAGCACTAGCCACGGTTCGGCAGAGGTCGCGGGTTCAAATCCCGCTCGGGTCATATGATTTTTGAGAATCACTTATATATTTAATAACTTAATATAAGCATAACATGGCTTTGACATGTTTCAAATTCACAAAAAAAAAATATACATTTATAATGTATAGATGGTGATATCGCATCGATGTCCGATAACTGCAAAGTAATTGGCATTGAGTTGGAAATACTGCATAAGTTTTCCGATAGATGTCGCCAAACGCTCCTAAGAAGCGTATTACAAAGGGGTCTCAAATTTCAGATGAGTCGGGCGGGACCCGGTAGCTCAGTTGGTTCAGAGCACTAGCCACGGTTCGGCAGAGGTCGCGGGTTCAAATCCCGCTCGGGTCATATGATTTTTGAGAATCACTTATATATTTAATAACTTAATATAAGCATAACATGGCTTTGACATGTTTCAAATTCACAAAAAAAATATACATTTATAATGTATAGATGGTGATATCGCATCGATGTCCGATAACTGCAAAGTAATTGGCATTGAGTTGGAAATACTGCATAAGTTTTCCGATAGATGTCGCCAAACGCTCCTAAGAAGCGTATTACAAAGGGGTCTCAAATTTCAGATGAGTCGGGCGGGACCCGGTAGCTCAGTTGGTTCAGAGCACTAGCCACGGTTCGGCAGAGGTCGCGGGTTCAAATCCCGCTCGGGTCATATGATTTTTGAGAATCACTTATATATTTAATAACTTAATATAAGCATAACATGGCTTTGACATGTTTCAAATTCACAAAAAAAAAATATACATTTATAATGTATAGATGGTGATATCGCATCGATGTCCGATAACTGCAAAGTAATTGGCATTGAGTTGGAAATACTGCATAAGTTTTCCGATAGATGTCGCCAAACGCTCCTAAGAAGCGTATTACAAAGGGGTCTCAAATTTCAGATGAGTCGGGCGGGACCCGGTAGCTCAGTTGGTTCAGAGCACTAGCCACGGTTCGGCAGAGGTCGCGGGTTCAAATCCCGCTCGGGTCATATGATTTTTGAGAATCACTTATATATTTAATAACTTAATATAAGCATAACATGGCTTTGACATGTTTCAAATTCACAAAAAAAAAATATACATTTATAATGTATAGATGGTGATATCGCATCGATGTCCGATAACTGCAAAGTAATTGGCATTGAGTTGGAAATACTGCATAAGTTTTCCGATAGATGTCGCCAAACGCTCCTAAGAAGCGTATTACAAAGGGGTCTCAAATTTCAGATGAGTCGGGCGGGACCCGGTAGCTCAGTTGGTTCAGAGCACTAGCCACGGTTCGGCAGAGGTCGCGGGTTCAAATCCCGCTCGGGTCATATGATTTTTGAGAATCACTTATATATTTAATAACTTAATATAAGCATAACATGGCTTTGACATGTTTCAAATTCACAAAAAAAAAAAATATATACATTTATAATGTATAGATGGTGATATCGCATCGATGTCCGATAACTGCAAAGTAATTGGCATTGAGTTGGAAATACTGCATAAGTTTTCCGATAGATGTCGCCAAACGCTCCTAAGAAGCGTATTACAAAGGGGTCTCAAATTTCAGATGAGTCGGGCGGGACCCGGTAGCTCAGTTGGTTCAGAGCACTAGCCACGGTTCGGCAGAGGTCGCGGGTTCAAATCCCGCTCGGGTCATATGATTTTTGAGAATCACTTATATATTTAATAACTTAATATAAGCATAACATGGCTTTGACATGTTTCAAATTCACAAAAAAAAAATATACATTTATAATGTATAGATGGTGATATCGCATCGATGTCCGATAACTGCAAAGTAATTGGCATTGAGTTGGAAATACTGCATAAGTTTTCCGATAGATGTCGCCAAACGCTCCTAAGAAGCGTATTACAAAGGGGTCTCAAATTTCAGATGAGTCGGGCGGGACCCGGTAGCTCAGTTGGTTCAGAGCACTAGCCACGGTTCGGCAGAGGTCGCGGGTTCAAATCCCGCTCGGGTCATATGATTTTTGAGAATCACTTATATATTTAATAACTTAATATAAGCATAACATGGCTTTGACATGTTTCAAATTCACAAAAAAAAAATATACATTTATAATATAAATGTGTTTAATAGGTAAAAACATTTGTATTAGCTATCAAATGTGACTCCACTAAATTAAACTAATAAACGATTTGTAATTCTTAAGCTAATCTTGGTTGTTACCAACCTGTGGTCTGGTGATAGATAACATAATGAACAAATCTGAATTTGTAATGGTTAATGTACTGAGCAAGTGAAAGCTTTTGGAAGAAGCCTTTGCCCTGCAGGGCGACAATTATCCACCGAAATCAATATATTTTATTTAGCTAGATATTGAAGCCGAAGATGAGAAAGGCTTGCGTATGACAGAGCAGCGCGAGCGGCGCGCGCGCAAACATCGCAAGGCTGCTAGAGCTGCGGCGGCGGGCGGCGCGCCGGCCGAGCCGCACCTCACCCTCACCAGGACACAGAAACTAGCACTCAAGAAAAACGCCAAGAAGATAAAAGCTTCTGAGGTATTTGAATGGAGTGCATCCGTCGCAGGAGTTTAGCGGATTGTATATTTTTTCTGTCAAACTACAAGTGCAAGACAGAGACAGGAACATATTGTCTAAGTCAAAACACATTCTAAGTGGCGTTTATCAATCTCGGCCTTATTGTTTTATCATATCCGTATATCTGTCTGTAAAACTTAGTTATTAACAAAATTGTATGAAACTTCGCCAGTGAACCATCATAATGGTAAATGGTTTGTAGTGAAATGACGAAGAAATATTACGGGGGCAGTACTACGGACACGCATTCGGCCAGTGTTTAATGAATGAAAGTATAATGTGTTGGTTGCAGGCGAGCGCGGAGCGCCGCGAGGTGGAGTACGAGCGCGTGTCGTTCGGTGACGTCACGCACGCGCCGCCCGCGCTGCACTTTAAGCGCAAAGGACACGCACCGGCGGTCCAGGTCAGTACAAGCACAGCTAGCTCAACGTGGCACGGCCGGAGCCAGGGTTTAGTGTCGAGGGGGGGGGGGGGGGGTTGAACAAAATAAATCAACCGAAATAAGTATCTTCATGAAATGACATATACTATGTATACCTACTGGGTGTAAGTTTAGTCAGTCGAAATAAGAAAAGACAACAATAAAAAATCTGTTGTTCCATACATTTTGTTAAGTGAACATAAATCTATGGAACAGCTGATGATTTTTTCGCAATAGTAAAAGTTGTTCATAATGATGAATGAGAGATGAGTTCAATGACCCCTTTTCGTATTTCGACTGACCAAAAAAATTACACCTCGTATTTATGAGAAAAAAAAAATTGTGCGTATATTTCACTGAGGGTGGGGGTGTTCAACCCACAAACCCCCCTTGCTATGGCCATGCCACGTTTTTACTTGCAACAGTTTGGTATAACTCAACATGTACTAATATGTGGCGCCACTGTGGCAGGCGGGCGGCCGCGCCCTGCTGCTGAGCGCGCTGCTGGAGCCGGCGCACGCGCAGCGCCGCGAGCGGTCGCGGCTGGACGCCATAGCCGCCTACCGCGCACTTAAAGCGTCCAAGTTAAAAATAAATAAAGTCACAGTTTAAACAGTTACGGACACTTTTATTATATGACAGTCATACTCTCCTAGATCGCACGATAATAATTATGTTCATTGAGCACGAATAGAATCAGGTATGTTAGAGAGGCAAGTTAAATAATAAAATAATCGAAACTGGATTATTCATTAAAAAATAAAATTCTTTTTGTTAAATATTTGTTCTGTTTTTAGTAGGTATTTGTTGTTATGCGGCAACAGAACATAAATACATCATCTGTGAATTTGTGAAAATTTCAACTGTCTAGCTATCACGGTTCATGAAATACAGCCTGGTGACAGACAGACGGACGGACAGCCAGTCTTAGTAATAGGGTCCCGTTTACCCTTTGGTTACGGAACCCGAAAAAGTAAAAATGCGGCTGTCGCAAAATTAATAACAAAATAAATAATTGTGGCAGTGATTAGCAAGCAGCGTGCGGATAAAGATTTTGCTCGCGCAATTAGGTCAGGCGTTTTATGTCTAAACGGTACATTCCGCCGGCCGGGTTGGATCGGCCCGAGCATGCGCTGCGCGCTGTTTGGCCCGAGCAAACGCAGTTTCATTTTCGCAGTCGAGGCGTGCGTTGATATTGTACGCGGCGCACGCCTCGAACGTGCATGCGCGGCTACGTCCACACCTAACGTAATGCTCGCACTGAGGCACTTTGATCTTGAAGCATTTGCCGACATACGTTGGCTCGCCTTCGCGCGTGCGGAGCGCATGCCTCGCCACGAATATACAGGTCCACACTTGGCGAGGCATGCGTTGTGCGCCGTGCGGAGCGCATGGCTCGCAATGTGTGGATCCACCTTAAGGTGCCCAACATGAGTCTGTTGGAGGCAGGACGTTATCCAAAGCTGGTTGCGCGATAAAGAAAGTATGTATGAAGAAAATAAAAAAAACCGGCCAAGTGCGAGTCATACTCGCGTACCGAGGGTTCCGTATCATTTTTGAACATATAAAGTGAAAAAATCCGGACCGCATAACTAAGTTTGTTTGTCAAGGAATTTTGATGTTTTTAAAAAAACTGTACTAGTTAGGAACATCGTTTTATTTTTGGTGCCATATTTGGGTCAATTCCTATCTACTCTAATTATTTCAGATTTTTCGCTCCGCAAACTTCGGAGATAAGGGGGGGGGGGACTGGTATTTATTTGGACATTTTTCATCATATGTCGATAACTGTGAGACATAAAATAAAATGAAAATATATTTTGAAATGTGCAGATCAAGCCCTTTCATATGATATGTCACTTGACCTAGTCACCCCACTTTGAAATTTCGGACCCCCACTCCGGCCCCTTTTGCAATGAAAATAAAAATATTTTTGGACTTTTTTCATTTGCAATAAAGTTGAACAAGCATTCTTTATAACTGTTCCAAATTTCAAGTTGATAGCATAAGTACTTGCTGAAATAAGCAGGTGTGATAGACAGACAGACAGACGAAGTCGCACCATAAGGGTTTCTTTTTTATCATTTTGGTACGGAACCCTAAAAAGCGCAACTTTTATCTAAGATAGACAAAGGAAATAAAAAAAAATACGTTGATGAAATGGCAAAGGCGAAAGGGATGACATAGTTTTGCGCCTACCTCCTTATCATTGAGAACTTTAATGCAATAATATGGGCACAACACAAGTAGAGGGTTATGTCGGCCGAAAATTAAACCATCAAAATGGCCAAATGAAAGGTTTTAACTAGCAATAAGTTTGGTTCAAATCGGGACAACAATGGACAAAATATGTTGCTCATGATTTAATTAAAAGAAGAGGAAAATATGGAAAAAATAGACGTTATCCTTATTATGATAACATAACTGACATTACAAGAAACCATTTTTTATAGATGTCGGTGACCCTGACGCATCTTCTGATATCTACTGATTCGAATAATGAAAATTATCCATTCAATTTGCTACAAATAAATATTTTATTTGATGAATTATTTATTTTTAACGAGTAATAGGTACCTACTTGTAGATATAATCTAAGTAAGTACCTATATAAAAAAAAGTTAATATCGCCTTTATAAAGATCACAATATAATATGTATGAAACAGTTTCGGGGCGCCTACCTCACAGCCACTCACCGGTCGTTGGTGCATTCTCGTTTCGGTAAGCGCATTAGCGCGTTACACGCGTGATGCGTCTCGATCGCTCGTATATCTATGCGCGCGGTAAAGAATGTAGGCACCTAACGAAAGGCGCCTCACGGCAGCCAGAAGCCCGATTTTATTTTCCAGTAGTTGGGTTGTGGAACTTAGATGGCAGTCGCTTCTCGTAAAATATTGATATCAGTTTGACTGAAAGCCGACTCTACCCCAACCTAGTTGAGAAAGGGCTGGGCGGGGCTGAAGTTAGGTATTCGTATTCCCAGTCAACGCTGGTCCTGTTACAGGACTACTAGTGGTGATGAATAGGATAAAAAACCCAATTGTTACCAGTGGTGACAAATGGTATAGAAAATCCCAATTGTTGCCAGTGGTGACATAAGGCACAAACACAGAACAATAATACTTTAGCGAGGGCACAAATAATGTTTCCGTTTGGTGTCACCAGTTCACCACCGAAAGGGAGTAAAATAAAGTGGAATTTAGGCGGATGATGATGTGCCGCGAGCGCGACATGACGGACGACAGTGAGGACGCGCGCGCGTGCGTTGCTTGCGCGAATGTAGGTACTCAATGTACCTGTACCTACGCTACACGTGCTCCAAAACGTGTTCAACCACGTTCAACTCTAAACAAATAAGTGAGATTATGAAAATCAAATACCTAATAGCCAGAGTTCACTACAAGCCGTCAGTAACTGCACGTCGTTGGTGTAATCTCGATTACATTGTTGCGTCTCGTCGGTCGACAGCGGCGACGTCTGTGATCGATGTCCTTTTATGTTTTGTTTCTGTTCAAAGTCATGCGGGTACCTAAGTACTTCTCTAGCTACACACAGCAGTGTCTCTAGGAATCATTATGCTTTTTACAAATATTATTTTATAATAAGTAAATAAAAATATCTATGAAAATCGATCAAGTAAAATGTTTTTCTACGTCTTGCTAGACCAGTTTAACTTGGTCTAAGCTCACGAAATACCGCTGCTTTTGCATGCTCATTATAAATTCATCTAAATCACTTAACGGAATGACCGCCCACGTCCGTTATAATGTAACAGGTGAAAAAAATCGTCTGAAACATAGAGAGGAACAAAATAAGTTTATTCGAATTCCGACCCAGACTAAGGCTGTGTCCCCAACAGGCAAACTGTGAGCGGCCGACTGAGTTTGCGACGTATCGGTTTAGTACGCCCTTCCATATATTTGAAATGGGGTGTCCACAGTCTGCTAGTTTGCGCTAACAGTTTGCTACTGCAATTTGTTAGCGCAAACTTAGTCGGCCGCTCACAGTTTGCCTATTGGGGACACAGCCTTAGGCCTTAGGCACACAATGCTGCTTCTGCCCAATTTCTGTGTTTACGAGCCCATTGTAAACGGGCCCTACCATGGCGGGCTCTATTATAGGTGGTAGAAACTCGTAGCGGCCTTCAGGAACGGAGATCGACTTCGTGCAAACGATTTCTATAATGGTTTGATCGCTTATGGCCCCGGTATACGCCAACGGCCTTGAGTGATTTGGGCGGTATAGCTTGAGTGTTCTGCGCTGAGCTCAAGCAACCCGACATACCTACATCCACCGAGCAATACGACTCGCCTATCAAGGAGCGCGCTGTGCAGAATTAGACGTATTATTACTTTTTAGTATCTAAAATATAAAATAAAAAAAAAGTAACAGGCAATATTATAGGTAGTAACATAGTCTTTTCACATAAAACAAATCATGAAAATATCTAAAGCGATTTAAAAGTAATTACGTTTTTATGTTTTGGGTAGACACGAATTCATGAATTTATTTCATTAAGTATTTTACTACAATAGTTAAATATTCACAGGTACGATTGATGTATATATGTTCTAGTTTAACATAAAAAAATTGCACAACTAACCTGCATTATTTGACGGCGAAATAAGAGATTTAAAACTGGCCGTTACCATTTACCTTCGCCTTATGAACGAAGATGCGCGGAGCCGAAGAGCGATGAAGCCTCGTTACGATCATGACAATGACACCCACATACTTCAGTGAGTCAGTCCTCTCGTGACCACGGTCAATGCAACTTGATCGAAACGTCGAGGCTGCTCAAGCAAGATACTGTTATTTTGATAATGTTCAGTGCGCGTTAGTCTTCCGATTAAGTTAAAAAAACCGGGCAAGAGCGTGTCGGACCACGCACAGTGTAAGGTTCCGTAGCATGAAGCATTTCAGTCTTCCGACCGCAAATATAAGTTTGTTATGAAATACAAAGTTATTTTTGCGGTTGTCGAACTCGAAACTGAAAAAAAAGTGAATATTTCAAAAGTTATTGACGTATCTTGTTCAAACCAATTTTAATCGAGAGTATTTATTAAATGCCATAGGCTTGATTTTTTTCAGATTTTTCGGTAGCGCGGTTAGAAAATTACAGGACACATTGTTAACGACTTTCGGGGCTCCTAGTTCACTCAATATGCACTTAAATAAAAAAATCATTTAGAAACCTCCATGTTATTTTTAAGACCTATCCAACGATACCCCATATGACTGGGTGCGCGAAAATATTTTTTTTCATCCTTCAGTGTCGTGTAGGTATGGGAGCTCCCCCTTATTATTTTTTTCGTAATTTCACTACAGGCCCTTATGGTGGCTTATAAAAGACACCTACCTACGAAGTTTCATACAAATTGGTTATGAACGCTAGATTTGACGAGGGTGTGACAGACGGACATGACGAAACTATAAGGTTTCCTAGTTTTACTACGGAACCCTAAAAAACATGTGTTTGACAAACACAATTGGCGAATGTTTAAAAACTACTATTGTCGCAGTCACAAGCAAATGATAACTTAAAATGTAGACGTGCATGTGCTGGTGTCTCGTGCAGGTGAAGAGGTTGGCTATTCTAGGTATTATATCCGAGACGTGCACAAACAATTCCATCGGCTCGATGCGCGGACATTCTACGTGACTTTACCATGCCACAACACATCAGTGTGTTTTGTTGTTATGTTAGGCTCGCGTCCGACACGATCATGTGCTCACACTTGGTATCGAGCATGTGCGCCTGCGCCGGCGCTATCGAGTCTGCTGTCTCTTGCCTTAATGACACGGTCATGTCGCCATACTCACCATAGATAAAGGGCTGTAGTAACGTTTAGTAGGTATCTTATTACTTCGTCCTACGAGGGTCGAGGTGTTTGTGATGATATAGGTACTACAGTAGGTACCTACACGACTTACGTTGCGTACATTTGTGATACTGGTCGCCAGTGCCAATTTGGTTTCCACATCCACCAGGATGTGGCGAAACAGTACAAGGGACAGAAAAGCCGGAGAAATATATATGCGAGTACGATTTGCGCCCTGAGGGTATCGAAATATGCAATAAGTCATCTATGAGCAACATGACGCTATTACATACTTCTATTGGCGCCATCTATTAGCAGATGCCTCCGCCCCTTAAGGGTCTTCGGACAGACGGACAACGAAGTGCACCTATAAGGGTTCCGTTTTTCCTTTTGAGGTACAGAACCCTAAAAATACGATAATTATCCTTGATAAACACGCCTAATAGCTATAACTAGACATGGGGTGTAGGCTCAGATCATAGAAGAACTCTTTTTAGATTTCTATGGGAGTAGGCCATTACCTCAGCCATTACCTAAACGTAGGTAGGTATAAGGAATCAAGACGAGATAGATTTTATCCCTGAGTGCGTTTAGGATACTTATTGCCATCATAGCAAATTAGTACGGGAACAACTGATGCCACTTTTAGTACATTTTTCGACACAATAACGCGCATAATTAAGCGCTCCTTGTGAATAAAAAGATCCCCCACGCATTAAACATTCCGCACACCCTCAATCTAACACTCTGCCGTCCTTTAACTAGAACCCCGTTAACCCTCAAATAGTCGATTTTGAGTTTTGAATGCAAAGTATTACAGTTTTAAATTCTCTATCTTTCTGTCTAAGCACCATTACCCTGTCACTTACAGTTTTAGAGATATTAAAACATGATATACCGTTAAATGGCAAAATATGCAACAAATTCTTGACTAAAAAGTGACTAAACCACACTTCTTAGCTTGATGCACGTTAGAGTACCTTAGTTTCCAAATTCGCCTAATATTTTTTTAACGTTTTATTAGCTTAAACTACGTTATTTGATTATTCTTGACTACAAATACACTAAGAGCGTATAACGTGTGTATAGTTAAGGATCAATATACATAAAACACAATAAAATACAATACTATAAACTATTTATGATGAAAAACTTATCTTAATGCTAGTTAGTCCACCATAACGGTATTTTAGTCAAGTATTCAGTGCTGCGATTTTCTTAAAACAATTAATTTAAAAAACGTTATTTAAAAAAAAAATAGTCATTCTTAACTTAATAACCGCTAACCCACGTTCCCTAACTACATGGATGATCTGAAACTATTTGCCCCCAACAACTTACGACTGATGGAGTTACTGAAGGTAACAGAAACTTTCAGTAACGCCATTAGGATGGAGTTTGGTGTGGACAAATGTGCAGTCATGCATGTTAAGCGAGGGGAGATTATGGAATCCCTGGGAACCGAACTCACGGATTCCATATACCTTAGATCTCTCTCCTCAACTAAAACCTACAAATACTTGGGTATGTCGGAAGCGTTGGGCATCAATGTGACTGACATGAAGCAATCATTGCTGGAGCGCTTCTTTGGCCGCCTTAAAAAAGTATTAAACAGTTTGTTATCAGGCGGCAACAAGATGCGTGCCTTCAATGGTTGGGTCATGCCGGTCTTGATGTACTCTTTCGGTATACTCAAGTGGACTCAGACAGATTTAGACGCCCTGGATAGGAAGGTCCGTTCATTGCTGACTGTATATCGGATGCATCACCCACGATCATCGGTGATGAGGTTGTACATCCCGCGGAAGTGTGGGGGTCGAGGCTTTTTAAATGCCAAAACCCTTCACAACCGTGAGGTGTGCAACCTTAGGGAATATTTCCTTAAAGCCGAAGTGGGGATGCACCGGGATGTAGTCGCAGTGGACAAAGGTCTCACGCCTCTCTCCTTAGGTAAAGAGAACTGGCGCAAACCTGTAGTACTCGAAACCAAAGATCGCATGGAGGTATGGCAGAACAAGGAGCTACACGGACGCTTTTCCAGGCCCTTCATGGGCCTGATGTAGACTTTTTGGCGTCCGTATCCTGGCTGCGTTGCGGTGATCTCTTTGGAGAAACCGAAGGGTTTGTTTGTGCAATTATGGACGAAGTAATGATGACGAACAACTATCGAAAGTACATTGTAAAGGATGGCACAGTTGATATCTGTCGGGCATGTCACTGTCCCGGTGAATCGATCCGACATATAATTTCTGGTTGTTCTCGTCTTGCTAACGGTGAGTATTTGCACAGACACAACTTGGTGGCCAGGATTATCCATCAGCAACTTGCATTGAGATACCACCTTGTAGATTTAGAGGTGCCGTACTACAGGTATGTGCCCGACCCAGTCCTCGAAAATGGCCATATCACATTGTACTGGGATCGATCTATCATCACTGATCGGACTATTATTGCTAATAAGCCGGACATAGTGGTGGTAGATCGATTAGAACGCCGCGCAGTGATTGTTGATATCACGGTCCCGCATGATGGCAATCTCGTGAAGGCCGAAAAAGATAAGGAAATCAAGTACCTTGACTTGGCACACGAGATTGTCAGCATGTGGGGGGTGGATTCGGCAATCATTGTGCCGATAGTCGTTTCGGCCAATGGCCTAATAGCCAAGAGCCTCGACCAACACCTGAGGAGGCTCTCGTTGGGCAGTTGGATCAAGGGCTTGATGCAGAGAGCGGTACTCCTGGACACGGCTCGCATTGTTAGGAGGTTCCTCTCTCTGTACCCCTGACCGCCGGTAGCTTGGACCCTGTTCCCGATGCCGGTGGGATACTATTTTTTATATTTTTAAATGTTTATTATTTATTTTTATTGAAATATTTAAAAATGTAAAATATATGTAAATAAAATGAATAAAAAATAATATATTATTCTTAATGAATAAAAGAACTTTTAATTTATTTTTGAGATAACATATTTTTGTTGCTGTTTTTACAAATTGCCATTTATGTTTAATGATAAGTGAAGGAAACTTTTATTTAGTTAACACTTTTTAATAAAATTTGATTAAATTTTCATATTGCATTTTATTTAGTTTTCCAGTTTTTTGATATGAGATGCTTAGCTATAAAGATGTTAGTAACAATCGAAGTAAGAGTTGCCTTTTTTTAGCTTAGTAAGCACGAGTATGTTTTTACAAATGATTTTTTATTTTTCGATAACACTTAACTTAAAAGAGTCTTAGGTGCTTTAGCCTCTTTTTACGAAAGGTAATAATGTATAATTATTAAGAAAAGTCTTAGCTATAAAACAGTTAATTGACTTTGAGAGTTTATAGTTAAGCATTTCAGGGTAGATCTATCAAACATTACAAACCTTACATATTTAAAGAAAATACTTAACTAAAGAGTCTCTAAGTGTAGGTTAGAGACGTTTTAGTGCGGAAATCAATGTAAAAAAATATGTGTATTGCTTAACTAAACCAAAAATCCTTGTTTTTTAAACAATTTAAAGTATATTTCTGCGCAGAAAATATCCTAAATGATGCAGGAAAATATTTGTCTAAATTATGTCTAACAATCACTGATCTATGTATAATAGTTTTCTAGAAACAACGATTCCCGCGTTTTTTGCGTTTTTCTCCAAAATCACTTTTTGGGGTTAACGTGGTTTTAGTTAAAGGACGGCAGCACTGTTGATCGTCACTCAACACTAACACTAAACTAAAACACTGTAATTATACCATCGATCGTGTTTGGTTCATCGCCAGCGCGTACGTTTTTATTATGAGCAATTTGCTCAAGTTCAGGCATCAAGCTCGATAGCGCCTTGGCACATCTCCCTTGTTTCTATGATCTGAGGTACCTACCTAAATGGAGACTTGGCAAAATTGGCATACACAAGAAGAAAGAAAGAAAGAAAAAAAATATTTGTTAGAATATAGTAATACAACAATAGACATGATGTGGTCAGTAAACTTTAAAGTAGGTACTCGTGTAGCTACGCGAGAGCTGCCGCGCACTACCTGGCGACAGTTTCTTTGACCTTCATGCTTGGAGCACAGCGAAGTGCCCGTGTCCTGTTGCGCAGGTAGGTAACCTTTCGCCAATGATTTGCAAAACTCGGAGCCAGCCAAGGACGGCTGCATTACCTGTAAGACCAATAAGGAAGTTGACCCTGTACCTATGCCTTGAACTCAAGCAGCAGCGGGTGACGAGGCACGCTGGCTGTGCCCGAGCGGTGCTGTGTGGAACGGTACGTTTTTAGGGTATCGTGAATTCGCGACCGACGTCAGCAATTTTCAACGAACCTACAGTAACATTAACAATTTTCCTCTTGCGACTCAGCTAATTAATTGGGTTCAGCTTTAGGCGTTTTCCAAAATTAAAATATCGTTTCAACACCATCCAATGAAGGTAGCAATTAAAAACAAGTTCTTACGTAGGTATCTCATGCTGAGTAATCGTTGTGAAGGAAAAACAAAACACTGCGGCAGGAAAACCCAACGGAAAAAGCAAGCGCCCTCACAAAGTTTTAAACCAACTAAACACGTAAGTTGTAGAAAAACACCTACTTGTTGAAAAACTTTATTTATTGGTAAGTAATATTCCAATTGAGGTGAGGCAGGTAGGTATCTATACTACCTATGTCGACTCAACCTTAGATCCATGCTGTAGCCGACGTCGAAGCAGGATCATAATATGCTGCGGCCGGCGACAAGATAGCCGCTTGTGTTGCGGTTGTGGTTGATCTTAAAATCTGCGAGAGTCCCGGCTCCCAGCTCTCCCTACAGTCCGGCGCTTGCTCGACGAGCATGCCACCGCTCGCGGGCCGCGCCGGCTGCGCTCGAGAGCAGCGCGTCACGCCATATCTACTTGTTTACTTCTCGCACTTAGATAACATGTTACAGTTCTCTAACTAAGCAAATCCTTATATTATCTTTATCTACGCAATTGTTTATCTGAGCCTTGGAATTAACAGCTTGTCAAATACTTGACACAATATCTCAATGGAATATTTTGATGTACCTACACACTCGACACGAAACCATGGATTATTTACTATCTGTGACGAAACCAGCAGTAGCATGAACTGAGATAATGCGTGATGCTTTCTAACGATGGAAGGTCGAAGAAAACAAGAAAGGGCAGTTTGACGATACGTATTGCACTAATTATTGGTACTGGCGCGCGGCACTGCAAACGTGGAAGTTTACATGGTAATGTACATCATATAATATTTTTAGGGTTCCGTACCAAAATGGTAAAAAAACAGGTTTAAAAAAAACCGACTTCCAAAAACTACACTAAAAACTATGAAATAAAAATGTTAAACTTCCATAAATAAAAATCTAAATGTATATTGAAGTCGACGAAGTAACCTTCATGTTATTTTCAAAGACCTATCCAACGATACCCCACATGGTGGGGTGCGCGAAAATATTTTTTTTCATCCCTCAGTTTCATGTATGGGAGCCCCCCCTAATAATTTTATTTTTCGTAATTTCACTATAGGCCTTAATGGCGGCTTATAAAAGACATCTACATACGAAGTTTGATACAAATTGGTATGAACTGTAGATTTGACGAGGGTGTGACAGACGGACAGACGGACAGACAGACGGACAGACAGACGGATATGACGAAACTATAAGGGTTCCTAGTTTTACTACGGAACCCTAAAAACAGTGTTTTTTCAGTTTGTAATAGCAATAGGCTCGCTCCCTAGCCTACTATCAAATGCGACTTAAGCATGAAAAAATTCTGTGTACTATACACCTCTGTCTAACCTTGCGGGAAATATCGGCGTGATGTTATGTATGCATAATATCGAGATCGATTGCGTTCAGGAATTCATGTACCTACACAATATCACTTTTTCATCATCGTCATGATGTCATCAAGATACACCAAAACTACCGTTTATTACACCTGGTTAAAAATCTACTCAACCAAAGTTAATAAAATTTATATGGGACCACCGCGCGAGCTTCTTCTACCATATGAAAAATATGAAAAAAGAATCACGTAAATCGGCTCAGAAATCACGGAGTAATCGGTGTACATACATTAAAAAAAAAAAAAAAAAAAAAAAAAAAAAAAACCATCCGAATGCAGAACCTCCTCCTTTTTGGAAGTCGGTTAAAAAAGGAACCCTTATGGTGCGACTTCGTCTGTCTGTCTGTCTGTCTGTCTGTCACACCTGCTTATTTCAGCAACTACTTATGCTATCAACTTGAAATTTGGAACAGTTATAAAGAATGCTTGTTCAACTGTATTGCAAATGAAAAAAGTCCAAAAATATTTTTATTTTCATTGCAAAAGAGGCCGGAGTGGGGGTCCGAAATTTTAAAGTGGGGTTACTAGGTCAAGTGACATATCATATGAAAGGGCTTGATCTGCACATTTCAAAATATGTTTTAATTTTATTTTATGTGTCACAGTTTTTGACATATGATGAAAAATTTCCAAAAAAATACCATTCCCCGCCCTTATCTCCGAAGTTTGCGGGGCAAAAAATCTGAAATAATTATAGTTGATAGGAATTGACCCAAATATGGCACCAAAAATACAACGATGTTCCTAACTAGTACAGTTTTTTCAAAATCATCAAAATTCCTTCACAAACAAACTTAGTTATGCGGTCCGGATTTTTTCACTTTATACGTCCAAAAATTATAAGGAACCCTCGGTGCGCGAGTACGACTCGCACTTGGCCGGTTCTTTTTAGTTTTATCATTCTCTGTATGTACATATGTATATTTGTATGTGCGCGATTTTCTCGATGAAAACCCCATCCAAATCGAATCAGTAGTTTTTGAGAAAATCGCGCACATACATACATACATACATACATACATACATACATACTAACATACATACATACATACATACGGGACGAATACAGAACCTCCTTTTTTGAAGTCGGTTAAAAACTACTGATTCGATTTGGATGGGGTTTTCACTAACGTAATCTACATACTTTCAGGAAGGTTTTAGTATATCAGGCGCGTGCAGTGCGTATAGGCAAGTAGGCAGTGACTACCTCTTAAGGTTCAATAAAACCATTTTAACTATTACTACATAAATAAAATATATCAATCATGACTAATTATGGATATAAAATGATGTATATTGATGTAGTAATAGTTAAAATGGTTTTATTGAACCTTAAGAGGTAGTCACTGCCTACTTGCCTATATGCACTGCACGCCACTGTAGTATATAATACATTATGTAATCATTCCTATGTACAAAGTTATATGCATAAATGTACACACTCCGTAGAAGATTTACTGTTGAACGAATTCGTGAAAGTAATCTAACACGGGATAAAGAACTAAAAAGGGAAACATAAAAAACTTTTTTAACAAAAAATAACCGACTTCAAAAATCCACTATAAAGAAAATATTAATTTCGGTTTCGGCTTGCGGTAAAAAGAAACTGAATTTTCTAGACTAGTTCCTCTCAACCGATTGAGCTGAAAGGAACGCATATAGGTAGGTATGACTTTGATGACAATGCAATCATATGGTACTATGGAGGTGGTCTCATAATGGAGCGAGGAGGTGGCCAGCCATTATAAAAGCTTGTAGTTATTGAAAAATTTTTTGCAACATAAAATTTGTTTTTGTTTACCTTTCATCCACTTCAAAAGTCCCATGTTACAAGAAATACAGCACATATTGCGGGACCACGGCTTTTTGACCGGTATTTCAGATCTCCAATTCTAAGTAAATCCAAAATGGGAGCATTAAGCTGCTTTAATCTCTTCCGTATTTTTTTAGATGTGTCATACTCATTAGTTCATTACGTGACATCCGCACACGTAACAAAACTTATTTGGTGAAGTTTTACTACATCTTTTATTACCTACTAGCCATATTTTTATGCTTAAAACGTCTGTATAACTTAATCCTAATCCTAAATAATATTATTATAGATGCGAAAGTATGTTTGTTTGTTTGTTACCTTTTCACGCCTAAACCAGTGAACCGATCATTTTGAAAGCATATAGGTACGTTTTCAGTTGTCAGGGGTAAGAAAAGGACATAGGGTACATCTTTCATCTAGAAAAAGGTACTGTCCCCGAGGGAAAGAACGATAACTTGCGACCGACGGTCACAATTGCTTTAGGACAATAGATGGCGCTACGTGTAGGTACCTACTTATCTCACGCGGACGAAGTCGCAGGCAAAGTGCTAGTTTGAAATAATAGCACAAAAAACCTTGTTGATTCTTAATATTTTGAACAATCTGTTGTGGGCACGTGTGTACAATAGGCTAATTTCAACTTTAAAAATAAAATGGTTATTAGACCTGTCACAAGCACAACACGGATGACTGATGTGGGAAACATGATGGTAGGACAACATAAATATGTCATTTCTGTTTTGGTTGTCTGACCTGGGTCGTCTGAGGCCATGCAGGGGTCGTTATAGGCACACAGAGTTTGGGGCTCTTTTAGAAAGAGAAGAGAATACTGGGCAAAGTTTTGTTGAGCAACCATGGCTATAGGGTGCTTTGTAAATTAAACGTTGAACTAAGAAACCAATTTTATTGGATAAAAAGTACATATAGCCACTGGGTTTCGACATTTCGGGGCCCATCAGGCCGTGGGCTCGTGCCCCGCGTGCCCTTACGGTGAACAGGGAACTGGTTGTTCCCTTGGGTAATTCTACACTTGTGTAACTAGGTGGAAAGGTACGTTACGATGCGCCATCTGGTGGCGCTAAGCTGTTTGCGTTACGCATCGGAAAATGTTTATTTTATTTTACTGTTGAATGCCCACGACTAGCTACGTCACGATTATAATTTATGCTGACGAATAATTTGCGTTGCGGTTTGTTGAGGATAACAAAATATATAATTCTATTCAGTTTTGATGATGACGATCTGGGTGATTAAGTAACCTGCTCAAAACGAGGAAAACAGCCGCTGCCTCGGGTAAAGCCTGCTTGCTAACACACCAATACTTACATTTATGATTTCGAAACGAATGAATCGAGTGGCGAGTAGTCTGAGGCTGAGTGACGCGCACCCAGAGACTGAATTACCTACCCAAAAATAAAGGTACGTCTGCTAGCATTAAATTTCGGTATGACGTCATACCGTTAAATAAGGGCTACCGAAATATTTCGGTACTGTTTTTATTGACCAACGGAATAATTCGGAACCGTTTTGTATACCCGTATAATACCGTTAGGTATAGGTATAAAGGGATAAGTAAAATATCACACTAACAAAATGTGCAAACAAAATACACAAGTTTGAAAAATAAGTGTACAAACGTCCTTATCGGTACCGAAATCGTATAAAGGTTAAAATAACGGTCTAGCCCAACCTTTATCTAATATGGTATTGGTATAGCTCAATACCGGTAGCGATATATTTTTGAGGTACCCCGCTAACCGTTTTCAGTCCCTGTGCGCACCGCCGCGCCCGGCCACCTCGGTTTCTTATAGCCAGCTAAACTGCATGCGTTACGTCAGGATTTCAGGAATATAAAACAAACGAAACCTGAAGTTGGCTTATCTCTAAGATAAGCACAACATCACAATAGTTGTAATAATAGCTTAGCAAACATGTTTCTCAATCGTAGAGCTCAAATAGTGACTTGTAGAGTTGGATTGGCGTGGGCGATAAGAGGCCCATATCACACCGCCCCGGCACCCTGGCCGCGTGCCTACTGAGGAACATTGTGACCACGTTATACGTATGTTTGTTGTACAGCGCGGGTCGCGCAGGCCGCCGTCGGACGCGGGCCTCTCTCGGGGTGCGCCGCAGCAACCGGTCCTCCGCCTTCCGCGTGCAATCCGTCCCCAAGGCGTCCCTCACTACGTGCGCCTATTCGCGGCTTCCACCCGTCGACTTGTCTGCTCCACTTCAGCTTGACCTGCACGCTTAGCATGACCAATTCTATCTCTACTCTACCAAAGAATAGACAAAGTTCTTTCTATCCAAATCGTTATCTCTTCTGTCTGAGCACGCGGCGACCCGTGCTTGGTTTATCAGAATTTTGTCCACTGAAGAATAGAGTTTTGAATTTTGTCCACTGAAGAATAGAATTTCTTCCCTTCATTGTATGCATAAAACCGTAGAAATCTTTCTACAGTCTGTCACTTTGTCTATTCTTCTGTAGACAAAACCCGTTTCTATCGTGGTCATGCTTGGCCGGCTGTACGCTATTTTGGTGACTTTGGTTTTTCCGGATCAAATCTCTACGTAGCAAAACAATGGTAGGTAATTTACATATGTATGTGGTCCGTGCATGTGGTAATAATAAAAAGATGATCCAATAAAAACACGAATGTTTCTTTGTTGATTTATTTGGTTGTTCGTTACATAAGCGTGGGTCATTCAATTGACTTCGAAGGTTTCTGACGAAATAAACCGGTAGGACTCGGGACTCGCGACTCGCGACTCCTACTCAGTGGCGTAGCTCGGAAACCAAAAGCTCTGGGGCAAAAAATAAACTAGGGCCCCAACTAAACCCTTTAAAATCGTTTGTTCCGTATTCGTCGTGTTCCGAATTCGACGTACCTACCCCAGATTTGTCGAAATCCAGATTCGTCGTACTCCAGATTCGTAGTAATACAGTCGACTCCATAATAAAGTTAAAAACCAGAGGTACGAATTGTAACTTATTTTTAATTTTTGATGAACAAGTTGCCGTTATTAAATTCGCCTTCCTGGAATCTGGTTTATTTATATTCCGAACGTGGGAGAAAATTTCACTAGTTCAGTTTAGTTTGTAAGTCCGAGGGGCCCCCTGAGCTTGGGGGCCCCGGGGCACTGCCCCGTCTAGCCCTCCGGTAGCTACGCCACTGCTCCTACTCACACTTGTTCAGTTTTTAGGGTTCCGTACCAAAATGGTAAAAAAGGAACCCTTATGGTGCGATTTCGTCTGTCTGTCTGTCACACCTGCTTATTTCAGCAACTACTAATGCTATCGACTTGAAATTTGGAACAGTTACAAAAAATGCTTGCCCAACTTTATTGTAAATGAAAAAAGTCAAAAAAATTTTTATTTTCATTGCAAAACCCCACTTTAAAATTTCGGACCCCCACTCCCGCCGGAGTGGGGGTCCGAAATTTTAAAGTGGGGTTACTAGTTCAAGTGGCATATCATATGAAAGGGCTTGATCTGCACATTCCAAAATATATTTTTATTTTATTTTATGTCTTACAGTTTTCGACATATGATGAAAAATGACTGAAAAAATACCATTCCCTCCCCCTTATCTCCGAAGTTTGCGGAGCGAAAAATCTGAAATAATTAGAGGTGATAGGAATCGACCCAAATATTGCACCAAAAATAAAACGATGTTGCTAACTAGTACAGTTTTTTAAAAACCGTCAAAATTCCTTCACAAACAAACTTAGTTATGCGGTCCGGTTTTTTTCACTTTATACATCCAAAAATGATACGGAACCCTCGGTGCGCGAGTACGACTCGCACTTGGCTGGTTTTTTTATTTCGGGACGCTCTAAAGGTTTCCTACAAAATGTAAGTTTGTAATCGCAAAAAAATGTTTAAGTATTTTTTATTAAAGTAATTATTTTTAATTTTATTTTTTATTTTTATTTTTAAAAAGTTAAAGTTGTTTTCATTTTTAAAAACCCGACTGCCAAAAAAACATCTAAAAATTAAATGTTCAAAACAAGAGCACTTTTCAAGCAGTCTGATGCAGTTGGTGGCATAAAATCTAAGATTTAACACAAATAGTTGCCATCAACTGCATCAGACTGCTTGAAAAGTGTTGTTTTGAACATTTTAGTTGTTTTTTTGGCAGTCGGGTTTTTAATATTTTTAATTCACTATTTTTTTTTCACTTTTTAGTTTTTAATATATTTATATATGTTTTCGTAATCGTCTTTTCGAGCCCTTCATTTTGATACCCCACTCGATAGGTTTTGAGGAAAACAAACTTTTTGAAGACCTTGATTCTCAGCGTGGACACCGAAAATTTGCCGCAAATTTTACGTGTCCACGTCGGTCAGCTAGTCGGGCAGGTATATATTTTTAAAATAAAAAGTAAAATTCATGAATTAGAATAAATAAAGCTAGCCAGCGGAGATGGTGTTTGCCGCAGGAATGTCGCGGTTCCGAGTCCACAATCAAATTATAAGGCATGCAAATGTGGCGCCGGCCGCGCCGCTTGGTAATAACATCAGCCCTGTTTATAAACTGTCCCACTGCTGGGCACGGGCCTTCTCTCAAAATGAGAGGGGATAGGTCGTAGTCTCACATATGAACTATGCAGCTTAACGACGTTCAAATAAATTAGAATTACATTTGCCTGAGATAGCGATCCATTAAAAACAATATAGTAACTTTATAAGTAGGTATGGACTTAGGCACGGATTAAATTAAATGTGCCAGCGCCTCTAGGCAATGGCTGGGCAAGCACGTCATCGGTGCCGGCGCCCCTCGGGCTGCCACATTGAGTCACCTAGCTGCTCCGTCGCGCGCCCCTTCTGCCTGCCGCCTATGGGCACGTGCGTAAACTTGCCTTTGGGTTAATCCGTCACAGTATGAACTTATGTAAAACACATAACATTTCTGAAAAGCGTTGATCACTACGATGTTCTGCTCGGAGCTGTGACCTGTGACACAGCAAAGTGGTACACAGTTGTCAAACATCAGCATCGCCGCCTAGTCTGTCAACGTACGCTGACTTAGCCTAATAATATCATGAAGGTGCCAAGCCAACACTTTGAGCTGCCACTTTCATCATGCAAGAGCGCTGGTCCGAGCCATGGCCGAGGCACTGGCAAGGTGCGCTCGCGGCGCGCGGCGCTCCTATCAGCCGGCAAGAGTGCTGGTCCGAGCCATGGCCGAGGCACTGGCAAGGTGCGCTCGCGGCGCGCGGCGCTCCTATCAGCCGGCAAGAGTGCTGGTCCGAGCCATGGCCGAGGCACTGGCAAGGTGTGCTCGCGGCGGCGCTCCTATCAGCCGGCCTAGCATGACCAGGACCACGATAGAAACGGGTTTTGTCTACAGAAGAATAGACAAAGTAACAGATTGTAGAAAAATTTCTACCGTTTTGGTTTTATGCATACTTCATTGTATGAATAATAGAAACGCATTTCTTTTCTTCATTGAAAATAAATGTTTCTATTCCTCAGTAGACAAATTCTGATAAACCAAGTCACCGCGTGCTCGGACAGAAGAGATAACGATTTGGATAGAAAGAACTTTGTCTATTCTTTGGTAGAATAGATATAGAATTGGTCATGCTAAGCCGGCAGGTCGTCCTCTGCACGAGTGCGCACTACTACCTATTGCATGTTATTCTTACCACAAACAAATAGGTACTTACAATGAGTTACAAGTATCTACTAAAGTCAGTTTGCGGCGAGCAAACTGACTTATTAGGTATACCTACCTACTTTTATAGCTAAACTATTCTGACGATATTGTTGTTTTTCATAGAGGTACTTAGCAGGAAAAGGAAATGGTAAAATGGTGAGGCGGTGCTAATATATCGCACGGTGATAAGGGCTCGCTCCACGGTCGGCCGCCGATGTTATCGCCGCACACTCTGTCAAGGATTGTGATCCATCAATACCTTCCGAGTACAGTTAGCTATCTCGAGAGGCGCGCGGATGAAATGCGTCGACGCTGCGCGCTGATATGTCATCCGCGTAAGTACGCTAATCTAGTCGCCTGTCGCGGCGTATCGCGGCATCGAACCTATCGCGCGGATAAATCGCAGCTCATTCAACACTTGACAGCTCTCGTCTGTGTGACGTTTTCAAATCGAACGTTGCGATCTGGTGCAGAGTTGATAGCGCTTGACAGATAGTAGTGAAGTAAGTATGTACGATGTAAGATGTTTATTTTTGTACTTATACCTACCATAGATAGTGAGGGAACAGGTGAATAAACTGCGATAACGCTGCGATCGCAAAAATAAAAAAAAACTGGCCAAGTGCGAGTCGTACTCGCGCACCGAGGGTTCCGTATCGGTTTTGGACGTATAAAGTGAAAAAAATCGGACCGCATAACTAAGTTTGTTTGTGAAGGAATTTTGATGATTTTGAAAAAACTGCACTAGTTAGGAACATCGTTTTATTTTTGTTGCAATATTCGGGTCAATTCCTATCAACTCTAATTATTTCAGATTTTTCACTCCGCAAACTTCGGAGATAAGGGGGGGGAATGGTATTTTTACCCGACTGCGAGACGCAAAGGAGGGTAATGTGTTTATCAGTCTATGTATGTATGTATGTATGTATGTATGTATGTATGTATGTTTGTTTCTATGTGGCGTTCTAGAGACCAAATGCGTAGGCCGATTTTGATAATTCTTACGTCAATCGATTCGTCTTAACCTTGCAAGTGTCACTAAAGACATAACAGTAATCAAAATTCACCACAGCGACAACCAGACGCCATATTGTCAAAATGAAAAAAAAAAAAGTTGATGAACTATGTCAAGTGGGGTGTCGTTGAATAGGTATTTTAAATTCATCTTTAGGTTCCTTTTATCATTTTTCATTTTAAATAATAGTTTAGGATATATAACGATTTAAAGTTGTTTAACAAAGCAATCATTCTCGCTAATTCTTACTTATTGATTTAAGTTTTTATTTCAAGTATTAACGATATACAAACAAAAAAGAAGATTACGAAAACATACATTAAAACTAAAAAGTGAAAAATAAAAATAGTAAATTAAAAATTTAAAAAACCCGACTGCAAAAAAACAACTAAAAAGTTCAAAACAAGAGCACTTTTCAAGCAGTCTGATGCAGTTGGTGGCAATTATTTGTGTTAAATCTTAGATTTTATGCCACCAACTGCATCAGACTGCTTGAAAAGTGCTCTTGTTTTGAACTTTTTAGTTGTTTTTTTGCAGTCGGGTTTTTTTAATTTTTAATTTACTTTCAGACATTTTTCATCATAATTATGTCGAAAACTGTGAGACATAAAATAAAATGAAAATATATTTTGAAATGTGCAGATCAAGCTATTTACCCGACTGCGCGACGCAAAGGAGGGTAATGTGTTTATCAGTCTATGTATGTATGTATGTATGTTTGTTTCTATGTGGCGTTCTAGAGACCAAATGCGTAGGCCGATTTTGATAATTCTTACGTCAATCGATTCGTCTTAACCTTGCGAGTGTCACTAAAGACATAACAGTAATCAAAATTCACCACAGCGACAACCAGACGCCATATTGTCAAAATGAAAAAAAAAAAAGTTGATGAACTATGTCAAGTGGGGTGTCGTTGAATAGGTATTTTAAAATCATCTTTAGGTTCCTTTTATCATTTTTCATTTTAAATAATAGTTTAGGATATATAACGATTTAAAGTTGCTTAACAAAGCAATCATTCTCGCTAATTCTTATTGATTTAAGTTTTTATTTCAAGTATTAACGATATACAAACAAAAAAACAGTGAAAGATGGCCGATTTTTAGCGTCTTCAAAAAGTTTATTTTCCTCAAAACCTATCATGTGGGGTATCAAAATGAAGGGCTCGAAAAGAAGATTACGAAAACATATATAAATACATTAAAAACTAAAAAGTGAAAAATAAAAATAGTAAATTAAAAAATAGTAAATTAAAAATTAAAAAAACCCGACTGCCAAAAAACAACCAAAAAGTTCAAAACAAGAGCACTTTTCAAGCAGTCTGATGCAGTTGGTGGCAATTATTTGTGTTAAATCTTAGATTTTATGCCACCAACTGCATCAGACTGCTTGAAAAGTGCTCTTGTTTTGAACTTTTTGGTTGTTTTTTGGCAGTCGGGTTTTTTTAATTTTTAATTTAGGCACTATTTTTATTTTTCACTTTTTAGTTTTTAATGTATGTTTTCGTAATCTTCTTTTTTGTTTGTATATCGTTAATACTTGAAATAAAAACTTAAATCAATAAGTAAGAATTAGCGAGAATGATTGCTTTGTTAAACAACTTTAAATCGTTATATATCCTAAACTATTATTTAAAATGAAAAATGATAAAAGGAACCTAAAGATGATTTTAAAATACCTATTCAACGACACCCCACTTGACATAGTTCATCAACTTTTTTTTTTTTCATTTTGACAATATGGCGTCTGGTTGTCGCTGTGGTGAATTTTGATTACTGTTATGTCTTTAGTGACACTCGCAAGGTTAAGACGAATCGATTGACGTAAGAATTATCAAAATCGGCCTACGCATTTGGTCTCTAGAACGCCACATAGAAACAAACATACATACATACATACATACATACATACATAGACTGATAAACACATTACCCTCCTTTGCGTCTCGCAGTCGGGTAATAAAAAATTAATAAAACCCGACTGCCATAAAACAACTAAAAAGTTCAAAACAAGAGCACTTTTCAAGCAGTCTGATGCAGTTGGTGACATAAAATCTAAGATTTAACACAAATAATTGCCACCAACTGCATTAGATTGCTTGAAAAGTGCTCTTGTTTTGAACTTTTTAGTTGTTTTATGGCAGTCGGGTTTTATTAATTTTTAATTTACTATTTTTATTTATATGATATGTCCTCAGATCATAGAAACAAGGAGATATGCCATCATAGCAAATTAGTACGGGAAGAACTGATGCCACTTTTAGTACATTTTTCGACACAATTACGCGCATAATTAAGCGCTCCTTGTGAATAAAAAGATCTCCCACGCATTGAACATTCCGCACACCCTCAATCTAACACTGTTAATCGTCACTCAACACTAGCACTAAACTAAAACACTGTATATATATCATCGATCGTGTTCGGTTCGTCGCCAGCGCGTACGTTTTTAATATGAGCAATTTGCTCAAGATTCGGCATCAAGCTCGATAGCGCCTTGGCACATCTCCTTGTTTCTATGATCTGAGGATATGTCACTTGACCTAGTAACCCCACTTTGAAATTTCGGACCCCCACTCCGGCCCCTTTTGCAATGAAAATAAAAACTTTTTTTTTCTTTTTTCATTTGCATTATAGTTGGGCAAGCATTTTTTATAACTGTTCCAAATTTCAAGTCGATAGCATTAGTAGTTGCTGAAATAAGCAGGTGTGACAGACAGACAGACAGACGAAGTCGCACCATAAGGGTTCCTTTTTAGGGTTCCGTAGTAAAACTAGGAACCCTTATAGTTTCGTCATGTCCGTCTGTCCGTCTGTCTGTCTGTCTGTCCGTCTGTCAAACCCTCGTAAAATCTACAGTTCATAACTAATATGTATGAAACTTCACAGGTCTTCTGAAGGCCGCTATAATAACCTGTAGCGAAATTATAAAAAATAAAATAATAAGGGGGGGGGGGCATACATGAAACTGTGCGCACCCCTTCATGTGGGGTATCGTTGGATAGGTCTTTGAAAATAAGATGAATGTTTCTAAATTACTTCTTTATTTAAGTGTATATTTAGCGAACTAGGAGCTCCGAAAGTCGTGTGTCCCCCCCCTGTAATTTTCCAATAGCGTTATCGAAAAATCTGAAAAAATTCAAGCTTATGGAATCTAATAAACACTCGATTAAAATTGGTTTGAACAAGCTACGTTAATAACTTTTTGAAATATTCACTACTTTCAGTTTTGACCGCAAAAATAACTTTGTATTTCATTATAATATCATTTATTATAATGAAAATATTAATATTAAAAGGAAATACAAACTTATGTTTGCAGTTGGAAGACTGAAATACTACTTCCTACGGAACCCTAGACTATGCGTGTGTGCGACACGCTCTTGCCCGGTTTTTTACCATTTTGGTACGGAACCCTAACAATGGTCAAAAGTTATGGTCAAAACTGTACTTACTTCCAAAAAGCCAATAATGTAAAAGAACAGACTTCAAAAAACTACACAAATCTATTATAATATAAGGTCCTACCCTTCATACTCGAAATATTTTAAGAGTATATCTGTAGGTGGTAAAGATGCAATACAAACGAAAAAAAAAATAATCTGTGTAATTTTTTTTTTAAATAAATTAATTTAAAATTATTTGAAACACATAAAAAATATTATTTTCAACATCCATTACGCTAGTTGTTACGTACCTTACTATTAATATTAGAAACAAGCGTAATGGATGTCGTAAATAGTATTTTTATGTGTCAAATAATTTATTTAAAATAATTTTATTTAATTATAAAAATAAAAAAAATACTCAGATCAATTTTTTTTTCGTTTGTATGGCATCTTTACGACCTATAGATGTGCCTCTTAAAATATTTCGAGTATGAAGGGTAGGACCCTATATACAGGATGTTCCGTTCTGAGTGGTCCAAGGGAAAACCCTGGTATAGGGACATGTCTAACTTATCAGTCTGCAGCATTAGTTTGGGGAATTTTGATATCGATTCGACGCTCAATTTAGCACTGTTATTCGCGGAGATATGCCATTGCAGCTCAATAGTGCAATGGCATACCTCCCATGTTTCTATGATCAGCAGTTGATAAAAGTGAATGTCAATATTATAGAACAGTCGTTCTAACTAGCACAGTTTCTTAGGAAGTTTGAAAAAGGATGATGCTTTTTCAAACAAACATAGTTCTGAAGTCGGTTTTTATACGTCCGTGGCAGTACGAAACCCTCGGAGCTCAAGCCTGATTCGCACTTGGCCGGTTTTTAGGGTTCCGTACCTCAAAAGGCAAAAGGAACTTAAAAGGACATGACCTCATTGTCCGTCTGTCTGTTTGTCAAGACGTTTTTCTCAGAAACATACTTAGGTCTACGATCCCTTGGAGCTGTAAACAAATCAAGCTTCTAAGTCAACGCACTAACAAAATATTGCCATTAATGCCGCATATTTTGTCACTCACAATTTAAATAAATAAAAACCTACAGGGTGCTTCCCCTTGACCTAGAATCATGAAACTTGGCAAGACGCGAGGTCTCACAGCACAAGTAAAGGAAAAAATACAAAGATCGTTAATTTGATGTTTTATCGCATAATTTTTTTTACACTCAATCTGAATTCTACTTTGTTAAACTTACTCAATATCGGAAACAGCACTTCAAATGCTGCCTCAGTGTGGTATACATAGTAAACATTGTTCTATAACAGTTTGTGCGCACGCGTGGGGCGCCGCCGCCGCCGGGCGGTCCGCGCCAGGGCTCCCTTTACTGTAAGCGGGCCTGGGCAAGTGGGCAGTATTTGAATTACTTGTAATTGAGATACGTATTTGAAATACAAAATCATATTTGGTACTTGTATTTCAGTTACTTCTAAAAATGTAATTTCACAATTTGTAACAGGTATTTCAAATATCCGACGATGAGGTATTTTGTAATAAGTATTTCAAATACTTATTGCTTCAAAATACATTTTTACATAAATGCATTTAGCATCCATTTACCATATTGTTATTTTTGTATTTTAATTAAAGCAAATCATGTAGGAACGAATGTTTTGCCTATCCCTGCCCATAATCATAATCATTATCATTATTGTCTATTCTTTAGTCTAAAGCGATGTAAGGTAAACACAATGAATATTGTACTTTTTATTGTTTGAGGTCGCAGGCGTCCGCGGCGACCCGATTCATTAATCGTCATTTTTGTTCTCTGACAATAATATACTTACCGTAAAAAATGTTGTAAACATTAAATAATAGCAACCGCGACCGGCGACCGGCGATCGGCGAGGGACGCCCTGCGATCGATTGTGCTTAATAGCTACAAGTGTACAACACAATACTAGGGAAGCGAGCAATACTTAATAGCTACAAGTGCATAACACAATACTAGGGAAGCGAGCAACACTTCGCTAAGAGAGCCGAGAGCACGAACCACTTAACGCCACGCAAGGCGAACACTTTGACAATAATAAACTAGCTATGTTAACATTACAGAGACCTCTAACATGTTTTTCCGTGCAATCCGATGTCCCAGACGTTACGACACTTGAGGAAAAGGGACATTATCAGTATCAGAAAGCCGCCACCGCGGGGACGGCGCCGGCCCGAGGAAACTCGGCGCCCTAGGCGACAGAAACAGAATGGCGCCCCTTTAAAACAAAAAAAACCGGCCAAGTGCGAGTCGTAATCGCGCACCGAGGGTTCCGTATCAGTTTTGGACGTATAAAGTGAAAAAAAATGGACCGCATAACTAAGTTTGTTTGTGAAGGAATTTTGATGATTTTGAAAAAACTGCACTAGTTAGGGACATCATTTTATTTTTGGTGTAATATTTGGGTCAATTCTTATAAGCTCTAATTCTTTCAGATTTTTCACTCCGCAAACTTCGGAGATAAGGGGGGGGGAATGGTATTTTTTCTAACATTTTTCATCATATGTCGAAAATTGTGAGACATAAAATTAAAAAAAATATATATTTTGAAATGTGCAGATCAAGCCCTTTCATATGATATGCCATTTGACCTAGTAACCCCACTTTAAAATTTCGGACCCCCACTCCGGCCCCTTTTGCAATGAAAATAGAAATATTTTTTGACTTTTTCATTTGCAATAAAGTTAAGCAAGCATTCTTTATAACTGTTCCAAATTTCAAGTCGATAGCATTAGTAGTTGCTGAAATAACCAGGTGTGACAGACAGACAGACAGACAGACAGACGAAGTCGCACCATAAGGGTTCCTTTTTTACCATTTTGGTACGGAACCCTACATACTATACTATATACCAAAATAAAACATAAATATATAATATGGACGGGTCGGCCCTGCGGGGACCGACAGCAGCAGCCGGAGCTCCGCGCTCACACCATTGTGTTGTACGAACATGATCCGCGGCAGGGCTGTGGCAACGTCCGCCGTCAGCGCGAAGTCGGTCAATTAAATGTAAGACAATGACAATGAGGTAAGCGACCTTGCACGGAACGAGCAATACCCGCGGATAACAAACCTGAATGGACCGTATCGAGCGGCAAGCGGCAATCAATGTGATAAATACTCAACATGACACAAATGCATTGTTTTCGTGTCTGCGCCGCGCGGTCACGCCACTGCCACGCCACCGCCACAACGACTATACAAACATCATAATAATGTATGATGTAGTTTAAGAGTAGCCGATGAGGATCATCAGTTGCACTAAAACTAGCACGTCTCTAGTTGTATGGGACAAATGTTCGCAGTAGGTGGTGGTGAGGCGCAGTGGTCGTGGTGGGCAGTGTTCGTGGTGGACTGAGCGGTCACAGGCTTAGTGGATATTTCATATTAACACTTTTCGGGGAAAAAAAATCGATATTAAACTCCGGAATATAGGCTAAGTTGCCCTCGCGGCTCGCTACTACGATTCATGTGAAGCCAGTTTACCATATTGTGCAAAATAAGTAAATTAATTCATTTAAAAATGTATAACGATAAACACACATTTTAATAAATGTAAGAAAAGAGTTTCCGAAGTCGGTGCCAAATCAAATCCAAGCAAAAATCAAAGGCATCGACTTCCAAAATGTGTCACATAATATTAGGTACCTACATTACATACTACTAGTACATAGTACATAGGTACATAGGTACTATATTAGGTATCTTTTTGAAGGCGGTCACAGATAATATAATACTATACGTACAGATGCCTCATCTCATACAAAGAAATGTGACCGATTTAGCGCGAGCTATCTTCGGGCTATACGTTTTTCCGTTCTTAAAGCATTTTTCAAAATTTGAACAAATATTTTTCATGATGTATTTTTTCATGTTCTCAATTTTACACAAACTTCAATAACAAATTGATACATATAACGCCATCTATTATGAGTTATTTCAACAAATGTTACTTTGTTCCTCATGAGACCCCGTGAGGCGGTTTAACTTTTTTAGGGTTCCGTACCAAAATGGTAAAAAAGGAACCCTTATGGTGCGACTTCGTCTGTCTGTCTGTCTGTCTGTCTGTCACACCTGCTTATTTCAGCAACTACTAAAGCTATCTATGTACTAAAGACAGGCACTAGCGGTCTGGCATATGCTGAACTGGACCTATTTGGCAGAGCCATGAGACACACAGCAATCACTTTATTATATAAGATCTTTTATTTTCATTTTTTATTTTTATTATTTGCTTTGTGTCTACCTGTGCCAAATAAATGTTTTTTCTTTCTTTCTATCGACTTGAAATTTGGAACAGTTATAAAAAATGCTTACCCAACTTTATTGCAAATGAAAAAAGTCACAAAATATTTTTATTTTTATTGCAAAAGGGGCCGGAGTGGGGTCCGAAATTTTAAAGTGGGGTTACTAGGTCAAGTGACATATCATATGAAAGGGCTTGATTTGCACATTTCAAAATATATTTTCATATTATTTTATGTCTCACAGTTTTCGACATACCTAATTATGATGAAAAATTTCTGAAAAAATACCATTCCCCCCCTCCTTATCTCCGAAGTTTGCGGAGCGAAAAATTTGAAATAATTAGAGTTGATAGGAATTGACCCAAATATGGCACCAAAAATAAAACGATGTTCCTAACTAGTACAGTTTTTTCAAAATCATCAAAATTCCTTCACAAACAAACTTAGTTATGCGGTTCGGTTTTTTTCACTTTATACGTCCAAAAATGATACGGAACCCGCGGTGCGCGAGTACGACTCGCACTTGGCCGGTTTTTTATTGTAGTCATAACTCATTATCGTGTTGTTAAACTAGTGGTTGTTGATTGTACGGCGTATACGGAAGATATTACACATTGTGCGCGCCACGTCCAACATGCATGTGTGAGGAGCTCGTGTCGAGTGCGCGCGGCCGCTTGACGTCCATTGGACCGACCGGCCGCAACGCACGCATGCCACGCAAGAATACGGGATACGGCGCTCGGTGCGGCCGGTAGCAGACGCAGTGCTATATGAATTCATACAAAGCAAACAAATCCGTTGCGTGCCGTGCGTGCGATGCGGCCCGATCGACCAGCGGCGGCCGCGCACAGTCGCGCGCGCTCATCATCCAGATCTGTGATAATGATAACCTATGTTATGTAATTTGGGTTGCTGTCTGTTTTATTAGGTATTATTACCATCTATGTATCTATTGCTGTAATTGTTTTGTTTTACTCCATAATTACTTATTTATTTTAAGTACACGATACTTGGGTGAGGATTGGGCAAGTTATGAGTGTTCCTCCCCTCCTATAGAGGAGGAGAGAATCTCACCGTGACATTTGCAAACTCGAACTTTTGCAAACAAATTGTCAGTTCTCGCGGTGATATCACGCGGCGGGTCGGTACACGGTACAGAAGTCTCCCCAAAAAAAAATCTAGGTTCGCCACTGGGTATATGTATGTGTGTAGGTACACATAGATAACTATATTGGAATCATTGCTTTTGATTGAATTTAATTACACCACACGATACACATGACGAGGTATTCTGTTTTGATTGGTTTGCGTTGTTAGTCGGGCCGCACACCAGACATCATACACTTGTATTACGATAATTTTGTCGCCACAATTGAACCGCGACACATTTAACGCCCCCCTATGTCTGCGCGCAAGCACGCACACCAAGTAGGTACACATTCGTAGCGGGTGCAGTTTGTGTCCTTGGTGTGCGAGCTTGCGCGCCGATATACGGCGGATATATCACTAAAACCCTTCCCTACCTACTTCTACCCTTCTTTTGGGCTCCGCCGCAGTCGAGTAACTAATGTTTGTTGGTTCAGACGTATCTAGTCGTAGCACATCCCTGCTGTGCAGACACTAGTTGATGCCGTCGTGTGCTCCCGATTGTTGGTAACAACGTGGCTCGTGGTGCGCGTGTTGCTCGCGGCGCTCGTGTGCTCACGTGAGAGCGCTGCACCGCCGCGTGGACAACGACAATAATGTGCATTTTCACAAATATCAATAATTTGTAATTTAATGTTTACTGATGTTCATTTCTTTCGAATTTATTGTCTAATGGACGAACCGTGAGAAATCTTTGTCGCCTATTGAATTTCACAATTGAACGTTGTATGTACCATCTGTATTAGATATGGCGACATAACAATAGAATACATTAGCGACTAGGCGACTACCTGCGGCAGACAGCACTGGAAGCCATTCACTTAATAAACACACAAAACTATTATATTGAACTGACACAGGCAGGGTTGAACCCGCGACCCCTGCCTAAAACCGGGGCAGCGCTTTAACGAACTGAGCTACAGTGTCTTGTTTGAATCAGTTGAAATCGGAATCCATTTAAGTTATTAAATATTTAAGTGAATCTCAAAAATTATATGACCCGAGCGGGATTTGAACCCGCGACCTCTGCCGATCCGTGGCTAAGTGCTCTGACTAACCTCTTTTTACGCCTCCTAAGAGATATTTAATTTCAGAATTAACAAAAATTGTAATTGGTAGTAAACTAATACGCATTATGTAGGTATCATTAGGGTTCCGTACCAAAATGGTAAAAAAGGAACCCTTATGGTGCGACTTCGTCTGTCTGTCTGTATGTCTGTCACGGCTGCTTGTTTCAGCAACTACTAATGCTATCGAATTGAAATTTGGAAGAGTTATAAGGAATGCTTGCCCAATTTTATTCCAAATGAAAAAAATAAAAAATTATGTTTATTTTCATTGCAAAAGGGGCCGGATTGGGGTTCCGAAATTTATAGTGAGGTTACTAGGTCAAATGTCATTTCATATGAAAGGGACTGCACATTTCAAAATAGATTTTAATTTTATTTTTTGTATAAGTATATAAAGTAAATATATACTTATACCGCACGGCTATTTTAATCGAAAGGAACTTCGTTCAATCCGGGTGTCCCTTGACACCTCTCAAGATTTTTTATTTTAGATTCGCTCGTATTTATGACAAAATGCAAAGTAAACAAAAACCTGTTCGTTCGACTCTCGCAGCGCGGGCAACGGATACAAGGCGCGACAAACATTACCGATTCCACCCGAACACCGCCGAAGGCAATGATCGGCTTGGCCGACAAGTCGGCCGACTAATCGGCCTTTTTCCAGCCGACTAGTCGGCTAATCGGCTAGTCGGCCAAACTCATAGTCGGCCCAACACTAGTATTGACCCAAATATTGCACCAAAAATAAAACAATGTTCCTAACTAGTACAGTTTTTTCAAAATCATTAAACTTCCTTCACAAATAAACTTAGTTATGCGGTCCGGTTGTTTTCACTTTATACGTCCAAAAATGATACGGAACCCTCGGTGCTCGAGTACGACTCGCACTTGGCCGGTTTTTTTTTCTAATTAAATGATTGCTCTGAGACGTCTGAGTTTCAATATAACATTTGTTCAAACGTCTAAGATGGGCAGGGACAGGGACTCGGCGCGGTACAGGCCGCGTGTCGTCATCACCCGCCGCGGTCGCGCGACCAGCGGCCTGCACGCTGCGCGGCGACGTCCGCACGTCTGCTGCACTCGCGCGTAGCTCGCCACAGGGCAGAGAGGCCACAGCGACCGACCTCCGGGAACAATATAATAATTATGAAGTAAGAAGGTATGCTTTCAGATATACAGGGTGGCAGGTTAGACAGTGGAAATATTTTAAGGGGTTATTGTACTCATCATTATGAACAACTTTTACTATGGGACCAACCCTGAAATTGCGAAAAAAAAATCTGCTGTTCCATACATTTATGTTCACATAACTCAACAAAATGTATGGAACAGCTGTTTTTTTTTCGCGATTTCAGGGGTGGTCCCATAATAAAAGTTGTTCATAATTATGAGTACAATCACCCCTTAAAATATTTCCACTGTCTAACCTGCCACCCTGTATTACTGCAAATAAACATTCGTACAACATCGGCGGCGGCGCGGCTCGGGCCGTAGCCATGCACCCGGCTGTGGAGAATACAATATGAAGTTTGCATCAGCTACTCCTCAACCATATGTTATTCAGTTGTTTCACTGCTGACGTGTCGTCAGTACAACAGTTACTGTTCGGGCGCAGTAAGCCATTAGGTCGGTGCTGCTGCCGGCGACGGTGAGCTGCGGATCTGTCTGCACTCGCAGTGCACACAGTTGTATATCGCGCTATAGTAACATTACAAGGTATTGCCATGACAGAGCAATAGTTATTTATAGTTATTTTATTGCGCCGTTTCAACCGTACCGTGACGCCTGTACCTACAGACCTGTCGACCGTACGTAGGGCTGCCATCCGTCCGGGTTTCCCCGGATTTGTCCTAGTTTAGAGGGCGTCCGGGGAGCGTCCGGTAGGGGTTTCAAAAACATTGTGTCAGGGGAATCCTGATTGACGAAAAATTTTTTCGGGGGCGTCCGGGAAAAGCACTCAATTTCACCCAAATGTCCGGGGTTTTTAAAGTTTTTGTCCGGCGTCAGCAATTATGGTGATGGCAGCCCTAACCGTACTTGACTTTAAAGCAATGGGTCCTGTGCTTATTTTGTTTGTAAACTCACACGCACGTCATGTCAGTGGTCGTTTGTGTGCACAGGTCGGGCGGGGGTGGGGTGGGGAGTATTGTCTCACGACAAACCTCTTTGAGCATACATTATTTACATTTTACATTATTTCGCACTTAGTTGCACTCTCTCATCATGACCTCAACTCATCAGGTAAAATGCGTCTGATATGGTTCAAAATTGTATCTTCTTTTTTGAGGCAGTTTTAATTTTTTTCACGCCTTTTCAAAAAAATAATTGTTGTTTACAAGATTCATATGTGTGGTTGACCCCATGCGCTATGTGTGGCATCGCTACAAATCCTTATATTATTCCGCTGACATACTTTTCAGTTAAATCTTAAAAAAAACGTGTTATTAATACACTCGAGAGCACTTAATGCTGGCCAGTCATAAAAATCCAAATATCTCCAAAACTACAATAAGTATATAACATAATTAAATACCTACCAAAAGAAAAAGATTGTTGCAGTTTGTACTTAAAACTTTTTATTTTTATTTATTAATAAATAGACTGCATGGAGTTTATATCAGTATTAAACTAACATTTATCTTATCAGCGACATTAATTTATTTTTGTAAACGATCCGGCCGGATTCATTGCTCTCGAGTGTAGTATAATTCCGCACGACGCCGCGCGCCGCCGCCGCCTCGCCGACGTGAACACAAAGCACCAAAAAGAAAAGAAGTAAAAATTAAGTAATGTTTTAATTGTTAATATGCGCAGTGTTTTGTATAAAGGTGTTTGCTTTATTTTCCTAATCTACTTAGTTAAAATAACCCTTCAGGTTATTTAAGCTACATTGGCATTGACATTAATTAGTTGTTTATAAAGTTTATTTAACGTATTTTTCTATTTAGAGTGGCCTTAATACGCAATTGCAGCCGTCGCGGGTGATTCGCTATCTTCCATTGAAGAGCTTCATTCTGTATCTCTCAAAGTGTTCGTCCGAGCGGACCGACTACTCGGCTAGACAGCCACCCTTTCGAATTAAAAGTAACATCTGTTTACTACCGTCGGAGATGTATTGCGTAGCACACATTTTCGTCCATCAATCACAGTTGCGCAGTTGCCACGGGTTCGATTCCTGCACAAAATAATTATTTGTAGAGCCTATAGACAGTTGTGTTGGGGGTCCCCCGACACAACTGTCTATCAGCCCCGACTCGGGGCTGTGCATGTAAGATTCGCAAATTGTGCTACATGTCACACTATGCAGTACGCGCTATAAGTGTTATACTACGGGCTACATGCTTCGTGCTACAAGATTTGAGCTACACCATATTATACGCTACGTGCTACGTGATTCGTGCTACACGCTTTGGACTACGTACTACTGGCTACGCGCTAGAGGCTACGTGTGTAGCGCTAAGTTGTATAATATGCTACGCACTTTAATGCTACAGTCATGCTACGATCTACACGCTACGTGCTACATGATTCGTGCTACGTGCTACGCGCTACATGCTACGCACGAAATGCTACAAGACTTGCTACGACCTACTCGCTACGTGCTATATGATTCGTGCTACGTGCTACGCGCTACATGCTACGCGCTAAATGCTACTTGCTACGACCTACACGCTACGCGCTATGTGTTACTTGCTACGTGCTACGTTTGCACACGTTTACATTCTATTACACACTTCCTATTAGGATAGGAAGTGTGTAATAGAATGTAAACGTGTGCTTCCTACAAATATTATAAACGCGAAAGTTTGTGAGGATGTATGCATGGATGTATGGATGTTTGTTACTCTTTCACGCAAAAACTATTGAACGGATTTTGATGAAATTTTACAGTAATATAGCTGAAACATCAGAATAACATATAGGCTACTTTTTATTCCAAAAACGCGGGCGAAGCCGCGGGCGGAAGCTAGTAAATCATACTTTATTGAATCTTTCGTATGTGGCAAGTGGCAACCTTTACCTGACTGAGCGATAGCAAACACGGGGTTATGTTTTGCTCTTAGTATCTAATCTATGTATGTATGTGAGATTTTTTTATACCCTTGAAGCATACCAATGGCTAAATGGATTTTTAACCGACTTCAATAAAAGGGAGATCGAGGTTCTCAATTCACCTTCATCTTTTTTGTTATTGATTTTCAACGATAATTCTTTACCCCGTGAATCGATTTTGATGATTCTTTCTGTGTTGGAAGGGAGCTTTTTTTTTTTTTTTTTTTTTTATTTGTAAATAGGCTTGCGTTTGACCGCCATCTCGCCTGATGTTAAGCGATGATGCGGTCTACGATGGAGCACGCTTGCCTAGAAGAAACCGATTCACTCGTGACTTGAAGACACCCAGATTGTAACTATCGGGGAACACCCACTCGGGCAGCGCATTCCACTGTTTGGCGGTTTTCACAATGAAAGTGGAATCAAAGCGCTTCGTTCGGGTTTTTGGTATATCAACCATGAACCGATGGCGCTTTTTCGTGCTTCTGGCCGTCCGGTAGAAAAAAGGGCAGGATGCAGCTACTTTCCGGGTAGTCTCATTCTAATGGGATCCATGAGAAAATCATCATACTCTTCATACATAAGCATGTCATGTGCATGACAAACAGGCAAATCATTATATACCTACCACGGCAACCGATTTAGATTTTTCTTTTTGTGTTAGAGAAGTAAACTTAAATATTTTGATCAGGCTCTGATGATGGGATCCATGACAAAATAACGGAACTCAACGATACTCCGGCAAGTCTCTTAGGGTATTGGGATATTTGAGTTACCGTGATGTCGTTATTGTGAAGTGAACGTGGAACTTGACGACGAGTAATGGAACTCCTCGACGGCTTACAGTATAAGGGTGTGTTCTCTCTTCTCTGGCAAGATTTGTAGGTAACTGATTGTAATCAAATTGCAATGCGCTTACGTTCATCGCGACGTGAGACAAAGAAAATGTCATGAAGTTGTACAATCAACATCAAAAGGTATTTAATTCACTTAGCCCATGTCAACGATATATTAATTTATTTACTATGCTTACTACCTGAAGACTAAGTCGACATCGTATCTTGGAATGTGTTTTGATGTAGCCACCACTTATATAATAATAAAAAGAGGACGATAAAAAAGTAAATGATTAATCAAAAACCTTACTGCATAACAAGTTGGAAACAAGATGATGTAGAATATAAGAATCATGCTAGCAAATGATAACCCGCAGTCGGAGGCTGCGTGTGTTTTTGTTCAGTTTGCGCGTTACATGGCTCGTAGGTAGCCTCACTACGATATTTGATAGCATAGTTTTTGTTTTCTACATCATGTTGTTTTTATACAATTTGGACAGGAGTATTTGGCATGTATACATGTGATATCATGATCATCATGATTCTTATGGTATCTTCCAGGAGCCATCAGCGCCGTGCCACAAGTACTAAGCAGCTCGCTACGCTCTCCATAATGCTACAAGTTCCGGCGTGTGTGCGCGTCACACACACAACTATCCTGTACAGACACGTCGCGTGATATCACCGCGAGAACTGCCAATTTGTTTGCGAAAGTTCGAGGGAGAATCTCACCGTGACATTCTCCCTCGAACGTTCGCAAACAAATGCCAGCAGCTGTATCCTTGTACAATGGTTGATACCTAGTTTGCATTTCCCTGTGTGTGTTAACGTCATTAATTCTCCCAAAAGCTGTCCACTGCTGGACAAAAGCTAACTATTTGTAAGCAAATGATTTGCTTGCAAACAGACTGTCATTTTTAGTTAATTATTTTATTTAGTTACAATTATTATTGGTATTAAGTATTTTTGATATTTTGCTGTCTATACTCGTAGACTGCCAAATACTTGTGTGTTATTGATATTTTATACTTATATAAAAACAGGACTTATTTAACTTAACTTATTTACTAATTGAGGAGTTCTGGGTCAAAAGTGTCATTTACCGTTTTCATTATTGTTCACAATCAAGAAAAAAAGAATTACACACTATTGTATAATACAAATAAGTATAGGACAAGGAATACAACTGTTACATTTTATCCCTTGTTTTATATTTTTATATTTATTGGCGTTATGTATAGAACCGAATCATAGTCAAACCGACAGTAAATTATTTGAACTTACCTATTGAAAACGATGTGCGCGTGCGCCGTTGAATTAATTATACGTTATAGATCGACATCTGATAACATGTTTGCGTGGTGGCGGTATTATTAGCCGCCGCGACTGAGCCAATCGATAGGGAACTCACGGCCGCACTGAAGGACTCCAATTGACAGCTTAATATTACTTACTAGCAATTTACTGTCAATGTTAGGTACAGTTATGGCGGCGAGCGGCGAGCAACGCTCCGGCGCGGCATGCGGCAGGCCCTCGGCCTCGGGAAACTAATTCCTCCTGCGAGCCCAAACGTTGATACGAAAAAACCCGGGCAAGAGCGTGTCGGACCACGCACAGTCTAGGGTTCCGTAGTAAGAAGTATTTCAGTCTTCCGACCGCAAATATAAGTTTTTATTTCATAATAATATGTACATATGGGGGGGGGGGCTAATTATTTTTTTTCACAAGAGCATACATGAAACTGAAGGATGGAGACCCACCCACAAGATAACAGTCCGATAAATTGAAAAGGGCCGTTTAACATTACTTTTTGTACAGAAAAAGATATGTTAAACGACCGTTTTAAATTTATTTTATGTTGTTATGTCGTCAATAGTTGTAAATTGTTATGTTATGGGTGAATTGGCCCTAGTCATAGATAATATGTGTTTCGTGTTTTGCATTAGTGTTCCGTGCCAAAATTGGCATTATAATTTTTTTTTGTTATCTTACACGGGATTTTCTCTAAAAATATTCGATTTCATTTTAGCACAGGAACTGTATGATGGCCCAATAATAGATGAATTTGGATGCGAGAAGCATTTCAAATATGTCAGGAGGTAAATTGGGATATACTTAGAACAGTATTTTTGTCATGGATTTTTTAAAATCAGTTTCGATAGTTTTTCTGTAACACTTCCCATACAGTTCAGTTAAGTAGAACACGACACAGACTCAATTAGTGTGGTCGCGGAGTCGGTTAGTGGTCGTAACGGACGGTCAGCGGTCAGCGCGCCCCCCGCGGCGGTGCCGCCGGCTCGTCGTTGTTAGTGGTCGTAACGGACGGTCAGCGGTCAGCGCGCCGCCGGCTCGTCGTTGTTAGTGGTCGTAACGGACGGTCAGCGGTCAGCGCGCCGCCTCGTCGTTGTTAGTGGTCGTAACGGACGGTCAGCGGTCAGCGCCCCCCCCCCCCCCCGCGGCGGCGCGGCCGGCTCGTCGTTGTTAGTGGTCGTAACGGACGGTCAGCGGTCAGCGCGCCGCCGGCTCGTCGTTGTTAGTGGTCGTAACGGACGGTCAGCGGTCAGCGCGCCGCCGGCTTGTCGTTGTTAGTGGTCGTAACGGACGGTCAGCGGTCAGCGCGCCGCCCGCGGCGGTGCCGCCGGCTCGTCGTTGTTAGTGGTCGTAACGGACGGTCAGCGGTCAGCCCCCCCCCCCCCCCCCGCGGCGGTGCCGCCGGCTCGTCGTTGTTAGTGGTCGTAACGGACGGTCAGCGGTCAGCGCCCCCCCCCCCCCCCCCCGCGGTGGTGCCGCCGGCTCGTCGTTGTTGCCGCTCATATTACCTATTATATTATCTTTTCCTCAAATGTCCATTGTCATCAAACGTCTGTTTTATAGGTCATTGTTTGTCGCCGAGGTGTCACCGCTGGCGGCGCGGTGCGGGCGGTGCGGCCGGTGCGGGCGGCGGTGCGGCCGGTTGTCGGAACGCTGCCGTCAGGCGACCGGTTCTTTCACCGCCTCGCCTTGAAGTTACATTTTTCATTATGACTGGGTCATTGTTTTTGCATTGTTGAAATTGGAAGATCAGATTTAAAATATATACCTACACACAGTAGGTACATAGGTACCGTCTTACTTTTTTTTACGAACAAGTTGTCATTTTTCTTTAATTTAATTCCGCCCACACCAGCTCGTAATACGCAATTTTTTGCACGCATTCTACTTACAGACTTTTAAAAGATACATACTTTTGACAGGTAGATGACCTCTGTGAACCGCCATAAAGGCGTGTAAAGAAATCATTTTTTTTGTTTTGTTAAGCGCTCCACACTTGAAACAATGATATTACAAAAAATCGCGCACCTCATCGTACGGGCGGTATCGTTGGACAGGTTGAGATTATTATTAAACACATTAGGAAACAAGGAGATAGAAAACAAAGGAGATTATGAGCTCTGTAAGTCAAAACAGTCCTCGCTGCTAAGTACCTACAGTCCTAAATGCTGTGAAGCCCGACACTGGGCGTGCTGCACGCGACACGCGCAATTGAAAGATCAGAAATCTACCTACAGGCGCGCGGTGGTTTCTGCAGAGTTGATGGCTTAGGAAGTTATGACTGAGATTTTCAGAAAATCATTTGGATTAAATATCGCGGTCTGAATAATAATTGAAAATTAATAAATTATATATTTATCTATGCAGAATTATTGAAGCGAGACACGTGTGACGCAGGCGGCTCGCGCGCCTCCGTCCGCGGCGGCTGGGCTGCTGCTGACTGCTGAGCGTGAGCTCCTGGGTACGAGCCCCGGCTCGGATGTTACAGGATTTTCCATTTATAAATTTTCAGTTGTTAGCCCGGAGTCTGGGTTAGTGCCCCAGTCTGGGTTAGTTGACCCGTTTTCGTTGTAGTAGGTATAGCTTGTGAAGCAAAATAAATAAAGTTGTCCGTGTCCAAATATAAACAAGTTATTAAAATATGATTGCGTAACATTACCTACACGAGTAACATGCACAGTGACGCGACCATAAATATTACTTGTAAGGATTTCGAGCCTTCGAGCAGGCCCTAGTCAGGTAGGTAGGTCAGCGGCCGCGGAGGCTGGCGGCGGCGCGGCCCGGGAGCGGGACAGTCACCAGCGCAGCGGCGCGGGCTCGGAGGGATCTTACAGAAACCCTCTAAAACACTGTGCAACATAATAATACCGATAATATCTACTTAAGGCGAAGGTAAATGGTAACGGCCAGTTTTAAATCTCTTATTTCGCCGTCAAATAATGTAGGTTAGTTGTGCAATTTTTTTATGTTAAACTAGAACATATATACATCAATCGTACCTGTGAATATTTAACTATTGTAGTAAAATACTTAATGAAATAAATTCATGAATTCGTGTCTACCCAAAACATAAAAACGTAATTACTTTCAAATCGCTTAAGATATTTTCATGATTTGTTTTGTGTGAAAAGACTATGTTACTACCTATAATATTGCCTGTTACTTTTTTTTTATTTTATATTTTAGATACTAAAAAGTAATAATACGTCTAATTCTGCACAGCGCGCTCCTTGATAGGCGAGTCGTATTGCTCGGTGGATGTATGTCGCGTTGCTTGAGCTCAGCGCAGAACACTCAAGCTATACCGCCCAAATCACTCAAGGCCGTTGGCGTATACCGGGGCCTTAAGAAATAATTATACACTTCTCAAATATGAATGATATGTGATGTGTGAAACAGTGTCTAAAGTCGGCACTTTCGACTTGTTTTAGTTTTTATAGGAGTAACGCACAATTAGGGAATAGGGATAGGAATATAGGGAACCCTATACATTGGTTCCGCCATGTCCGCCTGTCCGTCTGTATGTCACAGCTGTTTTACTGCAGACAAGTATTATTTAACCGACAGTTATTCAATGCTACTAGTTTATGTAAGTACCTAGATATAAGCGCAATAAAGCTGATAATACACAACGGCTACAACATTGTATGGTGTGCTTTGGCTTACGCAGAAACAATATTAATAAAAACATGTAATACGGGTTCCATGTTACATAGTATTATAACGGCGCGTGGCTGCATTTGCTTGTTTTTTATTGCTCTGTGATTAAGGACGTGGTCGACTGCGACTCAGCCCCGCGACGCGACCCGGTCGCAGGACTAGTGGCGCGGCTGCACTCGCTGCACACTACCGCACCGAGCGCCCCATCACATACCTACATCAGTGTAAAATCAGCTGGAGGACACTGGGCGCGATATTCGACAGCAGCTGTACTAAACATTTTACTTTAGTTTGAGCAGCGTCATTATGGCCTGCCTGCGCCTACACACTCGTAGCTGCTTTAGTAACACACACTCAACGCTTGCCTCTTAGAAGCCCTCTTTAAAGAAACTATTCCTGTAATAATATATTACTTAGTAGTTGGGCTGTACCGGGTGTACCTGCTATGTTAAATTGGAAATGAGCAGACGAACGATCCCGCGATAGATTAATTGCTACTGAATATAATTACAGAATAAATAATAGGTATGTTCAAGAAATGCAAACCTAAACAATAAATACTTAGCGATATGCCTAATGAGTATGACGTACAAACTACGAACAAAGGTCACCGGACAGCGTAGCTCGTACAGGTACTAACTAGGTACCCAGTAGAGCTCTTTGCGCAACAATTCGTCCGGGGAACTACTTACTACTGACATACGCCTTTCCTCATATCTATTTAGTTTGAAAGGCGTGGGTGCCGGTGTGGTTGTAATATTGTAATTGACATTTCAAGTTTGTGAATAGGATAGACAATGCGTCTGCAATGGCCTGGTGTCGCAGGTGTGCACGCACGCCTGCACGCCAGCAGCGCCGCCAGCGCGGACCACTCACAGTGAGGTGAGCCGCCTGCTCGTTAGCCACTCAATTACATCTAAAAGCCTGAGGAAACCACTGCATACATTTATAATATTAAATAATAGAATCAGGTGTTATTTTGCGGAAATAATATTCAAGATTGCTTGCGCATTTATTAATAACATCCTGCATCCTAGCTTAACTATTGTAAAGTGAATAGATCGCATAAATTGTAAAGGTGTAACTGTAAACCGGTATCTACTTGTTCAACTGATGGCCAGCTTCCCGTGTCTCCGCGTCTATTAATCATGGAGCTACATTTATTTTACCATATCGGTGATAAGGACACCGCGCGGCGCGCAAGGTGGACCGCACTCCTAAAACATCAGAACGCATAAAAGGAGTTTGTCTAAATTCGCCGGTCAGCCTCGGCGTTCAGGAAGTGACGCGTGGCATATACGACGGAAGAATTGACAAAATGACAGATTGTACAAAGTTTTATTCTACTAATTATGCAGCATGGCGATGATAAATAAAAAAGATCGGACAAGTGCGAGTGCGACTCGCGCCCCAAGAGCCCGAAGCGCCATTAATGAGCAAGATGCCGCTATTACAAACTTATCGTGGCGCAGTCTATGAGCAGATGCCTCCGCCCGTTAGATAAGGGTCTTGATATACGGACAAACGGTAACGGTACAAAGTGATCCTATAAGGGTTCCGTTTTTCCCTTTGAGGTACGAAACCCTAATGAGAAGAAATGTTTCTACTCTTTAGTCAACAAAGTACGCCAAGCACGGGTCGCCGCGTGCTCGGGCAGAACATAAGTACATATAACGAGTTGGATAGAAAGAACTTTATCTATTCTTGGTACAATAGAGATGGAATTGGTCACGCTACGCGTCAGCGAGCGAGCGGGTGGCGTGTGTAGGAAGCCAGGACCCGAGCGTAGGCGGGCGGCGGTGCCGACTGCTGCAGCACTTCCAGACGGCAACGCATACCACAGAAATGCTGACCAGATGCTGTCCTACTGGATTTTAATAATATTAAGTAGTTATTACGCAGTTAAATGCACCAGAAGCCCTCATCCTCTGCCCGCTCACGTGAAGCGCGCGCTGCCCGCGTCACGCGCCAGCAGACGCTAATCCTTGGAATCAAACATGTTTAACTCGACATGTGATTTACACCGAAAACGTGTCAATGTATTCATAATAATTGTTCAATTCGTTGCTAATTTGTACCGGAAAATCGTTTTCACCACGAAGCAAACAATAGCAAATTAACGACGGTATTAGTTCTTCAGAAGAAATGTGCATGTAATTAGCAGTGTGAGGTCCGCACTGAGGCAGTTCACATAGTGCGGGTCACGCGGCGGCGGCGCCAAGGCCAGCGCGCCGGTTATCATAAACAATGCGCATATCGTGGCGCGCCGACACTGCGACACTACGACTGCGCGCGCGCGGGTTGGCGGTCGCCGGCGACGTCACGCATTCTCCCAATCCTTTAGTTTCGCTTAAGTAATGTATTCTAAATCTAAATCTTTTGTCTATTGCTTAACATTAGTGATGCAACCATAAGAATATTCGTATTCGCCACATCACCGTGTAGAGTAGGAGTAAATCAAAAAGGATCAAGCAGTATTTTTTTGAGATTACAATATTAATTTTACTGACCGCAAATAAAATCGATTACTATGTAAGTCTCCCCCCGCTGTCGATACAGCGCATCCTCAGGAGCGCTGGCACTCTCTCTCACCACAGGAACACAACATGACAATACTACCGAGGAGCAGTGTCATTTGGCTGTGGTATTTTATAAGGTAGAGGTACGATCGGGCTGCTGCAGATTTGTGCCTTACTTCTCTTAAAATAATAATTGTTGATAATATTATCAAAGCATCTATTTGTATCACAGCGTCTTGCGTGTTTATACATATAGCCTTGACTGATTACTTTCATATAATTCGTATTCATCGAAAAGTAGAATTAATATTTCGTATTCGTACTTAGTTGCATCACTACTCAATATCTAGGGCTCTGATACAAGAGACTTGTAGTCTCGCCGGCACGGTGAGCGCAGTGGCTGAGCAGCTGGAGCCTGGATGTCGCACTACACTGCGCGGGTTCGATTCCCGTGCCGACATATGTTAGTGCCGGGTGCGGACGTCAGTGAAACTGACATCGTTGCTATAGTTCAGAGGTCGGCAAAAGCCGGAAGAGCCACGAATTTTTGTTACCAGTAATTATAAGTAAAAGTATGGGTCTGTGCGATTTAGATTTACATTAGGGGAACAGCAGTGATAGCCTAGTGGTTTAACCATGTGCCTCCCGCGGCGAATGGTTCGAGTTCGATCCCGAATCGAAGTCATGTGCGTATTTAAAAAATAATTATCACTTGCTTTAACGGTGAAGGAAAACATCGTGAAGAAACCGGCATGTCCTAGAAACAAAAATTTCGACGACATGTGACGTCCACCAACGCGCACTGGGCCCGCGTGGTGGACTACGGCCCACTCCCTCTCACAGAGGAGGCCTGTGTCCCAGTAGTGGGAATATTATAGGTCGATTATGCTAATTATGCTTAGACGAACTTGAAGAATCGCGGTAGTTTGTTGAAAGAGCCGCGGTTTGCCGACCCCTGGCCAGTTGACTGCCTCGGTGGTCTAGTTGACTGCTCCTCTGGTGTAGTGGTCGCAAGCCACTGCTGAGTGTGTACTCTTGTGCACGGTACCTGGGTGGGGCAAAGTGTTGGGTATTGGGTCTCGCCATTAGCGAAGTACAGTAAGTTAGTGTTGCCCAAAAGCGGTCTTGCATGAATCATTTTCGCAAGACCAAGACCACCTAACTGAAGCAAGACCGAGATCAAGACCAAAACTGAGTATGCAATACCAAGACCAAGACTACGACCAGGTGTACTGACGCGAGACCGAGACCAAAGACTGGGTTAGACTCGTCGTGGTCTTGCATTTGGGCAACACTAACAGTAAGTAGTACTCAGTACTAGCCCGGAGTGTGGATTTGTACCCGGTTGATGGCAATGGGCTCGCCCCCTATTACATGGGACCTGAGCATAATTTGCGAAATATAGGTGTTCTATAATACTTTGTTGAACCCTTCTGGGAACTGTGTGAGCTTATGTTGACGGTTGTTATGACGAAGAAAAATCTGTAACCTACCTACTCGTAGCACTTTGTGCTGTGTGCAGCGCTCATCAAACATAATACACATATAGTATGTACCTACTATATACGCGGCTCCCGGTGGACGCTGGCCGCCTGCGGGGCCGGGGGGCGGGGGCAGGACAAATTGAGAATCATTAAACTAAATGAAGCGTCGATCGCTTCACTGCTGACGAGTATTGATTGTAGCACAATAATTAACTACTGCGTCGACAGATAGTAAGCTTGTGTGATAGTCGTGTGCCACACCGGCGCAGCTCGCGCACACTTCACGTCGATATGTACGCTGATACCCGATAGATTCCGACTCGTTATCTAGGTCGCTAACTGACGTTTCATCAGTTCTACAGAAACGTGTAATCTCATTACATGCACCAAACTGCTCAATGCTTCCTCAGCAGCCGCCACTCCACCAGCCAACGCGTCGCACAGCGGCAGCGACGCGGGACATAGTGGGCTCCGAGCGTAACCATTGAAGGGAACGATCGCGATCATAATGAGGCGCATACGTTTATCGCGCGAAGGTGTTTGTTTCTCATTGAGGCGCGAGCTGCGAGCCGGCGCGGCGCTAAGCCTAAAGCCAACAGACGCGCCACCGTCGCCGCCGGCCGCGCTCGCACGCTACTTGCAGCTCGGTACCGACTATGCTAGCATCTTTCACTTCGAGATGGCCGTTACTTCCCGTCCCACTTCTTCCCCACACCGCGCCTTAAGTCAGATCTGCTTAGTATTATTTCTTGATTGAATTCTTACTATTCTTAGTATTCTTAGTAGGTACTGGTCTTTTTTACCCGACTGCGGCGAAGCCCAAAAGGAGGGTACTACTTATAGTCTTTTTGACCGGTATGTATATTATAGGTATATTATGTATGTTCATCAGTACCCCTATCATGAGTTTTTTTGACGTGTAGTATCGTTAACGTAAGCATATTTTGAATTGAAAGTACACGTTTGTTACACAATATTTATATAAATTAAATACATACTTAATTAATATCTTTGTATTTTTTAAAATGTGCAAATTGTATAAAATTTTATCAAAAAGTTCCAGGACTGCTGTATTTTAAATTCAAAATATGCTTACGTTAACGATACTACACGTCAAAAAAACTCATGATAGGGGTACTGTTCCCTCTTATGTTCTAAACTACTAATCATAATTTGACAAATGAGGTATCGTTGAAAACGTCTTGGTCGTCCGCTGGCTATCTATGTGACGTCACATTACTTGTCGACCGTTACAAAATGACGTCATAGTCACAACGGCCATCTCGAAATGAACGATAGTATGTACGTAGTATGTAGGTACAGTCACGAACATAAATATTTATTACTCAACTGTCCATGGTAATATTTATTTATGCTCGTGACTGTACAATAGATGAAACTAGGTACGTGATCGAATCATCGACTGTGGTCGATATAGCTATGCAGAAATAAACTACCGAGTAGGTATGTTATCTTTATAAATGTGAAACAATACGTCGCTCACTGTTAAAGGGTCACAAATAAAAAAAAAATCTGAAAATCATTTTAGCAAAAAATTGGTCTAAATTGACTAAAAATGATAAAAAAAATACCCAGCATTTTTTTTGTGGCCCTTTTGTATTCAGTGAGCGATGTGTGCGTGGCTCCTCTCCGCCTCCGCCAGCAGCGGCCGTGGCGCAGGCCGCGCGTTATCAGCGCGCGGGAGTCGCCGCAGTCAACAGCGCGGCGCGCGCCCTTCGCGCTACTGATTACAGCGCACGTGCCCTGCGCGCTATCGCCGCGCGCGCCTGTGCACCCGTCCAGTGGGCCTACCACCAATACTTAAAATTTTCACGTATCTTAGTATTGTAAACGTAATCACGTATGGTTTCATTTAATACAATTTATGCAACTTTTTAACCGACTTCAAAAAAAGGAGGAGGTTCTCAATTCGTCGGACGATTTTTTTTTATGTATGTTCAGCGATTACCTACTCCGTCAATTGGGAACAGATTTTGAAAATTCTTTTTTTGATTCAAAGGGTATACTCACGAGGGGGTCCCATTGTTAACAATTCAGGATCTGATGTGGGGATCTCATGGAAATCGAGGGAACTCCTCAAATTTTATAGCTATGTACAATGTGTTTTCTTTCATTAAGAAGTAGGAACTTCAGAAGTAATACCACAAAATTTAGTCAAGATCTGATGATGGGGATCCATGACAAAATAACGAAACTCTTCAATTCTCAGGAGCACGTAAACGATACTCGGGCAAATCACTGAGGGTATTGGGATATTTGATTTACCGTGACGTCTTCACGTGATGACTGCAAAAAGTGTTGAATTTATTTAAAAAGGTATTCGTATGGCAGTAATTAATGAATCTCGTATTTATGTTATAATTTATTTATTTATTTATTTATAAAAACAGGTTTAAAAAAAACCGACTTCCAAAAACTACACTAAAAACTATGAAATAAAAATGTTAAACTTCCATAAATAAAAATCTAAATGTATATTGAAGTCGGCGGGGCCTCTTCTTCAGGTTTTTACCTCTCAGCCTTTGAACAGGAAGAACGTGCGCAGTGTGTGCAGCGAACGTGCTTTGCGCTTCGACAAATTCAAATTTCCTTTCATTCCTCCTATAATGTTGCTTATTTTTATGCTAGGCCCCGCCGACTTCAATATACATTTAGATTTTTATTTATGGAAGTTTAACATTTTTATTTCATAGTTTTTAGTGTAGTTTTTGGAAGTCGGTTTTTTTTAAACCTGTTTTTATTTTTATCTTTTTAGTGTAATGTAACCATTTTTGATGTTGTTAATTTATTACAATAAAGTACCTACCATAAAATCATGGACAGAGCAACTTTGATCATTTATGTACTTTTACCGAGATCGATTACTTCCACGAATTTAAATAGGTACTTATATTTATAGATGTTGGTGGATGAGAGCATTTCAGTAAACAAAAACCGGGCAAGAGCGTGTCGGACCACGCACAGTGTAGGGTTCCGTAGCAAGAAGTATTTCAGTGTTCCGACCGCAAATACAAGTTTGTATTAATTTCATAATATTATTATGAAATATTACTATTTTTACGGTTGTCAAACTCAAAATGGAAAATAGTGAATATTTCAAATAATTATTGACGTATCTTGTTCAAACCAATTTCAATCGAAAGTATTTATTAAATGCTATAAGCTTGATTTTTTTCAGATTTTTCGATAGCGCGGTTGGAAAATTACAGGGGGGGGGACACATTGTTAACGACTTTGGGAGCCCCTAGTTTACTCAATATGCACTTAAATAAAAAAGGTATTTAGAAACCTTCATGTTATTTTCAAAGACCTATCCAACGATACCCCACATGGTGGGGTGCGCGAAAATATTTTTTTTCATCCCTCAGTTTCATGTATGGCAGCCCCCCCCTAATAATTTTATATTTCGTAATTTCACTATAGTCCTTAATGGCGGCTTATAAAAGACATCTACCTACGAAGTTTCATACAAATTGGTTATGAACTGTAGATTTGACGAGGGTGTGACAGGCGGACAGACGGACAGACAGACGGACAGATAGACGGACATGACGAAACTATAAGGGTTCCTAGTTTTACTACGGAACCCTAAAAACAGTGTTTTTTTAATTCAGTTTGTAATAGCAATAGGCTCGCTCTCTAGCCTTCTATCAAATGCGACTTAAGCATGAAAAATTTGTGTGTACTATACACCTCTGTCTAACCTTGCGGAAAATATCGGCGTGATGTTATGTATGCATAATATCGAGATCGATTGCGTTCAGGAATTCATGTACCTACACAATATCACTTTTTCATCATCGTCATGATGTCATCGAGATACACCAAAAATACCGTTTATTACACCTGGTTAAAAATCTACTCAACCAAAGTTCATAAAATTTATATGGGACCACCGCGCGAGGTTCTTCTACCATATGAAAAAAGAATCACGTAAATCGGCTCAAAAATCACGGAGTAATCGGTGTACATACATTAAAAAAAAAAAAAAAAAAAAAAAAAAAAACCAACCGAATGCAGAACCTCCTCCTTTTTGGAAGTCGGTTAAAAACATGGAAGACTTACAGCTACAACAAAACTGAGTGAACAACAGCATAACAACACAAAGCCAATGACAAGTCTTCGCGTATAGATATTGACTTGAGTTTGGAATGTGAGCAAACAAGTACCTACACACTGCTAAAATTAGAAATTTGTCTATACGAATCTGTTTATACGAATAAAGTGGGTTAGTATAGTATACAATTTATAGGACCTATTAAATATCATAATTGTAGCAAACGTGTATTAGGTACCAATTCAATATTGGCTTACGTTTACATCAAAATTATTCGTGCTAGGCCCTCAATTCCGATGTCCCTACTAGTGGAGCGACGGCGCGGCGGGGACAACGGGAACACACGTCTGTTCCCAACTTTACTTCGCCATCACAGACTGTTGTTTTCCCCGCCCGCAATAAAACCTCCAAGCAGTGGTGCGCAGTGGGACTTACCCGCTACAGGCGCGCTGACTCAGCGCTCTGTGCTAGGTACTGCCCACCACGCGCGTCATCGGCAGGCTGAGTATCAAGCGACCACCGCTACGTAGCCAGCCCATAGGGTACTCTCAGCGCACGCTGTACCTCATTGTTTCACTTGTTCCGTGTTAATGGTGAACTTAAGATTTACCATAAAGTTAGTTATATCAGGTTGACGGTCTCGAAGCTCCCGCGGCAAGCGGTGCTGCCGCGCACCGTCACCTGCGGAGCAACACTGTGATTGGTTACAGCAATGTAGGTACCTCGTTCAATTATGTCGGAACGTATATTAACGAGTCGTAATAATTATAATTTATAAGGTAATAAAAATGTTTACAGTCTTTACACTAGACATCAATCAAGATCATAACTCAGTTTTAAGAACATGTCTCAGTTTTGAGAACCTTATTAGCATTGAGGTCCAAATGTTTTGATAAGGGTAATATTAGAACATTGTGCGGGTGCGGAGTACCTCAGTGCAGTAGATGACGTCAGCGACGCACAGCTGCTGCTGGGCGGGAGCGCTCCCGGTGGCTACGTCACCACCACACCGGGGCACTCCGCTGAGTCAGCATGGCGCACGCGCCGCTCGCCGTCATCAATGGGCACTCCCGCCTCCTCCCGCCCCCCCCACTCGCCGCAGTCACATGACGCGCCCCGCCGCCCGCGCACCCCGCATCCCCTCCCGCGTGTACAAACCGGCCGCGAATCGACTTTCCTGTGCACCCCCCCACGAGCACGGCAGCGCGTGCGCCCGCGGGTCGACGACCGCTGTCCCGCGCGCGCGGCTGACCCGGTGCCGCTACCTTGCGCTACTTACGAGCCGCTCGGGAACGACCTTGTGCCAGCCCACTGCTGAACTTAGATGACTTGCACACACTGCACACTGCCCGCCGGGGGCGTGAACTTAGCGCGGCTTGGATCGCGGGCGCATCACGTGAACTTGTTCATTACACACAGTGCACGGCGGCCGCATCTCACGCCGAGGCGCCAGCGCTGCCGACTCCTTCCAGATCAAATCTCGTTAATTTTATTCCATGTAGGTATGTGTCGTCACATGCAAATAAAGTGGAACGTGCGTTACATTTGAACACGTATGTTGCGTCGGTGTGCGTGCCAGCTGGTGCAGTGTGCGCTGCGCCCGATGCACTGTCACGTGAGTGCCCCCACCGTCCCCCGACCCGCCCCCGACCCCCGCCCCGCACCCCTCCGCTCCTCAAGTTGGTGTACCGGTCTTTCCACGAAACCTGCTCTGATAATTGTAAGAGCGCGGAAGGGCGCCGCTGCCACCACCGCCGCCGTTGCCGTGCCGTCATCAAAATAAATAAAACAGAGCCCATGTTACTTTTCACTTAGGTTCAAACATCAATGTTGCAATAAATCTTAGTAATGCTTTAGGATCCCACGAGCTCAACACCAGAATTATACCCACTTATACCCAGAGCAATTTCCATCACACGCGCTCCTAAGCGACTCGTGAGCGGTCGTATACGTATTCCAGACTAGAATAATAAACGGTTATATTAAACAAACCACTACATAACATTGCCCGAATGAATTCCGATCAAACGTATCGATCACAGTAAGCACGGCGCACGCGCAGCGGCGGCAGTGGGCCGCGTGCAGCGCGTGCCGCCTGCTAAAGAGTTCAACGCGTGCGCGCGTGTCGCGTCCCCTCACACATTGGTCTCCAATTCATTTCACCACCACCGAACCCCCTGGTTCACACCACCCCTCTAACTACGCAATATATCGAAAGGATGATTGTCATGAGAACCGTGATCAATAAAAAAACGAACCGAATGCAGAATCTCCTCCTTTTTGGAAGTCGGTTTAAAAAAAAACTAAAAATGTTTTTGACTTTAAGGACTACTTAATACTTTTATAGAAAATTGAATGACTCTAGGTATGTTTAAACATAACTGGAACTATGTATTTCAAAATACCGAAAAAATCTTGATTGTTAGTACTGTTGACAGCCTAATGAATACTTAAGTATAATATGCGCGATGCCGAATATGCAATCCTAAACACTCAAGTAACATCTCGCGATGAGCTCCCGATGGCCGACACTGCGCCGTCACACACGCCGCAGTGTCACGCGGTGACTCGTTCATTACAAGTACCGACGAGGAAACGATCACGTGCTCTCCAATTAACGTACAAGTTGTATGCGGCGGCGGCGGCTCGTGCGGGTACACACTCATGTTGTGCAAACCGTTATTGTATCAGCTCAGCGTCATGCGGCGACGTGTCGCGAGCCGGCGACCGCCGCGTGGCTGCGGCGCGGCGCGCGGCCGCCACGTGTCAGCCACATCGGCGACACACGCCTGCCCCGGCTGATGCTGCAGCAACATTTTGTATGTAAGCTAGAGCCGGCGAGGAACTTCATGGACACTCTGTTCAAATAATAGAATAAAAGTAATTTCGTACGGTGTTATCTTCGGATAGGTCTTTAAAAAATACAGGAAGCTTTCTAAGTGACTTATTTGGTGATATTTGAGCTCCGAAAGTCGTCATAAAATATTGAGTTCCCCCGAACTTTCCAATGGCGTCATCGCAAGAAATCTGAATAAAATCAAGTTTGCAGCACACACCTAAAGAACATTTTCAACGATAATATTGCGAAAATGTTTTGAACAAGAGATACCTATGTTCATATAAGTTTTGAAACATCCGCTATTTCCACAATAGTTAAGTATTTTGAAAAACATGTGTTTGCGGTCGGTAACATTAATTTATTTACACTGAAAAAAAATACTTCTTGTTACTAAACTTACTTAAATTGTTACGGGAGCCTACACTGTGCGTGGTTCGAACCGAACCGCCCTTGACCGGTTTGTTAAGTGTATATTTTTTTCGTCCTATGGCACCGATAATGGATGGATGAATGGACGGATCTAGACTTTCATTTCTTATTTCTCTTTCTTTCTTTTGTGGTGGCACCTGCAGCCGGCAGCTAGCCGCGAGTGGCTCGCGGTAGGTACTTGCAATACGGCTGTACTGTATACGTTCATTACCCATATTGCGTTCTCCAATGCGACTAAATGTCGCGTCGCCGTTTTGTAATATGACGAACCATTAAACCGCCACATCTCAAATCAGCGGTCTCAAACAGAGGTCTTATCTAAGTCGAAAAAGATGCCGCAAAAAAAAAAAAATACTTACCTAACTATAGGTATTTCTTCTTTTTGCGGCATCTTTTGTTTTGTGGGTTTACTATTTGATATAATATTATGGCTATTCGAAATTATGGTACATCGATGCTATGGAATTTCGGCAATTGGGACGTTCGATCTGATGACTTCGGGGAATTAGCCATCGGGCACATGACATTCGAAATGAAATAGTAAACCCGTTTATAGTATATCGCATCAATGTTATGTGGGATTACAGCTGTCGAGTGACGGATCGACGGAGATATGTTGTTCAAGATAAAGATAAAGCTGATTTAACAATCTTGTGTTTAAACCAATTTAATATTTTGTCCATTGTTTTTATTTGAAAAGTGAGCCTAACTGAAACGTGTTCCAGAAATGTAACTCTGACCCTTCTGGTTCCGAGTTCACATCACACGTTATACGATAGGCTCAAGAGCCCATGTTTATTCAAATGTGTACAGTTGGAGATAAGAAGCAGCGCAACTAGGGTTAGGTAGGTACCAATGACAGGCATTCCCTCCCCACTGGCGATGGCGTGCAGCCGGCATTCATCTAAGACAGGTACTTTTGAATTTCTTGTGAAAACTTTTACATGATTATAGGTAATAGGTATACTACCTACTTATACTTAAGTACCTAGGTTATATTAAGTACAAACAAAGATCTTTTGAAAAAACGAATGTCGTCCGAAACATACCTTTGTTACTAGGTAAATACTCGTAGGTACCTACATGCTATATAGGTATATAGTATGTAGGTACCTATTGTATCGATTTATTAAATAAAGTTTTTTTATTTCTGCATTTTATGAGGTTTTTCCGAAAAATCTTGCGTTTTAGGCCAAAGATTTAAGAAAGATTTCTTAGGTCTTTGTTTTAGGCACCCTGAACAGATGTCCCTTCTATTTGTAACGGCAACCCTGGCTTAAGACACACGTCGACTGTGGGCGCAACAAAGTTGCAGCACTCCCTGTCAGCAGTCTCCCGGGCTGTCTGTGTCTGTCTGCAAGTTGCGATGTGCCTCTGTGCGCAAACACTTGAACATGGACAGGGATCATAATATTATTGTCGCGAGCTTTGAGTGCTCCAATAATGACAATGACACATGTCACATGTGAGCGCACGGAGGCGGGAGCGCGCTGGCTGGGGGTGGCTGTGTGCGTGCACCGTGCAGCGCGCGGGGGCGGGGGGGTGCGCGGCGCGCGGGGCTGGCGCGCAGCCTCCGCGCATCTCGGGGCGCGCGGCAGGCGGGCGCGGCACATCGACACTTCGCGCGCGACGCCGCCGCACCGCCAGTCGCGCTCCGACCGCGCCGACAATCGCACGCTCATCCGCGCCGCCGCGCTCTCTTCGCTCGACACCGCCAGCACCACGGCCGGCCCGCCGCGACCCCCGCCGCATGCCCGCTCCCGCTCCATGCGCACCTGACACCGCCGCCTCTCGCACCGCACGCACTGCCCGCACCGGCCCGCCCCGGCCGCCACCGCCGACCACCCGCACAAGTGAGTCCTCGCCAGTGCTTCCTCCTCCTGGGACGTCGCCGGCACCCCGCGCAGTGCGACGCCGCCGGGACAAAGCTCCGCGGCTCAGGTAGTCGCCGGTCCTATATCTATTTGTGATGGCCGCGAGCCCCCTCGAGCGCCCGCTGTGATCCTGATGCCCATGCTGTATTTTACAAATGAACGTGTTAAAATAATATTGTTGAACGTCAGCGAGGTGAGTGAGGTGAGTCACAACGCGTTGGTCGCATTCCTTAGTTATTATCCTCCTTTAAATTGTTGTTAATTAGTTAATTGCGACAATCGCTCGAAGGTACAGCGAAAGCGAGACGTCATCGTATCCTAATGAAGTGTCCTAACTACACGTGACGATCGTTGCGACGCGACGGTCTGACTTGAACCTTTATTATTGAATGTAATCACTAAATCAGCTAGTTCGCACACCGAACTGTTTGTGGTGTTATCGTATTGCGCGAGAGTGGAGTCACGCGGGTGACTTATAAATTCCTCAGCGTTACTTTCACGCGCGGCTTACAGCTAGCGGCGTGCGGTGCCGGCGGCGGCGGCGGCGGCCAGCCGGCCCGGCGCCCGCGGCCGCACGCACGCACCACGTCGTACACTCGTACCCGTACGCTGCAATATGCCCGGCCCTTTGAACACTTCTCGAGTCAATGTTTCCCGATAATCATAACCTAGCAACTTCAAATCCCATAGATTACTTCTGCGTCCTCCATGTCAACTGTATCACCACCACTTCACATCCAGCAAGATGAGTGGTTAAAAGCTAGTCTAGATCTTAAAATTGTGAAGGTCATAAAGTCTGCACATTGAACATTTTGCACGAAAACCTGTCCTATTTGTTACCTCATCACGTAAGAACAGCTAAACTAAATTCTCTCAAACTTTCCCCTATATCATAGGTACCAAAAGCTGAATTAAATCTCTAATCAGTAAGCTAGGCAGCTGTCATCTTTCAAATCAATCGTCGTAATTGGTTGACCAAAATAACAACAACCAACGATATCGGTTGACACAACACTAAAGTAGCTACGGGGTAGGGGAATCACTGTAGAAAAGCTAATAGCTCATATCAACTGAGGTACGGTTCATCTCGATTGGTTCAGCAGCTCCAGAGAAACTACCTGACCTCTCCGTGGTTGATCGATTGTAGCGAAATGATAATGAAGTTTTCTGAAATGCGGTTGACGATAGTTCGGATAGTTGGCTGGAGACAGGTGCCGTGGTTGTGATCGATATTGCTGTGTATTGTGGAGCACACAACTTGTGCGATTATTGAAAGGTAACACCTAAACTGAATATCAGTGCCTCGTGACTTTGAATGCCTGCAGTCCCGCCGGGGCGCAACGCAAGCCCGGAAACCAATGTGAACAGCAACCAGGCTTTTATTATACGCCAACAATGCTTGCTCGCCGCAGACAGCGGCTCCTCGCCGCTTCATAACGGGTTAGTCCGAGTTGAGGATAAACGGCGCAATATACTAAAAAGCTTTTTTTCCGTCATCAAACAAGTTATTTAATGAATACGCGAATAGTTTTAATTCGTGGTCTCGTGGAGCGGGCGAGCCATTTTGGCAAGCATTTAGAATGTTTTGTTTGTTCGTTTTAGAGCTTAGAAGTAGGATATGAAACACGAAGGATTTTCCAGGGCCATATGGCCCGCGTGTACATACATTATATAAGGCAGTAGATACTGATTCTACCGATTGAAGTTGCTGTCATTTGTGATGAATATAGTTTAATATACATAGGTATATTATTATCTAAAAGTAAGTAGGTAACTCATGCCAACGTCGGCGGTAGCGGCGCCGAAAATAGTGGCAGTCAATCTACTACATCGCTCGATGTCCTGGTAAGACGGCCCCAATTCCCCATTGCTCCCAGGCACGATTTTTCAAAGATAAACGGGATTTTAAGATACACTTTGGCAAGGTGCACAATCTTCTATGTGTACCTTTATTTCTCATAACTGCACCCTCTACGCTAACACCCAGGCACCCATGAACCAACCCCTTCATAAAACCCTATCGAGCACCCCAGGGGCCCGGGGCGCCAGCTGGTCTGTTCTGTCTTGCAGCCCTGCAGGACTCACAGAGTGCCAGAGAACAATGATTACTCGCCTTCCTTTATAGAATTTTATATGTTTAAAATGCGTTAGTAAACCATAAAACTTTGACTACCAAAATTAAAGAGAAGTGCAACGTTTCTAAAACTCACAGTAGATAGGTACTACAGTGAAACATTATGCAGCAAGTTCCAGCCCTGCCGCTTGAATTTGCTTCCAAATGAAAATGAACGTGTGGTCTATAGATGTTAGTATCTCGGAGGTGAAATAGACACAGTAGGTACTAAAAGACTTCCATTTTATGCAACGGCAATTAGAAGGTCTTAGAAGGTCTTAGCTTAGCCCCTCCAAGTGAGAAATTTACTTTCATGATAATTACAAAATACAACCGACTTTATCAAACATTGATTAAATGCAATAGCTTCACAAATCAAAATACCTACTAGAAAAAAGCTCACTGTACGGTTCGGTTACAGTTCCCCAATTTTAGAAGATAATTTTTCATCCTTCATAGACGGTGAAGCCGTTGACTGCCTCGAACACATGGCCTGTCTTGCAGTGGGAGCTAGAGAGTAGGCTATTCGACTCTTCACGTGACCAGACGGCTGGCCTATTTTTTTACCGACTTCAAAACAGGTTTTTAATTCGATAGATTTTTTTTTTTATCTATGTTCACGTAGGTATAACTCCGACGTATTCTAAAGACTATATTTTTAGAGGTGGTTCCATTTAAATGTGAAGAAAAAATTCCACCTGTAATGTTTCACAATAGGGGATGAAACATATTGAGAGATGAGACATCTACTGGCAACTAGTAGGTACATACCTTAAAAACAATGGAAAATATCCAGATGAAACGGTTAATTAATTTATTAGACAAGGGATCAAACTACTGACAAACATTCAAATCAGAGGTACCTACTTGTAGCAAGTAGCAAAGTCAATGAGTTGTTATTTTCGGTCGGCGTGTTGGTGTCAATTTACTCAACAGTTGAAACAGCGTTCTGGCACGTACTCGAGCCTCGGCACGTAGCTCTGCGCGACTGGATGAGCACCTGTCTGTTGTGTCAGCGCTGTAGTTTGTTAGTTTGGGAGGCTGCTGGGCCGGCGGCGCGGCGAGGGCGAGCGCTCGCGTGCGGCCGCACCCCGCGCCCCGCGCCCCTACACTCACTTGAACACAATAATATCACGCACATACCAACATGTCCTGCGCTGCTCACACGCGACCACTTTGCTATGGAGCGTCAAGTACGAGCTACAAATCACTAATTATTTTTTCTACTAAAAGGAAAACCTTTCAGCAATAGGTACCTATACTGTTTCAGTTATATTTTGTGGTGCAGAAACTTTGGAGACCAGAATATTATTACTAGTCAATACTGAAAATTGTTAATACTTATATTGCAAAACAGCTGATGGTGATCGCACCACCGGCACACAACGTCGCCGCTGTCAGCGCTCAAAGATTGAGCTCCGTCCTCCCTGAGCGCGCAGCTAGCGCACGCCTTCAGATTTGTTATCTCAGAGTCGCACATGTTAGACTACTTGGTCCATGTTGTAAAATGCGTCATGAGAGGGCCTGAAACCAGAGACGCGTAAGATATAGCAAGAAACACTACCGACTAACTCAAACAAACCTCGATACTTTAAAAATGTTGCATGCACTGGAAGGTATAGCGCCAGTAAACATGCTGGCGAGCTCGTAGTCTAAGCAGTAAGAAGTAGAGTAGAAACCCACGACATCGTCTGCATGACGTTATACTTGATCCGCAAAGCCTGAAAAGCTGATGTAATGCTTGTATAATACGAATATTAAAGAGTATACATCAAAACTAATATAAAACTCTAAGAAAGCCATGTGTGTACATTGAAGATATTCCGAGAAAATCGAAATAAGGTACTGGGACGTACCTAAACTAACTATGGCCAAAAAATATTATTTTCGTTTTTTGTCTGTTTGTGTGCGCATCGCCCAAAAAGTACGCTACGGATTTTGGTGTGGTTTTCATAGTTTGGTACGCTTACTGCTGATAATGCAATACTCCCCAAGCTCTGGGCTGACACATTTACATTGCCGATACGCTCAGAAGAACCGCGGACGTCGGAGTTATTGTCCTATTGACGATGTGATGTTCATTCTGAACATTTTATATCCTTTATTTAAAATAAATGTTTAAGGAAACTGTCAGACGAATTATAATAAAATTGATAAAGTTGGTAGGAGAAAATGAATTACATTTAACCGGAACTCTGAGAACCTTGAAAGAAACCAATGTGAAGAGCCAGCGTATTCCGACTGACTACAATACGGTAAACATAAAAACGCTTTCGGTTCGACCAGAACAGAATAGTACTAGGATCGCATTACGGACTTTAGGCATCACATGCGGAATCCAAGCGGATGCGGAAAATCGCATGACTGACGAGAGCATGGAACATGATCTACAGCTACATCAATAACCGCCTGGTGGCCGATACGGCGGGGACCATCAGCGGGGGTACCCCAGTACAGACGATATTGACAACGAGTAGGTTAGTTCATGTGGACACGCATGCACTACACTGTACACAGTGGTGTTGCACATCACGGTCACCTGCTCGCAGCAGGGCTCAACTTCCATCCACGAGTTCGCCTGCAACGGGTACAAAGCGGGGGTCTTCATCCGTCTCTGTGACACGAGCTATATCCGCAGTATCCGCAACCCGCTCGGCTATCGGTTGAGGTGCGGACACGTGAAAGCTGAACAAACAAACTCCATTTCGCATTTTTATAATTAGCAAGCAGTAACATTTTCTTGCTTCGATATACATAGGCTATGTACCTACCTATTCAATTCTTAATTTCTTTCGACCAAATCATTTAGTCAAGTTTACATAGAGTATCTCTCTAGTATGTGTTTACCGACGTTATCGTAAGTGCGGATAATCTACTGTAGCGTGCTGTAATTGATTCGCCAAATGTTTGAGGCTAACGTGTGTGCGTATAATACCCAGATGTGTGTCGTGTCGAGTGCGTGCGCGTGCAGCTAGCCGTTAGTCGCTGGTCGCTGGTCGCAGGCCGCTAGCCGCAGGTTGCAGTTGTATACACGCCCGTATCAGTAGCTTGCCGCACTGCTTCAAGCACCACGCGCGGCGCCCGCTGCGCTCGTTTCAGAACAAGTGACTGCCGCCGTTGTTGGTTCCGGTTCTCTCTTTGAAAGCTGTTTGTTATGATTATATTCTCGTTTGCTACCATCTAACAAGAGGAGTACTTAACACTGCCTTTGTTCTAGAAGTTCACATCCACTACTGTTTAAAGATCCTATAACTCCGTACATGTTTTTAGGGTTCCGTAGCCAAATGGCAAAAACGGAACCCTTATAATTTAAATTGTGCTGACTCGTGGGCACTAGCACACAGACTAGTCATCACAAAACAAATTATCAGTAATTGCGAACTGACTATTGATTCTAATATCATTCAGCTGTGACGAGACTGCTAATAGAAACAATTAAAAATGTAATTATTCGTGCTTATTTCACTGAACACTGCACTGAAAACATCCAGCCGCAGCGTCTCCGCCGCCGCCGCCGCGTGTCCCACGGGAACGCCTAGGTTTGTTGCCTGCGCTAAACTCCCAATCTATAATGGTGCCACATCTGCTATTGCAACTGTCATAATCGTGTCAGAATGGTCGCATAATGACATCGTTTTGACCAATGACCAAAGAGATAGTCTTACTCTGAGCCAATGACCAAAGGTTAGACTTAGGTTTTGACAGTTATGATGTCATTATGACACCATTCTTACACAATCGCAATAGCAGACTTAGGGGCCCAGCAGAGATGCACTTTTTTGTGTACAGTGCTCGTACCAATAGACAGACACCCGAGTGCCGGTCACGGGACATTATTGAAATGAGTGGATTCTGTTTAACATTGATGTGTGACCGCCCGCGCCCAGTCATGTGTCATCAATATTATTGCTTACGTACTAGTATCAAATAACGTGTTATTTAAATGTAAGCTAATTCAGTTTGTTCTAACGACGTCGGACTCCACGTGACGCCGCCGGCGCGGGCGCAGCTGACGATGCTCAAGAGTTGTTCATGTTTAGGATCACTGTGGCACTGACTCAGATATTACTACTTAGCGTTCCGCGCCACATTTGGCGAAATGGAACACTTGCCACTTCGTTGTCTGCCCGTCCGTCCATCACACGTGATTTCCTCTCAATCTATTGGACCGATTGGACGTAGTTAATATTTTTCATAGTAGAAACAGGGTGTGACAGTGAGGGCCCAATTGATAGACGTAAAGTATTAAAATAGATATAAAAACCTTCCTGAAAGTACCTACGTAGATTACGTTAGTGAAAAATTGGTTTAGTAGTTTTCAAGAAAATCGCGGAAATACAAACGTATGAGTACGGGTCACGGGTATAAATGGGTCTAATACAAAACCTTCTGTTTTAAGTTGGTTAATAAATATGAATAATTATGTCTCACGAAAGTTTTACTATTATAATAAATATTTGCAGCTTTCCATTTGGGTTTTCCAATAGGCCCTCTATTACATAGGACTTAAGACTAAGGACTATGTTTACAACATATTGGGGTGGCCATTTCGCCGCCTCGACTGCCGGCTCTGCGGGCGTCCCCCGAGCGTGTTATAACTACTGCACTAATACCTTCCACTCTAGCACTTGTTCTAACAATGCTAGAGTGGATCACAGAACATAAATACCCTAACGGGAAGAATGAAAACTTCATAGAAAAATAATGCCAACATATTGGCACACTAGCGCTCCAGTATTTGATCCATGGAACTACAACTGACGTTAGGTATACATATAGGTAGGTAGGTATTAGGAATACGATAATAATTTATTTAGTCGACGTATCATGAAAACAAAGCGAAATCCAAACAGAATTTCGCTTTGTTTACACGATACATACCTAATTAAGGAAAGGTATTTCAAATAAAACCCAAGTTCTAAGCGTAAAATCGAGAACAAGAATTAATAAAGTGCTATCAGATCCTTTGAACCACCATATTGGATTTTGACATGGCATGCAGTGTTGCCAAGCTAGATTTTCATTTTACCATTGAGGTAAAATGAAAATCTAGCTTGGCCTGATTAATTTTACCCTAAAATCATAACTATTTATATAAAAATACCCTAAAGCTACAGTTTTGGTTTTAGATAATTAATAAAACAAGTTCTTTCATAATCAGTGGTTATACAGGGTGGGCCAAAAATTCTTGCAAATAGCAACACTGAACGTATCAAAAACCATTGGAGGGAGGAGGGCGCGGATGGCGGAAAATTATGTGTTGCTTCATGCAATTTTAGTCACTATGGAGCGTTTCACGGGAGAACAGCATGCATTTTGTGTAAAACATTTTTACAAAAACAGTGAATCTTAGGTACAATTTCGGCGTTTATTTCGCTCTGAATATGGATCTAAGTCAGTGTCCCAGAATAAGATTAATTTGTTCTTGGATTAGAAATTTTAGTCGAGTATACACAAGGAAAATAACATCAATTGCCCAATTGGCAGAAAATAAATCATCATCCAAGAAATGGCTGCCATTCCACGCGTCAAAATGTGAGAGAGTTGTTACTTTGCGCTCCAGGTTCGACAAGTGTTTGCGTCGAGACAGAGCACATCTCATCGATATCATTTAAAAAAAAAAATATGGCATTAGATGTTTGTTGCGTTGAATAAATGATCAACAAAATATATTATCATTTGTAGTTTTATTTCTATTCATGTTTCAAAAGTGCAAAATTTTGGCCCACCCTTTATTTCACAATAAAAATATGCTAAATTTGTTTAAACGCCATTTTAACAAGAAAGAGTGAATCGATTTGATTGTATGTTGTTGTTATTGTAACAAAAAAATTACCCTCAAGATTATCCTAAACAATTCTTAACCCTAAAAATCATCCTGTGACATCATTTTTACTCTAAATCTGGGGTAAAATACCCTAAGTTGGCAACACTGATGACATGCCATTTGTCATTATCAGGGTTTGTTGCCAGAGTAACATTATTAAATACTTCTAAAAAAAATTAAACTTTATTCACAAACGCATAGCATATGAATTTGATCCATAAAATAAATAAGGATTTCATAGAAATCATAATAAATAATCACGATTCTTACTTCAGATCATTCATTCATTCTACTTCAGATCAAAGGCAACATCAAAAGTCTACTAATATGGTAGGAATGTCTGTCACTGGTCGAAGAAAAGACAGATAGAGATTTCTCTGTCTAGCGTATATCGTCGTCTCTGTCTCGTTTTTTTTGCCCGACGTTGGCATTGGCTACATAGAGACTTGACTCCCCCTGGAGTGGATGATATTAGCTGGTGACCATATGATCCTCTCCGCTGATTATAATTTTGTAACACTGGTGCTGATTCTGTTGAACGTCGCACTAAACTAATTTTAATCACACTACCTACATCTCTTTCTTACATTGAAAAAGGACAGAAAATATTTAGAACTGTCAAATAAGTCTACGTCCTTGTCATTCACAGGAAAATAGTCGTGACCTTTTGCGATTACGACTAAATTGACAACACAACTATTCAAGTGGACTAATTTGACAGGATTAAATAACTTCTATCCTTTTCTCATGTTTTTTATTAGAAAGAGACGTGATGAGACTAAATTAGGTTAGTTGGTAAACAACAGAATCGGCACCATTGTGAAGTAATTAATGTAGGTATGACTTGCAATGTTGTGGCTAAGCCCTTGTCTCTGTGTTGCAGGATGATCCCGCGGCGCAAGCACAACGCGTCCTCCGGCTCGCTGCCGCCGCCCGACGACAAGCACGCCAGCAACGACTACATACGTGAGTATCAGACGGTGTGACTATAGACAATAACAGCGGGCCAGTGAAACTTGAATAGACGACATTTTAAATCCTATTCTTTATCTGCGCGGGTTGAAGATGCAATTTAATATTGATATAAATATATATAAACTCTCTTCTTCTTAAAATGTACCTACATTATTTATATTTCACTTCGGTCAAAAAGTAAGAGTCGGGCCAAGCAGTTATGATAGTAGTGCGCAGCTTGTTACTCGCGCCGAGTGTCTGTCAGAACAAGCACTGCAAGTGACTCGCGCCGCTCACGAGCGATGACTGCGCCGGATCCCAGCTGATCGAGTGTGAAACAGAGCGGCGCGTGCGACGTGCGGCACGCGCCGCGCGCGCCCCTGTACTTGAACGGGCGCGCGCCGGCCGGGCCTGGCGTGTCGGCGACCGCCATTTACTCTCACTTATCGTTAGAACGCCTGTGGTACTGGTTAAGTTTGTATGCAGAAAGGAACCCACAATCGTTTGACTGTTGCACTTTCCCGTCGTCAGTATCGGACAGCGAGTCTCGCTGCGGCTGGCGCGCGGCGCTGCGGCGGCGCTTCAACCGCAAGACGCTGCACAAACGGCTGCCCGTGACGGCGTGGCTGCCGCAGTACAACGCGGAGAAGGCGGTGGGCGACCTGATCGCCGGCGTGACGGTGGGGCTGACGGTGATCCCGCAGTCGCTGGCGTACTCCAACATCGCGGGGCTGCCGCCGCAGTACGGGCTGTACGGCTCGTTCCTGGGCTGCTTCGTGTACATCGCGCTGGGCGGCTGCCGCGCCGTGCCCGCCGGGCCCACGGCTATCGCGTCGCTGCTCACGTACCAGGTGGCGGGCGGCGTGGTGGAGAAGGCCATCCTGCTCAACTTCCTGGCGGGGCTGGTGGAGCTGCTCATGGGCGTGCTGGGGCTGGGCTTCATCATCAACTTCGTGTCGGGCCCGGTGTCGTCGGGCTTCACGTCGGCCGTGGCGCTCATGATCGCCACGTCGCAGGTGAAGGACCTGTTCGCCATCTCGGTGAGCGGCACCACGTTCCTGCAGCAGTGGATCTCCATCTTCCGCAACCTGCACGCCGCCTCGCTGTGGGACCCCGTGCTCGGCTTCTCCTGCATCGCGCTCTTGCTCTTCATGAGGGTGAGTTGCTGCCTCGACATAATAATATTTCCTTCTTTTATATTATGTACCTACGTTTTACATCAAGTGGTTTTATCAATAAAACATTGGTAATCATTCAACTTTTGGTAATATTATGATTAATTATTATTTGCATCTAAATATGATAGAGGATAATTATTATACTTACATTATATTAATATATTATTATAACAGTAGCACACAATAGACCTGATATAATATACGTAAACAAAACAGAAAATAAAACCTATTTAATAGACATAACAGTACCATCAGATTATAACATAGGACCGAAAGAGATAGAGAAACTAAGCAAATACCATCTACTTAAAACAGAAATAACACGATTATGGAACACATCTACAGAAATAATACCGATAGTAATAGGAGCTACAGGGATAGTTGCAAAAAGCATACATAGATATAGCGATAAATTAGATGCCGATATAAACATAAATATAATACAGAAACAAGCAGCAATACATACAGTTACAATATTAAGCAAAGTACTGGGGGACACAGTATTTGTTACTAATTAACAGGGGATCCGAACCTCCTTTTCCCCGAGGGCTTCGGGGCGGGAGTAAGGAATAACCGGGGTAATCCTCGAGTAGAAAACTCTTTCAAGAATAATAAAATATATTATTTTAATTTCAGAATAGTAATCGGCTCCTATAATATTTTATTACAAAACATTGAAAGTTGTCTAATTTCGCCGTTCACTTTACCATACTAGTCATACTACGTATTTGTATTACAGAAAATTGGAATGATAAAACTGGGTACAAAATCTGAAGACGGTCCGAGCACAAGACAGAAGGTGATCACCAAGTGCCTGTGGATGGTGAGCACGTGCCGCAACGCCATCATCGTGGTGGCCACCGGCGTGCTCGGCTTCTGGCTCGTGGCCACGTACGGCCAGCCGCCCGTGCGCCTCATGGGTACGTACGCGCCGGCGCCCCGCGCTTCTCGATACTGTACATGAGACTTGCACACTCAAACGTTTTCTTTCTGTTTTTGTGCAAACGCCAGCCGAGAGTAGCGCCAGCGGTTAGTAGCGTAGCGAGTAGCGACCTCATGTCACCGTTCAACTCACGTAGCGTAGCGCGCACCGGTCGGTGGCGGTGCGCGCGCTGACGAGTGTGTGTGCGCAGGTGGCATCCCGTCGGGCGTGCCGCTGCCGCAGCTGCCGCCGTTCAGCTACGTGCGCGCCGACAACTCCACGGCCGACTTCCTGGACATGGTGTCGGAGCTGGGCTCCGGCCTCATCGTCATCCCGCTCATCGTGCTGCTGGAGGACATCGCCATCTGCAAGGCGTTCTCCGACGGACGCACCATCGACGCCACGCAGGAGATGGTGGCGCTCGGCGTGGCCAGCGTAGCCAACTCCTTCATGCAGGCGTACCCGGGCGGCGGCTCGCTGGCGCGCTCCGTGGTCTCCAACGGCTCCGGCGTCAAGACCACGCTGAACGGCCTGTACACCGGTGAGCGCCGCGCCCCCGCAGCTCCGCTCAGCTCCGCTCGTCGCTCGGCCCGCTCTGACGCCCGCTTGTGTTGCAGGCGTGATGGTGATCCTGGCGCTGCAGTTCTTCACGCAGTACTTCGAGTACATCCCGAAGGCGGCGCTGGCGGCCGTCATCGTGTCCGCCATACTGTTCATGGTGGAGTACAACGTGATCAAGCCCATGTGGCGAGCCAAGAGTGAGTGCATTAGTCGAATCAACAAAGGTTTTTATTTCTTTATCTCCTGTCCCCTCGACTCACCGGCACTGTGCGTTGCAGAGCTGGACCTGATCCCGGGCGTGGGCACGTTCGTGCTGTGCCTGACGCTGCGCATCGAGCTGGGCATCCTCATCGGCGTCATCGTCAACATCATCTTCATCCTGTACCACGCGGCGCGCCCCAAGCTGTCGGTGGAGCTGCTCAAGGTGAGTGGCGGGCGAGGTGGGGGGTGAGGCGGTGTAGTGGTGACGCACCTACTGACTCCGGCGCTCGTTGCAGACGGAGCACGGCGTGGAGTACCTGATGATCACGCCGGACCGCTGCCTCATGTTCCCGTCCGTGGACTACGTGCGCCGCCTGGTCACCAAGCACGCGGCGTCCGGCTGCGTGCCCGTGGTCATCGAGTGCACGCACATCTACAGCGCCGACTACACGGCGGCCAAGAGCATCGAGCAGCTCACGGCCGACTTCCACGCGACCCGCCAGCCGCTGTACTTCTACAACGTGAAGCCGTCGGTGTGCTCCATCTTCGAGGCCGTGGCCAAGCCCGAGCACTTCGTGGTGTTCTACGAGGACGAGGAGCTGGACCGCCTGCTGGCCGCCGACGAGCGGCTCGAGCCCACCAAGCTGCCGCCGCCCGCCGACGCGTAGATGAACCTTATTGAGATTGACTTGACGGAGTGTGATATTTAGATAGAAAGAGACGTTATTATTATACACGTAACGATAGCGACTATATGTATACTGTAGTAGCGAGCTGTACATACGTTCCCTTCGAGCGAGCCGCTGAACCATCGGCGCACGACCGCGTCGATGTAAAACTGTCTTGTTGTGTACATAGAGATACTTATATTTTGTAGACGATAGAGTCTGAGAGCTTATGGCTGTGCGAGCTGTGATCAGCGGCGCCCGGCGCTGTGCGGCGGGCCGCCGCGTATTTATTGTACGATGTGTGGTGCGTGTTCCCCGAGCGTAGCGGACCTTCGACTATGATATCAACCTAAACTTACGAGTAGGGACTAAAGAGTAACAAAACGTGATAGCTATGCGTAGAAGTAAGCATCGATCTATTTATTTGTAGGAAATGAAGTACAATTTAGGATACTATCATTACTTTATCGTTAAGGGTTTAAGAAGCAAGCTTTAACTGGCCTACGGAGCAGAGGCGTGCGCGCGCAGCTCTGCCGTCCCCGCGGCGCGCAGTGCACGCGCCGTCAGTGTGTCAGGCAGGCGTCAGTAGCGTCGCGGACCGCGAGCTGCGCGCGCGGTCGCCGCGCTCTGCTCCTCGGTTCGTGTAGGATTTATCCATTATTTTGTGATCCTCTACTAATACGTTAAGTAATAAATATATTTTGGAGATAATAAAATAAATTATAAATATTATGTCATTATAATATGGAAGTTTATCTAAACAATTGTGATTTACAAAGTATGAATGTGATGGTTGTCGTGCCGCGAAAGATTTAAAGAATTTATTCAGTCACCGTTCTAAGAACAAATTCAATAAACTCTTTGAGAGTAATAGATAACTGTTGTTTTATTCATATAATACCAAACGACCCTATAGCGACAACGTAAGCGGTGCGGGCGGCAACCGATACGACCACCCGCCGCGCCCCGCTCGCAAGCAGCGCCGGCCGGCACTCTTCACCGAACCCTCTGCAACGAGTGCGTGAAGCTGCTCTGCATTACTAAGTATTTGTGTACACATAACTATCGGTGGGACGATGACAATCATATTGAAAAAAAAATAAAGGAACATTGCCACGATTCAGTCCAAATGCTGCCTAGAACTGAGAATACCTACATTGTGGACCTAGTGTTATTTTGGGTTTTAAAACCAAAAATATTATCAAAATCCGTCCAGCCGGCTTAGCATGACCAATTCTATCTCTATTCTACCAAAGAATAGACATAGTTCTTTCTATCCAAATCTTTATCTCTTCTGTCCGAGCACGCGGCGACCCTGCCGGCCTAGCATGACCACGATAGAAACGGGTTTTGTCTACATAGAAATAGACAAAGTGACAGATTTCATTCATAAAACGTAGAAATGTTTCTACAATCTGTCACTTTGTCTATTTCTATGTAGACAAAACCCGTTTCTATCGTGGTCATGCTAGGCCGGCTGGTTTATCAGAATTTTGTCTACTGAAGAATAGAAACATTTCTTCTCTTCATTGTATGCATAAAACGGTAGAAATCTTTCTACAATCTGTCACTTTGTCTATTCTGTATACAAAACCCGTTTCTATCGTGGTCATGCTAGGCCGGCAGCCGGCCTAGCATTTCAAAAATTAAATTGAATTCATTTCAAAAATCGGTTCACCCGTTTAAGAGCTACAGTGCCACAGACACACACATAGCGATCAAACTTATAACACCCCTCTTTTTGGTCGGGGGTTAAAAATAATGATCAATGTACCTACTACAAACACACTCCAAGTGACGTGGGGTCGCAGTGGCGCAGAGTCCCTGCAATACTATTCCTTCCCATTGAAAAACAGCACAGGCTGTTACTATTGTCAAATAGTATGTCAAGTAGTAGTCACACTACAGGTGTATATAAAAAAACAGGTTTTAAAAAAACCGACTTCCAAAAACTACACTAAAAACTATGAAATAAAAAAACAGGTTTTAAAAAAACCGACTTCCAAAAACTACACTAAAAACTATGAAATAAAAAGTTTAAACTTCCATAATTAAAAATCTAAATATTATTTAGATTTTTAGTGTAGTGTAACCTGTGTAACCATTTTGTTAGGTTTAATTATCTGTGCTTTCAAAATCGACTAAGCTGACATATCGATTATTCAGTTTAACGATTACGTGGCAACACTAAGCGGTGAGAAGTGGGGGACTTGTAAAAAGAGGGGCGTTCAGGCGATCGGTTCGTTCACTTGGTTTTTGGAGCGAGCTAGGTAGGTAGAGTATAGTACCTAGTGTATATTGTATTTGTGCTGTAAGAGTAATTAGTTGTCAAGTAAATACCATTATTATATACCCAAGGAGTTTTATTACAATTCAGAAGTGGTAAGTACATGCTCACATTGCTATACGTTCATGAGTGCTATTTTGCATCTGGCAGTTACTGCCGGTAATTTAAAATAATGACTGTTTTTCTTGAACCTTTAAATATAATTCTTTTACCATACTATGCTTAAATTGTTATATCTAGACGACATTACGATGCCTATATTGTGACGTGACATGTTTTATTTCTATGGGCGGGTTTTATGTTCATAACTAGATCTAATACGAGGCATACTGGGTGTGCAAGGGGGGCAAAAATTGTATTATTTTTGCGATTAGACTTACCGTTCTTGAGTTATTTACAATTAACTGTACTCTCTCGTCTAAAGGAAAATTTTAGTAGGCAAATACATAGTTGTTTTTGTTTTCGAGTTACAGCAATGGAACACGACCGTGAGGCTCTAAGGCAACGGTGTTTGACGACGCCGTCACATGGAAGATCACTGCGTCTTGACGAAGTTCCTGGATGCTGTCGCAGCCGTAGCCGACGACGCACCAGTGCCAAAGCAGTGCGCAGCCGAAGTCCGCAGCGCGGGCGAAGTCCGCAGCGCAGTCAAAGTCCGCAGCGCAGTCGGAATCGACAGCGCAGTCGGAATCGACAGCGCAGTCGAAGTCCACAGCGCAGTCGAAGCCGGCAGTCTCGCCTAACCAGGCGACGCAGTAGTCCAACCGCCCGAAGTTGTACGAGCCACCGAGCTGAACAACTTGAACGAGAACGTGAGGCGGCACAGGACCGTCTGCGGTCCTTCGAGGACGAGTTGCGACAAGAACGGAGCAGACGACGCGATGCTACAGCGACCCGAGATGGGACAAAGGTTAGAGATTATAGCCCTACATTTTCCTCGAAAGATGTTATGGATATTTTAAATTCAATTAGGAACCAACCATCAGCGGCTGGCCCACTCGAGAGTGGCCCACACGCGAGACTCCAACTGCTCGACCCTCAGAGTCAGCTTGGTCTTGACGCTGATGTACTCTACAATCTCCGCGACCTTTGTAGAGTAATGGACACGTACAGTGGCGTCACTGGTACAGCAGGACGCAGCAGGAAGTTCGGCCCGCTCGGTACAGTACCGCACTGGTTGCGAGAAGCTGGCTTCCTCTTCTTCTTCTCCACCTTGACGAAGCCATCTTCATCGCACGTGTCTTTCCCTTGATAACGCTGTGGCAGATCCTTGTGCGTCGATTCACAGCGCCTCTGCTTATCCCCTTTAGCTTCTTGCCGCTTTGGTTGTGACGCAGCAGTTTTGCTGGTGGCGACAATCGCTGCGTAGGCACGTTTAGGGGTCGACGTACCTACGCGTGTCGTTACCTCGACCAATGTTGAGGCAGGGACGGCGGCGGGACTCGATGCATCGCACACAATATTGGCAGCCGGTGACGCATCTGCATTCGCCGACTCAAAACTGCAGATGGAAGCATTTTGCGCCCCGCAACGCGTGTTCACATTGGAAGCGTCAGGTGACCTACAAGCGTGCGGTTGATTGCATTATTCATGGTTTAAGTGATAAAACGATAAAATCTAGTGCTCTTGCGTTCGTGCGTGAAAAATCTATGATGATGATGATGATGATGATGATGATGATGATGATGATGATGATGATGATGATGATGATGATGATGATGATGATGATGATGATGATGATGATGATGATGATGATGATGATGATGATGATGATGATGATGATGATGATGATGATGATGATGATGATGATGATGATGATGATGATGATGATGATGATGATGATGATGATGATGATGATGATGATGATGATGATGATGATGATGATGATGATGATGATGATGATGATGATGATGATGATGATGATGATGATGATGATGATGATGATGATGATGATGATGATGATGATGATGATGATGATGATGATGATGATGATGATGATGATGATGATGATGATGATGATGATGATGATGATGATGATGATGATGATGATGATGATGATGATGATGATGATGATGATGATGATGATGATGATGATGATGATGATGATGATGATGATGATGATGATGATGATGATGATGATGATGATGATGATGATGATGATGATGATGATGATGATGATGATGATGATGATGATGATGATGATGATGATGATGATGATGATGATGATGATGATGATGATGATGATGATGATGATGATGATGATGATGATGATGATGATGATGATGATGATGATGATGATGATGATGATGATGATGATGATGATGATGATGATGATGATGATGATGATGATGATGATGATGATGATGATGATGATGATGATGATGATGATGATGATGATGATGATGATGATGATGATGATGATGATGATGATGATGATGATGATGATGATGATGATGATGATGATGATGATGATGATGATGATGATGATGATGATGATGATGATGATGATGATGATGATGATGATGATGATGATGATGATGATGATGATGATGATGATGATGATGATGATGATGATGATGATGATGATGATGATGATGATGATGATGATGATGATGATGATGATGATGATGATGATGATGATGATGATGATGATGATGATGATGATGATGATGATGATGATGATGATGATGATGATGATGATGCAAGCAAGCAAGCAAGCAAGCAAGCAAGCAAGCAAGCAAGCAAGCAAGCAAGCAAGCAAGCAAGCAAGCAAGCAAGCAAGCAAGCAAGCAAGCAAGCAAGCAAGCAAGCAAGCAAGCAAGCAAGCAAGCAAGCAAGCAAGCAAGCAAGCAAGCAAGCAAGCAAGCAAGCAAGCAAGCAAGCAAGCAAGCAAGCAAGCAAGCAAGCAAGCAAGCAAGCAAGCAAGCAAGCAAGCAAGCAAGCAAGCAAGCAAGCAAGCAAGCAAGCAAGCAAGCAAGCAAGCAAGCAAGCAAGCAAGCAAGCAAGCAAGCAAGCAAGCAAGCAAGCAAGCAAGCAAGCAAGCAAGCAAGCAAGCAAGCAAGCAAGCAAGCAAGCAAGCAAGCAAGCAAGCAAGCAAGCAAGCAAGCAAGCAAGCAAGCAAGCAAGCAAGCAAGCAAGCAAGCAAGCAAGCAAGCAAGCAAGCAAGCAAGCAAGCAAGCAAGCAAGCAAGCAAGCAAGCAAGCAAGCAAGCAAGCAAGCAAGCAAGCAAGCAAGCAAGCAAGCAAGCAAGCAAGCAAGCAAGCAAGCAAGCAAGCAAGCAAGCAAGCAAGCAAGCAAGCAAGCAAGCAAGCAAGCAAGCAAGCAAGCAAGCAAGCAAGCAAGCAAGCAAGCAAGCAAGCAAGCAAGCAAGCAAGCAAGCAAGCAAGCAAGCAAGCAAGCAAGCAAGCAAGCAAGCAAGCAAGCAAGCAAGCAAGCAAGCAAGCAAGCAAGCAAGCAAGCAAGCAAGCAAGCAAGCAAGCAAGCAAGCAAGCAAGCAAGCAAGCAAGCAAGCAAGCAAGCAAGCAAGCAAGCAAGCAAGCAAGCAAGCAAGCAAGCAAGCAAGCAAGCAAGCAAGCAAGCAAGCAAGCAAGGTTTTTTTTTTTTTTTTTTTTTTTTTTTTTTTTTTTTTTTTTTTTTTTTTTATTGCCGGGCGCTTTTTGGCCCGGCTGGCGAGTTTAGGTCCCTAACATGATCAGGGATTTATATCTACATCTAATCTAGGACTGTTTATTTTTATTTTTTACTTAGGTATACAAATGTTATTTCCACTAGGCAATTTTTACTTATTTTCTATCTTTATTCCTATCGTAACTAGTTTCTATACTATGGTTTGTGGTCCGAAAAAGTACAGCTAGGCTGGTGCGTACATGTCTCAACATGTAAGCGCAGCCTATTCTTATGTATCTACTTATTTCTACTTATTTCTATTTATTACTATTTCGCTTACTTCTACACAGTATTTTATAAATTTAGATCTTGTTCCTTTATTACTTATTATTTTGCTAATATTTCCTAAACTGATTTGTATCTCTAATTCTTGCTCTATCTCATGTCTTCGCTTTTCGTGTACAGGGCAGTCTATTATTATGTGTAGGGGGGTCTCATCTTTACTGGGTTCGCAGAGGCACGACGGGCTCCCCCTAATCTTGAACCGATGCAAGTATTGGGAGAACCCACCGTGCCCCGTCATCAGCTGTGTGATGACTCCCTCTGGCTTAATTTTCCTCACCAGTTTGTATGATTCCACCGCGCTCGGGAAGAACACCCGGGTGACCGAGGCGGTTTCGCCACTCGTGTACCTCCGGTTCCACTTGTCAAGGGTATCCATACGTATATGCCGCTTGACAAATGAAACCGGGTATTTATCGTAGGCCGGAGCCGTTTTTAATTTCGATGCCGCTTCTTTTGCCAGCGCATCCGCCCTCTCATTTCCCTCGAGTCCCGCATGTGCTCGAACCCAAAAAAGATCAACTTTTTTGCCTTTGGTCAATATTTGTCCGAGCTTTTTCCGGATATCGACTGCGAGGGAATTAAGAGAGCAGCTGTTGGCTATTGTCTCCAGCGAAGACCTCGAGTCACTGAAGATGCCAAAGCTGAGCTCCTGGCATTTGATAATTTCATCCATCGCCCTGGATATCGCCAGCATCTCGGCCTGGAAAACGGTGCAATATGACGGCAGCTTCAGCTTCCGGTTTATGGCTTCGGCAGTACCCTTCCACAAAGATACTGCCGCTCCTACCCCGCCTTCGAATTTGCTGCCGTCGGTGAAAATCCTCACAGCTTGCCCGCTGCTGAGGTTAAGTTGTTCCTCGTCCTCCAGGGACCCGAAGCTGATGGCGACACCCAGGGATGGATGTGGGGTGTCCTTGAACGCGGCCCTACGCTCGATCTCACCTCCTCTTAGCGCTGGGTGGGGTACTCCCCTCTTTGCCTCGAACAGGGCGGCTGCCTCCTGGATTCGGAGATCGAGGGGAAGTATCCCAGCCAGAACCAGGGCCGAGTTTAGGGAGACCGTGCGGTAGGATTTGCACAGTTTTTGTGCAAACCCCCTTTGGACCGCGTTCAGTTGTCGCGTGACACACGTCTTTTTTGTAGCTGGAGCCCATGCTGCCGCTGCATATGTGACGATCGGCTCCACCGCTGCCGTGTAGATGGCTCTCACCACCTCCGTATGGAGACCCCAGCTTACCTTGGCGGCTCTTGACAGATGCCCGTATACATTTAACACCCTTTTGCATGTAGTAGCAACGTGGGCGTTAAATGTCAGGTTGTCATCTATCAAGAGTCCCAAGAGCTTGATCTCCTTCGAGGTCTCTATGGCTGTCCCACCCATGTGCAGCCTTGGGGTGTCGAATTTTAGTTTTCTGGTAATAACCATCGCTTTGGTCTTGTGTGGTGCGAACTTAAGTTTATTTTCGACACCCCAACTCTGCACATAGGCGAGGGCCGGGTTTGCCATCCGTTCAACTTCCTGGGCGGTGTCACCGTCGAACAGCAACATGACGTCATCCGCGAACGCCTGGCAGTAGTTGCCTCGCATTTCCAGTCCCCTCAACAGGGGGTCGAGGAGGAGGTTCCAGAGTATGGGTCCGCCAATGGATCCCTGAACACATCCTTTTGACGTCCCCCTCTTCACCTCCTCCCCTGCGTATCGCACTCTCACCCTCCTGTCGTTCAGGTAACTGTCAACTACCCTTCGAACGTTGACCGGGCACCCCTCCTCCGCCAGTCTCAGCCTTATGGCAGGCCACCAGGCGTTGTCGAAGGCTCCCTCTATGTCGAGTGATACTAGCGTTATAAGTTTTTTATCGGCAAGTTTGCTTCTTATGCGCTTCATCAAGTCATAGAGGGAGTCTTCGGTACTCCTTTGTGGCATGAAGCCATATTGCCTTCGACTGAGCTTTGGAATGAGGTGCCACTTGATCCTCCCTACCAGCATTTTTTCCAGTATCTTTCCCATCACTGGCAAAAGTCCTATTGGCCTGTAAGACTTAGGCTCCGTGTAGTTGTCCTTTCCAGGTTTCCTCAGAACTACAACGGTAGCCTCTTTCCAGGGCTCTGGAAAGTGTCCCAGCTCTAGGCACTTATTTGCCAGTGATAGGAAGACATCGGGGGCCGCGTCTATCGCCTTCTTGCAGATGTCCGCGGTGAACCCGTCCTCACCGGGTGCCTTCTTTGGATTGAAGCTATTCACCGCGGACTTGAGTTCTTCCATCGCAAATGGGGGGTCATGTAACTCATCATGACTCGGCTCATTTGCCCGGCTCGCTTTCTCCCTCGTATGCTGGTGTTCGGGTATATCTTCTTCGGGTCTGTCCTCCGGGTAGAAGGTATCCGCCAGAAGCGTCGCAGACTCCTTCCGACCCAATGTTTTTCCACCTTTTGTAAGGGGGAGATCCTCGTGTCGCCTGGTAGTTCTTCCCATCACCCTATAGATCCCCTCCCACATTCCCTCTCTGTCTTGTTTCCCACAAAACTCCTTCCAAGCAAGCAAGGTTAGGTTAGGTTAGGTTAGGTTAGGTTAGGTTAGGTTAGGTTAGGTTCCCCACCGAGGTGTCTCCACGTTGCCGTCGTGGTGGGGCTTGCGTGCTTTCAATGATCCTCGGGGCTATGCCGGGTAGAGTTACTCATGCCGGACAGGTCCGAGGTGAGGGGCCAGACGAAGAGAGACACAGGGCGGGCCGCTCCTGTTCGATCGACTATGGTCGATTGGCATGGATGCGGCTAGGCCGCTGCGGTGCAGGCGCACCAAAGCGGCACGGGTGTTTGCTCTTTTCAGAGCAAACTTTTTCGGCGGGTCCGCTGAGTCGGGTTGGCCGGACAGCGGACGGAGGCATGCCTAATGCCGCCGTCGGGGGCTTGGCTTAACCGCCTGGCCCAGAGGAAGGACACCTCTAAGATAAAAAACCACCCAATCCCAAGTTTCGAAGCGCGGCGAGGGGATGAGTGGCTGGTGGGAATCCGGTCGCGAGCGCTTCCCCTGTAGATACCTGCCGCCCTCTACAGTATATAGGCTTACCTTTTTAAGGGCATGGAGCACTGCCCGGGTGGACCTTTATATCTTCCAATACTCGTGGGAATTATATGGATACTTTAAATAAAAACACAAACAAAAAGACGTCGGTACCAGTGGTACGCTTGGAGCGATGCGATGTGTCAGATTCGGACACCGCATCGAGTATGGTCAGCATGACGAGCATGAGGAGCGCGGAGAGCGTAAGCTCAAAGCGCCTACGTAAGCGTGCTCGCACTAACGCAGAACACTCGGGGTCGGACACGGCCCTGAGTGACAAGGAAGACCCAGCCCCTAAAGTCGCGGCCGGTCCTGCAATGGCAGGTCAATATGTTGGCTTGGCCAAAGCTCGAAGGGAGCTGAAGGCCGCCCAGAAGGTGGCTGCGGCGGAAGACAGACGTGCGGAAGACGAGCGGCAAGTGGCCGCTCTCACGGAGAAGGTGATCGCCGGTCGCATCACCCGATTATCGGAGTCGTCTGCCGCGTCGACTGCGGCTTCTATCGACGTCGCAGTCGCAGATATGACGGCATCCGATTTGAATACCGGAATGATGGACGCAGTGGCAGCCATCAAAAGAGTGGGCAAGGTGTCCAAAGGCCTGAGCGGGTGCAGTCAGAAGGCGCTGAAGGAAGCCACGGCATCAATTGTGGCTTACGCAGAGGCACTCCTTCAGCGCACTTCCACAGAAGAGACAGCTAAGCTGCAGGCCGAGAACACCCGGCTGGCTGCCAAGGTTGCGGAGCTCCGCAAGGAGCACAACGAGCTCAGGGCGGAGATGGCGAGCTTCCGCCTGGCTCATCTTAGGACGGAGATAGGCCTGCCACAACAACCCCAGGAGTCAGAGCTGGCTTCCCTGCTCCGCCAGGAACTGACCAGCTTAAATGCACGATTCGGGGTTTTAGAAGGCAGGCTTCTGCGCCCGCCCTTGGCTGCAGACAGTCGAGGGGCACCGACGCCAACTAATTCGGCTAAAGCTGCGGCCACAACGGCGACCTACGCGGCCAAAGCTGCAGCTGTACAGTCAGGAGCAAAGACTGGTCGAGCGGCTACTTCATCGTCTTCCTTGATAACCCCGATGGCCCCAACGTCAAAGAAGGGCAAAGGGAAGGGAAAGAAGACGGTGGTCCCGGTGGCCCCGAGCACATCCACCCAAGGCCCTTCACAGGGACACTCCGAGGCTCCCAAACCCAGCGGAGGAGAGTGGGAGGAAGTCGGCGCCAAGAAAAAAGCCAAGAAGGCCAAAAACAAGGCTAAGAAGGCGGAGAAAAAAGCGGCAAAAGCGGCCAAAAAAGATGCCACCAGGCTCCGTGCCCCTCGATCCACCGCGGTCGTGCTGACACTGCAGCCTGGAGCGGAGGAGCGGGGCCTTAGCTACGCCGGCATCTTGGCGAAGGCCAAAGCCGAGATTTCGCTCCCAGATCTCGGCATAGCGGGCATTCGGTGCAAGCCTACTGCTACCGGTGCCCGTTTGCTGGAGATTTCCGGCGCGTCTAGTGGTCCAAAGGCGGACGCACTCGCCGAAAAGCTGCGGGCGTCGCTTTCTGCGGAGGATGTTAAGGTGTCCAGGCCAACAAAATGTGCGGATCTGCGCATCTCTGGCCTGGACGATTCCGTCACGCCGGAGGAGGTCGCGGGCGCCGTCGCAAGAGCCGGAGAGTGCCAGCAAGACCAAGTTAAGGTTGGCACGATACGTCCGGGCTTCTCCGGCCTTGGGACGGTGCTAGTGGGCTGTCCCGTTGCGGCGGCCCAAAAAAATCATGAAGGGCAACAGGCTACTGGTGGGCTGGGTCTCGGCGCAAGTAAAGCTCCTGACGCCCAAGCCCCTGAGGTGCTACCGATGTATCGAGGAAGGTCACGTCGGAGTGCGGTGCACCTCGGGGGTCGACCGCAGCCAGCTATGCTTCCGCTGCGGTCAGCCCGGACACAAGGCCGCGTCTTGCAGTGCCCCACCGCATTGCGTAGTTTGTGCGGCGGCGGGCAAGCCGGCGGAGCACCGGGCGGGCAGCAAGGCTTGCGCTGGGACCAAGCGCAAAAAGAAGCCTCCCAAAAAGGGACTGGGAGAAATTGATTCCTCGCAGCCGACTCACCCACCGGCTGCGGGAAATAAAGAGCCGCAAAAGGCTGTGGAGGAGACGATAGCCATGGAAACCCAGTAATGGCCCCACACCTTCGTCTCCTCCAAGCCAACATTAACCACTGCGCCAGAGCTCAGGACCTTTTGCTCCAGAGCATGGCGGAGTGGTTCATCAATGTCGCCATCGTCGCCGAGCCCTATTTTGTCCCCCCCAGGAATGACTGGGTGAGCGACACTAGCGGCTCGGTGGCGCTACTCACGCACGTCGCCGCTGGGTCCCCGTCCCTCGAGACCGTCACCCGGGGACGGGGATATGTCGCGGCGATGTGTGATGAGGTCATGGTCGTGGGGGTTTACTTCTCCCCCAACCAATCTCTCGCCGACTTCGAGGGCTCTGTAGCAGAGCTGGGCACTGTCGTCAGTCGCCGCCGTCCTCATCCCGTTCTCGTCGCGGGGGACTTCAACGCCAAGTCTACGGCTTGGGGTTCCCCGACGACGGATGCACGAGGGGAAGTGCTGGAGGAGTGGGCTGTGGAGCTAGGCCTACTTCTCCTAAACCGGGGCTCCGTGCAAACGTGCGTGCGCCAGCGGGGCGGGTCCATAGTGGACATTTCGTTCGCTAGCCCCGCTCTCGCGCGCCGTGTGCAGGAGTGGCGCGTATTGGAGGAGGTGGAGACGTTGTCGGATCACCGATACATTCGGTTCAACGTCTCCGCCCAGACCTCGAGCGGTCCGCTCCAAGCGGCCCCGGTTGGGGTGGGGGACGGCCCGCGTTGGGCGCTAAAACGGCTGGACCGGGAGGCCCTTCTGGAGGCTTCAATCGTGCAGGCCTGGTTGGAGTCGCCCGACAGGCCTGTCGACATAGACGTGGAGGCAGAGTGGTTCCAGAAGGGCATGTCGCATATTTGCGATGCGGCGATGCCCCGTGTTCGGCCGATACCTGCCAGGCGCCAGGTGTACTGGTGGTCGCAAGAAATCGCGCAGTTGCGCATCGCCTGTGTGGCAGTGCGGCGCCGGTACACCAGGTACCGCAGAAGGACCTATCGCGACGAGGTCGAAGAGGCGGAACTGTACGAAGGGTACAGAGTGGCGAAGAAAGCCCTCAAGCTAGCCATCAAGCTGGCAAAGATCCAGGCTCGCGAGGAGCTGCTGGCGACTCTGGACCGTGATCCGTGGGGGCGCCCTTACCTCATGGTGAGGGGCAAATTACGCCCGTGGGCCCCCCCACTGTCCCGGAGTCTCCAGCCGCAGGTGCTTGAGGGCGTGGTGAGCGCTCTGTTCCCTTCCAGGGCGGAGCACACGCCACCGCCCATGGTTCCGCCTCACATGGTGCCCGACGCGGAAGTCGACGACGACGAAGTGCCCGAAGTGACCCGGGTAGAGCTGAGAGTGGCGGTGGATAGGCTTCAGGCCAAAAACACCGCCCCAGGGCCCGACGGCATTCCAGGCCGTGCATGGGTCCTGGCCTTAAGGGCTCTCGGGCCCCGATTAGCGGGACTCTTTAGCGCATGTTTGGAGCGGGGCCAGTTTCCACGCCGGTGGAAGACGGGGAAGCTGGTCCTGCTGAAGAAGGAGGGGCGCCCTGCGGACAGTCCGTCCGCATACCGGCCCATCGTGTTGTTGGACGAGGTGTGCAAGCTCTTCGAGCGAATTATCGCGGACCGCCTCGTCCAGCATCTGAGTGGGGAGGGGCCGGATCTGGCGGACAACCAGTTCGGTTTCCGCCGGGGGCGCTCCACAGTGGATGCCATAATGCGCGTGAGGGTCCTGGCGGAGGAAGCAGTGGCCCGGGGCGAGGTCGTCTTGGCGGTGTCTCTGGACATCGCCAATGCCTTCAACACCATGCCCTGGAGTTGCATTAGGGAGGCACTCCTCTATCATGGGGTGCCGAACTACCTCCGCCGCATCATCGGGGCCTACTTTACGGACAGAGCCGTCATATACCCGGGTCGAGAAGGATGGGGTCGGCGAGAAATGTCGTGCGGTGTTCCACAGGGATCGGTACTGGGGCCGCTCCTGTGGAACATCGGGTACGACTGGGTGCTGCGCGGTGCGCTTCTCCACGGCGTCGGCGTTATTTGTTACGCCGACGACACGCTAGTGACAGCGCGTGGGAAGACGCACCGGCAGGCGACCATATTGGCGACAGCTGGGGTCGCGCAAGTCGTTGGTAGGATCCGGCGGTTGGGTCTCGAGGTGGCCCTGCACAAATCTGAGGCCCTTTGTTTCCACGGGCCTCGGAAGGGGCCGCCTCCGGGATCCAACATCGTGGTGGGAGGGGTCTCCATCGGTGTCGAGTCGACGATGAAGTACTTGGGACTCGTCCTCGACAGCCGGTGGGACTTCGGGCCGCACTTCAAGCGGCTGGCCCCCAGATTGATGGGCGCCGCGGCCGCACTGTCGCGGCTGCTGCCCAATTTGGGGGGGCCAAATACCTCCTGCCGGAGGCTCTACGTGGGGATCGTACGGTCCATGGCGCTCTATGGGGCGCCAGTGTGGGCGAACAACCTGACGGCCCGCAATGTCGCAGTACTGCGGAGACCGCAGCGGGCGATGGCCGTCAGGGTTGTAAGGGGATACCGTACGATCTCCTTCGAGGCGGCGAGCCTCTTAGCCGGATCACCGCCCTGGGATCTCGACGCAGGCCTCCTTGCGTCACTATATCAGTGGCGCAAGGACGCATTGGAGCGGGGCGAGCGTCTGGTGCCTCGGCAAGCTGAGGCACACAGGACCGAGCTCCGCCAGATCCTGGTGGCGGAATGGGAGCAACGACTTGCGCGACCCAGCGCAGGGCACGCCGCAATAGCGGCGGTAAGACCCGTCATGAAGGAGTGGCTGGAGAGAAGGCATGGCGCCCTCAGCTTCCGGCTCACACAGGTGCTTTCCGGACATGGGTGCTTCGGAAAGTACCTGTGCCGCATAGGTCGGGAGCCGGTGCCCGGTTGCCATCACTGCGACTGCCGCGACGACACGGCGCAGCATACCTTGGAGGTATGCCCAGCATGGGCAGAGCAGCGCCGTGTCCTCCGTGCGGCGGTCAACGCTGCGGGTGACCTCTCGCTGCCGGCCGTGGTTCTGTCCATGGTCGGTGGCGAGAGCGCTTGGAATGCCGTCGCCTCCTTCTGCGAGGAGGTGATGGACGCCAAGGAGGCGGCGGAAAGGGAGAGGGAGGCACTATCCCCTCTCTCCACCCGCAGCAGACGCACCGGGCGCCGTAGGGCGGCCAATGACCTCCGGCCACCGTAGGGTGCGGCCTGCGGGCGGCGAACTGGGGGGTTCGTCGCCCGAACAGATGCAGGCCCTGTGAAGGTTGCGCGCCGTGTTCCGCGCGCGCCTTGGGAGTGCGGCCGTAGGGTGACGGCCGCATAGGGTGACGGGGCCCGCCTTAGTTGGCGGGCCAAGACCTGCCGGGGGGTGCGGAAGAATGTGCGAGTATCTCTCGGCCCCCCCCGGCTTAAGGTAGATGGAGGAACACCGTGTGGGGTTTAGTCAGTAAAAGTCTGACAGACCCCCCCGCCCCCCCCTAGGGCGGGGGACATCCTATGAGGATTCCCCACACGTACAAAAAAAAAAAAAAAAAAAAAAAAAAAAAAAAAGGTTAGGTTAGGTTAGGTTAGGTTAGGTTAGGTTTCAACGCCAAGTCTACGGCTTGGGGTTCCCCGACGACGGATGCACGAGGGGAAGTGCTGGAGGAGTGGGCTGTGGAGCTAGGCCTACTTCTCCTAAACCGGGGCTCCGTGCAAACGTGCGTGCGCCAGCGGGGCGGGTCCATAGTGGACATTTCGTTCGCTAGCCCCGCTCTCGCGCGCCGTGTGCAGGAGTGGCGCGTATTGGAGGAGGTGGAGACGTTGTCGGATCACCGATACATTCGGTTCAACGTCTCCGCCCAGACCTAGGTTAGGTTAGGTTAGGTTGTGGCGCAAGGACGCATTGGAGCGGGGCGAGCGTCTGGTGCCTCGGCAAGCTGAGGCACACAGGACCGAGCTCCGCCAGATCCTGGTGGCGGAATGGGAGCAACGACTTGCGCGACCCAGCGCAGGGCACGCCGCAATAGCGGCGGTAAGACCCGTCATGAAGGAGTGGCTGGAGAGAAGGCATGGCGCCTTCAGCTTCCGGCTCACACAGGTGCTTTCCGGACATGGGTGCTTCGGAAAGTACCTGTGCCGTATAGGTCGGGAGCCGGCGCCCGGTTGCCATCACTGCGACTGCCGCGACGACACGGCGCAGCATACCTTGGAGGTATGCCCAGCATGGGCAGAGCAGCGCCGTGTCCTCCGTGCGGCGGTCAACGCTGCGGGTGACCTCTCGCTGCCGGCCGTGGTTCTGTCCATGGTCGGTGGCGAGAGCGCTTGGAATGCCGTCGCCTCCTTCTGCGAGGAGGTGATGGACGCCAAGGAGGCGGCGGAAAGGGAGAGGGAGGCACTATCCCCTCTCTCCACCCGCAGCAGACGCACCGGGCGCCGTAGGGCGGCCAATGACCTCCGGCCACCGTAGGGTGCGGCCTGCGGGCGGCGAACTGGGGGGTTCGTCGCCCGAACAGATGCAGGCCCTGTGAAGGTTGCGCGCCGTGTTCCGCGCGCGCCTTGGGAGTGCGGCCGTAGGGTGACGGCCGCATAGGGTGACGGGGCCCGCCTTAGTTGGCGGGCCAAGACCTGCCGGGGGGTGCGGAAGAATGTGCGAGTATCTCTCGGCCCCCCCCGGCTTAAGGTAGATGGAGGAACACCGTGTGGGGTTTAGTCAGTAAAAGTCTGACAGACCCCCCCGCCCCCCCTAGGGCGGGGGACATCCTATGAGGATTCCCCACACGTACAAAAAAAAAAAAAAAAAAAAAAAAAAGGTTAGGTTAGGTTAGGTTAGGTTCCCCACCGAGGGTGTCTCCACGTTGTCGTCGTGGTGGGGCTTGCGTGCTTTCAATGATCCTCGGGGCTATGCCGGGTAGAGTTACTCATGCCGGACAGGTTCGAGGGGAGGGGCCAGACGAAGAGAGACACAGGGCGGGCCGCTCCTGTCCGATCGACCATGGTCGATTGGCATGGATGCGGCTAGGCCGCTGCGGTGCAGGCGCACCAAAGCGGCACGTGTGTTTGCTCTTTTCAGAGCAAACTTTTTCGGCGGGTCCGCTGAGTCGGGTTGGCCGGACAGCGGACGGAGGCATGCCTAATGCCGCCGTCGAGGGCTTGGCTTAACCGCCTGGCCCAGAGGAAGGACACCTCTAAGATAAAAAACCACCCAATCCCAAGTTTCGAAGCGCGGCGAGGGGATGAGTGGCTGGTGGGAATCCGGTCGCGAGCGCTTCCCCTGTAGATACCTGCCGCCCTCTACAGTATATAGGCTTACCTTTTTAAGGGCATGGAGCACTGCCCGGGTTGACATTTATTTCTTCCATACTCGTGGGAACAAAATGGATTCTTTAAACTCAAATAAAAACAAAACCAAAACGACGTCGGTACCAGTGGTACAGTTGGAGAGGTGTGATGCAGTGTCAGATTCGGACACTGCATCCATGGTTAGTGTCGCTAGTGCGATGAGTGCGGAGAGCAGTCGCTCAAAGCACCTGAGGAAGCGCGCGCACACTAGCGTGGATCACTCGGGGTCGGACACGGCCCTGAGTGATACGGAAGATCCGGCCGCTAAGGTCGCGGCCAAAGCAACAGGCAAATATGTCGGCCTGGCCAAGGCCAGGAGGGAGCTGAAGGCCGCCCAAAAGGCAGCAGCGGCTGAGGAGAAGCGCGCGGAGGACGAGCGGCAAGTTGCCGCTCTGACAGAGAAGGTGACCATTGGTCGAATCACCAGACTGTCAGAGTCCTCCGCAGCCTCAATGACGAACGAGGTCACAGTTGTCGACATGACCGCTGCTGACCTCAACACGGGAATGTTGGAGGCTGTAGCGGCCATTAAAAGGGTTGGCAAGGTCTCCAAAGGCCTAAGCGGGTGCAGCCAGAAGGCACTGAAGGAGGCAACGGCGTCAATTGTTGCCTATACCGAAGTCCTCCTGCAGCGCACTTCCTCTGAGGAGACCCTAAAGCTGCAGGCGGAAAACGCCCGGCTAGCAGCCAAAGTGGCGGAGCTCCGTAAGGAGCACGACGCATTCAAGGCGGAAATGGAGTCCTTCCGCTTGACTCGTCTTAGGGCGGAAATAGGCCTTCCACAGCCCCAAGAGTCAGAGCTGGCCTCCTTGCTCCGAAAGGAACTGGCCAGTCTCAATACTCGGTTTGGGGTTTTGGAGGGTAGGCTTCTGCGCCCGCCCTTGGCTGCAGACCACAGAGTGGCAACGGCAACTACGTATGCGGCAAAAACCGCAGCCCCGGCACTAACAGCGCAGCCAAGCCAAATGGCCGCGTCTACTTCCGCCTCCTCAGCGGCTCCCGCAGCCCCCATATCCCAAAAGGGCAAAGGGAAGGGAAAGGGGAAGGGGAAGAAAGCGGCAGCGGCAGTGGCAACACCTGGGACCTCCACCCAAGTCCCCTCACAGGAACGCCTCGAGCCTGCTGGGCCCAGTGCTGATAATTGGGAGACAGCTGGGTCCAAGAAGAAGGCCAAAAAGGCAAGCCGCAAGGCAAAGAAGACTGCCCAAAAAGCAGAAAAGGCGGCCAAAAAAGTTGGTGCCAGGCTCCGTGCCCCACGTTCAACGGCCGTGGTTTTGACGCTGCAGCCTGGAGCGGTGGAGCGGGGAGTCAGCTATGCCGAGATCCTTGCGAAGGCCAAAGCTGAGATTTCGCTCCCCGATCTCGGCATAGCGGGCATCCGGTGCAAAACAACTGCTACCGGTGCTCGCTTGCTGGAAATTTCCGGCTCCACTAGCGGCTTGAAGGCGGACGCCCTTGCCGAAAAACTGAGGGCGTCACTCGGACAGGAAGACGTTCGAGTGTCCAGGCCGATCAAGTCTTTGGACTTGCGCGTTTCTGGCCTGGATGACTCAGTGACGCCCGAAGAGGTGACAGCCGCCGTCGCAAGGGTCGGTCAGTGCCCACAAGAGCACGTGAAGACGGGTGCTATTCGGCCGGGCTTTACAGGCCTTGGGACAGTTCTGGTGAGCTGCCCCGTTGCGGCGGCCCAAAAACTATCGAAGGGCAACAGGCTGTTGGTGGGCTGGGTCTCGGCGCAAGTGAAGCTCCTGACGCCCAAGCCCCTGAGGTGCTACCGATGCATCGAGGAGGGGCACGTCGGAGCACGGTGCACCGCGGGGGTCGACCGCAGCCAGCTTTGCTTCCGCTGCGGTCAGCCCGGTCACAAAGCCGCCTCTTGCAGTGCTGCGCCGCACTGCGTAGTTTGTGCGGCGGCGGGCAAGCCGGCGGAGCATCGGGTGGGCAACAAGGCTTGCGCTGGGACCAAGCGCAAAAAGAGGCCTACCAAACCTGGATTGGGAGCAACTGATTCCTCGCAGCCGACTCACCCACCGGCTGCGGGGAACAAAGAGCCGCAAAAGGCTGTGGAGGAGACGATAGCCATGGAAACCCAGTAATGGCCCCACACCTTCGTCTCCTCCAAGCCAACATCAACCACTGCGCCAGAGCTCAGGATCTTTTGCTCCAGAGCATGGCGGAGTGGTTCATCAATGTCGCCATCGTCGCCGAGCCCTATTTTGTCCCCCCCAGGAATGACTGGGTGAGCGACACTAGCGGCTCGGTGGCGCTACTCACGCACGTCGCCGCTGGGTCCCCGTCCCTCGAGACCGTCACCCGGGGACGGGGATATGTCGCGGCGATGTGTGATGAGGTCATGGTCGTGGGGGTTTACTTCTCCCCCAACCAATCTCTCGCCGACTTCGAGGGCTCTGTAGCAGAGCTGGGCACTGTCGTCAGTCGCCGCCGTCCTCATCCCGTTCTCGTCGCGGGGGACTTCAACGCCAAGTCTACGGCTTGGGGTTCCCCAACGACGGATGCACGAGGGGAAGTGCTGGAGGAGTGGGCTGTGGAGCTAGGCCTACTTCTCCTAAACCGGGGCTCCGTGCAAACGTGCGTGCGCCAGCGGGGCGGGTCCATAGTGGACATTTCGTTCGCTAGCCCCGCTCTCGCGCGCCGTGTGCAGGAGTGGCGCGTATTGGAGGAGGTGGAGACGTTGTCGGATCACCGATACATTCGGTTCAACGTCTCCGCCCAGACCTCGAGCGGTCCGCTCCAAGCGGCCCCGGTTGGGGTGGGGGACGGCCCGCGTTGGGCACTAAAACGGCTGGACCGGGAGGCCCTTCTGGAGGCTTCAATCGTGCAGGCCTGGTTGGAGTCGCCCGACAGGCCTGTCGACATAGACGTGGAGGCAAAGTGGTTCCGGAAGGGCATGTCGCATATTTGCGATGCGGCGATGCCCCGTGTTCGGCCGATACCTGCCAGGCGCCAGGTGTACTGGTGGTCGCAAGAAATCGCGCAGTTGCGCATCGCCTGTGTGGCAGTGCGGCGCCGGTACACCAGGTACCGCAGAAGGACCTATCGCGACGAGGTCGAAGAGGCGGAACTGTACGAGGGGTACAGAGTGGCGAAGAAAGCCCTCAAGCTGGAAATAAAGCGGGCCAAGATCCAGGCCCGCGAAGAGCTGCTGGCGACTCTGGACCGTGATCCGTGGGGACGCCCTTACCTCATGGTGAGGGGTAAACTACGCCCGTGGGCGCCCCCACTGTCCCGGAGTCTCCAGCCGCAGGTGCTTGGGGGCGTGGTGAGCGCTCTGTTCCCTTCCAGGGCGGAGCACACGCCACCGCCCATGGTTCCGCCTCACATGGTGCCTAACGCGGAAGTCGACAACGACGAAGTGCCCGAAGTGACCCGGGTAGAGCTGAGAGTGGCGGTGGATAGGCTTCAGGCCAAAAACACCGCCCCAGGGCCCGACGGCATTCCAGGCCGTGCATGGGTCCTGGCCTTAAGGGCTCTCGGGCCCCGATTAGCGGGACTCTTTAGCGCATGTTTGGAGCGGGGCCAGTTTCCACGCCGGTGGAAGACGGGGAAGCTGGTCCTGCTGAAGAAGGAGGGGCGCCCTGCGGACAGTCCGTCCGCATACCGGCCCATCGTGTTGCTGGACGAGGTGTGTAAGCTCTTCGAGCGAATTATCGCGGACCGCCTCGTCCAGCACCTGAGTGGGGAGGGGCCGGATCTGGCGGACAACCAGTTCGGTTTCCGCCGGGGGCGTTCCACAGTAGATGCCATCATGCGCGTGAGGGTCCTGGCGGAGGAAGCAGTGGCCCGGGGCGAGGTCGTCTTGGCGGTGTCTCTGGACATCGCCAATGCCTTCAACACCATGCCCTGGAGTTGCATAAGGGAGGCACTCCTCTATCATGGGGTGCCGAACTACCTCCGCCGCATCATCGGGGCCTACTTGACGGACAGAGCCGTCATATACCCGGGTCGAGAAGGATGGGGTCGGCGAGAAATGTCGTGCGGTGTTCCACAGGGGTCGGTACTGGGGCCGCTCCTGTGGAACATCGGGTACGACTGGGTGCTGCGCGGTGCGCTTCTCCACGGCGTCGGCGTCATTTGTTACGCCGACGACACGCTTGTGACAGCGCGTGGGAAGACGCACCGGCAGGCGACCATATTGGCGACAGCTGGGGTCGCGCAAGTTGTAGGTAGGATCCGGCGGTTGGGTCTCGAGGTGGCCCTGCACAAATCCGAGGCCCTTTGTTTCCACGGGCCTCGGAAGGGCCCGCCTCCGGGATCCAACATCGTGGTGGGAGGGGTCTCCATCGGTGTCGAGTCGACGATGAAGTACTTGGGACTCGTCCTCGACAGCCGGTGGGACTTCGGGCCGCACTTCATGCGGCTGGCCCCCAGATTGATGGGCGCCGCGGCCGCACTGTCGCGGCTGCTGCCCAATTTGGGGGGGCCAAATACCTCCTGCCGGAGGCTCTACGTGGGGATCGTACGGTCCATGGCGCTCTACGGGGCGCCAGTGTGGGCGAACAACCTAACGGCCCGCAATATCGCAGTGCTGCGGAGACCGCAGCGGGCGATGGCCGTCAGGGTTGTAAGGGGATACCGTACGATCTCCTTCGAGGCGGCGAGCCTCTTAGCCGGATCACCGCCCTGGGATCTCGACGCAGGCCTCCTTGCGTCACTATATCAGTGGCGCAAGGACGCATTGGAGCGGGGCGAGCGTCTGGTGCCTCGGCAGGCTGAGGCACACAGGACCGAGCTCCGCCAGATCCTGGTGGCGGATTGGGAGCAACGACTTGCGCGACCCAGCGCAGGGCACGCCGCAATAGCGGCGGTAAGACCCGTCATGAAGGAGTGGCTGGAGAGAAGGCATGGCGCCCTCAGCTTCCGGCTCACACAGGTGCTTTCCGGACATGGGTGCTTCGGAAAGTACCTGTGCCGCATAGGTCGGGAGCCGGCGCCCGGTTGCCATCACTGCGACTGCCGCGAAGACACGGCGCAGCACACCTTGGAGGTGTGCCCAGCTTGGGCAGAGCAGCGTCGTGTCCTGCGTGCGGCGGTCAACGCTGCGGGTGACCTCTCGCTGCCGGCCGTGGTTCTATCCATGGTCGGCGGTGAGAGCGCTTGGAACGCCGTCGCCTCCTTCTGCGAGGAGGTGATGGACGCCAAGGAGGCGGCGGAAAGGGAGAGGGAGGCACTATCCCCTCTCTCCACCCGCAGCAGACGCACCGGGCGCCGTAGGGCGGCCAATGACCTCCGGCCACCGTAGGGTGCGGCCTGCGGGCGGCGAACTAGGGGGTTCGTCGCCCGACCAGATGCAGGCCCTGTGAAGGTTGCGCGCCGTGTTCCGCGCGCGCCTTGGGAGTGCGGCCGTAGGGTGACGGCCGCATAGGGTGACGGGGCCCGCCTTAGTTGGCGGGCCAAGACCTGCCGGGGGGTGCGGAAGAATGTGCGAGTATCTCTCGGCCCCCCCCCGGCTTAAGGTAGATGGAGGAACACCGTGTGGGGTTTAGTCAGTAAAAGTCTGACAGACCCCCCCGCCCCCCCTAGGGCGGGGGACATCCTATGAGGATTCCCCACACGTACAAAAAAAAAAAAAAAAAAAAAAAAAAAAAAAAAAAAAAAAAAAAAGGTTAGGTTAGGTTAGGTTAGGTTCCCCACCGAGGGTGTCTCCACGTTGTCGTCGTGGTGGGGCTTGCGTGCTTCAATGATCCTCGGGGCTATGCCGGGTAGAGTTACTCATGCCGGACAGGTCCGAGGGGAGGGGCCAGACGAAGAGAGACCCAGGGAGGGCCGCTCCTGTTCGATCGACCATGGTCGATTGGCATGGATGCGGCTAGGCCGCTGCGGTGCAGGCGCACCAAAGCGGCACGTGTGTTTGCTCTTTTCAGAGCAAACTTTTTCGGCGGGTCCGCTGAGTCGGGTTGGCCGGACAGCGGACGGAGGCATGCTTAATGCCGCCGTCGGGGGCTTGGCTTAACCGCCTGGCCCAGAGGAAGGACACCTCTAAGATAAAAAACCACCCAATCCCAAGTTTCGAAGCGCGGCGAGGGGATGAGTGGCTGGTGGGAATCCGGTCGCGAGCGCTTCCCCTGTAGATACCTGCCGCCCTCTACAGTATATAGGCTTACCTTTTTAAGGGCATGGAGCACTGCCCGGGTTGACGAATACTTCTTCCTTACTCGTGGGAATCAAATGGATTTAAATTTAAACAAAAAAACAAAAACGACGTCGGTACCAGTGGTACAGTTGGAGAGGTGTGATGCAGTGTCAGATTCGGACACTGCATCCATGGTTAGTGTGGCTAGTGCGATGAGTGCGGAGAGCAGTCACTCAAAACATCTGCGGAAACGCATGCGCACTAGCGTGGATCACTCGGGGTCGGACACGGCCCTGAGTGATACGGAAGATCCGGCTGCTAAGGTTGCGGCCAAAGCAACAGGCAAGTATGTCGGCCTGGCTAAGGCCAGAAGGGAGTTAAAGGCCGCCCAAAAGGCGGCAGCGGCCGAGGAGAAGCGCGCAGAGGACGAGCGGCAAGTTGCCGCTCTGACAGAGAGGGTGACCATTGGCCGAATCACCAGACTGTCAGAGTCCTCTGCGGCCTCAATGTCGGCAGAAGTCACAGCAGTTGACATGACCGCTGCCGACCTCAATACGGGGATGTTGGAGGCTGTAGCGGCCATCAAAAGAGTAGGCAAGGTCTCCAAAGGCCTCAGCGGGTGCAGCCAGAAGGCACTGAAGGAGGCAACGGCGTCAATTGTTGCTTATACCGAAGTCCTCCTTCAGCGCACTTCCTCAGAGGAGACCTTAAAATTGCAGGCGGAAAACGCCCGGCTAGCAGCCAAAGTGGCGGAGCTCCGTAAGGAGCACGACGCGTTCAAGGCGGAAATGGAGAACTTCCGCCTGACGCGTCTTCGGGCGGAAATAGGTCTGTCACAGCCCCAAGAGTCGGAGCTGGCCTCCCTGCTCCGAAAGGAACTGGCCAGCCTTAACGCTAGGTTTGGGGTTTTGGAGGGCAGGCTTCTGCGCCCGCCCTTGGCTGCAGACCACAGAGCGGCGTCTGCGCCGACTTATGCGGCAAAAACTGCAGCCTCGGCACCATCAGCGCAGCCAAGTCAAATGGCCGCTTCCATCTCTGCCTCCTCAGCGGCTCCCGCAGCCCCCATGTCCCAGAAGGGCAAGGGGAAGGGAAAGGGGAAGGGTAAGAAAGCGGCAGCAGCAGTGGCAACACCTGGGACCTCCACACAAGTCCCTTCACAGGAGCGCCTAGATCCTGCTGGGCCCAGTGGAGATAGTTGGGAGACAGTTGGGGCCAAGAAAAAGGCCAAAAAGGCAAGCCGCAAGGCTAAAAAGACGGCCCAAAAAGCCGAAAAGGTGGCCAAAAAATCTGGTGCCAGGCTCCGTGCCCCACGCTCAACGGCTGTGGTATTGACGCTGCAGCCTGGAGCGGAGGAGCGGGGAGTCAGCTATGCCGTGATTCTTGCGAAGGCTAAAGCTGAAATTTCACTCCCCGATCTCGGTATAACGGGCATCCGGTGCAAACCAACCGCTACCGGTGCCCGCTTGCTGGAAATTTCCGGCGCCACCAGCGGCTCGAAGGCGGACGCCCTTGCCGAAAAACTGAGGGCGTCACTCGGACAAGACGATGTTCGAGTGTCCAGGCCAATCAAGTCTCTAGACTTGCGCGTTTCTGGCCTGGACGACTCAGTCACGCCCGAAGAGGTGACAGCCGCTGTCGCAAGGGTCGGGGAGTGCCCGAAAGAGCACGTGAAGACGGGTGCTATTCGGCCGGGCTTTACAGGCCTTGGGACAGTTCTGGTGAGCTGCCCCGTTGCAGCGGCCCAAAAACTGTCGAAGGGCAACAGGCTGTTGGTGGGCTGGGTCTCGGCGCAAGTGAAGCTCCTGACGCCCAAGCCCCTGAGGTGCTACCGATGCATCGAGGAGGGGCACGTCGGAGCGCGGTGCACCGCGGGGGTCGACCGCAGCCAGCTTTGCTTCCGCTGCGGTCAGCCCGGTCACAAAGCCGCCTCTTGCAGTGCCGCGCCGCACTGCGTAGTTTGTGCGGCGGCGGGCAAGCCGGCGGAGCATCGGGCGGGCAGCAAGGCTTGCGCTGGGACCAAGCGCAAAAAGAAGCCTGCCAGACCTGGATTAGGAGCAACTGATTCCTCGCAGCCGACTCACCCACCGGCTGCGGGCAATAAAGAGCCGCAAAAGGCTGTGGAGGAGACGATAGCCATGGAAACCCAGTAATGGCCCCACACCTTCGTCTCCTCCAAGCCAACATTAACCACTGCGCCAGAGCTCAGGACCTTTTGCTCCAGAGCATGGCGGAGTGGTTCATAAATGTCGCCATCGTCGCCGAGCCCTATTTTGTCCCCCCCAGGAATGACTGGGTGAGCGACACAAGCGGCTCGGTGGCGCTACTCACACACGTCGCCGCTGGGTCCCCGTCCCTCGAGACCGTCACCCGGGGACGGGGATATGTCGCGGCGATGTGTGATGAGATAATGGTCGTGGGGGTGTACTTCTCCCCCAACCAATCTCTCGCCGACTTCGAGGGCTCTGTAGCAGAGCTGGGCACTGTCGTCAGTCGCCGCCGTCCTCATCCCGTTCTCGTCGCGGGGGACTTCAACGCCAAGTCTACGGCTTGGGGTTCCCCGACGACGGATGCACGAGGGGAAGTGCTGGAGGAGTGGGCTGTGGAGTTAGGCCTACTTCTCCTAAACCGGGGCTCCGTGCAAACGTGCGTGCGCCAGCGGGGCGGGTCCATAGTGGACATTTCGTTCGCTAGCCCCGCTCTCGCGCGCCGTGTGCAGGAGTGGCGCGTATTGGAGGAGGTGGAGACGTTGTCGGATCACCGATACATTCGGTTCAACGTCTCCGCCCAGACCTCGAGCGGTCCGCTCCAAGCGGCCCCGGTTGGGGTGGGGGACGGCCCGCGTTGGGCACTAAAACGGCTGGACCGGGAGGCCCTTCTGGAGGCCTCAATCGTGCAGGCCTGGTTGGAGTCAGAGTGGTTCCGGAAGGGCATGTCGCATATCTGCGATGCGGCGATGCCCCGTGTTCGGCCGATACCTGCCAGGCGCCAGGTGTACTGGTGGTCGCAAGAAATCGCGCAGCTGCGCATCGCCTGTGTGGCAGTGCGGCGCCGGTACACCAGGTACCGCAGAAGGACCTATCGCGACGAGGTCGAAGAGGCGGAACTGTACGAGGGGTACAGAGTGGCGAAGAAAGCCCTCAAGCTCGCCATCAAGCTGGCGAAGATCCAGGCTCGCGAGGAGCTGCTGGCGACTCTGGACCGTGATCCGTGGGGGCGCCCTTACCTCATGGTGAGGGGCAAATTACGCCCGTGGGCCCCCCCACTGTCCCGGAGTCTCCAGCCGCAGGTGCTTGAGGGCGTGGTGAGCGCTCTGTTCCCTTCCAGGGCGGAGCACACGCCACCGCCCATGGTTCCGCCTCACATGGTGCCTAACGCGGAAGTCGACGACAACGAAGTGCCCGAAGTGACCCGGGTAGAGCTGAGAGTGGCGGTGGATAGGCTTCAAGCCAAAAACACCGCCCCAGGGCCCGACGGCATTCCAGGCCGTGCATGGGTCCTGGCCGTAAGGGCTCTCGGGCCCCGATTAGCGGGACTCTTTAGCGCATGTTTGGAGCGGGGCCAGTTTCCACGCCGGTGGAAGACGGGGAAGCTGGTCCTGCTGAAGAAGGAGGGGCGCCCTGCGGACAGTCCGTCCGCCTACCGGCCCATCGTGTTGCTGGACGAGGTGTGTAAGCTCTTCGAGCGAATTATCGCGGACCGCCTCGTCCAGCATCTGAGTGGGGAGGGGCCGGATCTGGCGGACAACCAGTTCGGTTTCCGCCGGGGGCGCTCCACAGTGGATGCCATAATGCGCGTGAGGGTCCTGGCGGAGGAAGCAGTGGCCCGGGGCGAGGTCGTCTTGGCGGTGTCTCTGGACATCGCCAATGCCTTCAACACCATGCCCTGGAGTTGCATTAGGGAGGCACTCCTCTATCATGGGGTGCCGAACTACCTCCGCCGCATCATCGGGGCCTACTTGACGGACAGAGCCGTCATATACCCGGGTCGAGAAGGATGGGGTCGGCGAGAAATGTCGTGCGGTGTTCCACAGGGATCGGTACTGGGGCCGCTCCTGTGGAACATCGGGTACGACTGGGTGCTGCGCGGTGCGCTTCTCCACGGCGTCGGCGTCATTTGTTACGCCGACGACACGCTAGTGACAGCGCGTGGGAAGACGCACCGGCAGGCGACCATATTGGCGACAGCTGGGGTCGCGCAAGTCGTAGGTAGGATCCGGCGGTTGGGTCTTGAGGTGGCCCTGCACAAATCCGAGGCCCTTTGTTTCCACGGGCCTCGGAAGGGCCCGCCTCCGGGATCCAACATCGTGGTGGGAGGGGTCTCCATCGGTGTCGAGTCGACGATGAAGTACTTGGGACTCGTCCTCGACAGCCGGTGGGACTTCGGGCCGCACTTCAAGCGGCTGGCCCCCAGATTGATGGGCGCCGCGGCCGCACTGTCGCGGCTGCTGCCCAATTTGGGGGGGCCAAATACCTCCTGCCGGAGGCTCTACGTGGGGATCGTACGGTCCATGGCGCTCTACGGGGCGCCAGTGTGGGCGAACAACCTGACGGCCCGCAATGTCGCAGTACTGCGGAGACCGCAGCGGGCGATGGCCGTCAGGGTTGTAAGGGGATACCGTACGATCTCCTTCGAGGCGGCGAGCCTCTTAGCTGGATCACCGCCCTGGGATCTCGACGCGGGCCTCCTTGCGTCACTATATCAGTGGCGCAAGGACGCATTGGAGCGGGGCGAGCGTCTGGTGCCTCGGCAAGCTGAGGCATACAGGACCGAGCTCCGCCAGATCCTGGTGGCGGAATGGGAGCAACGACTTGCGCGACCCAGCGCAGGGCACGCCGCAATAGCGGCGGTAAGACCCGTCATGAAGGAGTGGCTGGAGAGAAGGCATGGCGCCCTCAGCTTCCGGCTCACACAGGTGCTTTCCGGACATGGGTGCTTCGGAAAGTACCTGTGCCGCATAGGTCGGGAGCCGGCGCCCGGTTGCCATCACTGTGACTGCCGCGACGACACGGCGCAGCATACCTTGGAGGTATGCCCAGCATGGGCAGAGCAGCGCCGTGTCCTCCGTGCGGCGGTCAACGCTGCGGGTGACCTCTCGCTGCCGGCCGTGGTTCTGTCCATGGTCGGTGGCGAGAGCGCTTGGAATGCCGTCGCCTCCTTCTGCGAGGAGGTGATGGACGCCAAGGAGGCGGCGGAAAGAGAGAGGGAGGCACTATCCCCTCTGTCCACCCGCAGCAGACGCACCGGGCGCCGTAGGGCGGCCAATGACCTCCGGCCACCGTAGGGTGCGGCCTGCGGGCGGCGAACTAGGGGGTTCGTCGCCCGAACAGATGCAGGCCCTGTGAAGGTTGCGCGCCGTGTTCCGCGCGCGCCTTGGGAGTGCGGCCGTAGGGTGACGGCCGCATAGGGTGACGGGGCCCGCCTTAGTTGGCGGGCCAAGACCTGCCGGGGGGTGCGGAAGAATGTGCGAGTATCTCTCGGCCCCCCCCGGCTTAAGGTAGATGGAGGAACACCGTGTGGGGTTTAGTCAGTAAAAGTCTGACAGACCCCCCCGCCCCCCCCTAGGGCGGGGGACATCCTATGAGGATTCCCCACACGTACAAAAAAAAAAAAAAAAAAAAAAAAAAAGGTTAGGTTAGGTTAGGTTAGGTTAGGTTAGGTTCCCCACCGAGGGTGTCTCCACGTTGTCGTCGTGGTGGGGCTTGCGTGCTTTCAATGATCCTCGGGGCTATGCCGGGTAGAGTTACTCATGCCGGACAGGTCCGAGGGGAGGGGCCAGACGAAGAGAGACACAGGGCGGGCCGCTCCTGTCCGATCGACCATGGTTGATTGGCATGGATGCGGCTAGGCCGCTGCGGTGCAGGCGCACCAAAGCGGCACGTGTGTTTGCTCTTTTCAGAGCAAACTTTTTCGGCGGGTCCGCTGAGTCGGGTTGGCCGGACAGCGGACGGAGGCATGCCTAATGCCGCCGTCGGGGGCTTGGCTTAACCGCCTGGCCCAGAGGAAGGACACCTCTAAGATAAAAAACCACCCAATCCCAAGTTTCGAAGCGCGGCGAGGGGATGAGTGGCCGGTGGGAATCCGGTCGCGAGCGCTTCCCCTGTAGATACCTGCCGCCCTCTACAGTATATAGGCTTACCTTTTTAAGGGCATGGAGCACTGCCCGGGTTGACGAATCTTTCTTCCAATAATCGTGGGAACAAAATGGAAAATCTTAAAACAAATAAAATAAAATCGACGTCGGTACCAGTGGTACAGCTGGAGAGGTGTGATGCAGTGTCAGACTCGGACACTGCATCAATGGTTAGTGTTGCTAGTGCGATGAGTGCGGAGAGCAGTCGCTCAAAGCATCTGCGAAAACGCGCGCGCACTAGCGTGGATCACTCGGGGTCGGATACGGCCCTGAGTGATACGGAAGATCCGGCCGCTAAGGTCGCGGCCAAAGCCACAGGAAAATATGTTGGTCTGGCCAAAGCCAGAAGAGAGTTGAAGGCCGCCCAAAAGGCAGCAGCGGCTGAGGAGAAGCGCGCGGAGGACGAGCGGCAAGTTGCCGCTCTGACAGAGAGGGTGACCATTGGCCGAATCACCAGGCTGTCAGAGTCCTCTGCGGCCTCAATGTCGAATGAGGTCACAGCAGTAGACATGACCGCTGCCGACCTCAATACCGGGATGTTGGAGGCTGTAGCGGCCATCAAAAGAGTAGGCAAGGTCTCCAAAGGCCTCAGCGGGTGCAGCCAGAAGGCACTGAAGGAGGCAACGGCGTCAATTGTTGCTTATACCGAAGTCCTCCTTCAGCGCACTTCCTCAGAGGAGACCCTAAAGCTGCAGGCGGAAAACGCCCGGCTAGCAGCCAAAGTGGCGGAGCTCCGTAAGGAGCACGACGCGTTCAAGGCGGAAATGGAGAACTTCCGCCTGAACCGTCTTCGGGCGGAAATAGGCCTTCCACAGCCCCAGGAGTCAGAGCTAGCCTCCCTGCTCCGAAAGGAACTAGCTAGTCTCAACACTCGGTTTGGGGTTTTGGAGGGCAGGCTTCTGCGCCCGCCCTTGGCTGCAGACCACAGAGTGGCGTCGGCGCCGACTTATGCGGCGAAAACTGCAGCCTCGGCACTATCAGCGCAGCCAAGTCAAATGGCCGCTTCCACCTCCACCTCCTCAGCGGCTCCCGCAGCCCCCATATCCCAGAAGGGCAAGGGGAAGGGAAAGGGGAAGGGGAAGAAAGCGGCAGCAGCAGTGGCAACACCTGGGACCTCCACCCAAGTCCCTTCACAGGAGCGCCTCGAGCCTGCTGGGCCCAGTGGAGATAGTTGGGAAACAGCTGGGGCTAAGAAAAAGGCCAAAAAGGCAAGCCGCAAGGCTAAAAAGACGGCCCAAAAGGCCGAAAAGGCGGCCAAAAAAGCTGGTGCCAGGCTCCGTGCCCCACGTTCAACGGCTGTGGTGTTGACGCTGCAGCCTGGAGCGGAGGAGAGGGGAGTCAGCTATGCCTCGATCCTTGCGAAGGCCAAAGCTGAAATATCGCTCCCAGAACTCGGTATAGCGGGCATCCGGTGCAAACCAACCGCTACCGGTGCCCGCTTGCTGGAAATTTCCGGCTCCACCAGCGGCTCGAAGGCGGACGCCCTTGCCGAAAAACTGAGGGCGTCACTCGGACAAGACGATGTTCGAGTGTCCAGGCCAATCAAGTCTCTAGACTTGCGCGTCTCTGGCCTGGACGACTCAGTCACGCCCGAAGAGGTGACAGCCGCTGTCGCAAGGGTCGGGGAGTGCCCGAAAGAGCACGTGAAGACGGGAGCTATTCGGCCGGGCTTTACAGGCCTTGGGACGGTTCTGGTGAGCTGCCCCGTTGCGGCTGCCCAAAAGATAGTTAAGGGTAACAGGCTGTTGGTGGGTTGGGTCTCGGCGCAAGTGAAGCTCCTGACGCCTAAACCCCTGAGATGCTACCGATGTATCGAGGAAGGTCACGTCGGAGTGCGGTGCACCTCGGGGGTCGACCGCAGCCAACTCTGTTTCCGCTGCGGTCAGCCCGGTCACAAGGCCGCGTCTTGCAGTGCCCCGCCGCATTGCGTAGTTTGTGCGGCGGCTGGCAAGCCGGCGGAGCACCGGGCGGGCAGTAGGGCTTGCGCTGTGACCAAGCGCAAAAGGAGGCCTGCCAAAAAGGGAGCAAGTGATTCTTCGCAGCCGACTCACCCACCGGCTGCGGAAAATAAAGAGCCGCAAAAGGCTGTGGAGGAGACGATAGCCATGGAAACCCAGTAATGGCCCCACACCTTCGTCTCCTCCAAGCCAACATTAACCACTGCGCCAGAGCTCAGGACCTTTTGCTCCAGAGCATGGCGGAGTGGTTCATAAATGTCGCCATCGTCGCCGAGCCCTATTTTGTCCCCCCCAGGAATGACTGGGTGAGCGACACTAGTGGCTCGGTGGCGCTACTCACGCACGTCGCCGCTGGGTCCCCGTCCCTCGAGACCGTCACCCGGGGACGGGGATATGTCGCGGCGATGTGCGATGAGATCATGGTCGTGGGGGTATACTTCTCCCCCAACCAATCTCTCGCCGACTTCGAGGGCTCTGTAGCAGAGCTGGGCACTGTCGTCAGTCGCCGCCGTCCTCATCCCGTTCTCGTGGCGGGGGACTTCAACGCCAAGTCTACGGCTTGGGGTTCCCCGACGACGGATGCACGAGGGGAAGTGCTGGAGGAGTGGGCTGTGGAGTTAGGCCTACTTCTCCTAAACCGGGGCTCCGTGCAAACGTGCGTGCGCCAGCGGGGCGGGTCCATAGTGGACATTTCGTTCGCTAGCCCCGCTCTCGCGCGCCGTGTGCAGGAGTGGCGCGTATTGGAGGAGGTGGAGACGTTGTCGGATCACCGATACATTCGGTTCAACGTCTCCGCCCAGACCTCGAGCGGTCCGCTCCAAGCGGCCCCGGTTGGGGTGGGGGACGGCCCGCGTTGGGCACTAAAACGGCTGGACCGGGAGGCCCTTCTGGAGGCTTCAATCGTACAGGCCTGGTTGGAGTCGCCCGACAGGCCTGTCGACATAGACGTGGAGGCAGAGTGGTTCCGGAAGGGCATGTCGCACGTCTGCGATGCGGCGATGCCCCGTGTTCGGCCGATACCTGCCAGGCGCCAGGTGTACTGGTGGTCGCAAGAAATCGCGCAGTTGCGCATCGCCTGTGTGGCAGTGCGGCGCCGGTACACCAGGTACCGCAGAAGGACCTATCGCGACGAGGTCGAAGAGGCGGAACTGTACGAGGGGTACAGAGTGGCGAAGAAAGCCCTCAAGCTGGAAATAAAGCGGGCCAAGATCCAGGCCCGCGAAGAGCTGCTGGCGACTCTGGACCGTGATCCGTGGGGACGCCCTTACCTCATGGTGAGGGGTAAACTACGCCCGTGGGCGCCCCCACTGTCCCGGAGTCTCCAGCCGCAGGTGCTTGGGGGCGTGGTGAGCGCTCTGTTCCCTTCCAGGGCGGAGCACACGCCACCGCCCATGGTTCCGCCTCACATGGTGCCTAACGCGGAAGTCGACGACGACGAAGTGCCCGAAGTGACCCGGGTAGAGCTGAGAGTGGCGGTGGATAGGCTTCAGGCCAAAAACACCGCCCCAGGGCCCGACGGCATTCCAGGCCGTGCATGGGTCCTGGCCTTAAGGGCTCTCGGGCCCCGATTAGCGGGACTCTTTAGCGCATGTTTGGAGCGGGGCCAGTTTCCACGCCGGTGGAAGACGGGGAAGCTGGTCCTGCTGAAGAAGGAGGGGCGCCCTGCGGACAGTCCGTCCGCCTACCGGCCCATCGTGTTGCTGGACGAGGTGTGTAAGCTCTTCGAGCGAATTATCGCGGACCGCCTCGTCCAGCATCTGAGTGGGGAGGGGCCGGATCTGGCGGACAACCAGTTTGGTTTCCGCCGGGGGCGCTCCACAGTGGACGCCATCATGCGCGTAAGGGTCCTGGCGGAGGAAGCAGTTGCCCGGGGCGAGGTCGTCTTGGCGGTGTCTCTGGACATCGCCAATGCCTTCAACACCATGCCCTGGAGTTGCATTAGGGAGGCACTCCTCTATCATGGGGTGCCGAACTACCTCCGTCGCATCATCGGGGCCTACTTGACGGACAGAGCCGTCATATACCCGGGTCGAGAAGGATGGGGTCGGCGAGAAATGTCGTGCGGTGTTCCACAGGGATCGGTACTGGGGCCGCTCCTGTGGAACATCGGGTACGACTGGGTGCTGCGCGGTGCGCTTCTCCACGGCGTCGGCGTCATTTGTTACGCCGACGACACGCTAGTGACAGCGCGTGGGAAGACGCACCGGCAGGCGACCATATTGGCGACAGCTGGGGTCGCGCAAGTCGTAGGTAGGATCCGGCGGTTGGGTCTCGAGGTGGCCCTGCACAAATCCGAGGCCCTTTGTTTCCACGGGCCTCGGAAGGGCCCGCCTCCGGGATCCAACATCGTGGTGGGAGGGGTCTCCATCGGTGTCGAGTCGACGATGAAGTACTTGGGACTCGTCCTCGACAGCCGGTGGGACTTCGGGCCGCACTTCAAGCGGCTGGCCCCCAGATTGATGGGCGCCGCGGCCGCACTGTCGCGGCTGCTGCCCAATTTGGGGGGGCCAAATACCTCCTGCCGGAGGCTCTACGTGGGGATCGTACGGTCCATGGCGCTCTACGGGGCGCCAGTGTGGGCGAACAACCTGACGGCCCGCAATATCGCAGTGCTGCGGAGACCGCAGCGGGCGATGGCCGTCAGGGTTGTAAGGGGATACCGTACGATCTCCTTCGAGGCGGCGAGCCTCTTAGCCGGATCACCGCCCTGGGATCTCGACGCAGGCCTCCTTGCGTCACTATATCAGTGGCGCAAGGACGCATTGGAGCGGGGCGAGCGTCTGGTGCCTCGGCAGGCTGAGGCACACAGGACCGAGCTCCGCCAGATCCTGGTGGCGGATTGGGAGCAACGACTTGCGCGACCCAGCGCAGGGCACGCCGCAATAGCGGCGGTAAGACCCGTCATGAAGGAGTGGCTGGAGAGAAGGCATGGCGCCCTCAGCTTCCGGCTCACACAGGTGCTTTCCGGACATGGGTGCTTCGGAAAGTACCTGTGCCGCATAGGTCGGGAGCCGGCGCCCGGTTGCCATCACTGCGACTGCCGCGAAGACACGGCGCAGCACACCTTGGAGGTGTGCCCAGCTTGGGCAGAGCAGCGTCGTGTCCTGCGTGCGGCGGTCAACGCTGCGGGTGACCTCTCGCTGCCGGCCGTGGTTCTATCCATGGTCGGCGGTGAGAGCGCTTGGAACGCCGTCGCCTCCTTCTGCGAGGAGGTGATGGACGCCAAGGAGGCGGCGGAAAGGGAGAGGGAGGCACTATCCCCTCTCTCCACCCGCAACAGACGCACCGGGCGCCGTAGGGCGGCCAATGACCTCCGGCCACCGTAGGGTGCGGCCTGCGGGCGGCGAACTAGGGGGTTCGTCGCCCGACCAGATGCAGGCCCTGTGAAGGTTGCGCGCCGTGTTCCGCGCGCGCCTTGGGAGTGCGGCCGTAGGGTGACGGCCGCATAGGGTGACGGGGCCCGCCTTAGTTGGCGGGCCAAGACCTGCCGGGGGGTGCGGAAGAATGTGCGAGTATCTCTCGGCCCCCCCCGGCTTAAGGTAGATGGAGGAAGACCGTGTGGGGTTTAGTCAGTAAAAGTCTGACAGACCCCCCCGCCCCCTCTAGGGCGGGGGACATCCTATGAGGATTCCCCACACGTACAAAAAAAAAAAAAAAAAAAAAAAAAAAAAAAGGTTAGGTTAGGTTAGGTTAGGTTTTTTTTTTTTTTTTTTATTGTTGTTGACTGCTTTTCCCCGTTCGGAAAACGAGACCTTTTTATTCTAAATAGCTCATTCATACTAGTTCTCGCATCTACTCATCTCGCACTTTCAAGCATAAGGCAGTATTCTTCTTTCATCCATCATCTTGCACACTTGGCCAGGTGGGATTCCCGGTTACTGTCTCTTTTTTAGATGTTAACACATAAGCATTATTTTCCAGGTATTAAATATTTATATTAATTTGTTACTTACATTATTTATAAAAAATTTACTATTTACTATTACTAAGGATATTTTATTATTGCTCTACATGTTATGCTATTTACTTTACTTATTTACCTACTTACTTTACTTTACTTTTAAAATTTTAGTGTTACTACTTCTTAATTTAATTTTTCTGTACATTCAATTTCTTGTTTAATTTAACACCAAATTGAACCCTTAACTGCATCTTATATCTCACTTTTGTTGGGGTGCGTGTGTAGTTTTGGCGTTGTTGTGTTTGTATGTTGCTGTGTGTATGCTGTTTTAGATACCGTCGTATATTTATAAAATATATGTTGTGTATCGGTGTGTTTTGTTCCGGTTTCCGTCACTTTGTTTCCGCTTTTGTTTTCCAGTTTTCTGTACTCCCGGTTTGTGTTTGTGTATGTCGTGTTGGTGTTTGTATGTATGCTGCTTGTGATACCATCGTATATTTTCAAAATATATGTTGTGTATCGGTGTGTTTTGTTCCGGTTTCCATCACTTTGTTTCCGCTTTTGTTTTCCTGTTTTCTGTACTCCCGGTTTGTGTTTGTGCATGTCGTGTTGGTGTTTGTGTGTATGTTGCTCTGATATCATCGCATATTTTTTATAATATATTTTGTATATCTGTGTGTTTATGCATGTCGTGTTGGTGTTTGTGTGCGTGTTGTGCTTGGTACAGTAATATATTCTTATAATATATGTGTATCTGAGCACTCCTGTCGTGTCTGTGTCTATATGTGTTGTTGTGTGTATTACGTGTCTCCCAACTCGTGAGTTACGGATAAGCTGTATTCGCGCGGGCCAGGTAGTCCCATTTTTGCCTAACAGGGCACTCTGCGCTGAATGCGTTGTGGTCGGTTTTCTGCTGCCTTGAGTGTGAGCAGTTGCAGCACTGCGGTAGGTTTCCCGCAATGAAGTCTGCGCATTTTTCGCGCAGATGCGGTCCGCCGCAGTGGCTGCACCTGTCCACACCCTCAGTGCAAAATTTCCGACCGTGCCCAAACGCCAGGCATTTTGTGCATTGGATGAGCGGGGACTGATCCTCCACCCTGACCCTTTGTAGGTCAAGGTAGAGGGCACCAGCCTCCGTCATCCTCTGCCATACTACTGGTCCTACCTGGACCACGACATGCGCCGTTTTCGGGTTCTTTGTTCTTTTTTTAAATTTAATTTTGATTTCCTGGTCGCTTTCGTTAAGTCCCATGAATATGTCCCTGTTTTGGGAGTGTAGCGCCTTAACCATACCGTCGTCGTCGCTGTCCAAAAAGACGTCTCTCAGGACGACGAGCGGATTTTTATTGGCCATATGCGCTACCACTAACCCTTCACCCTGGCTCCCTATCCTGTCTTTAATTTTTTGCAGGTCCGCTTCGGTGTCGCACCCCAGGATCACAGTTTGGTTTTTGGCCTTTCTTATTCTACTGATCTTGAGGCCAGTTGTCCTGGCATCGACCGCCGTCTTCACCCTCGCAAGCACCTCGTCGGCTGTCTCGAGACCGCCTTCGAGGGTGACCGCTATTGAGTGAAGCGCCGGTCGACGCCAGGGTTTGGTCGCCGCAACATTGGCGTATGTCCGTTCTTCATTTTTGGGCTCACGGTATTCGCGCGTCAAGGCCTCCTTCACGCCTCCGGCAACGGCCGCGACATCACCGGCAATGCCACCGACTCTGTCCCCGAGGTCAGCCACGGCACGGCCGACGCCGTCAAGACCCCCTGTCATGTTGATATTAACAGCGCCGACCGAGCTGATGGCCTCGTCGACCCTGTCGATGACCTTGTCGATGACGTCACTGCCACTATCGGAGACGTGATCCATCACGTCCTTGAGGCCTTTTGCAATCCTATTTTCAAGGTCGCTGAGCTGCACCTTGATAGTAGCCTCCACCTCTCTTAGCCTCTCCAACGTTTCTTCCGATGATTCGGGTGTAGGCACGGTCTTTCCTGCAGGTGGGGCTACTTTCGGTGCCGTTTCCAGGGCGTTCATTCGCTTGCTCAGTTCGAAGCAGGTCCGCAGACATTTGTCTGACTGGTACTCCAGGTAGGTCTTTATGTCCTTCCTCATCTGAGGGTAACCTTTGACCTTGGCTGGGATGTCTTCGAAGGTCTTCATGACCTCCTGGAGTAGTTCGCTGCTTGTCAGCGTGTCGTATGTCATCGTTTTATATATATCCATATTGTCTACGGACCTCCTCTTTCGTTCCGGCCTGCGAATGAACGTCCTGGCAGCATCTTGCGCCTGGTCCTTCGAGCTCACGGGGCTTGGGGTGTTGGTGGGAGCGGTAGCTCCAGCGGATCCCACCGACGATGACAGCGGTGTTTCCTCTGTCTTCGCAAGGGTCCCCCGGGTGGCGTTACCTTTGCCGAACTTCAGGGATATCCCCTTCGGCTCTTCACGCACACCCGAGGGTCCCCCGTTTCGCGGGTGAACTGGCGACGTCGGTTCCTGAGATCCGCTGGTGCCAGCTCCTGCCCCTTTTCCTTTCACTGGGGTGCGAATCCCGAACATGTTGTATGTCCTTCAGTTGTGTGTACAGGGCACAACGAAGGGAACGGGGAACGTCTAGTTATAATGTATAAAAGTCAGTCTGACCCTGTAAAGGGGGGTCAGCGTGTATATGCAACAATTTATAATTAAAATAATAGATTAAAATAAATAAAATATTTTGGTCAAAAACAGGGTGTATAGTCCCTTTGTCTTGTCTAAATTCCCGTAGAGGGGTTGTCCGAGTGTCACCATAAATTTGGTGACAGATTTCCAAAATAAAAATTTTTTGTCACCTCAATCCAGGTTTACCACCCTAGCCACTACAGGGAGGGTGGGCGGGGTCGTTTAAAACAATATTATTTAATTCCAGGTGTTTCCCGGACGCTATCCCGACGTTCGAGGTGTCAGGGGATGCGGCTCGACGCGGCCTATCCAGGGGTATGAAAATCTAGGTAAGTACTGTGAAAATTTGGAAAATTTTTAAGGAAAAACTGTTTTTTGTAGTAAAAATTCCACCCTGAATCTACGTTAGAAACTTTTTACAGCCCTTACGGGTCCCGAAACGTGCACCCGGACGAAGCCCTGACAGGTACGCAACGTTTGTGCTATAAGGGATCCCGAGGGAAGCGACTATTGTTTTACAATTAAATATATAAGCAAAAAATTTTGAAGAAAATATTTACGTAAAGTGTTTGAAAATCGACTTTTTTATTTTTGCACCCTGGATGACGGGGATGCTTCTAGGGGTTGGTGGGAGCCTAGAAACGATCAAAAACGCCGAAAACCGCGTGTAAAAAGGACTCCTAGTCGTCAAGTTATCTACGAACGTGTGTTTTACTCGTCCACTAAGGTAAGTTTTTGCAATAGCAATAATGTATGGAATAAACAATATTATTTAATTTCAGGTGTTTCCCGGACGCTATCCCGACGTTCGAGGTGTCAGGGGATGCGGCTCGACGCGGCCTATCCAGGGGTGTGAGAATCAAATGTAGGTTCAATGGAAATTTTGAAAAATTTTCGTGAAAAACTGTTTTTTGTATAAGATTTTAACACTGAAACTACTTTAAATAATTTTAACAACCCTTACAGGTCCCGAAACGTGCACCAGAACGTGGCCCCGCCAGGTACGCAACGTTTCTGCTATAGGGGATCCCGAGGGAAGCGACTACTGTTTAGAAATTAGAGATTTAAGGTGAAAAATTTTGAAAAAATATTTACGCAACGAGTTTGAAAATGGACTTTTTTAATTTTGCACCCTGGATGACGGGGATGCTTCTAGGGGTTAGGTGGAGCCTAGAAACGAACCTGGACGCCGAAAACCGTTTGAAAATGTGACTCCTGGTCGTCGATATATCAACAAATGTGTATTTTACTCGCCCGCTAAGGTAAGTTTTGCTGTTGTATGAAATAACAATATTATTTAATTCCAGGTGTTTCCCGGACGCTATCCCGACGTTCGAGGTGTCAGGGGATGCGGCTCGACGCGGCCTATCCAGGGGTATGAAAATCTAGGTAAGTACTGTGAAAATTTGGAAAATTTTTAAGGAAAAACTGTTTTTTGTAGTAAAAATTCCACCCTGAATCTACGTTAGAAACTTTTTACAGCCCTTACGGGTCCCGAAACGTGCACCCGGACGAAGCCCTGACAGGTACGCAACGTTTGTGCTATAAGGGATCCCGAGGGAAGCGACTATTGTTTTACAATTAAATATATAAGCAAAAAATTTTGAAGAAAATATTTACGTAAAGTGTTTGAAAATCGACTTTTTTATTTTTGCACCCTGGATGACGGGGATGCTTCTAGGGGTTGGTGGGAGCCTAGAAACGATCAAAAACGCCGAAAACCGCGTGTAAAAAGGACTCCTAGTCGTCAAGTTATCTACGAACGTGTGTTTTACTCGTCCACTAAGGTAAGTTTTTGCAATAGCAATAATGTATGGAATAAACAATATTATTTAATTTCAGGTGTTTCCCGGACGCTATCCCGACGTTCGAGGTGTCAGGGGATGCGGCTCGACGCGGCCTATCCAGGGGTGTGAGAATCAAATGTAGGTTCAATGGAAATTTTGAAAAATTTTCGTGAAAAACTGTTTTTTGTATAAGATTTTAACACTGAAACTACTTTAAATAATTTTAACAACCCTTACAGGTCCCGAAACGTGCACCAGAACGTGGCCCCGCCAGGTACGCAACGTTTCTGCTATAGGGGATCCCGAGGGAAGCGACTACTGTTTAGAAATTAGAGATTTAAGGTGAAAAATTTTGAAAAAATATTTACGCAACGAGTTTGAAAATGGACTTTTTTAATTTTGCACCCTGGATGACGGGGATGCTTCTAGGGGTTAGGTGGAGCCTAGAAACGAACCTGGACGCCGAAAACCGTTTGAAAATGTGACTCCTGGTCGTCGATATATCAACAAATGTGTATTTTACTCGCCCGCTAAGGTAAGTTTTGCTGTTGTATGAAATAACAATATTATTTAATTCCAGGTGTTTCCCGGACGCTATCCCGACGTTCGAGGTGTCAGGGGATGCGGCTCGACGCGGCCTATCCAGGGGTATGAAAATCTAGGTAAGTACTGTGAAAATTTGGAAAATTTTTAAGGAAAAACTGTTTTTTGTAGTAAAAATTCCACCCTGAATCTACGTTAGAAACTTTTTACAGCCCTTACGGGTCCCGAAACGTGCACCCGGACGAAGCCCTGACAGGTACGCAACGTTTGTGCTATAAGGGATCCCGAGGGAAGCGACTATTGTTTTACAATTAAATATATAAGCAAAAAATTTTGAAGAAAATATTTACGTAAAGTGTTTGAAAATCGACTTTTTTATTTTTGCACCCTGGATGACGGGGATGCTTCTAGGGGTTGGTGGGAGCCTAGAAACGATCAAAAACGCCGAAAACCGCGTGTAAAAAGGACTCCTAGTCGTCAAGTTATCTACGAACGTGTGTTTTACTCGTCCACTAAGGTAAGTTTTTGCAATAGCAATAATGTATGGAATAAACAATATTATTTAATTTCAGGTGTTTCCCGGACGCTATCCCGACGTTCGAGGTGTCAGGGGATGCGGCTCGACGCGGCCTATCCAGGGGTGTGAGAATCAAATGTAGGTTCAATGGAAATTTTGAAAAATTTTCGTGAAAAACTGTTTTTTGTATAAGATTTTAACACTGAAACTACTTTAAATAATTTTAACAACCCTTACAGGTCCCGAAACGTGCACCAGAACGTGGCCCCGCCAGGTACGCAACGTTTCTGCTATAGGGGATCCCGAGGGAAGCGACTACTGTTTAGAAATTAGAGATTTAAGGTGAAAAATTTTGAAAAAATATTTACGCAACGAGTTTGAAAATGGACTTTTTTAATTTTGCACCCTGGATGACGGGGATGCTTCTAGGGGTTAGGTGGAGCCTAGAAACGAACCTGGACGCCGAAAACCGTTTGAAAATGTGACTCCTGGTCGTCGATATATCAACAAATGTGTATTTTACTCGCCCGCTAAGGTAAGTTTTGCTGTTGTATGAAATAACAATATTATTTAATTCCAGGTGTTTCCCGGACGCTATCCCGACGTTCGAGGTGTCAGGGGATGCGGCTCGACGCGGCCTATCCAGGGGTATGAAAATCTAGGTAAGTACTGTGAAAATTTGGAAAATTTTTAAGGAAAAACTGTTTTTTGTAGTAAAAATTCCACCCTGAATCTACGTTAGAAACTTTTTACAGCCCTTACGGGTCCCGAAACGTGCACCCGGACGAAGCCCTGACAGGTACGCAACGTTTGTGCTATAAGGGATCCCGAGGGAAGCGACTATTGTTTTACAATTAAATATATAAGCAAAAAATTTTGAAGAAAATATTTACGTAAAGTGTTTGAAAATCGACTTTTTTATTTTTGCACCCTGGATGACGGGGATGCTTCTAGGGGTTGGTGGGAGCCTAGAAACGATCAAAAACGCCGAAAACCGCGTGTAAAAAGGACTCCTAGTCGTCAAGTTATCTACGAACGTGTGTTTTACTCGTCCACTAAGGTAAGTTTTTGCAATAGCAATAATGTATGGAATAAACAATATTATTTAATTTCAGGTGTTTCCCGGACGCTATCCCGACGTTCGAGGTGTCAGGGGATGCGGCTCGACGCGGCCTATCCAGGGGTGTGAGAATCAAATGTAGGTTCAATGGAAATTTTGAAAAATTTTCGTGAAAAACTGTTTTTTGTATAAGATTTTAACACTGAAACTACTTTAAATAATTTTAACAACCCTTACAGGTCCCGAAACGTGCACCAGAACGTGGCCCCGCCAGGTACGCAACGTTTCTGCTATAGGGGATCCCGAGGGAAGCGACTACTGTTTAGAAATTAGAGATTTAAGGTGAAAAATTTTGAAAAAATATTTACGCAACGAGTTTGAAAATGGACTTTTTTAATTTTGCACCCTGGATGACGGGGATGCTTCTAGGGGTTAGGTGGAGCCTAGAAACGAACCTGGACGCCGAAAACCGTTTGAAAATGTGACTCCTGGTCGTCGATATATCAACAAATGTGTATTTTACTCGCCCGCTAAGGTAAGTTTTGCTGTTGTATGAAATAACAATATTATTTAATTCCAGGTGTTTCCCGGACGCTATCCCGACGTTCGAGGTGTCAGGGGATGCGGCTCGACGCGGCCTATCCAGGGGTATGAAAATCTAGGTAAGTACTGTGAAAATTTGGAAAATTTTTAAGGAAAAACTGTTTTTTGTAGTAAAAATTCCACCCTGAATCTACGTTAGAAACTTTTTACAGCCCTTACGGGTCCCGAAACGTGCACCCGGACGAAGCCCTGACAGGTACGCAACGTTTGTGCTATAAGGGATCCCGAGGGAAGCGACTATTGTTTTACAATTAAATATATAAGCAAAAAATTTTGAAGAAAATATTTACGTAAAGTGTTTGAAAATCGACTTTTTTATTTTTGCACCCTGGATGACGGGGATGCTTCTAGGGGTTGGTGGGAGCCTAGAAACGATCAAAAACGCCGAAAACCGCGTGTAAAAAGGACTCCTAGTCGTCAAGTTATCTACGAACGTGTGTTTTACTCGTCCACTAAGGTAAGTTTTTGCAATAGCAATAATGTATGGAATAAACAATATTATTTAATTTCAGGTGTTTCCCGGACGCTATCCCGACGTTCGAGGTGTCAGGGGATGCGGCTCGACGCGGCCTATCCAGGGGTGTGAGAATCAAATGTAGGTTCAATGGAAATTTTGAAAAATTTTCGTGAAAAACTGTTTTTTGTATAAGATTTTAACACTGAAACTACTTTAAATAATTTTAACAACCCTTACAGGTCCCGAAACGTGCACCAGAACGTGGCCCCGCCAGGTACGCAACGTTTCTGCTATAGGGGATCCCGAGGGAAGCGACTACTGTTTAGAAATTAGAGATTTAAGGTGAAAAATTTTGAAAAAATATTTACGCAACGAGTTTGAAAATGGACTTTTTTAATTTTGCACCCTGGATGACGGGGATGCTTCTAGGGGTTAGGTGGAGCCTAGAAACGAACCTGGACGCCGAAAACCGTTTGAAAATGTGACTCCTGGTCGTCGATATATCAACAAATGTGTATTTTACTCGCCCGCTAAGGTAAGTTTTGCTGTTGTATGAAATAACAATATTATTTAATTCCAGGTGTTTCCCGGACGCTATCCCGACGTTCGAGGTGTCAGGGGATGCGGCTCGACGCGGCCTATCCAGGGGTATGAAAATCTAGGTAAGTACTGTGAAAATTTGGAAAATTTTTAAGGAAAAACTGTTTTTTGTAGTAAAAATTCCACCCTGAATCTACGTTAGAAACTTTTTACAGCCCTTACGGGTCCCGAAACGTGCACCCGGACGAAGCCCTGACAGGTACGCAACGTTTGTGCTATAAGGGATCCCGAGGGAAGCGACTATTGTTTTACAATTAAATATATAAGCAAAAAATTTTGAAGAAAATATTTACGTAAAGTGTTTGAAAATCGACTTTTTTATTTTTGCACCCTGGATGACGGGGATGCTTCTAGGGGTTGGTGGGAGCCTAGAAACGATCAAAAACGCCGAAAACCGCGTGTAAAAAGGACTCCTAGTCGTCAAGTTATCTACGAACGTGTGTTTTACTCGTCCACTAAGGTAAGTTTTTGCAATAGCAATAATGTATGGAATAAACAATATTATTTAATTTCAGGTGTTTCCCGGACGCTATCCCGACGTTCGAGGTGTCAGGGGATGCGGCTCGACGCGGCCTATCCAGGGGTGTGAGAATCAAATGTAGGTTCAATGGAAATTTTGAAAAATTTTCGTGAAAAACTGTTTTTTGTATAAGATTTTAACACTGAAACTACTTTAAATAATTTTAACAACCCTTACAGGTCCCGAAACGTGCACCAGAACGTGGCCCCGCCAGGTACGCAACGTTTCTGCTATAGGGGATCCCGAGGGAAGCGACTACTGTTTAGAAATTAGAGATTTAAGGTGAAAAATTTTGAAAAAATATTTACGCAACGAGTTTGAAAATGGACTTTTTTAATTTTGCACCCTGGATGACGGGGATGCTTCTAGGGGTTAGGTGGAGCCTAGAAACGAACCTGGACGCCGAAAACCGTTTGAAAATGTGACTCCTGGTCGTCGATATATCAACAAATGTGTATTTTACTCGCCCGCTAAGGTAAGTTTTGCTGTTGTATGAAATAACAATATTATTTAATTCCAGGTGTTTCCCGGACGCTATCCCGACGTTCGAGGTGTCAGGGGATGCGGCTCGACGCGGCCTATCCAGGGGTATGAAAATCTAGGTAAGTACTGTGAAAATTTGGAAAATTTTTAAGGAAAAACTGTTTTTTGTAGTAAAAATTCCACCCTGAATCTACGTTAGAAACTTTTTACAGCCCTTACGGGTCCCGAAACGTGCACCCGGACGAAGCCCTGACAGGTACGCAACGTTTGTGCTATAAGGGATCCCGAGGGAAGCGACTATTGTTTTACAATTAAATATATAAGCAAAAAATTTTGAAGAAAATATTTACGTAAAGTGTTTGAAAATCGACTTTTTTATTTTTGCACCCTGGATGACGGGGATGCTTCTAGGGGTTGGTGGGAGCCTAGAAACGATCAAAAACGCCGAAAACCGCGTGTAAAAAGGACTCCTAGTCGTCAAGTTATCTACGAACGTGTGTTTTACTCGTCCACTAAGGTAAGTTTTTGCAATAGCAATAATGTATGGAATAAACAATATTATTTAATTTCAGGTGTTTCCCGGACGCTATCCCGACGTTCGAGGTGTCAGGGGATGCGGCTCGACGCGGCCTATCCAGGGGTGTGAGAATCAAATGTAGGTTCAATGGAAATTTTGAAAAATTTTCGTGAAAAACTGTTTTTTGTATAAGATTTTAACACTGAAACTACTTTAAATAATTTTAACAACCCTTACAGGTCCCGAAACGTGCACCAGAACGTGGCCCCGCCAGGTACGCAACGTTTCTGCTATAGGGGATCCCGAGGGAAGCGACTACTGTTTAGAAATTAGAGATTTAAGGTGAAAAATTTTGAAAAAATATTTACGCAACGAGTTTGAAAATGGACTTTTTTAATTTTGCACCCTGGATGACGGGGATGCTTCTAGGGGTTAGGTGGAGCCTAGAAACGAACCTGGACGCCGAAAACCGTTTGAAAATGTGACTCCTGGTCGTCGATATATCAACAAATGTGTATTTTACTCGCCCGCTAAGGTAAGTTTTGCTGTTGTATGAAATAACAATATTATTTAATTCCAGGTGTTTCCCGGACGCTATCCCGACGTTCGAGGTGTCAGGGGATGCGGCTCGACGCGGCCTATCCAGGGGTATGAAAATCTAGGTAAGTACTGTGAAAATTTGGAAAATTTTTAAGGAAAAACTGTTTTTTGTAGTAAAAATTCCACCCTGAATCTACGTTAGAAACTTTTTACAGCCCTTACGGGTCCCGAAACGTGCACCCGGACGAAGCCCTGACAGGTACGCAACGTTTGTGCTATAAGGGATCCCGAGGGAAGCGACTATTGTTTTACAATTAAATATATAAGCAAAAAATTTTGAAGAAAATATTTACGTAAAGTGTTTGAAAATCGACTTTTTTATTTTTGCACCCTGGATGACGGGGATGCTTCTAGGGGTTGGTGGGAGCCTAGAAACGATCAAAAACGCCGAAAACCGCGTGTAAAAAGGACTCCTAGTCGTCAAGTTATCTACGAACGTGTGTTTTACTCGTCCACTAAGGTAAGTTTTTGCAATAGCAATAATGTATGGAATAAACAATATTATTTAATTTCAGGTGTTTCCCGGACGCTATCCCGACGTTCGAGGTGTCAGGGGATGCGGCTCGACGCGGCCTATCCAGGGGTGTGAGAATCAAATGTAGGTTCAATGGAAATTTTGAAAAATTTTCGTGAAAAACTGTTTTTTGTATAAGATTTTAACACTGAAACTACTTTAAATAATTTTAACAACCCTTACAGGTCCCGAAACGTGCACCAGAACGTGGCCCCGCCAGGTACGCAACGTTTCTGCTATAGGGGATCCCGAGGGAAGCGACTACTGTTTAGAAATTAGAGATTTAAGGTGAAAAATTTTGAAAAAATATTTACGCAACGAGTTTGAAAATGGACTTTTTTAATTTTGCACCCTGGATGACGGGGATGCTTCTAGGGGTTAGGTGGAGCCTAGAAACGAACCTGGACGCCGAAAACCGTTTGAAAATGTGACTCCTGGTCGTCGATATATCAACAAATGTGTATTTTACTCGCCCGCTAAGGTAAGTTTTGCTGTTGTATGAAATAACAATATTATTTAATTCCAGGTGTTTCCCGGACGCTATCCCGACGTTCGAGGTGTCAGGGGATGCGGCTCGACGCGGCCTATCCAGGGGTATGAAAATCTAGGTAAGTACTGTGAAAATTTGGAAAATTTTTAAGGAAAAACTGTTTTTTGTAGTAAAAATTCCACCCTGAATCTACGTTAGAAACTTTTTACAGCCCTTACGGGTCCCGAAACGTGCACCCGGACGAAGCCCTGACAGGTACGCAACGTTTGTGCTATAAGGGATCCCGAGGGAAGCGACTATTGTTTTACAATTAAATATATAAGCAAAAAATTTTGAAGAAAATATTTACGTAAAGTGTTTGAAAATCGACTTTTTTATTTTTGCACCCTGGATGACGGGGATGCTTCTAGGGGTTGGTGGGAGCCTAGAAACGATCAAAAACGCCGAAAACCGCGTGTAAAAAGGACTCCTAGTCGTCAAGTTATCTACGAACGTGTGTTTTACTCGTCCACTAAGGTAAGTTTTTGCAATAGCAATAATGTATGGAATAAACAATATTATTTAATTTCAGGTGTTTCCCGGACGCTATCCCGACGTTCGAGGTGTCAGGGGATGCGGCTCGACGCGGCCTATCCAGGGGTGTGAGAATCAAATGTAGGTTCAATGGAAATTTTGAAAAATTTTCGTGAAAAACTGTTTTTTGTATAAGATTTTAACACTGAAACTACTTTAAATAATTTTAACAACCCTTACAGGTCCCGAAACGTGCACCAGAACGTGGCCCCGCCAGGTACGCAACGTTTCTGCTATAGGGGATCCCGAGGGAAGCGACTACTGTTTAGAAATTAGAGATTTAAGGTGAAAAATTTTGAAAAAATATTTACGCAACGAGTTTGAAAATGGACTTTTTTAATTTTGCACCCTGGATGACGGGGATGCTTCTAGGGGTTAGGTGGAGCCTAGAAACGAACCTGGACGCCGAAAACCGTTTGAAAATGTGACTCCTGGTCGTCGATATATCAACAAATGTGTATTTTACTCGCCCGCTAAGGTAAGTTTTGCTGTTGTATGAAATAACAATATTATTTAATTCCAGGTGTTTCCGGACGCTATCCCGACGTTCGAGGTGTCAGGGGATGCGGCTCGACGCGGCCTATCCAGGGGTATGAAAATCTAGGTAAGTACTGTGAAAATTTGGAAAATTTTTAAGGAAAAACTGTTTTTTGTAGTAAAAATTCCACCCTGAATCTACGTTAGAAACTTTTTACAGCCCTTACGGGTCCCGAAACGTGCACCCGGACGAAGCCCTGACAGGTACGCAACGTTTGTGCTATAAGGATCCCGAGGGAAGCGACTATTGTTTTACAATTAAATATATAAGCAAAAAATTTTGAAGAAAATATTTACGTAAAGTGTTTGAAAATCGACTTTTTTATTTTTGCACCCTGGATGACGGGGATGCTTCTAGGGGTTGGTGGGAGCCTAGAAACGATCAAAAACGCCGAAAACCGCGTGTAAAAAGGACTCCTAGTCGTCAAGTTATCTACGAACGTGTGTTTTACTCGTCCACTAAGGTAAGTTTTTGCAATAGCAATAATGTATGGAATAAACAATATTATTTAATTTCAGGTGTTTCCCGGACGCTATCCCGACGTTCGAGGTGTCAGGGGATGCGGCTCGACGCGGCCTATCCAGGGGTGTGAGAATCAAATGTAGGTTCAATGGAAATTTTGAAAAATTTTCGTGAAAAACTGTTTTTTGTATAAGATTTTAACACTGAAACTACTTTAAATAATTTTAACAACCCTTACAGGTCCCGAAACGTGCACCAGAACGTGGCCCCGCCAGGTACGCAACGTTTCTGCTATAGGGGATCCCGAGGGAAGCGACTACTGTTTAGAAATTAGAGATTTAAGGTGAAAAATTTTGAAAAAATATTTACGCAACGAGTTTGAAAATGGACTTTTTTAATTTTGCACCCTGGATGACGGGGATGCTTCTAGGGGTTAGGTGGAGCCTAGAAACGAACCTGGACGCCGAAAACCGTTTGAAAATGTGACTCCTGGTCGTCGATATATCAACAAATGTGTATTTTACTCGCCCGCTAAGGTAAGTTTTGCTGTTGTATGAAATAACAATATTATTTAATTCCAGGTGTTTCCCGGACGCTATCCCGACGTTCGAGGTGTCAGGGGATGCGGCTCGACGCGGCCTATCCAGGGGTATGAAAATCTAGGTAAGTACTGTGAAAATTTGGAAAATTTTAAGGAAAAACTGTTTTTTGTAGTAAAAATTCCACCCTGAATCTACGTTAGAAACTTTTTACAGCCCTTACGGGTCCCGAAACGTGCACCCGGACGAAGCCCTGACAGGTACGCAACGTTTGTGCTATAAGGGATCCCGAGGGAAGCGACTATTGTTTTACAATTAAATATATAAGCAAAAAATTTTGAAGAAAATATTTACGTAAAGTGTTTGAAAATCGACTTTTTTATTTTTGCACCCTGGATGACGGGGATGCTTCTAGGGGTTGGGAGCCTAGAAACGATCAAAAACGCCGAAAACCGCGTGTAAAAAGGACTCCTAGTCGTCAAGTTATTA